>JASDDO010000014.1:224869004-226119004 GCA_030015575.1 Agapanthus africanus
TCCGTCAGTTCCAATGGTAGAAGTTGACGCTGTTGTTCCAACCGGAAAAGCTTTGAACCGCTAAAGAGGGTGCGGAAGAACTCCCCAACTGCAGTGTTGAAGAAATCTCCACTTCCTACTGAAAACATGAAGCAGGCAAAGCCGGAGCAGCCCCCTCAGCGGCTGTCCTCCCAAATCCACAGAGTCTGGCGGAAAGTCCAAGATTCTGTGATCAACAAGAACTACTCTCGTCAACCGAAGAAAATAAAGGTTCGACAAGAGGAAAATCATCCTTCCAGCATACTGCGAGTGACTTCATTCACATAGGCGCCTGCTATAATGGCTCCTTCAACTTCGACCTCCCACAAAAAGAGAACGCTGGAGAAAATGCCACCACCGGCGGCAAATCCCAAAGGTGAAGGATCTAAACGCCCCAAGTCTGGGGGGTTGATCGTGCACACGGTTTACATGGTTTCCGGAAAAGAGGAAAGCCGTGCTTCCGTGGGTCATCGGCCGCAAACCCGGTCGTTGACAAAATCTCAGGAGCAGCAACAAAAGCTCCAAGAGATGCTGACAAAAATGGAAGCACCCACCGGGCCAAAAAAAGCCCGGAAGCAGCGTCTGAACAGCTCCAGGAGCAGGAGACCGATACAGAGTTCCTGCGAAGGGTGCTGGAAAGAAAGGATAAGGAGGCCGCAGAACAGGCTGCTAATATAAAGAAGATGGCACTTTTGTTCGAAGACATGGTTGGAATGATGATTGATCAGTCGAAAATATTGCATTTTTAACACATCAATTTCCCTACTATTTGCAATTATCTAAAGGTGTTCGGTATGAATATAGCACATATTAGCAATTTGTCTGTAAAATATCAAATAACATGTGATATACATTATAACCGACATTTTGAGGGAAATTGTGTGTTTATTATTGCACGCATGATCTTTTGTATATCGCAACACTTGTCTCGAGATTGTGTGCAAGAAATTTCAGGAAAAAGAACCGGAACTGCTAAAAGTGATGATAAAAATACGCCAAGTCCAAGACTTGTGATCTGGAAGTGAACAAGAAAGTATAAAAATATTCCAGACATCAGAAAAGTGCCATAAAGCCAACAGAAAAATTACCTAGAAATTCCATGCAGCAATTCCACCAAACGGCCGTGGATCCGCGGCCGAATTGGCCGATCCGCCGCGGATCCGCGGCCATGGTGACTCGTCATCGGCAGATTAATATTTCAGAGCTCTCTTCTCAACTATAAAACTTCTTCAAGACGCTTCAAATCTCCAGAAGCTTCCCTCTAACAGCCCAGCTTCTCATGCAAGCCTTATAACAACCAAGCTTCTCAAGCAAGCTAGCTAACTACCTTAATTTAGAAGCTTCCTTCATAACTACCAAGCTTACAAGGGAGGCTAAACCTAGCTTAGCTTCTAAAGAAAGCTAATCTAAGCTTCTATGGAAAGTTAAAGGATAAGACTATATAAAGGGACCTAATGCTTCATTAAAAGGGTTGTTCATCATTTTAGGGAAAAATTCTAGTGAGATCCAAATCAATCCTACACAAATTGAGTTATACAATTTGATCCAAATCAAGATCATCGAGTACCGATTCAAGCAAGCATTCAACGAGCCTTTTTGAAGAAACGCCGATCTTCATCCGAGCAAGTGATCCACAACGATCCACGACTCAAGAAGACGATGCGAAGCTAGTTCGACGATCGAGTTCTCTCCTCAATTCTTGTAGTCTTTGAGTGAATTGTAACGAAACATCGAATAATAAAAGGTGAAAATCCTTGATCTTGCTTTTCTTTACATTTGAGCATTATGAAGAGTTATCGATTCTTGATTGTTATCTTTTTCATGATGTTTGAGTGAAAACTCCGCTCGTGGAGGAATCGAGAAAATAGGTAGATGATAATGACTAAATTCTTGAACGATTCTTAAGTCTTATGAGTTTTGTAAACTTTAGGAAATTGAATCATCGACAACCTAGTTTCGAGCGAGATGCTTTCTTGAATGTTTTCGCTCCAAATTAGAGATCAACGATCGATGATTGAATTTCCCAGAGGCTAGAATTTGAATGCTAATCAACGAAAGGACAAGGGATGATGATGGAGAACCCTAGTTACTTCAAGAGATCCCTAAACCCCGTTGATCGTCATCGATCTAGCAACAAATCTTCAATAGATAAGAATTTATAATCATAATTCTTCATCATCACTATCGATTGGATCGATTCCTACGAGCCTCTTTACAAATCTTGATAATTCATTCGATTTGGACAATTCTTGATTCTTGATTCTTGATCTTTATTTTCTTGATGATTCTTGCAACTAAATTTCATAAATCTTGAATCAATTTTCTTTTATCTTTTAATTTTCGACTCAACTAAAACAATAGCGAGCAAATCACACTTTCTCAGTGGACGATCCGTTCTCATTAACGAAACTACAATAGACACCGTCAATTGATTGCGGTATAAATTTCTTTGGTTGTGAAACATTCTAAACACGACACGGAAAAGATTCAATCAAATAGTGCCGTTGCCGGGGATCGTGTGCTAATTTGTTCGTTTTTGTAATTTGAGTTGAAAATTTTATTATTCTATCAGAATTTTTAGATCAAAATTCGCACAAGCGCTTAACGATTTGTTGTGATTTGTTGCAAGGAGATCTGGAATCTGTGGAATAAGAGGAAAAAATTTCAGAGCATCTCAGGCAGCTCAGTGAGTGAACAGGAACAGTTCCTGAAAGTTTTGTGCAGGGATCTCTTCTTCAGACCGCGCTTCCGCGGCAAAGTGTTGCATATCGCGGCGGTTCCGCGGCAATCTAAGGGCTTCAGTGCACCAAAATTCTTAGGTCCATCTCTGACTTTCTTATCTCCTCCCTGCTCTGTCCATTAACCAATTTCTGCAGGATTCTTTGCAAAAATTCGCAGCGCCGCAAAAAGAAAAAAAAATTTGTTGCGTGTTTTATCTTGGTTGTTTGCATATTTTAATACGGAAATTAAGGGGTAAAGACCAAATTCAGATTGGGTGGGGAGTTCATTACTCTTCCTAAGCCCCAAAAATCACAAAACTTGCATCCGCATTACCCTCATTAACTAAAAAATATCTAGACATGACTCTAAGGACCGTCGCGCTCACTTAGGACAGAAGGAGGTCGTAGGTAATCTATTGCTTATCCGCGTTTCTTTTGTGGTGTCTAAGGCAAGTGTGTCTAAGGCAAGTGGTTACTTAATTAGGCCCACTACTTACGTAGTGGAAAACCTCCCGCTTACCTGGCACTTACCTGGCCACAGAAAGGGCAAAGAGGCAGTAGAGGATTTATCTTGCGACTTGTCTTCTGGAAGTCTAGGAGCGGTCTAAAGACTTGACCTAGGTGACCACTAGATTTAGGGTTGCTTGTGCATTGTTTGTGTGCATTTTTTTCAAAAATTCCATACTTTTTCAAAAACAAACACCAAATTCATCTTTTCCTTAATTATCACAACGCTGCCACTTGTGCTAAACTATTTAGTGCATGCTCGGCTGGACACGGGATTCTAGTGCCCGTCTTGTCTGCGTTCCTCCTATCGACTCCGAAGTCGGTAATTCTACGTCTACTTTTTCTTTACCCTCCACCATACCCACTTCGATGGACAATTCTCCATCGAACTTCTTTAACACTACTCTGCCACCGTCCGCAGGTGCGCAGAATCCACCCCGCATCTCTCTCCAAGAGAGATGTTACCCTATGCGAGGTCCTCTTTCGACCTGTCTCACCATTCCACCAGCCAATGGGGACAACTTTGAAATCAAACCCCAATACATCAATCTTCTACCAAAATATCACGATCTCGAGTCTGAAGACGCATATGTCTTTATTACCAAATTTGAAAATGTATGCGCTATGATGGGTACTTCACAGCTTTCTGTGGATGCTATGCGTTTACGTCTTCTCCCATTTACTTTGTGCGATATAACCGAGAAGTGGCTTTATAACACAGCCGCACATTCTATTTCAAGTGGGGAGAATTCGTAAGAGCTTTCCTAAAGAAATTCTACCCCAATCATAAAACAGCTCGAGTCCGTAGCGAAATAAATCAATTTACCCAGCTTCCAAATGAACCATTCTCGAAGTGTTTTGAACGCTTCAAGGATCTGTTAGCTCAATGCCCACGTCAAGGAATTCCTAGATGGGATCTGTGCAAAATCATATATGAGGGTATTAATCCTACCACAAAACAGACCCTTGAATCCATGTGTCAAGGCACCTTCATGACTAAGATGATGGTGAAGCCTGGAGATTCTTAGAAGATTTCGCTGAAAAATCTTTATAGTGGGAGAGTGTAAGTCAGTCATCGTATAGGGGTGGCAATAACCAATCTGATGTTTCCATAGGAGTTAGACCTGAAATGGCGGCAATGCAAAAGAAACTCGAAACTATGGAAAATAAATTTTTAGCAGCCGCCCTAAATCAGATGTCACTCTCCAAAACTGTCTGTGGATGCTGTTCTGATCCATCACATCTTACGGAAGAATGTCCATTGAATTCTCCGTTTCAAGGTCAAGAGCATACCAATGCTGCTTTCCAACAAAGACCTAGAAATGATCCGTATTCTTCCACTTATAATCAGGGTTGGAAGAATCACCCTAACTTTGCTTGGAACCAATCACAAACTCAAAACTCGGTTCCAAATCAAAACAATTTCCAAAGGGCTCCTCCACCACAACAGCAACCACTTCAACTGAGTCAGCACCCCTACCAATCACAAAACTTTCAAAATCCGGTCAACACACCTGCACCGTATAATCCTTTACAGTTGACCGGTACTGATGGATCCTTTTCATTCGCACAAATCATGAATTTGCTTCTGACAAATTTCATGCAAGTTTCGGCTGAGATGAAGTCTTCCGTCGATAAAATCGAGAAAAACTCTGACCTCCAAAGTGAGAGTATTAAATCGATGGAAGCACAAATTGCCCGTATAAATGCCGAATTGAGTGCTAAAGAGAAAGGGAAACTTCCAGCTCAACCTTTACCCAATCCTGGCGATTCACATCATGTGAATGCTATCACCATGTTGAGATCTGGAAGAGTGCTTGACAATCATGTCAGTGAAGAGATTGATAATAATGAAAAGAGTCTAGATCAGTATGTTGTTGTTCATACACATACGGACTCTTCCACCGAGTTGTCCGGGTCAACAACTAACACTGATTATGAACCGTTTTTTGAGTCTGAAGATCACCCCGCGCTTTTTGATGACATTATTCTTCGGGGTATCGATGAAAGCTTTGAGGAAATTTTAATGAGCTCGCATTTTTAGCAAATACGGGTGTTGAGATGAATCATCTCTCAAACAAAGAAATTGAACCTCCACCCTTTCTTCTTGACAATCACAAAAATGCGAGTAATCCATCATCACAATCACTGTGTCTTCTCTCCAAAACGAGACGCAAACACATTCTATTCCACCACTTACCTTTTCCCCACTTCTTCCTGGCTCCTTATAACATGTTATTCCACCAACCGGTGTACTACACTGATAAAATCTTTGAATGGTTGGTGTTGACTTTCAGTCTTTGCAAAGCTTGGCATTGACCTGTAATTTTGACCCCCTCTTGTGAATATCAAAAGATTAACATTGTTTAACTCAAGTTTGGGGGGGTATAATCTGGCTCTTGAAAATAAAATTTTTACTTAAAATTGTGAGCAAAAAAAATAAGTTTGGGGGAGGATTTTCACGATCATATTATTGCCCCCGTTAATAATGTCCTTCCAAGCTTACAGGTTTTTGTGATCCAACAGATAGCAACAGTGAGGACACTGTTGAAAACAAGTTTGGGGGGTTTGTGCTTATTTACGCATCACTTCGCATACTTTGCATAAGCACAAAACATATAAAAAAAATAAAAAATAAAAAAAATGTGTACATAAATAAGATAATAAAAGATTAGATAGTGAAAAATTACATCCAAAAGATTAGAAAAGTTTAAGAAAACCAAGAAAATTAGAAGTTTTCTTAAACGAAACTAGTAATAAGTAGTTATGAGCCGTTGTCCCAAGAGTTAGTGAGATGAAGGAAGTCACTAATCTAAGAATAAAAATAAGTCTGAAAAATAGTTCTTATTCTGGAAGCCAAACATTTGAACGTTGATACCCTACTATTCGCACTTACACACCTCTTGAAACTCGGGATAGTAGAGGATACCTTGAAATGCTCTTGTCTAAAAGCCAAAGTATGAAGGAAATAAAAAAATGAAAAAGATAAAATGGTGTTAAGAAAAAAATGAACACTATTTTTGATATCACCAAGGCAGCAATAAAAAAAATATAGCGAGGGTACTTCATCACCTAGTGCCTTAGACCAACTGGTTTGGGAGTCACTGCTAAGTCTTAGGTGTTGCAAGACAAGAAAAATACTAATACACCTAATCAGCAAGCACATGAGTAATCGGTCGGTTAGTACCTCAAGAAGTATTAACGGTCGCATGAAAAATGTGTGAGCAATTCCATCTAAATATTCATCCGATTAAAAAGTACTGAGGTAGATGGACAAGAGTATGATAGCTTGAATTGAATTCTCCGAGTATATGGATGTCTATTACACATACATAGGGGTATATGATCGATGTTTGGAAGAAATGTAGGAATGAAGAAAAAAGACGATGTTTTATTGAGGGATGATGTGATTTCTAACATCTTTTCATGACTATTAAGATAGAGCTCATGACAACTGAAAAGCTAGTATTAGTTGGAAACTCTAATTTTCAAAGTCTTTCTTTTACAATTCTTATCTTTACATGTAACTTTCACGGTCTTCCTTTTATTATTGGATTTTGTGGGTGCAATCCGCTGAAAACCCTCAGGAGACAACACTCCTCCTACTAGGGACACCTAGAGGTTTAAAGGCTTATTGCACGTGCTCAGTGCAATCGTATTGCCTACAAAAGTGTGCTAGTTAGTTTTTTCTTTTTCTTTATTTTCTCCTTCTCTTCACCTGAATAAAACAAGTTTGCTCGAGACGACCAAAATTTAGTTTGGGGGAATTTGATCAGTCGAAAATATTGCATTTTTAACACATCAATTTCCCTACTATTTGCAATTATCTAAAGGTGTTCGATATGAATATAGCACATATTAGCAATTTGTCTGTAAAATATCAAATAACATGTGATATACATTATAACCGACATTTTGAGGGAAATTGTGTGTTTATTATTGCACGCATGATCTTTTGTATATCGCAACACTTGTCTCGAGATTGTGTGCAGGAAATTTCAGGAAAAAGAACCGGAACTGCTAAAAGTGCTGATAAAAATACGCCAAGTCCAAGACTTGTGATCTGGAAGTGAACAAGAAAATATAAAAATATTCCAGACATCAGAAAAGTGACATAAAGCCAACAGAAAAATTACCTAGAAATTCCATGCAGCAATTCCACCAAACGGCCGTGGATCCGCGGCCGAATTGGCCGATCCGCCGCGGATCCGCGGCCATGGTGACTCGTCATCGGCAAATTAATATTTCAGAGCTCTCTTCTCAACTATAAAACTTCTTCAAGACGCTTCAAATCTCCAGAAGCTTCCCTCTAACAGCCCAGCTTCTCATGCAAGCCTTATAACAACCAAGCTTCTCAAGCAAGCTAGCTAACTACCTTAATTTAGAAGCTTCCTTCATAACTACCAAGCTTACAAGGGAGGCTAAACCTAGCTTAGCTTCTAAAGAAAGCTAATCTAAGCTTCTATGGAAAGTTAAAGGATAAGACTATATAAAGGGACCTAATGCTTCATTAAAAGGGTTGTTCATCATTTTAGGGAAAAATTCTAGTGAGATCCAAATCAATCCTACACAAATTGAGTTACACAATTTGATCCAAATCAAGATCATCGAGTACCGATTCAAGCAAGCATTCAACGAGCCTTTTTGAAGAAACGCCGATCTTCATCCGAGCAAGTGATCCACAACGATCCACGACTCAAGAAGACGATGCGAAGCTAGTTCGACGATCGAGTTCTCTCCTCAATTCTTGTAGTCTTTGAGTGAATTGTAACGAAACATCGAATAATAAAAGGTGAAAATTCTTGATCTTGCTTTTCTTTACATTTGAGCATTATGAAGAGTTATCGATTCTTGATTGTTATCTTTTTCATGATATTTGAGTGAAAACACCGCTCGTGGAGGAATCGAGAAAATAGGTAGATGATGATGACTAAATTCTTGAACAATTCTTAAGTCTTATGAGTTTTGTAAACTTTAGGAAATTGAATCATCGACAACCTAGTTTCGAGCGAGATGCTTTCTTGAATGTTTTCGCTCCAAATCAGAGATCAACGATCGATGATTGAGTTTCCTAGAGGCTAGAATTTGAATTCTAATCAACGAAAGGACAAGGGATGATGATGGAGAAACCCTAGTTTCTTCAAGAGATCCCTAAACCCCGTTGATCGTCATCGATCTAGCAACAAATCTTCAATAGATAAGAATTTGTAATCATAATTCTTCATCATCACTATCGATTGGATCGATTTCTACGAGCCTCTTTACAAATCTTGATAATTCATTCGATTTGGACAATTCTTGATTCTTGATTCTTGATCGTTATTTTCTTGATGATTCTTGCAACTAAATTTCATAAATCTTGAATCAATTTTCTTTTATCTTTTAATTTTCGACTCAACTAAACAATAGCGAGCAAATCACACTTTCTCAGTGGACGATCCTTTCTTATTGACGAAACTACAATAGACACCGTCAATTGATTGCGGTATAAATTTCTTTAGTTGTGAAACATTCTAAACACGACACGGAAAAGATTCAATCAATGATCCAGCCAAAACCTCCAGCTGAAGGCCCGCCGATAATTATCGAGGACGAAAGAGGGGAAACATCAAACCCTCTTCCAGCTTTATCGACAGCCAGGGAGGAAACGATCTCTAAATCTGGCCTTGATGATTACATAGCTCAACAAATACGAGCTCATCAGGCAAGTGAAGCGGCGGGCCAAGTCGTCTGAACTGGACGACCGTACCCAGGCTAGTATGATCAAATCAAGTACCCGCCGGGATATACGATCCCCAAATTCAATGTGTACAAGAGGACAGGCAATCCTCATCATCATGTGGCTCAGTTTAGAGCTTTGTGCGGCAATACTGGAGGCGATGACAAATTGCTGCTTCACCGGTTCGTTGGCAGCCTGTCGGAAAAAACATTCGAATGGTGCTCGGAGCTCCCAAATGACTCTGTCAAAACATTCACGGAAATGAAACTGTTATTCACACAGCGGTTCTCCAGCGTAAGCGAGCGCACCCCGATCATGGCATTAATCAATGCCAAGGTGAAGCCAGGAGAGACCTGGGTTCAATACGCAATCCGATGGCGGAACCTCAGGTCAAAATGCGAACGCATCGAAGAAGCTCCTGCCGCGGGCATGTTCATAAGGACTCTCGATCCTCAAGCGACTGTGTCCCAGTTCATGGCGTTATTTAAGCCGACCACCTTACAGGCTTTGATCGACAAGTTAGCCCAAATGGACCAGATAGGCCATGAGCCTTCCTCTTCAAAAATGGACCCTCGGAATGCAAAGGGCAATGGGAAGCGACCTTCGTTGCCGACACTCAACAACAACCGAGTGACCCGAAATTGGTTGCTCGCCAAAACAACGCGCACCCATGCCAATCCCTGGAAGAGAAGCTAGGACGTGGTTACTCATTTCCCCATGATAAAATAAGGAGACTGCTCGAATTGGCAGTGCGCAACAAACTCATCACTCTGCCGGACCCAAAACGTCCACCGCGGCCCGGTGACGTCAACAATCCCTACTACTGCTCCTGTCACCGAATGGTGAGCTACCCTATTGAGGAATGCTACATCTTCAAGAACTGGGTCGAGGACCAGTACAGTCAAGGGAAATTCGCGCTGTCAGAGAACTGGAGGGTGAACCCGCCACAGAGATCTTCAAGCTCCTAAAAAGGTGGATACGCCGGGGGCATCATATTCGTTTATGGAAGAAGCTCCGTGGGAAGTTATCCTTTCAGGTAAAACCGAAAGAATGCGGAAGGATCTTCAAGCATGTCCGGCGATCAGGTGGAAAAGCCCGCTGGATCCCGAGATCATTGAGGGGATGCTAAAACTGCGTCCTACACCGAAAATTGCTAACGATGGGCAAAACACCCAGGTCAAGCCTTCAAAGTCTTTGAAGGGAAAGAAGAAGGCCAAGAGGCCTGTGCAACCTGACGACAAGTGCACGGACCTGCAAAAGTACATCGACGTGCTAGAGGAGTACAACCAGAAGGCGTGGACCCCAGTCACCCTCGAAGAGTTTCTCAACCATGTACTTGAGAATGGAGATAGTGACGATGATGAGGGAAATGGCTCGTCGGGAGAAACCGAAGATTATGTTGCAAGTTGCCACATGGTTTCTCATTCGTCGTTAAATAACGAAGAAACTCCCTCGGTGTCGGAAAGCAACGCAGAGGAACTGGGGGCAGCATCGACCAAAATCCCCGGAGCTGCCAAAAGGCCTAACTGACAGGCTGCTAAACGAAGCTTTTCAAAAGAGCAGAGCTGACCGAGAACGTGAAACAGCCATATACGAAAAGGCTAAGCATCGGCGTCAGGATGAAGAAGACGTGGTGAGGAAGAGTCACAAAGTACTCCAACCAGAGCGAAGCAGTGTCACTCGTGCCAAGTTCACGGGGACTATATCCACCAACATCCAAATCCGCTACACCCAACGGTAGCTAGCTGGCCATTCGAAATGTGGGGAACCGATATAATCGGGCCCATTGAACCAGCATCATCTAAAGGACACCGGTTTATACTGGCAACGACTGACTACTTTTCTAAGTGGGCGGAAGCAGTACCACTAAGGGAAGTGAAGACGGAGAATATTCTCCATTTCTTTAAGACACATGTCATCTACCGGTTCGGTACTCCGCGAGGGATAATCTCGGATAATGGACCAGCCTACAGGAGACATAAAATCAGCCACTTCGCATAACAACATAAAATAGACTGGAGATACTCCTCTATTTAAAATCCTCATGCCAACGGTCTAGCTGAAGCTTTCAACAAGACCTTGACCAAGATTATAAAGAAAACGGTGTCCAAAAACAAAAAGGACTGGCACGAGAGACTGCACAAAGCTCTCTGGGCGTACCGAACAACGTTCAAAACGGCTACGAATACAACACCATACGCGTTGGTATTCGGCACTGAAGCAGTCCTTCCTTTGGAAAAAGAACTCCCTTCTCTCCAAGTAGCGGTTCAATACGAGCTAACAGATGACAAAAATGCCCATCATCAGCTTGAGGAGCTCGATGCCCTCGATGAAACTCGCCTCGTGGAGCAACAAAACCTAGAAGCTTACAAGGCAAGGATGACGCGGTCATATGAAAAACTGACTAGGCCGAGATTATTCTGCCAAGGCAAACTCGTGCTAGTCATCAAAAGACCTATGATCCTCAATCGTGCAAAACGAGGGAAATTTGAGCCAAACTATGAAGGCCCGTATATCATAGACAAGGTCTATCAAGGTGGGGTCTATTTGCTCATGGATATGCATGGCGAAAGACCTTTCTGGACAATAAACGGCCGATTTCTCAAGAAATACCACGCATGATGAGTCACGACTTAGGTCAATGATAGATGACGACGCTCGTGTCCGCTCGCTATCTTCCTGAGTCAAAACTCTAAGTGGTATTCGGAAAAGCTTCACCTCAAAAATGGTGATAATGGACCACTACGTCCTTAAACTGGCAATGGACCACTACGTTCTTAAACTGGCAATGGACCGAGATGTCCCTAAACTAACAACGGACCGTAATGTCCTTAAACTAATGCTTCACCTCAAAAATGGTGATAATAGACCACTACGTCCTTAAACTGGCAATGGACCGAGATGTCCCTAAACTAACAACGGACCGTAATGTCCTTAAACTATAGCTTCACCTTAAAAATGGTGATAATGGACCACTACGTTCTTAAAATGGCAATGGACCACTACGTCCTTAAACTGGCAATGGACCGAGATGTCCCTAAACTAACAACAGACCATAATGTCCTTAAACTAAAGTTTCGCCTCAAAAATGGTGATAATAGACCACTACGTCTTTAAACTGGTAATGGACCACTACGTCCCTAAACTGGCAATGGACCACTACGTCCCTAAACTGGCAATGGACCAAAATGTTCCTAAACTACCAGCGGACTGTAATGTCCTCAAACTAAAGCTTCACCTCAAAAAAATGGTGATAATGGACCACTACGTTCTTAAACTGGCAATGAACCGAAATGTCCCTAAACTAGTACTTCGCCTCAAACATAGCGCATCGCCCCAAATACGGTGATATCCTCTCTTGGGATCTATGTTGCAATCAAAGCTCCAACGGCAAAGACTGCAACCCAAGTCAAAAAAAACAAAAAATGGTATGTCCACAAGAGAAATGGGCATGGATGAAAACCCGAAAGGGCGCCGTGAGTAAAAACACCAGGGCTACCGGCGAGCTTGTGAAAACCTGAAAGGGCGCAATCTCGTTGTTAAAAAAACGGTACGTCCACAAGCAAAATGGGCATGGATGAAAACCCGAAAGGGCACCGTGAGTAAAAATAGTAGGGCTATCGGCGAGCTTGTGAAAACCTGAAGGGTGCAATCTCGTTGTTAAAAAAATGGTACGTCCAAAAGCAAAATGGGCACGGATGAAAACCCGAAAGGGCGCCGTGAGTAAAAACAACAGGGCTACCGACGAGCTTGTGAAAACCTGAAAGGGCGCAATATCGTTGTTAAAAAACGGTACGTTCACAAACGAAATGGGCATGGATGAAAACCCGAAAGGGCGCCGTGAGTAAAAACAGCAGGGCTACTGGCGAGCTTGTGAAAACCTGAAAGGGCGCAATATCGTTGTTAAAAAATACGTCCACAAGCAAAATGGGCACGGATGAAAACCCAAAAGGGCGCCATAAGTAAAAACGGCAGGGCTACCAACGAGCTTGTGAAAACCTGAAAGGGCGCAATCTCGTAAAATTTTCACTTACGAGACCCTCTCGACTCGTAAGGAGAACTCCCCCTATGAGACCCTCACGGCTCATAGGATTCAAAGTCTTAAGTTACAGGGATCCAAACCTGTTCTTAAACCGTCGTATTCCTCAAGTTGCCCTACAAGCGGTCCAATATTGGTCCTTGTATACAATCCACGGGCACAAATAAACGATTTCCCCCACCAAATTCCACCAATGACGAGAAATGTCCTCATATGGTGAACGACACTTATAAGTCCTCTCGACTTGTAAAGAGAAAACACTCTTGTAAGATCCTTACGACTTGCAAGAGAAAATATCACTTAGGAGTCCTCACGACTTCTAGGGAGAATCTATATCTACGGGATCCTCTCGACTCGTAAGGAGAAATAACTTTATGAGATCCTTACGACTCATAAAGTCAAAAGCCTTAGTCGACAGGATCCTAACCCTGTCTGCGAAGCCACCTTTGTTCAAATCAGCAAAGGAAAATGATGATTCACTCCTGGCAATATCCCAGTTGTAGCGATACTGATGTCTAAACCGTTATCAAATTCCAAGTCCTTTGAAAGCAAATGATGATTCGCTCCTGGCAATATCCCAGTCGTAGCGATGCTGATGCCTAAATCGGTATCAAATTCCAAGTCCCCTCGAGGCAAATGATGATTCGCTCCTGGCAATATTCCAGTCGCAGCGATGCTGATGCCGGAATTAGTGTCAGGATCCAAGTCCTCGACTCGCAATAAAAATCAGCGAGCAAAAAATACATATAAAAATAGCCGAAATGATGGGGCAACTCACAATAAATATCAGCGAGCGAAAAATATATGCATATAAAATAGCCAAAATGTTTAGGCAACTCGCAATAAAAAGCAGCGGGTAAAAATATAAAAATAGCCGAAATGATTGGGCACCGAGATAAATAGCCGAAATGATTGGGTAATCACAACTTTCACGATATGAAAAGCTGAAAAGATAGAGCATCGCGGAAATAAAAAAATAAAATAAAATAAATTTTCCTTTGCCCTAAAGGTGAGTCAACATCAACCCCTGTATACAATCCATGGGCACAAACGAAAAGGGAACCATATTTTCCCATCAGGCTCCGTCAAAGGGAGAGCCAAGTCTTAACAGTTCACAAAACAACCTAAAGACTGTTTCGACATTCATTTCGTGGCAGTAGACACAATGTTAACAACGGCGTTCCTTCGCACTCCAGCAAGATGCAGACGTGACATCAACAAAGACTCCAGGGTCAAAAACAAAACGGGGTTATGGCAAAATTCCTAGCTCCAAGTCTTGGTGGTTCACAAAACAACCTAAACACTACTACGACATTCCTTCTCACTCCAGCAGAATGCGGACGCAATATCAACAAAGGCTCCAAAATAGCCAAATCAAAAGGAAGCGAATGCCAAATTCCTGGCTTCAAGGTCTTGACGGCAACTCAAATAAAACCCAAAAGACTATCGGAGATCATCCCACACCAGTGAGGAGTGGTTATAACTCATCGGGGCTCCCAAATTGAGCATAATCTCAAGTAAAAAGCGACATGGAAAAATTCCTACCGCTTGCTCTTCCGACGGTCAAATTGCCTAAGAAGATTACTTGAAGACGTCTTGTCCAACCCCCGAAGGGATCAGAGACACGACAGTCACGGGGCTACTCGAACAGCAGCTTAAAGACTGCATATCGAGGAATGCATCAGCCAACACGATGGTACCACGGACTAAAAACCCTAGTACCACAAAACCTAACGGACCTCTGTCGCAAAGAGCAGGGGTTATCTATGACGTTAGGATAAGTTTGCCTACAAGCCTAAGGGAGGTAAACTGAACAAACTCCGAAATGAGTCCATAAACTAGAGACTCTGGAATGAGTGAATAAACTACAAGCTCCGAAATGAGTTCATAAACTAGAGACTCTGAGATGAGTACATAAACTACAATCTCTGTAATGAGTACATAAACTACTTTATACCAAGTTAAGACAACAAAAGAAAGAGAAGCGCTAGTATGAAATGAAATATGTCTTTTATTCATGAATTAAAATGAATACAAGATACTCTTATTTATGAATGAATACAAAAAAGGGGGAGAATATACAGCGACAAAAATGTTTAAGTCGGCGGACGGTTCAATAGGCCAGCAAGTTCACCGTTCTTCCGCTGGACTTCGGCTTCAAGCTCCATCAGTGCTGCAAGACGAGTCCCTGCCTGGGTCTGTTGATTCTGGTATGAAGCAAATAGACTCTCAAGATCCTTCTCGGCGACCTTATGGGCTTCAACCATCTTACGGGTAAAATAACGGTCTTGTCAATAGCCACCACCGCTGTAATGGCTTCTTAAAGCACCCACCAAATTTTGTACGCACGGGTGGTCTTGGCAGTAAGCTGAGCCTCCCAAAGCTTTTGAAGCCAACTCCGTCGCCGAAAACTTCCTGTTGAGCCTCTTCTCACATGACTGGAGATTGGCTGCACACCGTTCGATCCAACCCCGCAGGCTCGCTTTTACAGTTAAGATGTTGGAGGGAAGGCATATGCACTCAAGCCCTTGTAGGCAGGCCTCCACTCGGCGACAGTACTCAATCCAGGCACGCACCAATGCTTCGTCATGCTAGGTAGCGAGAACAGACAAGGAAGCGTTCACTTCAGCAGCAAATTCTTCGGCCGCGACAGAGGTATCAGTATGAAGATCTTCAATAAGAGCCGCTAGGGAGTAAACGCTCTGTTTTGCCATCCTTTCAAATATACGTCGGGTGTAAAGGCCTGGTGGCATGGGGATCCGAGACTCTAATGGGATCAGAGCTGGAAAAGCTGTGAAGATTTATGTGCGGTCAGTTGTATTTCCAAACATAGAGTAAACAACGATGCCAAAAATAAAGCGTCACTTACCTACAGTCATGCAAGGTGGGTTTGAGAGATCCCCAGGCCCACCAAGAATCTCGACTTCGTCGTTGGCTTCCATAACTGTGATTTAAAATGGAGGGCATATTATCATCATTATAAAAATATAAAACAAAAAGGGTAAAAGAATACTGACCTTAGCCAGAAGAGAGTATTATGCTTTGTGTAGGTATTGCTTGTGGGGCCGCCATGTCAAGAAATCGCTGGAAGGTTTTCCTCGGAGAAAGATCCACGATGGAAGCTGGCAGCTCCCGCAATTCTGAGGGAAGGGAAAGTTCAGATAAAGGAGAGGTCATTAAACAAAATGTGTATGTATGGAAGATTACCTTCGATGCTTCGCCAGCCCTGAACTGGAGGGATGGCAGCTTCGGCAGCTTCTTCTACACCCTCCGGTGCGTCACTAGAGATAGCCATAGGACCTATGGCCGGCAAGACCACCTCTGCCCAAGGAATAGACGCTGAAGAGACAAAAGCCACCATCGGGAACTCTACAGCAAGGGTAATAGCTTCAGTAATCTCCTCTACACCCACCATTGTGTCACGGGAGATATTCGTAGAATCCGCAGCCATGGCTCGATCTGGACTCAAATCCACTTCCACTGCAGAAGTCCCTGCAAAGTTTTCACAAAAATAAGAAGACGTAAAAGTAATACAAATTACTCGCCAAAAGAAGGACACGAAAAATATGCATACCAATATGCCAAGAAGCCTGAAGTATGGCTTTTTCGAGCCGTTGTTCTTTTCTGATCAAATGCGCTCGCCGGGTTTCAATCGCAAGTGAATGGTTGCCCGTTTTCAGTGCAAGCTCATCTTCAGAAACAACCGAGATGGGCTGTTTGAGAGCCCGTTCTTCTTCCAGTAACAGGGGACCTATATGTACCCTCCGTAATGATGGGTCAACGTCGTAGAATACAATGGGGGTAGACTTTCTTCAGGGTGCGCACATTTTCAGTCTCATCTTGTGAGCGCTTTAAAGCCTCGGCCAATAGCGCGGCCTCCTCGGCAGACGAACCAGGAAAGAGAAGACCGTCGTCCGGCTCCTACATAGATATCGGCTCGTCCTGAATAAAGGGCTCGGATTCAAGCAAAGTGTCGAGTAAGCCGGCGACCGATTTCTTTCTCCTTTTGGAGCATGTGCTAATGCTAGCGGAGGAGCGCTTCCTCCCCCTTGGTGCTTTAGCGCGGTGTTGCCCAACTTCGCCTTCAGTATCACCCTTTGGTGACACCACCATGGGTGCTTTATCAGGAACTTCTTCCTGGGCTCTAGTATGTACCGGCATACTAGCAGTGCGAGGGGTTGATTCTATTTCTGTGACTTTAGGGATAAGCACCGAACCGCTATCCCTCAAAGGAGAGCGAACCACCGACCGCGGCCGCAATGGGGAGCTGGTGACCTGAGCCAGAACGGGAGCTCTACACTTGAAAAGCACCCTTCTCTCCTCTGCAATGACAGGGCCGATCCGATGGTGATACCAACCCTTGAAGGACCCCACAGGCCTCGGAAGATAGTCGGGCTCCGGGATAATGAAGAGGGAGCCAATGTTTAACCACATGAAATGGTGAATGACATTGCGAGTAACCTCCAGGGAGAGGGCAGGCACAACTAAAAATGCCTCTAGAGGAACGTCCTGGTTGTAGCCTAACTGCTGGGCGAAGTGATGCGGATTATACCGCATAAAGAGAGCAGTGTCATTCCGGCGGAACACCAAATAACCCGACCTGATCGAGTATAGATGCATAATCTACTTAGGCTTTAAAGCCGGGACCACACCCTTCGACAAATCAAACAATTGCTGAACGGGCCCCACTGGAGCGGAAAGGACTCGATCGCTAAAAACCATCCTGCCTTCATTTGAGTACCGATTCAGCAGTACGCGGAAAGCCCCTAACTGGGTCGGATCGGGAGCGGAAGCATCAACCAATCTCATGATCCACGGGAAAGTATATGATTCATAAAAATCGGGTCGCTGGTGCGCAGCAAACGCTCCCAACACATGCATCTTGATCCACGACATAAAGTAGTGGAGGGAGAAATTCACGGTCGCGCCCGGGTTCGAAGTATTAGCGACAACGCTTAACCCGTGATATAGATGCGACAACCCTGCCATACCAATAGCTAATCGTACTCCTCCAGCTATGCGATGAGTAGGATAAAAAAAGGAGGCTCTCATAAAACAGCGATGCATCGGCATAGCGAACCAGCTGAGCCAAAGACTGATAAAGCCGACGAAGAAAGTTTCTTCGTCCATTCCAGGGGCCGCGATCGCATAGAAAGCTACGATTGAAGAGTTTGGAATATAGAACTGCGTCAGGTCTTCCTCTTTGGCCGGTAGTTTCCTCAGCCCGAATCCAAAAGGGTCTTCAATTTTCGCGAATTTTGGAGTCTTTTTGGATAAGACATCCTCGCGAAGGAAGCAAGCAATAAAAGCGTCAAAGGTGACACCTTGCCTTTCCGATGTCACGAACAGCTTTTCAAAGATACCCGAGGCCTTGATTAGACTCGGGTACTTATGACGAACGGCATTCTCGGTCGTCAAGCCGTCAAGCCGTCAAGCATAGCGGGCACCGTATCAAACACGTACTCATCAGGAGGCAGTAACTTTTCATAGTGCTCTCCCCTGATCGGCAACCCGGATATCTCATGAAATGCTTCCGGTGAAATCGAAACCTTACAATCCCCTGGCAAGAACGTGTTGGTGGGAAGATTCCATTGATTCAAGAAGCGGTAGTCTGATCGCTCCCGAGATCTCGGTGTTTGTTCCCTTATAAAAAAAGGGAAGAGGGAAAATTCCTTACTGTCCAAGTCTTACATGTTAAACACGTGAGTATCTATATGCCAAAGCACATAGGCGCTGCAAATAGGCTAAATAAGCCTCACGTGTTAAACACGTGAGCGCCTATATGTAATGCATATAGGCGCTGCAAATCAAACAAACTATAGGCTTAATAAGTCTCACATGTTAAACATGTGAGCGCCTATATGCAATGCATATGGCGCTGCAAATCAAACAACTATAGGATTAATGAGCCTCACGTGTTTCACACGTGAGCGCCTATATGCAATGCATATAGGCGCTGCAGATCAAACAGCTGACAAACTAAATAAATTTCACATGTTAAATACGTAAGGGCACCTCCCTACGTAAAATTAAATTCTACTCAACAAGAGATCGTTGTGATTAAGCATAGAATTAAATTCTATTAAGGAGGGATATTTTCTATTAAACAGAAAGTTAGTGGATCAAAAATCCCTTGAGATGGAAAATATTTTCCATATCTTTCTAAACAAACAAAAATTGTGCTATGTTAAGCCGAGCACCCTTGGATTAAAAATCCAATGACGAATAGAAAATTACTATTTTACAGAATAAGATTCTGCATATGGGAAAATACTTCCCCAATCTTGTTAAAAACAAGAAAAATATGTTCTGTAAAATAGAAACCCTTGGATCAAAGATCCAATGGTGGGTAAAATTCCCCAAGTCAATTCTGAAACCAATTAAATCAATTAGGATCTCTCAATGAGAGATTTTCTCAGAATAAACAAACTTCTCTCTACTATATAAAGGACCAGAGACTTCAAGTCTCAAGGAGGACGGAGAGTGAAGAAAAATAGAGAGGGTAAACAAAGGAATCCCCTCAGAAGCTTACAAAAAATAGAGAAGCTTAAGAGAAGAAGAAAGAAAAGATTCAAAAGAAACAGAGAATTTAATTCTCACAAAGGAAGACTTGTTTCATTAAAACCCTAGGTAAAGAGAGAAAAAACACAGAGATCGTTTTTTTTTCCTCTCCTTCGCCTCTCTAAGGATTTAACCATTCATATAGGAACTTAGTTCTTCCTCTGGTTGAGATCTGCAAAAGCAGATCTTCCCACAAGTTGAGAATTTAATTCTCATCAGGAAGATTCTGTCATGCAGATTCAAAACCTAGGGAAAAGAATTGAGTTCAAAGAGTTTAACTCTTACAAAAAAACATGGGAATTTAATTCCTCTGAAAGCTAAGGTTTAAACCTTATAAAAAGAATTTAATTCTTATAAAACAAGAGACATAATATCCTCCAAATTCTAGGGTCATTAACATGAGATCAAAATCTCCAAACACCCAAAAGGAAAGGCCGATGATTCATTAGCGTTTAAACACTAAAACGAGGACCGCACGTGTTTCCCATGTGAGCGCTTAAAGGAAGAACGACAAGTGCCTCTTAGGGCAATCACGTGTTTTGCACGCACTCGTCTAAAAGGAGGGGATAAAAACCCAAAAGGCAGAACCCAACTTTGGGGCGCCTCACATGTTTCACACGTGAGCGCCACAAGAACCAAGTGCTCAGCACTTATATAAAAAGCGGGGAAATAAGTGGGCAGTGCCCATAATCCAGTGCCTCACGTGTATCACGTGAGCGCCATAGAACTTTAGTGTTTAACACTAATCCGGAACCTCACGTGTGTCACGTGAGCGCCACAGAACTCTAGTGTTTAACACTAATCTGGTGCCTCACGTGTGTCATGTGAGCGCCACAAAACTCTAGTGTTTAACACTAATCCGGTGCCTCACTTGTGTCAGTGAGCGCTATAGAACTCTAGTGTTTAACACTAATCAGGTGCCTCATATGAAATGCACGTGAGCATTGTATACCTCAGCACTTAGCTCTGTTGGGTAATTATGGAGACCCAGATCTAGCCCAAATTGACTAAGTTCTTCCAATCAACTGAGCCGATCTGCGCTCATCATTCCCCAAATTGATCTTAGTCCCAAACATGACTAATGATCTTTCAGCTGATGATATTCAAAATGATGTTCATCCCACATCTCCTAAGTTAATCTTAGTCCCTAAAAATGACTAATAATTCTTAGATGATCCACCATGATCTTTTCCCTCAAATACGAGATTTGGTTTAAGGGTACATCTCTCCACACCTCTGATACATGTTGTTGTAATTTCTCAACGTCTTCAGAGAGGTGGCGGGTCCCGACAACCAACTGCTTTTTGGTGCACTTCCCAAATTGATGTGGACATCCCAAATCAAACCACATCCCAGAATGGGTGCATCCTATATCATCGTTGTTCATCTCGTCACGTAACAAATACACGTGCGCGCAAGATGGACAACGGACCGAGACGCCCTTAAACTAAAACCTCGCCTCCAAAATTGTGATCAACGGACCGAGACGTCCTTAAAATAAAATCTCACCTCCAAAATGGTGATCAACAGACCGAAATGTCCTCAAACTAGAATTTCGCCTCCAAAATGGCGATAATGGACTGAAACGTCCTTAAACTAAAACAACAGAGCCCAAATGCTCTTTTGGTGGATCTGAAGCAAAAATGATCCTAAGACCTTATTAAGTAGATCTTAGTCTCAAATTGGACTAACGTATCCTTAACAAAAAACCAACCGAGCCCCAACTGCTCATATACATTTAAGTTGATCTTAATCTCAAATTAGATTAAAGATCCTTAAATAAAAACCCCAAATATAAGAAATACGGATTTGGACTAATCCACGCCCTACGGGCGACAACATAAATTAGTCTCCGTATAAAATCCACAGTCAACCAAAAATAAAACAAACACACACGACATGAAGTGAACTTCTGGAGTAGGAGAAAGTGGTTATCGTGATGCGATAACGTAATTAACTGCAGGGTCTTGCGCCTGCAGGGAAGAACGTCCCCACAATTAAAAACCCTTCACAAACGAGGGGTAATCTGACGAAGTCTGCCACAACAGCCGCATCCGTCCAAACCTCTGATATACGGTGCCATAAATCAACTTGGCATCTTCGGAGAGGTGGACGGATAAATCCAAATAGCATCTGCTCCCAAATTCAGGAAAGACGATCCCGATTCGTCTCTGTTTTCGGCGATAAATAGTGTTGAACTGTCCGGCACCTAATGAGTCATGAAATCATTCCTCGTGTGGGGGTCATGACTGTCGGAATCGGCATGCCGGTGTTCCGTGACATCGAGATGGGCGTGAGCGAGGTCGAAGGCCTGAATACGCCCCTCCGTCGCTCTATGCGCACCGCCATTTTGAAGAGTGGAGATGGCGGTTTGGTGGGCATGGCCGGCCATTTGAACACGAGCGAGCGTGTCGACCATCGCCGTGAGCCTGTCGACCTGCGCAGATAAGGCGTCGATGATATTGAGAGGTGGAGTAGAACCGCCCATGCCTCCATTGTGAAGGACGGGACGACTCGTGCTGGGATAGTTGCGATTATCGCTGGCCATCGAATAGAAAGCAGAAGATCGACTTTCTTAGGTGGAAAAGCCATGTTCCCATAGACAATGCCAACTGATGGAGGTCGAAATCTCCCTCGGATATTGTCTTCCGTCGATTTTGTTGCCACCAGGGCTGAACGGTTGAGATTTGACATGAGGGTTAAGCGTGTGGATCTCAATGGGTTGTTGTTGATGCCGAGCTACCTGCAAGGGAAGTCTCCGGGTGAGAAACCACCGTAGAACCCTCCGACGATTAAGTAAGTACCGAGGAATAAAGATGGCAGGGTAGAGGCGTTTTGGAAATGAGTTCGAGGTACCTGAGACTTTTGGAAGAGAGGTTTATATAGCGGTCGCAGGAAGCGAGCCAATGCGAGAATCTTGCCGTTCGTTATGCCCGTGTCATGTTCGCGTTGATGGCGGGGTACGTCCATTAATGGCGGGATACGCTCATTAATGGAGAGACATGCCAACATGTGATGCGAGACATAGAGCGGCGGAGATCTCGTTTTGACGAGATATACGGAGCCGTTATGGGGGCACTTGGGCTCCGTGCTCTCGGTTGAACAGGGAAGCCGAGGAAGCTTAGCTCGAAAATGAGCAAGGATGCTGAGGAAGCTCGGCTGTAGGGTAGCTCGGAGGCGAGCCGTTGGCTGGTTGCTAAGCGAATAGGGAAGGTACTCCAAGGAGGCCCCTAAAAGGTCGGATGCAACCTTGGAGGCGAGGTGCCGAGAAATGTCCCCAATGCATCATACTTATTCTATCTCCATAGCCCCCAGGATTCTATTGGGCTTAAGCAGATGACACGTCATCCACCGCGTGTCGTGATCTAGGTAATTCCCACTTACGAGTATCATCATTTTGCAACTAAACAAAATCATTGCAAAATGGTGCAATTTGTTAATGACGATAATATGATCGTCAGTCCTCTTATAATCCCTTCAAAGTGAGTAACTTTCGAGTTCTAAAATGTAAATGGCTCACCTTTTCCTACCAAAATTGGACATCAACAAGATCGGATCGGATTGCGTCGATAGATACCCGTTAACGACCCGCTTCTCTCCATCCATGAATGAGGCCTCCACTTCCATCGTCTGGATCCAAACCCAAAACCTAACCTGTAATGACTCAATTTATAATGTACAAACTTTGTTTAAAGTTAAAGTACTAAATGGAGTATTTGCAACCCTGTGTATGCTATAAGTATTTAATTTGTGTTAGAACAGTAAAAAAGCACTTGTAGCTCATTGGTAAAGCCTTGCACTGCTGTGACGTAACCCCTGTGTTCAAATCCCTTCAGCCACATATTATTTTATTGATTTTTCTTTTAAACTTTTTGGAAGCCCAAAAGTTTACACATGCAAGATACATAAAAATGAAAAATCACTAAAATAAAACATGTGGAAAATGTTATATGTACTGAATATGACACGTGGCAGCAATCCATGACCCAACCTAACCTACACGACCGGCGAGATTTCTCTTGGGGCCGGCGCCGGCGGGCCTCCCCCGATGGTAATGCCTTTAAATTTTTCCCTAACACCCCTTGGCCTCCCCTTCCCACACTACTCCTCTTCTGTTTGTTTTTCCTGCACATTAACAGAGAATTAAAATCACCCATTAATCTAATGTTAAATGCATTTTAATTCTCATTTTTAATTCTCTAAACCCTAATTCAATCCTATAAATACCACATCACACCCTAGCCCTCTCTATTCTGAAATCTATCATCAAAACTCTCAAAATTTTCCAAGTCAAATAAGGTGTACAAGTGGAGTTAGCCCAAGGTCATCTTCCGGCGACGACTCAAGACAAATCCGGCGACACCTCGACTCCATGACACTTTCAAACTATTCCAATACCTCCCATCTCTCTTCTCAACCAGTAAGTTTCCTCTCCTCTTCTCTCTTCCTATTCTAAAAAGATCTCTTTTCAAAACTCGTCGGAAGTGGAGTTATTCCGACTTCCTATTCTAAAATTGTTTAAAACCCAACTTTTCTTAATAACAAATTAACCATTTCTTTATATACTGTTTAGCAACCATAAACAATATTTAGAACAAGTTTCAATTCAAAATACAATATTATATTTATTTCACTTTTTCGTTTAAATGCCACAAGGTTTAGTTACAACATTATTTCATATATTTGCTCATATTACCTTTAGAAAACTCATGAGGTGATGACCTACCTCATCACAACAATCATCATGATATAGCACGATTGCCTCTTTACAATATTTTGGGATAAATACAATTTTACAATAAAATACCATAAAACCGTATTCTGTAAGATTGTTTTAAATTGAATTTCTTGCAATTAAACCTCAACAACCCATTTTGGGGAACCCTATTTGGATGGTGCATGTTATCCCACATCCTCGGTACTATTAGAGCGAGATGCAGACCTCCTCACGGAGTATCCGATCTCGATGGAATTTTTATTACAATTTTTAAGAAAACGAGATTTCTATTTAATAAATAAATTTATTTTTCTATAATTATTTATAATATTATCAAATTATCTATTTTAAATACATATTATAAATTCCATGTTTTCTAAACAAAGGAATCACAAATTTCATGAATCTACCATCACAAATCCATAAAATTCCAATTTACACTAAAATACCATATATTATTCAATCTAGGTTTATATTCACTAGAATACTTCACATTTAAAAATTACATCCATGAAAACCCTAAATACGATAAATAAATACTTGAGGATTATTTTGAAAATTTACCAAACTATTTTTCACAAGTTTATTAATTTACAATAAGGACCTTAGTAAATATAGGTTCAAGCGGGACCAATTCTCTTAAGGCTGAGAGAACCGGAGAAAGTGGGTGCTTGCCTATTTAAGGTAGAAATCTAAAACGGGGTTATCAATGGTAATTGGCTTGGAAAAAGTCACAAATCCTGCCGTCCATGTGCAGCAGTTACCGATAACTCCAAAACCTAATTCAGGAATCTAATTCTGTTTAAACGTCTGATTCAGACAGAGTCTCAGTCTAATCGGAATACAATCCATACATGATACAATCCAAATATAACTCCAATACAATATGAATCCATATATACCAGAATACAATCTATATCAACATGACTTGATTTGACCGATCCATGGATATACATTGATTGTCTACGTGACTATCCGTTTATATCTTTATCCATTTACATGAACAATTGATATTATGGTTTCAGCAAGTCTTATATCTGCAAATCATCTATAAAACAACACAATAAACATTACAGGGTTTTTTAAAGGGGTAGACGGGTACAGAATATGTTAAAAGTGGCACGAGAGGGTCACTTTAATACACCTAACCTGAATATCTGTTGACGTTGTCCCGTGGGTTTTGACGGGGCCTTGTACTCCATATACTATAGTCCACAGGGTAAGTTGGACTCCTCTCGTATACACTGGCACATTCTGTACCAAGCTATAAACAACTGCGTTAACATAATAATCATACATTATACCAGATATATTCTTTTATCTGTTTATTCTATTTCTATCTCTCTTTGGGACTTACCGAGCGATTGTTCGCTGACGACATTCCTTTTCTATTCATTCTTTGGAATATTGTCAGGAGGACCCGACACTTTGGAGATCGAGCCCAGCTCTGAAGACTTGGAGTAGTTCGCAGAAGACCCGGAGCTTTAGTCACTTGTATATACCTTTACTTTCTATTCATGCCATTGTTTAGGCATTGCTTTTCGCATTGTATTTACTTTCCAGTTGTGTTGTAAAGAATGTTTAATAAATAAAATGTTGTTGTTCATTTATATCTCATGTCATTCTTGTGTATATTTATATTATATTGCTTATTTACGCTTAATGTGTTTACTTCTGAGTAAATATGTCGCGTGCCTCGTTGCGTCTCCTTATCTGTACACCGGGAAGCGGGGCATGACAGGTTTTGTTGGTGGCCGATGCAGATCAGTTCTGCATGGAAATCTAAGTAATATATCACAAGAATCAGCAACTGAACATTCTTTATATTTCTATTCCTTGAATTCTATCCTAACCCTATTTTTCTTTTAAGGTTATGGATTCCCCGAACAATACGAGCACGAACGCCAATGGCAACACCACACCACCTCCTCTTCCACTTACGCCTACCGTTGTAGCCCCGATCAACAAGCAGACGGCACTACTCAAGGCAATAAAGATTCTCGTGGAGGGACAGCAGCAGCAGACTGCTATACTCATGAACCGCCCAGAAGTAGAAGCACCTGGAGTGAAGCAATTTCGGGCAGTGCATCTGAAGCAATTTTTTGGGAAAGAGAGCCCCTTGGAAGCTGAAGAATGGGATCAGTCGATCGAAGACAATCTGGCAGCAGCACAAGTGCCAGATATTGCTTGGGTAAGGGTTGCGAAGTTGCAACTTATCGATAACGCCCGAGTATAGTGGAAGGCGGAAGAAAGCCGTCTTACTCAGCTGATTGAATGGAGGATTTTTCGCAAGATGTTCGACGCGAAATATTTCCCCGAGACTGCCCGATTTGACATGGAGCAGCAATTCATCCATTTACAATAAGGTTCGATATGGACCAAATCTATGGATGAGTATGACGCTGAATTCACCAAGTTGAGAAGGTAAGAGATGTCTTAAATATTTGAATTTCTATAATCACATACTACACAGCTAACACAAGACCGTAACAGGATCATGGCACATCTCATACTGACTGCTGAGATCAGGGCTAAACGATTTCAGCAGGGGTTGGACCAAGAAATCCAAGCTTCTTTAGCTATAGGGGATTTCCCAACCCACGACTTAGCTCTGAAGGATGCCCGTCGATACGAGGCAGTAGTGAAGAAGAAAGGCAGACCTCAATCTGCCGGTATGAAATGCCCTGCTATTCAGATAGCAGGAGGAGCCTCTTCCAGGCCACCGTTTGTACCCAGAAGACCAGGAGTACCATTCAACCGACCCAGTCCAGAATTTTGTTTCTACTGCAAAAGAAATGGACACATGGCGAAGGATTGCAAGCGTGCTAATCGCCTATGCTTAGTCTGTAGCTCATCCACACATGATATTGGGTCTTGTCCTCACAAACTCAATCAGAATACTGCACCCAGACCAGCAATCACCTATCCGCAATGGCCAGCTATCGAGGCACCTGCACCACGTCTTGCTCTCCCAGCTCCACCTCCTCGTAGACCTACTGCACCTCCTCCTCATCAGTTCCATCAAGTATAAAGGAACCTACCTCAGGGATAGAGGAACGAACAGAGGAATGCGCCTCCTGCAAGGAGGAATGTATCTAGGCGTCAGGCTTTCACAATGACTCTGGAAGAAGCTGAAGCCACTAGCCAAGTCAACACTGGTAACTTCCCAACTTTCAAATCTGTTCAAAACTTGTTTATATCCATATATTCTTTTCCATACCTAAACATGCCCCACATAATTTAGGTACAATCTTAGTAGCCTCACTTCCTGCACTAGCACTCTTCGATACTGGAGTATCTCATTGCTTTATGTCGTAACGGTTTGTCCGAACTCATGCGATTCCAGTCAAACCGCTCGTATCCAGCTGGACTGCCAGTTCAAGGAACGGCGTTCTAAAGGAAACAATGGGATACGACCTGTGTCCAGTGGTCGTCTACAGCAGAGAATTTTATGCTGACTTCAAGGTGCTGGATATACCGAACTTCGATGTAGTTTTGGGTATAGATTGGCTAGGAACTTTCTACGCTACCATCGACTGTCGTCAAAGGAGGGTAGCATTTGAGATACCAGACCATCCGGTATTTTATTTTAAAAGTGGAGACCGTATCCTGGAGCCTAGCACATACAAGGAAAGACCGAAGTAGGCAGTGATTGCAACTCTACAGGCAGAAGAAGACAAGCCAGAGGTAGTTCGAGAGTTCGATGATGTATTTCCTGAAGACATATCAGATTTGCCTCCTGATCGAGCTCTTGAATTTGGAATTGATTTGGTACTTGTAGCTCAACCGGTGATCAAAGCATCATACCAATTAAGTCCTGAAGGTTTGAAGGAGATCCGTACTCAGCTAGACGAACTTCTGCAAAAAGGATGGATTCGTCCCAGTACTTCAATTTGGGGATCTCCAGTTTTGCTTGTAAAGAAAAAAGAAGGTTCATACAGAATGTGCATTGATTATAGAGCTTTAAACGAAGTCACGATAAAGAACAAGTATCCACTACCGCGAATCGACGATCTGTTCGATCAGCTAAGTAGGTCTTTCATTTTCTCTGAATTAGATCTTTGTTCGGGTTATCATCAAGTGAAGGTCAAAGAGTCTAATATTCCGAAGACGGTATTCAGGACTCGCTATGGTCATTATGAGTTTCTCGTGATGCTATTTGGAGTGACCAGTGCACCAGCCATATTTATGAACATGATGAATCAAGTTTTCCGAGAGTAACTAGACAGGTTCATTGTCATATTCATCGACGACATCCTGGTATATTCTAAGAATCGGAAAGAGCACGCTGAACATTTACGAATTGTCCTGGAGACTTTGCGACAGCATCAACTCTATGCTAAGTACAGCAAGTGGGAGTTTTGGCTAAAACAAGTCAGATTCCTCGGACATATCATTCCAGATGAAGGAATCTCTGTGGATCCAGCTAAAGTATCTGCAGTAAGCGAATGGCCGACACCAAAGACAGTGAAGAACATTCGAAGTTTCTTGGGATTAGCGGGATACCACCGAAGATTTATTGAAGGATTTTCGAACATTGCAACACCCCTGACCAAGCTCAGGATGAAGAATTCGTGTGGTCAGAAGCATGCGAACAAGCTTTCGTAGAACTCAAGTCAAGATTGATAACAGCGCCTATTCTCGTAATACTGAACCAATCTGGAGGTTTCGTAGTGCATTGCGATGCATCCGGTAAGGGATTAGGATGTGTTCTACACCAGCACGATAAAGTTGTAGCTTATGCATCAAGACAGCTGAAAGTTTATGAGCGCAACTATCCGACGCATGATCTGAAGTTGGCAGCCATTATCTTTGCACTCAAGATTTGGCATCATTATCTTCTTGGAGAACGGGCAGATATCTACACATACCACAAAAGTCTGAAGTATGTGTTTACCCAGAAAGAGTTGAATATGCGGCAGAGAAGATGGTTAGAACTTATGGCAGATTTCGATATCAACCTACAATATCATCCAGGAAAGGTGAATGTAGTACCTGATGCACTTAGCCGTCAACCACTATCAATGAATCTCACCGCACAGTGGAAGCTACAGCAAGATTTGCATCAGATGGAGGTAGAAGTGATCATGCCAGGTAACGTTTCAACTTTGATGAACTTACAAGTTCGGTCTACAATTATCAATCAGATCAAAACAGCTCAAGCAAGTGATGCCAAGTTGCAAAAGATCAGAGAACAAGTAGAAAGTGGACTTCGAACAGACTTCATCATCCATGAAGATGGATCTTTGAGATACGGAAGCAGATTGTGTGTACCACAAGGTCCTTTTCGGGAAGAGTTGATGAAAGAAACTTATAGCTCCCCATACTCAGTACACCCTGGTGGTAAAAAGATAAACAAAGATCCGCAGCAACATTACTAGTGGCATGGAATGAAGTGTGAAGTGGCCAGAAGCGTAGCCAAATGCTTGGTATGTCAGCAAGTAAAAGCTGAATACCATAGGACTGCTGGTTTACTTCAACCATTACCTATCCCAGAATGGAAATGGTAACACATCACCATGGATTTCGTGACCGCTCTTCCTCGCAGCACGAAAGGTAACGATGTTGTATGGGTTATTGTGGATCGACTCACAAAGTCGGCTCACTTTATTCCCTTTCGAGTTGGCCAATCTACTGAGACATTAGCAAAGAAGTACGTGGAAGTAAGTTTGAATCTAAGTAAGATTTAACTCTTCAATGTGTACTATCTCTGATACCCATGAACTCATACAGGAGATCGTGGGATTACATGGAGTACCGGTTTGCATTGTCTCCGATCGTGACACCAGATTCCGATCGCAGTTTTGGCAGAGTCTGTAAGCTGGCTTGGGAACGAGTCTGAACTATAGCACAGCATACCATCCACAAACAGATAAACAGTCTGAGCGAACGATTCAAATCCTTGAAGATATGCTAAGAGTGTGTATGTTAGACTTTGGAGGATCGTGGGAAGATCACATATACCTTGTGGAGTTTTCATACAACAACAGCTACCAAGCGAGTATTGGAATGGCACCGTTTGCAGCTCTTTATGGAAGGGAGTGTCATTCACCATTAAGTTGGGACGATATCAGAGATAGGGAACTCCTTGGACCTGAGATGATAGTGGCGACTGTAGATGTAGTTCGTACTATCAGAGAACGAATGTGCATAGCCCAAGACCAACAGAAACACTGGGCCGATGCAAAGCGCCGTCACTTAGAGTTCCAACCGGGGAGATCATGTCTTTCTAAAGATCTCTCCAAACCGTGGAGTGATTCACTTTGGAAAGAGGGGTAAGTTAAGTCCAAGATACATTGGACCGTTCGACATACTCGAACAAGTCAGAGAAGTGGCTTATCGCTTGGTACTTCCACCCTTATTGGAAGGAGTGCATAATATGTTCCACGTATCCTAACTCTGAAGATATGTAAATGACATCAGCCATATTCTTGATCACTCGAGCTCACTGTACAGACGGATCTATCTTGGGAGCAACAACCCATTGAAATCCTGGACAGAAAGGTAAAGTCACTTAGGAACAAGGAAGTAAACTTGGTTTGAGTGATGTGGAGGAAAGACTCACCAGAAGTGTAACAACCTTAAACTTTCTATACATAATTTTTTCAAAATACATAAAGGAGTACCTAAGTCTGAGCACAAGTTATAAATTTAAATTGCTTTTGAATAACAAGAAAGCACTTGTAGCTCATTGGTAAAGCATTGCACTGTTGTGACATAGCCCCTGTGTTCAAATCCCCTCAGCCACATAATATTTTTATTGATTTTTCTTTTAAACTTTTAGAAGCTCAAAAGTTTACACGTGTAATACACGTAAAAATGAAAAGTCACACTAAAAACAAACATGTGGAAAATGTTATATGCATTGAACCTGACATGTGGCAGCAATCCAACCCCACACCCACACAAAATGACCGACAAGATAGGTCTTGGGGCCGGCACCGCCAGCCCCCCCCCCCGTAGGTAATGCCCCAAAAAAATTTCCCTGGAACCCTTTGGCCTACCCCACTAACCCTAGTCTGTTTGATTTCCCTGCACATTTCCAGAGAATTAAAATGAGCCTTAAAACCAAATTTTAATGCATTTTTAATTCTTATTTCAATACCCTAAACCCGAATTCTATCCTATAAATACCACCCTATACTTTGGCCCTCCTCATTCTGAAATCCATTGCCAAAACTCTCTAAAATTTCTAAGTCCAAAAGTTGTACAAATGGAGTTAGCTCAAGGTCAAAGTTCCGGCGATATTTCGGGACAAATCCGGTGACGACGCGACTCCACAACGCTTTCAAAAGTTCCCTCTACCTCCCCTCTCTTCTTCAAACTAGTAAGCCATCTCTCCCCTTCTCCATTTCTAATCTAAAACAACCTCTTTTCAAAACTCGTCGGAAGCGGAGTTATTCTGACTTCCGATTCTCTTTTATTTAAAAATTCAACTTTTCTTAAACAACCAAGTTACCATATTTTCATATATTTTTTAACAAACATAAAACAACAATTTGACCAAGTTTCAATTCAAAATTTAATGTTAAACAAATTCTATTTCACTTTTTCGGTAAAATACCATCAAGTTTACATACGACATTATTTTATCGTTTTGCTCATTTTACCTTTAAAAAACTCACAAGGTAATGATCTACCTCATCACAACACTCATCTTGACATAGCATGATGGCTTTTGTAACAATTTTTGTGGGAAAAAACACAATTTACATTAAAATACCTTAAACTATCAAAACCCGTATTCTTTAAATTGTTTTAATTAATTCCTTGCAAATAAGCCTCTACAACCTATTTTGGGGAACCCGATCAGGATGGTTCACGTTATCGCACGTCCTCGGGACTAGTAGAGCGAGATGCAGACCTCCTAACGGAGCATTCGATCTCGATGGAATTTTTATTATAATTTCTAAGAAAACGTGATTTCTATTAATAAATAAATTCTATTTTTTTATAATTATATATATATATATAAATATTATCAAAATATCTATTTTAAATATAATATATATTCCATGTTTTCTAATCAAAAGAAAAGAATCACAAAAGATCATGAAAATACCATCCAGAATCAATACAAGTCAAATTACAAGAAAATACCATATACTATTCAAAGTTAGGCTTATATCCACTAGAATATTTCATTTTATAAAAAATTACAACTATGAAAACCCTAAAGACGATAAATAAATATTTGAGATTTATTTTAAAAATATATCAAAACTATTTTTCATAAAAACCCCTCAAGTTATATTAATATACAATAAGGACCCTAATAAACATAGGTTTAAGCAGGACCAGTTCTCTTGAGCCTCGAGGAGATGAAGAATATGGGTGCTTGCCTATCTAAGGTAGACAAACTAAAAACAGTGTTATCAATACGGTAATTGTCCTGAAAAAAGACACAAATCCTGTCGTCCATGTGCAGCAATTACTGATAACTCCAAAAATTAATTCAGGACTTCAATTCGTTTTAAAGTGTCTGACTCAGACAGAGTCTCAGTCTAATCTGAAATCAATCGATCTATCCTTGAATATGATTCAAGTCCAATTCAATATGAATCCATTTATACCAGAATTCAATCTATATCAACATGAACATGATTTGACCGAACCATGGATATACATTTAACTGGTCTACATGACTATCCGTTCCATTTATATGAACTACTGATAAAATGGTTTCGGCAAGTCATACATCTATTAAACAAAACAATATACATCAATACATAATACATTACGGGGTTTTAAAGGGGTAGACTGGCACGGAATGTGTTAAAAGTGGCACGAGATAGTCATTAAAAGACGTAACTATACATCCAATGTCGTTGTTCCGTGGTTTTATCGACGGAGCCTTGTACTATGGGTTACCATAGTCCACGGAGTAAGTTGGACTCCTCTCGTATACACTGGCATATTCTGTACCAAGTTACAAACAACTGCGTTAGCATAACAATCAAATATTATATCAGTTACATCCTCTTATCTGTCTATTCTATTTCTATCTCTTTGGGACTTACCGAGCAATTGTTCGCTGACGACATTCCTATTTCTTTTCTTTCTTTGGAATATTGTCAGGAGGATTCGACTCTGAGGAGTTCGAGACCAGTCAGGAGCACTTGGAGCATACCACTGAGCAGCACGACCATTAAGCTTTACTTGTACTTACTTTACTTTCAGTTCATGCCCTTTTGTAGGCATTACTTTCCATTCTTATATTTACATTTTCATTTGTATTGTAAAGAAATGTTTAATAAATAAAAGTTGCTGATCAATTATATCTCTTATCATTTTTCTTGTGTATTTTATTATATTGCTTAGTTACGCTTAGCGTATTTGCTTCTGAGTAAATGCATAGCGGGCCCAGTCACGTCTCATTACCCGTACACTGGGAAGCGGGGCGTGACAAGGAGAATCAACATGGGAAAGAGAAGACAACATGCGTGAAAGATACCCTTTCTTATTTGTAAATTAGTCCTTAAATATTTGTAAATTTTAAGGACGAAATTTTTGTAAGGAGGGTAGAATGTAACGACTCTTTTTATAATGTACAAAATTTGTTTAATGTTAAAGTACTAAATGGAGTATTTGCAACCCTGAGTATACTATAAGTATTTAATTTGTGTTAGAACTGCAAGAAAGCACTTGTAGCTCATTGGTAAAGCCTTGCACTGCTGTGACGTAGCCCCTGTGTTCAAATCCCCTCAGCCACATATTATTTTATTGATTTTTCTTTTAAACGTTTTGGAATCACAAAATTTTACACGTGCAACACATGTAAAAATGAAAAGTCGCTAAAATCAAACATGCGGAAAATGTTATATGTACTGAACATGACACGTGGCAGCAATCCATGACCTGACCCAACCCCACTGGGAGATTTCGCTTGGGGCTGGTGCCGCTGGCCCCCCCGATGGTAATGCCTTCAAATTTTGCCCTAACACCCTTTGATCTCCCCCCACAACTTATCTTCTGTTTGTTTTTCCTGCACAGTAACAGAGGATTAAAATCACCTATTAATCCAATGTTAAATGCATTTTAATTCTCATTTTTAATTCCCTAAACCCTAATTCAATCCTATAAATACCACATCACATCCTAGCCCTCTCTATTCTGAAATCTATCATCAAAACTCTCAAAATTTTCCAAGTCAAATAAGGTGTACAAGTGGAGTTAGCTCAGGTCATCTTCCGGCGACTACTCGGGACAAATCCGGAGACACCGCGACTCCACGACGCTTTCAAACCATTTCTATACCTCCCCTCTCTCTTCTCAACCAGTAAGTTCCCTCTCCTCTTCTCTCTTCATATTCTAAAAAGATCTCTTTTCAAAACTTATCGGAAGTAGAGTTATTCCGACTTCCTATTCTAAAATTGTTTAAAACCCAACTTTTCTTAATAACAAATTAACCATTTCTTTATATACTGTTTAGCTATTATAAAACAACATTTAGAACAAGTTTCAATTCAAAATACAATGTTATACAACTTTTATTTCACTTTTTTGTTTAAATACCACAAGGTTTACTTGCGACATTATTTGATATATTTGCTCATATTACCTTTAGAAAACTCACGAGGTGATAACCTACCCCATCACAACACTCATCATGATATAGTACGATTGTCTCTTTATAATATTTTGGGATAAATACAATTTTACAATAAAATACCTTAAAACCGTATTCTTTAAGATTGTTTTAAATTAAATTCTTTGCAATTAAGTCTTTACAACCCATTTTGGGGAACCCGATTTGGATGGTGCGGGTTATCGCACATTATCATACTAGTAGAGCGAAATGCAGACCTCCTCACGGAACATCCGATCTCGATGGAATTTTTATTACAATTTTTAAGAAAACGAGATTTCTATTTAATAAATAAATTTATTTTTCTATAATTATTTATAATATTATCAAATTATCTATTTTAAATAAATATTATAAATTCCATGCTTTCTAAACAAAGGAATCAAAAATTTCATGAATCTACCATCACAAATCCATGCAATTTCAATTTACACTAAAATACCATATACTATTCAATCTAGGTTAATATTCACTAGAATACTTCATATTTAAAAATTACATCCATGAAAACCCTAAATACGATAAATAAATACTTGAGGATTATTTTGAAAGTATACTAAACTATTTTTCATAAAACCCCCTCAAATTTATTAATTTACAATAAAGACCCTGGTAAATATAGATTTAAGCGGGACCAATTCTCTTGAGCCTCAGGGAGCCGGAGAAAGTGGGTGCTTGCCTATTTAAGGTAGAAAACTAAAACGGGGTTATCAATAGTAATTGGCTTGGAAAAAATCACAAATCCTGCCGTCCATGTATAGCAGTTACCGATAACTCCAAAACCTAATTCAGAAATCCAATTCTGTTTAAGCGTCTGACTCAGACAGAGTCTCGGTTTAATCGGAATACAATCCATACATGATACAATCCAAATATAACTCTAATACAACATAAATCCATATATACCAGAATACAATCTATATCAACATGACTTGATTTGACCGATCCATGGATATGCATTGACTTGTCTACATGACTATCCGTTTATATCTTTATCCATTTACATGAACAATTGATATCATGGTTTCGGCAAGTCCTATATCTGCAAATCATCTATAAAACAACACAATAAACATTACGGGGTTTTTTAAAGGGGTAGACTGGTACGGAATGTGTTAAAAGTGGCACGAGACGGTCACTTTAATACACCTAACCTGAATATCCATTGTCGTTGTCCCGTAGGTTTTGACAAGGCATTGTACTTCATATACCATAGTCCACGGGGTAAGTTGGACTCCTCTCGTATACACTGGCATATTCTGTACCAAGTTACAAACAACTGCGTTAACATAATAATCATACATTATACCAGATATATTCTTTTATCTGTTTATTCTATTTCTATCTCTCTTTGGGACTTACTGAGTGATTATTCGCTGATGACATTTCTTTTCTATTATTTCTTTGGAATGTTGTCAGTAGGACCCGACTCTTTGGAGATCGTGCCTAGCTCTGAAGACTTAGAGCAGTTCGCAGAAGACCCAGAGGTTTAGTCACTTGTATATACCTTTAGTTTCTGTTCATGTCATTATTTAGGCATTGCTTTCCGCATTGTATTTACTTTCCAGTTGTATTATAAAGAATATTTAATAAATAAAAAGTTGATGTTTATTTACATCTCATGTCATTCTTGTGTACACTTATATTATATTGTTTATTTACGTTTAACGTATTTATTTCTGAGTAAATACATCGCGTGTCTCGTCGTGTCTCCTTATCCGTATACTGGGAAGCGGGGCGTGACAGAACCCTAACGAAAGAAGGGGCAAGCTGGAGAAAGCTGGTGATAGAATATGAGAGGATCGCAACTCGCGATGCGGATCGGGTTGCATATTGGGCTTGGATCAAGATACCTAAACCCTTGAAGGCGCGGAGAGGGAACCTAGGATTCGAGAAAGACTAAGGATTGTTTTTTCCAAACCGGCTCTTGTCATCACTTTTGCACTTCAATGCCGTATAGTTTTCTTTTCAAGACTTTAATGCCCTAATGTATTTCTCTTTTGGCACATTGTTACCTCTTGATTTTACCGCCGTATCTATTTTGCATCGGTTTATCTCTAGAATCATATAAACAAAAAAATTTAAAAACCGTTCGCAATGAATAAGCCGGCACGAAATAGCCACGGCGGTAAAGCAGAAGATAGAAAAATGCAAACGACGAAATGCATTAAGATATTAAAGTGTAGAGAAGGAAAACAATACATGAAAATACATAGAATTGATATATGAGAGAAGAATGAAGGTAACGAAGATAGTTGAGGCCGCTTCGAATATCAACCGGCAACACGAGAGAAGAATGAAGGTAACGAAAAATCCTTGAATTTCTATGCTTGACATGAAGCTCCATCTTATATATTCCTGTTATGTTGAACCTCTTTCATTAGAATCTTGTGTTCCGTGACCAGTACTGGGCACTACTACAATATGGGGTTGCCCCTACGGATAAAGGAATCCGTAGGGGCAACTTTTTATTGCCCCTACGGATTAATCCGTAGGTCCCCATGCTTGTCCCTACGGTTCTCTACGTTTTAATTTAAAAATATTTAATCGTAATTTGATATTTGGCCCTACGGAGCCGCAAATAAAGGACCTACGGGGAAGTCCGTAGGGGCATGTATATGGGTTAATAATATAAAAAAAAAGGCACGGAAAATCCCTCACCATTCCCAAAAATTCTTTCTCTCATTCTCCCGCGCCATGATTGATGTTCACTTCGCGTGTGCGCTTTTAAAAGATTAATCAAAGAATAATTTTACCGCAATCAAGAACGGCGTCGCTTGGTAGCTAGCCGGTGAGTACGGGTCGGTCCACAGGGATTTTGTGTATTTCCTATTTGTTCTAACGAGTTAATTCCGATTGTTGTCGGATTGATTAAATCTAAAAACTAAGTTGATCTAGAATAAAATCTTGCTAGGATTAGGTTTAGGTTAAGTTTGGAAAGTCAATATTCCTCACCGCTTTCTATGCCCTATTTAAGATCTATGAGGTGTTATGGTAATATTAATAAAGTGGATTAGTACTATCGGGAAGAAACAATGTTTCTTCCTCTAGGTTCTTGTCCTTCCTTTCTTAATTCTTACCCTAACCTCCATGGAAAACATACGCAACCGGTCGTTTATACTACGGTATCACCGCTACCTCGTGGGATAGGGTGCCGTAGGGAGCGGTGTGTGTATGTATGCATGGAGTCCTATAAAAATATGTGATGGGCAAAAAAGGGGTGAGAGATTTTCATCTCTCAAACCTTCCCTATTCCTAACCCTAATAAGTGAGGAACTACTCACTTATTAGGAAATTGATAAAAAGAGACATTTTTATGATTTTTAATTCAATAACCTAATTATCTAAACTAGGGCAAATAATTAAAATTATAACTAAGGCAGATAAAGAAAAATCTATACTAGGGCAGGAAAGAAAATTTAACTAGGGCAAGATAAAGAAAAAGACTTACTTTATTTGATGCACTCTTCAACATTACAAGAATTGAAAATTCTGAAATAGATGAATAAAATGAGGCACAAGAAGAGGCATAACCTAAAAAAGGTTTTAGAGTTTCTATTTATAGAGCATAGAAACCCTAGGGTTACAATCGATTCACGTCTGCAATTACAATTTTATCCCTAAAGAAGACTAGTCAACGCGCCGCCAGCCTCCACAAAGATTTTGCACCGACACGTAGCCGCGGATCCATGGCCAGAAGTGTAAGCCCGCGGGGGCGCCCCGGCCGTCGATCCGACGCCGGAAACGCGGAAAACAAAAACTTTGCGAACTTTGCAAAACGGCACCGCCGCGGACTTATCACCCGGATCGGGCCATTAACCTAGCTAGCTAGCAAATAATAAAAGAGTAGAAAAGTATACCAAGCGATCCGTGTCCTTCGGTCTTCGTCTCCACTCCGATCTCCCGCGGATATATCGTCCGTCATCTCCTCGTCGAAACGGGCACCACATAGCCGGAATCTTTTACGGGCTCCCACCTCATGACCGAGGCAACTCGGGCGCGAAGTTGGCTAGCCGACGCGTCCAAGACTTGCTATAGAATAGTGCAGAATAGTTGTCTCTTTGGGGTTTATGAGATTGCCATGGTTGGAGGAATTTTAGCACAAGGATATTCATGGAGGAGTGAGGGAATAATGGAGCATGCTATCAAAAGGAATAAGCATCTCCTCTAAAAAGGGCTCGGCCAAAAAAATCTCACTGGACAAATAAGGAAGCAAGCTCTAACATGTAAAGAATGTGTGCATCAATTAATACCAAGCACACAGGGAAAAAAAACTTCACTGCAAAACACAAAATGGGGGGGGTCCACTAAAATAACATGAAACAATAATCCATGCAAATTAAAACCTCACCCCTCACTCACAACAACAGTGGCCGGCCCCCCATTTTAGTGGGTGGAGATAAATTGCATGAACCAATTAATCTTACATCAAGAAAGCAAATCAATCCCTAATCCATATCTAATCTCATAATGGCAATGGAATGACCAAAAGGGAATCTCATGATGATAATGGCACAAATGCAATAAAGCCCTCATCAAATAAGTTAATTGCCAACTGCAATTAACCCCCTCCAACGGAAAGTCCGGCCGTGAAGGAAAAAGAGAAAACCGGCCGGAACGGAATGCAAACTGGCAACCCCAGAAAAACCGATCCCGTAATAAATTACAGGAAAACCCCGCTACTGCAAATACATGCCCGCATTTGTATTCCCACTGAACACAAATGTAAAGAGACAAAACTACACTATCTAAAACTAGAATCCGGCTTAAGCCAAAGCCGGCTAGTAAAAACCGTCCGATCACAATCCGTGCAATACTGCACGTATCTGATCGAACCCTGCCATATCTCCATACGGCCTCTACAGCGTTTCGCCCGAAACTTGAGTAACTGTCTGTGTGGTGGACTCTAAAGACTCGTCAATACTATGGCTGTGGATTTAACCACCAGCACGTCAGAGGTATTAGCCATACATGACGGGCCACCAGCTATTGACCAAAAGGGACGTCGATGAGCGAACTCATCCTGACACCCTACTGAGCCTGTCAGTGACAATATCCGTACAGTCCGGTCCGTTCGTCTATGAGCATCGCATGGCGGGCCTAGGGGGTTGGTAAAAGTCAGACCCCCAAAAGCGGTACAAGTCGTGTCGGAGTGTAGCCCAGAACACCCTGAGATACTACTGGAATACCTACCAGCAAATCTCCTGCCTTGGCCAAGGACTTTTCATGTTCTGGCTCTCCTAGACACAGCACGACCTCACCCCCAATACCGGGAGAGACGAACCCCTGCAGATCCGCTCACTGCCTCCATGTGGCTCGGGACTGTACCCAACTAAAACCTGTTTGCACGACTCCTTTGAGCCGTGGTAGGGTAGTAATCAAAGTACAGTGGGAACTCACACGAGACAAATGACGATCCCAGGTCGATGAACTAACCTGTACACATGTCACCTGGGAACTGCTATCTGACGTCTGGTATATCCCAACTAGCAGGTTCCCGGCGAGTCCTGTCCGGTGTACTCATAACCCAATGAGCACCTGTATACATCTTAGGTGAACCAACTGACACCAGTGGCTTGTGAGACCGGCCACCGCCCCTCGTCGGGGTCTCGACTGTATACACTAGTCTACTCTGGAGAAACGATGCCCTGTCTCGAATCTCCCACGACTAGGGACCTTTTAAGGATGTGCTTATAGACCCCCAGCTCCCACTTATATGATCGCCCTCATACTGCTGGTGGTCAAGCAAGAATCCAAGGGGCTTTATCAACGTGTAATAGCGACTCGAAAGGTCACCTAAAGCAGTACACGATGATAAAGATAAACCAGATAGCATACTATCATCTCGAGTAAGACTGTCCTACCGGGATAGGTCCTCCCCTCAATCATTGCAATCACGTCCCTGTGACCCAATAATTGACTCTGAGGGCACTATCTCCAACAATCTCCCACTTGCACTCAAGGCTAATTATTGCGATGTCGCATACTCACAGCCCGTGTGATACCGAACACCCAACTCCTCTACTAGTCAGTCTCACAAAGCTCGTTTGCGAAACTATTGCGTTCGAGGAATAGCCTCAGTGAGTGGATCCGCTTTGATGTTTCTTTCTATGTCTCTCTAAATCTCAAGTTCGCGGAGAAAACCATCTCCCGAAATGAGCAATACCTGTCTTAGAATGTCTGGATGTCTGATGGGACCTAGCTCATAAGTGAACTCCAAATCCAAACTTCTTAGACTGTATCGTCAACTGAACTCAATCAGTATCCTGCGCCTTGCCTTCCCTCAGTATCCTCCTGGACCACCTGTCCAAAATACTGCCCCTCGTCAGCGGGAAAACTATAACTCTGACAGCCACTCTGCCATCCATGTCACCTTGGAAGCCTGGAATGATAACTGTCTCCTGAAGAAGACTGCCGTTATCATATCCCTAGAACATTCACTTATGTTCTAAAACTGCTTCCGACTGTTTCTCCAGGATTGGATCAATATCAACTTATTGCACCTACTGCAAGAGCAACATCTGGTGTGGTACTTGACATCTCATGATTGACTCAATTGTCTAAGCAAGTGATCTGCCAATCATGCGCATCCCTCTCCCCTTTAGTCTGCAAGACACCTTTAGAGAGGGTGACTCCATCACCTGCAGGTATACTACCGTGCCAGGAGTCGTCCATTCTAAATACTCATAGAATGCGGTCAAAGTACCCAGATTGGGAAACCACCCAAATCTAGATCTAAAACCATAGATCTAGTAACCAGAATATCTGATATAATATCCAAGTCCAGTGTGGAGAAACCACTGTGTGACGACCAAAGTATAACCGATCGTAGTATAGGAATATCACTTCCTACTCTGTGTATGTCATCAAATACCAGGACATCACACCCTACTACCTTCTTAACAGATCCATCCCCTATTCTGATGAAGTCAAACCTATGACTGTCACATCAGAAATAGATGATCTATCTCCGCTATATCTGCTTTAGTCTATAAATAGACATAAGCCTGATGTCCACCAATGCTTCCGCTGCTCCCACTGACTACGACAACCCTCTGGCAGAGTCATATAGACGTGCACTTCTAAAACCAGTTTAGAACGACGCTATACTCATCCTCCCGCCGGGTCCCGCAGCCTGGAACAACAGCAATGGCAAGTGTGGGTAAACAAGAACCTCCCTGCCACCGTCCTTGAGCATACCGAAGTACCTCTCGAGTGTCTGAGGTTACCCACCATATCTGCGGAGTGGCCAATGGAATGTCAAACCAGATTGAATCTTTAGGTTCTTATGAAATCTTCAGTAATCGTTTGTGGTTCTGGAATCACTTCCAGTTCTACCATACTCCCACTACTGTTTTTCTGAAAAAATCCATTTTTTGATAAAACTGTGGCGAGTCCAGAACAATATCACTATTGATCTTCCAGATGGTAGAAAGTCAACCCTCGTCATAGCCCGGGTCAACCCACAAACAGCCATTACTGAAACGTGCCTTGAGTTGTCCAGAGTCTGGTTTCAAGCATAAGCCGGACAACTCCCCGTATCTTAACAATGTCAAGATATGAACTGTTCTATATCCAAGAAACAGAGGCACTGATTTAATTGAACCAGATTCAAATCATGCAGCTGTCTCCAGTGCATGTCAAGTAAATGGAAGAGAGGCCGATCAGCGTTACTCAACTTAGGAGTACTTCCAATTATGAGTAACCTGAAAAAGAAGCAAGTTCTCTTAATCATTACTATCAACTGAATACCATACACAAGTATCTACATCTTCGATCAGCTTGAAGAATCCCGATACTTGCGATACCTGGTTCTCTACTGTATTCTTATACCTATAACTCCTCTAAACTTAGACCCTGTGTTTCTACGAAACACATGTCTAAGAACTAGAGAAGTTAAAAGTAAACAGAATATAGTATGAGGACCAACCCCTCTGTCTTAATGGACACTGGACAATATACAATACTCTGTATAAGTCCCCTGAGTCTGGTGACTCATTCACTGTGTGTCGTAGGTTGAAAACTGTACTTTTGGTTAAGAAGAATTACACCGCTGTTCAATGCTCCTTACCTAACCATCCACTGATATAGGTAAATGTCATAGACATAATTTCAAAAAGTATATCTCACTCTATAAAAATAGACGTACAGATATATCAATTTGAAATTGGTGCACAACAACGGATATTCAAAACCAAATATTTGCCGACCGGCAAACAACCCAGGTGGCTTCCTCAAATATCATGAATCCCGATATAATGAGGATGGTCACCTAATTCCCAATAACTTACTCCCACTCATCATCTGTAAAACCATACAGATGTGAGAATCCAACCTGGTAAATACATACCCTGGAGTAAGTGTCTAATCGGGAAATCAGTTTTCTTTTAACAGTACACAGTGAAACTGAAACATTGAAATGTTTCGATGGGGTATGCTGGTATTCCTAGTAATGCCTCTTCCATTATCCAGATTCACAACTATAACTGTATAATTCTTTGCCACCTCTCCAAATCCCTTTACATGTCTTTAGTCATTACCTTCTGTACACCCCTTTAGGCCAAATGGTTTTCTTCCTTCCCTACCGTTCGGCACCAGCCTATGGTTTGGAAGAAGACTATCCAATAAGCATAATGGGTGTACTGTCCTAGTCCTAGGAGCACTCGCAATGCGAGAGAAGGTGAGGATAAAAGACAACCGAATGAACTTAATTCATAGGTGATTTAGGATTGACAAAGAAGTACATGGTTTGGTCGTGAATAGCAGTCGCAATTTACTTTGCCCTCATACTAATCCCTTTCTTTGTCTGAACTTAATACCTTCTGTACACCGTTTAGGCTAATTGGTTTTCTTCATTCCCTACCGTTCGGCACCAGCCTAAGGTTTGGAAGAAGACTATCCAATTTGCGTAATAGGTGTACTATCTCCTAAACCAAGGAGTACTCGCAACCTGAGAGAAGGTAAAAGGTAAAGACAACTGAATAGTCCTATTCGTTTTCTCCAGAACCGGAAACCATCCTCGAATTCCTTCGAGTTCGTATATAACCATACGATGGTTTTGTCCAATGGAAGTGGACGTTCGTAGTAATACGGGGTGTCCCGGAGAAAAGGGTAAAAGTAGGAGTGGCAAAGAGGTCTGCAACTCTGACAATCCAAAAGCCAGTGTTAAGAAGGTTCGGTCAACTTGGTCACTGAGTCATAGTCTAGGGTCGGGTCAATGGTCGCTGCCAGAGAGAGAGAAAAGAAACACTCAGCGTGCACTCTAACCTAGATCAGAATGGTTACCAATTTATCTAATCTGGAAACCTCCCACTGTAACGTCAAATTCTTCCCCAAACCTGAAAGAAGAATTAGCCGGGATAACCCGAGGAGTAAACCAACTCATCAGTGGGAATCGGGATCCAACTCTCATCGCATGATAACGTGACGGAATCCGCTCACGTTATCACACTCCAGAAGGTATGCGCATATCTGGCAAGTTTCAGTACTTTTGAAACTCCCGATGTGGATTTCTACCCCATGCTCTTATGACCTTGACTTTGGCCAACATATCATAAGTCACATGTCAAGTTCTACCCGTCATTTTCCTGGTTAATTTGAACCCACCCGTACCTACCCTTGACTTTGGCCAAAATGGCAGTACGACTGTCCCAAATCAACGCATCTATCTATGCTGCATATGAATACCCAACAGCTACCAAACACTGTGCCTTGACTTTGGCCAACATACACAGCTTGAATACTATTGACCATCCATATGAAATGACGGAGGGCTACGAATGGTTTCTGGCGAAAACCTTTAACGTAATGAACTTGATATCGTTGAAGGAACCGATAGCTTTATAAAAATATAGTGACGACAACCTTTGCTAAAGAGGTCACTCCCGGTGAAGGGATCTCGGCTCTTTCCCCGTAGAATGAGGTGCAGGATATTCCAACTGAATACCACGGTGCAAAGCAAAAGTAATCGGCTATAGTGAAGTTAATGCCCTGACGCAAACTTCTGTCCAAGGGGTCACTCCCGGTGAAGGGATCTTGGCCCTTGCCTCGTCGACTGAGGAGCAGGATATTCCAAATGAATACCACGATGCAAAACAAAAGTGAACGTCCTTGCAATAACAGCTTTTTGAAAAAGTGTTCCAACAACATCAGATTAGGTTTGTTTAACTTGCATTGATCCGAATCAACGCAGTCCCATCAATTGATCACACCACAAAGAACGAAAATATACTGACGTACGTATATGCCATCCGCATTCGCCACTGGGTCCCGTCAACACCCGTTAGGTTAGCTAACTAACGACAGAGCGGGGACTGGACTAGCGCGGATGAAAAACATATACAACATCTACTAGTATATATATAATATATAATTTTCGCTCAAGGCGTGATAAACAATGCAGCAGCACAGAAAAGTACAGCAATACAGATAAATACAGATATCTGGGATCCCCGGGTTTCACAGAGCCGCTACTGAAACCCGACGTTCCCCTGGTCGTGTGGATAGCCTGTGCAATGAAATCCTAGACCCCTACGGGCGCGGCAAGTTACCCGCCAAACCCTGAAGCGAGGCAGCCCCCTTCAGCAACGTGAATGGACCACCCAGCATTTCACGGAATCCGGTAACTTGGGCACCCCTCCTGGGTCAACCCTATACCCCCTACGAGTGCGGCGAATAGCCCGCCAATTCTAGAGTGAAGCCCCCTCCGTCTCAATGCCATGAGATGCGGGCTCGTTGCCCTCTAGAACCCGGCTATCCGTGCACCCCTCCGCGGGGTAATCCTAGTACAGAAAGTAAAATATACATACAACGGGTACATCGACCGCAACCAGGTCGTGCCCCAAAAGAATAATACAAACAGGCAGTGACGGCAGTCCTCATGTCGGACGCTCGCCCCGCAATATCAAATGTACATATAAAACAGAACTGTACTACCACTGCAACCAGGCTATCCCCCACGACCGATCCGCAACAACACAGTACAATCACAGAACATCAACGTGAAAGTCACGTTCGCAAATCCGTCTAACCGGGCTATAGCAGTTAGACGGGATTTACCGATCAAGTGACATTCACGGTCGCAGATATAATGTAAAAACTGTGAACTAGCATGTTTAAAATATCCGATCGAACAAATATTATCAAGTGGGCCCCATACACTACTGTAGCACTTACAGAAAAACTGGGCCCAAAAAGAATATCCCAAAACCCCTATTTCCAAGCCAAAAGCCCACTGGAAAAATTTCGCACAGCAAGGACTTCTTTCCACCGCGGAAGCGCGGCCAAACCAGGGGTTTGGCCGCCCTTCCGCGGTCGTCCTGAAGCATCGCAAAACCAAATTTTTCCAGAGTCCTTAGAATTGCATTCTCATGTTTCTGCAATGTACTGAAAAATTTCCTGAGACAAAATAAAATCGACAGAAACCTGAAGCATGGGAAAATACGGTTTTTGGGGATTTTCGTTCGATCGAGCACTAAACACGCTAGAGCAAGCTAGGGAAGGTTAACGGCGTGGCTCTGATACCATTGTAAGCCCGCGGGGGCGCCCCGGCCGTCGATCCGACGCCGGAAACGCGGAAAACAAAAACTTTGCGAACTTTGCAAAACGGCACCGCCGCGGACTTATCACCCGGATCGGGCCATTAACCTAGCTAGCTAGCAAATAATAAAAGAGTAGAAAAGTATACCAAGCGATCCGTGTCCTTCGGTCTTCGTCTCCACTCCGATCTCCCGCGGATATATCGTCCGTCATCTCCTCGTCGAAACGGGCACCACATAGCCGGAATCTTTTACGGGCTCCCACCTCATGACCGAGGCAACTCGGGCGCGAAGTTGGCTAGCCGACGCGTCCAAGACTTGCTATAGAATAGTGCAGAATAGTTGTCTCTTTGGGGTTTATGAGATTGCCATGGTTGGAGGAATTTTAGCACAAGGATATTCATGGAGGAGTGAGGGAATAATGGAGCATGCTATCAAAAGGAATAAGCATCTCCTCTAAAAAGGGCTCGGCCAAAAAAATCTCACTGGACAAATAAGGAAGCAAGCTCTAACATGTAAAGAATGTGTGCATCAATTAATACCAAGCACACAAGGAAAAAAAACTTCACTGCAAAACACAAAATGGGGGGGGTCCACTAAAATAACATGAAACAATAATCCATGCAAATTAAAACCTCACCCCTCACTCACAACAACAGTGGCCGGCCCCCCATTTTAGTGGGTGGAGATAAATTGCATGAACCAATTAATCTTACATCAAGAAAGCAAATCAATCCCTAATCCATATCTAATCTCATAATGGCAATGGAATGACCAAAAGGGAATCTCATGATGATAATGGCACAAATGCAATAAAGCCCTCATCAAATAAGTTAATTGCCAACTGCAATTAACCCCCTCCAACGGAAAGTCCGGCCGTGAAGGAAAAAGAGAAAACCGGCCGGAACGGAATGCAAACTGGCAACCCCAGAAAAACCGATCCCGTAATAAATTACAGGAAAACCCCGCTACTGCAAATACATGCCCGCATTTGTATTCCCACTGAACACAAATGTAAAGAGACAAAACTACACTATCTAAAACTAGAATCCGGCTTAAGCCAAAGCCGGCTAGTAAAAACCGTCCGATCACAATCCGTGCAATACTGCACGTATCTGATCGAACCCTGCCATATCTCCATACGGCCTCTACAGCGTTTCGCCCGAAACTTGAGTAACTGTCTGTGTGGTGGACTCTAAAGACTCGTCAATACTATGGCTGTGGATTTAACCACCAGCACGTCAGAGGTATTAGCCATACATGACGGGCCACCAGCTATTGACCAAAAGGGACGTCGATGAGCGAACTCATCCTGACACCCTACTGAGCCTGTCAGTGACAATATCCGTACAGTCCGGTCCGTTCGTCTATGAGCATCGCATGGCGGGCCTAGGGGGTTGGTAAAAGTCAGACCCCCAAAAGCGGTACAAGTCGTGTCGGAGTGTAGCCCAGAACACCCTGAGATACTACTGGAATACCTACCAGCAAATCTCCTGCCTTGGCCAAGGACTTTTCATGTTCTGGCTCTCCTAGACACAGCACGACCTCACCCCCAATACCGGGAGAGACGAACCCCTGCAGATCCGCTCACTGCCTCCATGTGGCTCGGGACTGTACCCAACTAAAACCTGTTTGCACGACTCCTTTGAGCCGTGGTAGGGTAGTAATCAAAGTACAGTGGGAACTCACACGAGACAAATGACGATCCCAGGTCGATGAACTAACCTGTACACATGTCACCTGGGAACTGCTATCTGACGTCTGGTATATCCCAACTAGCAGGTTCCCGGCGAGTCCTGTCCGGTGTACTCATAACCCAATGAGCACCTGTATACATCTTAGGTGAACCAACTGACACCAGTGGCTTGTGAGACCGGCCACCGCCCCTCGTCGGGGTCTCGACTGTATACACTAGTCTACTCTGGAGAAACGATGCCCTGTCTCGAATCTCCCACGACTAGGGACCTTTTAAGGATGTGCTTATAGACCCCCAGCTCCCACTTATATGATCGCCCTCATACTGCTGGTGGTCAAGCAAGAATCCAAGGGGCTTTATCAACGTGTAATAGCGACTCGAAAGGTCACCTAAAGCAGTACACGATGATAAAGATAAACCAGATAGCATACTATCATCTCGAGTAAGACTGTCCTACCGGGATAGGTCCTCCCCTCAATCATTGCAATCACGTGCCTGTGACCCAATAATTGACTCTGAGGGCACTATCTCCAACAAGAAGCCAGGTTTGGCCGCGGTTCCACGGCCATGTAAGGAGCTTGTGTGCTCAATTTTTCTGGTACTCTTCTGGTTGAATTTGTCTTCTTGTTTCTTCTGTTGGTTCTTCAGAATGTCTTCTAGTTCTCTTCCAGATCTTCACAGTGAATAATGTAGTGGACTTTTACCGTTGCTTCATGTCGAAGTCTTGAACCTTGTGCTGCCTTTGTACTTTATGAACTTGTTCATTGATCTTCATTGTCCCTCAAGATGTAGGCACGATCAAGATTCCACCATTTATCGGTCGTAGTCTCACTTTTGTATCATCTTTTCATCAATTTCACCATTTTTGTTCCGAGAACCTGTAACCTGCAACAATGTAGCAGACATGGATCAAAAGCACCTGTTTATTTGTAAAATGAATAAGAATGGGGAATATAATACTGCAAAATTATAGTATGAACAAATACCCCCAAACTTATCTTTTGCTCGTCCTCGAGCAAAACTAGTTTTATTCTTGAAAAAGACCTGGCCTCACTTTCGCAGGGAAACGCGATTGCACTGAGCTCGTGCAACAAGCCGTTGAACCTCAAGGTGTCCGTAGTAGGAGGAGTTTTGTCTCCTGAGTGTTTTCAGCGGATACTACCCACAAAATCCTATCAATTCGGCCTATTGACTTTTATTCTCCAATTAGGTTTTCCAATAAGGAATTCTATTATCTTCGACTCATAAATTATCCATCCGTATTTTTCACGCTTCCTTATCATTTAACTTAAGATTATATATGCTCTGTAGACTTATTTAGCTTTTAGCATCTTTTAAGTTTTCCTTCTAAGGTTCTATCTCAACTCAGGAATTTTTATTATCTCTACTAAAGATATAAGTCCTATTCTTCATTCCTATCTCTTATCTAAACCCCAATCACATACCCCTACGTGTGTGTATATATCACCCCTACACTTGGAAATTCAAATCAAGCTATTATACTCTTGTCCATCGTCCAAAGTACTTTTCAATTGGTGAATTTTTAGATGAAATTGCTCACACATTCTTCATGCAACCGTTAATACTTCTTGAGGTACCAACGACCGATTACAAAATGTGTTCGCACATTAAAGCGTAATTTCTAGTCTTGTAATCCCTAAGGCTTTTAGCAGTGACTCCCAAACCAGTTGGTCTAAGGCACTAGGTGATGAAGCACCCTCGCTAAAAAAAATTCTATTAATGCAGCCTTAAGTAATTACAAAAACCAATGTTCATTTTTTTATCTCTTTATTCACACTTGTATTTGTATTTTATTTTCCTTCATACTAAGGACTTTTAGACAAGAGCATTTCAAGGTCTCTTCTACTATTCCAAGTTTCAAGGTTTGTGTTTGTGCAATTTGTAAGGTATATATTTTCAGAATTTAGACTTAAGCTTAGGAATTATTTTTCAAACTTATACTTTAATAAAAAAATCAATACTTTTCCTTTGTTTTAACTTAGCCCAAGAAGTCAACTCTAAATTTGCCTATTTCTAAATAAACTACAAAGACATATACTTTCTACCGTTAAATTTTAAGAAAGGTTATTTTTAGGGTTTTTAATTTACTAAGTCTAAGATCTAGTTGTTCCTAGCTAGTCAACCGTCATGTCAAACTTAAGTTAAATATGGCCAAAATTGAACTTTTCAATTTTTAAAATTTTTCAATTTTTATGGGTTTTAAAATAAATATGCAAATGTAAAAATGTACATATGAATGCGAAGGAAGAAAGCTTACCGAGCACACCCCCAAACTTAAACTTGACAGTGTCCTCACTGTCATGCTACACCAAGAGGGTCAAAATGGTCGGTATTCCCCTGTTTATTTATTTACAAAAAAAAATTATTGTTAAAAGAAAAACAAAAAATATATATACAAAAAGGTCCCCCCCAAACTTAAGTGAGACAATGTTGCCACTGTTTTAAACGTTAAAGTTCAAAGTTAGGAAGGAGAAAAATCAAATTATACAAGGCCTTACACAGACCAAAGGTTATCACCAACCATTCAAAAATTCTATCGTGATAATGGTAGGGTTGGTGGAAGAATGGAGTGTAGAGAAAGGAGTTGAGAAACACACGAGACCGTGTGGAAAGAAGGGTGGAATATGGTCTCGATAGGAGAAGAATGGCGGAAGAGAGAAAGAAGTGTAGTACGAACTTGAGGGTGTAAATTGAGTGAATAAATTAGCACAAATTATGATGACCGATGTGTTAAAAGCGATTGTGCTAATTTATCAACCCGTCGAGAAATGGGGTTAAATCCCTCAAGATTCGCAAGAAAACATGGGTACATTGAACTTGGTAAACCATCCATTGGAAGCGGAAACATGACGGATTCTTGCGCGGTCGAAACGATGGAAAGGACGAAGGGGAGTGATTTAGGGATAGTCTTATTCTTACCTAAGTAAACTGTCTCGAACTCAAAAGATTCCATCAATGGTTCAAAATGACTGTAAGCAACCGAGTCTGATGGTTCAACTAACTCATCTGAAAATTCAAAGGACTCAAACTCGGGCGGTGAGTCTTCAAAATCGTCTGAAAAAGTGAAACACTCGTAATCGATATCAGTTGTGAAAACTGTGTCAGATTCAAAGAGAAACGCACTAGTGGCGTCAAAACTGCTGTGATCGAACAGAAATTTTTCAAGCTCACAGTCCTCCTACGTGATCTTTTGCGTGGTCGGAACGATTGGAAGGATGAGGGGGGTGATTTAGGAAGTATAACAGTTAAAGGTTCAGGAGGATGAATTGGAAAATCCGACTTATCAAACAAAAATGGTTCATCCTCAATACTATCCTCATAATTCTCCTCAAAAGTTATCTCATCCATGCAATTATCATCAAAATCAAGACGCATATGAAGTTCGGGAGAAACATTTAATGACTCAGGATGATGAATTAGAGATAAAAATTTCAGTCAAATCTACGGGTTCATCATCCAAAATATTCTCGGCGTCAATATCCTCAATCAAGTGAAAATCAATTTTTTTAGACACCTCATCACAAGCATGGATATTTATCAATTCAGGTTCTAGATTGGAGGTGTAGAGGTCGAAAGGATTGGTGATGGTTTCACTCGAAAGGGACCCTTCACAATCTGGCAAATCAAGCACTACAAAGTCGCACAACTCATTACACGTTTTATTTTTAACTGGTGAATCATTTGGGACACTTGTTTGAAAACCGGAGTTGTGGGATTCAATTGAAGATGGGTAGGTTTGATTTGGAAGTGTGTAAAGCTCACTTTCACCACTCAAATTCTCACTCTGTCCAACCGCCTCATCATACATTGGAAAATTTTGAGCTAGTTGGAAACTAGCTACCGGTTCACTAGGTTGTCTTGATGAATTAAGGGCGGCAATGGACGCATCCAAATTCCTCATTTGTCGGTTTGTTGCTGCAATGTACGCTTCCAACGACTTTTCCAGACTAGACATGGGTTGTGAAGGGGTTTCAGTAAAAGATTCAAAGTTGTTTGGATACGTGAAACTCCCAAATGGTTGTGTAGAATCAATGTCTAGGGAAGGTGTGAAAGTCGGGTAGGACTGGTAGGAATTGAATGGTTGGACAGAAGTAGGATCAACATTTGGATAAAAAGGTGAATGGACTTGTTGATCCCAAGAACTGAAAGTGTTGAAAGGAGTGAAAGATCGGTTACGAGATTGTTCAATATGTTCAGCAATAGACATGGGTTTCGGAGTTACAACAGGACTCGAAAAAGTAGTATCAACATAAGAAGGTGGTGAAGGTTGAAATGGTTGATACAAAGTGGATTGTGGAGTCGAACTGTTTCTCCTAGACGCTTCTATTCGATCTTTCAAGGAAATTTTGGGCATGGAGAGGTCGTCCGTAATTCGACCAAAACAATTCGCGTATGAAGCAATGTTTGGATGAGGGTACCAAAGTTCGGCAAGAGTTTTGGAAGGTGGGGTACCCATGATGTAAGAAGGAGAAGAAAAAGAATGTAGGGTGCAAGGATTTCTTAGCGACAAGTTGCAAGTTTTTGTAAAAAAAATTCCTTTTTTTTCTTTTTGTGTTTTTTTTATGTGGAGCTTTTTGCAAAAAAAGATTTTCGATAAAAGGCTTAGACACACATTCAATCAACCACAAATGCACAATCAAGCCTAGATCCAAGGTCACCTAGGTCAGCTAGACAGCTCCTAACTGTTCCAAAGGGCAAGAAGTAGGACCTCAAACCGCCTCTTCACCGCCAATTGTGGCCAGGTAAGCACAAGTAGAGAAAGGAGGGATCCGCTCATGAATCACCGTGAGACAGGCCTTTTAAAGTTACCCTTCACTACCTGTCTAGCCTAGGCACCACAAAGTCAGGTTAGGATCAACGGTCGATGCCTACAACTATTCCTCTGTCCTATTGAGCGCGAAGTCCTTAGGGCTGAGTCTAATCTTTTTTAATTAATTGATGGACAATGCAATATGCCTTATGTGATTTCTGGGATCCTGGGAAGGGTGATGAAATCCCCACCCAATCTGGATTGGTGTTCAACTCCCTTAAAGTCAATTAAAATATGCAAAGCAGTAAACACAATCACTTGCAAACAAATTTTTTTTTTAGCGCGGCGCAAAGAATTCTGCACAAGATCAATTATTGGAAAGGGGAGATTTTTTAGCGCAAAGAATCCTGCAGGCAAATTTTATAGAGGAGGTATCAGGGGGTTCAGAGAAGGAGAAAAGGAGCTCACAGAGGGATTCGGGTTGCTGACGTCAGCAACCAGCGGCGCGAGGTGAGATATGGCGGCGGAAACGTGGTCCTTCAGTCGGTTCGGGTCCCCAAATTTCTTCTGCTCCTCTGGTTTGACTTTTCTCTGTTGTTCAGATCTAGGGTATTCTGTTTTGATCTCTGGATTTTTACAGATCTGAATTTGTTTTTCGATCCTGGACAATTCAAACGAAAATACCCTTCACAAAATAACAAGATGATAAATTTTTATATTTTTTATTTTTCAGTTTTTATGATTTTTCAATTTTATATTAACCCGAAATTACAAAAAGAGAATAACAACGCCATCCCCGGCAACGGCGCCATTTGATTGATGTTCACTTCGCATGTGCGCTTTTAAAAGATTAATCAAAGAATAATTTTACCGCATCAAGAACGGCGTCGCTTGGTAGCTAGCCGGTGAGTACGGGTCGGTCCACAGGGATTTTGTGTATTTCCTATTTGTTCTAACGAGTTAATTCCGATTGTTGTCGGATTGATTAAATCTAAAAACTAAGTTGATCAAGATTAAAATCTTGCTAGGGTTAGGTTTAGGTTAAGTTTGGAAAGCCAATATTCCTCACCGCTTTCTATACCCTATTTAAGATCTATGAGGTGTTATGGTAATAATTAATAAAGTGGATTAGTACCATCGGAAAGAAACGATGTTTCTTCCTCTAAGTTCTTGTCCTTCCTTTCTTAATTCTTACCCTAACCTCCATGGAAAACATACGCAACCGGTCGTTTATACTACGGTATCACCGCTACCTCGTGGGATAGGGTGCCGTAGGGAGTCGTGTGTGTATGTATGCATGGAATCCTATAAAAATATGTGATGGGCAAAAAAGGGGTGAGAGATTTTCATCTCTCAAACCTTCCCTATTCCTAACTCTAACAAGTGAGGAACTACTCACTTATTAGGGAATTGATAAAAGGAGACATTTTTATGATTTTTAATTCAATAACCTAATTATCTAAACTAGGGCAAATAATTAAAATTATAACTAGGGCAGATAAAGAAAAATCTATACTAGGGCAGGAAAGAAAATTTAACTAGGGCAAGATAAAGAAAAAGACTTACTTTATTTGATGCACTCTTCAACATTACAAGAATTGAAAATTCTGAAATAGATGAACAAAATGAGGCATAAGAAGAGGCATAACCTAAAAAAGATTTTAGGGTTTCTATTTATAGAACATAGAAACCCTAGGGTTACAATCGATTCACGTCTGCAATTACAATTTTACCCCTAAAGAAGACTAGTCAACGCGCCGCCAGCCTCCACAAAGATTTTGCACCGACACGTGGCCGCGGATCCGCAGCCAAAAGCCAGGTTTGACAGCGGTTCCGCGGCCATGTAAGGAGCTTGTGTGCTCAATTTTTCCGGTACTCTTCTGGTTGAATTTGTCTTCTTGTTTCTTCTGTTGGTTCTTCAGAATGTCTTCTAGTTCTCTTCCAGATCTCCACAGTGAATAATGTAGTGGACTTTTACCGTTGCTTCATGTCGAAGTCTTGAACCTTACGCTGCCTTTGTGCTTTGTGAACTTGTTCATTGATCTTCATTGTCCCTCAAGATGTAGGCACGATCAAGATTCCACCATTTATCGGTCGTAGTCTCACTTTTGTATCATCTTTTCATCAATTTCACCGTTTTTGTTCCGAGAACCTGTAACCTGCAACTATGTAGCAGACATGGATCAAAAGCACCTGTTTATTTGTAAAATGAATAAGAATGGGAAATATAATAATGCAAAATTATGGTATGAACACGCCTCGCGATCGATCGTTCCCGCGCCTCGATTCCGAGCCTCATCGCCGATTGTGTCCTCATCTGCCCGCCACCGCCCTCGATCGTAGGTCATAACTTCCTCGTCGACTTCCTCGTCGCCACCGTGCTTGACTCGTCGCCGATTGCGTCGTCGACCACCGGCCTCCTTCGTCGTCTCCTCCACCGCCCTACAGGTTAGTAAATCTCCACCTTTTACTTCTAATTTAATGCTTTTATTTCCCTCTTTTGATGATGTTAGGGCTAGGGTTCAGGGTTCAGGGTTCGGGTAGGGGTGAGGGTTAAGGTTAGGCATGGGGTCAGTTTAGGTTAGGGTTAAGGTTAGGGTTATGGTTCGGTTGGGGTTGGGGTTGGGGTTGGGGTTAGGGTTAGGGTTCGGTTGGGTTTGGGGTTAGGGTTAGGGTTCGGTTGGGGTTGGGGTTGGGGTTGGCCGGGGTTGGGGCTGGGGTTAGGGTTCAGTTGGGGTTGGGTTTGGGGTTGGGGTTAGGGTTAATTAGTTGGGCTTAGGGTTATGGTAATTAGGGTTAGGGTCAGGTTTAGGGTTAGAGGCTAGGGTTAATTTGGGTTAATTAGAGGGTAGGATTAATTTGGGTTAATTAGTGATAATTTGAAAGGGTTAGGGTGTTGATTAGGGTTAATTTAGGTAAATTTGGTTAAGTTTGGGTTGATTAGGGTTAATTTGGGTAAATTGGGTTAAGTTTGGGTTAATTAGGGATAATTTGTGTTAGGATAACGATTATGGTTAATTGTGGTTAGGTTAATTTGGGTTATTTAGGTTTATGGTGCACTAGTTTATTTAGTAGGATACACTAGTTCATTGCAGTAGGATACTCGATAATAACGTAAACGTACAAGTTTACCGTAAACGCAAGAAAAATTTACCCTAAACTTGAAATTTCGAACCCTTAATAACGAAACGTAAATGTAAAACCTATTCATGTTAAATGTTCAAGTTAAAACCAATATATGATACTCAATGATAATATGAAACTTTCATATTCTCATCGATACTCATATATGAAACTCAAAGCGCCACTTAGTCCCCGTCTATCGGTTAACATACGTTTGATATTCGTCGTGACATAGAACTATACGAAGGTTATTAAATATCGGACGGTATAGCTCGGTACTAATAACCGTCGTGTAATCTATGTGACGAGAAGATTCAATCGTCTGATAACCGATAGATTTGTCCCGTGTGGACAAGTTAGGAATGTATAAAGCAAACACCTGCATTCACTTGTGTTTTCATCCGTTTCGAGATATTTCGTCGGTACTTTTCCGCCGGTTCTCCGTGTACAAAGATATATTAGATATTCATTTCAACGTTGTTTTACAGCTTTGAAATGATTATCTATTCTATTACAGTGTACTCGGAGAACAGCGGGGAGGTGCTACCGAAATTTACTCGAAACAGTTGAAAGCACAAGCGAATAGGTGTCCGCTCTATACATTCTTAATGGGATAGAAGTCTTACCCCCGACAGTCGAAACACACACATACAACACGAATACACAACAAACGCATCATTAGAGAGTGATTCAAGATGTTCAAGTTAAAACCAATATATGATGCTCGATGATAATCTGAAACTTTCATATTCTCATCGATACTCATATATGAAACTCAAAGCGCCACTTAGTCCCCGTCTATTGGTTAACATACGTTCAATGTTCATCGTGACATAGAACTATACGAAGGTTGTTAAATATTGGACGGTATAGCTCAGAACAAACAACCGTCGTGTAGTGTATGTGATGAGAAAATTCAATCGTATGATAACCGATAGATTTGTCCCGTGTGGACAATTTAGGAATGTATAAAGTAAACACCATCATTCACTTGTGTTTTCATCTGTTTCGAGATATTTTGTCGGTACTTTTCCGTTGGTTCTCCGTGTACAAAGATAGATTAGATGTTCATTTCAACGTTGTTTCACAGCTTTGAAATGATTGTCTATTCTATTACAGTGTACTCAGAGAACAGTGGGGAGGTGCTGCCGAAATTTAGTCGAAACGGTTGAAAGCACAAGCGAATGGGTGTCCGCTCTATACATTCTTAATGGGATAGAAGCCTTACCCCCGACAGCCGAAACACACCCATACAACATGAATACACAACAAACGCACACACAGCACATACACACTAACAACCCTACATTTAAGCGAAATCAAAAATTGAAACACACATATATAGAATACAACTCATACATGAGTATCCTCAAATCTAACTTTGATTGTCGATAATTTATTCTTTTCAACGGCAAACGCACACACAAAGCATATACACATATTTTCTCCTTTGTCAGTAACCATCCCGTTCTTAGATTTCTCAATATAGTCATCATAACCTACAATTTATATGTTATACAGTCTAACATGGCCCATGAGTATGTCAGAGTTAAGGACTGGATGTATGTGGATTGGCAACAATGTATACAACCTAAGTTTGTCGTAGGAGTTGCTGCTTTTATTGAATTTGCACACGCACATAATAAGATCGCGATAGAGAAAATTCTCTGCCCGTGCGATAGATGTGGGAATAAGTACTGGCATAAAGTAGAATTGGCAGAGCTTCATATCGTAAAAAATGGTTTTACTAGACTTTATACAACTTGGCTATATCACGGGGAAGGAGAAGAACAAAGTAATGTGGCAGAAAAAGAAGGAGAAGACGATAATGCGGCGGGAGAAGAAGGAGAAGACGGTAATGCGGCAGAAGAAGAAGACGGTAATTTCTTTCTATCAGAAGAAATGGAGGATATGGTAGAGGCTGCCCTAAGTGAATCTATTCGTACCGAAGATGACATTCCTTCCGGTCAAGGACCGCGTGCGGATAAATATGAAAATTTCATGAATGATGCTAGAAAACCAATTTATGAGAATGCAAAGTATTCCACCCTCTCATGGTTCGTCCAACTTTTCCAGATTAAATGCCTAAATGGATGGAGCAACAAGTCATTCACAATATTTCTTTCGTTCTTAAAAGATTTTATGCCCCCGGAAAATAACGTGCCCAACGGCTGGTATGGAGCCCATAAGATGATGTCTGATTTGGGTCTGAAGTGTGAGAAGATTCAAGCATGTCCTAAAAATTGCGTGTTGTACCGGAAAGAGAATTCAGATTTGAAAGAGTGTCCAACATGCGGAGAGGCCAGGTATAAGCCGAAAAATTCTGATTAGAAGCCCGATATACCTGTCAAGATAGCACGATACTTTCCCATAACACAGAGGCTTCAGAGGCTATTCAGGTCCAAGCAAACAGCCGAGGCAATGATTTGGCATCACCGTGCTCCTCCAAGTGAAGATGGAAAAATGAGTCATCCAGGAGATTCACCGGCATGGAAGGATTTCGATAGGAGGCACGTGATGGAAGTCCTTTTCGGGTCTCCGTCAGATGTTGTCTTCCGTCGATCTCCCGGTAGATCTTGGAGGTGATCTCCTGTTGCGTGTGGGTCTCAATGGGTTTTGAGGAAATTGGTGGTTTTGAGAAGTTTGCGCCAAGTACCTGCAAGGAAGTCTCGGGGTAGTTTGGTACCACCGAGGACCCTCCGACGATCAAGTTATCACAAGATCCGAGCAGAGTAACGGCTAAGTGGGGTGAAAAAAGCTTACTTGACCCCTCTGTGATGGGGGTTTATATAGTGGCGGAAGCACGCAGTAGCAGGCGCGAGAATCTCGCCGGCAGTTACGCTCCCGACGTCACGCCCACGTAATAAGCGGATCGCCCGTTAATGGGGATCGTGATGGCGTGGAACGTGGGATGTTGCCAGCGGGGAATCTGTGCATGGCGAGATTTGCGGAGCGGCGGTTACGCCTGCGAGTGGTGGAGTTGGTCGGTCGGAGGGACCGAGGAAGATGGCCTCGGCGGGAGAGCTCAGGAACGAGCGGGAGGGCCGAGGCATCTTGGTCCTGTGGTAGCTCGGGGCGAGCTGAGAGGCCGAGGAGGCAAATTTACAGGGGGCTCTGAGGAGAGCCAAGTGAGCGCTAGCGCGATATTGATTTGAATGGCTTGTGCTTGCAGGTCGGTACAGGGGTGGCCTGGTCGGCCCCTGTGGGCCCTTTCTTCTGAGCTTTGGGACACGTCATCTGCCACGTGTCCCGATCTGAGAGATCGCCAATATAGAGCATCATCATTAGCCCCCCACTCTTGTCCCGACCAGCTGACGGGTCAGGTCAAGAGTGGACTGCCGGGCCGCCCGGGGTGAGTTCACTTCTAAGATTTCGTCGGGATGCGTGGGTCGGGCTCGACTGCCTCTATGAGGGCTTTTGATCCCTGTCGGTTGTGGTAGGAAGCTACCAACCGGGGATAGTCGAGCGAGGTTTGGGCTCGACTGCCTCTGGGAGGACTTTTTGATCTATGGCGTTGCGAGTAGAGAAGCTACCGGCCAAGGATAGCCGAGCAGGGTAGCTGCTAAGCTGCTTCTAAAGAGGACTTTGATCTTTGGCGTTGGGGGCCGTAGGAGACCTGCTAAGGATAATCGGGCGGTTGCCTCTTGGCGAGGGCTTTGATCCTTGGCGTTGCGAGTAGGGAAGCTACCGGCCAGGGATAGCCGAGCAGGGAAGCCGCTCGGCTGCCTCTAAGGAGGACTTTGATTCTTAGCGTTGGAGGGGCCGTAGAAGGCCTGCTAAGGATAGCCAGGCAGTGAAGCTGCGCGGTTGCCTCTTGGTGAGGGGTTTGATCTCCGGCATCATGGGTAGGCAACTACCAGCCTGGGATGACCAAGCGGGGTAGCCACTCAGATGCCTCTTGCGAGGGCTTTGATTCCTGGCGTCATGGGTAGGGAGCTACCAGCCGGAGATGACCGAGCAAGGGTCGGGCTCGGTTGCCTCTTGCGAGGGCTTTGATCCTTTAGGACAGGGACCGAGCAGGGTTACTGCCCAGTTCCTCTTGGCGAGGACTTTGATCCCTGTCGGTTGTGGTAGGAAACTACCAGCTAGGGATAGCCAAGCAAGGGTCGGGCTCGACCGCCTCAAAGGAGGACTTTGGTCCTCAGCACGGGAAGGGCTGTAAGAAGCCTACCAAGGACCCCTGGCCGGGCAGGGTTACTGCCCGGTGCCTCTTGGCGAGGGCTTTTGTCCTGAAGGATAGCCAAGCGAGGGTCGGGCTCGACTGCCTCTGGGAGGGCTTTTGATCCCTGTCGGTTGTGGTAGGAAGCTACCAGCCAGGGATAGCCGAGCGAGGGTCGGGCTCGACTGCCTCTGGGAGGACTTTTTGATCTCTGGCATTGCAAGTAAGGAAGCTACCGGCCAGGGATAGCCGAGCAGGGTAGCTGCTGCGCTGGCTCTAAGGAGGACTTTGATCCTTAGCGTTGGAGGGGCCGTAGGAGGCCTGCTAAGGATAACCGGGCAGTGAAGCTGCACAGTTGCCTCTTGGCGAGGGCTTTGATCCTTGGCATTGCGAGTAGGGAAGCTACCGGCCAGGGATAGCCGAGCAAGGAAGCCACTCGGCTGCCTCTAAGGAGGACTTTGATCCTTAGCGTTGGAGGGGCCGTAGGAGGCCTGCTAAGGATAGCCGGGTAGTGAAACTGCGCGATTGCCTCTTGGCGAGGGCTTTGATCCCCGGCATTGCGTGTAGAGAAGCTACCGGCCAGGGATAGCCGAGCATGGTAGATGCTTGGCCGATTCTTCATGAGGCTTCGCCCGACCATCCCGTTGCAGGTATGGGGAACAGGAACGGTCGCGGCGAACGTACGCATAGCATGCGCATTGAATGTGTGGGAGGCGAAGCGCCAGAGTCACGTCGTTTCGATTCCGCCAGAGAAGGCTCAATGGTCGTCGCGTGGCTACGCCTTTATGGGCGAAAACGGGCGACTGTTGATTTCTGTTAGGGCGCAGTAGGCTATATAAAGCTGAGGGAGCACTGGTCCTTCCTTTCTTCACAAACAGATCGTTGAGAATGGAAGACTTCCCATTTACCATCCCCAAAATCATCCACTTCGAAGACGTATACCTCTACGACCAGAACTGCGCCGAGGACATGGTGCAGTTGGTCTATAGGAGCATCGAAGACCACTTCGGCCGGCTGCTCCCCCGGCGCTCCCCTATGCTGCAGCTGCTGATGTACTCCATCTGGAGGGCGTCGCCGGAGCTTTACAACCCCCTGTCTGAGCAACTCTACGATGAGGCCGTAGGCAAGCTGCAGTCTCTGAGGCGCTTCGGCCTGATCTCCATGGGTCGGCTGGCTCGCTCGGTGGCACTCGTCCGTGAGTGCTACGAACTGAGGCTAGAGGTCAACGCGCGCGGGGGGAATCAAAGGCAGAGGCTGGATCTCGTGAGGCCTCGGCTGGCGGAGATCTTTACTGAGTACCATGAGCAGTGCTCTCTGCACCGCCTTCCCCCGCTGCTGTAATTTTCTTTTTCTTTTTGTATGTATGGCTGAGGAGCCCATAATACCTTTTTGAATGAATAAGACCTTTCCTTCTTTTTCGCAATGTTCCATTGATCTTTTATTAAATTAACAACAGACCCTAGGAAGAGTTTACATTGCCCTTAAAAAAAAGTACATGCTAATAGATGACCTTATTAGTGTGGCCCGAGCTCCCCGGAGGCTTGTTGGTCTCTGCGCTCGGCACCGGGTACGGGGCTCCCTAGGCGCCGGACTGGTCATCTGCCGAAACGAGCATGATCTGGCCGATGGTCAGCTCAGCGAAAGGGGGACGCTGCTCCTGCTCGCGGTCGGCCTGCCGCTTATCCCTCAAGTAGGCGGCGAGGTGCCCTGATCAGATGAGCTCCTTGATGTAGTCCCAGAGTTGCTTACAATCCTCCGTGGCGTGGCCCGGCGTCCGGTGGAAGGCGCAGTAGAGGCCCCGGGTTCACTTCGAGGCCTGACGCGGGATTGGAGGGAACTTGAAGAACCCCTCGCCCTGGGCCTCCTCTAGTAACACTGCGAGGGAGACGCTGAGCGGGGTGTACTCCTGGAACTTCGGATGATAGGGCTGCTGACGCTCCGTCCTCTCTTCCTGAGCCCTCTTCTTCTGGTCGGACCGTTCTGCTCAAGGGAGGTTCGCGTTCACCTCGGACTCGAGCTGGACCTCACGCTCGGACTACGCCTTGACTTCAGCCATGGTCTTGGGCTGTGCCAATGCAAAGGAGCGCAACCCTCCTTGTGCCTAAGACCAGATCTGAGCGCCATGACGACGGTCTCGTCTCGGTGCTCGAGGATATTGAGGAGGGCGTTGTAGAAGCGGATGACGCAAACTTTGAACGTCTTCTTGTCCCCGCTCTTAATTGTGAAGAGGTAGTCAACCGTGCGCTTCTGCCGACGGTTCCCGACAAAGTGGTCGAGGAACTGAGTAGCCAGCTCGTCAAAGGTCGAGATTGAATGAGGCTCGAGTCCTCGGAACCAGGCCTGACCAGAGCGGATGAGGGTGGCTGGGAAGGCTCTGCACTGGGCAGCGGCGGAATGGTCCTGCAAGCTCATCCCCGCGGTGAAAGCATCTAAATGGTCTTTCGGGTCGGTTTTCCCGTCGAACAGAGAGACCTTCGGGGGCTTGTTGCACGAAGAGACGTGAACAGCAAGCAGTCCCTCGGTAAATGGCTTAGTGAGTGAGTCGGCGGCGTACTTAGCCCCGTCGCCCGAAAGGTGACCTTCTCGGCGTATACCTTCGATCTTCTTCTCGAGGGCGTCGAGTCAACCGTGGTACCCCGAGGATTCTGGGCCTTGTGATCCCTGGCCTCTGCTGTGGGACATCTGTGTCTGGGCGCGGCCCCGGTTCCTCTTGATGAGGTTCCTCAGATCCCCAGGCGAGGTGGCCCTCGAGCCGCCGTGGCGAGCCCCTTCTGTGTGACCCCGTCAAGGGAGGGGGTGTCGATCATGCCTGGGGACAGGCGAGGTGACCGACATCTCCTCAGGGGGGTGAGGGTCGTGAGGAGGCTCGAAGCGAGGTGCTCTAGCGGCGGATCTTAGTGTAGAGCTGTGGGGCGCCCAGTGGGCCTCAGAGAGTATCGGCCCGTGAGATCTATGGCCATGGGACGTAGCCTGCCGGTGGTCAGCCGTGCGAACGGGGGCAGAGTCTTCTGGAGGTGGAGGAGCGGAGATCTGGGGACCTAGCCCGGCCATCTGGATGCGGACGAGGGCCTCCACGATGGACTGTAGTTAGTCTATTTGGCCGGTGAGGGCGTTGATGACGGTTGCTGGAGGAGGTTCATCCGCGCCTCCGGTGAGGGGGAAGAGGCGGCTGGTACCTGGTCCTCAGGGTGATCGCATGCTATGTGGATGGAGATCGGAAGGCCAACTTTTTTTTTATGGAGTTTAGTTTCCCACAGACGGTGCCAACTGATGGAGGTCCTTTTCGGGTCTCCGTCAGATGTTGTCTTCTGTCGATCTCCCAGTGGATCTTGGAGGTGATCTCCTATTGCGTGTGGGTCTCAATGGGTTTTGAGGAGATTGGTGGTTTTGAGGAGTTTGCGCCGAGTACCTGTAAGGAAGTCCCGGGGTGGTTTTGGTACCACCAAGGACCCTCCGACGATCAAGTTAGCACAAGATCCGAGCAGAGTAACGGCTAAGTGGGGTGAAAAAAGATTACTTGACCCCTCTGTGATAAGGGTTTATATAGTGGCAGTAGCACGCAATAACAGGCGTATGGGATGGAATGTGGGAGGTTGCTGGCGGGGAATCCGCGCATGGCGAGATTTGCGGAGCAGCGGTTACGCCTGTGAGTGGTGGAGTTGGTCGGTCGGAGGGACCGAGGAAGATGGCCTCGGCGAGAGAGCTCGGGAACGAGCGGGAGGGCCGAGGCATCTTGGTCCTGTGGTAGCTCGGGGCAAGCTGAGAAGCCGAGGAGGCCAATTTGCAGGGGGCTCTGAGGAGAGCCAGCTTGTGCTTACAGTTCGGGTACAGGGGTGGCCTGGTCGGCCCTTGTGGGCCCTTTCTTCTGAGCTTTGGGACACGTCATCTGCCACGTGTCCCGATCTGGGAGATCGCCGATATAGAGCATCATCAGCACGCAATATTCAGTAGCGATCCTCGCAATGTCAGGCTCGAACTGGTTAGTGATGGTTTCTTCCCATTCAACTATATGACTGGAAGCCACAGCACATGGCCCGTTGTAATTAATTTATAATCTGTCGCCTTGGTTGGTTATGGACCAATCATACTTTATGATGGCTCTTCTTATCAACGGACCAAACTCACCGGGAAACAATATCGACGTCTATCTCCGACCTCTGATCGAGGAGTTAAAATCTTTGTTCATTGATGGTGTAGAGACTTACGATGCAAACACAAATACAAGCTTCATACTGCGTGCGGCTTTAATGTGGACAATTAATGACTTTCCTATATATATAATGCTATCAGTTTTAATCTAAATCACTCCCGAATGTAGGCACCTGATCATGACATTATTTGATCATGACATTATTTGATGATGGTATTATACGAATGATGATGTACATAGGTGATAGTTGACCCGTACCCCGATTTTGGGATGCCGTACGATGGATTTTACCGTACGAAGCGTAGATGTGATGATTGATCCGCACTCTTAACTCGAGGAAGTCGTACTATGTACGTGACGCTATTGAGGCCGGATCGCCGACTATTAAAGATATCGACTCAGACTTTAGGTGGATCCTTATTTTCCTATCGACTAGTTTCTTTAATTTAGTTCCTTAGGGGGTTAAATAGATACTAGTTTAGGCTCGAGTCATATAGTTGTAGTTAGATATGTATATTCCAAATGAGTGGTTAATACACATTCATCTTTACATTCAGATTGTAATCATCAAGTTGCATGTTCATACATATATTTCTTTAGTCGGTATGAAATTCTGCCTATTAGGACACCAGCACCATTACCGATGATGCGCATATTCCACGTACACTTATTTGCCGGCTCACACACATCATCATCGGTAATTGCCATGTCACGTACACTTTAGAACAATATTATCTTTTATTTATTGTTTCGCCCAATCAAAGCAAGGCTCTGTTCAAATTCAAAATTCAAAATTTTGAAGCAACGCTTCAAGTCTCGGGCGCAACGCGCCACATGTCAGGCGCTAATACATCAGCGCAGCGCCCAAGAAGGCGCGCCCAATCAGAGCAAAGCTCTGTTTAAATGAAGCAACGCTTCAGTTGCGCTGCGCTCTGCGCTGCGCGACACGTGTCAGCGCAGATGCGCTAGCGCAGTTGTGCTGCGCTCTGCGCTGCACGACACGTGTCAGCGCAGATGCGCTCTGCGCTGCGTGACACGTGTCACGCGCTGGGGCATCTGCGCCAAACAGAATTAAATTTCCAAGAAATCTTCTCTGTTCTTGTTAAAACAAGAAGATTTTCTTCTGCAAAGCAGAATCCCTTGGATCAAAGATCCAACGGTGGAGAAAGTTCCCCAAATCACTCAGAGAAAGATCTCTTTAACAAATTCAACAAACTTATGGGCACTATAAAAAGGACCCTAGGCCTCAATTCAAAGGCATGAACATTTTCTTGAAAAATCAAGAGCTTCAAACAGAGAGAACTCTGAGAAAAATTTCAAAAAAAAAAGGTAAAAACCTTTATAAGGGAGAAGAAATTTCCTCTAATAGATCATGGATCTAAAAAAAAAAGAAAAAAAAGAAAAAAGGGGAGATCAATGATCTTTGATAAAAAAATATAAGAGTAATAATAATAAAAATAGTGCTTTGCACTCTTGTGAACCTCTGGTTCTGTAAATAAAAAGAAAAGAAAGAAATTTCTTTTTTCTTTAATCTAAAATAGTGCTTTGCACTCTTGTGAACCTCTGGTTCTGTAAATGAAAAGAAAAGAAAGAAATTTATTTCTTTAATCTAAAATAGTGCTCTGCACTTCTGTTTTGAATCTAAAAGATTCTTAGTGCTTTGCACTTCCAAACTGCGCTGTTGCGCTCTTGAGAGAGCGCCACGTGTCAGCTGCAGAACAACTTGCGCTACGCGCTCTTAAGATAGAGGTTTGCTCTCTGGAATTGGTGCAACTCGCTGAGAGCGCGCCACGTGTCAGCAGCGCAACAGCGCAGCGCACTAGCGCAGCGCACTGCGCTGTTGCGCTTGCGCTCACCAGAGCATGACACGTGTCATCATCATATGAGCTTGCGCTCATTACTTAGCGCAAAGCGCCTGACAAATGCACTGTATTGCTTATAAAAGGGGCCAAGCCCAATTAAAGAAGGCCTAACAGGCCTAATAAAATGCAACGCATTACTTTGAAAAGGGCAGAGCCCAAACTAAAACAGATGCGCTGCATCATAAAGAAAAGGGACAGAGCCCAATTAAAAGGCCTAACAGGCTCAATCAAATATGCTATGCATTTTAAAAAGGGCAGAGCCCAAACAAAATAAATGCTCTGCATCATTTATAAAGGGCTGAGCCCAATTAAAACAAAAATAATGCAGTGCATTACTAAAAGGGGGTAAAGCCCTAGAACAGGCCGAAGACAAAAAAATATTGAAGCTGGACTTAGCCCAATTTTGGCCATAAGTCCTCAAATTAAATTAACTGAGCAGAATGGCTCTCCTAAACCAATCCACATCCGGTTCGAGGGTACATCTCCGAACTCCTTTGATATCCATCGTTGTAATTCCTCAACGACGTCAAAGAGGTGACGGGTCCCAACGACCACACACCCATATGGACTGCAGGGTCCTTAAACTCGTGGACCGAGACGTCCCTAAACTAATATCGGACCGAGACGTCCCTAAACTAATATCGGACCGAGACGTCCCTAAACTAATGACGGACCACCACGTCCCTAAACTGGAACATGGACCACCACGTCTCTAAACTGGAACAATAGAGCCAATTGCTCTTCTTTCGGATCTAAACGATCCCGTTCAAGTCGATCTTAGTCCAAAATAGGATTAACGTATCCTTGGCGAACGTTTAAGTTGATCTTAGCCGCAACGCGACTAACGCATCCTTAAGCTAAAAAACACCAAACCCAAATCTAAATAAATACGGATTTGGACTAATCCACGTCCTACGGGCGACGGCATTACTCAGTCTCCGTATACAATCCACGGGCAACCACAAACAAAACAAATACACACGACACGGAGTGAAACTCTGGAGAAGGAGAAAGTTGTTACCGCGATGCGGTAGCGTAATTAACTGCAGGGGCTTGCGCCTGCAGGGAAGAGCGTCCCCACAATCAAAAACCCCTCAAGCGAGGGGGAATCTGACGAAGTCTGCTACATCGGCCGCATCCGTCTAAACCTCCGATACATGGTGCCATAAATCAACTTGGCATCTTCGGAGAGGTGGACGGATAAAACCAAATAGCATCTGCCCCGAATCTCAGCGTCAGGCCATCGCGGTCCTGTGCGCCGCCTTTCGGAGGGGAACAGATTCTGGCACGCCAGGTGGGACCTCTTCCTCTTTCCACTCCACACTTCATGTGTCGTCCTCGCGAACCAATCGCGGTTTGTTAAATGGTTGCCTTCGGAGTTCAAGTTACTAAGATTTGGTCTCTTGCCTGGCAGAGAACTCAAGATTCAATGGCCTCTAATTGCACCAACTGCTCGAAGTGCCACTGCAACAAACGCTCCACCTCACCTAGAGGTGTAGCATATGGGCCCCAAGCGGCCTCTTTCCTCACTCTGCCAGTAGACCAGGTGGCCCAAGCCACCACTAGCTTATTCTTCGGGACCATGATCCCACCGACAAACTTCTCTATGCCGATACCTGCACCGGAGGCGAACAAGAAGTCGGTCTTCGACCGGCTCACTGCTACGACGGCCCTTGTCAACGGGTCGCCCGTTACCAAACCAACAGCCTCCGTTTTCGCCAGACTGGATCAGAATCGTAGAGTGGCCGTCCCAAAGAGGGCAACGGCCGCTGCTCAGGAAGTTGTTAAAGCGGCTTCTCCCATCAGAGAGTCGGTCTTTGCAAGATTGACGATTCCCATTTCTGCCCTTGCTGGTCAAAAGGCATCAGTCTTCGATAGGCTGACATCAGCAGTCACCCCACACTCAAACAGGGGGCAAAAAGAAACTATCTCAAATTCCGAACCAATCCCGATGGCTCGTCGTGCTCGACGTCGCCATTGGCAACGAGAGAGGAAGGCAGGAGGCAACACTCCCTCGGGGCTAACTCCACCTGCTCCGATGGTGGAAGTCAACGCTGCTGTTCCAACTGGGAACAGCTTTGAGCTGCTGAGAAGGGTACGGAAGAACTCTCCAACCGCTACATTGAAGAGATCTCCTCCACCTGCGGAGAGAGCTCCAGAGACAAAGCTGGAACAGCCCCCTCAACGGTTGTCGTCAAAAATATACAAGGTTTGGCGTAGGGTTCAAGACTCCGTGATTGACCCGGACCACTTTCGTCGCTAGAAAAAGGCAAAGGTGGAAAAAGACAAGGATTGTCCCATTAAACAGCAGGGGACAGCAGCTGCTAGGGTGCCCCCTACAATGGTTCCTTCAACCTCAACGGCCCACAAAAGGAGGCGGCCAGAGAAAACCCCCGCGTCAATGGCAAAGTCTAAAAGCGGTGAACCTAAACGCCCCAAGTCAGGGGGAATAACAGTTCATACGGTTTATATGGCTTCTGGAAAGGAGGAAAGCCGCACTTCTACGGGTCACCGACCGCTCACCCGATCAGTGACCAAGGCTCAGGAGCAGCAACAAAAGCTCCAGGAGATGATGAATGCTATGGCCGTGCTTACAGAGCCAAAAGAAAACCCTGAAGCGTCCTTAGATGAGCGCCGAGACGAAGAGACCAACGCCGAGTTCCTTCGCCGAATATTGGAAAAGAAGGACAAAGAGGCTGCTGAACAAGCGGCCAACATACAGCGTATGGGCCTCCTCTTCCAGGACATGATAGGAATGATGATACAACAAGATCCCCCGAATGAAGAACCTCCGATCGTCCTTGGAGACGATAGGGGAGAGACGTCGAATCCTCAGCCCATTCTATCAACGGCTAAAGAGGATACAATCTCTAAAACTGATCTGGACGAATACATAGCCCAGCAAATAAGGGTTCATCATGCGGCCGAAGCAGCCGGCCACGTCGTAAAAACGGGACGGCCATATCCAGGCTGGTATGACCAAATCAAGTACCCGCCGGGTTACACAATTCCCAAGTTCCATGTCTATAAGGGGACCGGCAATCCCCATCAGCATGTTGCCCAGTTCAGGGCGCTTTGCGGTAACACCGGCGGCGATGATAAGCTTTTGCTCCGCCAGTTCGTTGGATGTCTATCAGATACGGCGTTCGAGTGGTACTCTGAACTCCCTAATGATTCTATTAAAACCTTCGCGGAAATGGAGTTGTTGTTTACTCAACGCTTTGCAAGTGCCAGTGAACGTACCCCGATGACGGCACTGATTAACGCTAGGGTAAAACCCGGCGAGACATGGGTTCAGTACGCTATACGGTGGCGTAATCTATGATCGAAGTGTGAGCAGCGCATAGAAGAAGCCCCTGCGGTGGGAATGTTTGTTGGAACCCTTGATCCACAAGCAACCATCTCACAGTTTATGATGTTCTTCAAGCCGACTACCTTCCAGGCTTTGATTGACAAACTAGCACAGATGGACCAGATGGGCCATAAACCCCCTCTCCCAAAGCCGGACTCCCGAAATGACAAAGGAAAGGGAAAAGCGATCGTTGTCGCTAATGCTCAACAACAACCGAGCGACTCGAAGCCGGTTGCTCGTCCAAACAATACGCGCCCGTACGTACCCCTTGAGGATAGGATGGGACGTCCTTATTCCTTCCTCCGCGATAAAACGAGGAGGTTATTCGAGCTGGCATTGCGCAACAGACTCATAAATCTGCCGGATCCAAAACGACCGTTGCAACCAAGTGACGTCAACGAGCCTAATTACTGCCCTTATCATCGAGTACTAGGCCATCCGATCGAAGATTGCTACATTTTCAAGAATTGGCTTGAAAATCAATACCGACAGGGCAAGTTCGCGTTATCTGACAAATGGAAGGTGAATCCCCCGCAGCCCCACACCTCTAAAGGGACGAATACGCCGGGGGCAACATGCTCCATCATTGAAGAAGCTCCTTGGGAGGTTATATTATTAGCCAAGACAAAGAGGATGCTAAACGATCTTCAGACATGTCCAGCAATCAAGTGGAAGAACCCGTTGGAACCGCAGGTCATTGAAGGGATGCTGAAGCCACGTCCAACTCCAAACACCGATGGTGGTGGCTCAAACACTTGCAGCCAACCGTCAAAATCTTCGAAAAAGAAGAAGAAGAAATCTAAGAAGCCCGTGAAGCCTGGCGACAAGCGCACGGACTTACAAAAGCAAATTGACGCGCTGGAGGAATACAATCAGAAGGCACGAACCCCCATTACATTCCAAGAGTTCCTCAGCCATGTCTTTCAAGAGGAGGATGAGAGAGAAAGTTCATCAGATGAATCCGAGGAATATGTGGCGAGATATCATATGATTTCCCATTCGATCACGAACGATGAGGAGACTCCTTGCACCGAAAAGCTGGGGGCAAATCCTGAACCAAAAGTTCTGGGACCATCAGATGAAGTAATTGACGCACTCCTTAATGAAGCTTGGTTGAAAAGTAAAGCTGATCGGGAGCACGAGGCGGCTATATTTGAAAGGGCCAAGCGCCAGCGACTTGATGAAGGAGCTGAGACGATCCCGCTGGAGCAAAACACCTCCACTGCCGACAAAAGCCAACTCAGGATGAGGAAAAAGTTCGCTAAAGCCATATCAATGGGCATGAAGCTACCATCCTCTGAAGGAAGCATCGCCGGTGAAGTGGAAACACACCCCTCGTATTGCTTATATCATCAGAGGATTTTGCACCCCACTCAAGAGTGCAATGCTTTCGATAGATGGTGGCAAGGATACGTTGCTCATCGACAACGCTTTAAGCGGGAAAAACGTAAAACTCGTCGGGAGCAGAGAAATACGACCGAAGGGCTTAAAAGAACTGCTGGCGATTGTTGCATGGTTAACACCGGTGGATCACAAGTGCCTACATTCGGGAGTGATTCTGATGAAGAGAAGTGAAGACGGAGAATATCCACCATTTCTTCAAAACGCACGTCATATATCGGTTTGGAACTCCGAGGCGGATCATCTCCGATAACGGGCCAGCCTGCCGGAGTCATAAAATCAGCCGCTTCGCACAGCAGCATAACATAGACTGGAGATATTCCTCGGTTTATAATCCGCGAGCTAATGGTCTAGCTGAAGCCTTCAACAAGACCTTGACGAAAATTATAAAGAAAACAGTGTCTCGAAATAAGAAAGACTGGCATGAGAGACTGCAAGAAGCTCTTTGGGCGTATCGAACCACGTTCAAGACAGCCACAAACACAACGCCATACGCGTTGGTGTTCGGTACGGAAGCAGTACTCCCTCTCGAGATAGAGTTACCCTCTCTACGAGTGGCAATTCACCACGAGCTAACGGACGAAGAAAATGCTCACCTTCGGCTTGAGGAGCTTGACGCCCTTGATGAAACTAGGCTCATAACGCAACAAAATCTGGAAGCTTATAAAGCAAAGATGATGCGCTCATACGAAAGATTGACCAGACCGAGGACATTCCACCAAGGCGAACTCGTGCTAGTGGTCAAAAGGCCTATGATCCCCAATCGCGCCAAGCGGGGAAAATTCGAGCCGAACTATGAAGGCCCGTACATCATAGATAAAGTTTACCAGGGTGGGGCCTATCTACTCATGGACATGCACGGTGAAAGGCCTTTCAGACCAATAAACGGTCGCTTCCTAAAGAAATACTACGCTTAATGAGCCACAGCCTAGGTCAACGATAGATGACGACGACTATGTCCGCTCGCTATCTTCCTAAGCTCAAACTTTATAAGCAGTAGCCAGCTTCTCAATAGCTGACCGAAATGTCCCTAAACTAACAGCGGACCGAAATGTCCCTAAACTAACAGCGGACCGAAATGTCCTTAAACTAACAGCGGACCGAAATGTCCTTAAACTAATATCAGACCGAAACGTCTTTAAACTACTACCGCAGCATCTTTAGACTGACGAGATATAAAAAAAACATATAAAAATAAAATAAAATAAAAACGGTATGTCCATAAGCAAAAAGGGGCACGGATGAAAACCCGAAAGGGCTCCGTGAGTAAAAACAGCAGGGCTACCGGCGAGTGTTCGTGAAAACCCGAAAGGGCGCGACCTCGTAAAAAAAGAGGGAAAAAGAAAATAAAAAAAAAAGAAAGTAAAAGCGGTACGTCCATAAGCAAAATGGGCACGGATGAAAACCCGAAAGGGCTCCGTGAGTAAAAACAGCAGGACTACCGGCGAGTGTTTGTGAAAACCCGAAAGGGCACAACCTCGTTAAGAAACACTTGTAGGGTCCTCTCGACCCTATAAGGAGAAACCACCCGCGTGAGATCCTTACGATTCACAAGGGAACAACACACTTAGGAATCCCCACGATTCCTAAGGAGAAAATACACTTGCGAGATCCTCACGACTCGTAAGGAGAACACTCTTATGGGACCCTCACGGCTCGTAAGATTTGAAAGTCTTAAGTTACAGAGATCTAAACCTGTGCTTAAGCAACCCCCACAACTTTCGATATTGCCCTACAAGTGGCTCAATACTGACCCTTGTATACAATCCACGGGCGCGAATAAACATTTCCCTAACCAAGGTCCATCCGTGACTGGGGATATGTTCGCATAACCCTTGTAAATCCTCTCGATTTACAAAGAGAAAACCCTCCTGTAGGATCCTTACGACTTACAGAGGAACAAAACACTTAGGAACCCTCACGATTCCTAAGGAGAAAATACACCTATAAGATCCTCACGCCTTGTAAGGAGAAATAGCTTTGTGAGACCCTTACGGCTCATAAAGTCAAAAGCCTTAGTCGACAGGACCCTAACCCTGGTCGCTAAGCCTCCTTTGTTCGACAATGACAGAGGCAAATGATGATTCGCTCCTGGCGACATCCCAGTTGTAGCGGTGCTGATGCCAAAATCAGTGTCCAAGTTCAAGTTTACGGCGAAAAGCCAGTAAGCCGCACATGCATACGAAATAGCCTAAATGATAGGGCAACTTGCAATAAAAAGCAGCAAGTAAAATGTATGCATGCGAAATAGCCGAAATGATTGGGCAACTCGCAATAAAAAGCAGCTAGTGGAAATAAAATAAACAGCCGAAATGATTGGGCACCGCGAAAAATAGCCGAAATGATTGGGCACCGCGAAAAATAGCCGAAATGATTGGGCAATCGCGACCTTCGCGATATAAAAGCTGAAATGATAGAGCATCGCGGAAAGAATAAAAAAAATGAAAGATTGAAACTTTTTTCCCTACAGTTAAGATCACATCGATCCCTGTATACAATTCAAGGGCATAAACAAAGAGGGAACCATACCCTCCCAGCAAATTCCTCGACTCACGGATACAAACACTCCTTGACGAGAGCCTCCTGATCCGCGTCGACCCGCAGAGCCACCAGAGCCCCCGTGGGAACCCTCGACTCGTTTCAAACCCCAAGGAAACAAATAATCCTTGGCGCTTGGGAAACAAATAATCCCTAGCAAATTCCTCGACTCACGGATACAAACACTCCTTGACGAGAGCCTCCTGATCCGCGTCGACCCGCAGAGCCACCAGAGCCCCCGTGGGAACCCTCGACTCGTTTCAAACCCCAAGGAAACAAATGATCCTTGGCGCTTGGGAAACAAATAATCCCTAGCAAACTCCTCGACTCATGGATACAAACACTCCGTGATGAGAGCTTCTTAACTCATGTCAACTGTTCCGCTACAACTGCAAACAAATCCCCGATTCGTCTCAATTTGTAAGAAGAAGTCTCAGACAGCAAGGATTGAAAAGCTTGCTTTTTGAGCAATGGGGCCCTGCAAGTCAATCCAAACTGGTCTCTTGCATACTATTCACGGGTCTCACTCTCCGAAATCGAATTTCGACGAGGAGGGAAACAACCGCTTACGAATCCTCTCGACTCGTAAGAGGGAAAATTCCCTTATAGGATCCTTACGACTTATAAGAGAAAACCACACTTAGGAATCCTCACGATTCCTAAGGAGAAAATCCACCTATGAGATCCTCTCGATCCGTAGGGAGAAAAATCTCTATGAGACCCTCACGGCTCATAGAATTGAAAAGTCTTAGGCGGCAGATCTGAACCTGCGGCCTAAGCCATCGCTATCTCTTGAAGAAATTAAGTTGTCTGCCAATCAGGTTCATCGACAACATCATGATGTAAAGGCAGAAAACAAAAGAGCATACAAGATATTGCAAAAGAAAGTGTGTATCTTTATTCATTGACCTCAATCAAATACATGGTGAATCATACAAAAGAGCAAAGAACGGATACATGTTACTCAGAAAAGAAAATTTTACAAATACATTGATACAAAGGCAGCTATCGGAAAGGAAGCGTCTTAAGTAGCTCTATCAGTTGTTCGTACACTTCCTTCCATGCCTTTTCCCGATTGGATACCACTGCCAACTCCGCCTCCACCTGGGCCCGTTGCTGTGTGACGGATGCAAGCCGATCCCTGACGGCTTGATGAGCAGCTTCACGACCTGGAGTGTCATGCTCGGCGGCATCAAGTACCCGCTTTAGTCTCAGCCCATTCGATATGCGCTCCAGAAGACCCTCGAAGACGGTCTTTACCTCAGCAGCGTTCGCCTCAACTTCGGCACGCAAGCGAGCAGTTCTGCTTGAAGAATCTTGGCACTCCTTCAGCCTCAAAGCCACTTCTTGTTCCAGATGACGGAAATGAGAAGCGCTTTGCTCGAGCCATGCTCCCCGTTGAGTGCTCAAGGCCAAAGTCTCGGGGGACAGGCGCATTGACTCCAGCTGATGAAGGCGAGCCTCGATCTCCCGACAATAGTTAACCCAAGAGGTGACAATGCCCTCGTCATGGAAGGTGTCAAATATCGCCAACATCGGGTTAACCGTCGTGGCGAAGTCCTCAGCAGATACAGGAGCCTCGATGTCGAGTTCCTCGATGTAGTCGCTCAACATGCGCAAACTATTCGCGGCACCTTTTGAGGACGGACGTCGCTGGGAAGGGCCGCCCGGTATTGTAATGCGAGACTCGAAAGGCACCGAGACTGGAACGACAGCTGGAAAAAGACGAAATGCGATTAGATGATGATTCAATAGATATGAAGGAAGTCATTGATAAGATAGTTTACTGTACCGGTGGAGACAGGTGGCAAGGCCGGAAGGGCTGGTGGCGCAGCCGATCTTTCTGCTCCCCCTTCGATTTGCAGCACTGCAGTCAGAACAAGAGAGAGTTAGAAATAATTCTACCACTGAAAAGACAAAGCTACCAATCGGGAACGGTACTCACCAGCGCCACCAGAGGGAGAGGCGAATTCAGATGGGAAGGAGAAGTGTGGGAGCAACACTTGATAGAGATGATCAAAAAGCACTCCTGGAAGATACAACAGTGTGACTTTAGTACACAAATTATACATCTGGAAGATAAGATTAATAAATCGCAAACACATACCTTCCAACATCTTTGAGGGTATGAGAGAGGGTTGAGAGGTGACCACCGCCAAGGCAGTCGTTGAAGGCGTTCCCTCGAGCTGTGGGGCATCGGCACTGGCTGCACCTGCGTTACGAAAAGGTGAACTTGTCAGAAAAGATAGTAAAGTAAAGAAAAGCAGCAACTTGGGGTTTACCTGAGGAGCTCCCGGCTGAAACAGAGGCGACTCCCTCCTCTATCGACATGAGACCACCGCCCGTGACCTCATCGCCCGACTCGATGGGGACCGTTGCGGTGCTCGCGAGACCTGGAGACGGCGGAGGACCATAGATGGGGAGGGCTATGACTGGAGTATTACCAGATTCCAGAGAGGGAGCGGTTGGCTCGTCCTCGGGAATCATGGCCGCCTCACCCACCACTCTCTCAGGTTCAGTAGTGGCGGTTGTATCGTCCACCGTCGCCGGGGGATCGCCAGCCTCGAGCGCTTCATTCGCCGCCATCCTGGACTCATTTATAATGATCATATCATCTGCCACCACTTCAGGTTCAGCATCAATGACCTTCTCGGCGGCAGGCCCCTCGACCACCGCCTCAGGCTCCAAAGTCACAACGACGTTGCCCACCGTCGGCTCGAGTTCGGCAGGTACCGCCTCCTCTGCTTCTTTGGGATCAACGGTTTCCGCCTCCCCCTCGATCGGACTCGGCCCTGCAAGATGAGGGATATAAGGACCAATGACATTAAAAACCCTTATAATAAAAACTCTGAGAGAAATATTACCTGAAGCGGATTTACCGTTTGCGCTCCGAACTGCGCGCGCCACCTCTCTGCAGGCAGTAGATAGGGCAACAGGGGCCTCTTCGGATGGAGTATCAGCGCGAGGGACGGTGCTGGGGCCCGCTCCCGTAGCCAAGGCAGCCCGGCGCGCCTTCGTCTCATGCCTTTGCCGCTTCCTCTCTTCCCGAGCTGTCGCGATGGACCTTAGTGACGCCTCCTTCAAGGCGTCGTCATCCTCGTTCAGGGATCCCTCAAGAGCCTTTAAGGCATCCTTCATCGACTCTTCAAGACGAACCTCCTGCGGTGGCCCAGAGGAAGCGGGAACATCGGCAGCTGGTAAAACATCTGCGTCGCTTGGTGGGAACGGCATTGAGGTTTCTGCAATAAAAAGAGAAAGGTTAGATCAACCATAACACAAGGGAGATGGAAACTTGATGGATTAAAACTTACTAAGGCCCATAGACGCTCTAAGACGTTCCTCCTCCTGGAAAGTCTTCAAAGAAGCGGCGATGGCTTCTTCATCAGTGATGCCTGTCGAAAGGAAAGAAAGAAAAGCGTCAGTCAAAGGCAATGAAGAGGATATGTTGCAATAAAGAAAAGGCGACTAATAGTTACCTGATTGCGCAAGCTTGGCCAGCCACGCGTCACGCTTTGCCAACCACGCCGAAGTTTCGAGAGCGGCTTCCAAGTCTGTATCGTCCGGCGGCGGCATCACTAGTCCTTCGTTCGTCCCGTATTCGATCAGGCCCTCGGCATAGGGAGCATGGGGTTCCTGACCGAACACGACGTCCGCAGCAAAGAGCGACTTCTTTTTCTTTTGCCCTCTAACCCTAGGCTCACGGGGGATCGACTTCCGTTTAGCAGCCACTTTGTGACGACGGGTCCCGATGTCCGCACCCACGCCAGACTCCGGTGAGGGTACAACCACTGTCTCCGCCAGAGCACGGGGCGCTGCAGGTGCATCTGCGACATCAGGGAGCGACGAGTCACGTGGAGGGCTTCGCGCACGCGATGGTCCGGTTCTGACCTCTTTTAAAGGGGCAACTACTGGGGTCCTTGGGACCAAAGGAGCGTTGCGATCGGTATCTGGAGGCACACCCTTACGATCGACCAACAGTCGCCTTTCCTCCTTTATAACTGCTCCTATTGCATGATTGTACCAGTCTTTGTACACATTAAGGAGTCTCGGAGCATAAGCCGGCGCATTGATAAAAAAATGAGAGCTCGTATTCAGGCGCATGAAATGGTGCAGTGCGTTCTCTATCCCTTCTTCAGTGACAGTGGGTTCCAGCAAGAAGCAAGGGGACCCCTTGATCGTAGCCCAGTTGTTGGGCAAAACGATGCGGGTTATACCTCATAAAAATTGCCACACCATTCTACCTAAAGACTAAGAAACCCGGTCTAATGGAATATAAGTGAAGGGTCTCCCGAGCCATCAAAACTGAGGCTTCATCTTTAAAGACATCTTGTAATGGCCGCGTCACAGTGGTAGACACCTTTCCAATGGTCAATACCTTATCGACAAAGGACATACCGGCTCCAACGGTGTGAGGGCGAAGGAGTAAGCCCCTGGCATTCCGCAGTGATGGGGTTACAATTGATGTGCCAATCAGCTGTATAATGCGGGGAAAACCGCACTTGTTAAAGAACGAGGGCCTTTTATGCATGCCAAAGACACCCGCTGTGTGTAGCTCGAGCCACGATGCAAAGTAATGCATCGGGAAGACCACATGCAGTACCCCGGGCTCATTAGCATCCGCTGCTTGACTGAGGCCATGGTATAAGTGCGCCAAGCCAGCAATCCCAACAGCTACCTTTACCCCGATGACCATCCGGTGGGCTGGGTAAAAGACAGAGGGTCGCATCCGATGAGAGTGTATTGGGATTGCAAACCAGCTCAGCCACAATCCAAGAAATCCCAAGAAAAAGGCCTCCTCATCCATTCCAGGGGCCGCAATTTCTGCAAATGACATAGTAGGGAAGTCCGGAAGAAAAAAACCCTTTTGATCTATATCCTTCTCCGGTAGGTTGTCTACACCTAGACCGAAAGGGTCATCCAGGGTGGCGAACTTGGCAGCCTCCGATGAAATGACGCTTGGACGAAGGAAACGAGCAATGAAGTCATCAAAGTTAACTCCCCGACCCCCATGTTCGACGAAGAGGGACTCATATATGTTCAACACTTTAATCAAGCTTGGGAATTGATGTTGAACGGCATTCTCTGGTGTGACCCCCCTTACCATCGGCCTAGCACCAAAGACGTATACATCTGTCGGGAGCAGCTCCTCATAATGTTCCCCCATCACTGGTAAGCCAGATACCTCCGCAAACTCCTCCAAGGAGATTGACACTTCCCGATCCATGGCAAGGAAAGTGTGGGTAGGAATATTCCATTGCTCCAAGAAAGCTTTGAACCACCAGGTGGGGAGCGTGGGATACTGGAAAAGAGAGACGTAGACCGCGGTGTACAGTCCTAATCTTATCAACTGTGACTTCTTCGTCGACAGGATGTACCGGGCCCACGGCAGATAGCCAATCGGGTGGCGGGGGATCAGACCAAGGTTATAAGATTGCCCCCAAGGTCGTGCTTCACCCTGACAGATACGGCGCCCTAGGATGTCCAAAACCATAGGACGCTGAACCGGTATCGCATCTATAGCGGGATGTAGAAAACCCTTCGATGTCCAATCCACCAACTCCACGGCATACTGCACCGAGGGTGGGATAGCATAGTGAATCGCCGTGATGGGCTCAGACGGCACTGCGCATGTGAAGCTGCGTCGACCCATGATAATTTGGTTATACCAAGACCCCCAAAGGTGGAGTTTCTTGTACTCCTGGTCATATTCTCTAATCATGGTCAGGACTTCACGGTCCAAGGGTGCCTCAGGAAATCCCCCCTCCGAGCGGACGAACGGGAATGAAGTGTCTAGAGACATGATCGCTGCAAAAAGAACAATTTAGCCATTAGTATTGTAATTCCAACGTTTGGCGTCTAAAAAAAAAAGAAAATGCATAAATTAAATTAATTAATTACACCGCACCACAGTGCAGTGAGTAGGAGACCAAAGAGGGACCCACAAAATCTAAATGACAATACGTCAGTTAATAAGACAATCTCATCATTGGATGAGATTGTCAGTTGGCCCCAGGGAAACATTCCCATTTTAAAAAAAGGGGGGAAGAATCCCTAGAGACAAGGAGAAAATCTCCTCTTTCAGAGCAAAGCTCTGTCACAGAATGACACTTGTCAAATTCTGGTCTCAAAGGAATAAAATTCCTTAAAAAGAGCATAGCTCTGTGATAATAATGGAAAAGACCCATCAGAAAATCTTAATACTTAAAAATTTTTTGGGGCCTTGAAAAACCCATGAAAACTTATAATAAGTTCTTCACTTGGCAGATCTAAAAGATCCACACTTGATCTATGAGCAAAGCTCTGTTCATGAGTTAAAACCCATGAATAAGATCCCTGTAGATCTATAAGTTTTGAGAGCAAAGCTCTGTTTATGAAACCCCAATGGGGATCCCTTTGGATCGAAAGATCTGTGAGAGCAAAGCTCTTTGGTTAAGATTAAGTTAAATTAATTTGATTTAAATTAATTTTTACCTAAAATTTCTGACTTTAGAAATGAGCAAAGCTCTGAAGTTCTTGAGTGAGAGCAAAGCTCTGGAAAATAAAAATCTTAGAAACGGTAAGATTTTCTAAGGACCAAAGGTCCTATTTATAAGGCGCCTGTGCCTCTTCAGCTCGCCTCTTGATCCAACGGTCAAGGGCTTGCCACCGCAGCACTCACGTGTGCACCACGTGAGCGCAACGGTGGGGGGACATTTGTTTCATCCAATCAGAGCAAAGCTCTGTTCAAATTCAAAATTCAAAATTTTGAAGCAACGCTTCAAGTCTCGGGCGCAACACGCCACGTGTCAGGCGCTAATACGTCAGCGCAGCGCCCAAGAAGGCGCGCCCAATCAGAGCAAAGCTCTGTTTAAATGAAGCAACGCTTCAGTTGCGCTGCGCTCTGCGCTGCGCGACACGTGTCAGCGCAGTTGCGCTGCGCTCTGTGCTGCGCGACACGTGTCAGCGCAGTTGCGCTGCGCTCTGCGCTGCGCGACACGTGTCACACGCTAGGGCATCTGCGTCAAACAGAATTAAATTTCCAAGAAATCTTCTCTGTTCTTGTTAAAACAAGAAGATTTTCTTCTGCAAAGCAGAAGCCCTTGGATCAAAGATCCAACGGTGGAGAAAATTCCCCAAATCACTCAGAGAAATATCTCTTTAACAAATTCAACAAACTTATGGGCACTATAAAAAGGACCCTAGGCCTCAATTCAAAGGCATGAACATTTTCTTGAAAAATCAAGAGCTTCAAACAGAGAGAACTCTGAGAAAAATTTCAAAAAAAAAAGGTAAAAACCTTTATAAGGGAGAAGAAATTTCCTCTAATAGATCATGGATCTAAAAAAAAAAGAAAAAAAAGAAAAAAGGGGAGATCAATGATCTTTGATAAAAAAATATAAGAGTAATAATAATAAAAATAGTGCTTTGCACTCTTGTGAACCTCTGGTTCTGTAAATAAAAAGAAAAGAAAGAAATTTCTTTTTTCTTTAATCTAAAATAGTGCTTTGCACTCTTGTGAACCTCTGGTTCTGTAAATGAAAAGAAAAGAAAGAAATTTATTTCTTTAATCTAAAATAGTGCTCTGCACTTCTGTTTTGAATCTAAAAGATTCTTAGTGCTTTGCACTTCCAAACTGCGCTGTTGCGCTCTTGAGAGAGCGCCACGTGTCAGCTGCAGAACAACTTGCGCTACGCGCTCTTAAGATAGAGGTTTGCTCTCTGGAATTGGCGCAACTCGCTGAGAGTGCGCCACGTGTCAGCAGCGCAACAGCGCAGCGCACTAGCGCAGCGCACTGCGCTGTTGCGCTTGCGCTCACCAGAGCATGACACGTGTCATCATCATATGAGCTTGCGCTCATTATTTAGCGCAAAGCGCCTGACAAATGCACTGTATTGCTTATAAAAGGGGCCAAGCCCAATTAAAGAAGGCCTAACAGGCCTAATAAAATGCAACGCATTACTTTGAAAAGGGCAGAGCCCAAACTAAAACAGATGCGCTGCATCATAAAGAAAAGGGACAGAGCCCAATTAAAAGGCCTAACAGGCTCAATCAAATATGCTATGCATTTTAAAAAGGGCAGAGCCCAAACAAAATAAATGCTCTACATCATTTATAAAGGGCTGAGCCCAATTAAAACAAAAATAATGCAGTGCATTACTAAAAGGGGGTAAAGCCCTAGAACAGGCCGAAGACAAAAAAATATTGAAGCTGGACTTAGCCCAATTTTGGCCATAAGTCCTCAAATTAAATTAACTGAGCAGAATGGCTCTCCTAAACCAATCCACATCCGGTTCGAGGTTACATCTCCGAACTCCTTTGATATCCATCGTTGTAATTCCTCAACGACGTCAAAGAGGTGACGGGTCCCAACGACCACACACCCATATGGACTGCGGGGTCCTTAAACTCGTGGACCGAGACGTCCCTAAACTAATATCGGACCGAGACGTCCCTAAACTAATATCGGACCGAGACGTCCCTAAACTAATGACGGACCACCACGTCCCTAAACTGGAACATGGACCACCACGTCTCTAAACTGGAACAATAGAGCCAATTGCTCTTCTTTCGGATCTAAACGATCCCGTTCAAGTCGATCTTAGTCCAAAATAGGATTAACGTATCCTTGGCGAACGTTTAAGTTGATCTTAGCCGCAACGCGACTAACGCATCCTTAAGCTAAAAGACACCAAACCCAAATCTAAATAAATACGGATTTGGACTAATCCACGTCCTACGGGCGACGGCATTATTCAGTCTCCGTATACAATCCACGGGCAACCACAAACAAAACAAACACACACGACACGGAGTGAAACTCTGGAGAAGGAGAAAGTTGTTACCGCGATGTGGTAGCGTAATTAACTGCAGGGGCTTGCGCCTGCAGGGAAGAGCGTCCCCACAATCAAAAACCCCTCAAGCGAGGGGGAATCTGACGAAGTCTGCTACATCGGCCGCATCCGTCTAAACTTCCGATACATGGTGCCATAAATCAACTTGGCATCTTCGGAGAGGTGGACGGATAAAACCAAATAGCATCTGCCCCGAATCTCAGCGTCAGGCCATCGCGGTCCTGTGCGCCGCCTTTCGGAGGGGAACATTGATAGAATAAGCTAAAGGCTAAATCAATATAATATTATGATTACTCTCAGGTATTAGTCTAGACATTGCATTTATTACTTAGACATTTCATGCATTCACATTTTCATGTTATCATGCAGTATTGTGGGGCTTATGCCGATACTTATCATTTACTTACTCATGATTTTGGGATTTTGGTTTTCTATGAGATTTTTGGATTTTGGGGAAAACCGCACGAATATATATAAAAACTTCTCTCTCTCTCTCCCTCTCTTTTTAAAATATAAGTTGCGGTTTTCTCGTGATGTATGTGTCGTCCACCATGAGATTTCATGTTTTCTGTTGGATTTCGAGACCCGATTCGAGAAGTGGATGAACCGTCTCGGGTACATAGTGGGCCCGGTATGGTACCCCGGAGCAAGAAGATCAAGTTGTAGACAATGAGCCTGGCAGAAGAAGACTACTACCGGTGATGTCTGGCGCGGCAGATATCCGGAGGATACCGACCGTTGTCGTGAGATTTGATGATATGGGCCGATCCGGACTGACAGAGCCCGAGGTATTGAGACTATGAGGTATTGAGACTTGAGATTTACATGTTTTGTGTCGATGCTTGACACGGATTTCCATGGATTTTATTGATGATGTTTCATATTACCATACAAATTTTACTATGATAATGTTAGTTATATGTATGCCCTAGAGGCCATTACTGTACATAGGATGTATATTGTAGTTGATGCTGGGACATATATAGGAAGGACTTTCTTGCTCGACATGATAGTATGCTATCTGGTTGCTCTTTACCTTAACGTGTACACTGATTGTCTCTCTGTTACATGTTGGTAAAACCCTTAGAATGTGTACTTGACTACCTGGACTATGATACGGATCATACTAGTGGGGACATGGTAGTCCATAAGTATATCCTTCAAGGTCCCTAGTCGTGGGTGTATCGAGACGGGGCATCAATATACCAGAGTAGACTAGCGTATACCTTCTCGACCCATACAGATGGGCGATGGATGATCCCATATCCATTGGTGTTTGACATCAGAGATGATATACGGGTGCTCAGTGGAGACTGGGTACACTGGACGGACTCGCCGAGAACTCCCAGATGGTATTATACCTCACGTCAGATGGTAGTTCTCTGGTGACACTGGTACAGAGTAGTCTGTTGACCCGAGATCGTCATAGAGTCTTGAGTGATTCCCACTGTGCTTTGATTTCCACCTTACCACGTCCAAGAGGGCGTGCAAAACGGTGGTTTTTGGGTACAGTCCCGAATCACATGGAGGCAATGAGCGATAGGAGGGGATTCGTCTCTCCCGGTATAGGGAGTTGATGTTGCGCTGTGTTCGATTGGCTATAACCGGAAATCTCTGGCCAGGGTTGCTGAGATTTACTGGTAAGTGTTACCAGTAGTTTCTCGAACTGTTATAGACCTCATATCGACACGACTTATCGAGCTATTGGGGTCTGACGTTTACCACCCCTAGGCAAGATATGCGACATATCAGACGAACAGACCGGACTGTACGGTAAGTGTTGCTGGTTGGATTCAAAGGAGTGTGAGCGGGCTTGCTCGTTGATCTTCTGATCGCTCAATACCCAGGTGGCCGTTACGTTTAGCAGACCGCTTGCGGCTTGTGGGTGTTTGATATGATCATCACCTACTGACGGCGTATTGACGAGTCTTTAGAGTCATACACAGAGGTTTCCTGGCTCAAGCGAAACGAAATAGGAGCGCATATGAGATATGTGCGGGACCGAGAATAATACCAGTATGTGATACTGTATTCTATTCTCGCGATTTGTATCATTGGACGGTTATATGAGATATAGCCGGGTTACCGAATCAAGTGTTGATTCGATACATTGATACACTTGATATTAGTCGGTTATATGCAGTATGACCGGATCATTAAATCAAGTGTTGATTTAGTGATTTAATGTATAATTATATATTTGATATATTACTTTACATTAACTAGTATTGGTTCACTTAAGATTATTTTCTCACTAAATATGTGCACATTGTATATATGATATATTTTTGTGCACTTGTTTGTATCATGATTGATGATACATGCAAACTTGGGTGTGTGTGTATGCTTTAAACTATGATTAGGTTAATGGTTAGGGTTTGATTTACTCATTTATTTTCTTTATTCATTTTTGGCAAAAATAAAATGGTAGTGGCTTTCTTAGTTTTGTGCAAGAAGCTTCATGATTTTTCTAGCATCTTTGAAAAAGTCTTACCATTTTGTTTTATTCCTTAACCCTAACCATTTACCTTAACCCTAGTTTATTCTCTATATGAGTTTATCTAACCCATGGTTGCAATATGATAGATATCACTTGAATTTTCTTTTTAAGATAATTGATTTTCTTTTCTTCTTCTTCATCTTCTTCATGAAGAAAAGAAAAGCTTACTAGAAAATTCTAAGTGATGAATCCAAGTGAGAAATCCAATTCCAAAGTGAACCCACTTTCTATTTCTTCATCCTCTACCACTTGCCATGTAGTAGAGTGTGTTATCTTCACAAGTTTCATGACCAAGTGAAGATGGAGCTTGAGTTAGAGTTGCCTCGACGTAGATCATCTTCGGCATCGAAATCAACGACCTAGCCCGCTCATTTCTCCGACGAAACCATCGCTAGAGTCCGGGATCCCGGTGATCGCAGCGAAGGGACGTCATCACGGAACTAAAGAAGTGGAGGAACGGATCTACAAAGGTTGTATTTCCATTCACTTAGTAGCAAAGTAGTTTGCTTGCTTGTTGTTTCGCCTATACTCTAGTTAACGATCTATATTAGGGTTTCTCGGCACCTAAGTTTTTAAATTTGGCATGGTAGATGCCTTGTGGAACCTCTTGAGTGTGCCTAGTAACCTTACAGTGGTATCAGAGCCTAGCTAGAGCTTTAGGCAAAGTATAGACGATGTTAGAAATCCGATCGAACCCCGAAACCCTAACTTTTAACCCTCTCTGTACATTTTCTGAAACAGTGGATTTTTCCTAATTAAAAATTGTCAAAAAATTCAGCAGGGTTTTGTATGAGTTACAGTGAAGCACGTGCCCTTGATTCGACAGAAGCGCCGCGAAACCGCAGCCCCACCCTGGCTTGTGCGGCAGTTCCGCGGCCAAAGTGATGAATCAATGCACGTGGTTTGCACAGTAATTTGTTTCTGTTAATGCTGTATTTTCTGGGAATTTTTAATATTTACTCAAGAGTTGAGTTTTCTGGGTTGTATTGGGGACTCGGTGTTTCGATCGGGAAGTTTAACTTCGTCTGTGTTTTTCCGGATAATTTTAGAAAATCTTAAAAAGTTCGACCGGATATAAATACCCAATTTTTCCCCTGCCGCGAAATTTCCAATTGTTGGATTTTTCCGTAGTTTAATAACGTTCTAAGTAGTGCAAGTAACGCGATGGACCCTCTAGAAGACAACAAACCTTAACTCGATTATATGACCGTCTTGAACTGCCCTTTGAAGCTTAAGATTTGGGGCAGTACGGCGTGCCACATATGAGGCGTTGGCTTGACCCTTCTACGGCTGGACCGTTGGTACTGAGGCATGAAGTGAATGTTTTTAAACTTATTTCATGTGTTGAGCTGTTCTGGGAAAACTTGGGTGTTTGATTGTTCGATCGAAAAGTTTAACATTTTCTATTTATCTGGAATGTGATACAATATTTGGAATTCACAAGTAGTTATGAGATAACTAATATGAATGTTATAAACATAGTAGTTTAGTCTCACTTGATCGGTTGCCACGGAATTTGATGTGATCAAAAGTCCGTCGCAATCACGTAGCGTACGCGGGTACTCGCCGGGTAAACTTAATAGACAGCTACACCCCTTAGCCCCGATCAAGTGACTGTAGGAGAACCCCGTCGCCGAAAGCATCCGTTCGGGTGCTCGCGGTAGCGGTGTTCCGCCTTGGTACACTTCGTCGACGGTATCAGGAGTGAGGCCGTCTACTAAAGTTTGCGACGAGCATTCGATCAGGATGTCGGGAATCTTGTTGAATTGCCCGACTTGATATTTGAAAAGAGTTTTCGATAAATGAGACTAAAATGCGGGGTTTATAATTGTTAGGCATGTGATGTCTAAGGAATTCATTTGATTAGGCATGCGATGTCTAAAGAGTTTGCGGATTCCAACTGTTGTAGTTTTTCACTTTCTTTTCTGCGACCGTAAGTGTAATATGTGATATCGCCGGTTTCGTTGCTATATATCAACGACAATTGGGATGGGCATATTTACTTACGTTGATGACATGTGATGTTATGTGTTGCTGGATATGTTATATTGGATCGTCGTGTTTGAATAGCCGGGGGGGTTTTTATGTGAGATGAGTGTTTTTCATTTTCATTCATGTAAAAACTTGTATGTAATATTCTTTTATTGGGGCACTTCCAGGTTGCGGAAAATGTCACCATTGTATATTATTTACTTTTCCGCACTAGGATAGACCCAAGGCGGAGGGCACAAGTAACCGGGTTCTGGAGTCCAGTGGGAAACCAACTCGAGGAGTCGAGTCCGGGTCTCCTAACTCTAGAATTGGTAGGGTTGCTTGCCGCTCTCGTAGGGGTCTAGGGGAGTGGGATTGGCTATTCATCACGACCGTGGAATCCGTATTTTATTCAGGCTCAAAATAAAACACGGACGTCCTAGTATATCCAATATTTCATATGATATTTTTCTGCTGCGTTATCTGTGATGTGATCATGTGATTTGTTCAGATGGATACTGTATATAGTATATATGATATATTATATAAACGTTACTTATGTTTTGCACTCGCGCTAGCCCTGCCCCGCTCTGTCGTTAGTTACCTAACCTAACGGTGTACGAGGGGACATCGAGGCGAATGCGGATGGCATAAGTGTACGTCGTATTTATCTGTGATGTTTAGGTACTTAAATGATGGGACTTCATTAATATGATTAATGAAAGTAAAAGAAACCTAAAAGATGTTGTGGAATCGAATTTTCAAAAACAGGTAGCTACAGTTCTTGCTTTGCACAGCGGTATATATGATATATCCTGCACCTTATTCGATGAGGAAAGGGCCGACGATCCCTTCACCGGGAGTAACCCCTTTAGCAATAACTGGCAGATGCTATAACTCTCGGTTTATCTTTTGATTGCTTCTATAGTTTCTGCTTTACACAGCGATATGTATGATATATCCCGCACCTCATTCGATGAGGAAAGGGCCGACGATCCCTTCACCGGGAGTGACCCCTTTAGCAAAACTAGAAAAGTCTCAAAAACACTCCATTTTAAAATCATTTGATTCTACAACGATATCAAGTTCATTACGCAATAGGTTTTCAGAAAAACCTGTCGTAGCCCTCCGTCATTTCAGATAAGTCCTGCTTAGTATTCGTGTTGCGTTTGTTGACCTTGTCAAGGCGCAGTGTGCGGTAGCTAACCAGTATTTATCTGCTTATGCATATGATGCAGATTGTTTTAGGGTAGTCGTACGGCCTTGTTGACCTTGTCAAGGGTCGTGCGAGTGGGTTTGATTCAATCAAGAAATGACGGGTAGAACTTGACTTACGGTCTATGGTTTGTTGACCTTGTCAAGGTCATAGATCGTTCGGGGCAAAATTATCGGGAATTTCAAGTGTTGAAATTTGCAATGAGATTGCATACCTTCTATGAGATAGTTGGATCCCGATACCCGCTGCAAGTAAGAGTTACTTCTGGGAGAGTTTTACACATTACAATTAGCCGATCACGTAGGTGTCTAGAAAGGTGTTAACGAGGTTACGCCTCTGGAAAAACGAGGTTTATATTAATTAGGTTCATGCGAAAGCACGGGGGACCTCCCTCAAAGTACCGACACTGGCCTGGCTGAAAGATTGGTGAACTTGTAGTGTGTAATTAATCCCGGCTAGTCTTTCCTTTTAGGGTTTGAAGGAAGATTTAATAAAAACAGTGGGAGCCATCCTGATTAGATAAAATAATAACCAATCTGATCTTGCAAGAGCATACGCTGAGTGTTTTCTTCTCTCTCTCCAGGTAGCGACCATATCACGCCTTAATCAAGATAATAATACGGATATATTGACCGAACCCGCTTGTTATACTGAGATGGGGAACGTTGGTCCCGCTCCAACTTATGATTGTTATAAGACAGAGCGGGAAATAGGGGAATACCAGGATTCCCATGCCGCCCAAACGAAGAAAGTGCATGTTGATGCATCATCTTCGGGTATGTTCGTTACATAGAACTGTTTCTCAGTATCCTTTACGTCCTGAGTATGTGATACCGGATCAGGATCCCGCATGTGTAATCTGTTACATATGTTAGTGTATATGCCCTAGAGGCCATTACTGTATCATACTAGTTTGTATATTATTTAATGGAAGCTTAGGATATTCACAGTTGTATATACAATCTTGCTCGAAATGGTAGTATGCTACTTGGTTTGTCTCTGCTTTAATATGTGCATGTGTTTCTTTTAGCATATTGCTGGTATACATATTAGTAGAGCCCTTAGGATCTTTGCTTGATTACCAGCGTTGTGATGGCGCTCGCACTCGTGGGAGCTGGGTGATCTATAAGCACATCCTTATACAGGTCTCTAGTCGTTGGACTATCGAGACAGGGCATCGATACTCCGGAGTAGACTGGCGTATGCGCTTCTCATCCCAGTGAGGGAGACGGTCTGTCCCACAGCCGTCAGTACATCGTACTTGAGATAGTATACGGGTGCTCGTTAGGTTACGAGTACACTGGACAGGACTCGTCGGGAACTGTTGGTTGGTATTATACCTATCGTCAGTTATCAGTTCCCAGGTGACATGAGTACAGCTTAGTCCGCTGACTTGACACTGTCACTTCGCCTCGAGTGTGTTCCCACTGCACTTTGATTACTACCCTACCACGACTCAAAGGAATCGTGCAAACAGGTAGTTTTTGGGTGCAGTCCTGAAGCACTTGGAGGCAGTGACGGTTAGACAGGATTCGTCTCTCCCGGTATTGGGGGTTGACATCGCGCTGTGTCAAGGAGAGCCATTACACGAGTAGTCCCTGGCCAGGGCAAGCGAGATATACTGGTAGGTTTCCAGTGTTATCTCAGGGTGTTCTGGGCTACACTCCGACACGACTTGTACCACTATTAGGGGACTGACGTTCACCGCCCCCCTAGGCCCGCCATGCGATGTATCAGACGAACAGACCGGACTGTACGGAGACTGTCACATACAGACTCAGTAGGAGTGCAGATGGGGTTCACCTCGTCAGTCTTCTTATCGACATCTACCTGGGGACCGTTACGTACAGCTAGTGCCGCTTGCGGTCTGTGGTTAAACCCACTGCCAGCATAGTATCGAGTCTTTAGAGTCCCACACAGAGAGCTATTCGCCTTTAGGCAAAATGAGTAGAGGTCGCATGGTTTTGCGACAGGGTTCGTTCGCATCCGCGCACTTGTGCACGTTTGCTGTCCGGACAGTTTATACTAGCGGGCTTTGGTTTAAGCCGGATCCTAGTATATGATTTGAGATTGGTTTTTCTCAGTATATTCGTGTTCCTCGGATCACGAATGCGGGTGCGTATGCACAGTTGCTTGAGATTGGAGGAGAGGACCTTGTTTAGGGTTAATGGTTATTGTCATTTTATTAACCCTATTGCTTATGTGTGTATTATAGTTAATTGATAATTAGCTTAATAATTGTGCATGGTTGTTGTTGTTGACCTTTTGACTTCATTGACTTGTTGACCTAGGTTGACACTTTGACCATCATCATTTCTTTTGGAAGATGCTCTTTGATCTTTGCAAAATTGAAATGATAATGGTCATGTCATGATTTACCATGACAATTTTCAAGCTAATTATTCAATTAAAATTATTCACACATATTAGTGAGAATGGCTCAATTATTTCTCATTCTCTCATATCATTTCTCTCTCTTGCTCATCCTCTCCCTCAAGCTCTCTCCCTCTCATGTGTTGAGAAACAAAAAGCTTGAGAAAAACCCTCACTTGATCTTCTCTACTCTCTTCTAGGGTTCAAGTCTTAGCATTTCTTGCACTCTAGTTACTCCTAGCTTGGAGTTGAAGCTAAAGGTCGAGGCTTTCGGGTGGATCCTTCTTTGACGGGAGAAGACAAGCAAGGTGATCTCTTTCTACCATTCCAAGGAGCAAGGAGAGAAGGACTTTGAGCTCAAGGTATAACCTTTCCATCACTTAGCTACTTTGTAGTTAGCTTTAGCAAGTTTATGTTTAGCAAAGATCCTTAAAGCTTGGTCCATGTTGCCTATAGTTGATAAAAATCCAATTTTTATTATGTTTTCCGCCTCCCCGTAAGCACCGGGGTGGGCAACGTGGACTTACAGTGGTATCAGAGCCTAACTAAACATAAACTAGCTAAGTAGTTAAGTGTAACGAAGTTTCGAAACCGGAAAATCGAAAAACCAAACTCGCAAAACCCTAAGTTTCTGTTAATTTTTTTTCTGGTCAAAATAAAATTTGTTATATACCAAAAATTATCTCAGGGTTTTGTTAAGAACACCACCAAAAACGAGACAGAGAGTCGACCAAATGGCCGCGGATCCACGGCAATAGGAAGCTATTGCGCCGCGCATCCGCGGCCGTCTTGTCTCCTCTCTGCCTCGATTTTGGTGCAGTGTGTTTCTGTGTTGGTTTTGTGATTTTTAGGATATGTTATATGTGCCCAGATTTTCCAGAACTAAAATTTACTTTTGAGGGCCTATAAATCCGTATTTTTCGGAACTTCACTACACTTTAACTATATCGGTTATATCTGTGATGCTTGCATGTATTGAACGTCGGCTAATCGCTATAAGTCGATTAGTCGGGGTTATACATCTCTGTGATCTATGATTGTTGTTGGTTTGTGGATATGAATGGATTGGATTGTCGCGGGTGAATAGCCGGGGTGGATGTGAGATGAGCGTTATTTTTCTTTCATTCATTTGTAACATGTAAATTGATGTAATAATATTATTTATATGGCCGCACAACCGGGTCGGGGTTGTAGCCGTCATTGTATAATTCTTTTTACTGTTTTTGCTCCTAGGATAGACCCATGGAGGGGGTGCACAAACTACCGAGTATCTCGAAGTGCCGAGTGGCCTACTCACGGTGGTGAGGGAGGTTGCTTCGCTTCGGGTGCTTGGCGGGTAGTTTGCCGCACCCGTAGGGGTCTTGGGTGGGGTATTGGCTATTCACCGCGACCGTGTAATCCGCTTTACGTTGCAGGCTCGAACGCATTGCGGATTCCTAGTATATCCAATGTATTCATCTGTGATCTGTAATGTCTATCATTGCTATATATATATAATAACTATTTAGGCGTTGCTTATGTTTTACAGCCGCGCTAGCCCAGCCCCCGCTCTGTCGTTAGTTAAGTAACCTAACGGGTGATGACGGGGCCCCGTGGTGAATGCGAATGGCATAAGCGTACGTCATATTTTGGTTGTTTTCTGCAATGGTAGGATTAAATGATGGGACGCATTAAAAGAACTAATGCAAGAAATAAACCAAGTAAAAGTCGATTGGAACACTTTGAAAACCGCTCGGTTCTTTTCAAAACTAAACTTTTAAACGCGGAGCTTGAACCACTCCTTTTAAAAGCTATCTCGTTCCATCGATTATATCAAGTTCACTACGTTCACGGTTTCGCCAAAACCATTCGTAGCCCTCCGTCATTCCACATGAATGGTCAAAAGTATTCAAGCTATGCATTTTGGCCAAAGTCAAGGCATAGTGATTGGTAGCGTTTGGGTATTCATGTGCAGCATAGATAGATGCGTTGATTTGGGACAGTCGTGCTGCCATTTTGGCCAAAGTCAAGGGTAGGTACGGGTGGGTCCAAATTAACCAGGAGAATGACGGGTAGAACTTGACATGTGACTTATGATATTTTGGCCAAAGTCAAGGTCATAAGAGCATGGGGCAAAAATTCACATCGGGAGTTTCATAAGTACTGAAACTTGCTAGCCTTGCATACCATTTGGAGTTTGATGATTCTGGTAGGATTCCTTCGGTTTTATCACGCGATGATATTTGGATCCCGATCCTACTGTGAGTATATGCTACTCCTCGGGAAAACTCTCACTTAACGATCAATGCTATAAACCCAGTAGGTGCCTAGAAAGGTGTTAGCGGGGCTACGCCCACAGGGAAAAGAGGTTACTTAATTAAGGAACTTCGCGAAAGCGTTGGAAAACCTCCCTCGAAGTACCGACACTGGCCTGGCTGAACGGTTAAGCAAGTATTGTACGGTGAGAGTGATCCTGACTAATCCTTTCTTTACGGTTTGAGAAGGGATTCGAGAGACAGTGGGAGCCATTCAGTTTAGACAAATTAAAAACCACTCTAAACTTGCAAGAGCATCATGCTAAAGTGTTTCTTTTCTCTCTCCTAATTGCAGCGACCATTCAAGATGACCGGACTTAAGTTATTATTAGATAAAAATAAACTGACAGGGCCAAACTACAAAGATTGGCTCAGGAATGTCAAGATGGCTATCACTTATGACAAGTTGGGGTATGTACTTACCACCAAAGCTCCCCCTGTCCCAGGTCCCACCTCCAGCGTCGCGGATGTAGAAATCCGTAAGACATGGGAGATAGATTGCGCGAGGGCCAGATGCCTCGTACTAGCCTCGATGGACAACGAACATCAGAGGAGGCACGAGAATATGGACCTAGAGTCCATATTTCTCCATACAAAAGAACTGTATGGAGAGCAGTCTCGTATCGCTAGATACGAAGTGTCGAAGAAGCTTTTTTCGGCAAGGTTGGCCGTCGGATCATCGGTAGCGGACCACGTGCTTAAGATGATCGGCTACATAGAGGAACTCGCGGACCTTGGGACCACGTTGGAGAATGAACTCTATACCGATTTGATTCTCCAGTCCCTTCCTTCCACTTACGCCCAGTTCATTCTTAACTTCAACATGCAAGGAAAGGAGGTTGAACTTGCCGAACTTCTGAACATGTTGAGGACTGCTGAGGGCACCCTACAGAAGGGTAGGGAGACATCCACTTTTTTTGTAGGAGGATCTTCCTCTTCTAGGTCCAGGGCGAAAGCCAAGGGCAAGAAGAAGAAAGCCCCCGCCAAACCAAGAGGCGGTGTCGGTAAAGTGGATACGAAGGGAAAGGGTAAAGCAACAAAGGTAGCGGGAAAGCTGGTGGGGAAGGAAGAATGCTTCTACTGTCACAAAAGTGGTCACTGGAAACAGGATTGCAAGGCTTGGAAAGCCAGAACACAGGATTTGAAGCGAGTTGCAGCTTCAGCTTCAGGTGTGTATGTTATTGAAAACTTATCAATAAACTCTACTTCCTGGGTATTGGATACCGGATCAGGATCTCATATCTGTAATTCTTTGCATGCGTTGAGAAAGAGTAGAGTTTTGAAGGCAGGTGATATGACCCTCAGAGTTGCGAACGGTGCTAGCATGGATGCTGAGGCCGTGGGGGACTATCACCTGGGATTGTCAGATGGACATTTTTTGGTTTTGCGTAGTTGTTATTATGTACCAAATGCAACCTGTAATATCATTTCTGTATCTTTATTGTCTAAAGAAGGTTATGAATTTGCATTTGTAAGTAATGTAGTGAACATTCACCTTAATCAAGCTTTGATTGGGTCAGGTACATTGAACAACGGTATATACGTATTAAACCAACCACAGATTTTCAATGTCCAGAATACACACAAAAGAAAGTCTCCAGAAATCAATAAAACTTTCTTATGGCATTGTAGACTGGGTCACATCAATGAGAGAAGGTTGACTAAGTTATACACAGAAGGATATTTGGATTCATTCGAATATCAATCGTATGCAACTTGTCAATCCTGTCTCAAGGGAAAGATGACAAAGACTCCGTTTACTGGACACGGAGAAAGAGCGAGCGAGCTCTTGGGACTCGTACACAGCGACGTGTGCGGTCCAATTTCTACACATGCGCGAAGCGGTTATTCTTACTTCATTACTTTTACGGATGACTTTTCAAGGTACGGTTATGTCTTCTTAATGAAACATAAGTCCGAGGCTTTTGAAAAATTCCAGGAATATAAGAATGAAGTAGAAAAACAAACAGGCAAAAGTATCAAGATCCTAAGATCGGATCGAGGAGGAGAATACTTAAGTGCCGAATTCCTGAATTACTTAAAAGAGAATGGAATTCTCTCTCAGCTTACTCCTCCATACACTCCGCAACATAATGGTGTATCGGAGAGACGGAACCGAACCCTATTGGATATGGTACGGTCCATGATGAGTAATGCTGAGTTGCCGCGATCGTTTTGGGGATATGCGCTAGAATCAGCTGCATACCTTTTGAACCGGGTTCCAACTAAGACTGTGCCTACTACACCATATCAGATATGGTGTGGGAAGAAACCCTATCTTAATCACATTAAGACATGGGGATGTCCAGCTTTTGTAAAAAAGCAGCATGCGGACAAGCTCGAGGCACGCTCAGTACAGTGCAAGTTTGTGGGATATCCAAAGAACTCCAAGGGATATTACTGCTATTGCGAAGAGGAACAAAAAGTCCTTGTTTCTCGCCATGCCCACTTTCTAGAACATCAGTTCATAGAAAAAGAATTAAGTGGGAGCGCGATAGAACTGGAAGAGATTCCAGAACCGCAAGCTATTACTGAAAGCTTAGTAGAACCAGAGGGTTCGAAAGATCAGGACATTCCTACGCCACTCCGCAGGAGTAGTAGGCAGTCTCATCCGCCCAAGAGGTACTACGGTTTTCTCATTGACGGGGATAGAGAGGACTGCATCATAGATTGTGATAAGCCTACTAGCTTCCAGCAAGCCATTCAGAGCGTCGACTCGGTAAAATGGCTGGATGCAATGCGGACCGAAATGGAGTCCATGTACACCAACAAAGTATGGACGTTGGACATTGCTCCAGACGGGGTAAAACCCGTAGGATGCAAGTGGATCTTCAAAAGGAAGATTGGTGTAGATGGACAGGTTGAGACCTATAAAGCTAGACTGGTAGCAAAGGGTTTTCGTCAGCGACCTGGTTTGGACTATGACGAAACCTTTTCTCCAGTAGCTATGCTGAAATCCATTCGGATCCTTCTTGCCATTGCTGCCTTCCACGATTATGAGATTTGGCAGATGGACGTAAAGACAGCTTTTCTAAATGGTCATTTAGAGGAGTGTGTCTATATGGATCAGCCAGAGGGTTTCATTCAGAGTGGGAGCAGCGGAAAGGTGTGCAAGTTGCTTAAGTCCATTTATGGACTAAAGCAGGCATCGCGGAGTTGGAACATCTGTTTTGATGAGACGGTCAAGGAATTTGGCTTTATCAAATATCCAGATGAACCGTGCATTTATTGTAGATTTGTAGCGAGAACTGTGGTATTCCTCGTTTTATACGTGGATGACATTCTCTTAATAGGAAATGACATTCCTATGCTACAATCTGTCAAGGGGTTCTTGTCACACAGGTTCTCCATGAAAGACCTGGGTGATGCCTCATACATTCTGGGTATCCGGATCTACCATGACAGATCCAAGAGGATATTGGGACTTTCACAGTCCAGGTACATCGACACCATACTGAAGAGATTCAGTATGGAAGATTCCAAGCGCGGTAATTTACCGGCTTGTCACGGGATCACCCTCTCCAAAGAGATGTCTCCCAAGAATGATTTGGAGAGGGATCGCATGTCTATTATACCCTACGCTTCTGCGGTAGGCTCTATAATGTATGCGATGTTGTGTACCAGACCGGATGTGGCTTATGCACTGAGTGTAGTAAGTAGGTATCAGTCAAACCCAGGGGAGAAACATTGGATAGCAGTAAAGAACATTCTCAAGTACCTGAGAAGGACTAAGGAGATGTTCTTGGTGTATGGCGGAAAAGACCTGCAGATTGAGGCCTTTGCTGACTCCAGCTTCCAGAGTGACAAAGATGATTCCAAGTCCATGTCGGGTTTTGTCTTCACCCTCAATGGAGGGGCGGTGTGTTGGAAGAGCTCCAAACAGGAAACCGTTGCTGACTCGACGATGGAAGCGGAATACATCGCTGCATCTGATGCCGCAAAAGAAGCTGTCTGGATGAGGAAGTTCTTGAGAGAACTTCAGGTGGTTCCGTCCATTGTTGACCCAATACCTCTGTATTGCGACAACAACGGGGCTATAGCTTTAGCGAAGGAACCCAGATCCCATCAGAAATCCAGACACATCTTAAGGCGGTATCACCTGATCAAGGAGATCGTGGATCGCCAGGAGATCGAGGTCCGGAGAGTTGCATCAGAGGATAACACAGCAGATCCATTCACCAAGGCCTTGCCCCAGACTCAGTTCGAGCGGCTGATCGAGATGATAGGTCTTCGATACGCCAGTACATGGCCTTAGTGCAAGTGGGAGATTGTTAGTGTATATGCCCTAGAGGCCATTACTGTATCATACTAGTTTGTATATTACTTAATGGAAGCTTGGGATATTCACAGTTGTATATACAATCTTGCTCGAAATGGTAGTATGCTACTTGGTTTGTCTCTGCTTTAATATGTGCATGTGTTTCTTTTAGCATATTGCTGGTATACATATTAGTAGAGCCCTTAGGATCTTTGCTTGATTACCAGCGTTGTGATGGCGCTCGCACTCGTGGGAGCTGGGTGATCTATAAGCACATCCTTATACAGGTCCCTAGTCGTTGGACTATCGAGACAGGGCATCGATACTCCGGAGTAGACTGGCGTATGCGCTTCTCATCCCAGTGAGGGAGACGGTCTGTCCCACAGCCGTCAGTACGTCGTACTTGAGATAGTATACGGGTGCTCGTTAGGTTACGAGTACACTGGACAGGACTCGTCGGGAACTGTTGGTTGGTATTATACCTATCGTCAGTTATCAGTTCCCAGGTGACATGAGTACAGCTTAGTCCGCTGACTTGACACTGTCACTTCGCCTCGAGTGTGTTCCCACTGCACTTTGATTACTACCCTACCACGACTCAAAGGAGTCGTGCAAACAGGTAGTTTTTGGGTGCAGTCCCGAAGCACTTGGAGGCAGTGACGGTTAGACAGGATTCGTCTCTCCCGGTATTGGGGGTTGACATCGCGCTGTGTCAAGGAGAGCCATTACACGAGTAGTCCCTGGCCAGGGCAAGCGAGATATACTGGTAGGTTTCCAGTATTATCTCAGGGTGTTCTGGGCTACACTCCGACACGACTTGTACCGCTATTAGGGGACTGACGTTCACCGCCCCCCTAGGCCCGCCGTGCGATGTATCAGACGAACAGACCGGACTGTACGGAGACTGTCACATACAGGCTCAGTAGGAGTGCAGATGGGGTTCACCTCGTCAGTCTTCTTATCGACATCTACCTGGGGACCGTTACGTATAGCTAGTGCCGCTTACGGTCTGTGGTTAAACCCACTGCCAGCGTAGTGTCGAGTCTTTAGAGTCCCACACAGAGAGCTATTCGCCTTTAGGCAAAATGAGTAGAGGTCGCATGGTTTTGCGACAGGGTTCGTTCGCATCCGCGCACTTGTGCACGTTTGCTTTCCGGACAGTTTATACTAGCGGGCTTTGGTTTAAGCCGGATCCTAGTATATGATTTGAGATTGGTTTTTCTCAGTGTATTCGTGTTCCTCGGATCACGAATGCGGGTGCGTATGCACAGTTGCTTGAGATTGGGGGAGAGGACCTTGTTTAGGGTTAATGGTTATTGTCATTTTATTAACCCTATTGCTTATGTGTGTATTATAGTTAATTGATAATTAGCTTAATAATTGTGCATGGTTGTTGTTGTTGACCTTTTGACTTCATTGACTTGTTGACCTAGGTTGACACTTTGACCATCATCATTTCTTTTGGAAGATGCTCTTTGATCTTTGCAAAATTGAAATGATAATGGTCATGTCATGATTTACCATGACAATTTTCAAGCTAATTATTCAATTAAAATTATTCACACATATTAGTGAGAATGGCTCAATTATTTCTCATTCTCTCATATCATTTCTCTCTCTTGCTCATTCTCTCCCTCAAGCTCTCTCCCTCTCATGTGTTGAGAAACAAAAAGCTTGAGAAAAACCCTCACTTGATCTTCTCTACTCTCTTCTAGGGTTCAGGTCTTAGCATTTCTTGCACTCTAGTTACTCCTAGCTTGGAGTTGAAGCTAAAGGTCGAGGCTTTCGGGTGGATCCTTCTTTGACGGGAGAAGACAAGCAAGGTGATCTCTTTCTACCATTCCAAGGAGCAAGGAGAGAAGGACTTTGAGCTCAAGGTATAACATTTCCATCACTTAGCTACTTTGTAGTTAGCTTTAGCAAGTTTATGTTTAGCAAAGATCCTTAAAGCTTGGTCCATGTTGCCTATAGTTGATAAAAATCCAATTTTTATTATGTTTTCCGCCTCCCCGTAAGCACCGGGGTGGGCAACGTGGACTTACAACATAAGCTACATATAGGTAAAGAACTGAGAACGGGTGATAAGTTTCATGAGACAGAAAACGGTGCAAGTGTTGCAGCCAAGTCTGTTGGTCACTGTCACCCTGTATTACCAGAATACATTGATTCTGAACAAATGTTATTAGATACCGAACCTGATGTACAAAATCATATCAGTCTCTTTATTAGTAAAGAAAGGATATAATTTTGTATTGTTGGATAATATTTTGAACATTTCCTATATCAAAAGTTGATCAGTTCAGGCACGATATCTAAAAGCATTGATGTTCTAAATCAAACTACAGTTCTTAGTATACAGAACACATACAAGAGGAAGAGTTCAGAAATGAACGAATTCTTCTTGAGGTATTGTAGACTAGGTCATATCAATGCGACCCGACTAGCTGAAGTTACATATAGATGCATATTTAAATCAGTTTGAATTTATATCTTGTGAAACTTGCCAGTCATGTCACAAAGATAAGATGACCATAGCTCCGTTTACTGGAAACAGAGAAAGAGTTAGTAAACTCTTGGGATTGATACATGTTGATGTATGTAAGATCCCTCGTCTACACATGCCAGGACCGGTTCTTTGTACTTCATTACATTCTCTGATGATCTCTCAAGATTCAGTCATATGTTCATGTTGAAACACAAATCCGAACCTTTTGAGATATTCACAGAATATAAGTTAGAAGTAGAGAACCAATACGAGTATAAGTATTATGTCCTTTGATGAGATCAAGGAGGAGAATACTTGTGCATAGAATTCCTGGACTATTCTAAAGGAGAATGAGATTCTCTCTCAGCATTACTCCTCCGTATACACCATAGCACGATGGTATATCGGGGCGGAGCAATTGCACCCTATTCGATATGGTGCGCTCTATGATGAGTACTACTGAGTTACCTGTTTCCTTTTGGGGGTTATGCACTTGAGAAGCTGCATACCTATTGAATAAGGTTCGAACCAGATCACAGCCTACCACTCCATATGAGATATGGTATGGGAAGAGCCCATATCTTAAGCTAGTTAAGATTTGGGGTTGACCGGGCTATGTCTAAAAGCAAAAATCCGGACAAGATCGAGGCAAGGTCTGTTATGTAGAACTAGAAAGGTTCCAGCTATACAAACTACAGCAGATGATTTGGTAGAACCAAAGGATTCAGTAGATTCCAACGAACCTCAGCCTCCCCGCTGATCTAGTAGGGTTCCTCATCCGCCTGAGAGATACTTCGGTTTCTCGATGACAGTGGGAGCGAGGATTGCATCATGAGATGATGACCCAACTAGTTTCGAGCAGGCCATCGAGAATAGGGACTCTGTAAGAATGGCTGGATGCTTAGCGATCTGAGATGGAATCCATGTACACCAACAAAGTATGGACTTTGGTTGCTATATCTGAAGGGTTAAATCCCCATCAGGAGCAAGTATATCTTAAGAAGATTACTTGGTGTAGATGGAAAAGTTGAGACTTTCAAAGCTAGACTTGTTAAAGGTTTTTGTCATCGACCAGGCGTGGATAATGATGAAACCTTTTCCAGTGGCTATACTTAAGTCCATCCGGATCCTACTTGCCACGGCTACATACCATGACTACGATATCTGGCGGTTGGGTGTCATGACTGCTCTTCTAAATGATATTTTAGAAGAGAGAGTCTATAAGTACACAGTCAGAGGGCTTCGTAAACAGTGGGAGCAGCGGAAACGTGTACAAGATGCTTTATAGGATAAAGCAGGCATCGCGGAGTTGGAACATCTGTTTTGATGTAGTAGTCAAATAGTTTGACTTCATCAAAATGGTAGATGAACCTTGTATATACAAAAAGGTAGTAGGGAGTATGGTGGCGATCCTCGTAGAGTACATGGATGACATACTCTTGATAGGGAAGGAGTTTCCTATGCTACGCTCGGTCAATATCCGCTTATCACAAGGATTCTCCATATAGGATCAAGAGATACCTCCTAAATCCTGGATTTTGGATCTATGAGATAGATCTAATTGGATCTTAAGACTCTCACTAGTTGTAGTGAGATGGTATCAATCGATCCTGGGGAGAATCACTAGGAAAGTTCCAGGGTGATAAGGACGACTGAATGTCAGTCGCAGGCTTTGTCTTTACCCTCAGTGGAAGGACGGTATGTTGGAAGAGTTCCAAGCTAGATACCGTGACATACTAGACGATTAAAGGCAAGATACATCGTTACCAAGGATACTACCATAGAGGCAATCTGGATATACCTTAGTTCATAAGAAGAACTTCGTTCCTACCATTGTGTGACAATGGAGTCGTGGCTTTAGCCAAGGAACTACCGTCCCATCAGAGATCCAGATATAATTCTTAGGCAGTATCACCCGATCATGGAAATGGTTGATCTCCAGGGAGATCGAGGTTAGGAGAGTAGACTCAGAGGACAACACGGCGGATCCACTCACAAAGGCCTTTTCCCAGAGAGAGACTTTTATGGGATGGTTGAGTATGAGATACTGCAACCACTGCTACAGATGGCCCTAGTGCAAGTGGGAGATTGTTAGTTATATGTATGCCCTAGAGGCCATTACTGTACATAGGATGTATATTGTAGTGGATGCTGGGACATATATAGGGAGGACTTTCTTGCTCGACATGATAGTATGTTATCTGGTTGCTCTTTACCTTAACGTGTACACTGATTGTCTCTCTGTTACATGTTGGTAAAGCCCTTAGGATGTGTACTTGACTACCTGGACTATGATGCGGATCATACTAGTGGGGAAATGGTAGTCCATAAGTACATCCTTCAAGATCCCTAGTCGTGGGTGTATCGAGACGGGGCATCAATATACCAGAGTAGACTAGCGTATACCTTCTCGACCCATACAAATGGGCGATGGATGATCCCATATCCATTGGTGTTTGACATCAGAGATGATATACGGGTACTCAGTGGAGACTGGGTACACTGGACGGACTCGCCGAGAACTCCCAGATGGTATTATACCTCACGTCAGATGGCAGTTCTCTGGTGACACTGGTACAGAGTAGTCTGTTGACCCGAGATCGTCATAGAGTCTTGTGTGATTCCCACTGTGCTTTGATTTCCACCTTACCACGTCCAAGAGGGCGTGCAAAACGGTGGTTTTTGGGTACAGTCCCGAATCACATGGAGGCAATGAGCGATAGGAGGGGATTCGTCTCTCCCGGTATAGGGAGTTGATGTTGCGCTGTGTTCGATTGGCTATAACCGGAAATCCCTGGCCAAGGTTGCTGAGATTTACTGGTAAGTGTTACCAGTAGTTTCTCGAACTGTTATAGACCTCATATCGACACGACTTATCGAGCTATTGGGGTCTGACGTTTACCACCCCTAGGCAAGATATGCGACATATCAGATGAACAGACCGGACTGTACGGTAAGTGTTGCTGGTTGGATTCAAAGGAGTGTGAGCGGGCTTGCTCGTTGATCTTCTGATCGCTCAATACCCGGGTGGCCGTTACGTTTAGCAGACCGCTTGCGGCTTGTGGGTGTTTGATATGATCATCACCTGCTGCCGGCGTATTGACGAGTCTTTAGAGTCCTACACAGAGGTTTCCTGGCTCAAGCGAAACGAAATAGGAGCGCATATGAGATATGTGCGGGACCGAGAATAATACCAGTATGTGATACTGTATTCTATTCTCGCGATTTGTATCATTGGACGGTTATATGAGATATAGCCGGGTTACCGAATCAAGTGTTGATTCGATACATTGATACACTTGATATTAGTCGGTTATATGCAGTATGACCGGATCATTAAATCAAGTGTTGATTTAGTGATTTAATGTATAATTATATATTTGATATATTACTTTACATTAACTAGTATTGGTTCACTTAAGATTATTTTCTCACTAAATATGTGCACATTGTATATATGATATATTTTTGTGCACTTGTTTGTATCATGATTGATGATACATGCAAACTTGGGTGTGTGTATGCTTTAAACTATGATTAGGTTAATGGTTAGGGTTTGATTTACTCATTTATTTTCTTTATTCATTTTTGGCAAAAATAAAATGGTAGTGGCTTTCTTAGTTTTGTGCAAGAAGCTTCATGATTTTTCTAGCATCTTTGAAAAAGTCTTACCATTTTGTTTTATTCCTTAACCCTAACCATTTACCTTAACCCTAGTTTATTCTCTATATGAGTTTATCTAACCCATGGTTGCAATATGATAGATATCACTTGAATTTTCTTTTTAAGATAATTGATTTTCTTTTCTTCTTCTTCATCTTCTTCATGAAGAAAAGAAAAGCTTACTAGGAAATTCTAAGTGATGAATCCAAGTGAGAAATCCAATTCCAAAGTGAACCCACTTCCTATTTCTTCATTCTCTACCACTTGCCATGTAGTAGAGTGTGTTATCTTCACAAGTTTCATGACCAAGTGAAGATGGAGCTTGAGTTAGAGTTGCCTCGACGTAGATCATCTTCGGCATCGAAGTCAACGAGCTAGCCCGCTCATTTCTCCGACGAAACCATCGCTAGAGTCCGGGATCTCGGTGATTGCAGCAAAGGGACGTCATCACGGAGCTAAAGAAGTGGAGGAACGGATCTACAAAGGTTGTATTTCCATTCACTTAGTAGTAAAGTAGTTTGCTTGCTTGTTTGTTTCGCCTATCCTCTAGTTAACGATCTATATTAGGGTTTCTCGGCACCTAAGTTTTTAAATTTGGCATGGTAGATGCCTTGCGGAACCTCTTGAGTGTGCCTAGTAACCCTACAGATAAAGGTTAAAGATTTCTCATACAGATCTATCCAGATTTCATGGTCGATTGTTTTACATTCATGGTGCATGCATACTCATACACATGACATGTTACTACTTGAGGTACTGACACAAGCACTGAGCATTGCACTTGCGCATAGTTTATTACCATGCACTACTAAATGACTAGTTGTATATTAAGTATATTATTATGACCTAGGACAGCGTCGTACATTCGATTTCTTCTCGCAGATGTCTTCTAGTCATGAATTGGCAACTCACTCCCATTGTGCCAAATTTTTCTACAGGTTTCGATGTACAGGTTTCCTTGGCAGCTTGCTGGCACACCATTTTCATTCAGGGTGATTTGCTTGGTAGGTTGGTTCACTTGCATCAGAACCGCCGTTGTACTTTATTATTTCATTTGTATCTAGTAAGCTCCATCAACCAGACTTGTATTCTTGATAGTTTAGAAGACCAGTTGTTTTTATTTTCGACCTTAGAGTCGCACTTGTATTATTATGGTTTCTAGTGGATTTGGTTTTCTTTTGAGTTTTGAGCATCGCCCTTTGGCCTTGTATATTATTGTGCATTGTGTGGTTATTTCCGCCTGTTGGCGTAGAGCTGGCTCCCGCTTGGGGATGCCTTTTTATTGTTTGTACATATTAGTTCTTGTTTGTACCCGTTTGGGGCCAGTTTTTACAAAGGAGACTCTGCCGGAATTTTTGAGAAAATTTGATGTTACTTTTAAACTTGTTTTCCTACATGCTTTCCTTTATCTTCTTTTTAAAATGGTTTAGATTTCTGGGTTTCGGCTTGCTTAGATTACGTTACGCCTCTAGACGTTTCGTAATTTAAGTGTCGGTCATGTTCCGTACCTTCGGGTCGTGACAAAGTTGGTATCAGAGCGCTAGGTTTAACCTTTGTATAAGTCTAGGATGACCCTTGGTTGATAGAGTAGGTGACTTAGGTAGAGTGACGTACCGTGGGTATGATCCACGGCATACTTACGATACGCTACTCTGCTTAAGAAGCCTTAGGATGTACATTTTCTTTGCACCGTATTCTATTCGTTCCTTTAATCTATCTTCGTCGATATCGGATGGTGGTTTCTGTAACCACAGTCGCACGGGCAGAGAGAGCTGCGAATCGAATGCGATGACCATAGGGTATCGTTTATTCTTGAGGATTGAAGCATTGTTTAGCGAGCGGACGAAGAGTATTCACATGCCGTCCAGACGAAGTTAAAAGGTTCGAACGAATGTCAGAAACCCATTTTCCCAAGTTTAAGGTATTCGGAAGAACATGCAGGTATTTCTATGGACCCTCTAGAAGAATGAAACCCTAACTCGACATAATAACCATGAGAACGCCTTTGAACTTTAGGGCTTACGGCAGTTCCGCGGTGCCATTAGTGAGGCTTGGGTTTGCCCTTCTACGGCTGGTCCGCAGATGCTGGGGCATGTACTGGATATTTTTAAACTGTACTTGAGTGTTGAGCTCTCGGGGAATTATGGGATTTTGATGAATCGGTCGAAAAGTTTAACGTAATCCGGATATCAGGTGAAGGGATAGATTACGTGGGAGACTCTCGATATGAGTATAGCCGTTTGTAGCGCAGTCAGCACAGCGATGAGGAGATGAGTCCGAATCAGTCGACATTAGAAAAGGCGGACATTGACGATAGTGTTTACGATTGTGATTGGTGATTTGAATTTCATATTTCCGTTGTTTGGATTTTGGTATTTTGAGGATTTTGTTCTATGATTGGTATTTCCTATGTGTACATTCATTACACTCTATTCGTGTTTCATATATCAGTGGTATTGATGTTGTTTTGTGCATACCCAGTGCACTCGATTTGGTTTTATACATTTAGAGATATTGATTTGATTTCGTGCATATGGGATGCACATTATTTTGACATAGTTTTCATGCATTTTCGTACTGTGATTTCGATTTTGATATTCGGTGTATGTTTTTCGTGCACCCTGTGCACTTGATTGAGATTCTTGCGCGCACTTGGCGCACTGGATGCGATTTTGTGCACACCAGATGCACTAAATCAGGGTTTTGTGTAGATTAGATGCACCTGATATTATTGTCGTGCATGCCCGTTGCACTTGACAGATGTTTTTGGTGCACACCCGTTGCACTCAGTTTTGTTTCTGTGCGTATTCATGGCATCTGTAATTGACTTCGATTTTCGTGCGCACCGGACGCACGTAGTACCTCGTATACTGTGATTGGGATTGATTTCATTTTGAGCAGTATGTTTTTATATTCATTACTATTTGATTTAGTAACCAGGCGGGACGTGTATGTTAAGTAAAAGATATATATGTATAGATATTTTTTTTGTAAAATAAACGTCCGCTACTTATGTCGTGACACGCGCATTGCACGGCGATTTTAAAAAAGGGGGGCATGTTTCCTTATTAAGATGTTTAGACGATTTTACTACGATGCGCCCTATATACAAGTTATAGTTTTGATGAATTTCATGTTGATTTTCGTATTGGACTTTGACATGGTATTTTCACCATAACTCCGATGATTGTGTTATGCTTGACGGAGTTGATTTTTAGTTATGTATTGATGATTTCGGAGCCCCGATAATTTGAGTGTTTTGCTAAATGTTTTAGTATTTGGGGGGAGTTTAATTTAAATTCGGGGACCGAATTTCTTTAAGGGGGGAAGATTGTAGCGTTTTAAAAATAAATAAATAAATAATTAAATAAATAAAATCCTTTAGGTGAATTTTCTGATTTTCGGTAAAATAAAACGTATTTTCCGTAAAACTTAACCATAATTATTTTTCATCATAAATCTAAAAATACCTATTTTAACTATATAATTACTAGTATTTGGTATTTATTTAGTAACTTATAAATTATTAGTTTACTAAAATATTTTCTGTAATTAATTAAATTCAAATATTTACATAAGCTTTTAAATATACATTAAATTAGTGCAAATTACAAATTTGAATGGGTTAATTTAGCAAAAGTGAACCATTACATATTGGAATCAAGTGTGTATTATGCAAAATTCATTTCCAAAATTTTCCATGGTTCTAGACTTTTCTAGGGTTAACTTAGTAAAGAAAATAAACAAAATTAATTAAAATGTTGAAAAGACTTAATTGAAATGTTAACCTAAAGAACTTTCTACACCATTCCATATTCTTTTCTCCCTCTCTTTTTCTCCCTAGGTTGGCCGGCCTTCCCCCCCCCCCCCCCCGGCAGCCCCCCCATTTTCCAAGTTCATTTTTCCTTCAAAAATCATCCAAAAATTCTACAAAATTCAAATAAAAACCCACAAATTCCCAATTTAAGTTCTACCCATTATTCTTTGTTCATCTAGCATGGATCTTGGAGTAGGGAACCATTCTTTTGGAGGCATATTTTCATGTTGGATCTCATATGTGAGGTATAATCCTAGGCCTTGATTTGAATGTTAGTAAATTGCTTAATTTAGCTTAATTAAGTATTTAATTAGTTTGTAAATTGGTTCTATTGCTAAATAAAAAAATTCAAGAGAGGGTTTAAAATGAAGTTGGGGTTTTTATTAATTGAGTGGGGTTATAATAAGTCGTTTAAAATCTTTAGAAATGGAAAATCTAGTATGGTTGATGTATTGTAAATTGTTGTTTCAAAATTGTTTAAATTAAACAATTTTGCTAACTAGGTTTTTATAAAATATATATATTGGTGAGACAAAATTCTAATTAGGGTTTTTATTATTAGATTATGGTGTTAATGAGGAGTTTAACATGTTAATTGAGTGTGAAATATAATCTAGTTACAATTTGCTAGCTTTCACTTTAAAATTTTCACAAAATTGCTATTTTTATTAAACTAGGTTTTAGAAATTAATTTAAAATGTGGGATTAAAAATATAGTTATGGCTTTAGTACATCCTTAATGTTTCATTGAGTGGTTTAACAATTTAAAATATGCAAAAATCATGTTTAGTAGTGGAATTGTGAAAATTTTGCTTAAAAGGTGTTGAAATGGGATAATATTGCAAACTAGAATTTTCAATTTAAGACAAATTAGTGTGATAAAAATATAGTAATGGTTTATATAACTTAGTTATGATATTTAATGAATATTATGGCTATTAGTTTCGTTTAAACATCAAGTTTTGAAGTAAAACGGTAAATTGACGTTTTCTAGGTTTTGCGAAATAGGACGATTTGATCGATTGTAAGGTTTCGATGATTTAAACCATGTTTATATTATAAATAATGAATTTTGAAACTACGAGTTGTTTTTTGGTGTTTTATCTCGATCAATCGGCGTTTGTACGCCGATATCTAGCGATATTTGGTTCTTTTGCATGAGCAGGTCATAGGTTTTAACCTATGCACGTTCGTGCGCTGTTTTGGTTTTGTCCGTGATTTGGTTTACGATACTATATATGTTTGCATATAGGTACCCCTCACGTAGACTTCGGACGAGCAAGAAGAGGAGGGCGACATCGTCTCCGGCAGACAAGGACCAGGTGAGTAGATGTATATCTACGGGGGAAGTCAAGTGGATGGCGTTTAGCACCCCCGCAAACGTAGAATAGGAATATTACTTATTGTCATTAAGAAGTCGGACGTGACCTTAAATCCTTGGCGAGTAGGACCCTATTAAAGACTTTAGGTTGGACTAGACTGATTTAGAAAGACTTTACCAGAGGATGAATGTCTTGGAGAGAATTCGTAGGTTTCAGGTAGACACACACACGCACACACATAGAAACTTGACTTGGTGTATATGTGTATGTGTGTGTGTGTGTATATATATATATAGGAATGTGTGTAGGTGTATATATATATATATATATATATATATATATATATATACACACACACACACAACATGTATATGTGATATAAGGATGTTATATGATATATGGGGATGAGACGATATAACCGGGCTTGATGCCGTGATCTCTTAGCTATACGGTCGTATTATGATGTTAGCGGATCGTTGGAAAATGAGAAAATGGATATGTATACATAAACTATAATAGGTGATGATGACATTGAGATATACGAGACTCTAAAATAGAACCCGGACTATAATATGCGACTGAATCACGATATGATATATGTGTGACTTGATTACGATATGATATATGTGACTTAATCACGGCATGATATATGTGACTTAATCAAGATATGATATATGTGACATGATATTTCTGAGGACCAATCGACGATGTACATTTACCAGACAATGAAATATGATTGATGATATTGGGATGTATGCGATTACAGTACAGTACCCTTGATCATGACATTATTTGATGATGGTATTATACGAATGATGATGTACATAGGTGATAGTTGACCCGTACCCCGATTTTGGGATGCCGTACGATGGATTTTACCGTATGAGGCGTAGATGTGATGATTGATCCGCACTCTTGACTCGAGGAAGTCGTACTATGTACGTGACGCTATTGAGGCTGAATCGCCGACTATTAGAGATATCGACTCAGATTTTAGGTGGATCCTTATTTTCCTATCGACTAGTTTCTTTAGTTTAGTTCCTTAGGGGGTTAGATAGACCAGATTTCATGGTCGATTGTTTTACATTCATGGTGCATGCATACTCATACACATGACATGTTACTACTTGAGGTACTGACACGAGCACTGAGCATTGCACTTGCGCATAGTTTATTACCCTGCACTACTAGATGACTAGTGGTATATTAAGTATATTATTATGACTGTAAATCCCCGTTCTCACCAATAAAATCCTTCTACATTTTTCCAAGTCCCCCATGTGTCTTCTCTTTCCTCGTAATTTTGCATTAAACTGGTTGTTTAAGTTTTTAGCATTTAATTTCCCAAAACAATTTAAAATCAAAACCAAAGGAAATAATATATAATTTTCCCCAAAAACTCAGCCCAAGAGAATCAAGTTCTAAATTCAATAAGACCTTCCCCAGCTCACAATACTTCCTAAGCCCAAGAAGAAGAAAAAATATATATAAAAATCAGATTATTTGAACCAAAGCCTACAACTAAATTACCAGCCCAAGCTCCTTACCCCCACAAACCCGACCCGGCCCGCACCCTAACTCTTCTTCTTCCCCACTCATAACAAACTTTCCCGCTCATCTCTTCCAACGCCAACCCACGTCGCCACGTCCCCACGCCTTCGCCTGCACCCTCGACTGCGTGACCACGACCCCACGAGCTCATCAAACTCCTTCCTCCTCTCTCCCTCACACTCTCAATCTCAACTCCTCCCCTTCTCTCCTCTCTCTCGAAAACCCCACAACCCACTGCCTCGAGCTCCCATCACCCGCTCACCCCCGATGGCGACGACTACAACCCCTCACCCTCCTCCCTCGCTCACTCCTCTCCACCAACAGAGCCCCTGACTCACCCCCTCACCGAGCCCCTGCACCTCCAGCCGCCCCGAGCTCCCCTGCACCCATCTTGGCCACACCATGCACCCTCGACGCCGGCGAACCCCCACTGCCCTGAACCGCCTCAGTCGACACCCCTACACCCTCATCAGCATCACCAACACCTCCAAAACCTACAAACCCGAGCCCACTACCTCTCTCTCTCTCTCTTTCAAACCCTAAACACCAAGCTCCGACACCCACTGTGCTCATCGCCGGAGCAACGCTGCCGACCATCGTCGACCCCAGCACATCCCTGGAGATCCGCAGCACCCCACTCCGCCTCCGGTGATCGCGAGACATCTCCGGGAAACTCCGACGTCGAACCCGAATCGCGAGCCGAGGCCGTGAATCCAAACCACGTCGTTCGTCGCGCGTTCGTGCTGTTGCCGCTACCGTGCATCGCCAAAACGTCTCCAGGCAAGTACCCTACTTGCTACATGCTAGATTAAATCCGTTATAAACTAAAATCATATTAATTCCATGTTTACAATTCATGATAACTTATGTGACATAACTGTTCGATGTAAGATCCCAATGAAAACCTTCATTTAATTTGATGGAACTTGATTGCATATGCTGGCCCGTGTGATAATGAACACTGTGTAGAAATTTCACTGAAAAATATGACTGTTAACAACTTAAATGATCACCCCTGATTACACCCATAAAAACTGGGAATTTCCCGCATCTGAAAATTGTTAAAATCACAATTAATTGTGTACATATTTAAATGATGCGTTCGAGGGCTAAAATCGAAGCCTACTCGACGATCTATAACCCTATGCAAGTTTCTAATAGTTTCTGTACTGAAATTATGACGATAATTGGTTCGGAGAGCGGCTCTGGACTGCAGTCCAGAGCAACTCTGGTTATTGTTTTCTGCCCCGTAATGTTTACTACCTTGTTTTCTGAACTCGTATGTTGCAGAACTCTGCATTTTATTGAAGATAAATCTGTTAGATAAATAACGCAAGTGATTTCACCCCGTTATATCATCGTTTGTTATTTAAACTGCAATTTAAAAGATCGGGACGTCTAGCAGTCCCAAACAGAAACAGAATTGACATACTAGTATTGAACAGTGCATAACTTTTGACGTACAGATGCAATTGAGAATCTGTCTATTGCTTTGAAAACCTTATTGAAAACCTTAGATTTCATTTAACTGTAGCGTCGCTAAATTCTGAGCCCAACTGGGTGAAAATCGTGCTGCGAAACGGACGTTCAGTTCAGAAACTGAATTTCCTGCAGCGAGCACTTAAAATGAAACGGCTGTAACTTGAATACCGGAAACCCGATTGAACTGAAACAAATTTTGATGAACTTTTGACAGAGTGTACTTGTTATCGTATTTGTATCATTTTGCTGAATTCTGAACATATGAATTATTGCAATTTTTGTAAACTTATGACGTGCATATTGGTTCATATCATACATGACTTGTTAACTGCATAAATACACATACCTTACCCAATTGAGATATACATAGTGTTAGTGTACGTTATTATTCAGTGGACATTGCATTATCGTGCGTGAATGATATTGGTTTAGGAGTGTCAAGTACGCCAATGAAAAAGTGAATGATTCGTGACAGTGATTAATACAGTGAACAATGACAAAACCGTACTATTAGCATACTTGTATACGACTAAATCATAATCATAAATAGTGAAAACCTGGAGGAAAAGGGGAAATCGAAGTGGAAAGAGTATCGTATTTAGCGGGACCGTGTTTTAGAGGATGATCATTCGAGCAGTGATATATATATTAAGTAGGATCTAGCGATCCGGCTGACAGGGTTATGTCCCGGGCATGTGGGTCGTTGTATCGGGTATGTACGAGACTCCTGTTAAACATGATCCTCCTTTCCACTATACGATTTCAAACATGACCTAGAGACTGATAGGGACACAGATCATACTTTGCATCATTTAGTGACATAGTGATTAACCGCATTTTACTTTCACTGTTATTACCTTATTTACCTGTTTCATGTCATTAATATATAAATTGCTATTACGTCGCTCTGACGATCTGAGTATGCATGCTCAGACCTCGAGGAAGAACCAACGCAGGAGTCGGATTTACCTTTCGAGCTGGCGGAGATCTAGTCTGGAGTACCTTTTCCTTCTTTTCTGCTTTCCCTTCTTTTCTGCTTTCCCTAAAGAGATCCTATACTTAAACTTGGTTAGTGGCTCTTCTTGTATATTTGTAAGCTGTGAACAATGGATTTTAATGTAATAATTTAGTGATGTAATTCCTTTACTGCTGTGCTTTGTTTACTGATTACCATGTAATGGTAGAAGCCGAAGTGTGACTACGGCGGGATTATTCCTTGACCGTAGGAGCATGGCTGGCTTAGTCATCCCTCGTTGTCCGTATTTTGGAAAGCGAGGCGTGACAATGACCTAGGACAGCGTCGTGTATTCGATTTCTTCTCGCAGATGTTTTTTACTCACGAATTGGCAACTCACCCCCTTTGTGCCAAATTTTTCTACAGATTTCGATTTACAGGTTTCCTTGGCAGCTTGCTGGCACACCATTTTCATTCAGGGTGATTTGCTTGGTAGGTTAGTTCACTTGAATCAGAACCACCGTTGTACTTTATTATTTCATTTGTATCTAGTAAGCTCTATCAACCAGACTTGTATTCTTGATAGTTTAGAAGACCAGTTGTTTTTATTTTCGACCTTAGAGTCGCGCTTGTATTATTATGGTTTCTAGTGGATTTGTTTTTCTTTTGAGTTTTGAGCATCGCCCTTTGGCGTTGTATATTATTGTGCATTGTGTGGTTGTTTCCGCCTGTTGGCGTAGAGCTAGCTCCCGCTTGGAAATGCCTTTTTATTATTTGTATATATTATTCTTGTTTGCACCCGTTTGGGGCCAGTTTTTACAAAGGAGATTCTGCCGAAATTTTTGAGAAAATTTGATGTTACTTTTAAACTTGTTTTCTTACATACTTTCCTTTACTTCTTCTTTTTAAAATGGTTTAGATTTCTGGGCTTCGGCTTGCTTAGATTACGTTACGCCTCTAGACGTTTCGTAATTTAAGTGCCGGTCACGTTCCGTACCTTCGGGTCATGACAATATCGGCTGAGCCTCCACATGCATCTCCTTCGGCTGCGGCTCCGCAAGCAACTATCTCGGCTGCGGTTGCGCAGACAACTCCTATAGCTCCACAGCCCGCTCAGACTCCCGCAGCTGCGGCTCCGCAAGCCACTACCTCGGCAGCGGTTGCGCAGACCACTTTTACAGCTCCACAGCCCGCTCAGACTCCCGCACACTCCGCACTGCTCGAGATATTGACTCAGGGTATATCCGAGAAGCAGGCACGCCAGATTATGGCGTTAATCAGAGGTGGAGCTGGACCGAGCTAGGGCAGCTTTTTGATTCTTATATTTTAAACATGTATTTACTTATATGATACATATTGTATATATTTTGGACGATATTGATATTGGTGGTGTTTGCGTGTTCATATTGATTTAGATTGATATCGTATTCTGCTTGTTGATTTTTTTATATATTATGCGTGAGACGTTGATTATGAATACTGCGGTATATATTCTGCGTGTTGATTAATTTTATATATGATGTATATATTATTGTGCACAGGGCGAGGAAAATACAGACAGACCTTTTCTAAAAAAAACCTGATAATATGTCCCTTCGGATTAAACCGTAGGGCCAAACGTTGCACCTACGGATTAATCCGTAGGGTCCTAGTTTGCCCCTACATATTTATCCGTAGGGGCAAAATATCAGGATACCTGATATTTTGCTACTATGATCTCAGTAAGAGGGGTTATACTTGTCCCTATGGATTGGACCGTAGGGGCATAAACATGCCCCTACACAGGTATCCGTAGGGACAAAATATCAAGATACCTGATATTTTGCCTCTACACATCTGGACCTACGTATGTATCCGTAGGGGCAGCAATTTAGCCCTATGGAGTTATCCGTAAGGACAACTATTTTATTTTATAAACCGATAAATTAAATAACTTTTTTGTCCCTACAGTCTAATCCGTAGGGACATATGGACATATGCATTAAGTCGTAAGGGCAAGTGTTTAACCGTAGGGGCATGTTTAAGGCTAAGACTTGCATCTGCGGCGTTTGCACCTACGGCGTAATTTCTTGCCCCTACTGCTATATCCGTAGGGGCAGTGGTTTGCTCCTACGGATTTATCCGTAGGGGCAACCCTATTTGTAGCAGTGGGGCCTTGCTCAATATATATGTGTCTGCATCAAAGAATTTTTGCCTATTAATATGATATCTTAAGAGCCCAATTATTGCATTTGGTGACGTCCAACAGTGTTGTATGTTGATCTACGTTGATCATGATGCATGGACCTTAAAACTGATATGAACACTGTTGTATTTCACTAAAGTGCCTTTATATGCAGCGAGCTTGCTGTAAATTTTTTTATAAAAAACATTTTAAGATAGTTTAGTGAAAATTCATACTTAAGGATAGTTTAGTGTAGTTTAGCATAATTTAGGGGAGGATGGCCGACTTGCACTCAGCTCGTTCAATCCAGCCTGCAGTTTAATAGCCCACTTATAAACTTTAGGTTTAAATAATGTAAAATCTTTTAAATGTATTACATCTTGAACATAAAAAAGAACTCGAGATCAGGAGGTATTTATATTTAACGACAGAGAGTAATATCCTTTAGCAACATCAACATAAACCTTGATTTCTTTTTGTACCATCTGATTCACTTGCAAATATCGGTGATTATGTAAAACAATGTCTCTTTTCTGTTCCCTTGAGATTCAAGATATTGTTAGCATCCTCGACATGAAGATTGTAAATCCTTAGTAAGAACCATTGGTTTGATTCTTAAAGATATGTTACATGGTAATTACGCTACATTTTTCTCTGCACTATACAAATTGATGAATTTAATGAATTCATAACAACATTTTTTTTTTGACTGTAAATGAATTCATAACAACATATATTGAAGAGAAGCACAATCTATCTTTTTTCTTTCATTTTCTCCACTTGCTGTTGACTTTGGGGGAAAAAAAGAAAAATATCTAACAGGTTATTGTTCCATCTCTTCGATTCGTTCAATCAAAAACATAAACCAATCTTAGAAATAATCCTCAAAACCCAAAAACAAAAAAAAATTAAACTAGGTTGGTTTAGATGAAGAAAAAGATATGAAAAGAATAAAAGTGAATAAAGGTGCTTTTGAAATAAGGTTCCCTAATTAAAAAAAATTAAGGGAGGGGCTATATTGAAAAATTTCCTCAATTCCCTATAGCTCTTAAACCCTGATAAAATTTGGGACAAATTTTTGAATTAGGCATTTTAAAAAAAAATTTATTAAAAATGAGCCACTTTCAAAACGTATTAATAACGTATTGATATTTTTGGCCACGTTAGCGCCAACTAAACGCCGGCACTGACGTGTTTTTAAAAAAACGCACTTCCAAAATGCACGCCATACCTTTTAGGGTGCACTCTCTCTCCTCTCGATCTCTCACACACACACACTCTCTCCCTCTCCCCTCATCATCTCCGTCTCCACTCCCCTTCTCCTCCTCATCATCATCATCACCCAAATCATCGCCTTCAAACTCCCGCTGCTTGTCTCTCTTGCTCTTCCTGTTCTTAAGCAAGAAGCCATATTTGTAGAACGAAGAAGAGTAGGGATCGTCCTCCCTCTCATGCCCTCGCTCGCGGTTCCGCTCGCGGTTCCACTCGCTGCGCTGGATCTCGCCGTCCTTCTCCTCTCGATCTCGATCTCTCTCTCCTCTGGCTCTCACTCTCTCTGGCTCTCTCTCTCTTGATCTTTAACAAGGAATGTATAGTACGCACTTTAAAAGTGCCCCCTATAAAAAAAATTTAAAAAAAAAGTCAGCACAGTTTGGTTAAAAGTAATCTATATTCTTTATATGTTTTGAAAGTGATCCATTTTTAATAATATTTTTTAAAAATGGTCAAAAAAGTTTACTTCTCCACGTCTCATTTGCAGGGCTACAATGACTCCGCGATCCTTACCGGGTCCAAACCCGAACACGGATCGAGCCCCCTTTCGGGTTCGGGTCTTGTTTCGCCTAGAACCCGAACCGTTATCCCCCAGTTATAAATCCTGAAGAAAGCGCCAAGAGAGCTCCAACGTTCAATTCAATTTCTCGCCAACGAAGTAGAAGAAGAAGAAGAAGAAGCTAGGGTTTCAAGATCCATCAATGGAGGAAGATTCTTCGTCTTCTCAGAATACGGTAACGATGACGAGCGTTGTTGATTTCCCCTTTTCACTTTTGGTTTCTTTAGTTTTGATTCATTGATTTTGTTTGTAGAATCGAACTATTTGCGTTTGGGGCTTCGCCGTTGATGATAGCCTCGAAAGGATCGTGGGCCTCCTCAATGGGTATCAGGGATTCATCCGTTGTCGGATCCACTTCAATGGGGATTCCCCCTTGGCTGCATATGCCGCCTACGAGAACCCAGCCGCGTCCGAGATCGCCATTGCGGGGCTAAATGTATGGTCTTTTCTTTTTCTACTTTCATGATTATGATTTCTTGATGCGAAATTTAGAATCTTGATGCCGATCGTCTACTTATTTTGGTTTTGGTTTCAGCACCGTCTTCTTATAGATCGCCCTATCCCTGGAACTAGTTTTCTGAATGCTGCGGCCAAAAAAAGCATAGAGCGTGTAGGTACTGCTTCAGAATAGTTTTGACACGTGCTTAATTTGGTATATATTTTATGGCAAGAACGTATTGCTTGGTATTCCTAGTGTTGTAATATCTCAAGATTTCGGTATTCGAGTAGTGATCTTGGTTGACAAAGGAGGGGGAGTAATTGGACTTTTGTTAAGATTTAAACCCATAGTTTTCTCTTCTGTTGATGGCTTTGTTAAAAAGAAACCAAAGTTTCTGTGGTATTCTCTTCTGCTGTTCAATCATTGGGAGCTAAAGCCTAATTATTTCTTTGATCTTCGGAATACGGACATGGACACGACAAAATTTTAAAAAGGAAGAGTGGGACATTGACTTAATATATAAGTTTTCTTGAGTATAAACTAATACATGTATAAAACTAAAGGTTCACAATTCACAAGAATACAATCCACAAGAGCCAAACAAACGAAATATCTACCCTTTTTAATTGGAGGCAAGTCTCATAGATTCAAAATCACCATTTGCATCAATTTGGACCTTTACTCCTAGTTCCACTTTTTCATGAGAGAGGTCTAAAATATTCATTATTCTTGTATCTTGGAAGGTATCAAAGCTTCCCACATATATTCCATATTCTTATTTCCCAACCCCTATGCTACGTCTTAGTGTCGAACACGTCCAATTTGGGCCGACACATGTCAGACACGGTATCGGGAAAAGTGCGAGTGTCTGAAACGTGTCGGACATGGACACGGGGAGCAAATAGACGTGTCCGTGCTTCCTAGTGTATGGGGCAATAATCAATCGAATAGAGAATCACACTAATAGTCTTCATAGCCTTTGGGCTTATTGTTCTTAAACGAGTGAAATGCATAGTCCCACTATATGTTGTTTCTTTTTCGGTTTTTTTCCTTGTAAATACACAACTCTCTCATCTCTAAAAATGAAATGCTTCATTTGATTCTGTAGATTCCTATGCTGTAAAAGTGATAGCTGTCTATTATGATATGTTGGTAACTTGGGTGTGTGTGTGTTTGTGTGTGTGTGTGTGTGTGTGTGTTTTCTTACTTTTTTCTTACCTTTACATGTGTATATATATATATATATATATCCCTCTCTTTTGCTTGGTATAGCTCCATCAACTTCACACAACCAATCTGCAAGCAGTTCTCAATCTCTTGTAACTTCTCACGATTATGGTCCTTTTGCGTCTCTGTTTCGCATTCATGAATCTCTACGCCTAAATCATGTCCAGGTACTGCATCCTAATAATAACATTGCTTGAGAAACTTATGCATTATGGTTCCTTGATAACTAACGTTTTTCTTCATTACTGCTTAATTGATTCAAGTTGAATTCTTATCTTGATACTGATTTCTGATTATTTTGTTTGGTTCCAGAACCATTCTTCTGGTAGGGGTAAGAATGTTAATCTGCATGCTGAGATGGGAGGATCTACTATTCCTGACATTGGAGGTATTACTTTAGAATAGCTATGATATGTGCGTAATTTGGTATATTTTACACCACAAATGTAACTTGATATTCCTAGTGATATATATCATGATCTCAAGATTTTAGCATTCGACTGGCAATGCTGGTAATATGTATGCCTGATCTAGTGCTTTTAGTTCTGGCTTTTATCTCTTAAAAATACAACATGCACCATCATGGAAGTATATCGTATCATTTATGTGAACATCACCTAGCTAAAACTGATGAACTAGTCCTGCATAAAGGGTCACACGAACAATTTGTTGGTTTTGGGGGTAGATTTTTGGGGTTTGAGGTGAAAATGCAGTGATAAATGATCCATGAAAACAATATACAAAGGCAAGCGGCAACAATTCTTAACTGTCCTTTGGTTTACTGTTCCTCACAAAGGAAAGGTGAAAATGCGAGTGTCTGAAACGTGTCGGACATGGACACGGGGAGCAAATAGACGTGTCCGTGCTTCCTAGTGTATGGGGCAATAATCAATCGAATAGAGAATCACACTAATAGTCTTCATAGCCTTTGGGCTTATTGTTCTTAAACGAGTGAAATGCATAGTCCCACTATATGTTGTTTCTTTTTCGGTTTTTTTCCTTGTAAATACACAACTCTCTCATCTCTAAAAATGAAATGCTTCATTTGATTCTGTAGATTCCTATGCTGTAAAAGTGATAGCTGTCTATTATGATATGTTGGTAACTTGGGTGTGTGTGTGTTTGTATGTGTGTGTGTGTGTGTTTTCTTACTTTTTTCTTACCTTTTACATGTGTGTATATATATATATATATATCCCTCTCTTTTGCTTGGTATAGCTCCATCAACTTCACACAACCAATCTGCAAGCAGTTCTCAATCTCTTGTAACTTCTCACGATTATGGTCCTTTTGCGTCTCTGTTTCGCATTCATGAATCTCTACGCCTAAATCATGTCCAGGTACTGCATCCTAATAATAACATTGCTTGAGAAACTTATGCATTATGGTTCCTTGATAACTAACGTTTTTCTTCATTACTGCTTAATTGATTCAAGTTGAATTCTTATCTTGATACTGATTTCTGATTATTTTGTTTGGATCCAGAACCATTCTTCTGGTAGGGGTAAGAATGTTAATCTGCATGCTGAGATGGGAGGATCTACTATTCCTGACATTGGAGGTATTACTTTAGAATAGCTATGATATGTGCGTAATTTGGTATATTTTACACCACAAATGTAACTTGATATTCCTAGTGATATATATCATGATCTCAAGATTTTAGCATTCGACTGGCAATGCTGGTAATATGTATGCCTGATCTAGTGCTTTTAGTTCTGGCTTGTATCTCTTAAAAATACAACATGCACCATCATGGAAGTATATCGTATCATTTATGTGAACATCACCTAGCTAAAACTGATGAACTAGTCCTGCATAAAGGGGCACACGAACAATTTGTTGGTTTTGGGGGTAGATTTTTGGGGTTTGAGGTGAAAATGCGGGGATAAATAGTCCATGAAAACAATATACAAAGGCAAGCGGCAACAATTCTTAACTGTCCTTCGGTTTACTGTTCCTCACAAAGGAGGGGGGGGGGGTGATTGGTCTTCTGTTGAGCTTTGAACCCTATTCATAATCGATCTAAGGTGACTGGAAAACCCATTGTTTTCTCTTCTATTGATGGTTTTCTTGTCCGTTGTTCAACCATTGGGAGGTAAAACTTTAATAATTTCTTTTAATCATTGGGGCAAGGCGCTGCTTAGGTTTTTTTACTGATTAGGTGAGGATATCAAATCAAACATGTGAATAAACAACTTCCTGGTTACTATAAATGAAACTTTTACTTGTACCTGCTTGAGTAACTTATGCATAATTCTTTTTCTGATCCCCTCTTTTGCTTGATCTAGCTCCATCTACTTCACACAACCAATCTTCAAGCAGTTCTCATTCTCTTGTACCTCCATGCCGTGATCCAGTCCAGGTAGTGTCTGTCATATAATTTCCTTAATAGTATGGCTATTGATTCACTTTCCTTATGGTTAATCTGAAGGCTTTTTGACAACTATTACATTGTACTCTTCCCTTCATATGCTCAATACCTCTCTAAAAAACATATTGACTGAAGGAGGAACTAGAGAAGTGTTGACCACAGTAAACTCCCATAAGTTAGGTTTTAGTTTCTTGGGAGTTTGTATCCCCTAAAGTACCTTTAGAAGCAGCAGTTTAGGGAGATTACTGTAATTTTAAAAAATATATTTTTAAAGTAGTTTAGTGAAAAATCATAGTTAAGGATGGTTCAATGTAATTTAGCCTAAGTTTAGGGGAGGATGTCCAACCTTGTACTCACTCGCTCAACGCAGCCTACGGTTTTGATCGCTCATTTGGAACTTTAAATTTAAAAAATGTAAAATCTCTTAAATGCATTATGTCCTGAACGTCAAAAAGTACTAGAGATCAAAAGGCATCTATATTTAATGACAGATTGTATTTTCTTATGAATAACTTTTATGTAGCGTCCTGTTTGATATGGCTCCAAGGATATATTGTGCTTAGAGACAATTGTGTTTCCTTATGACAATCTTAATACACTGTTCAGGAATTTTCAGCTGACTTGGACTAGATACAAATACCAAGCCATCATTCCATACATCTTCCATGACAGTGTAACTCAAGCTCCAAGCCAAAATATTTTGAAAAAGTCTGTGGTATTTTTTTTGAGGCGTCAGAGTTATCCATGAAGCCTAAATCTGTTATGCATACAGTAGAATGAGCTCTTATTTATACACCACCTAAAGTGCACAAAACAAATAGATTGGTAAAATCAAGGATTTTCACAAATAATTTCATAATACAGAGAAAATGAGTATAAATTATCATCTACCTCTCATCCGATACCATAAAGTCAAACAGAACAAGCAGAAAAGGTTGAGGTTGGGTGTTTTTTTCCTTCCTTTCTTTAGGGGGTGGGGGTGCGTGGGTGGGGGGTGATACAGAAAGAGGGAGGAGATTCAGAACACCCCTTGTATGATATATCAAGGTAGGGGTCGGAGCATTGCATATCAGGTTGAGTCTGTTCCATACATAGGACATGCACTCCGAATTAAGCAGGCTTAGTGGGGTAATACAGGTCACAAATAGAGCATAAGCTTCGTTGCAGTCCAAGCTTGCCTAGCCTTTTACATGTCATGAGAATGAAGCATTGAAACTGTTTACCAATTCATCACAGCCAGCCCCTTTAGAGCAAGGAAAACAAAGAGGCAAATAATATGCTGATCTTTTTTTAACAAAAAAATTAGCTGCAACTCATCTCAATAGTATATTAATAATATAAAAAGTTGAATTACATCAGAATCATCTATTTTAGTTACGATAAATAAATTACAAGAAAATATCAAAAGTCCCAAAACTATGCCGGAAGACTGCAATAGTTCCATGTACTTCTCAATCTCTCTTTAAACAAATTACAAAACAATATACTAATCTTGTACTCATTAAATGTAACTCATGCAAGAAAAATATAAATAACTAACGTTTTTCTTCATTACTGCTTAATTGATTCAAGTTGAATTCTTATCTTGATACTGATTTCTGATTATTTTGTTTGGTTCCAGAACCATTCTTCTGGTAGGGGTAAGAATGTTAATCTGCATGCTGAGATGGGAGGATCTACTATTCCTGACATTGGAGGTATTACTTTAGAATAGCTATGATATGTACGTAATTTGGTATATTTTACACCACAAATGTAACTTGATATTCCTAGTGATATATATCATGATCTCAAGATTTTAGCATTCGACTGGCAATGCTGGTAATATGTATGCCTGATCTAGTGCTTTTAGTTCTGGCTTGTATCTCTTAAAAATACAACATGCACCATCATGGAAGTATATCGTATCATTTATGTGAACATCACCTGGCTAAAACTGATGAACTAGTCCTGCATAAAGGGGCACACGAACAATTTGTTGGTTTTGGGGGTAGATTTTTGGGGTTTGAGGTGAAAATGCGGGGATAAATGGTCCATGAAAACAATATACAAAGGCAAGCGGCAACAATTCTTAACTGTCCTTTGGTTTACTGTTCCTCACAAAGGAGGGGGGGGGGGGGGTGATTGGTCTTCTGTTGAGCTTTGAACCCTATTCATAATCGATCTAAGGTGACTGGAAAACCCATTGTTTTCTCTTCTATTGATGGTTTTCTTGTCCGTTGTTCAACCATTGGGAGGTAAAACTTTAATAATTTCTTTTAATCATTGGGGCAAGGCGCTGCTTAGGTTTTTTTACTGATTAGGTGAGGATATCAAATCAAACATGTGAATAAACAACTTCCTGGTTACTATAAATGAAACTTTTACTTGTACCTGCTTGAGTAACTTATGCATAATTCTTTTTCTGATCCCCTCTTTTGCTTGATCTAGCTCCATCTACTTCACACAACCAATCTTCAAGCAGTTCTCATTCTCTTGTACCTTCATGCCGTGATCCGGTCCAGGTAGTGTCTGTCATATAATTTCCTTAATAGTATGGCTATTGATTCACTTTCCTTATGGTTAATCTGAAGGCTTTTTGACAACTATTACATTGTACTCTTCCCTTCATATGCTCAATACCTCTCTAAAAAACATATTGACTGAAGGAGGAACTAGAGAAGTGTTGACCACAGTAAACTCCCATAAGTTAGGTTTTAGTTTCTTGGGAGTTTGTATCCCCTAAAGTACCTTTAGAAGCAGCAGTTTAGGGAGATTACTGTAATTTTAAAAAATATATTTTTAAAGTAGTTTAGTGAAAAGTCATAGTTAAGGATGGTTCAATGTAATTTAGCCTAAGTTTAGGGGAGGATGTCCAACCTTGTACTCACTCGCTCAACGCAGCCTACGGTTTTGATCGCTCATTTGGAACTTTAAATTTAAAAAATGTAAAATCTCTTAAATGCATTATGTCCTGAACGTCAAAAAGTACTAGAGATCAAAAGGCATCTATATTTAATGACAGATTGTATTTTCTTATGAATAACTTTTATGTAGCGTCCTGTTTGATATGGCTCCAAGGATATATTGTGCTTAGAGACAATTGTGTTTCCTTATGACAATCTTAATACACTGTTCAGGAATTTTCAGCTGACTTGGACTAGATACAAATACCAAGCCATCATTCCATACATCTTCCATGACAGTGTAACTCAAGCTCCAAGCCAAAATATTTTGAAAAAGTCTGTGGTATTTTTTTTGAGGCGTCAGAGTTATCCATGAAACCTAAATCTGTTATGCATACAGTACAATGAGCTCTTATTTATACACCACCTAAAGTGCACAAAACAAATAGATTGGCAAAATCAAGGATTTTCACAAATAATTTCATAATACAGAGAAAATGAGTATAAATTATCATCTACCTCTCATCTGATACTGATGATGCTCTATGTTGGCGATCTCCCAGAACAGGACACGTGGCAGATGATGTGTCCCAGAACTCAGAAGAGAGGCCCCACAGGGGCCGACCAGGCCACTTCTGTACCCGACCTGCAAGCACAAGCTGGCTCATCTCAGAGCCCCTGAAAATTGGCCTCATCGGCCTCTCAACTCGCCCCCGAGCTACCACAGGATCAAGATACCTCGGCTCTCCCGCTCGTTCCCGAGCTCTCCCGCCGAGGCCATCTTCCTCGGTCCTTCCGACCGACCAACTCCACCACTCGCAGGCGTAACCGCCGCTCCGCAAATCTCGCCATGCGCGGATTCTTTGCCGGCAACATCCCACGTTCCATGCCATCACGATCCCCATTAACGGGCGATCCGCTTATTACGCGGGCGTGACGTCGGGAACGTAACTGCCGGTGAGATTCTCGCGCCTGCTACTGCGTGCTGCCGCCACTATATAAACCCCCATCACAGAGGGATCAAGTAAGTTTTTTCCACCCCACTTAGCCGTTACTCTGCTCGGATCTATTGCTAACTTGATCGTCGGAGGGTCCTCGGTGGTACCAAACCACCCCGGGACTTCCTTGCAGGTACTCGACGCAAACTCCTCATAACCACCAATCTCCTCAAAACCCATTGAGACCCACACGCAACAGGAGATCACCTCCAAGATCCACCGGGAGATCGACGGAAGACAACATCTGACGGAGACCCGAAAAGGACCTCCATCAGTTGGCGCCGTCTGTGGGAACGAACTCCACAAAAAACAAAGTTGGCCTTCCGATCTCCATTCACATGGAAAGCGATCACCCTGAAGATCCAAGCACCAGCCGCCGCCTCCCCCTCGCCGGAGGCGCGGATGAACCTCCTCCGGCGACCGTCATCAACGCCCTCGCCGGCCGAATAGAACGACTACAGTCTATCGTGGAGGCGCTCGTTCGCGTCCAAACGGCAGGGCCAGGTGCCCAGATTGCCGCTCCTCCGCCTCCAAAAGACTCTGCCCTCGTCGGCACGGCTGACCGCCGGCAGGCTACGTTCCACGGCCACATATCTCACGGGCCGATACTCTCTGAGGCCCGCTGGACGCCCCACAGCTCCACACCGAGATCCGCCGCCAGAGCGCCCCGCCGCAAGCCTCCTTGCGACCTTCACCCCCCTGAGGAGATGTCGGTCACCTCGCCTGTCCCCAGGCATGACCGACACCTCCTCCCTCGACGGGGTCAAACAGAAGGGGCTCGCCACAGCGGCTCGAGGGCAACCTCGCCCGAAGATCTGAGGAACCTCATCAAGAGGAACCGGGGCCGCACCCAGATGCAGATTGCCCACAGCAGAGGCCAGGGATCACAAGGCGTCGAATCCTCGGGGTACCACGGCCGACTCGACGCCCTCGAGAAGAAGATCGAGGGCATACGCCGAGAAGGTCGCCTCTCGGGCGACGGGGCTAAGTACGCCGCCGACTCGCTCACCAAGCCATTCACCGAGGGGCTGCTCGTTGTTCACGTCTCCTCGCGCAACAAGCCCCCGAAGGTCTCTCTATTCGATGGGAAAACCAACCCGAAAGACCATTTGGATGCTTTCACCGCGGGGATGAGCTTCCAGGACCATTCCGACACCGCCCAGTGCAGAGCCTTCCCAGCCACCCTCATCCGCTCTGGTCGGGACTAGTTCCGAGGACTCGAGCCTCGCTCAATCTCGACCTTTGACGAGCTGGCTACTCAGTTCCTCGGCCACTTCGTCGGGAACCGTCGGCAGAAGCGCACAGTCGACTACCTCTTCACAATTAAGAGCGGGGATAAGAAGACATTCAAAGTTTACGTCACCCGCTTCTACAACGCCCTCCTCAAGGTCCCCGAACACCGGGACGAGACCGTCATCACGGCTCTCAGATCTGGTCTTAGGCACAGGGAGTGGTTGCGCTCCTTTACGCAGCCTAAGACCATGGCCGAGATCAAAGCATGGACCGAGCGTGAGGTCCAGCTCGAGTCCTAGGTGAACGCGAACCTCCCTCGAGCAGAACGATCCGACCATAAGAAGAGGGCTCGGGAAGAGAGGCCGGAGCGTCAGCAACCCTATCACCCGAAGTTCCGGAAGTACACCCCCCTCAACATCTCCCTCGCAGTGTTACTAGAGTTGGCCCAGGGCGAGGGGTTCTTCAAGTTCCCTCCAATCCCGCGTCAGGTCTCGAAGCGAACCCGGGGCCCCTACTGCGCCTTCCACCGGACGCTGGGTCACGCCACGGAGGATTGTAAGCAACTCCGGGACTGCATCGAGGAGCTCATCCGATCGGGACACATCGCCGCCTACTTGAGGGACAAGCGGCAGGCCGACCGCGAGCAGGAGCAGCGTCCCCCTCCCGCCGAGCTGACCATCGGCCAGATCATGCTCTTTTCGGCAGATGACCGGTCCGACGCCCAGGAAATCCCGTACCCGGTGCCGAGCTCGGAGACCAACAAGCCTCCGGGAAGTTCAGGCCATGCTAATAAGGTCATCTATTAGCATGCATTCTTTATTAGGGCAATGTAAACTCTTTCTAGGATCTGCTGTTAATTTAATAAAAGATCAATGGAACATTGCGAAAAAGAAGAAAATGCCTTATTTATTCAAAAAGGTATTATGGGCTCCTCAGCCGTACAATAAAAATAAATATATATATATATATTACAACAACGGGGGAAGGGGGTACAGGGAGCACTACTCGTGGTATTCTGAGGCGATCTCCGCGAGCCAAGCCCTCGCCGCCTCAAGCATTTGCCCCCGCTGCCTCTCGCCGGCGTCAGCTTCACACCTCAGTTGGTAGCACTCGGTGACGAGTGCCTCCGAGCGGTTCAGCCGGTTCGCGGAGATCAGCCCGAAGCGCCTCAGAGACCTCAGCTTGCCAACGGCCTTGTCATACACCTGCTCGAATAGGGGGTTGTACAGCCCCGGCGATACCCTCCAGATGGAGTACATCAGCAGTTAGAGAAGGGGGGAGCGTCGGGGGAGCAACCGGTCGTGGTGGTCCTCGATGCGGCCAATCACCTGCTTCACCGTGTCCTCGATGCAACACTGATCGTAGAAGAACACATCTCCGAAGCTGACGATGTCGACGATGGTGAAAAGGAAATCCTGCATCTTTGAGTTTTGAATGTAGAGGGTAGAGTGACCAACACCCCACCCTTTTTTATGGCGAACCGCCCGTGGGAGTCCAACGGCCACTCGCCCATAGCTGTACCGCCACGCGGCTAGCAACCCGCTTTTCCTGGCAAATCCGAAACGACGCATCTCTGGCGCTTCACCTTCCCCGACGCTTAGTCTCCCCCGCACGTTCGTGATGCGTGTCGCCTGTGGCTGTTCCCCTTCCCGGCACCAACACCAGAACCATGCACAAGGGGCAGCCCGGCAGCTTCTCTGCCACTCAACGCCAGGAATCAAAGCCCTCGCCAAGAGGCAACTGCGCAGCTTCACTGTCCGGTTATCCTTAGCAAGCCTCCTACGGCCCCTCCAACGCTAAGGATCAAAGTCCTCCTTAGAGACAGCTCAGCAGCCACCCTGCTCGGCTATCCCTGGCCGGTAGCTTCCCTACTCGCAACGCTAGGAATCAAAAAGACCTCCTTAGAGGCAGCCGAGCGGCTTCCCTGCTCGGCTATCCCTGGCCGGTGGCTTCCTTACTCGCAACGCCGGAGATCAAAGCCCTCGCACAGAGGCAACCGCGCAGCTTCACTGCCCGGTTATCCTTAGCGGACCTCCTACGGCCCCTCCAACGCTAAGGATCAAAGTCCTCCTTAGAGGCAGCTCAGCAGCCACCCTGCTCGGCTATCCCTAGCCGGTAGCTTCCCTACTCGCAACGCCAGGGATCAAAAAGTCCTTCTTAGAGGCAGCTGCTTGGCTTCCCTGGCCGGTAGCTTCCCTACTCGCAACGCCAGGGATCAAAGCCCTCGCCAAGAGGCAACCACGCAGCTTCACTGCCCGGTTATCCTTAGCAGGCCTCCTACGGCCCCTCCAACGCTAAGGATCAAAGTCTTCCTTAGAGGCAGCTCAGCAGCTACCCTGCTCGTCTATCCCTGGCCGGTAGCTTCCCTACTCGCAACGCCAGAGATCAAAAAGCCCTTCCAGAGACAGTCGAGCCCGACCCTCGCTCGGTTATCCTTCAGGACAAAAGCCCTCGCCAAGAGACACCGGACAGTTACCCTGCCCGGCCAAAAGTCCTTGGTAGGCTTCTTACAGCCCCTCCCGCGCTAAGGACCAAAATCCTCCTTTGAGGCGGTCGAGCCCGACCCTTGCTCGACTATCCCCGGCTGGTAGCTTCCTACCATAACCGACAGTCCTCGCCAAGAGGCACCAGGAAGTAACCCTGCTCGTTCCCCGTCCTGAAGAATCAAAAGCCTTCGCAAGAGGTAACCAAGCCCGACCCTTGCTCGGTCATCTCCGGCTGGTAGCTTCCTACCCATGATGCCAGGGATCGAAGCCCTCGTAAGAGGCATCTGAGTGGCTATCCCGCTCGGTCATCCCAGATTGGTAGTTGCCTACCCCCGACGCCAGAGATCAAAACCCTCGCCAAGAAGCAACCGCGCAGCTTCACTGCCTGGTTATCCTTAGTAGGCTTCTTACAGCCCCTCCAACGCTAAAGACCAAAGTCCTCCTAGAGGCAACCGAGTGGCTTCCCTGCTCGGTTATCCTTGGTTGGTAGCTTCCTACCACGACCGATCGGGATCAAAGCCCTTGCCAAGATCAACCGAGCAGTCTCCCTGATCGGTCATCCCCGGCAGGCATCCTCCTGCCCAACGGACGTTGCGAGTTTATGGCCCTCATAACGAGGCCACTGGGCCCATCACGGGCAGACATCCCTCTGCCCACCACAGGACGCGGATCCGAAGCCCTAACAAGAGACATCAGGTCTATCCGAGTTTGAGTGATCTCCTCTCAACTTCGGGGCCATGGAGATGCCTCCTTCTCGGCAGCGCTTGGCACACTTGACAAGTAAGCGAAGTCAACTCGACGAACGATCGCTAGACAGATAGCCGACTTGATGTAGAAGCCCAACAGTGCAAGCAAGGATATTTTACGAGCATTCTTCACAAACAGAAGAAAAAGTGCAAGCTGATGAAACAAAAAGTTTTACTACCAAAAGCGAAGTCTTTACAAAAGGGTATTTTGGGCTCCCCGGTCTTACAGACTGCCCGGAGGCTTACAAAAATTCCAGAAGCGGCAAAATAAAAGGAGGAGCTCCCCAGCCTTACAGACTGCCCGGAAGCTTACAAAAATTCCAGAAGCGGCAAAATAAAAGAAGGGGGAAGACGGGGGGCTTTAGGCCTCGGGTCCAGGCACGACCTCGGGGTCCTCGATATCTACCACGAGTCGAGCAGGGTCCTCGGCCACCTCCTCGTCAGGAATCTCTTCTCCCTGCTCGTTAGCGCCCGCGAGGGGGTATTCGGCCTGGAGCTCTTCATCAGCGAACTCCGGCATCCGGACCTTAACGGCGTCGAGAGCCTCGTGCCAGATGAGGGTGGTAGCCACGTCTAAGTCATTGTAAAAGTCCTTCGACTTCTTGTAGCCCTCCACCGCCTTCGCCGCCGAGAGGTCGGCCCACTTCACCGCCTCGACCGCCGCCCCCAGCTCCTTCCGGAGGGTCCTCACCGTCTTCTTCATATCGCCGGCAAGCGTCTGAGCATCCTCAAGCTTGACCTCGTCAGCCACGACGGCCTCGCGGTGCCGGGCAACCTCCCGTTTCCCGGCCTCCACCTCGTCCTCCAGGGCGGCAACCCTCGCCATCGCCGCCTCCAGCTCCAACTTGGATCTCTCTTCCAGCGAGGCAAGCTGGTCCGCGACCATCATCACCGGGGATATCATCTCGGCCTCCATGCGTAAGGCAAGGGCGACGTGCTGAAAAATAAGAAAGAGGTCAGAAAGACGAAGAAAGCGCCGAATCTCACAAACAACCGAGCACTTATCTGCACGGACTCCTGGGCAATGGACGCCGTCTGGGCCTTGAAGGTCCCCCCGGGGACCCTACCCCCTGCCGACTTCTCTATTTCGTGCAGCAAGCTATCCACGACAGATAGCCCCAAGGGCACCGCGAACTGGAGGCCCCCCTCCTCCACCATGATCGGTGAAGTTGGGCTCCGAGGAAACCTCCGGGAACCCCTCTTGAGTGGCTCCGATGGAGAGCCGGTCTTCTCCTCCGAGACCGGGTCCTCCAGAATTCGAGCCCGCTTCCGGCCCGGCGATCTGCTAGGCCCCGGGGCGGGATCCGCCTCCGAACGCTCAAAGGACACGGCCGCCAGGGGCACTGGGACGGAGGCCTAAGAAGCTGGGGCAGGCTTCGAACGGGAAGAGCTGGCGCCTCCAGCCTTCGGGGCCTTCTTCGGCTGGCGCATGGAGGCTTGGAGCTCGTTCATGTCCATGAGTCCTGCACGGAACCAAATACAAAGAAGTCAGCGACACATATAATATAAAAGCCAAAAAAGCAAGCCTAACTTACCGACGAACTCGACGGGGCTGAACCCGGCCCAACTCAGGACCCTCTCAGACAGCAGCATGTCAAATCGGGGGACGGTCTCCCACGACGCCACTCTCACCGCGGCAGGGTCATTGGACCGGTTCTCCAGCAAGCATTTTTCCCTCGACCATTTGGTAGGCACGGGCCAGTCCTCGCCCTCGGGCGGCACGACGAAGAAAAATTTCTTCTTCCAGTCGTGGATGGAAGAAGGCAGGGCTATAACCTTTGTCCCGGCGGCGCCCCCCTGTCGCTTTCTAAAAGAGAGGTAGACCCATCTCGGGTCGCCCGCTCGACCCCCAAGATGATTTTTGGAAACAAGGGAAGAATCAAGGATGGAGAGGCTGAAGGGAAACCGCTGTAACTTCAGGCGGATCAAGAATCCGAGGAGAATCCTCCACGAGTTCGGTACTAACTGGCCAGGGGCTAACCCGAAGAAGTTCAGCGCTTCGACGACCTCGGAAGAGAAGGGCAGGCGCATTCCACCCCAAAAAGTTTCCAAGTACATGGCGATCTCCCTACTCCGTACTTGGTCTGCCCTCTCTCCCTTCTTGGCCAGACGAAGCGTATAACGTGAAGGGATATGGAAGCGAGCCCGAGCATTGGCAAGCTCGTCTTCATGCCTCACCCAACACGACACGCCGGGGGCAGCGTCTACCGCCTCCTCCCTGGGGGCTGCCCCCGCCGCACGATCCCGGGAAGAGGATCAAATCCCTGCTCCCCGGGAAGACTCAGGCTCAACTAGAGAGTCCCTAGAACCTATTCTTACGACATCTACAGATTCTATAAAACAAGACATCTATCCTGGAGAAGAAGAATCTTCGGAAAACGAAAGCAGAAGAAAGAAGACGAGCGCCGAGCAGCCAGGACTTAAGCAAGGAAATATGAAGGAGCAGGGGTCCTGGAGTGGGCCCCACCCCTATTTATCACCGCAATCGCCCTCATCCAACGGCGCCCTTCATCTCCCGCCAAAGCGCCCCCTCGCGTCCAACGGCTCCGATCGCTCCACTTGTCACTCCCCCACTGAGCCGCATCCCATCAGACGCCGCAGGTCTGCACACGTCGCGTCGGCCAATCAGCGCTTGACACGCGGACCGTCGCTTTAGTGACAGGGTGCACGAACCGACACACCTTCCTTAAATGCAGAGATCTCGCCCTGATTCGCTGGCAGGAAAAACAGCTGACAGCCCAGGAATGTGTCCCGACGAAATCTTAGGAGGGAGCTCGCCCCAGGCGGCCCGGCATTCCACTCTTAACCCGACCCGCCAACTGGTTGGGACAAGAGTGGGGGGCTAATGATGATGCTCTATATTGGCGATCTCCCAGAACAGGACACGTGGCAGATAACGTGTCCCAGAACTCAGAAGAGAGGCCCCACAGGGGCCGATCAGGCCACTTCTGTACCCGACCTGCAAGCACAAGCTGGCTCACCTCAGAGCCCCTGGAAATTGGCCTCCTCGGCCTCTCAGCTCGCCCCCGAGCTACCACAGGATCAAGATACCTCGGCCCTCCCGTTCGTTCCCGAGCTCTCCCGCCGAGGCCATCTTCCTCAGTCCTTCCGACCGACCAACTCCACCACTCGCAGGCGTAACCGCCGCTCCGCAAATCTCGCCATGCGCGGATTCTCCACCGGCAACATCCCACGTTCCATGCCATCACGATCCCAATTAACGGGCGATCCGCTTATTACACGGGCGTGACGTCGGGAGCGTAACTGCCGGCGAGATTCTCGCGTCTGCTACTGCGTGCTGCCGCCACTATATAAACCCCCATCACAGAGGGATCAAGTAATTTTTTCCACCCCACTTAGCCGTTACTCTGCTCGGATCTAGTGCTAACTTGATCGTCGGAGGGTCCACGGTGGTACCAAACCACCCCGGGACTTCCTTGCAGGTACTCGACGCAAACTCCTCAAAACCACCAATCTTCTCAAAACCATTGAGACCCACACGCAACAGGAGATCACCTCCAAGATCCACCGGGAGATCGACGGAAGACAACATCTGACGGAGACCCGAAAAGGACGATAAAGTCAAACAGAACAAGCAGAAAAGGTTGAGGTTGGGTGTTTTTTTCCTTCCTTTTTTTAGGGGGTGGGGGTGCGTGGGTGGGGGGTGATACAGAAAGAGGAGGAGATTCAGAACACCCCTTGTATGATATATCAAGGTAGGGGTCGGAGCATTGCATATCAGGTTGAGTCTGTTCCATACATAGGACATGCACTCCGAATTAAGCAGGCTTAGTGGGGTAATACAGGTCACAAATAGAGCATAAGCTTCGTTGCAGCCCAAGCTTGCCTAGCCTTTTACATGTCATGAGCATGAAGCATTGAAACTGTTTACCAATTCATCACAGCCAGCCCCCTTAGAGCAAGGAAAACAAAGAGGCAAATAATATGCTGATCTTTTTTTAACAAAAAAATTAGCTGCAACTCATCTCAATAGTATATTAATAATATAAAAAGTTGAATTACATCAGAATCATCTATTTTAGTTACGATAAATAAATTACAAGAAAATATCAAAAGTCCCAAAACTATGCCGGAAGACTGCAATAGTTCCATGTACTTCTCAATCTCTCTTTAAACAAATTACAAAACAATATACTAATCTTGTACTCATTAAATGTAACTCATGCAAGAAAAATATAACAATTGTTGAGTAGTATTTTTAAGGCTTAATTCCAGAAAACCCCAAAACCTTTTAACTAAACTACAATAAACCCCAAAAAACTTTTAAATACACAAGAAACTACCACAAAAAATTTTAAATACACAAGAAACTTTCAAAAACTACGAAACACTACCAGAATTAAGGTGCCACATTAGCAATAAATTGTACAAAACTGCCAAAAAATTGAATTTTTTTGTACCATGGTAATTTCTCGTAATTTTGAAAGTTTTTGGGGGTTTCTCGTAATTTAGGTAAAAGGTTTGGTTTTTTTTGTGTGTGTGGAATTAAGCCTATTTTTAATATCGCAAACTAAATGTGGTTATACATTACTAGTGTATTGATCCTATTGTTTAGAAACCGCTAACAATTGTCGAATGGTACTTTAATATAGCAAACTAGATGCAGCTATACATTACCATTGTAATGATACTAATGATCAATATATACAGAAACCACAATTTTTCTAAGAGATAATATTTACATTTCAATAGTAGAAAACCCCACCTAAGGTAAATACTTGTTGCCGTCGATTTTGTTTTTATCTGAAAACATTGAAGTTAATGTCCATTTCCTTTTTTTTTCCTTTTGATTTTGAAAAAGGTCTTTTAGCTTCTATTTGTATTTTCTTTTCACACATTGTCATCTTTTCTTGATTTTGCAGTTCGGCCAGGTTTATCCTCCATCCAATACCCTGTACATAAATCGTGACAGGCACACAAGTGAATCAGAGCTGAATGCACTGAGAGAGAGATTTTCTTCGTACGAACTTATACCAAAATAAATCAAAATATTCTTCTTACACATCTTTTCGTACATATTTTTTCCATTTCTTCTTACACAGGGAACCTGGCTATCAATATATGGACACTGCACATCTGCCAGAGCGTGTCAAGTGCTATATTGTGTTTGATGTAAGTTATAGCTGGATAAGGAAAATTGACCATTCATTTATTGTATTACTGCTTTATAATTTTCAATTTTCTATGCAGAATCAGGACAATGCTGGAGAAGCTAGAAGAAAATTGCAGAATTATCTGCGTGGTCATCTCCATGCTCGGATACAATATCCTTTATTCCATCATTTCTTTTTTGCTTGTTGTTAAGTTCGTTAACATCATTGCTTCCTTAACTTCTCAAAAATATAGTTACCCGCGTCGCCTTCCCAATTGAAGCAGGATGCTTCCTCATGAATCAAAGCTTGCTTATGAGTAGAATTATCTAGCACATGACACTGAAGCAGAGTAATCTTTTCTTTAGCAACTCTGTTGTATTTGGAAATGTTGCTGATCATGTAAAACTCTCTCTCTCTCTCTCTCTCTCTCTCTCTCTCTCCCTTGAGGTTCAAAATATATAGCATTCTTGATATTATACAGTGAGGGATGTAAAGCTAGACAATATTGAAAGAATTTGTGAGAAACATTGATTTGATTGGCAAGGATGCCGAGGAAATATATCATGCACGGTAATCACAAAATATTGTTGGCTACATTTTCCCTCTGTATTATACTAATTGATGAATTTGATGAATATATAACTGCGCATCAAGAAGAAAAGCATAATCTATGTTTTTTTTAAAAATATTCTTCACTTTATTTTCACTTTAGGAAAGAAATATTTGGAAAGTTTTTGTTCCTTCTCTTCAATTTACAAACATAAAGACTGTGTCTGTGTCTCTGTGAATGAATAACAGTGGATTCTTAGGAGAGATGGATATGGGTAAATTATACTAAAATACCCCTAACTATTGCGATTTTTCACTAAAATACCATAAAAAAGTATTACTGTGAAATACCTTAAAAATGGTTTCAAAGGTTTTTTCACTAAAATACCCTCAGAAGGGGCACTTTAAGGTATTTTACTGTAATTACGAAAATCTAAGGTATTTTAGTGAAAAACTGTGGTAGTAAAGGGTATTTTAGTGTACTTTAACTGATATGGAAATACGAAGTGAAAGGAGATAACATCCAAATTGGTAAATTTGGAAGGGGTAAAAAAAAAGAATATGAAGTGACAGGCTATATATATATATATTTTTAAATAAAAAAAGGTCCTTAAATCTCTAGTTCTTGAACCTCCAATTTGTAAATTTCTGAAAGCGGGAAGGGCTTCAGCGTTCAATTTAATTTCTTGTCGACGAAGAAGCACCTAGGGTTTCAATTTCCATGGAAAAATACAGCAATTTGATAAATGCAGGGATTTTATTGAATCCAGGTCAAGATTTAAGGATCAAGGCGCTCTTGGTTAGCAATTTGATAATTACTTCTACTGATTATTTTCCTCTTTCTGGAGTTTCTTTTTGATCCCTTATTCTTCTTCTTGATGTTGTTGTAGAATCGATCTGTTGGTGTTTGGGATTTTCCCCATGATGTTAGAGAGCGAGAAATCGCCAATCTTTTGAGGTTTTTTGATGGGTTCGTTGCTTATCAGCGGCGGCAGCTCCGTGTAGTTGCAATCTTCGTGGACTCGACGGCAGCCGAGACCGCGGCGTTGAAGCTAAACGTAGGTTTTTCTTGATCCCTGCTTAATTTATTCAAGTTTAATTTTCTTTTTGTGGGGTATTTTCTCGATCACTGCTTAATTTAGGTTTTACCACCGCTTAAATCTGATTTGACTTCATTTCCTTTCCTTCTTGACGATGGGTTGCTTTCTGTTATAAATTTTAAGGTCTTTTCTTGAAATTGCTGCGTAATTGACTGAAGCTCGATTCTTTTCTTCATAAGTGTTGAAGGGTACTTTCTTGGTTGCTGTATAATTCAAGTTCAGTCAATTTTTTTATACAGTGATCTTTGCTTTCTTGTTGTAAATTTTAGGTTGTTTTGTTGATTACTTCCTAATCGGTTCAAGTTCATTCTTTTCCCTCTTCATAATGATGTCTGAAATTTTGGTTTGGATGCAGGGCATGCCTTTTCATTCAGAGAAATACTATGTTGTTCTGCGCTCTGAGTTGCCATGTGCTCTTCTTGACAACGTTTCAGGTATTTTTATCGCATTGTCAAAATCAGTCATTGGCGAGGAAGGATTCTAAAAATCCTTTTTTTTTTTTGAATAATAGTTATACGAGTACCCTGCTGAGCTAGTCATGCATTCTTATTGGAAAAACTCATAATCGTAAGATTTTGGGGTGATATCTGTCTTAATCAAGATGTATATGTAGTTTGGTAACATATTCAGTTGGTGTGATACCCACCTATAACCAAGAATCTGGGGTGGTAGGGCTTCACTTCTTTAACTGAACCGCTTCCTGGTTCTGTCACTTGTAGCTCGCATGTGGATCGATTGATATTGTCTTGTGGCATTACATATTGTAGTGTCGAGTAGTATTTTTCACAATATTCAGTACAATTCAATTCAAATACAATGGATTTTGTATTAGTAATTGCTTGGTGATACTTAGAGAAACAAGCACAAGATTGATACGCTATTTGTAAGATTTCCTGGAGCACTTAGAGTTGGGGGGCTACTCCAGACTTCTGCACAAGTATCTGTGTTATGTCACTTCTAGTGTCGATGAAGATGAACTTCTTTGTGGGCATCGACTGATGCTTCTGTATCTTGTTGATCTTTGAAGTTGCCTATGCTTTCCATTGAGTTTAAATGCTTCTTTTACATTGAAAAACACAGATATGCAATTGATTTTTATCTCTGGTGATTTAAGAAAAGTAGGTCCTATCCTTCAGACAGGTACTGTTTTCATTTCTCTTCTTACATCGACTCGTTCAGCTTTATTTGCAACATAACTTTTAGGTCTTTGGAATTTAGTAATCAAACTACTTGTTGGTCACAACACCTCCATCCTACTGTTTCATTGTTGTCCTAAATGAGGATGAATCGAAGCTTGAAAATGACATTGTTGGCTTCATCTTGGACTGTGGTGATATGTGTATGGCATGCAAGTAATGGGCATCCAGATATGTATATGGCATGCAAGTAATGTTATGATGTACGAAACATCTTCCTAAGTGGTGATTCTTTCTTCGTGCGATGTTTTCTTGCAAAGTAATGGGCATGTCTATGTCGTAAATACTTGTGCTCTTCCAGTTGTGAGCAGACTTCTAATTGATGTCTCCTTTGACCTTTTGTTTGTTTGTTTTTAAATTGTGAAGTACATCAGGTTTTTTTTTTGGATAATAGGAAAGTTGTGGAACATTAAGCCAATAGATGCAGGTGCCGTGATCCAAACAATTGTATTAGCAAGTTCATTAGATTCAAGAAGAATACGCAACAATGGGATTCAAGAAGAATACACAACAATGGGTTTCTGAGAGTAACATTCACATTCAGATAATACTAACGAAGTTGTGAGCAAAGCCTCTGTAGCTATTCCTTCACTCTTCACCAAAAAGGTGTTGAAGGGGTGTTTGAGAACTTAAAATCAAAAGCAGCTTGAGTATTTCAAGTTTCTTAAAGTGCACAACTCTTTGGAATACTCTAAATTTGTCCATATGGAATGTGCGGGTCATCTAGATATGTGAAGATTAAGATGTCTGTAAATAGCACATCTTGTTCATAAAAGAGGCCGATAATCAGTCCAAGGCTAGCATATCCTAAGGACAGTTGTAAATAGAAAGTGTATGATCCTCTTGTAAGTAAACCAAGCAAGCAAGAAGCACTAGGATAGTGCCAAGTGAAGTGATTGTTGGGGTTCCTAGCGTCCTGTCCGTCGACCGCGGCCATTGCGGAACGAAAAATTTTGGTGTTTAATAAACTTGGCGCTAGAAACAACTACCTAGAATCGAAACCAATCATGAAACTAGCAAGTAAAGGTGTTAACTACTGTGATAGAAGGTGTTATACCGAATGATACGTGTCCTTCGGTCTTCTATCATCTTCCTTAGCTTCTTGAGATCCTTTGGATCGAGCTTGATCACCGGTCTTCCTCCGTCGAAGATGATCCACTCGAAAGATGTAGCTCATGGCTCTAGCTCCAGCTCCATACTAAGAGTCTAATGGAGCAACTAGAGACTTTAGATTGCTAATCTAAAGTGTCTAGAATGTATTGAAGTGTTCTATGTGCGTATCTATCTCACCTCCTCTCTTGATTCTCAACACATGAGATTGTAGACAGGAGGCTGAAGATGAAGATGAAGATGGAGGAGCTCAAGAAAAGAAATGAGGAGAGTGAAGCTAATGATGAGAAAAACCCATGTAAGAAAATGAACCATCCCACTCATGAGAGAAAATGAAGCAAGCTTTTGTAAAACTCATTTTTTTAATAAACAATTCCAACCATGCTTGAATAGTTTGTACAAATGAATTGTTAATTCATTTACGCAACACTATTGAAGCATGGCTCTCACCATACTCCCCTCTCTTCTTTTACACCTCATTTTTCATTTAAAGTAAATGGATAAAATCTAAAATGAGGTGTCCACCTTCTATAATATTTTCCGTATAAATACGGATTACACTCTACTGTATATACATACCTGTATTCATACCGAAATACGAATACCCAAAGAGATAGAATAACACAAAGAACATAATACTAGAATATACATATCGAAATACATATACGTAAATTATTAAATCAATACCTGATTTAATAATCCGGCTCAAACCCGAGCCGGTTAATATTATCAACCATCCGATCGAAAGTCCAGATAACTAGTACAATCATTCGATTGGAACCATGCACGTATCCAATATGGCTACTATATCATTTCGCCAGAACCAGGGAAACTCTGTGTGTGGGACTCTAAAGACTCGTCAATACGCCGGCAGTGGGTTTAACCACAAGCACGTCAGCAACACTAGCCGTACGTAACAGCTACCCAGGTATTTGTTAGTAATATGTATGCCCTAGAGGCCATTATTGTATGATATAGTGGATGCTTGGACATATATAGAGAGGACTTTCTTGCTCGACATGATAGTATGCTATCTGATTGTCTTTATCTTAACATGTTCACTGGTATTATTATATCATCTCTCATATACATGTTGATAAAGCCCATAGGATGTTGGCTTGACTACCAGGACTATGATACGGATCATACTACTGGAACCTGTGTAGTCCACAAGCACATCCTTCAATTGTTCCTAGTCGAGAAAATATCGAGACGGGGCATCGATATTCCAGAGCAGACTAGTGTGTACGTTTCTTGACCCTGTATGGGGTGATGGTTGATCCCATATCTATTGGTGTTTGACATCAAAGATTGTACACAGGTGCTCATTAGAGAATGGGTACACCAAACAGGACTCGTCGAGAACTTCTAAATGGTAATATACCTATCGTTAGATAGCAGTTCTTCGGTAACACTGGTACAAGATAGTCTATAGACCCGAGATCGTCATAGAGTCTTGTGTGGCTCCCACTGTGCTTTGATTTCTTCCCTACCACGGCTCAAAGGAGTCGTGCAAACAGGTGGATTTTGGGTACAGTCCCGAGTCACATGGAGGCAATGAGCGATATGAGGGGTTTCGTCTCTTCCGGTATAGGGAGTTGATATTGCGCTATGCTCGATTGGCTATAACAGTAAGTCCCTGACCAGGGCTGTTGATAAGATTTGCTGGTAAGTGTTATCAGTAGTTTCTCATACCGTTATGAGCCTTACATCGGCGTGACTTATCAAGTTATTGGGGTCTGACGATTTCACCCCAGACTCGATATGCAACATATCAGACGAAGAGATCGGACTGTACGGTAAGTGTTACTTATAGGTTTCATGGGAGTTTGGACAAGCTTGCTTGTTGATTTTCTAATCGCTCAATACCTAGGTAGCCGTTACGTCCAGCTAGTCCCGCTGACGGCTTGTGGGTGACTGATGTGATCATCACCTACTGCTGGCGTATTGACGAGTTTTTAGAGTCCCACACAGAAGTTTTCTGGTTCAAGCGAAACAAAGTACGACACATATGTTGATATGTGCGGGGGCCTGATTAAATACGAGTATGTGATCCGTATTCTAATCTGGCAGTTATTTGTTATCGGTTAGGTTATATGTGATATAACCAGATTATCGAATCAAGTGTTGATTTGATAATGTGATATACAGATAAATGATATTAGTCGGTTATATGTGATATAACCGGATTATTAAATTAAGTGTTAATTTAATAATTTGATATATATTGTATTTGATATAATTATATATTAACTAATATAATTAGCTCACTAATTATTCATTATATATATTAATATATATGATATATATATATATATATATTATATGAAGCATGGCATGGATTTTCAATTTTTTTAGAAAATAGAAAATGAGGTGTAATATATGGAGATATTTGTAGAATGGGCAAGCATGGGCTTTATCATTTGTTTATTACTCTTGACTCACTATTCAAGTATGGTTGCAATTTCTTATTGCAATTTATTCCATGCTTGAATAAGTGAGGTCAAGGGGGTTGCCATTCTACACTTGATTCTTGACTTGAGTTATATTTTAGCTCCTTCTTGAGCTCATGAGATGAGTTCTAGTATTCTCCATTTTCTTCACCTCATACTTCAAGCTCTAAACCCTCACATGTGATGTGAACCATAGAACTTGAAACCTTAGTGAGCATATAAAACCCCTACTTCACCATCTTACACTTCATTAGCACTCTAGTATAGTGTGTTTCCTTCAATAAAGAGTTTAGTGAAGAGGTAGCTTGGATTGTCGGCCTTCGGATGGATCATTTTCGGCATGAAGATCATCGGAGGAACCTTGTTCATTCTTCAAGTAGAGCCTAGTGGAGTCGCGTGGACTACTACCCGGAGCATTTGAAGAGAAGGACACGGTCTACAAAGGTTGTAGCCTCCTTCCCTTCTCTTAGTTTTCATATCATCACACAGTAAACCCTAATATTCTAGTTAAGATCTTGGTTAATGTTCGTTAGCACTACGGATTTTTGAAAATCGCATGTGTGATGCCCGTTTAAACCCCGTCGCGGTGCTAGCAAACACTTTCATGGTATCAGAGCTAAGCTAGAACATTTGGGTAAGTCTTTATGGTGTTAAAGTATTCGATCGATTTTTCGAAGCCGCATTTTGTGATGTTTCTGTCGATTTTTTCAAAAGTTGAAATTTTCGAGATTAAAAATATGCAGAAAATCGTGCAGGTGATTTTATGGAGCCCCAAGAAAATTGAGGGCCTAACTCAACCAAGTCGCCGCGGAACCGCCGCAAATCCTAGGGTTTTGCCGCGGTTCCGCCGCACTCTTGGTGAGTTGTGAACTCCAAATTCTTGTGCTGCTCGATTGTTATTTTTGGCACATTCTGGATGTTTTTAATGAGACTCAAGTTGTTGAGGTCTCTGGGGTTTGTGGGTGTTTGTTAAATCGATCGAAATGTTTAACGTCGTATGGATGATGATGATATGTGATTGTTGGGGTTGAAAATTGTACCCCGGTTGACCAAGTCAAAGTCAAAGTCAACCCCAAGCCAGGTGGGCCCAAGCCCAGATCAAGCGGGCCCATGCCCAGATCGGGCTCGCCAATGAAGCGGCCAGCCTCCCCCCATGCCAAAATAAAAATCATGTAATAAATAATTGTGATGTAATTTTTTATGCATGAATGTAAGAAAAATGGGCATAAAGCCAAATTTTTGTAAAGCCCATGGCTTATGTGCAAAAATAAATAACACATGAGGCATGGGATGGGCAAAATGTCATTTTGTAAAGCCCAAGGGGCTATATGTAAAGTTTGTAGCCTATAAAGGCAAACATAATGAAAATATCTAGGACAACTTGTCATCTCTCAAAAAGAATCAAGATCTATGATCTTCTCCTTCCTCAAGGTTCTAAACCTTCTTCTTTCTTTTGAATTGAATCAGGAGTTTAACTCTTTCTTTCTAAAACTAAATAGTTTTTCACCACAAAACCCATAATGGGGAACTCAGATCTCCCATCAGATCTCAAAAAGGAGAGATTTTTAAAATCTCATACTTCGTGTTCTTCAAGATCCGGCCAACAGAGGAGGAAGAAGGAGACCCACTTCCAAGAACCCCACTTCGGGAAAGATCCAGGGCTCAAGGGAGAAACCCCCTTTCATCAGCCCCAAAAATATCTTAGGAGTTTAACTCCTCAAATATATATATATATATATATACACAAAATAATAAGTATTTCTTTTTGGGAGTACAACTCATAGTGCATGGACCAAGTCCCTTTTGGCGCCCAGCGCATGAGCGCCCACGTGCTTGGCGCTCGAAGCGCCAGCGCCCGAGCCCGAGCGCACACGTGCCGGGCACGCGAGGCGCTAGCGCACCAGCGCCCGCGTGCCACGCACGTGAGGCGCTGGCGCCTTCTCCTACACATCCTTTGGATGCCTCCCTTTATATACACACACACACACACACACACACACACACTCACACACATACTCCACAACACTGTCCCCGTTAGAAAAAATTTCTAACGGGACGCTGCCCCCGCACCCCGCAAGGGGGCTGCTAGCCCCCTTGATCCCCAGCCCGCTATCCGGGTAGCGGGACCCCCGTAAAAAACTCTGCAGGGCCCCCGATATATCCAAAACCCCTTCAAAACACAACACTGCACATTGAGTTCGTATGACCTGGTTGACCCGTCAATCGGAGGTTCTCTCGCTCCAAAGACGAGGGGTAATTAACGGCAGCTGAGTTCACGGCTGCCGGAGATTCGGAACTCCACAATCAATAAACCCCAGCCTACCCTAGACAGGGGGAATCTGTAATGCGTCTGACAAGCGCGCGTGTATTCCCATCTCAATGGGGTGACGAAAAACACCCTACAGATTCTGGCACGCCCGGTGGGATCAATCTCTCCTTCCATATTTCGGGTTAAACGTTCATGCGAACTCAATCAATATACATATCAATATTTGTACTAAAATAATTCTTTTTCATGCAGGATTTCAAGCGATCAAATCTCAACCATGTCTCCAAGGATCAGCTCAGCTCTTGACACAGCTCCCATCTCCTACACGATGAAGATGGACGCCAGGACGGTCCTCCCGGCCAGTCTCGGACGACAATAGGAGGAGCCTCCGCTACCATTTGGCTCTATTCTGTTCGTGCCAGCTAACATCATCCCAGCTTCTCAAGCTCCGGTAATCGACAAACCGGCCTCGAAAGGCAAGAGGTCAAATGTGGTGATCTCGAGGGTACCACTACCCAAACGCAAGCCGGTGTTTGAACGAATTTCCTTGGCCCCAGCTGGGGGCAAGGCCATCAACACCAACAAAGCAACAAGGTATTTCGGGAAAACTCCAGCGGCGCCTTTGACAACTGCTCGATCGGTTGTTTTCTCAAAGCTCCCCGTTAATCAGCTTACGATGGCTTCCTGGATGACGGATGCCCGTCAAGCCCTCAAAATCGAGAAGCTAAGACAGAAAAGACTCAGATACAGAGCCAACAAAAGGGCTAGGGCTCATGCTATGCTGAACTTCATGAGGTTCCATGAACAGGGTCACCCCGCCAAAGATAAAGATGACGGCTGGATATATGGTCCACGCTGTCTACATGGTGGGCACGCGCAGCAAGAGCAAGGAAGGGGCCACTACATCTCAAATCCAAACTGGTGTGAATGTGGCTGTCACTTCCCAAGACCAGCATCCTCCGGAAGATAATGAAAATCCTCCCAGTGAAGCTGATAAGCGGAGAGATCCCTCGGTTCATGAGGAGTCGGGCTCGGAAAGCGAAGAGGAGCCAATCTTTCGTCCCAAGAACGCAGAGCAGCAACTTCTCCAAAAGCTCCGAAAACAGCTCAGAAGCAAAGACAAAGAGATAGCCAAGCTCTACTAAAAAATTGACGACTTGACGAACGTCGTCTTACAGCTCACGGCCCAACTTGCCTCTCAGCCGTCCAATCAAGCGCATGGTTCTACTCATGAACCGGGAAACGGTGTCCCGAGACAGCCGACGCCTATTCTCTCAAATCCAAAGGTGGGCGGACCGCATGAACGTCAGTCGTATCCTATCTCAGGAAATGCCTTGGCTACCGATGACAGCAACCCGTTAACTCAAAATCAAATCATGGATTTGGTTGCCAACAAAGTCAAAACATTGGTAGCCGAAGCCGGAGAGCAAAAGGATGTCAGCAGTAGCGGGAGATCATATCCTGCTCAGTACGATCTTGTCGAGTTTCCCACTGGCTATGTCGTCCCTAAATTTGAAAGGTTCGATGGGACGGGAAATGCGAACCGGCACATTGCCCAATTTAAAGCATCATGCGTGAATACTGGGGGCAATGGTGCGCTCCTTCTCCGCCAGTTTGTCAATAGCTTGACCGATGTTGCTTTCGATTGGTATGCAAGCGTACCGGATGACTCGATCACGACGTTCGCTCAAATAGAATCCATGTTCAAGCAAAGGTTTATGAGTGTCAGCGATAAAATCACCATTGCCGACCTCGTAAGGACCGAGCCAAAGAACAACGAAAGCAACATGGATTTTATAGTCCGATGGCGCAATCTCTCTGTCAAATGTGAACCACCGTTGGAGCAAGACCAATCCGTCAGTCTTCTTATAGAAAATCTGAATGACTGGATGAAAGCTTTCCTGTGCACCGCAGGCCTCAAAACATTCCAAGAGCTGACCAAGAAAGTTCAAATGTTGGAACGCTCAGAGCCCGAGTCCACTCAGAATCTCCAATTCACAAACAGACCGAGACATCGGAGGGACGACAACCGGAAAAGCGAGAGTTCCAACATCACTGATTCTCTGGAAAAGCAGAGAGCGGGTGGAGCAAAGACTAACAAATCTCGAGAGCCAACTTTGGAGGAAAGAAGAAATAAGGTCTACTCTTTCCGAAGGGACAAGGTCCACAAAATTTTCAAAGATGCTCTGAAGAATGGCCTGCGGCTACCAGAACCAAAAAGGCTAAGTGAGGCGAACATGACTGATCATCCCAACTTTTGCCCATACCACCGAGTACTGGGACACACTATTGAAGACTGTTGCATCTTCAAGGATTGGGTCGAGAAACAATACAAGGCTGGAGAAATATCATTGTCCCCTGGCGTGTTAACAAACAGTCAAGTTGTGACCGCCAATTTCATATAAACGGAGACGGAAGTTCTTCGGGAACCTGATTCTCTCAGACATCTGCCTTTCTCTGAGAAGAGCGGACTAAGGCAACAAGCTAAGAGCCATGCGAGCAACATTGCTAATGAAGAAGCAATAGACGGGTACACAACCCATACGGTCTACATGATGGAGCTTAGAGGGGCAAGTCCTCCTACGCCTTATAGCCATGACAATGACGTGCCTGTTGCCATCCAACACCGGCTCGATCCAAATGATGAAGAGCCCGCTCAAGCCATTGAGCCAAAGGAAATTGTGGTTCTTGTTGAATCAAGCTCAGGCGGTAAGGATGATCCCGTTGTCGTACCCGGGACTATAGAACAAGCATTATTCCAATGGCTTCAAAAGCAGCTTCAGGACAGAGACAAGAAGACGGCCAAGGTCCATTCAAAAGTCGACGAGCTGCAAACGTCGTGGCAGTTCTCACGACCCAAGTCGCCCGATTGCAATTACAGCAAAATCAAATTTTGGTTCGTGAGCTAGGGATTGATATCCGGAAGCAGCCAACCGATACTCCCTCCGGCCCAAAAGCGGAACACCTTTGCGAAAAACAGCCGCGACAAGCCTCCAGTCCCTCTGATACGTACACTGAGCGTGGTAAGCGGACAGTAGGCAAACCAAATACTGATCGTCCTCAGGGTCCAGCATCGGTAAGGGCACTTACTCTAATGGAGAGAAAGAAGAAATTATACTCCTTCAGGAAGGATGAAGTCCGCAAAATATTCGAGGACGCCTTGGACAACGGTCTGCAACTGCCTATTCCAAAAAGGCCACATGAAATGAACATGACCGGCAATCCCGTATACTGTCCATATCATAAAATGGTAAGTCATATCATTGAAGACTGCTATGTTTTCAAAGATTGGGTGGAGAACCAATACAAACTTGGGAAAGCCTCACAGTCGCCAGATGTACCGACAAGCCACAGACCTACGGTCATCAACACAACTCCGCCAAGATCAAAGTTCGAGGAGTTGGGATAAGCAAATGGACCACCACATCGTTAAACTGGGAACAATCGACCACCACGTTATTAAACTGGGAACAATCGACCTCTAAGTCGTTAAACTGGGAATGTAAAAAAAATGTGTGTGTATAAAAAAAATGTGTAAATAAAAAAAAACCGAAATGATGTGGCAACTCGCAATAAAAATTAGCGAGTAAAATAAAGATGAAAAATAAAGCCGAAATGATAGGGCAATCGCGACATTCGCGATAAGAAAAGTTGAAATGATAGAGCAATTGCGGTAAAACAAAAAAAATATACAAAAAAAAACAAAAAGAAAAACGGCGAATGATGAGTCGCTCCTGGTACCATATTCTATTGCAGCGATGCAGACGCCAACCAAAATCCAATTTCCCAAAATTCTTCCGGCCCTACGGTTGGTCCCCAAGTTGACTACCGTATACAATCCACGGGCTCAAATAATTCTCAGCATACCCACGCCCCACCGCAATCACCAGTTACGCGGCTGATCTCCGCCCTTGGAATTATGCTCCATTGGGAAGTCCCACTCATGTATCCTCACGATACATGAGGAGAACAAACCTTCGTGGGATCCTTATGACTCACAAAGGAAAAACACACTTGGGAGTCCCTACGATTCCTAAGGAGAAAGTACACCTACGAGATCCTTTCGACTCGTAGGGAGAATACTTTTATGGGACCCTTACGGCTCATAAAATTGAAAAGCCTTAGGTGATAGGAATTTAAACTTGTCTCCTAAGCCATCGCTCCCCAACGGGTAAAGGCAAATGATGAATTGCTCCTGGCACATGTGCTTCAGTGTTAGCAACGCTGATGCCTACCCTACCCCAAAATTCCAAGCTTCAGATCCATAAACCCCTAAGTCTTTAAACTAGGAATAGATGACATTTACGTCGTTAAACTGGAAACAGATGACCTCTAAGTCGTTAAACTGGAACCGATGACCTCTAAGTCGTTAAACTGGAACCGATGACCACCACGTTGTTAAATTGGGAACAGATGACCCCTAAGTCGTTAAACTGGAAACGAGGGAGATCCCCTCACGGCGAATGATGAGTCGCTCCTGGTACCATATTCCAGTGCAGCGATGCAGACGCCAACAAAGTCCCGAAATTCTTCCGGCCCTACGGTCTGGATCATGCATCCTGCAAAACCGTATACAATCCACGGACGTAAAACGATCCCAAGCTCTCCCAAGTCCTATCGGCGAGACCACATTCAAAGTCCCACCAGCGATGAAGATTCAAAAAAATGGGTATGTCCACAAGCAAAATGGGCACAGATGAAAACCCGAAAGGGCTCCGTGAGTAAAAACAGCAGGACTGCCGGCGAGTTTGTGAAAACCCGAAAGGGCGTAAACTCGTGAAAAAAAGATGAAATGCACTCGCAAAGTCCTCTCAACTTTCTGAGGAGAAAATTCCCGCGTGAAATCCTTACGACTCACAAAGGAGCAACACACTTAGGAGTCCCTACGACTCCTAAGGAGAAAATACACCTACGAGATCCTTTCGGCTCGTAGGAAGAAAATGCTTTTATGGGACCCTTACGGCCTATAAAATTGAAAAGCCTTAGATAATAGGGATCTAAACCTGTCTCCTAAGCCATCGCTTCCCAATAGGTAAGGGCAAATGATGAGTTGCTTCTGGTATTATTCCAGTGCAACAATGCAGATGCCGACCCAAAAAACCAATTCCCAAATCCTACCGGGGTAAATGATGAGTTGCTCCTGGCATTATTCCAGTGCAGCAATGCAGATGCCGACCAAAACAAAAATCCCCAAATCCTCTCATGACAGATGATGATTCGCTCCTGATACCATATTCCAGTGTAGCGATGCTGATGTCAACCCAAATCAAATCAAACCAACAACCTCTGTGGCAAAACCATGCTTCGTCCCAGAATTTACCCCGTGTCGGAACCATGCTTCGCCTCGGGATATCTACCCTCCCTGTCGGAATTATGCTCCACTTCGGGATCAAGTCAACCAGCGACACTCCGTGCCGGGGACACGTCGACTACAGACACTCCGTACCGGGGACACGTTAACCAGCGACACTCCGTGCCGGGAAAACGTCAAGCAGACACTCCGTACCGGGGAAACGTCAAGCAGACACTCCGTACCGGGGACACATCAAGCAGACACTCCGTACCGGGGAAAACATCAAGCAGACACTCCGTGCCGGAGGCACGTCGACTACAGACACTCCGTACCGGGGACACGTCAACCAGCGACACTCCGTGCCGGGGAAACGTCAAGCAGACACTCCGTACCGGAGGCACGTTGACTACAGACACTCCGTACCGGGGGCACGTCGACTACAGACACTCCGTACCGGGGGCACGTCGACTACAGACACTCCGTACCGGGGAAACATCAAGCAGACACTCCGTACCGGGGAAACGTCAAGCAGACACTCCGTGCCGGGGGCACGTCGACTATAGACACTCCGTACCGGGGACACGTCAACCAGCGATACTCTGTGCCGGGGAAACGTCAAGCAGACACTCCGTACCGGGGACACGTCAAGCAGACACTCCGTACTGGGGACACGTCAATCAGCGACACTCCGTACCGGGGAAACGTCAAGCAGACACTCCGTGTCGGGGGCATGTCGACTACAGACACTCCGTACCGGGGACACGTCAAGCAGACACTCCGTACCAGGGAAACGTCAAGCAGACACTCCGTGCCGGGGGCACGTCGACTACAGACACTCCGTACCGGGGACACGTCAACCAGCGACACTCCGTGCCGGGGAAACGTCAAGCAGACACTCCGTACCGGGGGCATGTCGACTACAGACACTCCGTACCGGGGACACGTCAAGCAGACACTCCGTACCAGGGAAACGTCAAGCAGACACTCCGTGCCGGGGGCACGTCGACTACAGACACTCCGTACCGGGGACACGTCAACCAGCGACACTCCGTGCCGGGGAAACGTCAAGCAGACACTCCGTACCGGGGGCATGTCGACTACAGACACTCCGTACCGGGGACACGTCAATCAGCGACACTCCGTGCCGGGGAAACGTCAAGCAGACACTCCGTGTCGGGGGCACGTCGACTACAGACACTCCGTACCGGAGACACGTCAACCAGCGACACTCCGTGCCAGGGAAACGTCAAGCAGACACTCCGTACCGGGGACACGTCAAGCAGACACTCCGTACCGAGGACACGTCAACCCGCGACACTCCGTACCAGGGAAACGTCAAGCAAACACTCCGTACCGGGGGCACGTTTACCACAGACACTTCGCCTCGGAGACGCGTCAATTGTCGACTGTCCATGTCGTAAAAAGGGCAGTGCTGGCTTCCCACAAAGCGGGAACCAAATCACTTCGAGCCAAGGAAACGTCTACCACGGACACTCCGTCTCGGAGACGCGTCAAGCGTCGACCGTCCATGTCGTAAAAAGGGCAGTGCATCCCGAAAAGTGGGAACCAAATCAAGTCGCCTCACGTGGAAGAAGATCCATTAATTTCATGCACACGACCCACATATGTGGTGTGCATTTATTGATGGGGGCACTTTGTTGGGGTCGAAAATTGTATCCCGGTTGACCAAGTCAAAGTCAAATTCAACCCCAAGCCAGGTGGGCCTAAGCCCAGATCAAGCGGGCCCATGCCCAGGTCGGGCTCGCCAATGAAGCGGCCAGCCTCCTCCATGCCAAAATAAAAATCATGTAATAAATAACTGTGATGTAATTTTTTATGCATGAATGTAAGAAAAATGGGCATAAAGACAAATTTTTGTAAAGCCCATGGCTTATGTGCAAAAAGAAATAGCACATGCGGCATGGGATGGGCAAAATGCCATTTTGTAAAGCCCAAGGGGCTATATGTAAAGTTTGTAGCCTATAAAGGCAAACATAATGAAAATATCTAGGACAACTTGTCATCTCTAAAAAAGAATCAAGATCTGTGATCTTCTCCTTCCCTAAGGTTCTAAACCTTCTTCTTTCTTTTGAATTGAATCAGGAGTTTAACTCTTTCTTTTCTAAAACTAAATAGTTTTTCACCACAAAACCCACAAAGGGAAACTCAGATCTCCCATCAGATCTCAAAAAGGAGAGATTTTTAAAATATCATAGTTCGTGTTCTTCAAGATCCGGCCAACAGAGAAAGAAAGAGACCCACTTCCAAGAACCCCACTTCGGGGAAGATCCAAGGCTCAAGGGAGAAACCCCCTTTCATCAGCCCCAAAAATATCTTAGGAGTTTAACTCCTCAAAAAAAAAAAATATATATATATATATATACAAAATAATAAGTATTTCTTTTTGGGAGTACAACTCCTAGTGCAGGGACCAAGTCCCTTTTGGCGCCTGAGCGCACACGTGCTTGGCATGTGATGCGCTCGCGCTTGAAGCGCCAGCGCTCGAGCGCACACGTGCCGGGCACGTGAGGCGCTAGCGCTCAAAGCGCTAGCGCCAGCGCCCGCGTGCCGCACACGTGAGGCGCTAGCGCCTTCTCCCACGCATCCTTTGGATGCCTCCCTTTACATATATATATGTGTGTATGTGTGTGTGTATATGTGTGTGTATGTATATATATATATATATGTGTGTGTGTGTATGTATATATGTATATGTATATATATATATGTGTGTGTGTATATATATGTGTGTGTATATGTATATACACACACACACATACTCCACAACACTGTCCTCGTTAGAAAAAAATTCTAACGGGGCGCTACCCCGCACCCCGCAAGGGGGCTGCTAGCCCCCTTGACCCCCAGCCCGCTATCCGGGTAGCGGGACCCCCGTAAAAAACTCTGCGGGGCTCCCGATATATCCAAAACCCCTTCAAAATACAACACTGCACATTGAGTTCGCATGACCTGTTTGACCCGTCAATCGGAAGTTCTCTCGCTCCAAAGGCGAGGGGTAATTAACGGCAGCTTAGTTCGCGGCTGCCGGAGATTCGGATCCCTACAATCAATAAACCCAGCCTACCCTAGGCAAGGGAAATCTGTAATACGCCTGACAAGCGCGCGCGTATTCCCATCTTAATGGGGTGACGAAAAACTCCCTACAGTGATACAATTTTTAGAATCCAAATAATTAGTTTTGTGAAAACTAGTTAGTATTTTTTAAATCTAGCGTTTTAGTCTCGGTTAATCGATTGCTACGGAGTTTTGATTCGGATCAAAACTCCGCCGCAATCGCATATAGTACGCGGATACTCGCCGAATAATATTACTAGATAGCCACGCCTCACAGCCCCGACCATGTGACTGTAGGAGAACCCCGTCGCCAAAAGCACACACTCAAGTGCTCGCGGCCACGGTGTTTCGCCTTAGTGCACTTCGTCGACGGTATCGGGGGTGCGGCCATCTACTAAAGTTCCTGACGAGCATTCGATCAAATAGTCGGGAATCTTGTTGAATTGCCTGACTGAGTTATTGAAAAGGGTTTTCAATTTGAGACTAAAATGCAAGGTTTATAAGTTAGGCATGAAATCCGGAATATGAGATATTCCGGTTTATGATGTCTAAGGAAATACGGATTCTAATTATTATAGTTTTTCATTTCTTTTCTGGGACCGTAAGTGTAATATGTGGGGTTTCCCAAATCTCGTTGCTATATGTCATCGGAATTTCGGATACGCGTATTTACTTACGTTGATGACATGTGATGTTATGTGTTGCTGATATGTTATATTGGATCGTCGTGATTGAATAGCCGGGGGTTTTATGTGAGATGAGAGTTTTTCATTTTCATTCATGTAAAATTTATATGTAATATTCTTTTATTGGGACACTTCCGAGTTGAGGATGATGTTTCTACTGATGTATATTATTTACTTTTCCGCATTAGGATAGACCCAAGGCGGGGAGCACAAGTAACCGGGTTCTGGAGTCCAGTGGGAGACCATCTCGAGGAGTCGAGACCGGATCTCCTAACTCTAAAATTGGCAGGGTTGCTTGCCGCTCTCGTAAGGGTCTAGGGATGTGGGATTGGCTATTCATCACGACCGTGGAATCCGTATTTTTCATTATTGGCTTAATTTAAAACACGAACCTCCTAATATATCCAATATTTCATATGTTGATTTCTGCTGCTTAGTTCTGTGATGTGATCATATAACCGCGTGAGACGAATGCTTTATATATATGATATATAATAAACGCTGCTTAAGTTTTGCACCCGCGCTAGTCCAGCCCCCGCTCAGCCGTTAGTTAAGTAACCTAACGGTGCATGACGGGTCCCGTGACGAATGCGGATGGCATAAGCGTTCGTTTTATTTTCGCTTCATTTTCTGTGATGTTTAGGAAATATTAAATGATGGGACTTCATTAATGAGATTAATGAAAAGAAAAGAAACCTAAAGATGTTATAGAATCAAAGGTAGCTCTAGTTCTTGCTTTGCATTAGTAGTATTCCTTGATGAATATCCAGCACCTCATTCGATGAGGAAAGAGCCGAGATCCCTTCACCGGGAGTCTTTAGCAAAACTAGCAAATGCTACAACTTACTCGGTTTATCATCATAGCTTCTGTAGTTTTTGCTTTACATAGTGGTATTCCTTGATGGATATCCAGCACCTCATTCGATGAGGAAAGAGCCGAGATCCTTTCACCGGGAGTGACTTCTTTAGCAAAACCTAGTAAAACCTATTCAGTTTGTTTTTGAAAACTACTCGATTTTAAAAGCGGAGCTTAAACCACTCCTTTTCAAAATCACTAGATTCTATAACGATATCAAGTTCATTACGTTAAAAGTTTTCTTAAAAACCATCTGTAACCCTCCGTCATTTCAGATAAGTGCTATTAGTATTCGTGCTACGTTTGTTGACCATAGCCAAGACGTAGTGTGCGGTAGCCGATTAGTGTTTATCTGCAGCATGTGATGCGATTGGATTAGTGTAGTCGTACGGTTTTGTTGACCTTAGCCAAGGGTCATACGGGTGGGTTTAATTCAATCAAGAAATGACGGGTTGAACTTGGCTAGCGCTTATGATTTGTTGACCATAGCCAAGGTCATAAGTTGCTAGGAGTAAAAACGATTATTGGGAATTTCAAGTGTTGAAATTTGCAATGAGATTGCATACCTTCTATATGATAGTTGGATCCCGACCCACTGCGAGTAAGAGTTACTCTTGGAAGAGTTTTCCACTTTACAATTAGTCGATCCATTAGGTGTCTAAGAAAGGTGTTAACAGGGTGATGCCCCTACGGAAATGAGGTTATTTAATTTGTTCCATGCGAAAGCATGGGTAGACTCTCTCTAAGTACCAATACCTGCTTGGCTGACCGATTGGCGAACTTGTAGGGTGTAATTAATCCCGGCTAATCTTACCTTTTAAGGCTTGAAGGAAGATTTGATAAAAACAGTGGGAGCCATCCTGATCAGATAAAATAATAACCAATCTAATCTTGCAAAGAGCGCACGCAAAGTATTTATCCTTCTCTTTTCTGGTAGCGACCAATGACATGCCTTAATCAAGATAATAATATGGATGTATTGACCGAACCTGCTTATTATATTGGGTTAGGTTCCGCTCTATCTTATGATTGTCATAAGTCTGAGCAAAAAATAGGGGAATATCCGGATTCCCACGCCACCCAAACGAAAAATAAGCATGTTGATGCATCGTCTTCGGGTGTATTCGTTACCAAGAACTGTTTCTTGGTTAACTCTACGTTATGGGTATTGGATACCGGATCAGGATCCCACGTATGTAATTTGTTACATGGGCTAAAGAGAGGTAGAGAACTGGAAAGGGGTGATATGTCTCTAGTAGTAGGGAATGGTGCAATTGTTGTAGCCAAAGCAGTTGGCGAATATCATCTTATATTACCAAGTGGTAACACAATAATTCTGAGCGACTGTTATTTCGTACCAAAAATATTGTGAATGTTTTCCTAAATCAAGTGTTGATTGGGTATGGTGCATTGTATAACGGTATATACGTTCTAAATCAAACTACAGTTATAAGTATACAGAACACACCCAAGAGGAACAGTTCAGAAATGAACGAAACCTTCTTGTGGCATTGTAGACTAGGTCATATCAATACAACAAGACTAGCTAAGTTGTATAAGGATGCATATTTGAATCCGTTCGAATTTACATCTTATGAAACTTGTCAGTCATGTCTCAAAGGCTAGATGACCAAATCTCCATTTACTGGACACGGAGAAAGAGCTATTGAACTCTTGGGACAGATACATAGTGATATATGCGGTCCTATGTCTACACATGCCAGAAATGGTTCATCGTACTTTATTACATTCACCGATGATCTCTCAAGATACGGACATGTGTTCCTGTTGAAACACAAATCTTAATCTTTTAAGAAATTCAAGGAATATAAGTACGAAGTTGAGAACCAGACGGGTAAAAGTATTAAAATCCTTCGATATGCTCGGGAAGGAGAATACTTGAGCACGGAATTCAGAGACTACTTAAAAGAGAATGGAATTCTCTCTCAGCTTACTCCTCTATATACACCACAGTACAATGGAATTTCGGAGCGGAGGAATCTCACTCTATTAGATATGGTGCGCTCTATGATGAGTAATGTTGAGTTGCCTATTTCCTTCTGGGGTTATGCACTTGAGATAGCTGCATACCTATTGAATAGAGTTCCGACCAAATCCGGTGCCTACCACTCCATATGAGATATGGAATGGGAAGAGACCATCTCTTAAACGAGTTAAGATATGGAGTTGTCCAGCCTATGTTAAAAAGCAAAATCCGGACAAGCTCGAGACAAGATCAGTTCTGTGAAAATTTATAGGATATCCCAAACATTCGCGAGGGTATATCTTCTACCACGCCGAGAAACAAAAAGTGTTTGTTTCTCGAAATGCCACCTTTTTAGAAAAGGAATTTCTTGTGAAAGAAATTAGTGGCAATAAGATAGAACTGGAAGAAGTTCTAGCTACACAAACTATAACTTGCGATTTGGTGGGACCGGAGGATTCAATAGTCCCCGACGAACCCCAGCCACTCTGCAGATCTAGTAGGGTTCCTAATCCACCTAAGAGATACTACGGTTTTCTCGTAGACGGTGGGAGCGAGGATTGCATCATGGAAGATGATGACCTAACTAGTTTCGAGCAGGCCATCACAAGTGGAGACTCTATGAAATAGTTGGATGTTATGCGATCTGAGATGGAATTCATGTACACTAACAAAGTATGGACTTTGGAAGTTGCTTCTAAAGGGGTAAAACCCATCGGGAGTAAGTGAATCTTGATTAGATAATTGGTGTAGATGGAAAAGTTGAGATTTTCAAAGTTAGACTTGTAGTAAAAGGTTTTCGTTAACGATCAGGTGTCGGCTATAATGAAACCTTTTCTCCAGTGGCTATGTTTAAGTCCATCAGGATCTTACTTGCCATTGCTGCATACCATGACTACCAAATCTAGCAGTTGCACATCAAGACCGATTTTCTAAATGGTGATTTAGAAGAGAGCGTGTACATGACACAGCCAGAGGGCTTCGTAGACAGTGGGAGCAGCGGAAGCATGTGCAAGCTGCTTAAATCAATCTACGGATTAAAGCGGGCATCGCGGAGCTGTAACGTATGTTTTGATGAAGCTGTCAAAGAGTTTGACTTCATTAAAAATATAGATAAACCATGTATATATAAGAAGACTGTAGAGAGTAAGGCTGTCTTCCTTGTATTGTACGCGGATGACTTGATAGGAAACGATGTTCCTATGCTACACTCGGTCAAGTTCTTCTTATCACAAAAGATCTAAGTAATGCCTCCTACATCCTGGGGATATAGATCTATAGAGATAGATCTAGACGGATGTTGGGATTGTCCCAATCCAGATACATTGACACTATACTAAAGAGGTTTAGTATGGAAGATTCTAAGCGTGGTAATATACCCGCTTGTTCAGGAGTCGCTCTCTCTAAAGAGATGTCTCCCAAGACTGATTTGGAGAGGGCTCGCATGCAGGAGATACCCTATGCTTCAGCAGTAGGGTCAATCATGTGTGCGATGTTATATACCAGACTAGATGTAGCTTACTCACTAGGTATAGTGAGTAGGTATCAATCAGATCCAGAGGAGAAATACTGAACAACTGTGAAGAACATTCTTAAGTACTTGAGAAGGACTAAAGAGATGTTCTTGGTGTATGGTAACGGTGAACTCCAGGTGGAATCCGTTACCGATTCGAGCTTCCAGAGTGATAAGGACGACAGTAAGTCGGTCTCGGGTTTTGTCTTCACCCTTAGTGGAGGAACGGTATGTTGGAAGAGTTCCAAGCTATATACCGTAGCAGACTCGACGATGAAGGCTGAATACATCGCTACCAACGATACTGTCAAAGAGGCTGTTTGGATAAACATGTTCATAAGATGAACTTGGTGTGGTTCCTACCATTGAGCATCCAATACCTGTGTATTGTGATAACAATGGAGTTATGGCTTTGGCCTAGGAACACCGGTCCCATCAGCGATCCAAACATATTCTTAGGCTGTATCACCTGATCAGGGAGATGGTAGATCTCTGGGAGATTGAGGTCAGGAGAGTTGACATTGAGGATAACACAGCGGATCCACTCACCAAGGCCCTCCCCCAGATGCTAATCGAGAGACTTTTTTGGGATGTTGGGTATGAAATACTAGTGCAAGTGGGAGATTGTTAGTGATATGTATGCCCTAGAGGCCATTATTGTATGATATAGTGGATGCTTAGACATATATATAGAGGACTTTCTTGCTCGACATGATAGTATACTATCTGGTTGTCTTTATCTTAACATGTTCACTGGTATTATTATACAGTCTCTCATATACATGTTGATAAAGCCCTTAGGATATTGGCTTGACTACCAGGACTATGATGTGGATCATACTACTGGGACCTGGATAGTCCACAAGCACATCTTTCAATTGTTCCTAATCGAGAGAATATCGAGACAGGGAATCGATATTCCAAAGTAGACTAGTGTGTACGTTTCTCGACCCTGTATGGGGTGATGGTTGATCTCATATCCATTGGTGTTTGACATCAAAGATTGCACACATGTGCTCATTAGAGAATGGGTACACCGAACAGGACTCGCCGAGAACTCTTAGATGGTAATATACCTATCGTCAGATAGCAGTTCTCTGGTGACACTGGTACATGTTAGTCTGTAGACCCGAGATCGTCATAGAGTCTTGTGTGGCTCCCACTGTGCTTTGATTTCCTCCCTACCACGGCTCAAATGAGTCGTGCAAACTGGTGGATTTTGGGTACAGTTCCGAGTCACATGGAGGCAATGAGCGATATGAGGGGTTTCGTCTCTCCCGGTATAGGGAGTTGATGTTGCGCTATGCTCGATTGGCTATAACAATAAGTAAGTCCCTGGCCAGGGCTGTTGATGAGATTTACTAGTAAGTGTTATCAGTAGTTTCTCATACCGTTATGAGCCTTACATCGGCATGACTTATCAAGTTATTAGGGTCTGACGATTCCACCCCCAGACTCGATATGCGACATATCAGACGAAGAGACCGGACTGTACTGTAAGTGTTACTTATAGGTTTCATGGGAGTTTGGACAAGCTTGCTTATTGATCTTCTAATCGCTCAATACCTGGATGGCCGTTACGTCCAGCTAGTACCGCTGACGGCTTGTGGGTGACTGATGTGATCATCACCTACTGCTGGCGTATTGACGAGTTTTTAGAGTTCCACACACAAGTTTTCTGGTTCAAGCGAAACGAAGTAGGGCACATATGTTGATATGTGCGGGGGCCTGATTAAATACGAGTATGTGATACAGTATTTTAATCTGGCAGTTATTTGTATCGGTTAGGTTATATGTGATATAACCAGATTATCGAATCAAGTGTTGATTTGATAATGTGATATACAGATAAATGATATTAGTCGGTTATATGTGATATAACCGGATTATTAATTCAAGTGTTGATTTAATAATTTGATATATATTATATTTGATATAACTATATATTAACTAATATTATTAGCTCACTAATTATTCTTCGTTATATATATTAATATATATGATATATCTATATATATTATATGAAGCATGGCATGGATTTTCTATTTTTTAAGAAAATAGAAAATGAGGTGTAATATATGAAGATATTTATAGAATGGGCAAGCATGGGCTTTATCATTTGTTTATTACTCTTGACTCACTATTCAAGCATGGTTGCAATTTCTTATTGCAATTTATTTCATGCTTGAATAAGTGAGGTCAAGGGGGTTGCCATTCTACACTTGATTCTTGACTTGAGTTATTTTTTTAGCTCCTTCTTGAGCTCATGAGATGAGTTCTAGCATTCTCCATTTTCTTCATCTCATACTTCAAGCTTTAAACCCTCACATGTGATATGAACTATAGAGCTTGAAACCCTAGTGAGCATATAAAACCCCTACTTCACCATCCTACACTTCATTAGCACTCTAGTGTAGTGTGTTTCCTTCACTAAAGAGTTTAGTGAAGAGGTAGCTTGGATTGGCGGACTTCGGGTGGATCATCTTCGGCACGAAGATCATCGGGGGAACCTTGTTCATTCTTCAAGTGGAGTCGCGTGGACTACTACTCGGAGCATTTGAAGAGAAGGACACAGTCTACAAATGTTGTAACCTCCTTCCCTTCTCTTAGTTTTCATATCATCACATAGTAAACCCTAATATTCTAGTTAAGATCTTGGTTAGTGTTCGTTAGCACCACGAATTTTTGAAAATTGCATGTGTGATGCCGTTTAAACCCCGTCGCGGTGCTAGCAAACACTTTCACAGCGAAAGGAAGGCCGACGAGCAAACTCATCCGAACCCCTACTGAGCCTGTCAGTGACAATCTCCATACAGTCCGGTCTGTTCGTCTAAGAGTATCACATATCAAGTCTATGAAGGTGGATAAAGTCAGACCCCTAATAATACGATATTTCGTATCAGTATGAAACCCATCACCAACTGAGAAACTATTGATCCAAATCAGTAATTCTCGTCTATCTTGGCCAAGAATTTCCGGTGATGGCCACCCGTGCACCGCGTGACATCAACTCCCAATACCGGGAGAGATGAATCCCCGACGATCCGCTTACTGCCTCCATGTGGCTCAGGACTGTACCCAACTAAAACCTGTTTGTACGACAATTTTGAGCCATGGTAGGGTAGTAATCAAAGCATAGTGAGAACAAACACGAGACAAATGACGATCTCAGGTCGACAGACTAACCTGTACTCATGTCACCTGAGAACTGCTATCTGACAATAGGTATAATACCATCTAGCATGTTTCCGGCGAGTCCGTCCAGTGTACTCATAACCCAATGAGCACATGTATACTATCTTAGGTGACTAACTGACACCAATGGCCTGTGAGACCGGCCACCGCCCCTTGTCGAGGTCTCGAAAAGTATACACTAGTCTACTCCGGAGTATCGATGCCCAGTCTCGATACTCTCTCGACTAGGGACATTTAAGAATGTACTTATAGACCATCCAGCTCCCACGTATATGATCGTCATCATAATGCTGGTAGTCAAGCAAGAATCATATGGGCTCTATCAACATGTAATAGTGATCTGTAATACCACATAATGTATGTACATGATGATAAAGGCAAACCATATAGCATACTATCATCTCGAATAAGACTGTTCTACCCGTATAGGTGCTCTCTCAATCATCACAATCGCGTGCCTGCGATTACAATAATTGACTTGAGGGCACTATAGCCAACAATCTCCCACTTGCACTTAAGGCTAATTATTGCGGTTTCGTATTCTCACAGTCCGTGTGACACCGAACACCCAACTTCTCTACTAATTAGTCTCACAAAACCCGTTTGTGAAACTATTGCGTTCGAGAAATAGCCTCAGTGAGTGGATCCGCTCCAATGTTTCTATCTTTATCTCTCTATATCTCAACTTCGCGAAGAAAGACTATCTCCCGAAATGAGCGATACCTGTCTTAGAATTTGTCTAGATATCTGATGGAACCCAGTTCACAAATGAACTCCAAATCCAACAAACTTCTTAGAACGTATATTCCACTGAATTTTATCAGTATCCTGCGCCATGCCTTCCTCAGTATCCACTTAGACCACCTGGCCAACATACTGCTCCTCAAAAGAGAGAAAACTATAACTCTGACAGTCACTCTGTCATTCAAGTCCTCTTGAAAGCCTGAAATGATAACCGCTTCCTGAAGGAGGCTGTCATTACCATATACCAAGAACATCCTCTTATGTTCATAACTGCTTCCCAATGTTTTTCCAGAATTGGATTAATATATACGCTTATTGCAGTCAATGCAAAAGCAATATCTGGTGTTGTACTTGACATTTCATGATTAACTCAACTGCCTAAGCAAGTGATATGCCAATCATGCAAATATCTCTACTCATCAGTCTAGAAAACATCTGTTTAGAGAGGGTGATTTCATCACCTGCGGGTACACCACCAAGTCAGGAGTCATCCATTCTAAAACACTTTAGAATAGTATTAAGTACCCGAATTAGGACACTTCCCAAATGATCTAAAATCATAGATCTAGTGACCAGAATCCCTGATATTTTATCCAGATCCTATGTGGAGAAACAACTTGTGACAACCACAGTATAACCGATCGTAGTATAGGAAGATCACTTCCTATCAAGAGCATGTCATCCAAATACCAGGACATCACTCCCTATTACTTTCTTATCGGATCTATCTGTTGTTCTGATGAAGTCAAACTCTATGACTGTCACATTAAAACTAGATGATCTATCTCCGCTATATCTGCTTTAGTCTATAAATAGACATAAGTTACTTGCCCACCATGCTTCCGCTGCTTCCACTGACTACAACAACCCTCTAGCAGAGTCATATACACGTGCACTTCTAAAACTAATTTAGAACGACGTTATACTCATCATCCTGCCAGATCTCATATTCTAGAACAGCAGTAACGGCAAGCTTGGGCCATCAAAAACCTTCCTGTCACCGTCTTTGAGGAGACCGAAGTACCTATCGGGTGACTGAGGTTACCCACCAAATCTGCGGAGTGGCTAATAGATCGTCGAAACTAATTGAATTTTTAGGTTCTACTAAATTTTCAGTAATCGTTTGTGGTTTTGGAATCACTTCCAGTTCTACTATACTCCCACTAATGTTTTCTGAAAAGAATTCATTTTACTAAAAATGTGGCGAGTCAAGAACAATATAACTATTGATCTTCCAAATGGTAGATCTTCCAAATGGTAGAATGTTAACCCTCGTCAAAGCCCGGGAAAACCCACAAACTGTCATTACTGAAACGTGCCTAGAGTTTATCTGGATTCTAGTTTTAAGTATAAGCCGGACAACTCCATATACCTTAACATCGTTAAGATATGAATCCATTCTATATCTAATATAGAAACAAATGCACTAATTTGATTGGAACCAGATTAAAAAATCAAGCAATTGTTTCCAGTGCATATCGACTAAATGGAAGAAGGCTAAGCAGCCGTACTCATCAAGGAGCATACTCACGGATGAGTAACCCGAGAGAGAAATAAGTTCTTAAATATATTACTTACAACGGAATACCTAGCATAAGTATCTACATCTTCGATCACCTCGAAGAATCCTGATACTTGCAACATATGGTTCTCTACTTTATTCTTATACCTATAACTTTTTAAAATCTGGATCTTGTATTTCAACGAAATACTTGTCTAAAACTAGAGAAGTCATAAGTAAACGGAATATAGTACGAGTACCAACCCCTTTATCCTAATGGACATCGGACGACATACAATACTTTGTATAAGTCCTCTGAGTTTAATAACTCAAACCTTGTGCGTCGTAGGTTGAAAACTGTGTTATGGTTAAGAAAAATTACACCGTTGTTGAATGCACCTTACCTAACCATCAACTGATATAGGTAAATATCATAAACATAATTTCAAAAAGTTATACCTCGCTCTATAAAATAATCGTACAGATATATCGGTTTGAAATTGGTGCATAACAACGGATATTCAAAACCAAATATTTGCCGTTAGGCAACACCCAGATGATTTCCTCAAATATCACCAATTACAAAGAATTCTGATATACAGAGGTTCTAATCACCTAATTCCCAATATCTTACTCCCACTCAGGATCTGTAACGCCATACAGATATGAGAATCAAGTCTGGTAAATACATACACTGGAGTCAGAATCTAATTGGTAAAACAATTTTCAATTAACACCGCACAGTAAAACTGAAAATGTTTCGAAGGAGTGGCCGGGTATTCCTCGTAATGCATCTTCCACTATCCAGATTCATGACAGTAACCGTATATTTACTTCCCCTCACTCCAATCCCTTCATATGTGTTTACTTCTTACCTTCTGTACACCATACTTAGGCTAATTGGTTTTCTTCCTTTCCTATCTTTTGGCACCAGCCTAAGGTTCGGAAGAAGACTATCCAATAAGCGTAATAGGTGTACTCTTCTAATACTAGGAGCCCTCACAACCTGAGAGAAGATAAAGAGAGAAGACAACCGAATAATGCTATTCAATTTCTCCCGAACCGGAAACCATTCTCGAACTGAAACAAGTTCTTTCGAGTTCGTATGTAATTATACGATGGCATATCCAAGCAATATGGATTTTCATAGTGATACGAAGTGTTCTGGAGAAATGCAAAGGGGAAGTACGAGTGGAAATGATATACGCGGCTTCATCGTGAATAATAGCAGTCGCAATTTCCTTTGTCATCACTCTAATCCCTTTATATGTCTTTACTTATTACCTTATGTACACCATACTTAGGCTAATTGGTTTTCTTCCTTTCCCTACCTTTCGGCACCTGCTTATGGTTTGGAAGAAGACTATCCAATAAGCGTAATAAGTGTACTCTCCTAATACCAGAAGCTCTCGCAACCTAAGAGAAGATAAAGAGAAAAGACAACTGAATAATCATATTCAAATTTTCCAGAACCAGAATCCATCCTCGAACAGAAACAAGTTTTTTCGAGTTCGTATGTAACTATACGATGGAATATCCAAGCAATATGGATCTTCGTAGTGATACGAAGTGTTCTGAAAAAATGCAAAGGGAAAGTAGGAGCGGCAGGGATATATGCGACTATGACAATCCAAAAGCCAAAGTGTTTTAAGAAGGTTCGGTTAAGTTGGTTCATGAGTTTTAGTTCAGGGTCGGGACATGGTCGCTGCCAAAGAGAGAGAGAAAAGAAACACTCAGTGTGCCTTCTAATCTAGATTAGATTGGTTAATCATTTTATCTAATCAGGACGGCTTCCACTGTTTCCTCGAATTCTCCTTCAAACCCTAAAAGGAGAATTGGTCGGGATCATCTGAAAATCACCCGAGAAGTAACACCTGCTCATCAGTGGGAATCGGGATCCAACTATTATCGCATGATAATTTGATGGAAGCCACTCAAGTCACCACACTCCAGAAGGTATGCGCATGCCTAACAAGTTTTCTTTATATTTGAAACTCCCGATATGATTTTTACCCCTAGGACCTTAGTGACCTTGACGAAGTCAACAAATCAAAGAGTCCTAGTCAAGTTCAACCCGTCATTATCTTGATTGCATTAAACCCACCTGCATGAGCCCTTGACAGAGTCAACAAGGCCGCACGACTGTCCTAACCAATCGCATTGTATGCTACAAATAAGCACCACTTAGCTACCGTACACTACGCCTTGAAGGAGTCAACAAACGCAGCACGAATACTAAGCACTACTCGTAGGAAATGACGGAGGGTTGCGGCTGGTTTTTGGCAAAAATCCTTTAACGTAATGAACTTGATATCATTGAAGGAACCGAGTGGTTTTATAAATATATATATGGTGACGTAAACTTTTGCTAAAGAGGTCACTCCCTGTGAAGGGATCTCGGCTCTTTCCTCGTCGAGTGAGGTGCATAATATTCCTAACTGAATACCACGATGCAAAGTAAAAGAATCGACTATAGTGAAGTTATTACAATGACGCAAACTTTTGCCCAAGAGGTCACTCCCCATGAAGGGATCTCGGCTCTTGCCTTGTCGAATGAGGTGCTGGATATTCATAACCGAATACCGCTGAACAAAGCAAAAAGAAACGTTTGTAATAACAGTTTTCAAAAATCGGTTCCAACATCATTTAGGTTTATTTTTTCTTGCATTAATCAAAATTAACGTAATCCCATCAATTAATCTATATCACATCAGAAAAGAACGAAAATACAATGTATGTATATGCCATGCACATTCGCCACGGGGCTCCGTCATGCACCGTTAGGTTACTTAACTAACGGCAGAGCGGGGGCTGGACTAGCGCAGATGCAAAACATATTCATCTACTAGTATATATAAATAAATATATATATATAACATTCATCCCAGGCATGATATAAGCAACATCACAGAAAAGCGATAAGCAATACAGAATAACGGATAATCTAGGAGCCCCGGGTTTCCTTTGAACCGCAAATGAAACCCGACGTTTCCCGGTCGTATGGATAGCCTGTGCAATATATAAGCAAGACCTCTACAAGTGCGGCAAGTTATCCGTCAATCTGAGAAGTGAGACAACCCCAATCAACAAAGTGAATGGGTCATTCAGCACTTCACGGAATTCGGTAACTTGAGCACCCCTCCGTGGGTCATCCTATACTCCCTACGAGTGCGGCGAATAGCCCGCCAATTCTAAAGTAAGGCCTCCTCCGTCTCATCTCTATGAGATACGGGCTCGTTGCCCTCTAGAACCCGGCTACTCGAGCACTCCACCGCGGGATAATCCTAGTACAGAAAAGAAAAGTATATATACAATGGCGACATCGACCTCAACCCGGTCGTGTCCCAATAAAAGAATATACAATCCGACGGAAACGGAAGTCCACATATCGAACGCTCGCCCCGCAATAATGAATATACAAATGAATCTAAATTGTACAACTATCATTGCACCAGAGGCTATCCCACACGACAATCCGAACATAGCCATCACAGCTATCAACATCACAGCAGTATAAGCAAGTATGTGCAACCCCGTCTAAACGACATATAGCAAATAGACGACGTTTGAAGAACACATACACCACATCACAGATATCAACGATGCAAAATTTCAACTTTTGAAACTTTCCAAGTTGCCTCCAAGCAAAGATAACACTAAGCGAAATCTAGGGAAAATCAAACATGACCAAAAATACCAATTTACAAAACCCAAAACACAGAATGAAAATGGGGCCTAGATATGAATGGTGAACCGGCCAGGCCGGTTTTTTGTGCATTTTGGCCGGCCAAAGTTGGATGAAATTGCCTCATTTTCATTGTGTCATATTCATGTCTAAATTAAGTCTCTGCACTTGTTTTAAAAAAATTCAGAGATCAAAAAAATTTCAGAACAGAGAGTGGGTTTTGAAATCGGAATTTTTCGGTTTTGAAACTAATGCATCGTCTACTACTAGTTTCTAATGTTTGGATGGCTCTGATACCATATTGGGGTTCCTAGCGTCCTGGCCGTCGACCGCGGCCGTTGCGGAACGAAAAATTTTGGTGTTTAAAAAACTTGGCGCTAAAAACAACTATCTAGAATCAAAACCAAACATGAAACTAGCAAGTAAAGGTGTTAACTACTGTGATAGAAGGTGTTATACCGAATGATACATGTCCTTCGGTCTTCTACCATCTTCCTTAGCTCTTTGAGATCCTTTGGATCGAGCTTGATCACCGGTCTTCCTTCGTTGAAGATGATCCACCCGAGAGATATAGCCCATGGCTCTAGCTCTATACTAAGAGTCTAATGGAGCAACTAGAGACTTTAGATTGCCAATCTAAAGTGTTTAGGGTGTAGTGAAGTGTTCTATGTGTGTATCTATCTCACCCCATCTCTTGATTCTCAACACATGAGATTGTAGAGAGGAGCTTGAAGATGAAGATGGAGGAGCTCAAGAAAAGAAGTGAGGAGAGTGAAGCTAATGGTGAGAAAAAACCCATGTAAGAAAATGAACCATCCCACTCATGAGAGAAAATGAAGCAAGCTTTTGTAAAACTCATTTTTTTAATAAACAATTCCAACCATGCTTGAATAGTTTGCACAAATGAATTGTTAATTCATTTATGCAACACTATTGAAGCATTGCTCTCACCATACTCTCACCATACCCCCCTCTCTTCTTTTACACCTCATTTTCCATTTAAAGTAAATGGATAAAATCTAAAATGAGGTGTCCGCTTTCTAAAATATTTTCCGTATAAATAAGAATTACACTCTACTGTATATACATGCATGTATTCGTACCAAAATACGAATACCCAAAGAGATAGAATTACACAAAGAACATAATACTAGAATATACATATCGAAATACATATACGTAAATTATTAAATCAATACCTGATTTAATAATCCGGCTCAAACCCGAGCCGGCTAGTATTATCAACCGTCCGATTGAAAGTCCGGGTAACTAGTACAATCATTCGATCGGAACCCTGCACGTATCCAATACGACTACTATATCATTTCGCCAGAACCAGAAAAACCTTCTGTGTGAGACTCTAAAAACTCGTCAATACGCAGCAGTGGGTTTAACCACAAGCACGTCAGCGGCACTAGCTGTACGTAATGGCTATCCAGGTATTGAACGAAAGGAAGGCCGATAAGCAAACTCATCCGAACCCCTACTGAGTCTGTCAGTGACAATCTCTATACAATCCGGTCTGTTCGTCTAAGAGTATCGCATATCGAGTCTATGAGGTGGATAAAGTCAGACTCCTAATAACGCGATATTTCGTGTCGGTATGAAGCCCATCACCAACTGAGAAACTACTAATCCAAATCAGTAATTCTCGTCTACCTTGGCCAAGGATTTCTGGTGATGGTCACCCGTGCACCGCGCGACATCAACCCTCAATACCGAGAGAGACGAATCCTCGACGATCCGCTCACTGCCTCCATGTGGTTCGGGACTATACCCAACTAAAACCTGTTTGCATGACTCCTTTGAGTTGTGGTAGGGTAGTAATCAAAGCACAGTGGGAACTCACACGAGACAAATGACGATCTCAGATCGACAAACTAACATGTACTTATGTCACCTGGGAACTGCTATCTGATTATAAGTATAATACCATTTAGCATGTTCCCGGCGAATCCGTCCAGTGTACTCATAATCCAATGAGCACATGTATACTATCTTAGGTGAATAACTGACACCAATAGCTGTGAGACCGGCCACCGCCCCTCGTCGGGGTCTCGAAAAGTATACACTAGTCTACTCCGGAGTATCGATGCCCAGTCTCGAAACTCTCTCGACTAGGGACGTTTAAGGATGTGCTTATAGACCACCCGGCTCCCATGTATATGATCGCCATCATAATGCTGGTAGTCAAGCAAGAATCATATGGGTTCTATCAACATGTAATAGTGATATGTAATACCACATAATACATGTACATGAAGATAAAGACAAACCAGATAGTATACTATTATCTCGAGTAAGACTGTTCTACCCGTATAAGTGCTCCCTTAATCATCACAATCGCGTGCCTGCGATTACAATAATTGACTTGAGGGCACTATAGCCAACAATAATGGTGTACTTGAGGCCGTGGAGTGAAAAATAAGAAAGTGAGTGTCATTGTAAGAGAGAAGTGCGTAATAAAATTGGGGTTACTATATAGTACGTCCTTGTGCATGTTTCTCTACAGGTGGTATCATAGCATTACCACTCAATTCTCAACAGATTATGCAAAATTTGAGTCCCTTTTCTAACATCAGAGGGGACTGATTGGTACAAAAACATGATACGATGCAAGTCTTCACTATTTGAAACTCGAAAATCGGCAGATCTTTTATTTTATATTGATTATATACTTCTCTGATGTGGTGTACTAGTTGACTGCTGAGCTATGATTGGTTGGATTAAAAGTTATAGATTAGATTTCAAATTTGAATCTTGATGTAGGTTGATTCCCGGATCTTTAAGGCCGGCATACTGTCGGAAACTATTTTGAAAAGCTACCAGTCTAGTTGTAGCTTTTTGAGTAACTTATGTACAACATATTTAGTATACGACCGCTGCTGATCTCGCTCTTCTATTATAGGTCCGTCTACTTTCGACAACCAATCTGTTGTACCTTTATGCTGTTCTCGCCCTCTTGTCAAGGTAATACCTGAATTATGCCCTGATGTTACTCTTTCGCATTTGATGATAACATAATAGTCTCATCTCTCTTTTCTTTTTGTTAAAGCTCGAGGCATTTTGACAACTATTACATTGTACTCTTCAATTTGTTTAATAGTTCTTTGTTAAACCTATGTTGACTGGGGGACAAGCTGGTGGAGAGTTGGCTAGAAATATGCTTTCAGTTATGCATAAGTTTTTAGGGGAAGAAGTGGGGTTCAATTTCCTGCAGCAAACTTATCCCTTGCTCCTAATCTATATCTTTCATTATAATCACGACCCAAAACTACACATATAAATTTAGAAAATTTGGATGTGTGGCAGGACAGTTTCTTACCACAAAAGTTGCAAGTCCTAACAACATGATATAAATCCCTTAAACAAATCCAAAATACCACTATCCTCAAACGTTAAACAACTCGGAACAGGCATTCGAGATTTCATATATTGCATCAACCATGTAATTCATAGCAGTATTCTGTCATTCATGACTATAAGGATGGACACAGATATCCCTGAGACGGTTAGCCATTCAAGATACGCCATACAAGCACTGGCACTCGTTTTAATCCTGCCAATAAAACTGTAATGGTGGGGGTGAACTGATTCTACTAAATATGTGAACCATGTTAATATACTTCATTAATATTGTGGGGTTCGCAGCCAGACCTTTTCTTCATTCAGAATTTCAACATAAGGAAATTTTTGTTGCTTGTGCTTTCATACCATGTTGGTCTTCACCCAAAATTAAATGAGTGGTTGATTGACTCTTTTGCTTTACCATCCAACAGACCATAAGCATAAGCCACCATATGTTACTATTGTATATGCATTGATGAATTTTTTTTGCAGTTAAATTGGATTGTATCGAACGATGATATCATGTTTAGATCATCATCAGGACATTCTTAGAGCAGTTTGACAAGAAATTTTTTTCTTTTCCTGTCATCTGAGGCTCATGCACCACTGAAATAATTTTTTTCTTCCTATGCATGCTTCATAATTGTTGCAGCCTAACTAGCTCTTATCTGATATGTCATTTCAAAATGGTCTATGCATATTTATTATTCTCACATTATAGAAGGAATTTGTTGATGTATATTCATGCCATATATTCACCTGTTGTTCATTTTTTTTTTCCAGAAAATACCTGGTGCTCCATGCGATACTCTATGCATCGACAATCTTGACACGCACACAAGCGAATCTCACCTGAACTTGCTGCGGGAGAGAATTTCTCCGTATGAACTTTTACCATCACAATGGAAATTTCTTTATACATTTAACTTTTCTTATTTGTTTGGTTTTTTTGCGTAAACAGGGAACCTGGATATCGATACATGGGCCCCAAAATATCATCTGCTTCATTGTGTTTGATGTAAGTAAATACCTAAATGCATATTTTTTTTCAGTTATCTAGCTACATAAAAGCATTGAACATAAGCGAATTGTCTTCTAATATCTAAATGTATATAAGTTTCAATTTTATCTGCAGAATGTGCAAAATGCTACAGAAGCTGGAATTAAGTTGCAGGGTGTTGGTTGCGGTCACATTCCGGTTGATATAAAATATCCTTTTATTTCATCAATTTTGTTTTTGGTAAAATAGCTATCTGCAGCATTAAGGTGAGTTTAGCCTATGTTAATTAATATTTTTGCTTCCTTAACTCGTTGCAAGTATAGGGATTGAAGAAGAGCGCTTCCTTAACTCCGCCCAAGTAGATGGATTAAAGAAGAGTGCTTAGTCATGAATCAGGCATACTTATCTGAAGAACTGAATTTTTTTTTCTTTAGCGGCATCCCCAGAAACCTTTTCCACGTATTTCCCATGATATATATATTGTCCGATTTGCCTCCAAAATGTTTATGCTCCTCCAAAATGTTTATGCTCATGCGAAACTGTATTTTTTTCTCCGGAGAACAAAGTATTATCATGTTGTATAATAAAAGTTGTAAAAGTTGGATAATATTGAAAACATGGCAAGGGGCATCGGTTGTTTGACAAGGAAAGATATGATTTATAATAGTTACAAAATCTTTTTGGCTATATTTTGTTCTATATTTTATAAAGTGATGATTTTTTAATCATAAAGCCACAACATTAAATAATTCAAAGCCTTATCCCAACTATTTACATCTACGATTACACTTCTAATTGATTTCAAAAATATGATTACATTTCCGATCAACAACAGCTTAACATGTCTGGATGTAACATTACTCACAAATGATGTGTGTTGACAATATTCTAAACCGCGCCCGGAAGGCTTCAAATCCATCTAGTATTTGTAGACGCACATCACTTCTTCATGTGTGAAACGGGATGGATGAAACGGATTATCGATTTGACGGTTCTAGTGGACCATGTAAGACTATAGCCAACGGTTGTTTATTAGCTTGGCAGTGATATCCTATTTCATATCAACGTAATGCCGCAATTTGCACTTCAATAAATAGTTTAGATCTGTCAACTTAATCTAGTTTTGTGTTGTAAGCTCTATTTTCAACTCATACGTGTGTTACGGCATTACACATACTTAGTTTTTAAAAATCTGCAATTTATCCATTCACAAACGTCACTAATCTTCGATTTATCAATTGTTTGTAATCAATATTTCTTGGAGGATATTTTGTAAATAAAAATAGTAGAATAAATCTAACAGTCTTTTTTTTATTAAAAAGAAAAAAGAAAAAGGGACAACTGTGAGGGGGCTATATGAAAATTGCTTCTTAAACCCTAATCCCCAATTCCATTCCCTCTCGCAGATCCTGAGACTCGCTCGCAGAGCGACGATGGATCCACGATCCATACCGGGTCCGAACCCGAACCCGAATCGAGCCCTCTCCCAAACTCGGGTTCGGGTCTCGTTTCGGCTCATGGAACCCGATCCACCAACCGACTCATTTTATAAATTTGTGAAAGCGCGAGGAGAGCTTCACGCTCAATTCAATTTCTCGCCAACGAGACCGAAACAAGAAATAAAGGAAGAGGAAGAACAAGAAATCAGGGTTTCAGAGCTCTCAATGGCAACGATACGACGCCGATTCGATTTTCAACCCAATCGTACAAAGCTGCGGTTTTGAGCAATATGGTTATCAAATTAGTTTCAATTCTCCCTTTGATCTTTTATCTAAATCTCAATCGATCTTTCTTCAAGTCTTCTTCTTGATTTTGCTATGCAGATGTTATTGGTTCGTGTTTGGGGCTTTCCCGATGATGTTACAGAGAGAGATCGTCAATCTCTTGCGTTGGCTCGAAGGATTCGAGGGTTTTCGCTTCTTCAGCAGCAATCCAAGGGTTGCAGATGCCCAATTCAAAAACAGAATCACCACTCTGATGCCTACGCCAAGCTAGATGTAGGTCCATTTCTTGATTTTTGTTCTGTGAATCTTTGGGGTGCTTTCTTGATTACTATTGCTTAATTGACTCAAAGTTCAATTCTTTGTGCGTAAAATTTCTCAATGTGAAGTGAATCTAGGGTCTTTTCGATTACTGCTTAATTGATTCGAGTTCAATTAGGTTCCTTAACCAATTCAGGCTAAAGGATTTAGGTTAATTTCTGAATTGATCAGCTGACAGGGTTCTATTGCTTTGATGTTATTTGTTGCTGCGGCTTGATTGATTCAAGTTCAATTCTTTTCTTACTATATGTCTGACAACTTTAATTCGGGTTCCAGGGCCGGACCTTTTATTCGGAGAGAGATGTTACTTTGCAAGCTGCTGCGGTTGAGAAATCAATTCATACTCTTAATAACCCTACAGGTAATACTTTATAACAATCACGGTGTGTGTGCATGTACCTGATTTAGGTCTCATCTATAACTTGATATTCCCTATGGAAGCAATATTTGTAACATAGTTCCGTTGGCATAGTAAGACTCGACTTTTATCACCCAAGACACAAAGCCGAGACTGGAATTGTACCTGGTTTTTCTGCCTGAATCCAAGGAAACCTATGTGGTCGTGTCAAATATAGTATCTCACCAACGGTCTCCACAACATTTGGCCTTATGTTTTCTAAAGAGTAAAATGCATGATTTCTTTTTAGCTTCATTTGGACACAATGTGTTGTACTTAGTTCCATGTGAATGCATAATTCTCTGGTCAGTATGAAACAAGCTCTTCATTTGATTCTGAGTCAAATATGATTTGTCTTTGACTTCATTTGATAAGAAAGTCTATTACAGGCATGCATCACTTTTTGGTTTTAGGATAGAAAGGGTTTGTTTTGAATTCAAATGAGAAAGCAGTTGTGCCATATAACAATGAATCACCTCGTCCTGCATTGCCCAGTTGTGTCTATAACAATGAATCAGATAATACATATTAATCATATTTATTAATTTATCGCATCTTTTAGTGACACGCTTTTACATTAATGTATACTTAATTATTTATCCTTCCACCTTTTTCTTTCTGGAATTCAATATCCATGGTATCGTGTCCACTACAATTGACTTCATGATACTTGGGGGGCAAAAAAGGCTAGTTGAGAGACTTTTTAGTCGAGAGTAATTAATGAAGTAGATAAAACATAGTTTGAAATATTTTGTAGCATCCAACAATTTCTATAGAAGTTTTGTAGTCTAAGACTGCTGTTGATTTTTCTTCTTGTTCATGTTCTTCTGTTGTATATACCTGTCGTGTCTTCAACAGCCATGCCTATGCCTGTTGTATCTTCAGCAGCCTTGCCTGTGCCCTTGCGTGTCTTCAGCAGCAGCGCCCGTGCCTGTGCCCTTGCGTGCTGTTCCTGCAGTGCCATTGCCTGAAGTATGTCATTATTCATCCATGCTGCCCATTCTTCTCCTTACCATATGTTTTCTGATCGCTTAGGCTATGTTCAGTTTGAAAGAAAAAATGAGAGAAAGCAGAACATGGAGGCCGCATTCTTTTCGTTTCCCTCATGCATTCATCTTTATTTCATTTTCTTCCATCAGGTTTGAGTCGTTTGACATGTAACCAAGTGTTATGTGTTTTGCTATCACTAGGCTCTTAGAGTAGATGCATCTTTTTCCGTTCTCTTTTAGCAGCGCGGTTCATCCCAACAAGTCTTGTGTCAAAAACATTTGTTCTGGATTCAATTTTCCTTTCCGCAACTCTGAAGAATATTTGCCAACCGCCAAATTGTTATCTTCAATACGTTAATTCCCTTGTTGATACGAACATTTTACTTTTAAATGCATGAGAATGGGCACTAGAAGCCCAGCTGTTTCACTCAAAAATAAATTAGTAAATAATCCCTTGGTAAATACTATGTTACATCACAATCTTCGACTTCTACACTACAATTTCCTACTGCTATATACTGGTTAAAACCATTTAGACTGGTCCAATTCAGTCTGTAGTTTCATTGCTCACTTGAAAATCCTTAGATAAAATTGTAATATCATTTTCATAAACACAGGCATCGACACACACACACACAAGGAAGAATATGATGTTCCTATTAAGCGAAAATGTTTCTTTCAGTTAATAATAATAATAATATAGCTAATGCATCATAATTAATTGAGTAGACATACAACCGATGCATAATTTATGCAGTATCTGCTTTTGTTTAATTTTCTCACAATTTAAAGAAATTAGTTAGATGCATATGCATACCACTACACACCCTCCGTATTCACTGTCTTTCTTTATAATTTGCAGGGAACATGTACTATTCCTTTACCCAATACTCTATGCATCGTCCGTTTACCCACAAGCACACCTGAGAACGACCTGATGGGGCCGAGGTCGAAATTCTCTAGGTAAAATGGAAATTTCTTTTTTTACAAACAGATGGCAAACTGAAACTTCTTTTTACAATCCTTGTTTTGTTTCTTTGCATATCCAGGCAAGAAGGCTATTGTTATATGGATACTTGGCATCGACGAGATAATATCGTTTGCCATGTTAAGTTTGAAGTAATGCCTAAATCCTTTTTTTCGTGTCTGGGTTTTGTGTGCGCGTGCGCGCTTCTGTTTTCTTTTCTTTTCTTTTCTTTTCTGCTGCTGCTGCTGCTGTGTGTGTGTGTGTGTTGGAACAAGTTAGGGGCACTGAAAACTGCTATGCTTTATATGCAGAAAATGCAGCAGGCTATTCCTGCTATCTCTAAGGTGGGAGCAGATCATAAAGTGAAGTGTGGTGGTGTCAAATATAAAATAAGATATCCTTTTATTCTATCATCTTTGGTAAGGTTAATGATCTTCCTAATTGATATAATTTTTTCCTTGACTCGTTCAAAAGTTAGCAAAATACAGAGACTTCTAGGTTAATCAAGCAGAAAATGGAAGCACCATGCTTAACGGACATGAAACAAAGCTCTTACACAAGAGAACTATCAAACAGTGTAATGTTACATGATGCTGTATAGTAAAACTTGCATGTGATGGAGGTATAACATTGACAGCCTGGTAAAAGGCATTGATTGATTGGCAAGTAAAGATATGATACATGGTAATTACAAAATTTCTTTGGCTACATTTTGCTCTATATTTTTACAAATTGATCGTTTTTTTTTTACAACATTCAGCTTGGTAAGTACTGCTGTAAGCACTGATTCAAATTCTGGAAGGTTACAGGTTTAGATACAAATGAGTCCATACCATTAGCAAGGCAATCTTCTGCGCTCTCTGATAGAGCATTCGCTGTCATCTGCGGTATATACGTAAACTTATTAGAACAATTTCCAGCTATTTACATGTTTAGAATCAAGAATACTTATAGAAAATATCATCCAGTACTTCAAAGCCTTATCTGCTAAGAATTACATTTCCAACGGACGGCTTAAAGAGAAGATACATTGATCTGGTGTGCTGTTACTGATACATGATGTATGCCGAGACACAAAATTGCTAGATCAAAACACACACCAGAAAATTGTATGTTAGCAACCTAATGCTGCTATTTGCACTAAAATAAGCAGTTAAGATCTGGCCACTTACTTCAGTTTTGCCGTGCAAGTTCTATTTTTAACTGATGGATCACACAAGGTAAATACTTTTGTGCTAACATACAAATAATTACCATAAGCACTTTCACATCTGGCCAGTTAATAACTGAGTGGGTGAATGGGTGGAGAGAGAATAAGAGGAGATGCCAAGTAGATAAATTTAGACACGAGTTCTTTGATCAAAAACATCAAATTTAGTATCAGTGACTAGTCATCAAAATTCATGTTTATTTTAATATGCACATATAGTATATTTCATTATGCAAAACCTAATATTTAAATTAATAGCAGGGGAAGAAAAGAAAACCTATCTATATCTATCAATCTATATACATAATATAAACTCATACCGTGGCGGCAGTATTTTGCAATATACCAATATTAGCCTTCACATTACTCTCTGTTAGTCTATTATTGATGTGATTAAACCAAGGTTTGAGGTTTTGAGGTTTTGGCCGAAACCACCGATACGTGGTGGTTTCGAATCGGTTTTGGTGAAGACCGATACGAAACCCGAAACCAATATGAAACTAACCATACAATATTGTTTCGGTTGAAATCTTTAAAAAAAAAAATTAATACGATTTTTACTGTCATTGTGATCATTGTAGGCCTTCGTTGTTAGAAAACCGCAAAAAAATGAACACAAACCCTATATTAATACTTATCTAAGTACACTTTTTAATATATTTTGCATCATGGCTGGATTTTTAAACACTAGAATCGTTGTCTTGTAATATAGAACCATAAATTTAAATATTTAATATATCTACACTTATGTATGTTGTATTACCATCGAAACCGAAACCTGAACCAAAATTAGCCGAATCCCAACGAAACTAATAAAATTATAAGACACCGAAACCGAAACCGAGTTCTTGAACCTTGGACTAAACCATCATTTTTTCTCCTCTATTTGACTAGCAACTACCCAAATAATGTGAAGTCATTTCTAATTGATTTAAACTATGGAAGTATGGACAAAAGCTTTAATTAGCTTTGGTTCAAAAGTCCTAAATGCTACATCATAGGAAGAAGAAAAAGTCCAATAGTTATTCTCAACCTTTTTCCATATAAGTTTTCTATATAAGAGATGATTTTGGCAAAGGAGAGAAGTAGAATGAATACACACACATACAGGGAAGTGCTCCATTGCAAACTGGACCGCGGTTTTTAAAAACGGAATCTCCTGATCTACCACATATTTTAACGATCCAATCCGTTCAAGTTGATCATCCCACCCTCAAATATATGTATATGAAAATTCAAAGGATTTGAAGACCTCTAGTATATGCATCGATGGGTGCAAAAATGAACGTTTTTCATTAATGCAACCTAGACTTCATCCGATGCATAGGCTGGAGGCCTTCAAATCCTTTGATTTTTCATACACGGTAAAGAGTTTTTTTGAGCAGAAGTAATTTTAGCCGAGTTTTTTTACCTCTTCCGTTTTTTCATGTCATGATTCTTATTGAGTAAAAGTCCTTTGAGTTATTTTGTTGCATCGATGGGTGCAAAAATGAACGTCTTTCATTAATACAGCCTAAACTTCATCCAATGCATAGGCTCGGCCTTCAAATCCTTTGATTTTTCATACACGGTAATGAGTTTTTTTTAGCAGAAGTAATTTTAGCTGAGTTTTTTTTACCTCTTCCGTGTGTGCTGCATATTTCTTTTGTTAGTTATTTTGTTGTTGTTGCCTTGTTTGATTCTGTGAGCTATTTGTCGAGAATTAGAGACTTATTTGGTGTACCACTGGCACCTATTATAGTTGTAAGCTATTTAGGTGGTTGCAAACTTATTTGAGTTAGAGAAGACTGATTTGCCTATACTATCCTCAGCAATGTCAGAAGTGAGTTCTTATCATTTTGGGATAAATGGGGTATAATATGGGGCAAGGAAAAAATGTTATTATTATATATATTAGAATATATTAGAAAGTTGTGGGCATGAAGCCAGATCCGGCTCTTTTTTGGCTTTTTCTGTGCAAAATTAGTTTAGACCCTCCATTTGGCTCAGACTTTTTTACAGCCTCATATCATATATATGCTCTGTGTTGATTGGATAATGTGTTGGAAAATTATCCTATTGCATCTACTTTATGTTCTCCGCTACTTCTGCACTTTGTTGGAAAACTATCCTCGGCCCCACAGACGGTAAAATAAATCAATTCTTCATTGTTCATCTCATACAATAGCTTTCTTTTCTTTTTTTCAAAAGAAAAAAAATTGAGCTATTGCTCATACTAAAATCATAATTTTCAGGTTGGATGTGATTACTTACACTTAAAATTAGCATCATAGATTACACTATCAATCATCACCTATATATCTTTAAAAAATTTGTGAAGTGTTCTTAATCCAATTGTACAATATTTCCAAAAATTAATAAATAATGATTATAAGAATGCTACGACGAAGAGAATTGATGATGAGAATTGATGATGGGCAACGATGGGCAACCGAGTAGTCCCTTGCGGCGATCGCGGTATCGTGCAACAATCGACACAAGCTTGCATGGCTATTGTCATTGTGCAAGAGGCGTCGGGTTGATAGAGACTACACGGACAGGAGACGGTTTATCGCAAGGGCGTTTGGACATTGCATCATGACATTATAGTACAGTTGTCAATATCATGATCTTCTATTTTAATTGGTCATTACCTTAAGTTATTTTTGATATCATGTTATAGTATTGGACAATCCATATTTGCAAGAATTTTAGTTCACAACAACAATTAAGCAAAACATTATTTTTTTGGTACTTCAGAATATTACTTTTTGCATGAGCTTTTCGGTTACAAGGGGCCACTTGCTAGTTTAAAATGAAAATGAATATCTGAACAGGGCAAACATCCTAACTTGCACTAACCGTATGTGGCGATGTTTTCAAAATGCTACTTTTGGCATTTTTAAGAGAAGGCGTGTCCAACTGGAATCAATTGCAAACCCTATGAAGGGTTTAGCATTTATAACAGTAAGAGATAGAGATAATAATCGATATTTGATAATAAACGATGGTTCATTTAGGAACTTACTGCGACGATAGGTGTCCTCTTCCTGCAACGCCCTTCCTCCCGACCTCTTGTTCCACCAACAGAAGCATCCCAGTAGCCATGTTCCTCATAATTACGAATCAGCCTCGTGGCTTGCAAACCATCCATCACCGGCATACATACATCCTGCAAAATGGATATTTCCTAAGAATCTTTTATCTTTTCGATGAAAACCATACTAAATGAAGCTACCATGTTATGGTTCACTCTAATATAGTCTAATAATAATGAAAGTCTACCAACATGCACGCGTTGTGCACGCGCATTGGAAATTAAAAATGTAACCCGGACACTTCAAGGCAATTTCCTAGTGTTAACAAATAAATACCAATAGAATTTGTGGTCGATTGCAAAATGTTTAGATAGTTCCCTCTCAAAACAAAGTAAAAACAGATATAATATTTGGTATATATTACCATGAGAATAAAGATCATAATGAGATAACAAAGTAAAAACAGATATAATATTTGGTATATATTACCATGAGAATAAGATCATAATGAGATCGTTGGACCGCACGAATTGCCTCCAATCCATTATTTGCCACATCGATGCTATGACCCAATTGCTTCATCATCGACCGAGCCACCATTATATTTACCTTGTTATCTTCAACAAGAAGAATTTTCGGCGCCATCTTATCTTCACTGCTTTCACTACTTCCATTTGATGCGCACCGAAATTTTGGATCATTTTCATGTCTATGGCTGCTTCTCATTGACCCATTCTCACTTCGAATCTGCTCGGTCTTGCTATTTTCGAGGTTTTCTTCTCTTCTATTTATTGTTTCGGTATTGCAAGTATCACACTCTAATTTTTGTCGAGGGCTTTCCATATACGTCTCCCTCGATATGCAGCTATTAGAAGAGTATGAATCGGAATCCTCTGACAAGCCATTTAGGCCATTTAGTCGGGCCCCACCAGATGAAAATAGAGTGCCCAAAGTACGTGGCTTAAAGAGAAATGACCCATTAATTTCACCGGTAACCTCGTCATCAGAAATCGACGAGTCATCATCTGTGTCATCGGAATGCTCTCTTTTTAATGGAACCTTGTAAGGTAACACAAATGTGAACGTGGAGCCACAATTTTCTTTGCTCGTAACGGTGATATGACCTCCCATTAATTCCACCTATTTCAAATGCATTTATCAAAAAAAAATGTTTTCTTTTTCCCGATTAATTGAAAATTGGATACAACAACCTTCATCTATATCTCGTTCAGCACTTATAACCCCTCAATTTTTTTGCTAGCATTTGGCACCTCTGATGTAGTATGATCAGATCTAAAACATCAAATTTGGCATGACTGCTGACTAATCTAGGGATAATAAGCAGTTGAGAGGTTATAAGTGTTGATCCAGATAATAGATGATGGGTGTCATATGCAATTTACCCAAGTTAGAATAGCATGATAAAGAGTCCCACCAGCTGTTTGCATATAGCAAGGCCAAGTCCAGTTCCACCGTATTTTCGTGCATGATCTGCACTGGCTTGCATGTACTTTCTGAATAATGAAGGTAACGCCTTTTCTGTTGACCAAAATAAGATTACTAAGAACACGCTGGATTCAAAAGGCTGACGAATTGCTAAGAAAACGGTTTAGAGTTAAACTGAATATTAAAAAAAACACTCTTCATCTATACTCATCCAGCAGGACCAGCACTCATCTTTTAGCAGCCTACACCCTCGGAATTGATTAATTTAGAGAGTATAAGTGCTATTTCAGTCAAATGGAGTCGGAGGGAGGGGTGTCGCGCGAATAAACCAGCAGCCAATCCCCCCCCCCCTCCTTTTTTTTTCTTTTTCTTTTGTTTGGGGGGGAGGGGGGGATTAGCAGCTAACTTATACTAATTACCAGACTACCCTAAACTAATGTATTTTCACTTAACTGTCATAGAGTTTTTTTAATTACAATAAGCTCCCTTAAAGTGCTGCATTTAAGGTATTCTGAACTCCCACAAAACCAATGTTTAAGGGAGTCTATTGTAATAAAGAATTTTTAAGATAGGTAACTGAAAAACACTCGTAGTTAAGGGTAGTTTAGTGTAATTTAGCCTAAACCGATTGAGAGGTTATAAGTTTTGAATAAGATATAAATGACGGGTGTTATATGTAATTAACCCAAGAATTTTAATCGAACCTGGTATTCCAATTCCCGTGTCATACACATCACAACGAAGCCACACTATTGTTTCATGTATGTCGCATCCTTCCAGATTGCCTTCAATTCTTGGAGAATTTGTGGTTTCCATATTGTCACAAATATGAGATTCTGAAGTGTTTTCGTCTATCGCTCTTTGAGACTCGAAATCAGAATTTTCTTCCGATACCACCTTAAGGCTTATCCCGACTTTGCCTTTATGTGTAAATTTGATTGCGTTGCTGCAAAATTAGAACGAGTCTCAATCTACTGAAATCAACATAAACCATTCAAAATATTGGAAAATTGTACGTAGTTGGTAAAAGCGCATATTCAAGGATATCTATACTATACATATCCACCATAGTAAATTTAAAAAACGTGTAAATAAACAATAAATCTGTACTATTCACCATAGTAGGAAAAACACAAATATATAAAGAATAAATCGAAGATTACAAGACTGCTTGACAATATACCTGATTAGGTTAGTTAGAATCTGCCGAATCCGTAGCACATCCCCAATAACCTAAAAAGAAGAATATGGAATAACTAAGATCAACAACAAATGTTACATAGAATAAAACTCAGAACTTGAGCTAACATATTGTTCAGACAGTTATTTATCCAATACTTTCGATAAACAAGAAATTACTCCAAGGTTATCAGCGGAACAAAACACAGGACATTGACCTTGTCTTTGGAAAGATCACTAGATAATTCTGAAGAATTGCAATTATGTCTTTTCCACAACTATTTTATGAAATTATATGAGCCTAATGCCAGATCGTTTGTCTTGGGCGTCAGAGGCCTTTCCAAGAGTCTGCAAGTTTCTTCAGGTGGCTATCTAGAATAAGAAAAATGCATCCTCGCAAATAGAATGTTGAAATCAAACTCACCTCAACTGGAACATTTTCAGCTACATGTCCTTCCAATGTCAGTTCTTTCTTCAGAGATGCCACAGCAGTTTGGAGTACATGTTTTATGACCTCTCTTGGTCGAAATTTTGTAGATTCCAACTTCATAACTCCTAATAGAAACAAGGAAGAAAATTAAGAATGCATGCATTAAAAAGATTTTTTTTACCTTTCAAGACTGAAAAATTTAAATATAAAGACAATATGTTAAAATGTAGTGGTTGCAAATGTACTAATACTAAACAAGGTTAAGGTCTCATAGATGAATTATCTGAATGATCCTAATTAAACCTTTAGAATTTAAGTTTTTGTCCTATACTTGGTTTAACATGTTGGCTTGTTTGCAAATGGATACAAATAAAGCACTTGTATATAACCCTGCAAGACAAATTTGGGAACACTGCTTAGCATTTGAAGGATTCACCTTTACTTATTTTAAAATTGTTGCACTTTGTAACTTCTCATAAAAATTCTTCTCAAAATGATGATGTCGGGCCCCGGTCCTTGCTCACGGAATAAAGTGCCACATGGAACAAAGTACCACGCCAAAGGACGGGGGCCACCTCTTGAATCCGTGGGAGCCGCCTCTTGAGTCCGTAGGACCCACTGTAGAATAATGGGGAATTTTCGGAATACATCCGAAAGAGAGCAGATCTGTACTATAAATGGAATGATACCACTTGTATAGTGTTTTTCGTCACCCCATTGAGATGGGAATACGCGCGTGCTTGTCAGGCGTACTACAGATTCTCTCTGCCTAGGGTAGGCAGGGGTTTATTGATTATGAGGATCCGAATCTCCGGCAGCCGCGGACTAAACTGCCGTTAATTACCCCTCGCTTTTGAAGCGAAAAAACCCTCCGTTTGACAGGTCAAACTGGTCATGCGAACTCAATGTACAGTATGCATGTGTCTTAAGGGGTTTTGGATATATCGGGAGCCTCGCAGAGTTTACGGAGGTCAAGGGGGCTAGCGGCCCCCTTGCGGGATGCGGGACAGCGCCCCGTTGGAAATTTTTTCTAACGGGGTCAGTGTTGTGTAGTGTATGTATATAAAAAAAAAGGGAAGAATAGCATCCAAAGGACGCGTGGGTGCCGGCGCCCCAAGTGCCAGGCACACGGGCATGGGCGCCCCACGTGCCTGGCACGCGGGCGCTGGGCAGGAAAAGGGACTTGGTCCCTGCACTGAGAGATGTGCTCCCGATTTGACTTCTGAAGTTAAACTCCTGAAAAAGATATTAAATTATGGAGTTAAACTCCCAGAAATCTTTGTAAAAGATTGAAGGGGACCCTCTTCTTCTCTTCTATAGCCTTGGCTCTTCTTTTGAGACTTAGATCTTCCCAAAATGGGATTTTTTAGATGGATTTCCTTTTTTCTTCTCTCTGTTGGCTGGATCTGGGGAAAAGGGGGCGAGACTTAAAAATATTCCCTTTTAGAGATCTGATAGGAGATCTGAGTCCCCTTTATGGGTTTTGTGATGAAAAACTATTTATTTTTGGAAAAGGAAGAGTAAAACTCTTAATTTAATTCAGAAAATAAGAAGAAGACTTAGATCCTTGAGGAAGGAGAAGGCACAAAAACCCTAGAATTTGAAAGAATGAGAAGTTCCTTTTTTATTTCATCATCATGTTGCCTTTTATAGGCTTACAAAATTACACATAGCTCCTTGGGCTTTACAAAATGGCATTTTGCCCATCCCATACCTTATGTGCTCATTTCTTTTGCACATGAGCCATGGGCTTAACAAAAATTTGGCTTTATGCCCATTTTTCTTACATTCATGCATAAAAAATTACATCAAAATTATTTATTACATAATTTCATTTCGGCATGGGAAAGGCCGACCGGCTAAGATGGTTTGGTCATGTGCGACGCAGGCCTATAGAAGCACCAGTTCAACGAATAGATACTCTCGATATAGGCAATGACAAAAGGGAGACCGGAGAAAATATGGATGGAGGTGATACGAAACGATATGGTTGCCAAAGGACTCAATGAAAGTATATTGTTTGATAGGAGTGAGTGGAGGCGGAGGATTCATGTGCTGGACCCGGCGTGATTCTCATGTTGGTTCATGTAGCCTACCCCATATGCTTGGGATAAAAGGCTCGGTGGTTGTTGTTGTTGTTGAAGGCCAGCCGCGGGGCTCGACTTGGGCATGGGCCCACTTGACCTGGGCTTGGGCCCAGCTGGTTGGGGTTGACTTTGATTTGGTCAACCGGGATGTAATTTTTGACCCCAACACCACTATTCAATGCAGAAACGCCTTTTAAGTGAACCGGCACTACAGGAGCTTGAGAGCTCCGTAGTTAAGCATGCTCGAGCCAGGGAAATTCTGGGATGGATGACCTTCTGGGAAGTGGCCCCTGATTGGGTCTAGTTCGCTCCTAAGGACAAAACCGTGCAATACGGAGACGCCTTTTAAGTGAACCAGCACTACATTGAGACAGAAGAATTGGGTTGATGCCAGTAGAAGATCGTTGGGGTATGATGTAATAATAACCAGTTTCAGTTGTACCTTCATCCGTATTTTAATCAATATTTTTTCCCAGTTTTTCTATTTTTCATATTCTATTTAATACCCTAATTCTATTTAAAGCCCAAACCTAAAATAAAAAACCAAACCCACAATGCCCGACCCAAGGCCCATACCCGAACCCATCTTTCTCTCTTTTAACCCTCTCCCTCTCTTTTCTCTCCCATCCCCTTTCCTTCTTCCCCGCAACCTCCTCCCCCGTCCCCAAGAGTGCACCTCCCCACGACGAAGCCCACGCCCAACAAATCCTCGAGATCCCCTCGCCGAACTTCCTCATCTACCTCAACATCCCCCTTTCTCTCTTAATCTTTCCCTCTCACTTCCACTCTCTCCATCTCTCTCTCGCTCTCTCTCAAAAAAACCACTGACCCCCTCTCTCTTCACCGTCTTCGAGATCGTCGCCTCACCGCAAGCAACCCACCACTCACTACCTCACTGCCACCGGCAGCTCCCCTCCCCACTACAACCAACTCCACCGCACAACCTAACCCACCGAGCCTCCTTCACCAACCATCACCTTCCTCTCCTCTCACTGCAGCACCTCCGTGTCGCCATCTCCTCCCGGGAACCCACACCTCTCTTTCCCTCCCTCTTCACTGCCACCCACAGCCGCCAATGCCCTTGCCATCATCGCCAGAGCCCATCACCAACTCCCACATCCAAGCTCCTCAACACCCTCATCCTCTCAACCCATCACCTTGCTGCTGCCACCTCGTCGCCGACGAGCCTCCACAGCCGCCGTGCCACAACCTGGACCACCACCGCTCGTCATCTCCTCCACTGCACCCTACAAACTCCCAGCACCAACTCCTCGACACCCATTACCCCCTCTATCGACATCAGCGGCGGCTACCATAGCCGAGCTCCCCAGTCAACCCGAGCCCCCACTTCCTCCTCTCGCCAGCAAACAACACAAAGCCTTCACCCCAGTCACCATCACTGCCATGGCCTAACCTCGAGCCCTCATCTCCAACCATCACCACCCTCGCCATCGCCGTTGAGCTGCCACCGTCGAACCCCTAGACCACCAAGTGCTAACCCTGTACCCATCACAGTGCCCTGCACTATGCCCTAGCCGAGCCAAACCATAGCCGAGCCTAAACCTTAGCCATTGTTGCCCTTCGCCGTCGCCGCACTGCTGTTGTGTTGTTGCTGCTGATTGTGTTGTCATGCTCATACCGTTGCGATGCGCATGTCGTTGCCGCCGCTGTCGTGTCCCCGTCATCATTGCTGTCGTCCGAAAGCAAGTGAACTCTTCACTTGCTACTCATGCTAGATACGATAGTTATATTATTTAAATAATTTTACTATACTTATATCCGCATAATTAAATCGCATTCTCTAGTGAAACATCATGTTGATTGTGCTGGATCGAACCCAACTCGGATCGATTAAACCATATTGATGTCGGGTAGGATTTATAGTAACTAATTGTTGTTTTAAATCAATTCGTTTAAGCTAGCGTCATGGGTATACGTATATATGATCTAAGTGCTCGATATGTCTCTCGAATGACAACCCGTTTAAAATGCCCATATTTTGTGATCGTCGAATTCCTTTACTGTTAGTGATTATCGTGTAAAGATGAGTTACAAATATCGAGATTATCATCATGAAATGACACCCCCAATTGGTTATGTTAAATCTGAAATTTACCGTACCCGTTGTACTGTAAAATCCATATTCGATTGTATATAACTCATAATGTAATGTTCTAGGACTCGTATCGAAACCGACTAGATAATCTAGAACCCTTTGCAAATTGTTATTTGATATGACCTTGATACGGACGTGAAAACTTGAGGGAAATACGGCTCTGGACTGCAGTCCAGAGCAGTATTCTCTGATGGCACCTGATTTTTAAATGCATGTGCATCCCTTTAAAAATTTGAAAATACGCGGAGTCCTATATCGTCACGTAGATAATTAAGTTAGCTAATAAATGGTGTTAGTTTTATTTAATTTAAGTACTGTTTGCTATTTTAAATATATTTTAGATCGTCGACATATCCTGCAGTTTTCATCCGAAGGAGCAAGTGAAGTTACTGCAGAATTGCAATGACAGTCTATATACATTGACACTAAACTGAGCATCTCTCCGTATACAGTGGCTATTATTGATCCATCTGTTGTGTTGGAAACCTAATTGATAGGGCTAGATTTTATTCAACTGTACACTCCCTGAATCTGATCATAAACTATAGAAAACTGCGCTTGAATTGGAACTTTCGGTTCTAAAACTGGAATTCCAGCAGCTTACACCCGTTTTTAAATAAACATAACTCTTAAACTAGAATACATACTGATATGAAACCAATTTTACTCCTACTTCATATACATTTTATATTGTTTGGCCCGATTCTGCGCGTATAATTTATTATGAATTTTGTAAACTGCATGACCCTTAATTTAGTGAACGGTTATTTAACACATTCCTACCATATCTTATGATCACTTTACACCCATTGTTTAGTGACTGTTTACATTGAAATCCTTGCGACTGTTTTGTATTGTCGATTGATAAGTGTGTGACTGGGTTGTGACAAGTACGAAAGCGAACGAGTGTTTAAAAGTGATACTGATAAGCAAAAACATGACTGAATGGCGAAAGTGATACGAACTTGTTCACAACCTATCTAATACCTGAACACATACTATGACCTGGGTAAATGGGAAAATCGAGATGGAATCGAACTCGTATTTAGCGAGACACAGCGATTTAGAGGATGATCATTCGATTTTAGTGATATATACAATTAGATCGGGAGCCTAGCGGCACGGCTGCAGGGTTATTTCCCGGACAACGGCAGACCGTAATCTCGGGTATGCACGATGCTCTTATTAAACACGAGTATTCTTTTCCACCGATCGATTTCAATTGACTTAGAGACTGCTAGGTGGTGAAATACATACTGCATGGATTGCTGACATGATATATATACCATACTGTTCACATATACTCGACATTCTATATTCTCGCATTACTAGTTTATGTCGTTCTTTTCTGCTTATTATTGCAGATACTATATATATTGCTATATGTGTGGCCCTGACGATCTGAGTGTGCATGCTCAGAGGACGTAATGGACCCAGCTCAGGAGTAGAGCATGTCCTACGAGATCACGAAGATTTAGACCGCGACACCAGCGTTATCGCCTTCTACTTTCATTAAAGACTTCGTTATTTCTGTTGGTTGGTAGTTTCTTTCGTTTGAATAATTGTATCTTTGAACTTTGTTAATTAAATGTAATAAAATTGTGAATTGTGATTTCCTTTACTTTTGTGATGTGTTTTACTGATTACCATGTAATGCTAGAAACCGAAGTGTGACTATGGCGGGATTATTCCCTGACCGTAAGAGCATGGCTGGTCTAGTCAGCCTCGTATTCCGAATTTGAAAAACGGGACGTGACAGATGCTTACCAAAAGATGAGAGCTGTTTTGTTTTTTGTTTTTTTATAAAACAAATGCTGCAGCTTCAAATCCAAGAAACCAAACTACTGCCAGTGCGGAAAAAATAATAGCCGTCTATTGAAAATGGATGAGCCATACCTGACTCAACCTTGGAAAGATCGAGTATATCATTGATAAGTTGTAGAACCAAATCCCCGGATGACAACATAACAGCAATCAATTGGCGTTGTTCTTTATCCAGTTTACTATTTGCGAGAATCTCGGCCATACTAACAACCCCAGTGAGAGGAGACCTTATCTCGTGAGACATTGTCGCAAGCATTTGCTTTGCCCTCATCATTTCCTCTACAATTCACATATATTTAGTTAATGAATCTCAAACCAAGTTTAATTACATATTGACTAGTAAATAAACAATACCTGTTATGTGAATAGTTTTATTTAACTCCGTTTCTTTGGCTTTTTGGACAGCTATCTGCTCGCGAAGCTTCGCCATCTTTTCCCTTTTAATCACCTGTGATGAATCACATAAAATTGCAAATCCTAAAAGGAAATGGGCTAAAGATATCCGAAGTTTCAAATAATTACCTGATCAGTTATGTCCATTCCCATATAATTCACACCTATCGTATCTCCTGCCTTGCTAAATACAGGTTCAACATATATTAAAAATGTCTTCGATCCAAATAGTTCCGTCTCAAAAGTTATCTCTCGCTTAGCTGGCAAGCCTCGTTCCATGACTTCTTTCTTGAACTCTTGAGATTCTTTTACACCGGCTCCAGTAAATATCTCGGTATCACTTTTACCTATAATGTCCTGAAAATTCAGTTCCATTCGAATCAGTGCTTGAACAGTCAAAAAATTAAGGCATAAAGTTACAGAACATGAAAAATATGAGAATTCAAGGCTTGGCATTTCAATGACAATATTTTTTTAAAATATTTTTTAGGGAACTCCCTTAAAATTATTTCTAAGGATCTTTTTTATAACAAAAATACCCTAAAACTAACATTTAGTTTAATTAAAATAAAAGCTTTAAGGTAGTTAGCTGAAAAGCATCAATAGTTAAGAGTAGTTTGTTGCAATTTAGCTGTTTTTATATACAACAATTGCACTAGCCCATACTATCAAAATATGATATATATGGAGGAGAAAACTCACCTCCTCTGCGAGGCTTGGGAAAGGATTATAGATGAAACGATACCGTAGTTCTTTGTCCTGGAACAAAATAAATTCGAAGAAATTATTCCCTAAAGTCACTAATCAGATAAAAGAAATAAGGGAATTTTTTAGCTCTATCAAATAAAAATTTTAAACTGGTAATAGAAGATCCGTATGATTTGCATATTTATATAGCATGATAAACTAAAACAAATTTTTCAATGGGTTTAACAAGCGGAATGCAAAGAAACACCTTTCTACAAAAATCCTAAGTAAAAAAATATAGGCTCTTTTCAAAATTACCTGATGACCAATAACAACGGGTGCGTTCTGAAGAACAAAATGCAGGAAATTATCTGCTCTTTTCAAAATCTGAGACAACTCTTCAACAGGCGATGACTGTGTCTCGAGACTCTTAATATTATCTTGCAACTTTTGCATAAGTGTCTCCTCACGTTGAGTACTCGCTTCAAGCATCTTATCCAATTGCATAGCCCTCTCTTTCCAATACTTGATACTATCATATTCAGCATCAATGTCGATATTATTCTGGTTATAAGCAAGCACATCGTTTCTTCTCCTTGGAGGCTCGACCCACATATCATAAACATCATCCAAAATCGATATACTTCGCTTATCGTCATATTTTTCCTCCACGAAGCGATGCGCCTCTAAAATTTCTAACTTTTTTAGTTCGACTTCTTGCCTTTGTTTATTTAATATATTGAGCTCTTCATTGAGAAGTCGAATTACATTGGCCTGTTTATACTCCCATTTTTTTACAAGGTAAGTCAATTGAGAAGAACCCTTTTCGCTGTAATTCGTGAGCTCTAATAAACGCTTGAAATCCACAATAGTAGGTTCTTCGGTGATTGTGACATCTTCGAGCATATCTCTCTCGGCTCCGGGCTTCTCTATTTTGAATTGGTTTCTAGCTTCGTGCCTGAGATCATCAGGCCACATTGAAGGTGATACTTCTTCCATATCTTCATCTCCAAGAAATTCACTTACCATTTTTGCCGTAGAATTTACTTTTGGCTTGAAGGTCACATAAGAATGTCAAGAGAGTTACTAATGACAAAGGTCTCCAATTTTTCCTTTAAATTAGATAGGCTTCGAAATTTAGAATTGCAATGGATAGAAACCTACACCAAATATTAAAAGGAATGAGATCAAAAATCAAAATTATTTGAATATAACATTAAAGCGTTGGTTTAATGGAAAGGAAAAGCACATGGCAAAAAGATTATTAACAATGTGAGATCAGTTGGAAATTAAAACAACATGATTCGCATATAACTCTCACTACTGAAACATAATAACCTCAAAGGGACGTGCAAAGAGAAATCATCACGAAAAGTTATATGTATCAAGATCAAAATTCTTGTTGTAAAATGAAAAAAATGGTTCCGAAAAAAAAAACTAGTAAAACATGGGAGAAGCTTATTTACAATGCGAGATTCAATTACAAACTAGAACAACAGCATAACTCTCACCATTTCAACATGAGCACCACATAGGCAAATGAAAAGAGAAATGACCATTAAATTTCAGGTTGTTTGCTCACAAGACACACACACGCACAAGAACTTCTGATTAAGGAGTTATAGAAACTTGCAAGCACTGTTTATACAGGGGGGGAAATATTATTTAAGAAAAATCAATTCTTTTGTAATTTTTGTAGGGGAAAATTGCTTTAGGTGGGCCTAGAGTGAGATTAGAATGAATCAAGCATTGCAAAAGCTAACACACATAACCTGGCAACTTCCAATAAGCTACAAGTGGCTAGCATCATAGCATAACAAATCTTTTAGTACTAAATCAATGGAACAATTGCTATGGCCAAACCCCAATAGTAACCACTGAATTAAAACAAATCTAATCAACAAAATGCACTTACAGGTTTAACTTTATTTTTTTAAATGAATACATCAACTTATACCTAGAAAGCCCCAATTCCACAAAACAACAAAGTTGCATGGATTTCCCTAGATTAATCTATCTACAGATGGCTCTCTAGATAGCTTCATTATATGATTGCCCAAAACCTATTAAAACATTTTTCTAGAAAATTTCAAATCGATATTTTCTACGATGGCTTAAATAATATTTTTTTAACAAAAAATATTCAAAACCCATTAAAATTTAAAGCTTAAAGATGCTAACTTTGATGCAAAAGACATCAGAAGGAAAAAAAAAAATGGAAGAATGTGACCAAATAAAAAACCCAACTCAAAACTTGTGAAAATTTCAACTTTGCTTGTAGATACACATCAAAATCTCAACTTGAATCAATCCATCAACAAATCATGACTTACTTACCTTGAGTCCCCAAGAGCTGAACTTTCTACTAAATAATCCACAAAAATCTCTTCTTTTTATCTTCAAAGGGATCCTCAAAGTCCCCAAAATCCAAGCCGAAGGTATGGGGCAGAGATCCCAGCACAGAAGTAGGGAGATTGAAACGACCCATGTGAGGATGCTAAATTTTTTAAAGATCAAAGGGATTAAAATAGAGGATTAAAAAAAATTGGAATAAGGAGTAGGGAGCACATGTGCAGAGAGGTTTTTAATGGAAAAATGGAGTCTTCTTAATTTATTTTTTTTGGGTTTAAAAATTGTGTTTTTGGATGCAAATCACGACAATTGAGTGATTAAATAATTATATTTTTTTCTTGATTCCCCGCGCTTTTCGATTGAGGACGGTGGCTCGACGTGCCAAAGAGTCTCTCCCCCTCCCTCATATTTACTTTTTGGCATCAAATTTCACGCAAAGATAATTTTTATATGAATTGCTAGGAGTCTAAACAAACATTGTGTTGATGAGAAACACGTGCCACTCTAAGGCAAAAATAAGTGAATTATTTTCAACACATCAATGCTGTTGTTGGTTAAAACCGCATAGGTTGAGGAAATGGGGCAACGCGGCTGCATACCTATAACTATAACTGCAGTGTTCTGATTGTAGATTTTATGGGACTCAAAGTCCTTTTTTGCATATAGTCTCTTGGCCCTGTCCTGTGGTTATGAGCCTGCATTGTCTCTGCAGGACTCAAAAGGTTTTTTACATATAGCCTCCTGAGCCCCACGAAACCTGCAGTTATAGCCGTTATCTATATAGGGTTTGCATATTAACTAGACTAAGGTTCTTATAAAACTCCTGTTCGACATCTGCACTCTTAAGTAGGAGCAGGCGATAAATATAGGTCTGAGATTTAAAAAGGAAAAACAAATCAAACTTACTTACATGATATACAGTGGATCGGATGACCAGCTTTTAACATTGGGTTTGATCAAGAAACACATGCTGCTCTATGGGTAAAAGAAGCTAATAATTTTCAACACCATTAAAGTTGTTTGGTAAAGGTTACATGGGTGCAACACCATTAAAGTAGTTGTTTGCTAATAATTGCTAGGTATCTCTGGTACTCCATTAATTTGGTAAGGGTTTTGTATAACTTTGGTTTGACATTTTCACGTATAACTTGATTATCCAATGTACTTGATGTGATACAGACGGCTGGTTGAGAGTCGAAAGAATTATCAAGTCTTGTCTTAAAGGATGTTCTTTCTCTCTTACCATATCTTAACTATCAATATTGTGAAAATGGTCGACTGCCTTTTAAACATTATGTTTGTGTTGATCAAGAGATGTGTGCTACTCATAGGTGTTATCTCTAGGGTAGCCCATCAATTAGGGTAAGGGCCCGTAAAATTTTCTTTTGGTATTTTCAGAAATCGGTCATTCGCTATCCATGGTATTGTTGAGAATTAAAAAAATTAGCAAATATTGGTTTTAAGAATATTCTCTTGCTCTCATTATATTTTATCCATCTGTGTATTGCATCATAAACAGTGGATAACCAGCTTCTAAACACTGTGTAGATGAGAAACACTGGCTGCTCCATGCCATAAAAAAACAAATAGTTTTCAACACCATTAATGTCGTCGTTTACTAAAAATTGTATAGGTGCTATATCTAGGCCATCCATTAATTAGGGCAAGGGTGAAGTAAAATTCTCCTTTGGCATTTTGAGGCAGGTCTTGGTTATCTATAATCTATAATGTAATATATCAACGGCTAAGATCTTTTCGTTAAAGATATTCTCTCTTTCTTATCGAATTTTGACTGCTTGTGTATCACAACGCGGATAACCAGGTTACAAACATTGTGTTGGTCAAGAAGCCCATGCTACTCTATGGCAACAAGGAAGTGAACAATTTTCGACACCATTAATGTTGTTTGCTAAGAATTGCTTAGGTGTTATCTTAGGATGACCCCTCAATTATGTCCAGGGCTAAGGCTTGATTCTTTCAAATACGATGTAAGTGTGACTATAAAAGTTGGACACGATTATATACTGGTTTGCAAACATATCTATTTGGGATCAAATATATGAATGAGTTGCCCAATATTGTAATCATCCTCGTCGATTTCTTTCATTTATGCTGGTAGTATTTTTTTATTTCGTTTTTTCATCTTTCTTTTTACTTGAAGACCAATTAAATCACAAATCACACTAAATATATAGAGGACAAGAAAAAAAGAAGAAGATACTTTACAGTATTCAAGACTGAAATATAAAATCCATCATTTATTACAACATATATTAATATATTGTGGTTTTTTATGAAAAGGAAATATCCTCACTCTCCTTTTACAGTGAAATGTCGCCGGCAATATATTCTGGTATATAAAACCTTAGACTGGATAGAGTAATCATAAGCCTGGACAACGTGATAAAATCCTTACTCTAATAAAATTAGAAATTTTTTCATCAAAAAAATTAAAATTAGAATTTTCACTACTACAACCCTACGAATTTAACCGTAGGGGAAACCACTGCCCCTACGGATATATCCATAGGGACGAAAAAATAATCTGTAGGTGCAAACGCCGTAGGTGCAAGTTGAAGCCCTGAACTTGCCCCTACGAAGTTCTGTGTAGGTCCATTTTCACCTACGGATTAGGGCGTAGGGGAAAAAAAGTTATTTTATTTACGGTTATTTTAATTATATTAACTGTACCTACGGATTTATCCGTAGGGCAAAATACTATCCCCTACGGATATATGCGTAGGTACATATCCGTTGGGGTCTTTGTTTGTCCCTACGGACATATACGTAGGGACAAGCCCAACCCCTTGATACTGAGATCAGGGGGGACATATCAGCTAATGTTGATATTTTGCCCCTACGGTTTAAACCGTAGGGGCAACATGTGTACCTACGGATTAATCCGTAGGTACACATTATCTGTTGTTTTTTTTAAAAATGGGCTGCCTGATTTTTTCTCGTCCTGTGCACAATAATATATATATCAATAAAATATAAAATTAATCATCACACAACATATATCCCAATATTCATAATCACATCTCACGCATATAATATATAAAAGAAACCCAAATACTGAATATGATATAAAAAAAAAACCAATATCAATATCAATATCGTTTCAAAATGTAGTACAATATGTATGATATAAATAAATACATGTTTCAAAAAATAAGAATCAAAAAGCTACCCTATTTCGGTCCAGCTCCACCTCTGATAAACGATAGAATAAGGCGCGCCTGCTCCTCGGTCAATAAACCATGCAATTCGGCGCGAGCGGGAGTCTGAACGTCCTGTGGAGCTGGCGATGTGGTCTGCGTAGCCGCCGTCGAGGGAGTCGCTTGCGGAGCCGCGGCTGTGGGAGTCTGAGCGGGTGGTGGAGCTATAGGAGCTGTCTGCGGAACCGCAGCCGATGTAGTGGCTTGCGGAGCCGCAGCCGAAAAAGATGCATACCATGTACCCTGTCGTGTCTGGACCTAACGCGTGTAAGAAGCGTGTAAGAACTGTGTATTATTCGAATTCGTATCATTATCAAGTTATTTGGATATCTAGTTTGGAAGACCGTTGTTTATTTTAATTACATATATATGTATGATTAATCAAACCCAAGTCTAAAACCAAATAAGCTCAAGCTACTTACTAATTATGGATATGTTGATATCTATAATATGACATGATATTTTACTATAAAGTAGTATACATACCAGCATCTCCTTCAACTCCTGAACGGTGGCCCTCAAGCTCTCCAGTTCCTGCTGGACACATCGCTCACTGGAGATGGAGGAAGTAACCTCCGGGGTGGAGTCCAACCTCCTATGGGCCCTGCTAGGGCCCAGTCCCCGGCCTCTCTCCCAACCTCCGTGGTGCCCTCCGTGTGCGGCGTCCAGAACTGGGGTCAGCAGCCTCGGATCGCTCTGTCCGGTAAAATCGATCCCCGAGGCCTCGGCCTGCTCAACCACCCGCTCCTACACCCACATTAAGCAGTAAAGTATAAGTATAAAATTTAAACTTGAACCTTCTAAAACTAAAATTTCAAATATAGGTAGAATAAATATTAACACTTACGCAATACTCCTGGGTAGCGACGTCGGGATATCGAAGCTCGCCCGTGGCGGGATCTGTCGAGGTGCCGTGGACGGCAAGATATGCGGACAGCACGCTCGGTGTACCACCTTGCGCCACGGTCTGAGCTGTCTGCAATATTAGAAAATAACTCTTAATATTAGAAATATTAGAAAATAACTCTTAATATTGCAGAATATCACAAAGGTCGGTCTATTATAATTTACCGATAACTCCATGGCTCGAGTAATATTCCTCGAGCCACCTGTGTAAGTGGGGTGACCCCTCTTCGCCGACTTCCTGTTCTCTGTATTCTGAGCGGCTTGTTTCTGCACAACGCATTAACATTTAGTTTTCTAATTAAGGAACACAAAAAAATAAATTATATTCTAAACAATGAATTACATTTAAAATACATACCTGTTTGCGTTGGGAGTCGAAATATTCGCACAATAGAGGCCATGTCTCTACGTCGACTCTCGCAAATGCTGGAGTAAATAGGAGGGCCGCTCTCTCTGCCTCGGGGGTCGCCATCCACAGGAAGTAGCAGTCGGCCTCAGCTCATTCCTGTTGTATCGGACCTTGGTCTGCATGTTCTTCATCAGGCCATTGTACAGAGCATGAAGGTCGAGCACCCTCCCAGGGTGATCAGGGTCGGGTACAGGCTGAAAATCGTAATCCGACTGAAAATACAAAAAAAACATTGTTATTAGATTGCAAGTGTTAATAATAAATATATTGGATAAATTAAATGAAAATATATATTAATGCGTACCCGAGCCTGATCAAAGAAGAGGGCGAATGAGCGCCGGTGTTGCTCGCCCCACTCAACGTGAAGTGGATAGTTCTTCACGAGCCAGCTCTCGTCCTCCATATACCGGCCGAACCTCTCGGCATGAGGACCGGTATAGCGATAGTCAAGGGTAAAAAAGAGGGGGAATGCTACCTCCCCCCTAGCTCTGTCAGGCCTCAGCCTATGGGACTGATTCGGGCCTCGAGTCCCCCTCTGGGGATGGAGAGGCCCTGCGTCTGCAAGAAATATCAAGACAATCAATATTAAGACAAAGTTGTATTAAGAAATCAAGCTTAAACGAAAATTGAAGTGTGATATATACCTCCGGTGACTATCGCACGAGCCTGGGCCCGGGCAGCAGCACGAGCGGGACGATAGTTCCTCCGGTGAGGAACAACCGGGGTACTGGATGCGGACGCATCCCTTCCAACTAGAAAATAAACATTGACGCTAAATTTCCATGAAGTTCATATTTATTCTATAGAGCATATGTAAAATGAATAAATATTTTATATTTATTCATACTAACCTGCAGACGATGCGGATGGTATGGAAGCGGCAGGAGTGGCCTCTGCGGAAGATGTGGACGCACCACCTATAATTAGACAATTAAAAATAGATTATATAAGTAATTGCAAAAAGAATGTGGAGATCAATAATATAACGTTCTAAATCAATATGCATGCACTATAGGATATATAAATATACCCGCAGGTGCGGTGGTGTCACCACCTACAGCTAGACAATAATAAAAATTGCTAAGTAAGAGCAAAAGGAATGTGTGTATATTTATGATATAGCATTCTAAATCAATATACATGCACTATATGATATATAAACATACCTGGAGGAGTGGGAGTGGCCTCTGTCCCAGATGTGGACGCATCACCAACAACTAGACAATCAAACATCGACAATGTAAGTAATTTTGACATAAACAGGCATGAATATCTGTAATATTACATTCAAAATAGATATGCGTGCAGTATACCTGGAGGTGTGGCAAAATCCACACGGAAGGAGGCATCTGAAGGGGTCTCCGATCTGGGTGCAAGACCGGCCCTCTGAAGCTCCCTACGAAGCTCTTCGGGCGGCAGAACCGCTCTGCCTCTGCCTCTGCCTCTGCCGCGGCTGGAGCTCCTGCCGCCCCTCGCTGCTCCCGATATCGTCATCAAATCTAGATAAACGGTTCGTGGACGCATTAGACAATCATTAAAAGTATTGACTATATATGTATAGAGCGTAAAATGTGAAGTAATAATATAACATTACTGATAACCTTTTTCGTTTCGTGGGCGCATTATACATATCTACTTGGATTTCATCGTCGATATCATTTCTAACCCACGTAACTTCATGATCGGTCGAAGACAACCCGTCCTTTGAAACAGACGGTCGGAGCACTTTAAGCCTTCTTTCTTCTTCGTCCTCATCGCTGTCCTCGAATTCTGGGACATCGTAGACATCTCTGGGTTTCTATCGGCATACAACACTCCATCCGGGATGCTTCAGACACTGTGAGTAGTATACTTGGAACGCTTGGTTCGAAAAGATAAACGGATCTTCCTGACCGTAAAATCGAAGTGTGTTCACACTGGTCAATCCATATTCATCTTTCCAAGTCCCAAGATTGCTTCTCCACTTGTTCGTATCGGTTCGCGTATCGTACCAAGTACACTGGAATATATAAAAGGGTTCTGATCGTCCGGGATAGTGGATGCCGAGTATACAATTTAAGTACCCATAATAAATCACACCGTCCAATCCTACCGTCGCAATCCCACTATTCTGAGTGGTTCTAGATATTTCTATGTCCTTAACTTCGAATTTGTATCCAAGGACACCAAATCCTTTGTAATATGCAACCTCCGTACTAGGAAATTGAGCTAAACATCTTGAATCACTCTCAAATGATGCAGACAAGTTCGGATCGTGGATCTAACAAAACAAATTTTACGAAAAATACATAACGATACAAGTTTAGATTAAAACTGCTAGCAATAAAATGTTATTCGAATAACTTACATGATCTGTGACCCAATCACAAAAATTATCCTGATGAAATTTTTCCAATTGTTCTTCGTTCCAATCAGGATGCCCCTCACGTACCTCGTTAAAATGAATTCTGTTTTCGACAAATAATGGTGACATTAATATTATATCATTTCATACACACACAGATACAGATATAACAATTAATCCAAATAAACTTACTCTCTAATTTGTTCAAGACATGCGCAATTAAGCAAGATAAACCGGTATATCTTGTTGATAAACATAGTGTCTGCCCTCTTATATTCGGCTTTACCATATGGCCCGTCTTGAATTCTTCGTGGCCGGTTAAGCCTTGTCTCAATGTTCTCGTCCAGATAGCGGGAACAAAATGTGGTTGCTTCATCAAGAAGATAACCTTACAAGATAGAACCCTCTGGTCGATTTTTATTGCGTATATACTTCTTAAGAGTGTAGAGGTACCTAATGAAAATATGTTGAATAAATAAATACGGGCATACAGGACAACAATAAATTTATAAATTGCGCAAAACGAAAAATTACACGTACCTCTCGACGGGATACATCCATCGATATTGTACCGGTCCGGCTAACTTCGCCTCAGTTGCAAGATGAACCGTCAAGTGTATTATGATATCGAAGAATGACGGTGGGAAAATACGCTCAAGCTTGCAAAGTATCAACGCAATAGAATTTTCTAGTTTATCCAGCGTCACAACCTCCAGTGTTTTAGCACACAACTCCCTGAAAAAACAACATAAGTCGTTGATTACTAGACCAACCGATTCGGGGAGAGAAGTTCTGAGGGTTAATGGAAAAAGGTGCTCCACGATAACATGGCGATCATGACTTTTCAGCCCATCGATCTTACCCTTCACAATTTTTATTTTCTTGCTGAATGATCCTAAAAAACCTGTGGGAACTTTCAAATCATGCAACACCTGCAGGAATCTTTTCTTCTCCGGTTGTGACATATGATAAGCGGCATTGGGAAGTACAAACTTGCCCGGTTTACCCGCTACTGGTCTAGGGTGCAATTCACTTCTTATTCCCCACTCTTGTAGATCCATCCGAGCATTCAGGTTATCTTTCGATTTCCCGTCTTTACAAAGAAGCAAGTTAAGAATGTGCTCTGATACTCCATTCTCTATATGCATGACGTCCAGACAATGACGCACTGAATTTGTAGACCAGTACGGAAGCTCGAAGAAAATGCTTAACTTGTTCCAAAATGGTGGTTTGACCTGTTTCGTCGGATCCATCCTAAAGGTCACATTATTGTAACCATCCCATTTAGCAGCCACGTCCTCTCTGGACAATGGGGATGGAGGTCCAAGAAGCTCTTGATGACCATCAAAGTGAACCGTGTCTAACCTATAAGGGTGGTCTGGAGGTAGGAAACGTCGATGGCCGCAATAACAAACCTTCCTGCTAAAATTCAAGAATTTCGATGTTGTGTGTTCATGGCAACGAGGACATGCTTTGTGACCATGTACGGACCAACCTGATAGCATTCCATACGCAGGAAAATCATTAATTGTCCACATTAGAGCCGCACGCAGTATGAAGGTTGTATTTGTGTTTGCATCATATGTCTCTACACCATCAATGAACAAAGATTTCAACTTCTCGATTAGAGGTCGGAGATAGACGTCAATATTGTTCCCCGGTGAGTTTGGTCCGTCGATAAGAAGAGGCATCATAAAGTATGATTGGTCCATAACCAACCAAGGCGACAGATTATAAATTATCATTACAACGGGCCATGTGCTGTGACTTCCAGCCATATAGTTGAATGGGCAGAAGCCATCAGTAGCCAGTCCGAGCCGGACATTGCGAGGATTGCTACTGAATATTGCGTGCCTCCTATCGAAATCCTTCCATGTCGGTGAATCTCTTGGATGGCTCATTTTTCTATCTTCACTTGGAGGAGCACGGTGATGCCAAATCATTGCCTCGGCTGTTTTCTTGCATCTGAATAGCCTCTGTAGCCTCTGTGTTATGGGAAAGTATCGTGCTATTTTGATAGGTATATCGGGCTTCTTATCAGAATCTTTCGGCTTATACCTGGCCTCTCCGCATGTCGGACACTCTTTCAAATCTGAATTCTCTTTCCGGTATAACACGCAATTTTTAGGACATGCTTAAATCTTCTCGCACTTTAGACCCAAATCAGACATCATCTTCTGGGCTCCGTACCAGCTGTCGGGCACGTTATTTCCCGGAGGCATAGAATCTTTCAAGAACGAAAAAAGTATTGTGAATGACTTATTGCTCCATCCATTTAGGCACTTAATCTGGAAAAGTTGGACGAACCATGAGAGGGTGGAATACTTCGCATTCTCATAAATTGGTTTCCTAGCATCATTCATGAAATTTTCATATTTATCCGCACACGGTCCTTGACCGGAAGGAATGTCATCTTCGGTACGAATAGATTCACCTAGGGCAGCCTCTACCATATCCTCCATTTCTTCTGATGGAAATAAATTACCGTCTTCTCCTTCTGCCGCATTACCGAATTCTTCTTCTTCTCCTGCCGCATTATCGTGTTCTCCTTCTTCTTCTGCCACAGTACTGCATTCTTCTCCTTCCCCGTGATATTTCCAAGTTGTATAAAGTCTAGTAAACCCATGTTTTACAATATGAAGCTCTGCCAATTCTACCTTCTGCCAGTACTTATTGCCACATCTATCGCACGGACAGAGAATCTTCTCTATTATGATCTTATTATGTGCGCGTGCAAATTCAAGGAAAGCAGCAACTCCTGCGACAAACTTAGGTTGCATACGTTGTTTCCAATCCACATACATCCAGTCCTTAACTCTGACGTACTCATGGGCCATGTTAGACTGTATAACATATAAATTGTAGGTTATGCTAACTATATTGAGAAATATAAGAACGGGATAGTTACTGACAAAGGAGAAAATCCGTGTATATGCTTTGTGTGTGCGTTTGTCGTTGAAAAGAATAAATTATCGCACGTATGTTAACCGATAGACGGGGACTAAGTGGCGCTTTTAGTTTCATATATGAGTATCGATGAGAATATGAAGGTTTCATATTATCATATATTGGTTTTAACTTGAACATCTCGAATCACTCTCTGATTATGCGTTTGTTATGTATTCTTGATGTATGTGTGTGTTCCGGCTGTCGGGGGTAGGCTTCTATCCCATTAAGAATGTATAGAGCGAACACCCATCACTTGTGCTTTCAACCGTTTCGAGTAAATTTCGGCAGCACCTCCCCGCTGTTCTCCGAGTACACTGTAATAGAATAGATAATCATTTCAAAGCTGTGAAACAACGTTGAAATGAACATCTAATCTATCTTTGTACACGGAGAACCAGCGGAAAGGTACCGACGAAATATCTCGAATCGGATGAAAACACAAGTGAATGAAGGCGTTTACTTTATACATTCTTAACTTGTCCACACGGGACAAATCTATGGGTTACCATACGATTGAATTTTCTCATCGCGTAGACTATACGACGGTTTTTAGTATCGAGCTATACCGTCCGATATTTAACAACCTTCGTATAGTTCTATGTCACGACGAGTATCGCACGTATGTTAACCGATATACGGGGACTAAGTGGCGCTTTTAGTTTCATATATGAGTATCGATGAGAATATGAAGGTTTCATATTATCATATATTGGTTTTAACTTGAATATCTCGAATCACTATCTAATTATGCGTTTGTTGTGTATTCTTGTTGTGTGTGTGTGTTCCGGCTGTCGGGGGTAGGCTTCTATCTCATTAAGAATGTATAGAGCGAACACCCATCACTTGTGCTTTCAACCGTTTCGAGTAAATTTCGGCAGCACCTCCCCGCTGTTCTCCGAGTACACTGTAATAGAATAGATAATCATTTCAAAGCTGTGAAACAACGTTGAAATGAACATCTAATCTATCTTTGTACACGGAGAATCAGCGGAAAGGTACCGACGAAATATCTCGAATCGGATGAAAACACAAGTGAATGAAGGCGTTTGCTTTATACATTCTTAACTTGTCCACACGGGACAAATCTATGGGTTACCATACGATTGAATTTTCTCGTCTCGTAGACTATACGACGGTTGTTAGTATCGAGCTATACCGTCCGATATTTAACAACCTTCGTATAGTTCTATGTCACGACGAGCATCGCACGTATGTTAACCGATAGACGGGGACTAAGTGGCGCTTTTAGTTTCATATATGAGTATCGATGAGAATATGAAGGTTTCATATTATCATCGAGTATCATATATTGGTTTTAACTTGAACATCTCGAATCACTCTCTAATGATGCGTTTGTGTGTATTCTTGTTGTATGTGTAACATGATTTTAAACCATTGAGATCAAGATTGATAGAACTGATCATCCTACATTGCAATGGCATTCATCAACCAAAAACTATTATTGCAATGGCATTCATCTATAACAATCAACAATTAAAACTACAAATGTAGGATACTGATATCATAAAGCGTTATACGCAACATATGAATTCACATGACTGAAACATGCATAAAAAAAACATGTTCATCCAAAAGAAAGGCCACTGTCAACAAATATAAACAAATACGTCATAAAAACAGTAACTAATTAACAAGTTGATTAGCATCTGGATCAAGAAAATGATAGGAAAAACAATTGACTATGATCTATAATGACAAGTCTATTACCATGACTCTCGACTAACAAAGGTGGCTTTTCGTCCTCGGTAGCTTGATAATTGGGATTTCATGGCGAATAAAAATATGCAGATGCCGTTTGACCGGGAACTTCAATAGGAAACTCAATAAGTTCGTGTGTACTGAAGTACGCTTTGTATTTCGCTATATCAGGTGATGAAGCCCAAGCCCTAACTAGCCTCAGCCCCACCCCAACCGAACCCTATCGAAGGTAAAGAATGTCCTTACACTTTCATATTTCTATTAATGATGCAAGTCTCCACCAAGTCAAATTCTTGCAATATCATTCTTTTTAGAGTATGTCTAATTTAATAGATAGAATTTTCAAAGTTGGGCAACCAAGAAAAAGTAATAAGGGATTTTACATACATGCCAAAGCTTTGATTATTTATTTATTTATTTTCCATTTTATATTAGTACTTTTATATGTTTGATGATGGCAAGAAATACAAATTATATTAGAACATTGTACATACCTAATTTCCACTTGAAATCGGTTTTTTTTTCTTTTATCAGTACTCGTTGACATATAGTAACAAACAATGTTTGATTAGAAGGACCCAAGATTTTCTCGATCAACAATAATTTTAGTAATCAAACTATGCTAAAATTGCTGGAAATTCCTCTCGAGTTTGCCAAATTCAGCAAACCCCAACCTAACCCTAACCCCAGACCCAGCCCCAGCCCAGCCCCACCCCAACCCCAACCTAACCCTAGCCCCAGCCCCAGCCCCAGCCCCGCCCCGCCCCAGCCTAACCCTAACCCCAGCCCCAGCCCCAGCCCCAGCTAAACCCGAACCCCAACCCTAACCCTAACCCTAACCCCACCCGAACCCGAACCCTAACCCCAACCCCAACCGCAACCCCTGCCGAACCCCAACTCCAACCGCAACCCCAGCCATGAACCCTAGCCCTAAATAATCAAAAATTTGTTTAGTTGAAGATTTACTAACATGTGCGATGGAGGAGACGATCGATTGGTGGCGACGACGAAACGGAGACGACGACGAAAACGACGACGAGGAAGAACGGTGACGAGAACGGCAGTGGCGACGACGAGAACGGCGGTGGCGACGACGAGAACGGCGGGAATGATTTGGGGATTTTGGTCCGCGCGCGCTCGAGAGAGAGAGAAAGAGATAAGGGGCGTAGGCAATCTGTGCCTTTTTAATTAAATCGCTATTTAGTTGCCCCTACGGATTTGTCCGTAGGTCCTTAGTTTGCGGCTCCGTAGGGGCAAACACCAAATTAAGAATTAATATTTTTATTCTTGAACGTCTTGGACCGTAGGGGCAACCTTCTAGACCTACGGATTAATCCGTAGGGCCAACATAAATCCGTCCCTACGGATTTCAATATCCGTAGGGGCAACCCCTATTTTAGTAGTGTTTTAATCTAATAAAAAAAAGTGAGGACAATTAGGTTAGTGTATTCATAGTTGGAATCATTAGTTAAAAGCTTTAAAATGAGTGAGTAGTATTAGATACTAAGCAGGTCCCATTGGTTGCATGTTCTCAATTAAATTTGTTAAACAAACGAGCACACACCAGTATCAAACAACCAATTCTGGTATTTTATATTTAGACAACAAAGATGCAAGCATCCTTGACTACCACTGAACATTGTTAATCCCTCAATTAAGCCCACTATCACCTTAATTAAAGCCTAATTATTTCTCCACACAAATGAAATGAGAGGGCTATATTTTATCGTGAGGTTAAATATAAAGATCGTACACTATTGCTGTAAAGAGTTCCTGAACTATTACAAGTTCAGCAAAAAAGAATAAGACGATGACACTTCAGTATCCCTATATAGCGACCCCGTTTTGGTAACAAATAAGATGGAGATCTTCACAAGCGCATGCTTTCCAAAACTCTATTAAAATTCTGCTCTTTCTTTTAGTTCATTAATTATTAGCAAGCCATATCTAAATTATGGGTTACTTTATAAACCATCGAGTACTTATGCTTACATGCAGATGAACGTTAACTAATAACAAGCCCGCATGCATAATGCAAGCAAAAGCAAGAGAGCATAAGAAATCCACATATAGTTTTATTTATACAAACAAATTATAAAAAATAAAATAAAAAATAAAATAGGAGCCGGCCACTAGAAGAATATATGCCTCCTTTTGGATAAAATCAACATAGAGCATAAGAAATCCCTTGAAACACCACCGCACCATTAACTTTTTCCGGTTTTTGATATAAGACCGGTAAACTTTAAAAATTTTAGAAACCCCCGATATTTTCATTAAAAAAAAGGGTGGTTTTGATAAAGATTTGACATATTAAGTTCACCATGTGTAGTACTTTGGGTTATTTTTCCTCTGATACTTGCAAGGGTTGCCAAAACTATCAATTTCAGATAATATTGCTAGTTAAGACGATTCATGACATTTTTAAAAGTCATTGATGGTATGTCAAGAACCTAGAAAAATCGACGGTGATTTATGAAATTTACCCAAAGCTTAATTTACAATTTGATCTAATTCTTTTTGGGGAGGGTTATACCCGGATAAGTAAAGAATGAAAGCGGATATTCTAAAAGTTTCAATCTAGAAATAGTATAAAAGGAGATCAACTAGAATGCTAATGTTTTCAATGGGAAAAAATGTATATTAAAACATGAAAAACGTATCCCGGTATATATGGAAATATATTGCTCAAATAGTTATATATCACGACAATATTCAGTATGATCCATAGTTCAGTGCTCTACGTACCAGCATCATAAAAGATAATGGTTTCGGATTCATTTTGTAAGACATTCACCAAGTAATTTTTTCTACTAGTTCTTCCAAATCATATGTTTGTTTTTCTTGTACTGATTAATTTATCCCCACATCCAACCAAGATTTCAAAATATCGAGTTTTAGTGTATATGTATTCCCCTTATGACGTCACAAGAATGCCTACTGTTGTGGGACCATACCCCGGTCAACGGCCCAATCAACCTCAAATTGGGCCTACCATCTGGGGAGCAGATTGGAATCGGACACCGGCTAAATTTCAAGATTTTATTATGTGAATCCAACTTGTTCTGCTTTTGATTTCTTTTTGCCCTCTTGTTTTGATATGATAGACAATTAGAGGTTGTGATGGAGGTAGGAATCTCCCTCAGATGTTATCCTCCATCATTTTTATGATCAGCGAGATTGAAGGGCTGGGATTTGTTGTGGAAAATTGAATGTGTGGATCTCGATGGGTTTGCTGGTTGATGTTGACGCCGAGCTATCTGCAAAAGAAGTCCCGAGATGGGAAACCACCGTAGGACCCTCCGACGATCAAACAAGTATCGGGGGATATTTAGGCAGAGTGGCGGCGTATTAGAATGAATTGAGTTACCTGAATTGTCTGGAGGAGGAGTTTATATAGGGGTCGTCTGAGAACGAGCCGATACGAGATTCTTGCCGTTCATTTCGCCTATGCGCCACGTCCACATTGATGGCGAGATACGCTCATTAATGACGAGATACACTAGCGTAGGATGCGGGACGTGGAGCGGTAGAGATCTCGTCGTGGCGAGATACGCTAGCCTTTACAAGGACGCTCGTGCTCCATGCTTCCGGCCAAACACGGACATTGAGAAATCTCGGCTATAGGATAGCTTGGAGACGAACAAGGAAGCTGAGGAAGCTCAGCTTTATGATTGCTCGAAAACGAGATATTGGCCGAGATTAGGCGAAGAGGGAACGTACTTAGGGGAGGCCCCCAAAAGGTCGGATGCTACCTCGGAGGCGAGGCGCCAAGAAATGTCTCCCTTGCACGGTACTTATCTCATCTCCGTAAACTTCAAGTAGCTAGTTGGTGCATGTAAGAGACTTGTCATCTGCTACGTGTCCTGATCAGGGAATCCCTACTAGTGAGCACCATCATAAGCCCCACACTCGTTCCGACCTATTTATGGGTCGGGTCGAGGGTGTATTGCTTGGTCTTCTCTCATCAGCATTTTGCCGAGGAATCTACGTGGTGGATTGTTCGGGAACTACATGGCGCTTGGCGGTCGCGCCTCATCGATCTCCATGGCCACGTGGCGATCCTTAAGCGCTTTAATCTTCGCGTGTATCCGCGATGACGTCAGCGGATCGCTGAAAGGGCTTTGGATCCATGGCTTAGGTGGGGCAGGAATCTACCCGCCATGAATGGATGCGACGAGCAGGAAGTAGTTCGCCGGCCTCGCATGAGGGCTTTGGATTCACGGCTTATGTCGGATAAGAATCTACCCGCTTTGAATGGGTGCGGCGGATAGGAAGAGGTCCGCTGGCCTCGCATGAGGACTTTGGATTCACGGTTTAGGTCGGATAGGAATCTACCCGCCGTGAATGGGTGCGACGGGAAGGAAGCTGCCCGCCGGCCTCGCATGAAGGCTTTGGATGCATGGTTTAGGTCGGGCAGGAATTTAGCCGCCTTGAATGGGTGCGACGGGCAGGAAGCTGTCTGCCGGTCTCGCATGGGGGCTTTGGATTCACAGCTTAGGTCGAGCAGCAATTTACTCGCTGTGAATAGGTGCGGCACGCAGGAAGCTGTCCGCCGGCCTCGCATGGGGGCTTTGGATTCACGGCTTAGGTTGGGAAGGAACCTACCCGCATGAATGGGTGACGCGCAGGAAGTTATCCGCCGGCCTCGCATGGGGGCTTTGGATTCATTGCTTAGGCCGGGCAGGAACCTACCTGCCGTGAATGGGTGCGACGGGCAGGAAGCTGTCCGCCGGCCTCGCATGAAGGCTTTGGATTCACGGCTTAGGCCGGGCAGGAACCTACCCGCCGTGAATGGGTGCGATGCGCAGGAAGCTGTCCACCGGCCTTGCATGGGGGATTTGGATTCACGGCTTAGGCCGGGCAGGAACCTACCCGCCGTGAAGGGGTGCGACGCGCGGGAAGCTGTCCGCCGGTCTCGCATGAGGGATTTGGATTCACGGCTTAGGCCGGGCAGGAACCTACCCGCCGTGAAAGGGTGCGACGTGCAGGAAGCTGTCCACCGGCCTCGCATGAGGGATTTGGATTCACGGCTTAGGCCGGTGTAACATTTTGGAAAATTATAAATATTAATTTATACTTTTAAATATGAATTTAATAAGTTTACAAAAATGATATCGCTTATGAAATTGGGTATCGGAATTATATCCGAAAAATGTAATTATTTTGATAAATAGGAATAAGAGTGTGTGATATCATAAAAAATGATATCATTATTTATTTTAACATGATATAATATTTTATATTAAGATAAGAATATTTAAGTGTTATGATAAGTATTTCATTTTAAAACATAGATGTAGATTTTTACATAAAAGGGTTTTCTTTTGTTTTAACTATTTTGTTAAATGGTTGGTATATCTTATCCTAGGCTAAACCCTCATCCTCAACACACCTCATCCATGCTCACAATTCTCCACCTCCTCCTTCACAATTTTACACCTCCTTCTTTCACCATGACACCTTCACCTCTCCAACCTCCACCTCACGCTTTCTCTACACAAACACAACATCTCTCATCTTATCTTATCACAATACTTAGCTAATTCTTTTAGCTTTTCTAAACTGAACACAACTAGTTCTCTAACTCCAACAAAAATATTCTAAGTGTTCATCAATCCTAATGAAGAAAATCTTAATCTCTTCATCAACTTGTGCACCTCATCAAGCTTGATCCACTACAAACCCTAGATGCTTCCATAAGAAATTCTTGAGTTGGTGTTCTCTTGTGAATCATCTCTATGGGTATAATTCTTTCCTTCTTTTCAAATATCAATTTTGGTTATAATCTGTTTTGATGTGCAGTATTACAAAAACTGCTGTTTTGTGATATTTAGCATACTTAATTTGAATCTGGAACCACTAGGTGTAATCATTAGGAAAATTAACAATACCATAAGTATCATGAGACCATTAGGAGACTTCAACTAAAGCCCGAGCCCCTATCTTCTAGATAAATCGGGCGACATTTCTGTTTTGACCGGCGCCGCTGGGTCATTGGTGGGTTTTGGTGTTGGTTTTTCTTCTGTAGCTTTGTTTGGGTATGTTATAAGCCGTGGTATTATTTGATCTGTTCCAGTATTCATACAGAAAAATCTGGGAATATTTTAGTAAGGGTTTTATCAAGTTTCCGATATTCCGATACGGGTTTTTCGTATTTTTGTACTGCAGCTGAAATGTTGACGTTCGTACGTTAAATTCAGGGGCAATTGGTCGTTTCTGGAGTAGGTAAGCTATAGGTTCTAACCTACGGGTGCTTAGCTCGTTGCTTTGGTTTTGATATGATATTTACATCGATATGATTTAATTACGATTATAGGTACGATCGCGAAGATTTCCAAGACGGAGTGATGGACATAGCAGCATAGACTTCAGCGAGCTCGACAAGTTGGTGAGTAGATTTACATCTATGGGGGAAGTCGGGTGGATGGCGTATACCACCCCCGCAACCTTATAAATAGGATAATATGAGATATAGTTAGTTTTATTAGTTGTTTAAGATGATGATATTGAAGTTATGTTACATTTAGTATATATATTCATGTGCATATAGTTTATTCATGATTTGGTGGATTGGTACGAACGATTATGCTGTACTTATAATGACGAAATTAGTATGCCGAACAACGGCCAAGTTTTCTTTAGCCTAGTAACGTAATATTTTTTTTCGTGTTAGGATGTAATACTTGAGTGCGCTATACTCTTTTAAAAACCAACGATTCGTTTCCTTTTTATTGATAAGTGATAAGGATGTGATGCCAATTTCCAAAACGAATATCCATTTTCAAACCAAGGCAGCTTCCTTATTTCAAAACCAACGTTTCGTTTCATTTCAAAGATAATGGTATAGCTCATAGCAAGTAGTTACAATTAATAGTTACGCTTAGATTTACTTTACATGCTTGCGATATATTCCTCGATGTTATATGCTTCCTATATACGGACATAATGATAGAACACTACACAACTACCAATGAGTACTATACTGCATAAGCACGTACACACATGTTACACTACACCTCATTGGTACTGCCATGTCACTGTAGGACCGTTATGCTATCTAATGCGTATGTAGATGTTGATATGAGTATGCTATTACAATTTTAGAACACTTGCACAAATACTAATGATTGCCATGCTGCACGAGTACAGACGCGTATGCTACACTACACATCATTAGTATTGCCATTACACAGTAGAATTGATATATTTATACATGTATGATTTATTTACATAATCTTCCTTTATTACCTGTTGTGTATTGCGAATACCAGTACCCAGGGTATTCGTATTTGATTCTTATGAATTTTCTGGATATTTTACTTTTGATGATATATATCAGTGGTATGGGACGCTGTTATATATGTATATATATAATATATCATCAGAATGATCTATGCAAGTATTCTTATTCTTTACTTGATATTTCTGGATATGATAAGTTAACGTCCACCATGATCTTGATGTTTTCTGATTGTCTTTATTCCGAACCGAGTGGGGGAGATATGCGGTTACGAACTTGCTATTTATCCGGACTGAGTGGGGGAGTATACATTCAGATACATGGTGGACTCGGTCGAGACCGAAGGGCAGGATAGCCGCATGTGAGGCGGGGAGCCTAGTGAGGACACTCGATACCGGAGATAGAGATGAGCACGACAGATATCCAGGGGATACTGGCCGGGGCTCGATTTAGGCACGACGGATATCCAGGGGATACCGACCGGGACCAGGGATATTGGGTGGCGATCATCTATTGAGATGGTGTCGACGATATCTGCATTTGCGTGTCGATGATGGATATGAGAGATTTGAGGATTTGCGTGTCGGTGATGGACACGAGGGATTTCTGATTTCGGGTGTCGATGCTGGACATCCATATATTGATATGTTGCTATCATGAGGTACACAGTTATATTATAAATTATTGTAGCCGACTAGGGCTGATCCGGAGGACGGTACCTGCATGTCTTTTTATGGGTTATTGCATATAAAAATGATTTCAAAATCGAGCTATAGCCTCATTATTTTAACGTGTCTAATATGACACAGGGATCTTTAAATTGTAAACCTCTTAAAGCTCTTCACTAAAACAACAGGACGTGTATCTTAAATAAGATACTTATTACATTTCATACTATCACGTCTGATTTTATGCCGTAACATATGTATTCCGCGGCTATTTTAAGGAAGAGCTTTTACCTATATATTTTTGGCTACTTATGGGCTTATACCTAGATACAGGTCATTTGCATGATATATTCTATTTTTGGGTTCATATGATATATAGAGTTACAATTATGATACATGCATATCATATATTATATTAGTGCATGATATGATAGTATTATATTTATGACCTACGTATCGTTGTGCATTTCGATTTCTACCTTATGATGTACTTTTATTCACTGAGTTGGCAACTCACCCCCGTTGTGCCACAGTTTCTTGCAGGTTTTACCGCTTGGATTATCAGCGGGAGGAGCACACACTCCTTTCGGTGATTGCTTTGTTCGGTGGGTTACTGTTGTATCGTACTCACACTTGTATATTTATATATTCTTGTATCTAGTAAAACTCCATCGACTTAGAACTGGTATATTGTGGACTTACAAGCGAGACTTATAATTGTGTGTTTGTAGGCGTCACACTCATTGGAGTCGACCTTTTTATATTGTTGATTGTGTTTCGCTTTTTCTTTTCTTCGCCATTGTGCGTCGTATAGTGTTTGCTTGGTTGCTCCGCCGTTTGGGCATGGAAGCTGGCTCCTGTTGGGATACTATTTATATTATTATGTTGTATCGGGTTTTATACAAAATTACAAAGGAGGTGCTGTCGAATTTCAAAACGCATAGATGCTTTTCAAACATACTTATTTAAACTTAAATGTTTATTTTAAACTGATTCCATCTGATGACTATTTTAAACTTCACCTCCAATATTTTCAAAAAGGGTTTAGATTCCGGGTTTCGGCTTACTTGAACCGCGTCGACGTCTTTAGATGTCACGTGATTTAAGTGTCGGTCACATGCCACATTCGGATCGTGACAAAGTTGGTATCAGAGCGTTTGGTTTAACCTTTGTTTGAGTCTAGGTTTGGCTATATGGGGTCTAGGCATACGCTTTCGTTACCTAGGCTTGACCTTATATGACTTAGACTTGACTTTGGGGGTCTTATACCCGAAATTTCGTTGTATAGGATGACCTGGGTTGATGGAGTAGGTACTAAGTAGAGTGGCGTACCGTACATATGTTCCGCGACATATTTACGATATGATACTCCGCTTAAGTTACCTTAGGATTTTATCTTGAGATCTTTTCTTCTAGTCATTCCGTTGATCTATCCTCATCGATACATGTTGATTGTTCCGGTCGCCATGTTTTCGTGATCCGAGAGGGCTGCGGTTAGAGATACGGTCAGCACAGATTTGTCCGGGACAAGGACTGACCAGGGTGACATTCCGGTGACCTGGGGACCTGTCGTTTATCCATATTTGATTAGATTTATAATGTTGAAGCGAGTTTCTTCGGAATCCACACCAGAGGGTCAGGTCATTGCGGGAGATCATCCGGATTTAGAAGAGCGATGTTTTTCCTCTCCGAAGATCGTGGTGTCACGTACTGTTAAGATAGCGGTACCAATCATTGCTGAGGTTATCAAGGTGTTGCTTCCAGAGTTCATGAAGTTGAAAGTTGTCGATGTTTACGAGTATAGATGGAACAGAGGATTCATAGTCGTTCAGATGTGGGATGACTAGAATAATTAATCCGTTGTGGTCCCCCGATACGAGATCGGTGAAATTGATTAGCTTCTTCCGATGGATCTTGCTCAGACCTGATGCAAGTCGCTCGAGAAAGAGATCGTGCTGTAAGTTTTCCTCCGACGAATTGGGACGGGTTTTCGAAGGTGACCTTAGCCAGATTCTTCTATGGAGTATCAGAGATGCCGGATTCGTAATTCGAGTTTTATGTAAGGCTCTGGGCTTGGTCATAACCAAGCATGACTTGAAATTCGCGTAACTATCGCGATATGCTCCTTAATTGATTGATATTGGAGAGTAACGGAACATGATATTGATGCGAAGTTTCAGTAGGCAGTTGTTATTCACCGTCGATTTTAAAGATTTGATGCATATGCAGAGACGTGTACGACCACACTTTCAGAGGAAAATCTTGAGAAGATGACAGTTGTTACGAAAAAGGAAAGTGGATTCAGTAATGAATGCTAATTCCGGGCAGGCTGAATAGGTGAGATCGGCAGGAGAATTGATGGGTTCTTTCCAGAAATTTATGATAAGTAAGATTGGACCCAGGATAAGTTGTTTGGCGCACACGCAGATGTTAGAGATCGCCGTCATTAACATGTTGCGTTGAGAGAGACTGAATTAATTGTTAAGATGTAGTGAGAGGTATCAGCAATAGGACTGATTATGTCGTTGCTTCTCACCGAACGATCGTATAAAAGAGGCCATGACGTTAGAGATCCGCAAGAAAAACCAGAATTCAGAGACAGAGAACGTTAGACCGGGGTAGTCGGTAAGTGGTAATCCTTGCTCTGCCAGTTTCGGGTGTTTAAAACACCTTTCGACATTGAAGAAGATATACTTCGATATTGTTTGTTTTCGATTTACATTTTTATGATCCAAATATTTCGTTTTCAAATGTTGAAAAGAGGACAACTCGGCGTCCGTTATTTTGACATATGTATTTTGAGGATTTGATGGTCACACAATGTTTTGTGCACACCAGGTGCACATGATGAGATTTCCGTGCACAGTGATTACACTTTGATTTATGTTTTGTGCACACCAGGTGCACTTATTTGAGATTTTCATGCGAGATGACTGCACTCAATTGGAGTGTTGGGTATACCGGATGCACTAAATTGATATTTTCCGTGCACATCAGTTGCACATGATTAAGACATTTTATACACACACACACACACACACACACACTCTAGGTATACTTGGTATAATTTTGTGCGCACCAGATGCACATTTTGATGTTTTGTGCACGCCGATGCACTTGAGACTTGTTTTGTGCATCCCAATGCACTTGAGAATTGTTTTGTGCACTCCGATGCACTTGAGACTTGTTTTTTTGCACTCCGATGCACTGGATATTGATCTTGTGCATTCTAGATGCACTCGGTAATTGCTCCCTGCACATTTGATGTAGTGGATATTATTTTTGTGCATGCTTATTGCACTTGACGCTGTTTTTGTTTTCGTGCACACCGTGATGTGTGGTTTGAGATTTGCATACAAAATCGTTAGGGTTGATTTTGTTTTCGTACTTTGCACTTGAAAGAATATCTTATAAATTTGATTTATATATTTTTGCTTGATCGTGTGCTACCGATATTGCACTATGACTATGACATTGATTGTGTACTTAGTATACACAACGGTTTTCGTATGTGGAATTTTGAATCATAACTGACACAAATCTCATAGCAGCCGCTAGAGTTATAGTTATGTGAGTTTTAATATATTTTTGAATTTTCACGCACACTGTTGCGTCATGTTACGTTTAGCTCGTATGAGACTTTGGAGTTCTGTTATATTGAGCGGATTATATGTTTTAAAATTTGGACCCCGGAAAATTGTTTTGAAATGAGTTGATTGGATTGAGAAAATATTTTATGATGAGAGTTTAATTTAAATTCGGGGACCGAATTTCTTTAAGGAGGAGAGATTGTAACATTTTGGAAAATTATAAATATTAATTTATAATTTTAAATATGAATTTAATAAGTTTACAAAAACGATATCTTGTGAAATTAGGTATCGGAATTACATCCGAAAAATATAATTATTTTGATAAATAGGAATAAGAGTGTGTGATATCATAAAAAATGATATCATTATTTATTTTAACATGATATAATATTTTATATTAAGATAAGAATATTTAAGTGTTATGATATGGATATAGATTTTTACATAAAAGGGTTTTCTTTTGTTTTAACTATTTTGTTAAATGGTTGGTATATCTTATCCAAGGCTAAACCCTCACTCTCAACACAGCTCACCCTTGCTCACAATCCTCCACCTCCTCCTTCATAATTTTACACATCCTCCTTACACTATGACACCTCCACCTCTCAACCCTCCATCTCATGATTTCTCTACACAAACACAACATCTCTCACCTTATCTTATCACAATACTTAGCAAATTCTTTTAGCTTTTCTAAACCGAACACAACTAGTTCTCCAACTCCAACAAAAATATTCTAAGTGTTCATTAATCCTAATGAAGAAAATCATAACCCCTTCATCAACTTGTGCATCTCATCAAGCTTGATCCACTACAAACCCTAGATGCTTCCATAAGCAATTCTTGAGCTGGTGTTGTCTTGTGAATCATCTCCATGGGTATAATTCTTTCCTTCTTTTCAAATATCAATTCTGGTTATAATCTGTTTTGATGTGCAGTATTACAAAAACTGCTATTTTGTGATATTTAGCATACTTAATTTGAATCTGGAACCACTTAGTGTAATTATTAGGAAAACTAACAATACCATAAGTATCTTGAGACCATTAGGAGACTTCAACTAAAACCCGAGTCCCTATCTTCTAGATAAGTCCGGCGACATTCCTGTTTTGACTGGCGCCGCCGGGTCTTTGGTGGGTTTTGGTGTTGGTTTTTCTTCTGTAACTTTGTTTGGGTATGTTATAAGCCATGGTATTATTTGATCTGTTCCAGTATTCATACAGAGAAATCTGGGAATGTTTTAGTAGGGGTTTTATCAAGTTTCCGATATTCTGATACGGGTTTTTCGTATTTTTGTACCGCAACTGAATGTTGACGTTTATATGTTAAATTCAGGAGCAATTGATCGTTTCTGGAGTAGGTAAGCTGTAGGTTCTAACCTACGGGTGCTTAGCTCGTTGCTTTGGTTTTTGATATGATATTTATATCGATATGATTTAATTACGATTATAGGTACGATCGCGAAGATTTCCGAAACGGAGTGACGGACATAGCAGTATGGACTTCAGCGAGCTCGACAAGTTGGTGAGTAGATTTACAACTATGGGAGAAGTCGGGTGGATGACGTATAGCACCCCCGCAACGTTATAAATAGGATAGTATGAGATATAGTTAGTTTTATTAGTTGTTTAAGATGATGATATTGAAGTTATGTTACATTTAGTATATATATTCATGTGCGTATAGTTTATTCATGATTTGGTGGATTGGTACGAAGGATTATGCCGTACTTATGATGACGAAATTAGTATGCCAAATAACGGCCAAGTTTTCTTTAGCCTAGTAACGTAATATTTTATTTCGTGTTAGGATGTAATACTTGAGTGAGCTATACTCTTTTAAAAACTAACGATTCATTTACCTTTTTATTGATAAGTAATAAGGACACGATGCCAATTTCCAAAACGAATATCCATTTTCAAACCAAGGCAGCTTCCTTATTTCAAAACCAACGTTTTGTTTCATTTCAAAGATAATGGTATAGCTCATAGCAAGTAGTTACAATTGATAGTTACGCTTAGATTTACTTTACATACTTGCGATATATTTCTCGATGTTATATGCTTCCTATATACGAACATAATGATAGAATACTGCACAACTACTAATGAGTACTATGCTACACAAGCACATACACACATGTTACACTACAACTCATTGGTACTGCCATATCACTGTAGGACCGTTATGCTATGTAATGCGTATGTAGATGTTGATATGAGTATGCTATTACACTTTTAGAACACTTGCACAAATACTAATGATTGCCATGCTGCACGAGCACAGACGCGTATACGACACTACACATCATTAGTATTGCCATGACACAGTAGAATTGATATATTTGTACCTGTATAATTTATTTACGTAATCTTTCTTTATTACCTGTTGCGTATTGTGAATACCAGTACCAGGGGTATTCGTATTTGATTCTTATGAATTTTCTGTATATTTTACTTTTGATGGTATATATCAGTGGTATGGGACGCTGTTATATATGTATATATATAATATATTATCAGAATGATCTATGCAAGTATTCTTATTCTTTACTTGATATTTCTGGATATGATAAGTTAACGTCTACCATGATCTTGATGTTTTCTGATTGTCTTTATTCCGAACCGAGTGGGGGAGATATACGGTTACGGACTTGCTACTTATCCGGACTGAGTGGGGGAGTATACAGTCGGATACATGGTGGATCCAGTCGAGACCGAGGGGCAGGATAGCCGCATGCGAGACCGGGAGCCTAGCGAGGACACTCGATGCCGGAGATAGAGATGAGCACGACAGATATCCAGGGGATACTGGCCGGGGCTCGATTTGGGCAAGGCGGATATCCAAGGGATACCGACCGGGGACAGGGATATCGGGTGGCGATCATCTGTTGAGATGGTGTCGGCGATCATCTGTTGAGATGGGATCGAGAATATCTGCATTTGCGTGTCGGTGATGGACACGAGAGATTTGAGGATTTACGTGTCGGTGATGGACATGAGAGATTTCTGATTTCGGGTGTCGATGCTGGACATCCATATATATTGATATGTTGCTATCATGAGGTACACAGTTATATTATAAATTATTGTAGCCGACTAGGACTGATCTGGAGGACAGTACCTGCATATCTTTTTATGGGTTATTGCATATAAAAAGGATTTCAAAATCGAGCTCTATCCTCATTATTTTGACGTGTCTAATATGACACAGGGATGTTTAAATTGTAAATCTCTTAAAGCTCTTCACTAAAACAGCAGAACATATATCTTAAATAAGATACGTATTACATTTCATACTATCACGTCTGCTTTTATGCCGTGACATATGTATTCCGCGGCTATTTTCAGGAAGAGGTTTTACCTATATATTTTCGGCTACTTATTGGCTTATACCTAGATACATGTCATTTGCATGATATATTCTATTTTTGGGTTCATGTGATAGATAGAGTTACAATTATGATACATGCATATTATATATTATATTAGTATATGATATGATAGTATTATATTTATGACCTAGGTATCGTTGTGCATTTCGATTTCTGCCTTGTGATGTACTTTTATTCACTGAGTTGGCAACTCATCCCCGTTGTGCCACAATTTCTTGCAGGTTTTACCGCTTGGATTATCACCGGCTTGAGGCGCACACTCCTTCGGTGATTGCTTTGTTCGGTAGGTTACTATTATATCGTACTCACACTTGTATATTCATATATTCTTGTATCTAGTAAAACTCCATCGACTTAGAACTGGTATATTGTGGACTTACAAGCGAGACTTAGAATTATGTGTTTGTGGGCGTCGTACTCATTGGAGTCGACCTTTTTATATTGTTGATTGTGTTTCGCCTTTTCTTTTCTTCGCCATTGTTCGTCATATAGTGTTTGCTTGGTTGCTCCGTCGTTTGGACATGGAAGTTAGCTCCCGTTGGGATGCTATTTATATTATTATGTTGTATCGAGTTTTATACAAAATTACAAAGGAGGTGCTGTCGAATTTCAAAACATCATAGATGCTTTTCAAACATACTTAGTTAAACTTAAATGTTTATTTTAAACTGATTCCATCTTATGACTATTTTAAACTTCACCTCCAATATTTTCAAAAAGGGTTTAGATTCCGGATTTCGGCTTACTTGAACCGCGTCGATGTCTTTAGATGTCATGTGATTCAAGTGCTGGTCACGTGCCACATTCGGGTCGTGACAGCCGGGCAGGAACCTACCCGCCGTGAATAGGTGCGGCACGTAGGAAGCTGTCCGCCGGCCTCGCATGACGGCTTTGGATTCACGGCTTAGGCCGGGTAGGAATCTACCTGCCGTGAATGGGTGCGACGCACAGGAAGCTGTCTGCCGGCTTCGCATGAGGGCTTTGGATTCACGGTTTAGGCCGGGTAGGAGTTTACCCGCCGTGAATGGGTGCGACACGCAAGAAGCAGTCTGCCCGCCTCCCATGAGGGCTTTGGTTTCACGGCTTAGGCCAGGTAGGAATCTACCCGCCGTGATGTTAGTTGTATATATGCCCTAGAGGCCAATGTTGTACATATGATGTATATTATAGTGGATGCTTGGATATATATAGAGAGGACTTTCTTGCTCGATATGATAGTATGCTATCTGGTTACACTTTGTCTTATCATGTTGACTTGTATTGGTTTACTTTCTTGCTCTCACATGTTGATAAAGTCCTTAGGATATGTACTTGACTAATAGGACTATGATGAGATCATACTAGTAGGGCCAGGGTAGTCAACGAGTACATCCTATAACTGTTCCTAGTCGAGGGTGTATCGAGACAGGGCATCGATACACCAGAGTAGACTAGCATATACGCATCTTGACCCATATGATGGGCGATGGATGATCCCATATCCATCGGTGTTTGACATCAAAGATGGTGTACGGGTGCTCAGTGGAGACTGGGTACACTGAACGGACTCGCCGAGAACTCCTAAATGGTATTATACCTATCTTCAGATAGCAGTTCTCCCGTGACACTAGTACATGTTAGTCTGTAGACCCGAGATCGTCATAGAGTCTTGCGTGATTCCCACTGTGCTTTGATTTCCACCTTACCACGTCCAAGAGGGCATGCAAAACGGTGGCTTTTGGGTATAGTCCCGAATCACATGGAGGCAATGAGCGATGGGAGGGGTTTCGTCTCTCCCGGTATAGGGAGTTGATGTTGTGCTGTGTTCGATTGGCTATAACTGGAAGTCCCTGGCTAGGGCTGATATGGAGTGCTGCTGGTAAGAGTTATCAGTAGTTTCTCGACCTGTTATGAGCCTCACATCGACACGACTTATCGGTTACTGGGGTCTGACGTCTACCATCCTTAGACTGGATATGCGACATATGAGACGAAGAGATCGGACTGTACGCTAGTGTTACTGATTGGATTCACAGGAAAATGTATAGGCTTGCTTGTTGATCTTCTGATTACTCAATACCTGGGTGGCTGTTACGTTTAGCTGACCGCTTGCAGCTTGTGGGTGTTTGATATGATCATCACCTACTGCCGGCGTTTTGACGATTCTTTAGAGTCCTACACAGAGGTTTCCTAGCTCAGGCAAAACGGAGTAGGAGCACATATGTGATATGTGCGGGACCGAGACTAATACGATATGAGATACCGTATTTTATTCTCGCGATATGTGATATCGACCGGGTATATGTGATATAGCCGGGTCATCGGATCAAGTGTTGATTCGATGAATTGGAACATGTTATATTAGTCGGTTATATGTAATATAGCCGGATTATCGGATCAAGTGTTGATTCGATAATTTAATGTATAATTATATATGAGATATATTACGTTACATTAACTAATATAAGCTCGCTTTATTGATTCTTTTTCTCACTGGATAATACATTGATGTATATGCGATATATGTTAATTGTATTATTTTCTTTTGTTACATTATATATTATATATGTGATATATAATATTGTAACATGTTAGGGTTACAAATGCAACAAAGATTTAGAGGTTTAACCAAGTTAGGGTTTGGATTAGGGTTAAGTATTTGGATGAGCTTTGAAGAAGCTTCTTGGAGCTTTGACTTTGTCATCTTTTTTTGATATTTTGTGGAGATATTTGTTAACCCAACCCAAACCTCTACCCATGGTTTATTCTATACAAGGGTTAAGGATCTCATTTTTAACCCATGGTTGTAATTGTAACCACAACAATAATTCATTATTCATCACAAAAAGCTTTTCTTCTTCTTCTTGCACTTGAAAAAGCTTCACTAGCTTTTTGTGTGTGATGATTCTAAGTGAGAAATTGAAAACAAAAGAGTGTAAAATTCCTATTTCATCATCCTCATCTATTCTATCCACTTATATTAGGATGTTCACTTCACTAATACTTCATTAGAGAAGTGAGAGCTTGAGTTTAAGATTCTTCAAGCTAGATCATCTTAGAAAAGGAAGACTTCAAGCAAGATACCTCATTCACTTCATGGAGCCTCTCGAGAGTCGGAGTTCTTGATGATCGCAGCGAAGGGACCTCAACATGGAGCTTATGAAGCGAAGGAACGGACTACAAAGGTTGTAATCCTAAACTCTATGTGATAGATACTTCTTTGTATGTGATACAAACTTGTGATACAAACTTGTTACCCTAAAAATTCTAGTCATGGTCCATGGTTTGTTTGCTTTGCACCTCTCTAAATTTTAAAGTGGCATGAGTGATACTACCAAACCCTAGACTAGGTGCAAGGGAAGCCCAACAGTGGTATCAGAGCCAAGCTAGAATTTTAGACACGGTGTTAAAACAAATACGAAAACGAAATCGACTCCGAAATACAGTATTATGAAACCCTTTTTTTGCTCTTTGTAAATTTTGTAAAAAGTCCTTTAAAATTTTTTCAAACAGGTGCAGAATGCAATATGGGACAAACTATGAACATGGGTGAAATACGGGGTATGGTGCTCGGATTTTGGCCGAGTACCAGGCTAGGGATTTCGGCCTGACCGGCCCCCCTGCCTCCTCTGCTCCTCGTATTTCTCCTGTGCTCTTTAGTCTTCATTTTGGGGTTTCTAGTATTGTTTGTTTAGCCCAATTTTCATGTGATGATTAGTTTGACCTGGGGCTAATTCATAGTGCTTCGCAGTCGTATAATTTAATACTGTATTGGTAACCTTGACTATATTTAGCAGTTCGATCGAACTTCGAACACCACATTTTGTACCCCGCTGAAATTTCCAAATGTTGTAATTTTCCGAAGTTGATTATATTTGTAAAATCGTGCAAGTACCCCTATGGACCCTCTAGAAGACTATACTAACCTTAACTCGATTCTATGCCCACAGAACCGTGATCGAACCTTAGGGTTTGCCGTAGTTCCGTGGTGTCATAGGTGAGGCATTGGTTAACTCCTTCTACGGCTGGTCCATAGATATTGTGGCATGGTTTTTGAGTGTTTTGACTTTGCTCAAGTGTTGAGCTCACCGGGGTAATTTGTGAGTGTATATTGATTCGATCGAAACGTTAAACATCGTCATGATATTTTGTGAATGTGATACAATATGTGGAATTCAAATTGTTAGGCATGAAATCCGTAATATGTGATATTTCGGGTTTACGATGTCTAAGGTGTTTATGAATTCTAAATGTTGTAGTTTTTCACTGTTCTTTTCTGCGACTGTAAGTGTAATATGTGGGGTATTGCCGGCTTCGTTGTTATACATCAACGACAATCGGGATACGCATACTTGCTTACGTTGATGATATGATATATTATGTGTTGTTGTGATATGTTATATTAGATTGTCGTGTTCTGAATAACCGGGGTTTTTATGTGAGATGAGGGTTTTTATTTTCATTCATGTAAAATTCAATGTATGTAATATTCTTTTATATGGGGCACTTCCGGGTTGAGGTTGTTTTCACCATTGTATATTATTTACTTTTCCGCGTTATGATAGACCCAAGGAGGGAAGCACAAGTAACCGGATTCTAGGGTCCAGTGGGAGGTCATTTCGAGGAGTCGAGACCGGGTCTCCTAACCCTAGAATTGACAGAATTACTTGCCGCTCTCGTAGGGGTATAGGGATGTGGGTTTGGCTATTTATCGCGACCGTGGAATCCGTGTTTTATACAGGCTCGAAATAAAAACAGACCTCCTAGTATATCCAATATTTCATATGTTTCTTCTGCTTCTGATATACTGTGATGTGATCATATTATATGCGTGAGACGAATACTTTATTATTGTATATATGATATATAATAAACGTTGCTTATGTTTTACACCCGCGCTAGTCCCGTCCCGGTATGCCGTTAGTTAAGTAACCTAACGGTGCATAACGGAATATTGTGGTGAATGCGGATGGAATAAGCGTACGTTGTATTTTCATTTCTTCTATGATGCTTAGGAAGCATAAATGATGGGACTTATTAATAAGATTAATAAAAGAAAAGAAACCTAAAAGATGTTTTAGAATCAAATTTTCAAAAAGGGTGGCTACAGTTTTTGCTTTGCATAGTGGTATATATGATATACCCTGCACCTTATTCGATGAGAAAAGAGCCGAGATCCCTTCACCGGGAGTGACCTCTTTAGCAAAACTGGCAGATGCTACAAATTCACGGTTTAGTTTTTGATTACTTCTATAGTTCTTGCTTTGCACCACGGTATTTGTGAAATATCCCGCACCTTATTCGATAAGGAAAGAGCCGAGATCTCTTCACCGGGAGTGACCTCTTTAGCGAAACTAGAAAAAGCCTCAAAAACACTCCTTTTCAAAATCACTGGTTTCTACAACGATATCGAGTTCATTACGCTCATGGTTTTCTGAAAAACCTGCGTAGCCCTCCCTCATTTCAGATAAAGACTATTTAGTATTCGTGCTGCGTTTGTTGGCCTCTGTCAAGGCATAGTGTGCGGTAGCTGACTAGTACTTATTTGCTTAAGCATGTGATGCGATTGGATTAGGGTAGTCGTACGACCTTGTTGGCCTTTGTCAAGGGTCGTGCGGGTGGATTTATTTCAATCAAGAAATGACGGGTTGAACTTGACTAGCTTCCTATGGTTTGTTGGCCTTTGTCAAGGTCATAGGGGGTTAGGGGTAAAAGCATTATCGGGAATTTCAAGTGTTGAAATTTGCAATGAGATTTCATACCTCCTATGAGATAGTTGGATCCTGATACCCACTGCGAGTAAGAGTTACTTCTGGGAGAATTTTACACAGGACAATTAGCCGATCAAGTAGGTGTCTAGAAAGGTGTTTACGGGGTTATGCCTCTGGGAAAACGAGGTTTATTCTAATAAGGTCCGTGCGAAAGCACGGGGAACCTCTCTCAAAGTACCAACACTAGCCTGGCCGAAAGATTGGCGAACTTGTAAGGTGTAATTAATCCCGGCTAGTCTTACCTTTTAGGGTTTTAAGGAAGATTTGATAAAAAGCAGTGGGAGCCATCCTGATTAGATAAGATAATAACCAATCTAATCTTGCAAGAGCATACGCTAAAGTGTTTTCTTCTCTCTCTCTCCAGGTAGCGACCATGTCAGGCCTTAATCAAGATAATAATATGGATGTATTGACTGAACCCGCTTATTATACTGAGTAGGGGAACGTTGGTCCCGCTCCAACTTATAATTGTTATAAGTCCGAGCAGGGAATAGGAGAATATATGGATTCTCACGCCGCCCAAACGAAGAATAAGCATGCTGATGCATCTTCTTCAGGTGTGTTAGTTATCGAAAACTGTTTCTCAGTTCACTCTACGTCCTGAGTATTAGATACCGGATTGGGATCCCATATATGTAATATGTTACATAGGCTACGAAAAGGTAGGGAACTGGGAGAGGGTGATCATTCCGTAAAGGTTGGGAATGGTGCAAATGTTGCAGCCAAAGCTGTTGGCGAATATCACCCTATGTTGCCAAATGGTAATACATTGATTCTAAACCGAATGCTATTACATTCCGAGCATGATATGCAATATTATATCAGTTTCTTTATTGAGTAAAGAATGATGTAATCTTATAGTACATGATAATGTTATGAACATATTCCTGAATCAAAAGTTGATTGGATCAGGTTCGTTATTTAATGGCATATACGTTCTCAATCAAACTACAGTACTTAATGTACAAAACACACACAAGAGGAAGAGTTCAGAAGTGAACGAATTTTTCTTGTGGCATTGTAGACTAGGTCATATCAATGCGACACGGCTAGCTAAGTTGCATAAGGATGGATATTTGAATCCGTTCGAATTTTCATCTTATGACACTTGCCAATCATGTCTCAAAAGCAAAATGACCAAAACTCCGTTTAGTGGACACGGAGAAAGAGTTACAGAACTCTTGGGACTGATACATGTGATGTATGTGGTCCCATGTCTACACATGCCAGAAATGGTTCTTCCTACTTCATTACATTCACTGACGATCTCTCAAGATACGGACATGTGTTCCTGTTGAAACACAAGTCGGAAGCTTTTGAGAAATTCAGAGAATATAAGTACGAAGTAGAGAACCAAACGGGCAAAAGTATTAAGATCTTTCTATCAGATCGAGGAGGAGAATACTTGAGCAATGAGTTCCTGGACTATCTAAAAGAGAATGGGATTCTCTCTCAGCTTACTCCTCTTTATACACCACATCACAACGGTGTATCGGAGCGGAGGAATCGAACCCTATTAGATATGGTGCGCTCTATGACGAGTACTGCTGAGTTACCTATTTCCTTTTGGGGTCATGCGCTTGAGACAGCAGCATACCTATTGAATCAAGTTCCATCTAAATCTGTACCTATCACACCATATGAGATATGGAGTGGGAAGAGACCATATTTTAAACGAGTTAAGATATGGGGTTGTTCGGCCTATGTCAAAAGGCAAAATCCGGACAAACTCGAGGCACGGTCAGTTCTTTGTAGGTTTGTGGGATATCCTAAACATTCACATGGATATCATTTCTACCACGGCGAGGAACAAAAGGTGTTTGTTTCTCGACATGCCACCTTTTTAGAAAAGGAATTTCTTGCAAAAGAAATTAGTGGCAAAGAGGTAGAGCTGGAAGAAGTTCCAGCACCACAAACTACAACTGATGATTTGTTGGAACCTGAGGATTCAGTAGTTCCCAACGAACCCCAGCCTCTCCGCCGATCTAGTAGGGTTCCTCATCCACTTGAAAGATACTACGGTTTTCTCATAGATGGTGGAAGTGAGGATTGCATCATGGAAGATGATGACCCAACTAGCTTCGAGCAGGCCATCACGAGTGGGGACTCTATAAAGTGGCTGGATGCAATGCGATTTGAGATAGAATCCATATACACCAACAAAGTATGGACTTTGGAAGTTTCTCCTGAAGGGGTAAAACCCATTGGGAGCAAGTGGATCTTTAAAAAGAAACTTGGTGTAGATGGAATAGTTGAGACTTTCAAAGCTAGACTTGTTGCAAATGGTTTTCGTCAACGACCAGGTGTGGATTATGACGAAACCTTTTCTCCAGTGGCTATGCTTAAGTCCATCCGGATCCTGCTTGCCATTGCTGCATACCATGACTACGAAATCTGGCAGATGGATGTTAAGACCGCCTTTCTAAATGGTGATTTAGAGGAATGCGTGTACATGACTCAGCCAGAGGGCTTCGTAGATAGTGGGAGCAGTGGAAAGGTGTGCAAGCTGCTTAAATCCATCTACGGGTTAAAGCAGGCATTGCGGAGTTGGAACATCTGTTTTGATGTTGTAGTCAAAGAGTTTGACTTCATCAAAAACATAGATGAACTTTGTATCTACAAGAAGGTTGCAGAGAGTAAGGTTGTCTTTCTCGTATTGTACGTGGATGACATACTCTTGATAGAAAATAATGTTCCTATGCTGCACTCGGTCAAGCTCTTCTTATCACATCGATTCTCAATGAAAAATCTAGGTGATGCCTCCTGCATTTTGGGAATCAAGATCTATAGAGATAGATCTAAACGGATACTGGGATTGTCCTAATCCAGGTACATTGACACCATACTAAAGAGGTTTAGTATGGAAGAATCCAAGCATGGGAACCAACCCACGATCTCTAGACTCACTCTCTCCAAAGAGATGTCTCCCAAGACTGATTTAGAGAGAGCTCGCATGCAAAGGATACCCTATGCTTCGGCAGTAGGCTCTATCATGTACGCGATACTATGTACCAGACCCGATGTAGCATACTCACTAAGTGTAGTGAGTAGGTATCAAGCAGATCCAGGAGAGAGTCACTGGACAGCTGTGAAGAACATTCTCAAGTACTTGAAAAGGACTAAGGAGATGTTTTTGGTGTATGGTAACGGAGATCTCCAAGTGGAGTCCTTTACCGATTCGAGCTTCCAAAGTGATAAGGACGACTCTAAGTCGCACTCGGGATTTGTCTTTACCCTAAATGGAGGGGCGGTTTGTTGGAAGAGTTTCAAGCAAGAAACTGTGGAAGACTCGACGATGGAGGCTGAATACATCGCTGCCAACGATGCTGCCAAAGAGGCTGTCTGGATGAAGAAGTTTATCACTGAACTTGGTGTGGTTCCGTCCATTGAGCATCCAATACCTTTGTATTGTGATAACAATGGAGATGCGGCTTTGGCCAAGGAACTCAGGTCCCATCAGAAGTCCAGACATATTCTGAGGCGGTATCACCTGATCCGGGAGATAGTTGATCGCCGGAAGATCGAGGTCAGGAGAGTTGATACGAAGGACAACACTGCGGATCCACTCACGAAGGCCATTACCCAGATACAATTTGAGAGACACTTCGGGATGTTGGGTATGAGATACTACAACAGCTGACCTTAGTGCAACTGGGAGATTGTTAGTTATATATATGCCCTAGAGGCCATTATTGTACATATGATGTGTATTATAGTGGATGCTTGGATATACATAGAGAGGACTTTCTTGCTCGATATAATAGTATACTATCTGGTTACACTTTGTCTTAACATGTTGACTTGTATTGGTTTACTGTCTTGCTCTCACATGTTGATAAAGCCCTTGGGATATGTACTTGTCACAACCCGAAATATTAGCTCGTGACCAGCACTTAAATCACGCAACGTCTAAAGGCGTAACGTAATTCAAGTAAGCTGAAACCCAGAAATCTAAACCTTTTTAAGAAAATAAAGGAGGTGAAGTTTTTGAAATAAAGGTATAATGAAATCAAGTGTGCTTAAATGCATAGAAAAGAAACATGAATGATGCAAGTGAAATTTACTAGTTTGAAAACATGTTTCGTCTTTTAGAAAAATTTGGCAGCACCTCCTTTGTATATTTTGATCCAAAACCACATATACATAATAATGATAAAGGCATCCCCAAGCGGGTGCTAGCTCTTCGCCAAACGGCGGATCACAACCACGCAAAACAATAATTATCAGTATACGACGCCCAACGGCGAAGATCACCACAAAAGATAGAGAAATAAGCAAGACATAACCCCAAAAGCGAATATAACACCCATCGCTCAAATCTCGCAACCACAATCCCACTAAGTCTCATTACTTATACAAATTACTAATTTTGATTGATTGATGGAGTTAACAAGATACAATATGAAATATAATACAAGAGTGGGTACGATACAAATGTCCCACCTACCACTGCAAAACACCCAAATGAAGCTGTGTGCCAGCGATGCCGCTACTGATCCAAGCGGTCAACCTGCAAGAACTGTGGCACAACGGGGGTGAGTTGCCAACTCGTGAGTAGAAAAATATCAACAGATAGAAATCGAATAAACACGACTCCTAGGTCAACTATATCATAAAGGTAATACTATGATATCTAGGGTGACCGGGTCTGTATATGTGCCAATAAGGTAGTCAATACCTATATGCAATGTGGATAACATCCAACAGTAATAATCAATGCATGTATGCATGTGGATCTCGTCCACCCATATAATCACTGTATGTATGCTTGTGGATCTCGTCCAACCATATAATCAATATCTGTATGCACGTAAATATCATAAAAGAGTGTGCATGAAAGAATGATGATGTAAATCAACGGTGTCCCTCACGACACATCAAAATCATGGAACCTGAGTGCCTAGCATCGACACTCAAAAACATCATGAAAACCGTGCCCAACATCGGCACGTAAATCCTCATATATCGGGCTCTGTCAGTCCGGATCGGCCCACGGGCTTCGTCTGCGGAATCGGCCCTCGGCCCCGGCAGTACGGGTCAGCCCGTATCCATCTCTCGTCTCTGGTCTGTATCCTCCGGATAATCGCCAGGTCCAACCAATTACCGGTAGGTAGTAGTCCCTCTGCCAGTCTCACCGTCTACTGCACAACGATCCGTTCTCGCCCCGGGATACCATACTGGGTCCACCATGTACCCGCAATCGGCCTCATCCGCATCCTCGAATCGGGTTTCACATGTCGCTCTCAGAACCGAGAAAACACATGGTGGACGCACTGAAATATCATATCAAGAGAAACCGGGTTTTTAAAACAACACATAATCTCTTTTGAAATATCCACGATTCTCAAATCCAGAAATCTCATAAAAACAACATATCTCAATGCGTAAAATAATAGAGCATGATGTATGCGATATATAAGAGAAATGCGAGCATATCCGTGTATCATGCAACATAGAACACCGATATGACATATTAAGGGAAAACCGCTCTTTTAAAATGATTCCAGTTTTTAAAATATAACATGCGGTGCCCAATTTTCCAATAAAACCAGTTATCTATATAGGTACAATATATATATGCACAAGTATAGATGTACCAATGTATGTGTGCAACAATATGGATATACAATGTGTATGTGCGCAAATATGGATATATCAATGTATATGTGCACCAATATGAGTATACAATGTGTATGTGCGCAAATATGGATGTATCAATATACATGTGCACCAATATGAATATACGATGTGCATGTGCGCAAATATGGATGTATCAATGTATATGTGCACCAATATGAATATACGATGTGTATGTACGCAAATATGGATGTATCAATGTATATGTGCACCAATATGAATATACAATGTGTATGTACGCAAATATGGATGTATCAATGTATATGTGCACCAATATGAATATACGATGTGTATGTGCGCAAATATGGATGTATCAATGTATATGTGCACCAATATGAGTATACAATGTATATACGCAAGCAGGTTATGCGAAGGGTCATATCATGATGCAGCAATCCTACTGTGTAGTGACATGGCAATTTTCGATGATGAAGTGAGTGAGCCTACAATCTATGTACGTGTAACATATTCATCATCGATAATGGTGCAGGTATACTATCACAGGTATAAGTAATGTAATGCGAATAACATGAAGGCAGCATAAGGTAAAGTATATGCAAATGCCGACGGGTATACGTATCTAACATAACCGAGTCGGTGAATCTATCAATCGGCATCCAGCCTAAACAACATCGCGTACGGTATAATCCATCGTACGACAAGCTCTAGTCAAGGGTAAGGATCAATCATCAAGTCAAACTCATCACGCACGGAAAATCATCGTACGGCGGCATTAAGCTAATAGGGATCCTATCATCCAATACGACAAATGAGGATACGGCCTAATATCACGCATGGCCTATCATCCATGATTCACAACATTCTATATATATATCCCTATATACCTATGTCCCTGGTCACATCCGCAATAATCTCATATTAGGGGACCGGCAGGGTATAAATCACCTCGATCGACTTGCATCCGTATACCATCATATCATCATATCATCATCTCATCATATCATCATATCCGTCTTATATTCTTTCGTCGCATTTATATCTCACATCATGTCGAGTTTATATAAACATTCTATCTCTACTATAAGTATAAGTACCTAATCTAACATACACACCCGAACCATACAAGCAGATTTTGGAAGAAGCGAATCGTAATTTTGAAAATAGGAGTTACGGTGTTTTTAAGTAAAAAGGTATCATTTGAAAATCCGTAACGTCTCTTAAGGTATCTGTTTAAAAGATGCATACGATTCTTCAGTTTAGAAATAGGTATGGTTCGGATGACACATCTACGTCGACTATCTAGTCCTATAGTACCCTAAACGGCAATATCGCTAAACGTCATCCTCAAATTAGCCGTACTATATCACTTCTATTATTCTTAGTTTCTAATATGGTTTCACTAACTATCATTTAAGTCTAACCCTAGTTTCCTAATCTAGGTTTCCTTAACTACATTCAATAAATCAGTTTCCATCAAAACTTTGCGGGGGTGCTATACGCCATCCACCCGACTTCCCTGGTAGATATAGATCTACTCACCGTAGTCTTCGCTCGCCGAAGTCGATGACGCCTCACTCAGTCGCTTCGGAATCCACGCGAAGGTACCTACAATAACAACACATATCGCAACGCTATTAAAATCAAGTTCTAAAATCCAAAACGGCACGCGCCTTGCTCATAGGTTAGAACCTATAGCATATGCGTACAAAATCAACCAAACAACCCTTGTTGTCGATGTACAAACATGCGACAACCAAAAACGAATCCAAATATCAAAACTCATCATTCAAAATACGGAAAACATATCCTAAATCACACACAAGTATTCCCAGATTTTGACTCAGGTCAAATAAATCTAAGCAAACAAGTATAGGGTGATGTATAATATGTAATTGAGCTACTGAACCAACCCCAACACCTCAGACAATCAAGTGGCCGGCCCCATCCCTAGAAATTCCGGCGAGACCGGCCCCTCATGCTCAGTCGAGTCTCGTTTTGTCATGGTGGTCTCTTCTGGTCTAAAATTGGTCTCTGGTATTGTTTAGTTGTCTCAGATATTCCCCAGGTCATCCCAGATTCACAGTAGGCACACTAAAAATCACAAAACCAAAATGGAACAAATCCTAAGTTCGTGCATCGGTTCAATTCTAAGGCTCGGGTCAGGAATCGTGTCACCATGGTCATGTAAACACTCACAACAGCTCCCAGATTTTACTTATAGTCATTACAGAAAAATTCAGTAGGACCAAACACCTCCAAACATCTTCAGGTAACTACCCTACAAAATCCAAACCCTAGCTTTCCTACCCACCCGAGGTCGCCGGAATTTACTCACTAGCCGCCGGCCAAAATCGAAAGGGATAGGGTTTCAGGTGAACACTCCAGGTCTCGAGCACAACACTAGAACACTGTTTGTTTTCACCAACAAGTCTCGGGGTCACAGCAGGTTGTCGATGTCACAAAACGATACTAAAATACGACATCGTACAAAACTAAACTAAAAGGAAGAAGTTATACCTCATTTGGTCCCCTCTAGGCAGCACTAACTTCCCAAAGTTGTCAAAATCCCACTTTGCTCGGTTCAACGTGTAGAGGAAGATATGGGGATTAATTTTTGTGAAAGGGGTTTTGGGTTTTGGGGATTGTTTGGAGATAGATCTAGGGTTCTTTGAGGAGGGAAGTGAGGTTGGAGAATGAAGAAGGAGGAGAAAATGATGGGCCAAGGGTTTGGCAGCAGCCTGTTGGATATAGTGCCCTCAAAGTACATTATTGGATCGTAGGCACGTGATTGCAATGATTGAGGGAGGACCTATGCCGGCAGGACAGTCTTACTCAAGATGATAGTATGCTATCTGGTTTATCTTTATCATCGTGTACAGCTTTAGGTGATCTTACAGATCACTATTACACATTGATAGAGCCCTCATGATTCTTTCTTGACTACCAACAGTATGATGGCGATTATATACGTGGGAGCTGGGGTCTATAAGCACATCCTTAAAAGGTCCCTAGTCGAGGGAGTTTCGAGACAGGGCATCGATACTCCAGAGTAGACTAGTGTATACGGATCGAGACCCCGACGAGGGGCGGTGGCTGGTCTCACAAGCTATTGGTGTCAGTTGGTTCACCTAAGACGTATACAGGTGCTCATTGGGTTATGAGTACACCGGACAGGACTCGCCGGGAACATGCTAGTTGGTTTTATACCTAGCGTCAGATAGCAGTTCCCTGGTGACATGTGTACATGTTAGTTCATCGACCTGAGATCGTCATTTGTCTCGTGTGAGTTCCCACCGTGCTTTGATTACTACCCTACCACGGCTCAAAGGAGTCGTGCAAACAGGTTTTAGTTGGGTACAGTCCCGAGCCACATGGAGGCAGTGAGCGGATCGGCAGGGGTTTCGTCTCTCCCGGTATTGGGGGTGAGATCGCGCTGTGTCTAGGAGAGCCATTACACGAAGTCCTTGGCCAAGGCAGGAGATTTACTGGTAGGTATTCCAGTAGTATCTCAGGGTGTTCTGGGCTACACTCCGACACGACTTGTACCGCTTTTGGGGGTCTAACTTTTACCAACCCCCTGACATGCGATACTCATAGACGAACGGACCGGACTGTACGGATATTGTCACTGACAGGCTCAGTGGGGTGTCAGGATGAGTTCCTCATCGACCTCCTTTTTGGTCAATACCTGGTAGCCCGTTACGTACGGCTAGTACCACTGACGTGCTAGTGGTTAAATCCACAGCCAAAGTATTGACGAGTCTTTAGAGTCCCCCACAAACAGTTTCTCAAGTTTCGGACGAAACGTCGTAGAGGCCGTATGGTATTATGGCAGGGTTCGATCATATACGTGCAGTAGTGCACGGATCATGATCGGACAGATCATACTAGTGGGCTTTGGTTTAAGCCGGATCCTAATATTAGATTTGTTGGATTACTTTAGTTTCATCGTATTCGCATTCAGTCGGAATGCGGATGCAGGTATGTATATACAGGTGAGGGGTATACTTATGATCCGTCACGAGTTTACTTTAGATGTTACCATATCTTTTTTATTGTCGTAAACATTTGGATTAATGTTTACAAATGGAAATAATGAGCTCAAAGTTATGATTAGGAGCATTAATTGTGACACATGTACAAGTGATGACTCATGGTCTCTTTCTTTGTGCATATGTCATATTATTGATTGATTTAAGTGTTGAAATGATAAGAAGAGAGAGAGAGGGCAGCCATATGGTTGTGGTTAGCTCTTGTATTATTGCTCTCACTCTCATTTTTGATCATACAACACAAAAGAAAGCTCTTCTTCCTCCTCTTTCTTCTTGAGTTCACTATCTCCATTGATGGCATCATCTTCAACCTCCATCCATACACTCTCATGTGTTGAGAATCAATGGATGCTTGAGACAAAGTGATCACACACATTTTCTACATCGCCTTGGACACGTCGGCTAGCAAACTTCGTATTCGAGTTGCTTCGGACAAAGCGGGAGCCCGTAAAAAGACTCATTGATGTGGTGCCCTTTCCGACGAGGAGACCGGAGATCGAAGATGCCGCGAGGAGCTTGGGAAGGTGGCCAAAGACCGAAGGACACGGATCGATCGGTATAGCCTTTCTAACCTTTCTCTAGTTGCTAGTTAATGTTAATGGTTCGATCCGGGGTGAAAGTATATGATAGCGCCAGTTTCAAGTTTAAGAAAAAGTTTTCATTTCCACATTTTGGCCTCGGATTGACAGCCGGGGCGCTACCGTAGAATTACATAGCCCCCCTCTCTCTCTCACTATTATTCACAATCTCTCTCTCCAAAAGTCTAACTACCCTAATCATTATATCCCCTTTTGACTTTTCTTTTTCTCACCAAAAACACATACACGCATATAAAACTACAAATGAAATAACATGTAACCAAATGAGATATGTCATGGTGCACTAACCATGAAAAACTGTAGAAACACGGATTTGGCTTAATCGTGATTAGCAGTGCACTAATCGGATTTTTATCAAAACTGTATATAATAAATTTTAAAAATGCCAAATCGTTTAAATATAATATTAAATGAATAAATCATTTTAAATTTCATTTGTTTCACAATTATTGGTATATATTTATACTCTTTTTCGAAAACCTCAATTTCGCAAATCGGGTAGTTTTCGGGAAATATATTATTTTAATATTAAATTCCAAAAATAATATTTTATATTTTCTGAAATGTTACGGTACTTGACTACTAGGACTATGATGAGATTATACTAGTGGGGCCAGGGTAGTCAATGAGTACATCCTATAACTGTTCCTAGTCGAGAGTGTATCGAGACAGGGCATCAATACACCAGAGTAGACTAGCGTATACGCATCTTGACTCATATGATGGGCGATGGATGATCCCATATCCATCGGTGTTTGACATCAAAGATGGTGTATGGGTGCTCAGTGGAGACTGGGTACACTGAACGGACACGCCGAGAACTCCTAGATGGTATTATACCTATCGTCAGATAGCAGTTCTCCGGTGACACTGGTACAGGTTAGTCTGTAGACCCGAGATCGTCATAGAGTCTTGTGTGATTCCCACTGTGCTTTGATTTCCACCTTACCACATCCAAGAGGTCATGTAAAACGGTGGCTTTTGGGTACAGTCCTGAATCACATGGAGGCAATGAGCGATAGGAGGGGTTTCGTCTCTCCCGGTATAGGGAGTTGATGTTGTGCTGTGTTCGATTGGCTATAACTGGAAATCCCTGGCCAGGGTTGATATGGAGCACTGCTGGTAAGAGTTATCAGTAGTTTCTCGACCCGTTATGAGCCTCACATCGACACGACTTATCGGTTACTGGGGTCTGATATTTACCACCCCTAGACTGGATATGCGACATATGAGACGAAGAGATCGGACTGTACGGTATTGTTACTGATTGGATTCAAAGAAGAATGTACAGGCTTACTTGTTGATCTTCTGATCGATCAATACCTGGGTGGCTGTTACGTTTAGCTGACCGCTTGCAGCTTATGGGTGTTTGATATGATCATCACCTACTGCCGGCGTATTGACGATTCTTTAGAGTCCTACGCAGAGGTTTCCTAGCTCAGGAAAAATGGAGTAGGAGCACATATGTGATATGTGCGGGACGAGACTAATACGATATGAGATACCGTATTCTATTCTCGCGATATGTGATATCGGCCGGGTATATGTGATATAACCGGGTCATCGGATCAAGTGTTGATTCGATGAATTGGTACATGTTATATTAGTTGGTTATATGTAATATAGCAGGATTATCGGATCAAGTGTTGATTCGATAATTCAATGTATAATTATATATGGGATATATTACGTTACATTAACTAATATAAGCTCGCTTTATTGATTCTTTTTCTCACTGGATAATACATTGATGTATATGCGATATATGTTAATTGTATTATTTTCTTTTGTTACATTATATATTATATATGTGATATATAATATTGTAACATGTTAGGGTTACAAATGCAATAAAGATTTAGAGGTTTAACCAAGTTAGGGTTTGGATTAGGGTTAAGTATTTGGATGAGCTTTGAAGAAGCTTCTTGAAGTTTTGACTTTGTCATCTTTCTTTGATATTTTATGGAGATATTTGTTAACCCAACCCAAACCTCTACCCATGGTTTATTCTCTACAAGGGTTAAAGATCTCATTCTTAACCCATGGTTGTAATTGTAACCACAACAATAATTCATTATTCATCACAAAAAGCTTTTCTTCTTCTTCTTGCTCTTGAAAAGGCTTCACTAGCTTTTTGTGTGTGATGATTCTAAGTGAGAAATTAAAAACAAAAGAGTGTAAAATTCCTACTTCATCATCCTCATCTATTCTAGTCACTTAAATTAGTGTGTTCACTTCACTAATACTTCATTAGAGAAGTGAGAGCTTGAGTTTGAGATTCTTCAAGGTAGATGATCTTAGAAAAGGAAGACTTCAAGTAAGACGCCTCATTTACTTCATGGAGCCTATCGAGAGTCGGAGTTCTTGATGATCGCAGCGAGGGACCTCAACACGGAGCTTATGAAGGAAGGAACGGACTGCAAAGGTTGTAATCCTAAACTCTATGTGATAGATACTTCTTTGTATGTGATACAAACTTGTTACCCTAAAAATTCTAGTCATGATTCATGGTTTGTTTGCTTTGCACCTCTCTAAATTTTAAAGTGGCATGAGTGATGCTACCAAACCCTAGACTAGGTGCAAGGGAAGCCCAACACGTGAATGGGTGCGACGCTCAGGAAGCTGTCCGCCGGCCTCATATAAGGGCTTTGGATTCACGGTTTAGGTCAGGTAGGAATCTACCCTCCATGAATGGGTGCAACGTGCATGAAGCTGTTTGCCGGCCTCTGTTAGTGATATATGCCCTAGTGGCCATTATTGTATCATACCGGTTTGTATATTACTTAATGGAAGCTTGAGATATTCACAGTTGTATTGACAGTCTTACTCAAAATGGTAGCATGCTACTTGGTTTGTTTCTAGCTCAATATGTGCATGTGTTTCTTTTAGCATATCGCTTATACATATTAGTAGATCCCTTAGAATCTTTGCTTGATTACCAGCCTTATGATGGCAGTCACACTAGTGGGGGCTACATAGTTTATAAGCATATCCTTATACATGTCCCTAGTCGTAGGATTATTGAGACGGGGCATCGATACTCTAGAGTAGACTAGTGTATACGCTTCTCATCTCAGCAGGGGAGATGGTCTGTACCACAGCCATTAGTACGTCATACTGGAGATAGTATGCAGGTGCTCATTAGGTTATGAGTACACTGGACAGGATTCATCGGGGACTACTGGTGGGTATTATACCTGTCGTTGGGTAGCAGTTCCCAGGTGACATGAGTGCAGCTTAGTCCGGCGACTTGACACTGCTACTTCGCCTCAAGTATGTTCCCACTGTACTTTGATTACTACTCTACCACGGCTCAAAGGAGTTGTGCATACAGGTAGTAATTGGGTGCAGTCCCGAAGCACTTGGAGGCAGTGGCGGTTAGATAGGATTCGTTTCTCCCGGTATTGGGGGTTGATATTGCGCTGTGTTTGGAGAGCCATTACACAAAGTCGCTGACCAGGGCAAGCGAGATTTACTGGTAGGTATTCCAATAGTTTCTTAGGGTGTTTTGGGCTACACTTTGGCACGACTTATTGCGCTATTAGGGGTCTGACGATTACCGTCCCTTAGGCCCGATATGCGATACTTTTAGACGAACAGACTGGACTGTACGGAGATTGTCACATTCAGGCTCAGTTGGAGTTCGAATGGGTTCAGCCTTCTTATCGACAGATACCTGGATAGCCGTTATGTGCAGCTAGTACCGCTTGCGGCTTGTGTTTAAACCCACTGCCAGCATACTGTCGGGTCTTTAGAGTCCCACACAGAGAGTTTCCCTACATCAGGCAAAAGATGTAGAGGCCGTATGGTCTTACAGCATGGCTTCGATCACTTACGTATACTTGTGCACGTATGATGATCGAGCGGATAATACTAGTGGGTTTTGGTTTAAGCCGGATCCTAGTATTATATTGATGGATCAGTTTCGTCTTATTGTATTCGTGTTTCTCGAAACACGGATACGGGTATGTATATACGGATGAGAGGGGCATTCTTGTAATTGCTCAAGATTGTTTTTAGAAGGAGACACCTCATTAGGATTTTGACCATTGACTTGATTAAAACAATTATGAGGTGGAGGAAATTATTTGTTATTTTTTATAAATGATAATTGTGCCATGGCTACTTGGTTTGACTATTTGACTTAGATATTTTGTAAGATATTTTGTGGTACTAGATATTTTGGGTGAGATATTTTTCTTGCCATGCTTGTAGTCATATCAAGGGAGTCATCTCAATTATCATTATGAAAAACATTTTCTCTTTCCTCAAGCCATCTCCTTCTTCTTCCTCTCAACCTTTAAGTCTCATGAGTTGAGAAATCTAGGGTTCCAAGAGACAAACTAACTCATCTTCATTCTCTATATCACCTAGGCTATCTAGTTTAGCAAGCTAGTTGCTCTAATTATCTCGGATTTGAGGTTGGAGCTCGGACTATAGACTCTCGGGTGGATCTTCTTTGACTCAAGGAAGCCGACGAAGAAATTTCGATCCGTTTCGATCCTCGGAGCCTACGATGACGAGGAGGACAGTGAGAAGACCCAAAGGACATGATACTATGAGGTATAATATTCATCCGAGTAGTTAAACCTCAAGTGGTATGCTAGCTAGGGTTTATGATCGATCCTTGGTTCTAGTCGGTGTTGCGAAGCCCGTAAAAATCATTTTTGCAATTTCCGCCTCCTCGCGAACATGTGGGGTGCGCGACATCAACTTACAGTGGCATTAGAGTCTCTTATAAACCTTAGATAGCTTGTAGCGATGTTAGAAATCCGCCGTTTTTGTCGCGCAAAAACTGCCGACAAAAACGGTTTCCAAAAATAATGTTTTGAGTTGTTTGCACACCCCGCGGGCTCACGGTTTGAACCGAGAAGCTGCGGGGTGAAGCATGCACACCCCGGGGACACCTGGGGGGGACCTATGTCCGGGACCACCCCCCAAGACCACCACAAGATGGCCTTGGATGCTGGTGACCCGAGAGCACCACAGGTTGGTGCTCTCGGGTCTGCCTACCCTAAGGGGCCACTTCGTGGTGGCCCCCAGGGGTGGGTACCCCCCGAGGCCCCCCATTCATTAGTTAATTTTTGGTATCTTCGCCTCCGCAAAGATTTGGGCGGGTTTCGAGTTTGTTTCGACTCCCGGATTGGCTTAAAACGATCGTTTTTGGAACTTTAGCTCACTGGATTTTCAAGTTTTGGCAAATTGGTTAAGTATGCTAATTGCGTGCGGAATTCTAATATTGCGGTTACTTTACAAGCTTTGTGATGTGTATATGTGTTTGGAAACTTCGACTAATTGCTATACGTCGATTAGTCGGGGTTGCACATATCTGTGATGATGTTATGTTGGTTTGTGTATATGAATTTGTTGGACCGTCGTGGATGAATAGCCGGGGATGTGAGATGCGAGTTTTCATTCTTTCATTCGATGTAAATTTGTAAAGTGATGTAATATTATTTTTACGGGGCACATCCGGGTTGAGGTTGTAGCCACCGTTGTATTATTTCATTTACTGCTTTTGCTCCTAGGATAGACCCAAGGTGGGGTGCACAAACTACCGGGTACTTTGAAGTGCCGAGTGGCCTACTCACTTTGCTGAGGGGGTTGCTTCACTTCGGGTATTTGGCGGGTAGTTTTCCGCACCCGTAGGGGTTTAAGGCTGGGTTTGGCTATTCATCACGACTGTGAAATCTGTCTTTCGTTACAGACTTAAACAAAACGCGGTGTTCCTAGTATATCCAATGTGTTCATCTGTGATCTGGAATGCCTATTATTATGTGAGACGAATGTATATATCTATATATGATATCTAATGGGCGTTGCTTATGTTTTGCATCTACGCTAGTCCAGCCCCCGCTCTGTCATTAGTTAAGTAACCTAACAGATGATGACGGTCCCCGTGGCGAATACGGATGGCATAAGCGTACGTCATATTTTCGTTTCTTTCTGTGATGATAGGTGTAAATGATGGGACTGCATTACATTAATGCAAAGTAAACAAGCCAAAGCTGAATCTTTGGAACAAATTTTAAAACCACTCGGTTTTTTCAAAACAGCAGACTTTTAAAAATACAGAGCTTAATCCACTCCTTTTAAAAGCTATCAGGTTCCTTCGATTATATCAAGTTCACTACGTTCACGGTTTCGCCAAAACCATTCGTAGCCCTCCGTCATTTCAGTTGGATATTCAGTAGTATTCAAGCTATGTATTTTGACCTTTGCCAAGGCATAGTGATTGGTAGCTGCTGAATATTCATCTGTAGCATAGATAAATGCGTTGGTTTGGGACAGTCGTACTGCTATTTTGGCCTTCGTCAAGGGTATGTACGGGTGGGTTCAAATTAACCTGGACAATGACGGGTAGAACTTGACATGTGACTTATGATATGTTGGCCTTCGTCAAGGTCATAAGAGCATGGGGCAAAAATCCACATCGGGAGCTTCTAAAGAAACTGAAACTTGCTAGTGTTGCATACCATATGGAGTGTGATAATTTTGGTAGGATTCCTTCAACTTAATCATATGATGATATTTGGATCCCGATCCTGCTGTGAGTATATGCTACTCCCCGGGAGATTTTTCACTTAACGATTAGTGCTATAAACCAAGTATGTGTCTAGAACAGTGTTAGCGGGGCTACGCATTCAGGGAAAAGAGGTTATTTAATAAGGAACTTCGCTAAAGCGTCGTAAAACCTCCCTTAAAGTACCGACACTAGCCTGGCTGAATGGTTAAGCAAGTATTGTACAGTAAGATTAATCCTGACTAATTCTTCTTTTATGGTTTGAGGAAGGATTCGAGAAACAGTGGGAGCCATCCTGTTTAGATAAATTAAAAACCAATCTAAACTTGCAAGAGCATCATGCTAAAGTGTTTCTTCTCTTTCTCCTAATTACAGCAACCGGTTGACCACACATAGGTTACAACTAGCTAATAAATTGACTGGGCCAGACTATATTAACTGGCAAGGGTTTGTCCAAATGTCCATTGTCTATGACGAGCTGGACTACTTCATCACCACTCAAGCCCCCACCATCCCAGGTCCAGTTTCCACCGTCACGGATACAGATATTCGTAAGACAAGAGAAAAGGATAGTGCAAATGCCAAGTGCCTCGGGTTGGCCTCAGTAGATGGTGAGAACCAAAGGCAGCACGAGAAGATAGACTTAGCCTCCATCTTCCTCCATAACAAAGTTTTATATGGAGAGCAATCTCGTATCGCAAGATATGAGACCTCGAAGGAATTGATTCAAGTGAGGTTGGCTATCGAGTCATCTGTAGGGGACAACGTCCTTACAATGACTAGCTATATTGATGAGCTTACGGACCTGGATACCACATTGGAGAACCAGTCAGATGCTGACTTGATTCTACAGTCCCTACCTTCTACTTACACACTGAAGGAAACCAGGGTGACACTCGTTCTGTTTAATGGGAAATCATCCTCTTCTGCATCCAAGCACGAAAGCAAAAGGTGAGAAGAAGAAGACCTCCACAAAGCCGACATGCGGTGTTAGTAAGGTAGAGGGACAAGGAAGGGCAAAAGTTTCGGGGCTAACAGTAGGTAAGGAGGGATGTTCCAATTTGTCACGGGAAAGGGCATTGGCAGAGGGATTGCAGGGCTTTGAATGCCAGAATCCAGGATCCGAAGCATGTTGTGGCTTTGACTTCGGGTGTGTTTGTAATCGAAAACTGCATGTCAATTAACTCTATTTCCTGGGTACTAAATACCGGATCGGGATCTCATATCTGTAATTCATTACAGGCTTTAAGAAACCGTAGAGTTATCAGGGTAGGTGATATGATTCTCAGAGTTGCAAACGAAATGAGCGTGGACGCTGAATCTGTAGGGGAATATCATCTAGGATTGATAAGTGGGTAGATATTGATTCAACGTAACTGTTTGTATGTACCAAGTCTAGCTTGTAATATCATATATGTATCCTTACTTTCTAAGGAAGTGTCACGACCCGAAAGTACCGAGCGTGACTGGCACTTAAATTACGAAACGTCTCGAGGCGTACGTAATCTAAGTAAGCCAAAACCCAGAAATGAAAACCAAGTAAAGCAGTAGAGTGAAAGAAAAAGCAATTTTAAAGTAAGAAGTTTAACAACATAAGCCGATGTATGCATTTTTAAAATCTCAAGTCTTTTCTGAAAATTTCGGCAGAGTTTCCTTTGTAAATACTGACCTCAAACGGGTACAAAACCTGATAAATCATATATAATGAATAAAGACATCCCCAAGCGGGAGCTAGCTCTTCGCCAAAAGGGCGGACAAAACCACACAAGCAATTTAATATACAACACCGGAGGGCGAGTATCAAAACTCAAAAGAAAGCCCATCTCCACCAGAAAAACATAATAATACAAGCGCGACTCTAAGGTCGAAAGAATATACAATCAGGTCTCTAAGTGGAGAGAGTGAGCTGTGCACCCTTCCAAATCAAACCTACCCATCACCAATTGAATCCCACAACTCCGGTTTTCAAACAAGTGTCCCAAATGATTCACCAGTTAAAAATAAAACGTGTAATGAGTTGTGCGACTTTGCAGTGTTTGATTTACCTGATTGTGAAGAGCCCTTTTCGAGTGAACCCAAACCTAATTCTTTCAAACTTTACACCTCTAATCTAGAACCTGAATTGATAAATATCCATGCTTTTGATGAGGTGTCTAAAAAAATTGATTTTCACTTGATTGAGGATATTGACGCCAGGAATATTTTGGATGATGAACCCGTAGATTTGACTGAAATTTTATCTCCAATTCATCATCCCGAGTTATTAAATGTTTCTCCCGAACCTCATATGCGTCTTGATTTTGATGATAATTGCATGGATGTGATAACTTTTGAGGAGAATTATGAGGATGGTATTGAGGATGAACCATTTTTGTTTGATGGGTCGGATTTTCCAATTCATCCTCCTGAAACTTTAACTGTTATACTTCCTAAATCACCCCCCTCATCCTTCCAATCGTTCCGACCATACAAAAGATCACGCATGAGGACTGTGAGCTTGAAAAATTTCTGTTCGATCACAGCAGTTTTGATGCCACTAGTGCATTCCTCCTTGAATCTGACACGGTTCTCACAACCGATATCAATTATGAGTGTTTCACTTTTGCGGACGATTTTGAAAACTCACCGCCCGAGTTTAAGTCCTTTGAATTTTCAGATGAGTTAGTTGAACCATCAGACTCGGTTGCTTACAGTCATTTCGAACCATTGATGGAATCTTTCGAGTTCGAGACAGATTACTTAGGTGAGAATAAGACTATCCCTAAATCACTCCCCTTCGTCCTTTCCATTGTTTCGACCGCGCAAGAATCCGTCGCGCTTCCATTTTCAATGGATGGTTTACCAAGTTCAACGTACCCATGTTTTCTTGCGAATCTTGAGGGATTTGACCCCATTTCTAAACGGGTTGATAAATTAGCACAATCGCTTTTAACACATCGGTCATCACAATTTGCGCTAATTTATTCACTCGATTTACACCTTCAAGTTCGTACTACACTTCTTTCTCTTTTCCGCCATTCTTCTCCGAATATACCGAGACCATATTCCACTCTTCTTCCCATACGGTCTCGTGTGTTTCTCAACTCCTTTCTCTACACTCCATTCTTCCACCAACCCTACCATTACCACGATAGAATTTTTGAATGGTTGGTGCTAACCTTTGGCCTGTGTAAGGCCTTATATAGTTTGATTTTTCTCCTCCCTAACTCTGAACTTTAACGCTTAAAACAGTGGAAACACTGTTTCACTTAAGTTTGGGGGGGGGGGCTTTTTGTATATTTTTTCCTTTTTCAGTTAACAATAAAACATAAAAAAATAAATGAATAAACAGGGGAGTGCCGACATTTTTGACCCTCTTGGTGTAGCCTGACAGTGAGGACACTGTCAAGTTTAAGTTTGGGGGTATGCTCGGTAAGATTTCTTCCTTCGCATTCATGTGTATATTCTTGCATTTGCATACTTATTTTAAAATCCATAAAAATTGAAAATTTTGAAAATTATAAAAATTAAAACATTCAATTTTGGCCTTAATTGACTTGAGTTTGACAAATAGGTTAACTAGTTAGGAATAACTAGGCCTTAAACTTAGTAAATTAAAAACCCTAAAAATAATTTTTTCTTAAAATTTAACGGTAGAAAGTATATGTCTTTGTAGTTTATTTAGAAATAGGCAAATTTCGAGTTGACTTCTTGGGCTAAGTTAAACAAGGGAAAAGTATTGATATCTTTATTAAAGTATAAGTTTGAAAAATAATTCCTAAGCTTAAGTCTAAATTATGAAAATATATACCCTGCAAATTGCACAAACACGAATCTTGAAACTTGGAATAGTAGGAGAGACCTTGAAATGCTCTTGTCTAAAGTCCTTAGTATAAAGGGAAATAAAATAAAAATACAAGTGTGAATAAATAAATAAAAAAATGAACACTGGTTTTTGTAATTACTTAAGGCTGCATAAATAGAAAAAATATTTAGCAAGGGTGCTTTATCACCTACTGCCTTAGACCAACTGGTTTGGGAGTCACTGCTAAAGCCTTAGGTGTTACAAGACTAGGAATTACGCCTTAATGTGCAAACACATTTTATAATCGGTCGTTGGTACCTCAAGAAGTATTAACGGTCGCATGAAGAATGTGTGAGCAATTTCATCTAAAATTCACCAATTGAAAAGTACTCTGGACGATGGAAAAGAGTATAATAGCATGATTTGAATTTCCAAGTGTAGGGGTGATATATACACACATGTAGGGGTATGTGATTGGGGTTTAGATAAGAGATAAGAATGAAAAATAGGACTTATATCTTTAATAGAGATGATAAAAATTCCTAAGTTGAGATGGAACCCTAGAAGGAAAACTTAAGAGATGCCAAAAGCTAAGTAAATTCACAAGAAAATATATAATCTTAAGTTAAATAGTAAGGAAGCGTGAAAAATATGGGTGGATAATTTTTGAGTCGAAGATAATAGAATTCCTTGTTGGAAAATCTAATTGGAGAATAAAAGTTAATAAGCCGAATTGATAGGATTTTGTGGGTAGTATCCACTGAAAACCTTCAGGAAACAACACTCCTCCTACTAGGGACACCTAGAGGTTTAACAGCTTGTTGCACGAGCGCAGTGCAATCGCGTTTCCCTGCGAAAGCGAGGCTAGGTCTTTTTCGAGAATAAAACTAGGTTTGCTCGAGGACGAGCAAAAGATAAGTTTGGGGGTATTTGTTCATATCATAATTTTGCATTATTATATTCCCCATTCTTATTCATTTTACAAATAAACAGGTGCTTTTGACCCATGTCTGCTACATAGTTGCAGGTTACAGGTTCTCGGAACAAAAACAGTGAAAAAGATGAAAAGACGATACAAAAGTGAGACTACGACTAACAAATAGAAGAATCTTGATCAAGCCTACAGTTTGGAGAATAAACGAAGATCAATGAATAAGTTCACAAAGTACAAAGGCAACGCAAGGTTCAAGACTTCCACACGAAGCAAACAGAAAAAGTCCACGACACTTATACACTGTGGAAATCTGGAAGAAAACTAGAAGACAATCTGAGTAACCAAGTGAAGAAAAGCCAAGACAAATGCAAACAGAAGAAGTCCAGAGAAAATTAACCCAAGACCCCACCATTTGGTCGCGGAACCGCGGCCAAACATGGGTTTTGGCCGCGGTTCCACGGCCGTGCGTCGTGCGTGTTGGCGTGTGTCGCGCGTGTCGGTGCGTCGGTGCATTACTTAGGTTTTTCTTATGGTATATTTGTAAATGCAGATGTGAGTCGATTGTAACCCTAGGATTTCTATGCTCTATAAATAGAGATCCTAAATCTCTTTTGGAGGCATGCCTCTTCTTGTGCCTCATTGTATTTATCAAAATTCAAATCCTGTAAATGTTGGAAGAGAGCATCAAATAAAAATTAGAGTAAGTTTTCTTTTCATTGCCCTAGTTAATTTTATTATCTGCCTTAATGTAACTTTTATTATCTGCCATAGTATAGATTTCATTATCTGCCCTAGTTAATTAGTTTAGAACATGTTTTTCAATTCCCTAATGAGTGAGTAGATCCTCGCTCGTTAGGGTTAGGAATATGGAAGGTTTGAGAGATGAAGATCTCCCACCCCTTTCTTGCCTATCACATATAATTAATAGGACTCCATGCATACATACACACACCGTTCCCTACGGCACCCTATCCTACGAGGTAGCGGTGATACCGTAGTATAAAAGACCGGTTGCGTATGTTTTCCATGGAGGTTAGGGTAAGAATTAAGAAAGGAAGGACAAGAACCTAGATGAAGAAACATCGTCTCTTCCCGATGGTACTAATCCCTTTTATTAATTATTGCCATAACACCTAAAGAGATCTAAATTAGGGCATAGAAAGTGGTGAGGAAATCTTTAATTTCCAGACTTAACCTAAACCTAACCCTAGCAAGATTCTAATCCTAGTTTAAATCAGTTTAGTTTTTAGTGATAATCTATCCACACCGTTTGGAATTAACTCGTTAGACCAAATTAGGAAATACACAACATCCCTGTGGACCGACCCGTACTCACCGGCTAGCTACCAAGCGATGCCGTTCATGATTGCGGTTAACTAATATTTTGATCACAACTTCCATCATTTCAATCAGCCGTGAAGGAAGCAGTCTGGATGAAGAAGTTCCTAACAGAACTTCAGGTGGTTCCTTCCATTGTAGATCCAATACCTATGTATTGCGACAACAACGACGCTATAGCCTTCACGAAGGAACCCAGGTCCCATCAAAAGTCCAGACACATTTTGAGGCATTACCACCTGATCAGGGAGATTGTTGATCGCTGGGAGATCGAGGTGAGGAGAGTAGATACGGAGAATAACACAGAAGATCTACTCATGAAGACCATCCCTCAGACACGGTTCGAGAGGCTAATCGAGATGATAGGTCTGCGATATGCCAATACATGGTCTTAGTGCAAGTGGGAGGTTGTTAGTGATATATGCCCTAGAGGCCATTATTGTATCATACTGGTTTGTATATTATTTAATGGAAGCTTTGGATATTCACGGTTGTATTGACAGTCTTGCTCAAAATGGTAGTATGCTACTTGGTTTGTTTCTACCTCACTATGTGCATGTGTTTATTTTAGCATATCGCTTATACATATTGGTAGAGCCCTTAGGATCTTTGCTTGATTACCAGCGTTGTGATGGCAGTCACACTAGTGGGAGCTGGATAGTATATAAGCACATCCTTATACAGGTCCCTAGTCGTAGGATTATCGAGACGGGGTATCGATACTTCAGAGTAGACTAGTGCATACGCTTCTCATCCCAGCATGGGAGATGTTCTATCCCACAGCCATTAGTACGTCGTACTGGAGATAGTATGCAGGTGCTTATTAGGTTATGAGTACACTAGACAGGACTTGTCGGGGACTGCTGGTGGTATTATACCTATCGTCGGGTAGCAGTTCCCAGGTGACATGAGTGCAGCTTAGTCCGTTGACTTGACACTGCTACTTCACTTCGAGTGTGTTCCTACTGTACTTTGATTACTACCCTACCACGGCTCAAAGGAGTCGTGCAAATAGGTAGTAGTTGGGTGCAGTCCCGAAGCACTTGGAGGCAGTGGCGGTTAGATAGGATTCGTCTCTCCCGGTATTAGGGGTTGATATCGCGCTGTGTTTGGAGAGCCATTACACAAAGTCTCTGGTCAGGGCAAGCGAGATTTACTGGTAGGTATTCCAGTAGTTTCTCAGGGTGTTTTGGGCTACACTCTGGCACGACTTATTGAACTATTAGGGGTCTGACGATTACCGTCCCTAGGTCCGATATGAGATACTCTTAGACGAACAGACCGGACTATACGGAGATTGTCACATTCAGGCTCAGTAGGAGTTCAGATGGGTTTGCTCATCGGCCTTCTTATCGACATATACCTGGGTAACCGTTACGTGCAGCTAGTACCGCTTGCAGCTTGTGGTTAAACCCACTGCCAGCGTACTGTCGAGTCTTTAGAGTCCCACACAGAGAGTTTCCCTGCATCGGGCAAAAGATGTAGAGGCCGTATGGTTTTACGGCAAGGTTTCGATTACTTATGTGTACTTGTGCACGTATGATGATCGAGCAGATAATACTAGTGGGTTTTGGTTTAAACCGGATCCTAGTATTATATTGATGGATCAGTTTCGTCTCATTGTATTCGTGTTTCTCGAAACACGGATACGTGTATGTATATATGGACGAGAGGGGCATTCTTGTAATTACTCAAGATTGTTTTTAGAAGGAGACACCTCATTAAGGGTTTGACCATTGACCTGATTAAAACAATTATGAGGTGGAGGAAATTATTTGTTATTTTTTATAAATGATAATTGTGCCATGGCTACTTGGTTTGACTACTTGACTTAGATATTTTGTGAGATATTTTGTGGCACTAGATATTTTGGATGAGATATTTTTCTTGCCATACTTGTAGTCATATCAAGGGAGCTATCTCAATTATCATTATGAAAAACATTTTCTCTTTCCTCAAGCCATCTCCTTCTTCTTCCTCTCAATCCTTAAGTCTCATGAGTTAAGAAACCTAGGGTTCCAAGAGACAAACTAATTCATCTTCATTCTCTACATCACCTAGGCCATCTAGTTTAGCAATCTAGTTGCCCTAGTTACCTCGGATTTGAGGTTGGAGCTCGGACTATAGACTCTCGGGTGGATCGTCTTTGACTCGAGGAAGCCGACGAGGAAGCTTCGATCCGTTTTGATCCTCAAGCCTACGATGACGAGGAGGATAGCGAGAAGACCTGAAGGACACGATACTATGAGGTATAACATTCATCCGAGTAGTTAAACCTCAAGTAGTATGCTAGCTAGGGTTTATGATTGATCCTTGGTTCTAGTCGGTGTTGCGAAGCCCGTAAAAATCATTTTTGCAATTTCCGCCTCCCCACGAACACGTGGGATGCACGACATTGACTTACAGCTTCACATGAAGGCTTTGGATTCACCACTTAGGTCGGGTAGGAATCTACCCACCGTGAAAGGGTGCGATGCGCAGGAAGCTGTCCGCCGGCCTCGCATGAGGGCTTTGTATTCACCTCTTAGGTCGGGTAGAAATCTATCTGCCGGAAGCTGTTCGCTGGCTTCGCATGTGAGGTCTTAGCTCGGAAACGAGAAGCATCTATCCTTTTTGCTATTCTTAGAGGGGGAAGCATCTAAGGTCATGATTTGCCGGATACGGAGGGTGTCTTCGTTGCTCGGAGTCGAGCCAACGGAGACGACCATGATCTGTTCGACTTCAACTCTTTGGTTGGAGGTTGGTCGGCTTACTCCCTATCCGCTTGACGTTTGTATCACAAGTATTTTGCCAAGTGACAGGAGCCGATCATCTCCTCGATGTAATCACGCAGTTGTTTGCAGTTCTCGGTTGGGTGTCCATGTGACCGATGAAAGGCACAATACTGGCCGCGGAGCCGCTTGCCTGGCCTTTGTTGTTGGCTATAGTGCCCTCAAGGCAATTATCATAGTCGCAGGCAGGTGATTATGATGATTGAGGGAGGACCTATACCGGTAGAACAGACTTACTCGAGATGATAGTATGCTATCTTGTTTGTCTTTATCATCATGTACAGCATTAGGTGGCATTACAGATCACTATTACATGTTGATAGAGCCCATAGGATTCTTGCTTGACTACCAGCATTATGATGGCGATCATATACGTGGGAACTGGGTGGTCTATAAGGACATCCTTAAATGTCCCTAGTCGTGGGAGTATCAAGACTGGGCATCAGTACTCCAGAGTAGACTAGTGTATGCTTATTGAGACCCCGACGAGCGGCGGTGGCCGGTCTCACAAGCCATTGGTGTCAGTTAGTCGCCTAAGATAGTATACAGGTGCTCATTGGGTTATGAGTACACTGGACGGACTCGCCGGGAACCTGCTAGTTGGTACTATACTTATTGTCAGATAGCAGTTCCCAGGTGACATGTGTGCAGGTTAGTCTGTCGACCTGAGATCGTCATTTGTTTCGTGTGAGCACTGTGCTTTGAATACTACCCTACCACGGCTCAAAGGAGTCATGCAAACATGTTTTAGTTAGGTACAGTCCCGAGCCACATGGAGGCAGTGAGCGGATCGTCGGGGATTCGTCTCTTCTGGTATTGGGGGTTGATGTCGCGCAGTGCACGGGTGGCCATCACCAGAAATCCTTGGCCAAGATAGTCGAGAATTACTGAACTAGGATCAGTAGTTTCTCAGGTAGTGATGGGTTTCATACCGACACGAATTATCGCGTTATTAGGGGTCTGACTTTATCCACCCCCTAGACTCGATATGCGATACTCTTAGACGAACAGACCGGACTGTACGGAGATTGTCACTGTCAGGCTCAGTAGGGGTACGGATGAGTTTGCTCGTCGGCCTTCCTTTCGCTCAATACCTGGGTAGCCGTTACTTACAGCTAGTGCCGCTGACGTGCTTGTGGTTAAACCCACTGCCAGCGTATTAATGAGTCTTTAGAGTCCCACACAGAGGGTTTTCACGGTTCAGGAGATATGGTGTAGATGACGTATGTTGGTACATACAGGTGTCCGATTAAATATGTGTATTGGCTGTACAGACTTTAATCGGACAGTTGATAATACTAGCGGCTTAGGATTAAGCCGGATTATTAAATCAAGTTTTGATTTAATAATTTATATATGTATTTATATATATATATATATATATATTCTAGTATTATTGTTCACTGTTCATTTTCTCTCTTGGCTATTCGTATTTTTGTACGAATACGCGTATATGTATTTCGATACATGTACCGGGTTGCATTCCGTATATATACGGAATAGTTTCTAGAAGATGGCCACCTCATTAATTAATTTTTCTTTTTGGAAAATCATTTTGGGAAATAAGGTGCAGGGGGTGAGGTGGCATGAATATTGTTTAGCATGTAGAGAGATATAGCATGGACTTATTTATTGGAAAAATGAGAAGAGATTTTTTTGGAGTGCATTATTGGATGGGGGCTGCCACCATTCTTTACATGGCTTGCTCATTTCATTTTCCTCACTTGCTTCATTACATTCTCACTTGGAGAAACACTTAGCCATTTTCTTTAGTTGCTCATGCCACATGTTTTCTTACCTCCTTCATCTTCTATGGTTGCTCTTTTGAGCATTAGTGATGAGAGAAAATTATAGTGAGATAATCCTACACCTCCACTCTCCATTGTTAGAAACCTTGGAGCGTCGGTTGCCTTTCTAGGCAAAGCTGAAGCTTGCGCCGTTTCTCTCGGGTGGATCATCGTAGATGGAGGAAGACCGGCAACCAAATTCGATTCGCGACCACTAAGAGCTTGGGATGATAGTTGAAGACCCTAAGGACTTGGTTCATTCGGTATAACCATCTAACTCCTCTTTATATGCTTGCTAGTATATGGTTAAGGGTAGATCCGGGCATCGGGTTGTGATAGCGCCAGTTTCAAAAAAAAATTGTTCCGCATTTGGCCACGGTTTGATGGCCGGGGCGCTGCCGTAACCCAACATTTGTATCATCGGTGGCAGCTTGAAAAATCTCTCGCTCTTCGCCTCCTCTAGCCCCTCAGCCTATGAGACGTTCAGAGGCGTGTACTCGTGAAACCTTGGAGAATAAGGTTTCAAATGATCAGCTTTCCTCTTCTCTTCCCAGTCCCTTTTCTTTTGCTCTGTCCGGTCTCCCCGGTGAAGATTAGTATTCACCTCAGACTCGAATTGGATTTCCCGTTTGGTCCAAATTTTTACCTTGGCCATGGTCTTAGGTTGCGCCAATGCAAAAGAGCGGAGCCACTCTCTGTGCCTATGACCAGATCTCAGGGCGGTAATGACCGTTTCATCCCGGTGCTCGGGTACTTCCAAGAGAGCATTGTAAAACTGAGTAATATAACCCTTGAAAGCTTCCATGTCCTCACTCTTGATAGTGAATAGGTAGTCAATCGAGCTCTTCTGCCGTCGGTTGCCGACAAAGTGGCTAATAAACCGAGTGGCCAATTCGTCGAAAGTTGAGATTGAGCGCGGAGTCAGGCTGCAGAACCAATCTCGCCCAGCCCGGATGTGAGTGGTAGGGAATGCTCGGCACTGAGCCGCGTCCGAGTTATCTTGAAAGCTCATGCCTGCTGTGAACGCGTCCAAGTGGTCTTTTGGGTCGGACTTCCCGTCGAAAAGAGCCACTTTGAGCGGCTTGTTCCGGGAAGAGACCCACTCTCTCAGTAACTACTCGGTGAAGGGCCGAAAGTCGACCTTAGCACCACCATGAGGTTCTAGAGGTATCAAGCATGCCAAATTCAAATTTTATTAGGTGCTAAGCTAGACTAACAAGATCTTTACTAGATTATTAAGGTTTGCTTTTGTGATTGTAACGCTTTGAAAATTCATATAGGTTAAATTCGTGTTAATTAGCGAAAATACTTGTTTTTCGTAAAAACCTAGTTAATAATTATTTTCTATATAAACATGAATATATCTATTTGATGATGTGAATATGTGTATAATTGTGTTTTATTAGTCAATATTTAAATTATTGTTCACTTAATTATTTATTTTACCTATTTACAAATTATAAGCTATTTTCTTAAAAACATGTACACACATATCTTGTGTAGCCCTTAGCTAACAACATGTTGACACATGCTTAAACAACCATAGCAACTTAATCTCTTTTCCTTTATATATAACATACTTTTCTTTCTCTCCTCTCAAGTGTTCTAGAATTTTCATTTTTAAATAAAATGAGAAAAAGAAAAGAAATGTAGGCATGGGAAGCAATTAATGCAAACATGGCTCATTTCTCTCTCCCTCTCTTCACTCTAGAACACACACACACACACTCTCTCTCTCAACTCAGCAGCCATCTCCCTTCTTCCTTCTTCATTTTTCCATGGATTAATCTCTACCTCACACATAAATCCCTCACACCTTCACTAAAATCAAATCCAAACATCAAAAATCAAGCCTTTTCATGGTTCTTGAGGCAAGTTTTTCATTTGGGAGGCAAGAAATCTCAAGTTGAATCAATTCCATCTCCCCTTGAGGTATAAGGCCTAACTTAAGTATTCCTTTGCTAAACTTTTGGTTTATCATGCTTAATTTAGTGTTTAAGTGGTATATTAGTGCTAACTTTGAAGTTTAAGTGAAGATTAGGATAAGTTAGGGTTTATATGGTATAATTAGGATAATTAAGATTAGTTAGTGTCTATTAATTCAATTCCTTCTACAAGTTTACACTAAAATACCTTAATGTCACTAATTTGAGTTTTAAAACGGGTTTTAATCAAGTTTTAGGATATTATGAATCTACTATTACCGTGGTGGTTTTTAAAACAAACAAACATATACAATAGACTATACATTGTGTTAGGAGTGTGGTGTAGAAACCTGGACCCTTTTCACCCGATTTGACCCGGTGACAACCCCCTCGTGGCCGGCCCAATTTTGGAGAAAAACGTTGAAACTTTGCAGGTAGTTGTCTATAGGTATTATATGAGGTTTGTTCTTACTTGTTTTTCTTGTTTCTGCTCCAGATAAAATCTGGGACCTATTATCTATATTTTTAGTGCTGAGTCTGCGCGATACATGCGATTTGAACCATGGTCTGGTGAATTTGTGAGACAGGCAGATCATATAGGAATTGAGCAATGTTACGTGGGTCTTGTGCACCAAGTGTGCACGTACTCTAACTCGTGGCATTAATTCTTATGTATCATTCTGTCTTCGTGTTTTTATCAAATGTTTAGCTTTCTATATTGATATTTGTATGATTTTAGGATCGGTTGCGGAGGCATCAGACGCGGCACAGATAGGAAAAGCGGTGATCAGATCAGATTAGCCAAGGCGTTCCGGTGAATAGATGTACACATCTACGGGGGAATCGTCTGGATGGCGCAAGACGCCTGATAGTTAGAATTTCTTTTAGTACTTGCATTTATATGCACAGTTCCTAATTATTCATCTCGTTGCATCGCATCATCTTTTATATATATATGTGATATCATCTCATAGGACACTTACACCATTACCATTGGTTTATGCGGCACGGGCATTATTCATGTGGACACACACACCTTGGTAATTGCTATATCACGAACACTATATAACTTGTTTAAATCAGAATATAAAACCATTGCAACATATATGATTTGTAAACCTGTATTTGTATATTCAATTCATCAGGATGGATACGTAGGATTGTTAGTCATACGCATATACTTCATTGCATCATCGTTCATGCATAGTTTTCTAGTCACGCATCGTATTTCATATTGTTGATACCATAGGCATCCATCATTACCGACATGTGTACATATGGTGATTTTTTTTAGGATTTCAGTATTATGAGATTTCTGGATTTTTGGGAAAACCGCAAAAATTTTATAAACCGTTATCGTTTTAATAATGCAAGTTGCGGTTTTCTCGTGATATGATGTATGTGTCGTCCACCATGAGATTTTTCGGTTCTTGAGCGGTATCATACACCCGATTCGAGAAGGAGGAGGAACCATCTGTGAGTGCATGGTGGACCCAGTGCGGTACCCCGGGGCAAGATGGTCGCAGATGATGGCGTTGAGTCCGGCAGGGGAGCACTACCGACCGGTTATTTATGACGCGGCGGATATCCAGAGGATACCGACGTAGTCTTTGGATTTGATGATATGGGCCAGTTCGGATTGTCGGAGCCTGAGATTTGATGATATGGACCGGTCCGGATTACCGGAGCCCGAGAGATTGAGTTATTGATACATCGAGACATTGAGATATTCACATTTTGTGTCGCTACTTGACACGGATTTCTATTGATTTCATTGATGATACTACAATTAATTTACAGAAGTTTTACTAAGATAAGAATACAGATTTTCTCGTACTAAACATATTCAGATCTCGTGTTGATTATGCATTCATGTTGCAATCATTTTAGTACATCGTATTATATCGACATGTGTAGGTTGAGACGCTTTTGCGTGCATACTTTCGATAGCCTTATTAGATGATATTTACTACTCACGAGTTGGCAACTCACCCCCGTTGTGCCACAGTATCTTGCAGGTTGACCCGTCAGCGCAGTAGCGGCGGGTGTTCTTCCTCATTTGGTTCCTTTTGCTTGGATTTGCAGCATTTCTCATAGGTGGGTTGCGAGGATAGTTTTATTCCATCATGTATATGATATTGTATCTAGTATACTCCATCTACCCTTGTGTATTTGATTAGACAGTGAGACTCGTGAGACTTGTATTTGTGGTGTTGGTGTCGATGCTCACTTGAGCCGACGTGGTATTTGCTTATTTCCAGATTTCAGATGCTTTTGTGCACTTTTGATACATATATTGCTTGTGGTTGTGATTCTGCCATTGGCGAAGAGCTAGCTCCTGCTTGGGGATGCCTTATTCTTCATTTATATGTATTTTCTTGTGTTGTACCCGTTTGGGGGCCAGTATTTACAAAGGAGATTCTGCCGAAATTTCCTGGAAAATATGATATTGTTTTTAAATGTTTAATGCCACTTATTTTGATGAAACCGCTTGCTTTAAAACAAGTTTTCCTTCACTCTATTTGTTAAATGGTTTAGTTTTCTGGGTTTTGGCTTACTTAGATTACGTTGCGCTTTGAGACGTTTCGTAATTTAAGTGTCAGTCACGTTCTACATATTCGGGTCGTGACAGTGATGTGATGAACTAAAGAGAGGAAAAGAGCATACAACCTTTGTAGGTCGAGTCATTCTCTTCAATAGCTCCGGGTTGAAGTCCACGCGACTCTACTAGGCTCCTCTTCGAATTGAACGAACCTCCTTCATGATCTTCACGCTAAAGGCGATCCACCCGAAGTCCACAAGCTCAAGGTAACCCTTCACTAATCTCATTAGTGAAAGCAACACTCTACATCAAATTGCTAATCTAATGTGTGATGGTGAAGTAGGGGTTTAATTTGCTCACTAGTTTGTGTTCAACCTTCATGGTTCACATCACATGTGAGGGTTGAAGCTTGAACTATGGGATTGAGGAAGAAGAAGAAGCTAGAGAGCAACCATGGGAGCAAAGCAAGCAAAATGGCCAAGTGTTGAGAATGAGCTTAGAATGAATGGCAACACTTGATCCCCACTCATTCAAGCATGGAATTTTGCAATATAAAATTGCAACCATGCTTGAATTATGAGTCAAGATGAATAAACAAAAATAAATCACATGCTTGCAACTATGCTTTCATTTTCCACCTCATTTCTATTTTCACAAAATAGAATTTTATGCCATGATTCATTATTATATATATATATATTAATATATATATTATGAAGAATAATTAGTGAGCTAATGATATTAGTTAAGATATAATTATATCACATATAATGTATATCACATTATTAAATCAACACTTGATTTAATAACCCGGTTATATCACATATGACCGACTAATATCATTTATCTGAATATCACATTATCAAATCAACACTTGATTCGACAATCTGGTTATATCACATATAACCGAACCGATAACAGATAACCGCCAGATTACAATACAGTATCACATACACGTATTTAATCAGGCCCACACACATATCACACATGTGTCCTGCCTCGTTTCGCTTTGAACCAGGAAACTTCTGTGTGGGATTCTAAAGACTCGTCAATACGCCAGCAGTAGGTGATGATCACATCAGTCACCCACAAGCCGTCAGCAGTACTAGCTGGACGTAACGGCTACCCAGGTATTGAGCGATATGAAGATCAACAAGCAAGCATGTCCATACTCTCCATGAAGCCTATCAGTAACACTACCGTACAGTCCGGTCTCTTCGTCTGATATATCGCATATCATGTCTGGGGGTGGAAAACGTCAGGCTCTAGTAACGTGATAAGTCATGCCGATGTCTGGCCTATAACGGTTCGAGAAACTACTGATAGCACTTATCAGTAAATCTCGGCAGCAACCCTGCCCAGAGACTTCCAGTTATAACCAATCGAGCATAGCGCAACAGCAACACCCAATATTGGGAGAGACGAAACCCCTCATATCGCTCATTACCTCCATGTGACTCGGGACTGTACCCAAAATCCGCCTGTTTACACGACTTATTTGAGCCGTGGTAGGGAGGAAATCAAAGTATAGTGGGAGCCACAGAAGACTCTATGACGATCTCGGGTCTACAGATTAACCTGTACCAGTGTCACCAGAGGACTGCTATCTGACGATAGGTATACTACCACATAGGAGTCCTCGGCGAGTCCTGTTCGGTGTATCCATTCTCCAATAAGCACCCGTGTACAATCTTTGATGCCACACACCAATGGCTGTGGGATCAGCCATCGCCTTCTAAGGGACAAGAAACGTACACACTAGTCTACTCTGGAATATCAATGCCCTAGTCTCGATATTCCCTCGACTAGGAACTGATTAAAGGATGTACTTGTTGACCACCCTTGCCCACTAGTATGCTCTCATCATAATCCTAGCAGTCAAGTACATATCCTAAGGGCTTTATCAACATGTAAGAGACAGACTGTATAAATATCAGTCTACATGTTAAGATAAACGTAACCTGATAGCATACTATCATGTCGAGTAAGAAAGTCCTCAATATATATGTCCAAGCATCTACTATATCATCAATAATAGCCTCTAGGGCACACATATTCCTAACAAGGGCTTCATGAGAGAGTCCGCGGAATACTTCGCCGACCTGCCGAGCGAACGTGCGGCAAGCTGCATGCCTTCGATTTTTTTATCGAGGATCTCGATTCGCTGCCGGTACCCCGATGATTCTTCATAATCAGAGTTCCTGCTGTCCCTACTTTGGGCTTGGGCAACGGAACGGTTTCGTCTTCGCTCTATCACGTTTTCCAGATCCTCGGGATGAATCCTTCATGGCTCTTCCCGGCGAGTGCCATGTGCATGGCCTCGGTGATTACGGTGACATCGGTCTTCCCTGGAATCAGGCGATCTGACCAATGTCGCCTTAGAGGGTGAAGGAGCGCGGCGAGTGTTGAAACGATGGTTTGGTTGGTCTCGAGATCTCGGCGTTGGACTGTTCGGCATCCAACGAGTCATGAAATCATTCCTCGCATGGGGTTTGTGATTGCCGCAATCGGCACGCCGGTGTTCCGTGGTGTCAGGATTAACACGAGCAAGGCCGAGGACTTAAGCGTGTCCGTCCGCCGTGTCATGCCCGCCACCGTTCTGGGGAGCAGGGGTGGCGGTTTGCTGGGTATGGCTGGCAGTTTGAACACGAGCGAGCGCGTCCACCATCGCTTCCAGTTGGTCGATTCGTGCCGTTAGGGCTTCGACGATGTTGGGAAGAGGAGCGCAACCGCCCCTGCCTCCGTTGCGAAGTACGGGATGGCTCGTACTACGATTTTCGTTGCGATGATCGCAGGCCTTCGAATCGAAGACGGAAAATCAACTTTTTGGTGGAAAAAATTTCTTAGTTCTCATTGACGGCGCCAACTGTTGGAGGTCGGAATCTCCCTCAGATATTGTCCTCCGTCGATCTTGTGGCCAGCGAGGCTAAAGGGTTAAGATTTGTTGTGGAAGATTGAACGTGTGGATCTCAATGAGTTTGCTGGTTGATATTGACGCCAAGCTACCTGCAAAAGGAGTCCCGGGATGGGAAACCACCGTAGGATCCTCCGACTATCAAGTACCGAGGAATATTTAGGCAGAGTAGCGACATATTGGAATGAGTTGAGTTACCTGAACATCTGGAGAATGGGTTTACATTAGGGTCGCTTGAAGGCAAGCCGATGCGAGATTCTCGCCTCCCGTTTCGCCCATCCGTCACGTCCGCATTGATGACGAGATACGCTAGTGAGATACGCTAGCGTGAGATACAGGAGGACGTGTAGCGGCAGAGATCGCGTCATGGTGAGATACACGGAGCTGTTACGAGGACGCTCGTGCTCTATGCTTCCGACCAAACAGGGACGCTGAGAAATCTCAGCTATAGGACAGCTCGGAGACGAGTAAGGAAGCTGAGGAAGCCCAGCTCTATGATTGCTCGGAAACGAGCTATTGGCGGCTGGCGGTTAGGCGAAGAGAGGACGTACTCGGGGGAAGCCTCCCAAAGATCGGATGCTATCTCGGAGGCGAGACGCCGAAGAATGTCCTCCTTGCACGGTACTTATCTCTGCTCCATAAACTTCAAGTAGCTATTTGGTGCACGTGAGAGACTTACCATCTGCCACGTGTCTTGATCAGGGGAATCCCTACTGGTGAGCACCATCGGGTAGGTTATGTATAATCATATTGGTCAATTTGCAGTCATGTGAATTTTTTTTTTTAAATAATTTTTTTTTCTATCTCATTTGTAATACTTTTAATCAGCTTTAAAACAATTTGGTCAGATTTGAATCTCGATAGCATTGATGTCAATTTGAGTGTTTATTACTCAAGGTTTAAATGCATATGATTAGAACTGAATCTAGATGGGTCCGATAACAGATTTGAATCTCGATAACATCATTTTTAAACTCCTTCACTCAAAGGAAATTCCACACGGATGAATGACGTGGTATGAGTATTTCATGACCCTCTTTCCTCACTATTAAATTTTTGAAGTTTGGAAGTACCCATATTTTTTTAAAACAAACTTCTCTGCAGTTACAATCTTAATTAATACTTATTGATATATATAATAATATATAAGCTACTAGAAATTATAATTTTGCCAAATGCATATGGAACCAAATGCTCAAAAAACCCAAAAGAATGGGCTCAACGTAGGATACTAAGCAGTGAACAATATTATCTAATCTGAGCTGTCACTTGCAATTATGATAAGTTATTATATAAGTTATGAGTTTTAAAATGAGAATTATTTCAGCAAAAAAAGAATAGCATAATAATGAGAACCAAAGCAATTGTACTTGGTGTCCAAAATGAGTGTATTCACAAATTCAGCACATTGAAACTTAGTTTTGTCAACTCAAAGACATGATTCATATTGAATCCAAATGCTTGTAAGGGATTAGTGTGGTCAACTCACAGTAAGAGTTTAAACTTTGAAATCCAATTTTCATATAACGGCAAAAACTAGTAGGTAAGTGCTTACATGATGCAGGCCACTTACAAACCCTTGAATGACATCCTTTATACAAAACTCAAAACCATCTGAGGGCTGTTTGCATGACGCAAGCCCTTTCATAGATGTTTTTTCTCAATATAACAATCCAAAGATGCCACAAGTACAAGATAGCCGATTTCGGTTATTAAAGATATAATGCTCAAACATTTCGTTTCTAGTATGTTATTTTCCATTCTGAAATTAGTTAGAGAAAATTATGGCATGGTAATTCAACTCCAGCTAGCATCAAATATATGACATTATTAATTAAAAAAAACAAAGTTTAGAATAAGTCGGCAGGCTGATAATGTTGAAATTTGATGTAAATTTGGATTAGTTATGATTTAAATCTAATGTTTTTAATTTAGATTTAAATTTAATGTCTAGATTAAATTCATATTTATTTTTAGTTTAAACATGGATTTATCTCCTAGTATTTATTTACCCTATAAATATGGGGCTTTCTCTAGGGTTTTGCATGGAATCCATAATTCTCTAATAATCTAGGGGTCGATTATAGTGGGAGAGAGTGGTCAAGCACGATCGTGAGATAGAGAGAGATTTTGTAAGAGAGGGGATTTCTTTGTAAAGAAGGGTGGTTAGTCGGTGTAATCTCTTATAATTCTTTTTCATAATTGAAGTTTTCATCGCGGTTTGCAGGATTAGGTGCAAATTGCGCCGAACCTGAGAAATCTTGTGTGTTGTTGTTGGTGTGTTTTTTCGTGTGATTTGATATCCGTTGGATAGTGTTTTTCAGTCTACCCTAAAACAAAGGTCTTGGATTTCCGTTGCGCATCGTAATTCTTATAATAAGTGGTATCAAAGCATCAAGTTCATGTTTTAGAGTCGATTGGGGAGATGGCGTTTACAAGTTGCAAGATCGAAAAGTTCGATGAGCGCAATAAATTCAGTCTATGGAGGTTGAAGATGACGGCGCCGCTGAAACAATAAGGTGTGCATAAGATTGTCTTTACGAAAGACGGGATTCTGGCGACGACCACAGAAGCGGCAAGGGTAGAGATGGAGGACAAAACTCACAGTTCGATCCAGTTTTCAATGGCCGATAAGGTTCTTTGCGAAGTGTAATATTTCAGAAAATAAAATATTACTTTTGGGAATTTAAATAATTAAATTAATAAATATTATGAATATTTTAAAGTATGGAGATTAGTTTTAATGAGAGGATATAATTATATACCGATAGTTTGGAAAATATTTGGAAGTTTATATCAAATATTGATTTTAAAAGAATTTATGTGATTTAGACGTTTTATAAATTAATTATATGCAATTATGTTAAACTGGATTAATATTTCGCTAATCATGCATTAATCCGGTTTATGCTATTGACATGCACCATAGCATGTTACAAATACTTGTTACATTTTTTGTTGATAAGCATCATGGTTCTTCTTTCTTTAAATGATTTTTTTTAAGTTTTAGAATAAAAAAGAAAAGAAAAGAGAAAGAGGAGATATTTAGATGAGAGAGAGAGAGAGTGAGGTGACTTATGTTATATGAGGGTGAGAGAGATAGAGAGGGTGAGAGTCTTCTACACCTTTCTTCGACCTTCATTTCTTTATTTTCTTATTTCCTTTTCTTCTTCATCTTCTTCTTAGCCTCCTCCTCTACCTTCATGATCACTCCAAAAACTCAAACAAAACCTTATACCCCTTTCACGAAAATGGTGCACAAGCTCACTACAAAGACCATGGTGTGATCAAGTTGGAATTTTGAAGACTTTGGGCAACTCAAGAAAATTCTTGAGTTGCCAAATGAGGTATAACCCTTCACTTCTAGCTAAATATTTAGTGTTTCTTGCATTCTATACTAGTTTACAGTTAACCAAATATGGTTTAGTGAACCTTGAGAATCCGTAGATGAGTGTTAGGGCTTTTCATGAGCTGTGATGGTGTATTTGAGAGTAATTAGTGACCATAAACCTGTTAGTGTTATTCTGGATCAAACTGAGCATTTAAAATCCCAAATTTGAGTTTTGTAATCTTTCCGATATCGGTTTTGTGAATTCTTTGGGACTACAGGGAATCTGGTGTAACCTGAGATGATTATAGAAAAAACAAACAACTTCATAGACCTCATTAGAACCCTAAGAGACTACCATCAAAATACGAGACCCCAATTCCTTGGAAAAACCGGCGACACCGGTAATGTTGATATTCTCGCCGGGCCTCTATGGGTTTCTGCTGCCGCGGTTTGGCCTATAGCTCATTTACCTCATAAACTATCTCCTATATTGTTAGATTAGTCCCAATTTACATGAGTCAAAATCTGGAGCTAGTTTTCTAAGTTGTTGTTTTGAGTTTTGTGGTTTTAGTAACTTGAGTTTTGATATAGGTATTTTATCTCGATCGATTGGCGTTCGTACGTCGATGTCGATGGTTATTTGGTTATTCTTGCATACGTAGGCCGTAGGTTCTAACCTATCTATGTTTTGTGTGCCATATTGGGTTTTTTTGTATTTGGTTCTTATTTTACGATATAACGTATTTGAAACTGTAGGTATCCCGCGTGGACATTGTACGACAAGGGAGAGCATAGCGTCATTGACTTCGGCAAACGAGGATCAAGGTGAGTAGATATATATCTACGGGGGAAGTCGGGTGGATGACGTATAACACCCCCGCAACAGTAGAATAGGGTATTACTATATTAGTAAAGTTTGGATGCGATATTTGGATACTTAGCGATTAGAGTATTTAGAAGACCTTAGGTTAGATTGGATTGATCTAGGAAGACCTATCTATAGAATGATTACCTTGGTGGCGAATCGTAGGTCATATATAGTCACATACACACGCGCGCACGCATACACACTTGATTTTGTGTGTGTGTGTGTGTGTGTGTGTGTGTGTGTGTATACACGGGTGATGAGGATAGTATGCGATATGTGGTGATGAGTCGATATGATCGGGCATGATGCCGTGAGATTTTGATATGTGATTGAGTCGTGATATGGTATATGATATGATATTATAATAGATCGTTGGGCGATATGTATTCATACATACGATAATATGTGAGTTGATAACATTTGAATGTACGAGACTTTAGAACCGTACCCATGATCATGATAATGTACGATGAATGATACCGTACGAATGATGATATTATGTATGATTTTGACCCGTACCCTCGATTTTGAGGATGCCGTACGACAGATATTACCGTACGAGACATATAAGATGATTGATCCGTACTCTTGACTCGAGAATGCCGTACTATATATTATACAGTACGTGACGCTATGAGGCTGGATCGCCGACTACTAGGTATATCGACTCGGAATATATGTAGATTTTCTTATTCTTCTGACTAGGTTCTTAGTTTAGTCTTTTAGTTGTTTAGGTAGATGCTTGACTTGGCTTGAGTCATATTTATTTTCAAAACTAATGAATCGTAAGTATTTTCTAAGGACAACCCGAGAGATGCTACAGATTTTTCAAAAGACATATCTTTTCTCAAAAACACTGTAGCCCCCACTTTTCTAAAAACCACGATTCGTGCTATTTTAAAACACTAAAACGACTCGTACACTGATATGTATATTTTATAATGTTACGTTTACTATTCACTTTTCGGTTATACTTATGTTATTCTCATTGCATTGCATATTTATTACATGTGTTTCTTTAGCTATTATGAATCCTGTCTGTTAGGACACCAGCACCATTACCGATGATGCGTATATTCCACGTACACTTGCTTGCCGGCTCACACACATTATCATCGGTAATTGCCATGTCACGTACACTTTAGAAAACGTTATTTCATTGGTATAGCCTGCTAGCTGGTAGTTTCAACACATTATTAGTATGCTTGCTCTCATATGCTAGTTTAGATATTGCATTCCTTACTTAGATACCCCATGCATTTATATATTCATTCTGTCATGCAATATTGTGGGGCTTTATGCCAATATTCACTGCTTATTGACTCTTGATTTTGGGATTTCGGATTTTCTATGAGATTTCTGGATTTGGGGGAAAATCGCAAGAATTTTTAAACTCGTTACCATTTTAAAAATACAAGTTGCGGTTTTCTCGTGATATGATGTATATGACGTCCACCATGAGTTTTCCTGATTGAGTTGGTTTTCGAGACCCGATTCGAGGAGTAGGATGAACCGTTTCGGGTACATGGTGGACCCGGTAAGGTACCCCGGGGCAAGAAACTCGAGATGTAGACGATGAGCCTGGCAGGGAAGGACTACCTACCGGTGATATTTGGCGCGGCGGATATCCTGAGGATACCGACCGTAGTCGTGAGATTGGATGATATGGGCCGATCCGGGCTGACGGAGCCCAGGATTTGAGGATTTTGTGTCGATATTTGACACGGATTTCTGTCGATTTCATTGATGATACTCCAGTTTTTATACTAAAATCTTACTGAGATAAGAACACACCATTCTCATACAGATATATTCTGATTTCATTCTTATGCATTCATACATCATATATATTGACATGTTGCTACTTGAGACACTAACACGAGTACTTGGTATTACACTTATGCTTAGATTATTACTCTTGCCACTATTAGATGTTGCAGTGTTATATTTGAGTATGTTACTGTATGACCTAGGAGATCATCATACATTCGATTTCTACTCGGTGATATCTTCTACTCACGAGTTGGTAACCCACTCCCATTGTGCCACAGTTCTTGCAGGTTTAGCCGTACAGGTTCCGTAGCGGCTTACTGGCACTCCACTTTCTTCCGGGTGATTGCTTGGTAGGTAGGTTCACTTGCATTGTGACCACCGTTGTATTTGTACCTTATATTTCAGTTGTATTATTATTTATTTCAGTTGAATCTAGTTAAAGGCTCCATCAACCAGGCTTGTATATTTAGTAGACTTAGATGACCACAGTTTGTATATTATTTCGGCCTTAGAGTCGCGCTTATGTATTTCATTATTGTTTATGGTTTTCTTTATGATGTTCAGTTTTTTCGCTTTCTTTGTGAGCTTTGATCCTTGCGTTCGGCGTTGTATATTTATTTTATCTTGTGTAGTTGTTTCCGCCAATTGGCGAAGAGCTAGCTCCAGCTTGGGGATGCCTTATATATTATTGCTTGTATTCATTTTTAGGTTAAAAATTACAAAGGAGGTGCTGCCCAAATTTCAAACGACAAAAGGGTCTTCAAGTTAGATACAAATATAGCGTTTTCATATATTACTGCTAATGTATATATAAGAATAAGTTTGATTTCAGTAAACCTTATTTCAAAACTGCACCTCCACTATTTTCCCTAAAAGGTTTAGATTTCTGGGCTTTTGGCTTACTTGAATTAGGTGGAGTCCTATAGACTTCACATGATTCAAGTGCCAATCACGTGCCTTTTCCGGGTCGTGACACGAAGTGGTGCAAGTGACGACAGCGACAGAATTGTGGAACAGGTTGGATTCCGTTTACATGAAGAAATCTCTTATTAACCGGTTCTATCTAAAGCAGTCCGGAAAGTGTATAAAGATTTTTCGGTCTGATTTAGACGGAGGGTTCACTTCGCAGGAGTTTGCAGGAATGTGTATGCCAGAGAGGATCGTGCATCAGTACATCACGTTAAGAGATTCTCGATCAGAGGACATTGCAGGGCGGATAGTTCGGACAGTTGGGAAGAACAAAACTTTACGGCTTACAGCTGGGTTTCCGAGGGAGTTTCGGGTTAGAGCCATGTCTAATGTTGAGTACATCATCGATCGGTCACCATCGACGACAATAGCTATGAGAATTCTTGATGAGTTATGGACTGGAAGGGCTGGGAATTACTTAGGGCTTCGTGTAATTCGATGCACCGAGGAGCCGATGATCAAGAGACGTTTTCTTGTCGGTTTTAAAGACCGAGCAAAAAGGTACATGTCGCGGCGTCTTGAGATCCAAAGTGGAGTAATTAGCCAAGTGGCATTCGTTGAGTCTGTGATACTTCGAAGAAGACAAAATCGATCAGATAGTGAACGGAGAACATGTATGCCACCAAGCGAGGTGGATTTTGAAGTCCCAGTCCAAGTTATGAAAGACGAGGTGGTCGGTACTTTGATTTAGGTGGAGAGTCCAGTAGAGCCAGTGGTGCAGAGGTCGAGGACGGTTCGACGCACAGGAGTGATTAGGGACGAGTCTCCAAGGCAAGAGGATCGGGAGTTCGACAGAAAAACTGCATGTTTGATTCATGGTATGGAGAGTGTCATGGATGAGGAGTTGTGTTAATTGCAGCAGAGTATCGAGCAGGTTCTAGCTCGGTACGGGATGAAGGAGATTCGGCCCGTAGCTTCTCATTTAGAGACGCACTTCAGACTTTTAACGATATTATCATCAGGTATAGATTACGTTGGTGATAAGGACGGATGGAGATCGACGACGAGTTATATTTTGGACACGGATGCAGTGCTAGAGAGTTCGACACTTCAGTCCGGTATTGCGCAGTCAACGGTAAAGGCAAGTTTGCTAACCGTCATGAAGACGGTTAGGAGGACCATGTATATGTTGGGTTTGGGAGTTCCAAAGATGGTGAGAGTGTTCTTCTTACACTCCGAGAAGAAGGTAACGTCTCTTACGAAAATTGGTACCCTAAAGGATTAGGCAGACGTATTTTTGCGATGGTTCCGATGCAAGTTCAAGATTTGCCTAGTGGATTGTTGAGGAGCCTTTGGACACAAGACAACGAGAACAGAGTTTTAAGGTGTTGAGAAAGTGAAGAGCTTATGTGAATCAATATGGACATTGTTGAAATTTAATTTAAATTCGGATTAGTTAGAGATTAGTTAGAATTTAAATCTAATCTCTTTAATTTAGATTTAAATTTAATCTCTAGATTAAATTCATATTTATTTTTAGTTTAAATATGGATTTATCTCTTAACATTTATTTACCATATAAATATAAGTCTTTCTCTAGGGTTTTACATGGAATCTATAATTCTCTAATAATCCACGGTTTGATTAGAGTGCGAGAAGACGACCAAGCGTGATCGTTAGATAAAGAGAGGTTTTGTAAGAGAAAGTATTTCTTTATAAAGGAAGCTGAGCAGTCTGTGTAGTCTCTTGTAATTTTTTCTCACAATGAGTTTTTGTCGCATTGGTTTGCAGGATTAGATGCTAGCTGTACCGAACCTGGAAAATCGTGTGGTGTTGTTAGTGTATTTTTTCGTGTAATTTGATATCCGTCGGATAGTCTTTTTCAGTCTACCCAAAAACAAAAGTCTTGGATTTCCACTACGTATAGATACGTAATCCTTACAACATATAAGGTGTAATACGAATGGTAAACTCTAAGCAATGTTCCACTTAAGGTTTTCTCTCACGAGATGCAAGCTGTTTGAAGTTATATATTTACCTTATTCATTGTTATCCTTTGTGAATATCAGTTCTAAGCAAGCTCTGATACCATCAATCTCACCCATCCATTCAAAATTTGTGTATAATTAGATTTAGATTTAAATAGCTCAAACTCTACATATATCTATGAGACATATGGGACTGAGGTTGGCCAGAGTCACTTGGCACGTTTACAATACGATCTGAATAAACAATAGAGAATTATTTATGTTAGAATTATTGGATAACATAGGCAAAATTACTACCAAGTTGGTTGACCATTTGGACGGGATGAATCAAGATTGTTAAAAATGTGTAGTTTCCATGTGCATGCATGAAAGCATCCATCTTCCAAATGATCAAAGACCACTCATCATATTTAATAACTAAAAGAGAGCTGGTATCTTAGAACATGCACTTCTTTTTTTGGGGTACTCTAAACCCTTTATGCTTGTGCAGTGGTGACATCTTTTCAGCTCATATAAACAAAACAAATGCGGTTGAAAACATGTATTAGGCTTCTAAACTTACTCACACGGCCACCAATTTTAAACAAACTGGAGATTCATCAGTATAATTATTTTGAGAAAATAATCAAGACCAGAATCCCGACTAACACATGAAAACGCAACCCATTCAAGTCGGTTTCTTCAGACAAGACTCCAACCTCAGGCCTCGTGGTCGAGAACTAAAAGTTTTATTATTAAAGCTAATAACTGAGACATATATCCTGATTGCCTCGTTCCTTTCCTTTCCTTTCGGCCTATCTCAAGTTTTTGCTGCACAGTCAAATACAACTATATCCTTCCTTCTAATTGCCACACTTAAACACCTAAACCATTCAAGTGTATAAAAGTTTTAGCTTTTCTCAAAACAAGAAATCTAGGGATTGATGCTGAGCCATCACTGCATGAAACCTTGAAAACTTTTTATATAATGATATTTTAATTTTATGGCACAAAGGGGAGACAAGGACAGCCCATAATGCGGAGCTGCTGCCTTCTAGTTGAGGAACCACTCTTTTTGATAACCAAGTGTAAAGAGGAATCATGATCATAGCAAACAAGTATAAAAATGAGTATTATGTTACATACATATGCAGCTTTGCCTTTCGCCTTAGGATTTTACTGGCTAATGGCTGTCAGGCTTCTAGATTATAGGTCTAAACAAGGAGAATATTCTCTCTCTCTCTCTCTCTCTCTCTCTCTCTCTGTTTAGGGTTAGGGTTAGGGTTTGTCACTATCTGTGCTTTGTTGCATACAAGTTGAAGTGGAGAACACCACTCCAGGTTTCTGTTGCCTCCATTTCACTGGACAAAGTTGGAGACTGAAAGTGTGTTGGTGAGAGTTTTGAGGCAAAAAAGTTTTACGAGGCAATGACAAATCATAATCAAAGATCCCAAGGACCGAAAATTGTACTAAAACATGTACAAAATTCTTATTAATATAAGATGGTCTAGTAATTGTAATCGACTCCAGGTTTCTGTTAACTCGGATTTAGCCATTGGGATTTGTAACAGCTAGTTAAACGAGTCAAATCGGCGAGACGAAGCGAGTCACGAGTTAGATGAGATGAATTGCAGCGAGTCAACATTTGGTATTTTGGGGACCTACACACCTCGCCAACTCGTCTAGGACGAGATGAGACAACTCGCCGAATCGGCGACGTCATCAATGAGGCGTGTAAAACTCACCTCATGGCGAGGCGAAACGAGTAAATGAATCCTCGCCTCATTTGCCAGGCCTAATGATGCATCACATTTTTCCATCCAAATGGGATTGAATATAATGTAATACTCCATAAAAAAAAGGTTACAAAGTTTACAGTCATCTACTATAGGTAATTATGTTCAGCTGTTCACTATACTGATATTCAAGAATGTGAGAGTACTGCCCCTAAACAACAGAATTAGCATGTCCAAAGATTTGAGCAAAATTAACATCTCTAAAGTGTATCCATTACGCTGTGCTCTGAAAAAATCTTGATATAGAGACATTTCAAGGTCTCAAAATGAAGGGTATTCTACTATTTTCACTCTAATCCCATATCGTGTGGAACCAACCATGGAAAATTAAGTGTCATGAATCAAATGGTCAAATCGGAGAGAAAGGCACGATATGTTGGTAATGGTAATAATTTAGAGCATAAAGTTCCATAAATTAAGAGGATGTTCCATAAATTACAGGTGTACAACCGAATACTAATAGAACACAACATTTAGCCGAATAATTAACCCATCTTTACCAGAAATAAGCAATTAGTGTATTCAACAACATTCTATTTCATCTAAAGAGAATAAAGTGATGAAATACTCACATTAGGAATTGTGGGGAGTGCAGGCAGAGCTTTTCAATTGCCATATTTCATTTCCCTGGCATCAAAAGTATAGTTAACAAACAAGTACTTGTAAGAAAGCTAAATTAAACAATAACTTCATTGTTGCCTCGTATGACAGGATACCATCTTAAATATTGAAAAGCTGCACTCTATTCCAAGTTTAACAAACATTTATTTTTCAGTTTCTGTAGCTTTTCTTTCTTCCCAAAATACCACTTGTCGTTACCAGAAAACAAGGGTATTTTGAGAAGAATACAGGAAAAAGTTCAATGCCTGTTAACATTGGGAATTAGGGTAAGTGCAGCTTTTTAAAATTTAGCATGTAACCTGCAATTTAGCCTACCAAAGAACAAACACGCATTTGCATCGCCTTTTTTTATTAAATAAGAAGTAAGTACCTTCAATTGATAGATCCAAAAGAACCTTGGTGCTCTCCGATTATAACCAAAGGCAAGAAAACCAAAGCAAGTCCATGAATAGCCGAATAGAGTTAATGGTCACATGAAAGACATACTTCATTCTATGGTCTAGAAATGAAATGAGAACAGATGAATTACATTTTTCCCCCTCAGCAGATTATCGTTACACGTATCAAATGTAGTTATTACACATCATGGCTAGATACATGAATAAATACAAGAATGGGAGAACTCCTATTGAACCAACTCCAAGTACCTTAGTAGTGTTACCGATAGCGGTTGAAGATGAATACTCCCCTTTAAAAGAACATCGAATAGCAAAGGGGAAGATTTGTTGAAGTATGTGACTGATCCCAAAAAGAAAATATTTAAGTTGATAAAAATTACTCTCCACTTATCATGACTGATTGAAATGGAACCCTGACAATCTCCACATAAGTAGAATAATCATTGTGTAACGGCTGTTTCCATGGTTCGCCGTCCATTTGCATAAAAGATTCATTCCACTGGCCTCCTCTAATTTCCATCCTAATTGCCGTAGCCTGTAATCAACAAAATAAGATTTCCAATACACAACTTAATGAGAAAATACAACCTATAGCAGCATGGATTTGGCTGTCCACAACAACGATAAAAGCCTGTTTTAGGATGCTTATGGTAAAAAGGAGGCTTTTAATTTAAGAACATTTTGAAATGAGTTTCAGATTTCCCTTCAGATTATTTTCTGCCATAGAATAAGATACCCAAGACAAAACCTTGTCAGCCTTGTTTCTTCGCCTAAACTCTTTCCAGGTATCATGAATTTTGGAGGATTGCTCCTTGGATGAACAGCTTATTAAATATACTGATTAGCTATCGTAGTGTCCACTTGGTCCACAATCTAATAGTCAAATATATTGGTAAACCAGAAATATGAAATAAAATAAAATCATAAAGGTACATAATCACAGCAACGTTAATTGCAGGTCTAATTCCGCGATAAAAGAGCTCTGTTTCCGAACAAATGCCTATATATATATATATATATATATAAGATTAATATGACAAAACTGTATGAGTATTGAATATAAAGCGAAGGGACAATTACATTTTCTGAAAACTGAAACTGCTCAAACTGTAAACAGAGTGGATTCTGAATATCTAGCTCAATCTGCTTAATAAATGAAGATTCGGAAATAATGGATATCCACTGGCTAACTGTATTTCTATGCGTTCATAGAAATTCCCTAGTTCCCCAATGATTGTTACCACTAGGAACCTAACACAAACTCTACAGAGTTCTGGCATTAGATTGTTTTCTAAAAACTTGACCACTTCTTTCCTCAGAGTTTCTCAATGTAAGAAACATCAATCCATAGCCAAATTAATATTGAATAAAGCTTGGACAATGATGCAATGACTGTGTTGTTCCAAACCTTGCTTCCTAGTAAGTAAAAATATATATGGCTACTGTATAATCCATTTTTAAATGATATCAAATGCTCATTTATTTTCTTAGAAAATATATTTGCTATTATAAGATCTGCAAAATCCAAAATCTATCAATATCAGAAAATGTTGTTTCAAAATATGTCAGCGGTTTAGTATATAAACTCTCAAGGAAAGTCATCTTTCATTCTCTACCCTCATCCACATTTTATTCATCAACAACACTCTCCCCTTCTTATATACATGTTAACTCCACAAAAGTCCAGGATAATGTTTCTATTTTGACCTATATTATCTAATATTTAGTGAACAGGAGGTTTATGGTGGTACCTGAGCAATGTGTTTAGCAGATATGAGCTCAACCATAACAAAGGTTGCATGCCACCCTTGCTTCAGACCAAAGATCTCAAGCAGACCATCATCTGCATGGGCCTCTACAAAACCTCTCTGCAAATGTACAAAGAAAAGCAACAAGGATCAAGTATAAGGAAAGAGATCAAGAAAATAGGTGTATGATCCTGCTCTTATTAGAAACTATGTTTATTAATAATAAGCCAGCTCAATGAATCAAAGAACTGAAAGTGTATAGGAAAGAAAATTCTTTTTTCTACGATCCAGTAGAATCCTCTAGTCTACCGGGATTCTTATTGGGTAGAGAGGAGGGGCATGATATCCACCATCTAGGTGATTGCATCCTCTAACCCCAAATTCTATCCAATGAGAGACCTTGTAGCATATGTGGATCCTACCCCCTGCGTACATAAGTATCTCTTTACAAGAAGATCATAATGTTGAAGGAGTATTGTTACAGAAGCTGCAGGCTATTGCATGAAAACCCATATTTTGACATATATTAAATGTTTGAGAAATTTTGTTAGTTGATATGTATAGACAGTAATAAAAATTTAGAGCTTAATCCTTTTATGGCAATGCCATTTTGATGGGATCAAGACCTCTTTAGTGGCTTGTTATTCTATCAGCTTTGAAAGGGAAAAAAAGACTGAATTTTATTCATTCATTCATTAATTAATTTATTTCTTCTTTTTCTTTTTTGGGGGGTGGGGGGTGGGGGTGGGGGTGGTGATCAAGAATCCATGACATAGTACAAACAATATTCACTCGTATTAAAAGATTAAATACAAATGAAAATGCAAACCTTTTCCAAATATTCAGGTTTGAGTTGGCCCCACGGATTCCTCCCGCTTCCATAGCTGTGCAGATTCAAAGCAACCACAGCCCTAATGCTGCAGTCAGAATATTATATTAATTTCACACATTAAGGAAAAAGATTAAAGGATACATCTCAGATTGACAATCAATAATATTCCTCCAAGACGCTAGTCAAGTCGCTATTGACAGGTGAATAAACTACACATATATGTAAAAGATAATAGACAAACGGTTCTATACTCCGTAATAAAACATATTAGCAAATCCAGCATCTAACTAAAAGGTTTCCAAATTTCGATGAAGAGCTTGCCTTGAAGGAACTGGAACAAACTCCCATTCTGAGCTGTCCATCCTTTTAATAAAAATCCGCAGAATGTTCTTGAGGCCTCTGCATTAATGATGTAACTACCAAAGTTAAAACAAACTAAATGCAGGTAAAACTTTGAAATATGTAAATGAAGAATTACCAAAGTTCTTGAGGCCTCTGCATTAATGATGTAACTACCAAAGTTAAAACAAACTAAATGCAGGTAAAACTTTGAAATATGTAAATGAAGAATTAAAATCTACTTGTGTTATGCTTCAGCTAGATATTGTGATTGAGTTGAAAGCCCAAAGAGGACTTATCAATTGATACAAAGTTTCAGTAGTTTGTAGATTAAAGCACATTGTAAATATTTTAAATTAAAAAAACACATTTAGATATTGATTGGTAACCTACTCATGTTGTCAGGAGATTACCAATTATTTTTTTAGTATCCTTGGAAATTGAAATGGGATACCGAACATTTAGGTATAATTACATTTTAAGAGATTAAAGATTGTAGAAGTAAAAAATCTTGCTTGTCAATTTTAATACAAAAGGGAATATATGTATGTGTGTGTGTGTGTGTGTGTATGAAGTTCATAAAAATAAAATCATGAAATCATTTCGGCAGGCGTATGATAGTTAATATAGATTATATAGACTAATTATTTACCTATGTTCCCTAAACTAGCCAAACGTGTCAAACAAATAAAAAAGTCTTCTAAATAAATTCTTAAAGTAACCTGCATGCCAATTACTAAACTGTGTCGTGCAAAAAACATGCGCATGTTTCAAACACATTTTCCATAAAGAAAGAATTCAACGAGGTAGAATATTGAAAGGAACAAGATGAAATAACAAACCTTAGACTCGGATCACTCATGCAAGGTGTAAGGAACCATCCTTGTGTGCAACTATATCCAGTATAGATCAACTGCCAAAAGAGAATATATAATTACATCTAATGCATTTTAGCTTCACGGCTTGGCAAAGGAATACTTTAATTTCGAATTTTTAATCCAGCGCATACCAAAGAAAAAAGAAAAAGAAAAAGGAATGCACAACAGAAGGAAAGTAGTGTTCGAAAGCCAAAGATAGGATTTTGGTTTAAAATTTGGGACCGTTTTGCTGATGGCTTACAGATTTTACTTTTTGGTGAGCGTGCAAGCACGCACATCTGTGTATTTGTTTGTATGTTTATTTATTTGTTTTTGTGTGGGGAGGGGGTTGGGACATTGGCTCAAAGGGGACATATGAAAGAAGATTATGATAGTGGATGGATATGGACACAAGGAAAGTAAGGTTTAGATGTCGAATAGGAATGCTGCCACATGGGGCTGGTTTGCTCTTGTTGTGTCCCCAGCCAGTCAGCTAGGACAAAGAAAAGTGCAAGCATAGGGAAAATAATAGGGCTCAAACAGTTGTGATCTAGGGTTAGAGAACGGCTTACATTAGATTTAAATAAAGAGAAGGCAACTTTCTGGTTTAAAAACTCCAAGAAATCACACCTAAGGTTTAAAATCACGTCCAAGAACCACCTACTCTCATGGAAGACATCAAGAATATTGTTAAATGTTAAGCACAAGTTATCAAGTCTTTATTGTAAAAAGACAATTCTTTCCATCCTGGCCATGATAATTACATGAATGCCATTAGATGAAATAAACCCAATTACACTAAATATCCATAACCCAGTGACCCAACAGTTCTATACAAAATAGAATGATAAATAAAGACAAGACTAAACTCCATGAGTCAGGTATACTCACATACAAAGTAAAACCATGACTCAAGATGCTCCTTTGTCTTATAAACTCAAGGCTAATTTCCTATAGCTAATTCATCATTGCTCCTCCTCTTCTAGACTTTTAACTCCACTCTAGAAAATTTGGAGGATGCAGAGTCTTTAGTATTTACATAGTTATGTTCTAGACTTTTAACTTCACTCTACAAAATTTGGAGGACATAAGGTAGTATCTTGTCCATAATTTTTGGGTTATGATTTTTTTTCCCTTTTTCCATCTAATCTAAAGTACTCTGCTAAATGAAAATGAGCAATCCATGTTTGGTAGTCCTTTTTTGTATTATCACACTCTTTTAGTAGATACATACATCCATTGTTTCTATTTACTCTTTACAATTTGGTGTACATATAACTTTAAAGAGAAAGTTGGATTCAGTTTGGCTTCCACAGTAAATCTTGTCAAATCATCAGCAATCTTTTTCTCCATACCCAGACCCATTTTGTTGCGGAAAAAATTCAAGGTCGATAATAGAAATAATGCAAAGTGCTGGATTTATTTTTTAAACCAGTTAAACTTTTGTAAACGGTTGAGAGTACATAATTGTAGGGATGGCATTATAAGTAAGAAACTAGAAGAAATTACACCTTGTTTGCTATTGCACTTTGTGCAAGGTGTGGTTTTTCATCTCGCAGTTGATGAAAACCATAAGCAACTTGGGCATCCATTCCTGCACTTCAGCATTAAGGAGCAATACATATAAAATCAGATGATGACGACGAAGATAAAATGCAGCAACTTATAGGAATAGTTACATTCCCATGTTAATAATGCAGTATAGATCCCAGTGACAAGATTGAATTATTTTGAATACGATAAACAAGCAACACTCTGCAAATTTCTAGTTATAGACTGAACTTTGCAAAGATAAACCATAAGTAGAAACGGTTGAGGAAGATTAGTAGATTCAAAGTCTACAACTAGAGCATGGACCAAATATAATAGGATATGAAACATGATCCATTTCCTTTTAGACTTCATAGATGAGAATTTGGAGTATAGCAACTGGTCATCTAAGACTAAGGCAAGACCCTCTCTTGTCATAGTTTCTGAACCGGGAACTTATCACTTATTTGGAGAGGGCTGATATCAGGTCGAAAGCTAGTCGTAAAACTTTGTCAGTTCTTGACTGAAGCTTTCCTTCATACCCAACCCCATTTCCATGGGAAAATGGCTATGATGATGACGATGATGGTTTACTCATTCACCAGATTAACCTACGTATGTGCTTACCGAGTTTTTTCCTGATCATTTCATTCAGCCAATCCCCATAAGAGATGAGTAGCATCAAATTACTAAAATATTTACCACAGTAGTACTATTTAAAACCACCCAGGGATACTGAATCTATTGATTTAATTGTGAAGGTGCTTTTAGAGGCATGTGTGTGTGTGTGACTGTGTATTGTTAACTATCATTTTCGCATATTCCCTAAGACATCATTCCACATTACCTAAAACACCATTCCACAAGCACCTAAGCTGTTTAATAAACATGCTGCCCTTATCTTGAAAGGGAAAAAAACACAAGGAAGTTAAAGATATTAATAAAAATATCAGCTCTTGTGCTAATTCTGAGATCACGTCATAATGACAATGTTGCGGCATATTTTTTGGATTGTGTTAAATACCAAAGAGTAAATTATGCAAAAATATGGTCCATAGGCTAAATTATGAAGCAAAATACATACCTATGCTGAAGTAGTTGTAGAATACTCCTTCAAAGCAAGAAACATTTTCCGGCAAGTCTAGAAAAGTATCCCCATCCTATATTGATGTCAGAGGTATTATTAATTATCTTCTCTACATAGAAGTATAGAAACTAATCATAAGGAAGAAAAAGGTTCAAGCAGTTAAAAAGTACATATCATACAAACACATATATGGTGTTAAAATAACACAGATTTATATGCCAAGGACTTGTGTCATATCTCATATATTGAAAAAATAACAGAAGAAGTCAAAAATCATTAATACCGCCTTGGCAAGGAGTCTCTGACTATAAAATGCTCCGTCAAAGGAACCCTCTACAATTACTCTCTCCATTACGCCACTCATTGACCTAGAAATTTGTAAGAAGCTATTGCAATTCAGAAAATATAAGATGCAATTTCTCCCTCCTTGCGGCTTATTATGGTCAACAATAATGAGGATGTCATGAGTATACTAAAGGAAGTAAAAACTTTATAATGTGAAATTCCTGATGGATGGAACTGCATTGTTGCACTCTATGACAATAAAACAGCTGTTACTGATAATCCCTAAATATATTGGCATCGACCAAATAGTTTGAATAGTACCATGCTTGACAGCAGTCAATTACTAAGATGCATCAGGCTTAAATATTGTTCATGTAAGAACCCATCGGGAATCAAATATACTGGTCCCACCATGAACTAATAAGAAATGGTGCTAGACCCCAAATTTAGGCACAAGATAAGAAAATTTGAAACCAATTTGGCTCCCATGCAGGGGAACCTATTGAGAGAGCTTGTTTCTTCCCTTTTACATCTTTTTTCTCATTTAAAACATCTGAGAGGAATATCTGAAGGATATTTAAAGAGAAAATGAATGTGCAGTGGTTTTTACTTCTTAGTCGACCGAAAACTCACAAAGGTATCAGAGGGGTACAGATAAATGGGGAAGTGACCCCCCTCCGTTTATTCATCCATAGCTCGCAGACAACCACACCCCACCCCCATCCCCAACAAAAAAGAAAGAAAGAAAGAAAAATGCACGCGCGCACAAGCACCTTTTATATGCTTAGCACGCATAGAGGGATTCAATGCATAACAAGTATAGCATCTGCTCCTATCATCGTCTTAATATATATAAATATCTTTAAGGTTTCCTATTATCTTCGTGTATATTCTCAAGTTTCCCATGATAATTTTGTAAAGTTCTACAGTTAATCAGAGTCTATGTAGCACGGGTTCAGATACGGATACGGGATACGATACGGATTCACGGATTCGTAAAAAACCTAGGATACGGAATACACTTTTATATCGACTTTAAATTAAATAAATATGAATATTAAGGTATACAAACTAATATATAATAATAAAAATAAATAATAGAATTATATTAGATATTTAATACACTTTCAAACTTTTGAGAGCCTTAAGTTTCGAGAGAAAGAGGAAAGGCATTGATTCGAGAGAGGTTGGAGACATTTAAAAGTTCGAGCAAGTTCGAAAAAATCCAAAAGTTTCCGAAAGTTTCGGACTCTGATAGGCGATCGGGAACGATTCGTAAGGTATATACAAGTATCCGTGCTTCATAGATCAGAGTTGTTAGGTGATATCTTTTGAAACCGCAATAGATCTGAAGAACATGAACCCACCCTTAAATATCTGCATAACATATGCAATAGGTATAAACCTTGATGTTTTACCAGAGTAACCGGTGTTGTTTATGTAACGACTCTGAAATCTCTGTACGGATAATTTTCTGTTAATATACAAGAAAAGAGTATTACAGTCTGAGCTTGAGTTATAAGTCACTTTTGTTAAATTAAAGCAAGAAGTCACTTGTAGCTCACTGGTAAAGCCTTTGCACTGCTGTGACGTAACCTGCGTGTTCGATTCCTATCAGACACAATTATTTTTCTGATTTTTCTTTTTAACTTTTTGGAAGCCCAAAAGCTTGCGCGTGCAATACACAAGGAAATGAAAAGTTCAGAAAAATCAAACATGTGAAAAATGGTGTAAATACAGAGTTGATCATGTAGTAAGAATCTCGAGGCCAAAAGGCCAAGATCGATCAGCGGATATTGCATATGGGCCGGCAGGCACGGTCAGATCGAGGGCAATTTGCTCCGTGCTTTACACACTCGTCTCTTCAACTCCCCTCAACTACTCTGCACTGTTTGATTTCCCTGCAATCAAATATAGACCTTTCATTTCACAATTTAACATCATTTTAATGCTTTTTAATCCACATTTTTAATTCCCAAACCCTAATTCTCCATTATAAATACCACCACATGCCCTAGGTCTTCACCATTCTGAAAATTCTAGCAAAAACTCTCTCAAAAGTTCCTAAGTGCAAGTGGGGTAAAGTGGAGTTAGCGAGCAAACTTCTTCCGACGAAGATCGAAGCCGATTCCGGAACTCCCGCGACGCCACGAAGACACTCTTTCTTTTCCTCACCCTCTTCCTAAGTTTTTCAAACCGTAAATCCCTCCCAAACTCTATTTTTCTTCATTGAAATTCAACTTTAAAATTTATATCGATTAGTGGAGTTATTATCGATATTCTTTTTCTAAATCTTAGAAACTCCTTCTCTTTTATACTTTGATCAACCAAATTTTTACACAATACTTGTAACCCTAAATATCAATGTTTAGAATCAATTTTAACCAAGAATCTCATGTGAAACAACCATAATTGAACTTTTTCATTTTAATATCTTGAACTTTAATATCACTCTTTTCGTTTCCATTAAAACTATAGTTTTAGGAAAAACTTTACGGGGTAACGACCCACCCCTCACGTACACTGTGGTTACATAGCACGATTTCTATTTGTATATATTTTTGTTCGAGAAATAATCTTTACAATAAAATACCACATAATTTAAAACCGGGTTTCTTTTAGACGGTATTTTATTTTCCTTTACAATTTTGCATTTACAACCCTCGTTAGAGGACCCGCTAATGGATAGTGCGGATTATCGCACATCCTGAGGATAGTAGAACGAGATGCAGCACTCCTCACGGAGTGTTCGATCTTGAAAGGATATAAATATGGTTTTTAAGAAAAACGAATTTTCTATATAAAACTAATTTTTCTAAAAATTAAAAATTATATAAAATTATAAATCCATATTTTCATTATATTATGAAACTATATTTTTATAAAAATGAAAGATTAAAAAATATCAATAAAATACCATCAAGTTACTAAAAAGACTATTTTCACTAAAATACCCTAAACTTTTGAAAGCTGTGTATTTATCATTAAAATACCTCAATACTTAAAACACATGCTCATGAAAACCGTAAGTAATATAAATCACCCTCGAGGTTTTATTTTAAACCATATTAATATATTTTTCATAAAACCCTCTCGAGATATACAAAACAATATTTTAAGACTTTAATAAATATAAATTTAAGCGGGATCAATTCTTTTAAGCCCTAGGAAGCCGGAGAAAATGAGTGCTTGCATATTCAGGTTAGAAAACTTAACATGGGTTATCAATGGCAATTGTCTTGGAAAAAAACACAAATCTTGCCGTCCATGTGCAGAGTTGCCGATAATTTCCGAACCTAAGAATTCAAGAGTTTAAATCAATTTATAAGCGTCTGACTCAGTCTGAGTTTAACCTCAAATCTGAATCCAAAATCAAACACGGCTACTTGATCATGAACATGAATACTAGAATTCAAACATCAATATCAAACATGTATACTTGACTTGACTGAACCATGATTATAACTTGACATGAACTTGACATGACTACTTGATTATATCCTGAACATGAATACCTGAACATTTTGTATCCATGGTTTCAGCAAGACTTGTAAATATAATCTATACAATACATTACGCGGGGATAAATAGATAAATTGGTACGGAACGTATATCATGGCACGAGAAGCCACTTAAAAGACACCTACATGAATTCTCGTGCCGTTATCCCGTGAGTTATGACGGGACCTTGTACTACATGTTACCATAGTTTACGGGGTAAGATGGACTCCTCTCGTATACATGAATATCTTCTTTAGCAAACTACAAACAACCACGTTAGAATAACTATCATATACCAGTACTTGGTCATATAGTTTACATGTTCATTTCACTTTATATAGACTATTTTCTCATTATTCTTTTGGGACTTACCGAGCGTTAGTTCGCTGACGACATTTCTTTCTGTTTCTTTTTTTGAAATGTTCGTCAGGAGGACCGGACTCTGAGGAGATAAAGCCGAGCCAGGAGGACTTGGACCAGCTTACCGCTCAGCCTGACTACTAGTTCTTCTGCATTTATTTTCTGTATGCCATTGTTTAGGCATTTGTTTTATATCATTGTATTTTTTCATTTCAAATAGTTGTATGTAAAGTTGAATGTAAATAAAGTTGTTTATTCTATTACTCTTGTAATTTTTGTTCATTTTTATATATTGCTTAATTACGCTTAACGTTGTAGGGTGTTTTTCGTCATCCCATTGAGATGGGAATACACGTCGCTTGCCAGGCGCATTACAGATTCCCCCTGCCTAAGGTAGACCGGGGTTTATTGATTGTGGGGATCTGAATCTCCAACAGCCGCAGACTAAGCTGGCGTTAATTACCCCTCGCCTTTGAAGCGAAGGAACCTCCGATTGACGAGTCAAACTGGTCATGTGAACTCAATGTGTAGTGTGCGTGTGTTGTGTTTTGAGGGATCTTGGGTATATCGGGTGTCTCGCAGAGTTTACGAAGGCCCCGTTACCCGCATAGCGGGCTGAGGGTCAAGGGGCTAGCAGCCTTCTTGCGGGGTGTGGGGCAGCGCCCCGTTAGAAATTTTTTTCTAACGGGAGAGTTATTTTTAGTGTAGAGTGCATGGGAAAAGAGCGGTGAATAGCGTCCAAAGGACGCGTGGACGCCAGCGCCTCACGTGCTTGGTACACGGGCGCTGGGCGCTAGCGCCTCACATGCCTGGCACGTGGATGCTGGGCGCTAGATGCTGGTGCTGGACGCCAGCGCCTCACGTGCTCGGCACTTAAGCGCTGGTGGAAAGAAGGGGCTTTTAGCCCCGGAATTAGGAGTTAAACTCTGAAAGAGCATTTTTATTTATGGAGTTAAACTCCGAAAGATATTGAATGGAGTTAAACTCCTAAAAAAGGTTTGATTTATGGAGTTAAACTCCAACAGATCTTGAATGGAGTTAAACCCCTAGAAATCTTTGGAGATGATCGAAGGGGACCCCCTTCTTCTCCCCTTTAGCATTGGATCGTTTTTTGAGCCTCGGATCCTCCCGGAATGGGATTTTTGGAGATGGGTCTCCTTCTTCCTCTCTGTTGGCTGGATCTTGGGGAAAAAAAGGGTGAGACCTAAAAATCTCCCCTTTTAGGGATTTGATGACAGATCCGAGCTCCCCTTCAAGGGTTTTATAGTGAAAAACTATTTATTTTTAGAAAAAGAAGAGTTAAACTCTTGATTTAATTCAAAAAAAGATAAGAAGGTTCAGAAGCTTGAGGAAAGAGAAGGAGGCACATAAACCCTAATTTTTGAGAAGGAATGAATTATTCCTTTCATTTCATTATCATGTTACCTTATATAAGCTTACAAATTTACACATAGGCCCTTAGGCTTTACAAAATGGCATTTTACCCATCCCATGCCTCATGTGCTTATTTCTTGTTGCACATGAGCCATCGGCTTTACAAAAATTTGGTTTTTGCCCATTTATTTTACATTCATGTATGAAAATTACATCAAACTTATTTATTACATAATTTTCTTCTTGGTATGGGGGAGGCCAGCCTCTTCATGTTCGGGCTCGACTTGGACATGGGCCCACTTGATATGGGCTTAGGCCCACTTGGCTTGGGGTTGGCTTTGACTTTGTCAACTGGGGTGTAATTTTTGACCCCAACAAACGTATTTATTTTTTAGTAAATACGTTGCGGCTTGCCACGTCATCGTTTTCGTCTACTGGAAAGCTGGACGTGACAAGTTTTATTGACAGCCCATGCAGGTCAGTTCTGCATGAAGTCTTAAGCAATATATCATAAGAATTATAAGAATCAGCAACAATACATTCGTTTCTAACCATTCCTTTTCTCGCAAGGTAATGAATTCTCTGAACACCAGCACGAACGTCAACGGCAATACCCCACCGCCTATTCTACCACCGCCACTTACCGTTGCAGCTCTCATCAATAAACAAACGGTACCGTTTGAAGCTATCAAGAGCCTATTGGAGGGTTAGCAGCAGCAGACTGCTATCCTCATGCACCGCCCCGAAACCGAGGCACCCGGAGTCAAACAATTTCAGGCACTGCATCCAAAACACTTCTCGAAAAAAGAGAGCCCACTGGAGGCAGAAGAATGAGCTCAATCGATCGAAAATGATTTGACAGCAGCTCAAGTGCCAAATATTGCCTGAGTGAGAGTTGCTAAGCTGCAACTCACAGACAATACAAGAGTCTGGTACAAGGCTGAGGAAAGCCGTCTCACACAGCCAATTGAGTGGAAGATGTTTCGCGATCTGTTCAATGTAAAGTTCTTTCCCGAGACTGCTCGATTTGAGATAGGGCAACACTTCATCCACCTGCAACAAGGTTCTATGTGGGTAAAATCGGTGGATGGATATGATGCCGAATTCATTATGCTCAGCAGGTAAAGAATTCGTATCAAATGTTGTTCCGTTAAAACACATCTCTATCCTGACATCAACATCTTATCAGGTTCGCGGCACATTTGATCCCGACTGATGAGATTCAGGCTAGATCGTTTCAATAGGGCTTAGACCCGAAGATTCAGGCGGCGTTAGCCACAGACGACTACCCGACTCATGAACTCACCCTGAAGGCAGCTCGCCGTTATGAAGCTGTGGTGAAGAAGAAGGGTAAGCCTCCAACAGCTGGAATCAAACGCCCTGCCGCACAGATGTTAGGAGGAGCCTCTTCTAGGCCGACCTTTGTATTCAGGAGACCGGGAGGATCGTTTAATCGATCCGGTCCAGATTTCTGTTTCTACTGCAAGAGGACTGGACAGCTGGTGAAGGACTGCAGACGTGCAAATGGCCTGTATTTGGTTTGTGGCGCATCCACTCACGCCATAGGAGCATGTCCTTATCATTTCAACCCAGCACCAGCACCCAGACCCACAATCACAGTTCCGCAGGCCAGTCATTCAGGCACCTGCACCCCGCCTAGCTCTCCCTGCACCAGCTCTACGTAGACCTCTTGCACAACCTCAACGACAATTCCAACAAGCATAGAGAAACGTGCCTCAGGGGTAGAGAAACGAGCCCAAGAACAGAGGAATGTGCCTCCGACAAGGATGAATGTACCACGACGTCAGGCCTTTACAATGACGGTCGAGGGGGCTGAAGCCACAGGACAAGTCATCACTGGTATCTTCCCAATCCTTTCAATTTTTCAATCCTTGTATATCACTATAACTTTTCCTATATCTAAACCCAACCTCACACAACTTAGATACTATACTAGTAGCCACCCTTGCTGCACTCGCACTTTTCGACATTGGAGTTTCACACTACTTCATGTCCCAACGATTCGTAAGAACACATGCGATTCCCGTGAAGCCACTCATTTTAAACTGGAATGTCGGTTCCGGGAATGAAGTCTTGAAAACAACTATGGGGTTTGATCGGTGTCCAGTTGTAGTTTGCTGACGAAAATTCTACGTAGATTTCAAGGTACTGGACATCCCAAATTTCGATGTTGTGTTGGGAATGGATTGGCTGGGAGTATTCAATGCTACCATTGACTGCCGTCAAATGAGGGTAATATTTGAGATACCAGATCACCCAGAGTGGAGATAGAATTTTGGAGCCAGAAAGATACCGTGCTAAACCAAAGAATGCAGACGTGTTTTCTCTACCGGCAGAAGAAAAAAACCCGAGATAGTTCGAGAGTTCGAGGATGTGTTCTCTGAAGACATATCAGGTTTGCCTCCCGATCGAGCTCTTGAGTTTAGTATTGATTTACAACCTGGCGCAACCTGTAATCAAAGCTCCGTACCGGCTAAGTCCAGAAGGATTGAAGAAGATCCGCATTCAGTTGGACGAACTCTTGAAGAAAAGTTAGATTCGTCCCAGTACTTCAAGCTGGGGATCTCCGGTAATACTGGTGAAGAAGACAGAAGGTTCATACATGATGTGTGTGGATTATCGAGCTTTGAACGAAGTGATGATTAAGAACAAGTATTCACTACCGCGCATCGATGATCTTTTCGATCGACTAAGTGGGTCTTGTATATTTTCAAAGCTAGATCTTCGTTCGGGTTATCATCAGACGAAGGTCAAAGAGTCCGATATTCCGAAGACGGCGTTTAGGACTCGCTATGGTCATTATAAATATCTCGTAATGCCATTTGGAGTGACCAATGCACCTGCCATCTTTATGAACCTGATGAACCAAGTTTTCCGAGAGTACTTAGACAGGTTTGTTGTCATCTTCATCGACGACATCCTGATGTATTCAAAGAATCGGAAAGAACACGCCGAGGACTTACGGATTGTCTTGGAGACATTGCGACAACTTCAGCTCTACGCCAAGTACAGCAAGTATGAATTTTGGCTAGATCAAGTCGGATTTCTCGGACATATCTTTTCAGGCAAAAGAATCTCTATAGATCCAGCTAAGGTGTCAGCTATCAGCGAGTGGCCGACACCAAAGACGGTGAAAGATATACGAAATTTCTTAGGATTAGCAGGATACTACCAACAATTCATTGAAGGCTTCTCAAAGATTGCAGCACCCCTGACCAAGCTCACACGTAAAAATAAAGCATTCGTGTGGTCATAGAAGCATGTGAAAAAACTTTTGCAGAACTCAAGTCAAGACTAACCTCTGCTCCTATCCTCGTAATACCGGATCAACCTGAAGGATTTGTTGTGCATTGTGATGCATCCGGTAAAATGTTAGGATGTGTTCTACACCAGCAAGGAAAAGTTGTGGCGTTTGCATCAAGACAACTAAAGGTTCATGAGCGCAACTATCCAATACATGATCTGGAGTTGGTAGCCGTCATCTTCGCACTTAAGATTTGGCGCCACTATCTCTTGGGAGAACGAGTGGATATATACACTGACCACAAGAGTTTGAAGTATGTATTTACTCAGAAAGAATTAAACATGCGGCAGAGAAGATGGCTAGAACTCATGGCGGACTTCGACATCAACCTACAGTATCATCCTGAGAAAGTGAATATAGTTCCTGATGCACTTAGCCGCCAGCCATTAACAATGAACCTCGACGCTCAGTGGAAGCTACAGCAAGAATTGCACGGATTGACGCTCGAAATAATTGTGTCAGGTAACGCTTCATATTTGATGAATTTACAAGTTCAGTCCACTCTTGTCAATCAGATCAAGGCAGCCCAATCAAATGATGCCAAGCTACAAAAGATCTGAGAACAAGTAGAAAGTGGACTGCGAACCGACTTCATCATTCACGAAGATGGATCCTTACGATATGGAAGTCGATTATATGTGCCTATCGGCCCAGTTCGAAAAGAGTTGCTGAAAGAAGCTCGCAACTCTCCTTATTCTGTATACCCCGGTGGTACAAAAATGTACAAGGATCTACAGCAACACTACTGGTGGCATGGAATGAAACGCGAACTAGCTAGAAGCATAGCCAAGTGTTTGGTATGTTAGCAAGTGAAGGCTGAACAACACAGAACTGCTGATCTACTTCAGCCGTTACCAATTCTAGAATGGAAATGACAGCACATTATTATGGACTTCGTGACTGCCCTCCCTCGCAGCACGAAGGGTAACGATGCAATATAGGTTATTGTGGATCAACTCACCAAGTCGGCTCACTTTATTTCATTTCGAGTTGGACAGTCAACCGAGATGTTAGCAAAGAAGTACATGAAGGTAAGCATAAATCTAAAGTAAGATTTAAACCTTCAAGATGTACTATATTTGATATCCATGAACTCATGCAAGAGATCGTGAGATTACATGGAGTACCTCCGATCGTGATACAAAATTCAGATCACAATTTTGGCAGAGTATACAAACTAGCCTGGGAACGATTCTGAATTTCAACATAGCTTATCATCTACAAACGGACAGACAGTCCAAGCGAACAATTCAGATTCTGAAAGATATGCTAAGAGCTTGTATGTTAGACTTCGGAAGTTCGTGGGAAGATCACCTACACCTTGTGGAGTTTTCATACAACAACAGCTATCAGGCAAGCATTGAAATGGCACCATTCGCAGCGCTCTACGGACGAAAGTGTCGTTCACCGCTAAGTTGGGACGATATTGGAGATCGTGAACTTCTTGGACCAGAGATGATCGTGGCAACTGTGGACGTAGTTCGCATGATCAGGGAAAGGATGCACATAGCCCAAGACCGATAGAAGCATTAGGCAGAGGCAAAGCGACGACATCTGAAGTTCCAACCTGGAGACCATATATTCCTAAAGATCTCTCCAAATAGAGGAGTGATCCGTTTTGGTAAAAGGGGCAAGCTAAGTCCAATATACATATGACCGTTCGACATACTCGAACGAGTTGGAGAAGTGGCATACCATTTAGCACTACCACCCTCATTAGAAGGTATGTACAACGTGTTCCACATATCCCAGTTACAACGATATGTGAGCGACCACAACCATATACTTGATCACTCAGAGCTCACAGTACAGACTGACTTAACCTGCGAGCAACAACCAGTTGAGATTCTGGACCGAAAGATGAAGACATTACGGAACAAAGAAGTAAATTTGGTCCAAGTGATGTGGAGAAAAGATTCGCCAGGAGAATCAACATGGGAACGAGAAGAAAATATCCGTGCAAGATACCCTTACCTATTTGAAAATTAGTCCCTATGTAAATGTAAATTTCAAGGACAATTTTTATAAGGAGGGTTGAATGTAACGACTCTGAAATCTCTGTACGGGTATTTTTCTGTTAATATACAAGAAAAGAGTATTACAGCCTGAGCTTGAGTAATAAATCAATTTTGTTAAATAAAAGCAAGAAGCCACATGTAACTCACGGGTAAAGCCTTTGCACTGTTGACGTAGCCTGGGTGTTCGATTCCCATCAGACACAATTATTTTTCTGATTTTTCTTTTTAACTTTTTGGAAGCCCAAAAGGTTTCACGTGCAATACACGGGGAAATGAAAAGTTCAGAAAAAACAAATATGTGGAAAATGGTGTAAATACAGAGTTGATCATGTAGCACGAATCTCGAGGCCAGAAGGCCAAGATCGACCAGCGGATATTGCATATGGGCCGGCGGGGACGGTCAGATCAAGGCCAATTTGCTCCGCGCTTTGCACACTCGTATCTTCAACTCCACTCAACTCATCTGCGCTGTTTGATTTCTCTGCAATCAAACAAAGACCTTTTATTTCACCATAATATCATTTTAATGCTTTTTAATCCACATTTTTAATTCCCAAACCCTAATTCTTCACTATAAATATCACCCTATGCCCTAGCTTTTCACCATTCTGAATCTAACAAAAACTCTCTTAAAAGTTCCTAAGTGCAAGTGGAGTAAAGTGGAGTTAGCGAGCAAGTTTCTTCCAACGAAGATCGAAACCGATTCCGGAGCTCCCACAACGCCACGAAAACACTCTTCCTTTTCCTCACCCTCTTCCTAAGTTTTTCAAACCGTAAGTCCTTCCCAAACTCTATTTCTCTTCATTGAAATTCAACTTTAAAACTTATATGGTAATCCTTTATACTTTTGATCAACCTAATTTTTACATAATACTTGTAACCCTAAATACAAATGTTTAGAATCAATTTTAACCAAGAATCTCATGTGAAACAATCATAATTGAACTTCCCGAACAGCTTTCTTAACTTCCTTTTTAGCCCATTTTATACTTCTCAAATTTCTCCACATCTCTACTTTTCTTCAAATTTTTATAAGAATCCCTTTTAATTTTAATAGCAGCATTTACTTCTTCGTTCCACCATGATGTGTCCTTAGATGGTGGAGCACCACCTCTCGACTCACCAAGTAGATCTCTAGCTACTTTCTTGATACAACTAGCTATTTTGTTCCATGTTCTGTCTGAATCATCTTCCGACTGCCAATCCGCTTCTTGGACTACACGATCTATAAAAGCCTTTTGGTTACCTTCTTTCAATCGCCACCATTTAATTCTAGACTCTACCTTACGTCTAATCTTCCTAGGTTTTCTTCTAAATCGAAAATCTAAAACTAAAAGTCTATATTGAGTGGTTACACTCCCACCTGGCACTACCTTACAGTCGATACAACAAGCTCTATCTATTCTTCTCGTCAGAAAAAAGTCTATTTGACTAGCACTTGATCCGCTCCTAAAAATGATAAGGTAGGACTCTCTTTTTCTAAACCAGGTGTTTGCTAAGATCAAGTCATAAGATAAGGCAAAATCTAGAATCGAGTCACCTATTTCATTCCTTTGTCCAAAACCAAAACCTCCATGGATAGTATCAAACCCATTACGACTAGTACCTACATGTCCATTAAGATTACCACCAATAAATAACTTCTCTCTACTAGGTATACTTTGTACCATCTCGTCTAAATCCTCCCAGAATAGATGCTTACTAGCATCATCAAGACCTATTTGTGGTGCATTAGCACTAATAACATTAAGGATCTTTCCACCTAGAATAAGCTTAACCAGTAAAATTCTATCACATTTTCTCCTAATCTCAACTACATCCTCAAGCAACCGTCTATCTATGATTATGCCTATCCCATTACGATTTTTATCTCTACCCGTATACCAAAGCTTATAACCCCAAGGCTTTACGACTCTACTCTTTTCACCTATCCACTTAGTTTCTTGCAAACACATAATACCAACTCTCCTCCTAATCATCACTTCCACTTATTCTATTAGTCTACCCGTAAGAGAACCTATGTTCCAGAAAGCTAGACGGATCCTATGAAACCCTTGCTTATTTGTCACTACACCCGGGGTCCGATGTAGCGCGCCGTTTCTGGACGACGACCCTTACTTATTGGTCACTACACCCGGGGTCCAATGTAGCGCGCCGTTTCTGGACGACGACCTAAAAGCCCTTGCATACTTAACACTACATCCGGGATCCGATGTAGCGCGTCGCTGAGTAGGGGACACCCCAACGATATTCTTGTAAGTCAATGTACAACACCCCACGAGTTGTGGGAAGACGGAAATATGAAAAACGATCTTGTTCTTTGAGTAAATATCGACTAACGGAAGAATCTTTGCTAAACTATAACTAACACAAACATAGGAGTTCTTAACTACTATGAAAAGAGATTATACCTAGTGAACCTAGTCCTTCTTCTTTTCGTTATCCACATCCTCCTCGGACTCCTCTACGTAATAGACGATCCACCCGAGAGCTTCTATTCCAAGCTTCACTTTTAAACTTGAGGTAACTAGGTTTCTTTAGTTGCTAATCAAAGGTATCTAGGTGATATAGAGTGAGGTTATGGATTAATTAGTCTATCTAATCGTTGATCTCAACACATGAGAGGGGAGGATTAGGGTTTGAAGAGAGAGAGCTTGAGGAGAGAGAAGGTGAGCAAGAGAATGAGAATGGGATAATGATCTCTCATGAATATATGAAGCATAATGATTTTTCAAAATAAATAAATAAAATGATTAATCATCATGCTTCATTTATTCATATGAGTGATTCATCTACATGAGTCATTAACCATTTAATGATGCATTAATGACATGGATGAATCACACAAATGAGTCACTAATATCATTTAATGCTTATGCCACCTAAACCCCCAAGTCACCATCCTTCTAGAAGCTTCTCGTGAAATTACGAGAACGCCCCTCCTATCCGTGAAAACACGGAAAAACTTTAGACTGTATAAATCCAATAACCCGATACTAGAATCTGGCTTTAAACCAAAGACGGCTAGTAAAAACTGTCCGAATGTCGTACGTGCGTAAACACACGTATGCGTCCGAACCCTTGTCGTAAAACCATACGACCTCTATATCGTTTCGCCTGGAGCAGGGAAACTCTCTGTGTGGGACTCTAAAGACTCGACTACTACGCTGGCAGTGGGTTTAACCACAGACCGCAAGCGGCACTAGCTGTACGTAACGGTCCCCAGGTAGATGTCGATAAGAAGGCCGATGAGGAAACCCATCCGAACTCCTACTGAGCCTGATGTGACAATCTCCGTACAGTCCGGTCTGTTCGTCTAAGACTATCGCATATCGGGCCTAGGGGGCGGCAAGCGTCAGTCCCCTAATAGCGGTATAAGTCGTGTCGAAACGTAGCCCATTACACTCTGAGAAACAACTGGAACCTACCAGTAAATCTCGCTTGCCCTGGCCAGGGACTTTGCGTAATGGCTCTCTGACACAGCGCGATATCAACTCCCAATACCGGGAGAGACGAATCATGTCTAACCGCCACTGCCTCCAAGTGCTCGGGACTGCACCCAACTGCTACCTGTTTGCACGACTCCTTTGAGCCGTGGTAGGGTAGCAATCTAAGAACAGTGGGACACACTCGAGGCGAAGTAGCAGTGTCAAGTCTGCGGACTATGCTGTACTCATGTCACCTGGGGACTGTTAACTGACGACGAGTATAATACCAACCAACAGTTCCCCGCGAGTCCTGTCCGGTGTACCCGTAACCCAACGAGCACATGTATACTATCTCCAGTACGACGTACTGACGGCTGTGGGACAGACCATCTCCCCAACTGGGATGAGAAGCGTACACACTAGTCTACTCCGGAGTATCGATGCCCTGTCTCGATAATCCTACGACTAAAGACCTGAAAAAGGATGTACTTGTAGACTACCCAGACCCACTAGTGTGACTGCCATCACAATGCTGGTAGTCAAGCAAGATCCTAAGAGCTCTATCAATACGTATACTCACATATTAAGATAGATAAAACCAAGTAGCATACTACCATGTTTAGCAAGACTCTTATATAACTGTGAATATCCCAAGCTTCCATTAAGTAATATACAAACTAGTATGATACAATAATGGCCCCTAGGGCATATACACTAACAATCTCCCACTTGCACTAGGGCCATGTACTGGCATATCGAAGACCGATGATCTCGAGTAGCCTCTCGAACAGAATCTGAGGTAGGGCCTTTGTGAATGGATCAGCAATGTTCTCTTCAGTAGCAACTGTCCGGACCTCGATCTCCCGGCGATCTATGATCTCCCTGATCAGGTGATACCGCCTTAAGATGTGTCTGGACTTCTAATGGGACCTTGGTTCCTTCGCTAAAGCTATAGCTCCGTTGTTGTCGCAATACAGAGGTATTGGATCAACAATGGTAGGAACCACCTGAATTTCTGTTAGGAACTTCTTCATCCAGACCGTTTCTTTTGTGGCATCGCAAGCAGCAATATACTCCGCTTCCTTCGTCGAGTCAGCAACGGTGTCCTGCTTGGAACTCTTCCAGCACACCGCCCCTTCATTGAGGGTAAAGACATAACCTGACATGGACTTGGAATCGTCCTTATCACTCTGGAAGCCGGAATCAGCAAAGGCCTCCATCTTGAGGTCTTTTCCGCCGTAAACCAAGAACATCTCCTTAGTCCTTCTCAGGTACTTGAAAATGTTCTTTACTGCTATCCAGTGTTTCTCCACTGGGTCTGACTGATACCGGCTTACCACGCTCAGTGCATAAGCAACATCTGGTCTGGTGCACAACATCGCATACATTATAGAGCCTACCGCAGAAGCGTAGGGTATAATAGACATGCGTTCCCTTTCCAAATCAGTCTTGGGAGATATCTCTTTGGAGAGGGTGATTCCGTGACAAACCGGTAGATTACCGCGCTTAGAATCTTCCATACTGAATATTTTCAATATAGTGTTGATATACCTAGACTGCGAAAGTCCCAACATCCTCTTGGATCTATCACGGTAGATCCGGATCCCCAGAATATAAGAGGCATCACCCAGGTCTTTCATGGAGAACCTGTGTGACAAGAATCCTTTGATAGATTGTAGCATAGGAATGTCATTTCCTATCAATAGAATGTCATCCACGTACAAGACGAGTAATACGACAGTTCGTGCTACAACTTTACTATATATACATGGTTCATCTGGATTTTTGATAAAGTCATATTCTTTGACCGTTTCATCAAAACAGATGTTCCAACTCCGCGATGCCTGCTTTAGTCCATAAATGGACTTAAGCAACTTGCATACTTTCCCGCTGCTCCCACTCTGATTGAAACCTTCTGGCTGATCCATATAGACGCATTCTTCTAAATTCCCATTCAGAAAAGCCGTCTTTACGTCCATCTGCCAGATTTCATAATCATGGAAGGCAGCAATAGCAAGAAGGACCCGAATGGATTTGAGCATAGCCACTGGAGAAAAAGTTTCGTCATAGTCCAAACCAGGTCTTTGACGAAAACCCTTTGCAACAAGTCTAGCCTTATAGGTTTCCACCTGTCCATCTACACCAATTTTTTTCTTGAAGATCCATTTGCATCCTATGGGTTTTACCCCATCTGGAGCAAAGTCTCCAGTCCATACTTTGTTGGTGTACATGGACTCCATTTCGGTCCGCATTGCATCTAGCTATCGTACCGAGTCGCCGCTCTGGATGGCCTGCTGGAAGCTAGTAGGTTCATCATCATCAATGATGAAATCCTCTCCATCCCCATCTATGAGAAAACCGTAGTATCTCTCAGGCGGATGAGACGGCCTACTACTCCTGCAGAGGGATGCGGGAATGTCCTGTTCTTCTTGAACTACTGGTTCTACCAAACTTTCAGTAGTAGTTTGTGGTTCTGGAATTTCTTCCAGTTCTATTTCGCTCCCACTTGTATCTTTTTCTAAAACCTGCTGTTCTAGAAAATGGGCATTACGAGAAACAAAAACATTTTGTTCCTCTGCGTAATAGAATAGATACCCTTTGGTGTTCTTTGGATATCCCACAAACTCATACTGTACTGATCGTGCCTCGAGCTTGTCCACATGCTGCTTTTTAACAAAAGCTGGACATCCCCATATCCTCAAATACTGAAGATAGGGTTTCTTCCCACTCCACATCTGATATGGCGTGGTAGGTACAGTCTTGGTAGGAACCCTGTTCAGAAGATATGCCGCTGATTCTAGCGCATAACCCCAGAAAGATCGCGGTAACTCAGCATTACTCATCATGGAACGTACCATATCCAATAGGGTTCGATTCCGTCTCTCCGATTCACCGTTATGCTGTGCAGTGTATAGAGGAGTAAGCTGAGAGAGAATTCCTTTCTCTTTTAGGTAACCTAGGAACTCGGCACTTAAATATTCACCACCTCGATCAGATCTTAGTGTCTTGATACTTTTGCCGGTTTGGTTTTCTACTTCATTCTTATACTCTAGGAATTTCTCAAAAGCCTCGGATTTATGTTTCATCAGATAAATGAATCCGTACCTAGAGTAATCATCCGTAAAAGTAATGAAATAGGAAAAACCAACTCTTGCATATGTAGACATTGGACCACATACATCGCTGTGTATAAGTCCTAAGAGCTCGCTCGCGCTTACTCCATGTCCAGTGAATGGAGTCTTTGTCATCTTTCCTTTGAGACATAATTCACAAATGGCATAAGTTTGATATTCAAATGAGTCCAAATATCCTTCTCTATGTAACTTAGTTAACCTTGTCTCATTGATGCGACCTAGTCTACAATGCCATAAGAAAGCCTTATTGTTATCTGGAGACTTTCTTTTTAGTGTGTTCTGGACATTGAAAATCTGTAGTTGGTTTAAGACATATATACCGTTATCCAGTGTACCGGACCCAATCAAACTATGATTAAGGTGGATGTTAACAACATCACTTACAAACGTGAAATCATAACCTTTATTTGATAACAAGGAAACTGATATGATATTACACGTTAAGCTAGATACACAAAAACAGTTATGTAAAACCAAAATGTGTCCACTTGTCAATCCCAGGTGATAATCCCCGACGGACACAACTCCCACGCTAGCTCCGTTAGCAAGCTTTAGGGTCATATCACCTTCTTTCAGCACCCTACGGTTTCTCAGTGCCTGCAATGAATTGCATATATGAGATCTTGATCCGGTATCCAATACCCAGGAAGTAGAGTTGATTGACAGACAATTCTCAATTACAAACACACCTGAAGTCGAAGCCACAGCTTGCTTCGGTTCCTGGTTCTTGGCGTTCCACGCCTTGCAGTCTTTCTTCCAATGCCCTTTCCTATGACAATGGAAGCACTCATCCTGGGCCACTACTGGTACCGCAATCTTTTTCTTTCCCTTCGCTCCCACCTTACTAACACCTCCTCTAGGTTTGGTGGCGGCCTTCTTCTTCTTTCCTTTGGCCCTAGCCTTGGACCTGGAAGAAGAAGCACCGCTAACAAACATAGCGGGTGTTTCCCTTGCCTTCTGCAAGGTGCCCTCTGCACTCCTCAACATGTTAAGGAGTTCTGGAAGTTCAATTTCTTTTCTTTGAATGTTGAAATTCAGAATAAACTGGGCGTAGGTGGAAGGAAAGGACTGGAGAATTAAGTCTGTATAGAGCTCATTATCCAAAGTCGTCCCAAGGTCTGCGAGCTCTTCAATATAGCCTATCATCTTTAGGACATGTTCTCCTACCGATGATCCGACGGCCAAGCTCGCTCGAAACAAGTTCTTTGAGGTCTCGTATCTTGCTATACGAGATTGCTCTCCATAAAGTTCCTTTGTATGGAGAAATATGGCATCTAGATCCATATCCTCGTGCCTCCTCTGATGTTCATTGTTCATCGAGGCAAGCACGATGCATTTGGCCTTCGGGCAATCTAACTCCCAGGTTTTGCGGATTTCCTTATCCGCGTTACTGGATTTGGGACCTGGGACTGCAGGTGCCTTAGTGGTGAGGACATACCCCAATCTGTCATAGGTCAAAGCCATTTTGACATTCCGCAGCCAATCTTTATAGTTTGGCCCTGTCAGTATATTTTTTTCTAAAAGTAACTTAAGTCCAGTCATTTTCAGGGTCGCTGCAAGTAGGAAAGAGAGAAGAAACACTTTAGCATGATACTCTTGCAAGTTTAGAGTGGTTTTTAATTTATCTAAACTGGATGACTCTCACTGTTTTTCGAATCCCTTCTCAAACGAAAAAGGAAGAACTAGCCAGGACTATTCTCACCGTACAATACTTGCTTAACCGTTCAGCCAGGCCAGTGTCGATACTTCGAAGGAGGTTTTCCAACGCTTTCGCGAAGTTCCTTAATTAAATAACCTCTTTTCTCTGGGGGCGTAGCCCCGCTGACACCTTTCTTGACACCTACTTGGTTTATAGCATTGATCGTTAAGTGACGAATCTCCTGATAAGTAGCATATACTCACAGTAGGATCGGGATCCAAATATCATCGTATGATAATGTTGAAGGAATGCTACCAACATTCATCAAACTCCAAATGGTATGCACCTCTTTGCAAATTTTAGTTTCTTTAGAAATTCCCGATATTAATTTTTGCCCCATGCTCTTATGACCTTGGCGTTGGTCAAAATATCATAAGTCACATGTCAAGTTCTACCCATCATTATCTTGTTAATTTGAACACATCCGTACATATCCCTGACGTTGGCCAAATGATAATACGACTGTCCCAAACTAACTCATCTATCTATGCAACAAATGAATACCCAGTAACTACCAAACACTATGTCTTGGCGTTGGTCAAAATGCATAGCTTGAATACTACTAAATATCCAAATGAAATGACGGAGGGCTACGAATGGTTTTGGCGAAACCGTGAACGTAGTGAACTTGTTATAACCGAAGGAACCTGATAGCTTTTTAAAAGGAGTGGTTAAAGCTCCGCAATTAAAAAATATCTTCTGTTTTAAAAATAACCGAGTGGTTTCTTTTAAATTGTTCCAACGATTAAACTTTGGTTTATTTTCTTTGCATTAATAATAATGCGTCCCATCATTAACCTATCATTGCAGAAAACAATGAAAATACAACGTCCTCTTATGCCATTCGCATTCGCCACTGGGTCCCGTCATCACCCGTTAGGTTACTTAACTAACGGCAGAGCGGGGGCTGGGCTAGCGCGGGTGTAAAACATAAGTGACGTCTAAATAGCTATCATATATAGATATTGTACATTCGTCAAACGCAATAATAGACATTCCAGATCACAGATGAACATTATTGGATATGCAAGCAATCTGTGTTTCTTTTGAGCCTGCAACGAAAGACGGATTACACAGTTGTGATGAATAGCCATTACCCCACCCTAGACCCCTACGGGTACGGCAAACTACCCGCCAAGTACCCGAAGTGAAGCGGTCTCCCTCAACAACGTGAGTAGGCCACTAAACACTTCAAAGTACCCGGTAGTTTGTGCACCCCACCTTAGGTCTATCCTAGGAGCAAAAACAGTAAAATGAAATAATACAACGGTGGCTACAACCGCAACCTGGATGTGCCCCATAAAATAATATTACAACATATTACAATTACATTGAATGAATGAATATAATAACTCATCTCAAACCCCGGCTAATCATCACAACAATCCAATACAGTTCATAACCACAAACAGTAAAATCCATTAAGAAATGTGCAACCCCTGCCAACCGACATACTAGCAGTTAGGGGAGGTTTACGAACACATTAAATAGTTCACAGATATAATCAAATTAGCAAACATCGTATAATTTCGATCGAGCAAACATATCAGATTCTACTCCAAAACTTCTCTGTGCACCTGAGACTTGAGCAGAAAATAAACATTCCAGAAAAGACAAAAACATCACAGAAGAGCCACTGGAAAAACTTGGGCTGAATCGGCTCTAACTCGGCCGCGGATCCGCGGCGGATCGGTGGGATCGGCCGTGGTTCCGCGGCTGTTTGGCCTATTCATGAACCCAATTTTTTTCAGTGTTCTTATATTTCTCTGTAGGTTATTCTGCAGGTCCCTGAAAAATTTTTAGAGCCTGTTTTAAAATCGACAGAAACTATGTGATTTCGATGTTTTTTCTGGTTCGTTTAGCGTTCGAAATTCTTACGACTTTGCTAATGAGTTAATTATTGTTTAGCGAGTCTCTGATACCACTGTAAGTCGATGTACAACACCCCACGAGGTGTGGGGAGGCGGAAATATGAAAAACGATCTTGTTCTTTGAGTAAATATCGACTAACGAAAGAATCTTTGCTAAACTATAACTAACATAAGCATAGGAGTTCTTAACTACTATGAAAAGAGATTATACCTAGTGAACCTAGTCCTTCTTCTTTTCGTTATCCACCTCCTCCTTGGCCTCCTCTACGTAATAGACGATCCACCGAGAGCTTCTATTCCAAGCTTCACCTCTAAACTTGAGGTAACTAGGTTTCTTTAGTTGCTAATCAAAGTTACCTAGGTGATGTAGAGTGAGGTTATGGATTAATTAGTCTATCTAATTCTTGATCTCAACACATGAGAGGGGAGAATTAGGGTTTAAAGAGAGAGCTTGAGGAGAGAGAAGGTGAGCAAGAGAATGAGAATGAGATAATGATCTCTCATGAATATATGAAGCATAATGATTTTTCAAAATAAATAAATAAAATGATTAATCATCATGCTTCATTTATTCATATGAGTGATTCATCTACATAAGTCATTAACCATTTAATGATGCATTAATGACATGGATGAATCACACAAATGAGTCACTAATATCATTTAATGTTTATGCCACCTAAACCCCCAAGTCACCATCCTTCTAGAAGCTTCTCGTGAAATTACGAGAACGCCCCTCCTATCCGTGAAAACACGGAAAAACTTTAGACTGTATAAATCCAATAACCCGATACTAGAATCTGGCTTAAACCAAAGCCGGCTAGTAAAAACTGTCCGAATGTCATACGTGCGTAAACACACGTATGCGTCCGAACCCTTGTCGTAAAACCATACGACCTCTATATCGTTTCGCCTGAAGCAGGGAAATTCTCTGTGTGGGACTCTAAAGACTCGACTACTACGCTGGCAGTGGGTTTAACCACAGACCGCAAGCGGCACTAACTGTACGTAACGGTCCCCAGGTAGATGTCGATAAGAAGGCCGATAAGGAAACCCATCCGAACTCCTACTGAGCCTGATGTGACAATCTCCATACAGTCCGGTCTGTTCGTCTAAGACTATCGTATATCGGGCCTAGGGGGCGGCAAGCAGCAGTCCCCTAATAGCGGTATAAGTCGTGTCGAAGCGTAGCCCATTACACCCTGAGAAACAACTGGAACCTACCAGTAAATCTCGCTTGCCCTGGCCAGGAACTTTGCGTAATGGCTCTCTGACACAGCGCGATATCAACTCCCAATACCGAGAGAGACGAATCATGTCTAACCGCCACTGCCTCCAAATGCTCGGGACTGCACCCAACTGCTACCTGTTTGCACGACTCCTTTGAGCCGTGGTAGGGTAGCAATCTAAGAACAGTGGGACACACTCGAGGCGAAGTAGCAGTGTCAAGTCTGCAGACTATGCTGTACTCATGTCACCTGGGAACTGTTAACTGACGACGGGTATAATATCAACCAACAGTTCCCCACGAGTCATGTCCGGTGTATCCGTAACCCAACGAGCACCTGTATACTATCTCCAGTACGACGTACTGACGGCTGTGGGACAGACCATCTCCCCAACTGGGATGAGAAGCGTACACTCTAGTCTACTCCGGAGTATCGATACCCTGTCTCGATAATTCTACGACTAAGGACCTGAAAAAGGATGTGCTTGTAGACTACCCAGCCCCCACTAGTGTGACTGCCATCACAACGCTGGTAGTCAAGCAAAATCCTAAGAGCTCTATCAATACGTATACTCACATATTAAGATAGATAAAACCAAGTAGCATACTACCATGTTTAGCAAGACTGTTATATAACTGTAAATATCCCAAGCTTCCATAAGTAATATACAAACTAGTATGATACAATAATGGCCCCTAGGGCATATACACTAAAAATTCTTATTATGGTTCATGTCATAGAATGTGACAAAGTTTTACGTTGGCTGTCACAAGCCTACCACAACTCTCGCCCTTTCTCATCCGGACTTGAGACCCTTGCTTAAGAAAAACGAATTTTCTAAATAAACCTAATTTTTCTAAAAATTAAAAATTATATAAAATTATAAATCCATATTTTCATTATATCATGAAACTATATTTTTATAAAAATGAAATATTAAAAAATATCAATAAAATACCATCAAGTTACTAAAAAAGACTATTTTTCACTAAAATACCCTAAACTTTTTAAAGTTAAGTATTTATCATTAAAATTCATCAATACTTAAAACACATGCTTATAAAAATCCTAAGTAATATAAATCACCCTCGAGATTTTATTTTAAACCATATTAATATATTTTCATAAAACCCCCTCGAAATATACAAAACAATATTTTAAGAACTTTAGTAAATATAGGTTTAAGTGGGATTAATTCTCTTGAGCCCCAGGGAGCCGGAAAAAGTGAGTGCTTGCCTATTCAGGTTAGAAAACTTAATAGGTGTTATCAATGGCAATTATCTTGGAAAAAGACAAAAATCATGTCGTCCATGTGCAGCAGTTACCGATAATTCCCGAACCTAAGAATTCAAGAGTTTAAATCAGTTTACAAGCGTCTGACTCAGTCTGAGTCTAACCTTAAATCTAAATCCAAAATCAAACACGACTACTTGATTATGAACATGAATCCTAGAATTCAAACATCAATATCAAACATGTATACTTGACTTAACTGAACCATAGTTATAACTCGACATGATTACTTGATTACATTCTGAACATGAATATCTGAACATTTTGTATCCATGATTTCGGTAAAACTTGTAAATATAATCTTATACAATACATTCGCGGGGATAAAGGGATAGATTGGTACGGAACATATATCGTAGCACGAGAGGTCATTTAAAAGACACCTACATGAATTCTCGTGCCGTTGTCCCGTGGGTTATGATAGGGCCTTGTACTATCTACGGGTTAAGATGGACTCCTCTCGTATACATAAATACCTTCTTTACCAAACTACAAACAACCACGTTAGAATAACTATCATATACCAGTACTCGGTCATATACTTTACCTATTCATTTCACTTTATATAGATTATCTTCTCATTCTTCTTTTGGGACTTACCGAGCGTTAATTCGCTGACGACATTTCTTTCTGTTTCTTTTTTTGGAATGTTCGTCAGGAGGACCGAATTCTGAGAAGATGGAGCCGCGCCAAGAGGAACCAGGTTACCGCTCAGCCTGACTACTAGTTCCTCTGCACTTATTTTTTGTATGCCATTGTTAAGCATTTGTTTTATATCATTGTATCTTTTTATTTCAAACAGTTGTATGTAAAGTTGAATGTAAATAAAGTTGTTGTTTATTTTATTACTCTTGTCATTCTTGTTCATTTTTATATATTGCTTAATTACGCTTAAAGTATTAATTTCTTAGTAAATACGTTGCGGATTGCCACATTACCGTTTCCGTCTACTGAGAAGCGAGGCGTGACAGTTTATGTTGCAAAAATCCACAATTCAATTCAAGCTAAGCCAAAGCCCATAAAGAGAGGCCCATTTGAAGCCCACGAGAAGGTTTCAGCGTCTCGTGCTCCAGCACATGAGGATGAGGCACGGGCCTTGCACGTAGTGGGATATGTTTTGTCTTCTAGTAGGGAAATCCCATGCTTGCGATTGGAGGCGGGAGGTGCTTGGACATGTGGTGGCTCCGAGTTGAAGTATGCACGTGGAGAGCAGAAGCAGCTCGTTGGGGCAATTCGGGTCTAGTTTCTAGTGCTTCTTGCATCCAAATTGGCTTAATTGCTCCCCATGTCTTGTAGACTATAAATAGCAAGTTATGGCTAGGATTTCAAGCGTGCTTCATATTTTGTATCCATCAAAATTGAGAGGCTACCAAAACCTAGAGAGTTTGAGAGAAGGGGATGAGATTTGTGGGAGAGATTGTATTTGGGTGATTTGGGTTGGCTTGTAATCTCGTTTAATACTTGATGAGTGGAAGATCTCATCACAAAGGCAGGACTAGGTGCAGTTACGTGCCGAACCTGAATATATCTTGCATCGATTGCTCTTTGGTGTGGTTCTTTTATATTTTTGCACTTGTGTTGTAGTCATCTACGGATTCTTTTTTTTTATCTGATTCTGATGATTGGGTTATTCCGCTGCGCACTTTTATCATTAACTTTTGCTTTGGGCTTGAGTGTATACACTGCGCCGGATTCGAAGTAGGCTCTTTTTATAACAACTGGGCCACCACCTGTCTATTAACCCTTTATAAGATTTTTCACAATCCTTCTATAAACTTTTTCAGTCATTTGCTCCCTAGACAATCTTTCATAGTAAGATCCTGCTCTCTGCTTGTGCAACTCGTATGCCCCTTCTAATATATAAACTCTTGAGTTAATACTTCTGAATTTTGCCTCATCTACATCAAGATTTTCACATCTTTACAAGACTTGGGGAGCAATTAAGCCAACTTGGATGCAAGAAGCACTAGAAACCCACCCGAATTGCCCCAACGAGTTGCCTCAACTCTCCACGTGCATGCTCCAATCCAGAGCCGCTACATGTCCAAGCACCTCCCGCTACTTGAGCCCTTGACACGTGATGGAACTTCAGGACAAGGCAGCTGGTCAACACTGTGTATACAAATCTTAAACATGATCTTTATAATATATAGTAAATCCTAGCTGGATGCAACATGTAAGGTAGTAGTAATACAAGATAAATGCTAATTCCTAATCTCGATGTTAGCACATGCATGAGATCCAAGTTTGATAACTGTGAGAAAAGGATTCATGAACCTAATTTGCAAATACTTCTATTGCCTGACAACATGAACCGTATAACATTCCAAGCCTTACAAATATAAAATTTTCTATTTATAATGTAATAGCTAAACTCCCACCTGAATGAAAGGGCACACTTCCATTCGCCTGAGAGCATGTGGGAGTTCTAAGAATTCATCTTCTGCCGTTGAAACAGTAACATGCCAACTGCATTGAGAAATGTTCAAAATAGGAGCAATAAGTTTATATTCTGCATTAAGCACTTGGTAGATTTCATGCAGATACAGAAACATTCTGCATGCTATTTGTGAAACTAAAATGTGTAAAAGTTTGCTGCTTCTGCAAACTATGGTTATCAAGGTACCATTAACTGACACTAAACAGGAACACAAATGATACAGAAAGCAAGAAAAAAGGAGGAATGTAGATGAAGGTTATCATGAATGATGTATTTTTATTTTATTTTATTTTTTCAAAAAAGGAAGCATGCTGAAAGCTACATCCTGCTCTATGAATATGGAATGCAGGTGTTTCTTCTAGGGCGACTGGGGGGGGGGGGGATCGATAAATGGCTAGATATGAAATTAATCATCTATAAATTTGTCATTATGGCATCTGAACAGTCATGTCATAGTTGATTGGGCATGTGCAACGGTAATAGATAAGTGTGGCATATAAAAGGAACCATAGTGTTGTCGTTAATAGGGAAACAAGGACTAAGTAGGCCTAAACAAACATGGACAGAAGCAATTAGAAAGTATATAATAGTTTGACCCAAGAGATGGCTGTTAAGAAAGTTGAATGGAAGGAAAGGACTTGTGCTGACCATATTGAAAACTAGAAATGAATATTTATCTTGATCAATTTTAAGTGGAGGCATATTTGTGTAAAAAAGTCATGTTTGTTTGAAGACCATGTTAGTGAAGCAATGTATTTGGGTAGGCGGGGAAAGGAAAAAGCTCATCGGCATCAGATCTGATTTGCGTCTTCGCTAGAAGGTTCTATATATTGGACGAAATCGTATTGGATAGGTGTTTCCTAGATCATATGGCCGATTAATTGGCCAAAATCGCCATAGCGGCAGATATTGCCATATCAACCAATATATCGGTAAAAAATATTGGTTTTCTTGCATCGGTCCCAACACTATATAACGGGTGATATGACCATTATTTGATTAAATGTCCGCCACTCAAAAGCTTTCCTAAACTCAAGCATCTAGGTTCGGTTCTATGATTGGATTGGAATTGATTCTTGTACACTGGTCCCAAACCAATAATTCTGCAATGGTCTGATCTTGAATCTATATACTACCAACTAGCAATTTACATTTGGAGATTCAAATTGCTGGAGACAATTTAATTGCTTTCACAATAACTTGCTCCATCAATGAAAACAATGCTTACCTATCAAGCCGGCATATTTGATTGTTAGCAGCTTTATGAAGGACACGCTTAATGGCTGACTTCCATGCAAAAGGAAAAGAACCACCCTACAAACAAAGAAAATCAATGCAATCTTACATTGCAGTAACAAAAGGACAAGTGAAATATATCAGCACCTTACCCAACCAAAACTTCTAGAAAGATCATTGCCTGTTCCAAGAGGTATGATGCCGGTTGGAGGAACTGGCTCTCTGTTCTGCGAATAAAGCTCTCCAACAGTTCCCAACACCCACCCCACTGTACCATCACCACCTGCAACCTAACAAACAGCATACATTATACACATCCTACCAAGAAAATCAGTGTTGATATACAATAAATAAGTAAAATAGTATATTAAACAGTAAATGGAGAGCAAACATAAAACAAGAATCTCATTGCTACATATGCTTTCACGCATTCATAATGACTAGAGTGCCATAGAGATGTAGATTGCTGGATTTTCATATTGAGAAATGAATGAATTATCTTGCGCTAATAGGAGAAAGAAAAATAATTGTTGGCGGTTATGAACTCAGACCAACATACCACGATCCTCAAATTTTCACGAACGGATTGGGCACAATCGTCGCCATGAGCAGCCATCTTCTCTAAGCAAGCCAGACCATACTGGAAAAAATCGGGAGGCTTTATAACTGTAAGATCCAAAACCTGCACCCACATAAAAATGGGACAAATGTAAACATCCTATGCTAGCTAATTTCAAAAGTCATATGCAACATTGCAAATTACTATATAGCAACAACATCATAAATTTAGCTATACTATATAAACAGTTAGCAAAACAAAGATTAAAAATAAATGGATCGCATAAGAGGTCGTAGGTGAAACAAGTAGTACCAGTGTGCCAAGAAAATAGAATGGCCTAAAACACAAATGGACTAGCTCTATAGCGCTTCACCTGTCGAGATGTAATCCTTGGGACTTCAATCTTTGGAGCACATGCCTACATCATCTAGATCTTTTCTCCTTATCACCCTCGCATGCTCTACTCTAAAGAATCTTGTTGTGTACCCAAATCTGACTCTAATATTCCTCTGACGTGAGAAAGTATTCCTCTTTCTTTGCTTTTCTTCCTCCCCTTTTTAAGGTACTTTTCTTTTAACCCTGCTTACTTTCACCATTGTAATTTGTTGAATACTGAATATGATCATCGTAGTGTAATTACCTGTCTCTTAAAGTCCCGCCAGCTTTTATAATTTGGCATTTCAAGAAAGCATATGCGCCCAATTCATTTCATATTAACTTCCAAAGTTTTCTAGTTCTTTCTTTATTTTTCTTATCCTTTTCTACAAGGCATTGCCCAAATATATTACAAGAAAGGAAAGCCGCATGATTCCTTCATATGCACTACATTTCAAAATGAATGATAATAGAGTTTTTAAGCTACAGTTTCAAAACCAGTTCCCCTCACCCATAAAAACATCAAAAGCCAAGGACATTTTAAGATCTTCCAAGATAAACCGATGCATAACAAAAAAGAAAGAGCTTGTAGGGTTAGGCCAGGGTTTGATGACTTATTCCACTAACCAATTAAAAAGCTCACATTCCTAATTATTCAGGACAAATGACAATCTTTTTTAATTAGGGTTCACCTCACCAATAATATTCCACTACAAATCAGTGCATAGGCTTAGATTTCCTACTTAGCCTGCATAGTTTCCTCAAAAGTCCAACACTTTAATACCAACAAACACCAATCATCAAAATCCTACACCATTTCAAAATCCTCCACAATAAACCAACACACATGAAAAAACAAATAGATCCTCTAGGGTTAGGATTTCGATCACCTGCTCCTCTCGAACGAAATCGAGCAGCTTCGCCTTAAGCACCGGCCCCTGCCTCCCTCCGCTCCTGGGATTGATAAACACCACCATGGGCACCTCGGGGACCTCCTCGTCCTCGTCCCCGTACTCAAACCCCGCCACGTTCGGATCCTTGGTCTTCATCGCCTCCGCCATCGCCTTCCTCAGCCTCACCGGGATCGCGATCTTCCTCTTGAGCTCGTCCTTGTCGATCTTCCCGATCGGCAACCCGCAGCTCTTCAGCGACCCCGCGATCGCCGCCTTGATCGCCTCCCTCTTCGACGCGTCGGAGGGCCAGTCGGGGTCCGTCATCATCGTCAGCCGAGACATTTCGCCCTCATCGTTGTCGCGGACCCGTTCCTTCTTTCGATCGAACATTTTGGGGGGATTTGATTTTGATTTTGGCTGTCCAATTGGGGGAGAATTATTTTGATTAGGGTTTCGCCTTCTTGTTGATTCGCGCGGAAAAAATGGGGGGAAGTGAACGGAATTACGATAGGAACCATCGAGGTGTAACGGCTATGATGGGTTTGACCTCCTCATAGGAGGAGGCTATATATAGAATGAATATAAAAGTTTTTACGTGTTTGATGCAGGGCATGTTCGTTTCACATGACTTGGACGCAACGGGTGTAAATCAGGAGTTCAAAACCGTTATTTTTTAGTCCAAATTTAGGTTTGTAGTCGTTTGTTTGCACACCTAACGCATCCGACATGACATGACTTGATGGGATCGAAAGCCGGAGATCGAAATCTAAGGTATTCAACTAGAATTTGGGATTTCTTTTATTATCATCTTTTACTGTTTAATACCATGTCTTCTGGCATTTTTATCATCCTACTCTAATTTTTATTAGCATTTAAATAGGTACAAATTTCCATCTTCTATTTTTTCCCCGCTTCTAGCTACGGTTTGCACCTACCAAATTAATACTCTAAATCCAACTTCTTAACTCCTGAATTTTTTTCCCAGTCACGCTGGACGTGGTATCATTTCATGCAGAGGGGGTGAGATCATTCTTGTATGATAAAACTAATTGTATAGCTTTTCCAAAATTATTTTAATTTATTATGGGTACATTAAGTGACCTAGTGCTGCCAAGCACATTACGGATTGAAAGATCTTTTTCTTTTATGAAGGAAAATAGCTTGAAATATTGGAAGAAACTAAATACCAAGTAAGGTTTTAAGCAAGATTAATTTTAAGATTTTAAACAGAGATTAATTTTAACTCTTGTAGAGATTAGAAACCATGGGCATCCCTTGCTAGCCTATACAAAGTACATTAATCTAACCAAAAAAATTGTTTGTGAAATTACAAAATAAAAGCTTTACTTCCAATTGGATATACCAACCTACATTGCATATTCTATTTGGCATATGCGGCTTTTCTTTTATTTTTCTGGTTGTTTTCTCTCTTTTTCGTTATCAAGTAGATGTATATTCAACGGTGTGAAGTACGTTATACTGATTTGAGCAATATTTTTATTTTAAAAATTCCGTACTGTATAAATAAGATTATGACAGAATATTTCCTCAAAATTATATTATATAATATGGGATGCTTTCCACTAATGGTATTTAAATCCGTAGAAACAAGCTCTGGATGCTGAAATTAGAATCGATCATATAATTTATATGCTTTCCACTCAATGTTTCGTCTAATTTTCCCCTTATATGGTGCAGCGGGAAAAGATAGGCTAATTCAAACATTTCAAACATTGTTTGCTTAGATTCATGTATTAGTGGCTGTGAAGTGTGCATCTCAATAACAGAATCGTAACCAAAATGAGAGGTAGCTAACCAACGAACAACCTGCAAGGATTATGACCAAAAATTTGTATCACTAATATCATTTAAGGAAGCAGTAGAGTCAATTATGCTAACATGTCTTGTGGAGAACTATCTCATTTGAATCTACGTTTATCAAATTCGAGCAAAGTATCTAAATAAGTTATATTGACATAAAAGATCATATATTTAAAATATTTAATGAATTATCAGTCACTAAGCATTTTTATATTTAACATTTCATTTAAAGTTTCAATGTTTTATTATAAACAAATAAGACGTGAAATTATAACTTTTTAAAATTAAAATACTTGCTGAAGCCAGCTATGTTGGGAATCTTTCCCTCCTTCGATACCTATCGTCGAGGGAAAAATCTCGTCTTTAACGTTCGAGCACTCAAAGCGAACGATCCATAAGAAAAAGTAATCAACACATAGCATTTAACGTGGTTCGACCGATCGGCCTACTCTACTCTACGGGACAGATATGAGGATTTCATTGATATAAGAGAGAGTACACCCGTCGCTTTATCTTCTCCTTAATTTGATCATCTAAAATAATAGCATCTCTCAAATCTAGATTAGAATCCTAATCTCTCAATGAAAAAAAACTTATAAGATCTCACACATCTAGACTCTCGCTCGTATCATCTCCTCTCTTTTCTACATCTCATCTCCCATCTCTTGATCTCACTTAAAGAGAGGAGAGTTACAACCCTCTTTTGTAGCCTTTTGGCTTTGCCTTCGCCTTTATTTGTGCCCGTATGGGCTTTGCCTTCGCTGTGCCAATGCCTTTGCCTTCGCTTTTGTTGTGCCAATCCTACTTGATGAAAGCATCTCCCTGTTTATAGCATAGAATAAGTTTTCTCCTAATTAGATTAGGATCAACATAAATCTCCTTTATTCTTATCTAATAGAATATTTTCTCTTATTTAAATTTACATCTAAATCTATATTTAAATAAGAGACTTATCTTAATTCTATTTATAATAATAAACTATTTAAATTTAAACCAATACCAACAATCTACACCTTCATTTAAATTTAAATAAAACCTTGAATATGTCTCCAATTCCTTATCCATTAGTAGCCCACACCAACAGATTACTTTGACTCAACTGGTCTGAGTCCAATTCGGAATCCCTGTGATTCACGACCGCATTTAGGTGATCAACTGGATATGAGACACAACTCCACCAATCTCCACCTTAACTCAAATCTGTTGAGCCTAACAGCTTGAGATTCATTATTGTTCTTATCATCCTCTTTCGCAGACGACCTCGCACATACACCTTGCTTCCTCTTGGAACCCTTGTACCATCTTCGTTGTTTTTATCTCAAGCATCCGATAAACTCACTGCTCCCGATTACTCACGATCATTATGTCGTATTCTATCACGGCCCCAAAACATTAAAACCCCTTATCCGAAAACACATGAAAAGATACTTGCAATGCGCCATGTCTGGAAGCAACCCTCCACCTATCAACATGAGGATACATACCTCACCGTGAACCGGCGTGCAAATCTCGAGTTGTCCTTTGATGTTTTGACCGTTACTATACACTCAATATTTGTTGTCGACGACGTCACAGTACCCCGCAACGTTTCTCCTACTAATGGACTGCCATCCAACGAGTATATGCCATGTAGTCGATCCTTTTACCATCACAAACACATGCATAGTCTCATCTATTTGCTCAATCTCTAATACAGTGCACTTAATGCACTTCCCTTGAACTTGACATTGCAGACATTAGAAAATGTCCGGAGTTAAAATAGCCACTACAACTTCTACACCGCTGGGTTCCTCTCACCAATTTACACCTAAGCATCAAATGCTCGAGTTTCGGAAGATGCTTGGGGTTGAAATCGTCGATCGCTGCTTTTGCATCATCCTTCAAGCTGGTCTCTCTTGGGATCGGTCCAAAGCAAACCTGGCCCTTTCAACGGCCAGTCAACTTATCCCCGGACCCCTTAAAGTCCGGTCAACTTAAACCCGGCCCTTTTGACGGCCAGTCAACTTATCCCCGGACCCCTTAAAGTCCGGTCAACTTATCCTCAGCCCTTTCAATGGCCGGTAAACTTATACCCGGATCCCTTAAAGTCCGGTCAACCGAGAAGTTCGAACCCTAAAGTCCGGTCAAGCGAAGCCTGGACCCCTTAAAGTCCGACCAAGCAGCCCGGACCCTTTAAAGTCCGATCAGGTGAAGCCTTGACCCCCATAGGATCTAGCCATGATGTAACACCCTAGCACGATCGTATGTTATTTAATTATATTAAATAAATATATTTGGCATTTATATTATTATTGTTATTGGGTTATAATTGATGTTTGGATGATTATTATGATAATCGTATTGCTTTACCTTGTCTTAATCCCTAGTTCGAATTGATATAATATTGGTACCTGACACGCATGCATGTTAACCTATGATATTTTGTTGGTATTTAAGTTTTATTGCTAACCGTATATATCTTATTCATATAATATACGTTAAAATATCATGAGATAAAAAATGGTATTATATTAATAGAATATATCTATGGTTATCTAGTTTATTAAATAATGGATAATTAGTATCCGGTATTTTATTTGTTAATCTATTAACATCTGTTTTAATATCCATACAATATATTATTAAATATTAGTTTTGTAACAAAAAATATTATGATTATCTAAATATTTAAATATATGATAATTAGTTTTAAGTTTGTTTGATATATCTTGGCTTGATAATTTTAAAAGAGATATATTTTATTGTGGCAGTTTTAAATAAAAGATATGTTTAGATATGGTTAATCCTTTTAGAATCTTTAGGTGACCCTTAAACAAATAATTTGGGAGGTATTGTGAGAAGTTTAATTTTTTTTTTTGGGGGGGGGGGAGGGGGGGAGGGGGTATTTGAGATTTGTATGTGTGTATGTGTGTGTATGTATATAAACCCATTATCTATCTTTCTCTCTTTCAAGAACAAATCTTATTTTCTTTTTCCAATCACTCTCCCTCTCGTCTTCCTCTCTCCTCTAATATGAACCTAAGCCGTCCCCCTTCACCCACGTTTTCATCTCCTCCAAATGCATCACTCTCGACCGCCGCAAAGACCGAACTCAACTCCAAACAAGACTGATCACCATCAAATCGCAGCCATTTTCCTCGTCTTCATTGTCTCCGAGGCAAGTATCTAATAGTTGTTCGTACATGCTAGCTACGACGATAGTTACGGTTGTCGTAATATTATTTATCTATAACGGTTAAAATTAGTATATGTTTTAAAAGAATAATCATACTTAATTAATAATTTTATTTTGATAGGTATTGATTGTTGAAAAATATAGTTTGAAAATATTATAATTTACACAAGAAATGTCGTTGCCAAGTGATCAGTTAAATTTATTGCAAATTTTTACGGTCATTTTCCCTATTATTATTAATTACTAAAATATGTTATTTGTAATTTAAGAACATATGTGGGTTTATTTGTAAAAAGATTTTTGTCATATATTTCTTAATTTATAATTAATATAATTGGGGGAATATATGCATATCATATTTAAATAAAATATTCATGAGATTCTTAATTATTAAAATATGCGTATCATGTCATATCAAATATTCTTAACCATTATTATTAAGATATCATATCATATCAATCCATTAAGTAATTTAAATAAAAATTGGTTGGAATATTATCTCAAATAAACCAAATACTACTAATGATTTGATTTGAGATATTGTGCTGGTATTAAAATAATAAATCAGTTCAGGATTACAAACACGAGTAAGAGATCGGATCAAATCAAGTTAGCAAACCATATCTGCCGAATTTTAGGAAAAAATTGAAAAATCTTACAACCGCAGAGAGAAAACTATATTTTCAAAATATATTCATCAGAAAAATCTCCAAAAATCGAGAAAAGAAAGCACAAAAAATCTGAAGGCAAGATTACACTAAGAGGCGGTGGATCCGCGGTGGAAAGGAGCATGCGGTGGTTCTGCGGTTCTATAATGGCCGTTGGATGTGAATTTTCAGGGGCTTGATCGTCTTTTCATATATTTTAAGATGACGTCTAGGGTTTTAAGTTTCAGAGCCTATATAAAGGACCGAGAGCAATCTAAGGTTATTATCCATCTATCATCTACTGATCGAGCAATCTAGATCTATCGAGCAAATTAGGGTTTTTAGTTCTTTTAGTTTTTTCTCAGCAATCAAATTATGTAATGCAAAAGTTTTAATAAAAAATAGTTTTTTTTTTAAAAAATTCTCATTACTTTTCCCCATTTATTTTCTGCATTTACTTTCCGCACTTTTCTTTTTTATTTAACTTATGAGTTCCGTATTCTTCCACATTTCTTTTATTTCGTTTTTCCCAATGAGCGAGTAAATTCTTATTTATTATGGTTTGTAGGATAGGGTAGTATAATGGATGGATGAAAAAAATCTCTTAATTTCTTTTTACGTTTTAATGTTTATAAACTTTAGCAAAATGAGTTTTAACCCTCTTATTCGGGAGTGCTATTAATTCATGATAGTTACGATCACGACTAGAGATTCGTTAATACTTACTTTATTGAGGGCTTGAGATAAGTAAGGATCAATGGAAGGACAAGGGTCGGTAGAGAGAAACCCTAATCTCTCCAAAAACCCTAATCCACATTCATCGTTGTTTCTTTAGTATTAAATAATTAAAAGATAAAAAGAATTATTTTTAAAACTCCATCCTTTAACTACTCAATCCGAAAATCCCTACAAGCCCTTCTCTTATAAAATTTTCAAATCTCTTTAGTATAAAACGATAAAAATCCCACCTTTCTTTATTAACTCGTCCAAAATAAGAAAGATAGTTCACCATTTCCCTGTGGACGACCCGTACTCACCATCGGCTAGCAATTGCGACACCGTTATTGATTGCGGTAACTAGGAAACACAAAGACACAGTTTTTCACATCAATCAAATGGCGTCGTTGCCGGAGAAACGATAATAATATTTTTCTTGTTATTCAGGTTGATTTCTAAAAAAATCCAGAAAAAAATAGAAATAGAAATAGAAATAAAAACCACATCTTGTATTTTTAACGTTTCTTGTACGAGTTTTGCAAAAAATCTGGAGCACTTGGAGCAAACCAACAGAGATTCAGAGACTGTCAAATAAGACTAAAATGTCATTGGAGTGCAGTGCCAAAATTTGAAGAGGAGACCGCACCATTAGGTGACAAAATAGCTACATTGGCGGCGGAACCGCAGCCAGATAATGGAGTTAGGCCCTCAAATTTTTCTGGTATTGTTTTATCTTCTTCATCTCTCCTCTGAAGCTCCAATAAACTGTTGTTATCTGCAGGATTCCTTGCAAACATCGCCGCTAAAAACTCTTTTTGCGTGTTTTAGATTTTGGTTTGTTTTGCATATTTAAAACGGACATTAAGGGGCAAGAAACCCAAATTCAGATTATGTGGGGATTTTATCACCCTTCTTAGGCTCCACAAATCACAAACAAGCATACGCATCACCTTATATTAATAAAAAATATATAGACCAAACTTCTAAGGACAGTCGCGGTCAATTAGGACAAGAGAGTGTCGTGGATAATTTATTACTTATCCGCATTTTTCTTGTGGTTTCTAAGGTAAGTGTGACTAAGAAAAGAGGTTTACTTAATTAGGCCCGCTGTTTCGGTGATTCGTATAGCGGATACCTCTCACTTATTTGGCACTTATCAGGCTGCAAGATTGATAAGGAGGTGATAGAGGATTTATCCTACGTCTTGTCCTTTGGAAGTTTAGGAGCGGTATAGTGAATTGACCTAGGTGACTCTGGCTCTAGGGACTGATTGTGCATTTTGTGATTGGTTGAGTCAAGTCTTGCATCCGTCACTCTTGTCAAAGCAAAACCTTCTTAAAATCGTTCTCACCATTTTATCACATGCTGCCACATGCACTAAATCCGCTTAGTGCATGTTCGGCCGGGCACGGGATTCTAGCGTCCGTTTAGTCCGCGTTTTCGCTATCGACTCCGAGGTCGATACTTCTTCACCTTCTGTTTCTCCTCCACATACCATATATCCCGAGATGGACGGACCTCCACCGGGTTTTAACAACACCACGTTGCCACCACCTCTAGGTGTGCAAACTCAATATCCACCACGCATCGCTCTCCAAGATCGATACTACCCCACACGCGGACCCCTTCCTACGTGTTTGTCTCTTCCACCAGCCAATGAGGATAACTTTGAAATTAAACCCCACTTCATCAACTTGTTGCCCAAATTTCACGGGCTTGAATTTGAGGATGCCTACGTTTTTATAACCAAATTTCAAAACGTATGTGCAATGATGAACACCACCCAACATTCAGGATTTGCTATGCGATTACGTATTCTCTCTTTTACCTTGTGCGATCTCGCAGAGAAATGGCTTTATAGCACCTTCTCACATTCTATCACCATTTGGGATGAATTTGTTAAAGTATTTCTTAAGAAATTTTATCATGATCATAAGACTGCTCGCATTAGGAGAGAGATAAACCGGTTTGCTCAACTTCCCAACGAACCCTTTTGGAAATGTTTTGAAAGGTTCAAAAATCTTCTTGTCCGATGCCCTCATCACGGATTCGAAAAATGACAACTTTGCCAAATTATGTATGAGGGTGTTAATCTAGCGATAAAACAAATGCTAGAAACCATTTGTCAATGTCATTTCATATCAAAATCCGACGAGAAAGCGTGGCAATTTCTTGAAGATCTCGCCGAACAAACACTACAGTGGGAGTACACAAGACCAACAACATCATCTTCGTCTTCATTTAGGGCAGATATCCATCAGCTCGACACTTCCATCGTAATGAAAACCGAAATGGCTGCGATGCAAAAGAAACTTGAAGCTATTGAGAGCAAATCCTCTTCAGCCTCCCTAAACCAAGTTACTCTCCCCCAAACCGTGTGTGGTTGCTGTTTTGACTCATCACATTTAACTGAAGAATGTCCTTTGAATCTTTCGTATCAAGGTCAAGAACAAACTAATGCTGCTTTTCAGCAACGTCCTAGAAACGATCCTTATACATCCACATATAACCCGGGATGGAGGAATCATCCTAATTTTGCTTGAAACCAAAACCAAACTCAAAACCAAAATCCAAATCAGTTCTAAAGTCAAAACAACTACCAAAGGCTTCCTCCACAGTAACAACAACTACCACAACAAATTCAGCAGCCTTTTCAACTGCAACCATTCCAAAATCCGGCCAACAACTTTGCCCCTTATAACAATTCTTTCCAACCACAAAATAATGTTCCTCCTGCCGATACCGACAAAATCTCTGCATTCGAAAGAAACTTAGAAGATTTTATTAAACAATCCGCGCAAACGTTGTCTAGTTTAACTTCTTCTATCCAAACGTTAGTACAACACACTGCTTCCCACGGTGAAAGCATTAAATCTATCGAAGCACAAATTGCACAGTTAAACGCTGCGATGAGTGAAAGAGTGAAAGGGAAACTTTCATCTCAAGCTCTACCAAATCCCGGTGTAACGACTCTGCATTTACTGTACGGAGTTTTTCAGTTAATGTACAGAAATGAGTTATACTGCTTGAGAATGAGTTATAAGTTAATTTTGTTAAAGAATAGCAAGAAACAATTTGTAGCTCACTGGTAAAGCTCTTGCACTGCTGTGATATAGCCCATGTATTCGAATCCCATCAGACACATTATTTTTTTTGATTTATTTTTTAAACTTTTTGGAAGCCCAAAAGTTTATACGTGCAATACACATAAAAATGAAAAGTCAGAAAAATCAAACATGTGCAAAAGGATTTAAACACTGAGTATCACACGTGGCACAAATCCAACGGCCCATCTCCCAAAATCGACCGGGCCAAATGCCCCTAGGTCGGCACCGACGGGTGAACTGTGGCAATTTGTCCCCGGGCTTTGCACACAAAACCTTTCCCCTATCCTTAACTCCTATGCACTGTTTGATTGCCCAGAGCACCTTCAATTCATAATTTATCACCTTTTTAATTTATTTTAATTCCAATACCCTAATTCTACACTATAAATACTACCTCATGCCCTAACCCTTCATCATTCTGAAAATTCTAGCCAAAACTCTCAAAATTTCTTAAGTATAAGTGGAGTTAGTAAGCGGTCAACTTCCGGCAAAGAATCGAAGCAATTCTGGTGATCCCGCGACACCACGAAATTCAACATTCCCCCTTCTATCTTTCTTTAAACTAATCAACTAGTATGTCCCTTGCAATCTTCCTTCCTCTTCTGTAAAAAATTCTTTTTAAAATGAATATTGGTAAGTAGAGTTAATACCGATATTTTTTTTCAAAACCTTAGAAAACTCCTTCTCTTTAATATTTTTATTCAATCTAACTTGTACCCATCACTTGTAACCTTAAATCACAAGGTTTAAAATCAAATTCCATCAAAAATTCTCATGTAAAATAACTTAAATTTAAGTTTTTCGTTTAAATACCATGAACTTTAGATAACACCTCTTTTCGTATTTTGTTAAAACATACATTTAGAAAACTTCACAGGGTAACGACCCACCCTTCACATACACACATGGTTCCATAACATGATATATCCTTGTATGAATTTTTGTTACGAATACAATATTACAAGAAAATGCCATTTACTATAAAACCGGATTTCTTTTAAATTGTACTTTAAATTCCTTTGCAAATATGCTTCTACAACCCTCTTTAGCGGACCCGCTATTGGATGGTGCAGATTATCGCACATCCTTGGGCTAGTAGAGCGAGATGCAGACCTCCTCACGGAGCATTCGGTCTCGAAAGGTTTTAAATACGGTTTTAAAGAAAAACATATTTGTCTACTTAAATAAAATTTAAATTTTAATAATTATATAAAAATGTACTAATCCATATATTTTCAAAATATAATAAACTTATATTTTTTTTAAATAAAAGAATTACAAGTTTCACCAAAATACCATCAAGATACCAACAAAAGACAAGTTTTATAATAAAATACCATGAACTTTCCAAACTAAGCTATTATCACTAAAATAGCTAAAATCCTTAAAATTCACATCCATGAAAACCGTAAATAATGTAAATAATTTCTCGAGGTTTATTTTTGATTTTTTAAAAAATATTTTTCATAAAACCCCCTCGAGTTATATAAAATAATATTTAAGGACTTTAGTAAATATAGGTTTAAACGGGATCAATTCTCTTGAGCCCCAGAAAGACAGAGAAAGTGAGTGCTTGCCTATTTAAGGTAGAAAACTTAACGGAGTTATCAATGGCAATTGTCTTGGAAAAAGACATAAACCCTACCATCCATGTGCAGCAGTTACAGATAACTCCCGAACCTAATTCAAGATCTAAATCAGTTGCAAATGTCTGACTCAGTCTGAGTCTAACTCAAATCTGAATCCAAACTCAAATCAGAGTCCAATTCAAATATGAATCCAAAGTCTAACATGTATACTTGAACTTGAACCTGAATACCTGAATTCAAACTTCAATATCAAACCTGAATGCTTGACTTGACTTGACCGAACCATGGCTATAACTTGACATGACTACAAGATTACATCCTAAACCTGACTACATGAACAACTTGTATTCATGGTTTCAGCAAGACTTGTAAATATAATCTATACAACACATTATGCAGGAATAACAGGGTAGATTGATACGAAATGTATTAACGTTGCACGAGATGGTCACTTAAAAGACACCTATATGAACTCTCGTGCCGTTATCCCATGGGTTTTGACGGAGTCTTGTATTACATGTTACTATAGTCTGCGGGGTAAGATGGACTCCTCTCGTATACACAAATACCTTCTGTACCAAACTACAAACAACTACGTTAGAATAACAAGCATATACCTGTACAACTTACCAGTTCAATTCTCATTACTTGTTATATTCCATTATTTCTTTTGGGACTTACCGAGCGCTAGATTGCTGACGACATTCCTGTCTATTTTCTTTCTTTGGAATGTTCGTCGGACTCTCAGGAGAACGAGCCTACCCAGGAGGACTTGGAGTAGCTCACCGCTTAGCCAGACTTCTATCTCTCTTGTACTTACTTTCAGTTTATATGCCACTGTTTAGGCATTACTTTATATCATTGTATCTTTCCTTTTCAAAGCAGTTGTATTGTAAAGATGAACGTTAATAAAATTTTCTGTTTATATTTTATATCACTTGTTATTCTTATACATTTTATATATATTACTTAATTACGCTTAACGTATTTGTAACAACTCCATTTTTAGTGTACAAAAATTTGCTTAAAAATTTATGTATACTTAAGGTATTTACATTTGCCGTGACTACTTTAAGTAATTAATTAGCTCTTTAATTACAAGAAGGAGCTTGTAGCTCATTGGTTATACCTTGCACTGCTGAACCAAACCACCAGAGTTCAAATCCCATACCCCACATTATTTTTAATATTGTTTTATTTTGGATTTTTAGAATACCAAGAGTTTACACGTGCATATCTTACAAAAACCCCACTACACCCAAAAATCTAACTGTGCCAGAGGGATACTGAAGCGACAAGGCATGCTCCGACCACCGGACTCGGCCGGCGACTCGGTCGACTCGGGCCGGCGCCGCTGGCCGGACTCGGCCGGATCGCCGAGTCCCCAACATGAAAGATGTGGCTTTTCCTCTCCCCTGTACACCTGTACACTTTATTTCTGTAGATCGGTTCCATAGAACCTTTAAAACACATTAAACCCTATTTTAATACATTTTATTACATTTAAATACATTATTTTCAATTAAACCTTTCACCTACCCTAACCCTATAAATACAACCCCTAAACACTACCCTCTTACCCCAAAATTCTGAGCAAACTCCCAAGAAATTTCCTAGAACCCTAGTGTGCATTTGAAGTGAGCAAAGAGGCGAAGCTCCGGCGAATTTTCCGGCGACAACCTTAGGAGTTCCCGGCGACGAAACGGCGCACCGGAAACTACGTCCACCCCCTCTCCCTCTCCTCTTTAAGCTAAACCCATAAGTCCCACCTTCCCCCTTCTCTACTCTTTCTGAAAATACGAAATTCTAAAACCCGACGGAATCGGAACAAATCCGATTTCCGATTCGGTTCTTCCTAAAATCTCAGTTTTCCTATAATACAATCTTGTTAGACCATTACATGTTGACTATTAAACACTAACTAATCATATCGAACAAGTTCCATATCAAAAGAAATTGCTATTTCCATTTTACCGTACTTTTTCATTAAAATACCATATACTTTTATTTTCGACATTTAAATATCACAAACTTGCTATACCTTTAAGTAGATCACGAGGTAATGACCTACCTCCTCACAACACTCATATGAAACATAGCACAATACTTTTCGGGAACATAGAATACGGGAAAATGAAACATTTCAAATAAATACCATTACTATTAAAACCGTTTTCTAAAAGATTAGTATTTTACACAAATCTTTACAAAGCGCCGCTACAACCCATTTTGGGGAACCCGACTGGGATGGTGCGGATTATCGTACATCCCTGGGCTTAGTAGTGCGAGATGCAGACCCCTGTAAGGAGCATTCGGTCTCGAAAGATTTAAAATTCGACATCTTAAGAAAATGAGATTTTTTAGAAATATAAAATATATATTAAAAATTATTTTTATATAATTATGTATATATGTAACATTAAAAATATCTATTTTGAAATAATATAAATATTCCAACTCTTTTCAAAAATCATAAGAATCACTTTACATTAATATACCATGAATTCCATACAAGTCAATATTACAAATAAATACCCTTTATTATGAATTTAGGATATTTTCAATAGAAATATCACAATTATAAAATCTACATTCATGATAACTCTAAAGACGATAACTAAATACTTGGGGAGTATTTTGAAAATTATACAAAAGCATTTTTACATAAAACCCCCTCAGTTCTATAAATTACCCTAAGGACCCTAGTAAACATAGGTTTAAGCGGGACCAATCTTTTGAGCCTCAGGGAGCCGGAGAAGTGGGTGCTTGCCTATCTAATGTAGACAATTTAACAACGGTGTTATCAATACGGTAATCGTTTTTGAAAAAGACACAAATCCTACCGCCCATGTGCAGCGGTTACTGATAACATCAAAACCATCAGGACTTCAATTTACTTTTCTAATTGTCTGACTCAGATTGAGTCTCATTAATAAAATGATTTGAATATGATTCAAGTACAATTTACAATTTACAATCTACAATCTGCAATCTACAATATTACAATTCAACATGAATCCATTCAATCTATATTGACCGAACCGAACCATGGATATACTTCCATTTACATGATTCTCCAGTTACATCCATGATTCTACAGTTACATCCATTTACTGATATCATGGTTTCGGTAAGTCATCCAATTATATAACCTATACAGTTTACAATACAAGACAATACGGTACAACTATACAAACAAGACATCTCGGGGTTTAAGGGGTAGATTGGTACGGAAGGTGTTAGAAGTGGTACGAGACAGTAAGATTAAGACACCTAAGCTATATTCCGTTGCTGTTGTACCGTGGCCCAACGGTTTCTTGTACATTCCGTTTGCCCTAGTCTCTAGCATATAGAGACTCCTCCCGTATACACTGGCATTCTTCTGTACCAAGCTACAAAAAACAAAGATAACACCACATTATAAAAATATAATACAACTGTAACGTTTTAAAAATAATTAAATAAATAAATAAAATTCTTTAAGTGAATTTTATGATTTTCGGTAAAGTAAAACGTTGTTTTTGTAAAACTAAACAGTAATTATTTTCACTATAAATTTAAAAATACATATTTTAATTATGTTATTACTAGTAAATGGTGTTTATTTAGCCACTTATAAATTTTTAGTTTAATTAAATATTTTTCTTAAATTAATTATTTTAAATATTAACATAAGCTTTATTTTTACACTAAATTAGTGTAAATTACAAATTTGAATGGGTTTAATTAGCAAAAGTGAACCATTACATATTAGAATCAAGTGTGTTTCATACAAAATTTATTTTCAAAATTTTACAATGGTTCTAGACCATTCTAGGTCAAATGGAGTGAAGAAAATAAAGAATTTTTAAATAAATTCATGAAAAGACTTAATTGGGTGATATTTTTGTGAAAGCTTCTACACTTTTCTTCACATTTTCTCACTCTCCTCTCTTTTCCTCACCTCATGGCCGGCCCCACCACCATGGGAAGCCCCAAAAATTTTCCGCATCATTTTTGTATTAAAAATCATCAAAATTCATCAAAAATTCAATAAAAAACCCACAAAATCCTAATTAATTCCTACCCTCTATTCTTTGATTATCTTTACATGGATTTTGGAGATGGAAAGCATTCATTTTGGAGTCTTATTTTCATGTTTGGATTTCATGTTGTGGAGGTATAAATCTTCTTCTTTTGATTTATTGTTATTAGATGTTTCATTTAAGCATAATTAGATTTAATAAATAATTTCTATGTAAAAGTTTTAAAATTCAAGTTAGAGTTTATAAAATTAAGTTATGGTTTTTATTAATTAAGTAGGGTTATAATAACTAGTTTAACATTTTTAGAAGTAGAAAATCTTGTATGGTTGACATATTGTAAATTGTTATCCAAAATTGTTTAAATTAAACCATTTTTGCAAACTAGATTTCTATATATTGTATATATTGGTGAGATAAAATTCCAATTAATATTTGTAACACTAGATTGTGGTTTTAATGAGGATATTAACTTATTAGTGGAATGAAAAACTTAAATTGGTTACTAGTTTCTATTGATAATTGAAAAATAGTAATAAAAATGCTATTTTTGCTAACTAGAATTTGGAAATTCTTAAATAAATGAGGTTTAAAATCTAAATTATGATTTCATTATATTTTTATCATCATGAATTGTAGTTTAATACATTAATTCATGCAAAATCAAGCTTTGTTGTGATATTGTGAAATTGTGCTTAAAAGTATCGATATCGGGCAAGTTTGCAAACTAGAATTTTCCAATTAATACAATTGGGGCGTTAAAAATATAGTAATGGGATGTATAATCTAGTTATGATATTTAATGAGTTTTATGACCATTAGTTTCATTTAAATGTTAAGTTTTGAAGTAAAACGGTAAATTGGCGTTTTCGGGTTTTTCGAAATCGGACGATTTGATTGATTTTAGGGTTTTGATGGATTAAATCATGTTTTATATTATAAGTAATGAGTTTTATAACTATGAGTTGTTTGTTGATGCTTATCTCGATCAATCGGCGTTTGTACGCCGATATCGAGCGATATTTGGTTCTTTTGCATGAGCGGGACATAGGTTTTAACCTATGCGCGTTTCGTGCGTCGTTTTGATATTGTTCGTGATTCAATTTACGATATTATATGTGTTTGCGTATAGGTACCCCTCACGTGGACCACGGGCGATGAAGAAGATGATGGCGACACCGTCTTCGGCAGACAAGGACCAGGTGAGTAGATGTATATCTACGGGGGGAAGTCGGGTGGATGGCGTTTAGCACCCCCCGCAACGTAGAATAGGAATAAGTACTTATTGTCTTTTGGAAGCCAGACGTGACCTTAGAATTTCGGTGAGTAGGACCCTAGTAGTGACCTTAGGTTGGACTAGATTGATTTAGGAAGACCTTACTCGAGGATGAATATCATAGAGGAGATTCATAGGTTTCAAGTAGATACATGCACACGCACATACTGAGACTCGACGTGGTGTATACGTGTATGTGTATATATATATAGGACTAGGTGTAGGTATATATATATATACACAATACGTATATGTGATACAAGGATGTGATATGATACACGGGAATGAAACAATATAACCGGGCTTGATGCCGTGATTCTTGGCTATACAGTCGTGTTATGATGTTAGCGGATCATTAGAAAATAAGATAATGGATTTGTATACATGAACAATAATAAAGGGTGGTGATGATATTGAAGTACATGGGACTCTAAAATAGAACCCGGACCGTAACCTGTGCCTGAAATTCTGATATAATATATGTGTGACTTGATTACGAAATCATATAGGTGTGACTTGATTTCGATATGATCTAAGTATGACTTAATCATAATATGATACATATGGCATGATATTTCTGAGGACAAACTAACGATGTATATTTATGCTGGCAATGATATATGATTGATGTATGCGATTACAATTTAGCACCTTGATCTTGATATGTGTTGATGATGATATTATACGAATGATGAGACGCGTAGGTGATACCTGACCCGTACCCCGATATTGGGATGCCGTACGATGGATTTTACCGTACGAGGCATAGATATGATGATTGATCCGCACTCTTGATTCGAGGAAGCCGTACTACGTACGTGACTCTATTGAGGCTGGATCGCCGACTATTAGAGATATGGATTCAGACCTTAGGTAGACTCTTAGTTCTTATTGACTAGTTTCTTAGGTTTAGTTCCTTAGGAGGTTAAATGGACACTAGTTTAGGCTCGAGTCATATAGTTGTAGTTATACTTGTATATCGTAGATGAGTGGTTATTACACATCCGTCTTTACATTCATACCGTAATCATAATGTTGCATGTTCATACATATGTTTCTATAATCAGTATAAAACTCTGCCTGTTAGGACACCAGCACCATTACCGATGATGCGCATATTCCACGCACACTTATTTGCCGGCTCACACACATCATCATCGGTAATTGATATGTCACGTACACTTTAGATCATATTATCTTTATTGATACATTCAGCTAACAGCTAGATCGATATAATATTGTGATTACTCTCTGGTGTTAGTATAAATATGGTATTTATTACTTAGACATTTCATGCATTCGCATTTTCATGTTATCATGCAGTATTATGGGGCATATGCCGACACTTATCATATACTTACTCATGATTTTGGGATTTTGGATTTCTATGAGATTTCTGGATTTTTGGGGAAAATCGTAAGAATATATAAAAACTTCTCTCTCTCTCCTCCTCTCTTTTTAAAAACATAAGATGCGGTTTTCTCGTGATGTATGTGTCGTTCACCATGAGATTTCATGTTTTCTGTTGGATTTCGAGACCCGATTCGAGGAGTGGATGAACCGTCTCGGGTATATGGTGGGCCCGGTATGGTACCCCGGGGCAAGAAGATCGAGTTGTAGACGATGAGCCTGGCAGGGGAGGACTACCTACCGGTGATGTCTGGCGCGGCGGATATCCGGAGGATACCGACCGTTGTCGTGAGATTTGATGATATGGGCCGATCCGGACTGACGGAGCCCGAGATATTGAGACTATGAGACATTGAGATTACGAGGTATTGAGACTTGAGATTTACATGTTTTGTGTCGATACTTGACACGGATTTCCATGGATTTCATCGTTGATATTTTAGATTTCTATACACATTTTACCATGATAAAAGTTAAAGATTTCTTATACAGATATATCTAGATTTCAGGATTGGTTATTTTACATTCATGGTGCATGCATACTCATTCACATGACATAGTACTATATGAGGCACTGACGCGAGCACGGAGCTTTTGCACTTACACGTAGCTTATTATCCTGTCTTACTTGATGACTAGTAGTATATTAGTATATTATTATGACCTAGGATAGCGTCGTGCATTCGATTTCTTTTCGCAGATATCTTCTACTCACGAGTTGGCAACTCACCCCCGTTGTGCCAAATTTTATTACAGGTTCGATGTACAGGTTTTCCTGGCAGCTTGCTGGTACATCTTTTCATTCAGGGTGATTTGCACGGTAGGTTGGTTCACTTGTATCTGGACCGCCATTGTACTTTTATTATTTCATTTGTATCTAGAAAGCTCCATCAACCGAACTTGTATTACTTGTTAAGTTTATTGGACCAGTTGTTTATTTCAACTTTAGAGTCGCGCATGTATTATTCTGGTTTGGTGGATTTGTTTTCTTTTGAAGTTTTGAGCCTCGCCCTTTGGCGTTGTATACTATTGTGCATTTGTGTGGTTGTTTCCGCCTTTCGGTGTAAAGCGAGTTCCCGTTTGGGGATGTCTTTTTATTGTTTATATGTATTTATACTTGTTTGTACCCGTTTGGGGCCAGTTTTTACAAAGGAGACTCTGCCGAAATTTTTGAGAAAATTTGATCTTGTTTTTAAACTTGTTTTTTTCTATATATTTTCCTTTACTTCTTCTTCTCTTTATGGTTTAGATTTCTGGGCTTCGGCTTACTTAGGTTACGTTGCGCCTCTAGACGCTTCGTAATCTAAGTGCTGGTCACGTTCCGTACTTTCGGGTCGTGACAACAACATTAAAAGCTACCTTCTTATTCTGTCCATTCTATTTCTCCCTTATCTTTGGGACTTACCGAGCGATCTGTTCGCTGATGACATTCTCTTCTTTCTTCTTTGAATGTCGTCAGGTGATCTGGACACGTCAAAGATCGAGCCCAGCGCTGAAGACTTGGACCATTTCGTTGAAGACCCAGAGCTTTAGTTCATTATACACTTTTATTTCAGTACCTTTCCTTTTCTGTTATGCCATTGTTTAGGCATTGCTTTATTTTAGTTGTATTTACATTTCCATGCATTGTACAGAAAGAATGTGAATAAATAAACTTGCTGTTTTATTATATCTTTTCTCTTGTGCATTTACTTTTATATTGCTTAGATACGCTTAGCGTATTTACTTCACAGTAAATACGTAGCGGCCTCATCGCGTCCTCTGCCCGTATACTGGGAAGCGGGGCGTGACAGGTTATGTTGGTGGCCCATACAGGTCAGAGCTGTATGGAACTCTATCATGCAGTTCTGTTCTACGTGAACAACCTAAGCAATATAATACAAGAACCATCAACTAAAACATTCTTTACAATTCATGTTCCTTGAATCTTATCATTTTATATACTTTGAATCTGTCCTAACCCAAATTTTTCTTCAAGGTTATGGATTCACCAAACAACACAAGCACCAACTTCAACAACACTCCACCACCACCACCAATCATACCTACTGTTTCTGCTCCACCCACTGAGCAAACGGTTCTGCTTGAGGCAATCCGCAGCCTCTTAGAGGGACAGCAGCAGCTCTTGAACCGTCCCGTGACTGAAGCACCTGGGGTGAAGCAATTCAGAGTTTTGCATCCCAAACAGTTCTCCGGAAAGGGAAGCCCACTAGAAGCTGAAGAATGGGCACAAGTATAGAAGATGATCTGGCAGCGGCACAAGTGCCAGATATAGCTTGGGTTCGTGTGGCAAAATTACAGCTCACGGATAATGCACGGAACTGGTGGAAGGCGAAAGAAAGCCGTCTTGATCAGCCCATTGAATGGAAAACTTTTCGCGATAAGTTCGACGCGAAGTACTTCTCTGAGACTACCAGGTTCGACATGGAACAGCAGTTTATTCATCTGTTTTGATATGGATCAAGTTGGTAGATGAGTATGACACTGAGTTCACCATGCTCAGTCGGTAAGATATGTCTCAAATAATTTGAAATATCACTTACTACACAGCTAATACAATCCTTTAAACAGATTCGCGTCATATTTGATACCGACGGACGAGATCAGAGCCCATCGATTTCAACAAGGTTTGGACACGGAAATCCAAGCTGCACTAGCCACAGGGAAATTTCCGACTCATGAGGAGGCTCTGACAGCTGCCCACAGTTATGAGGCAGTGATAAAGGCGAGGGGCAAACCTCAGTCTGTAGGAGTTAAACGCCCTGTCAACCAGATGACAGGAGGAGCCTCGTCCAGGCCACCTTTTGTGCCAAGGCGACCGGGAGTACCAAACCATCGTCCCAGCCCATCCTTTTGTACTTATTGCAAGAGATCTGGACATGAGATGCAAGACTGCCGACGAGCCAACCGTCTTTGCTTAGTCTGCGGCTCAGCTGCTCATGATATTGGATCTTGTCCTTATAGACAAAATCCAATTGCTGCACCCAGGCCAGCAAACACTTATCCACAGCGCCCAGCCATCCAAGCACCTGCTCCAAGACTAGCACTACCTACTCCACCATCTATAGGACCACAAGCTGCACCACCTCCTCGTCAGTTCCATCAAGCTCAAAGGAACGTTACGAAGAATGCTCCTCAGGCCAGGAGGAATGTACCAAGACGCCAGGCTTTCACGATGACCGTGGAAGAAGCTGAGGCCACTGGCCAAGTTATCACTGGTAACCATTTCTTCTCAACCTTTATTTCAGTCTTGCTACTTATTTACATACATTTCCCATACCTAAAACATAGCCCACATACCTTAGGTACAATCTTAGTATCCTCAACACCTGCACTAGCACTGTTCGATACTGGAGCATTACAGGGTTACCTAAGACGACAGCAAGGTTTCGGGAGGCATCGTCCATGCCGAATTCAAAAATTTGCTGTTTTAGCTAACCCTAATAAAGAATCGTAAACTAGAAATCGACGGAATATGAAATGCAAACACTTTGCAATAGAAGTGAGCAAGGAATATAACTTTTGTAGACTGGTCCTTCACTTCAATAGTTCCGTGTAGTAGTCCCCTTCGCTGCGATCGTAAACTCCGGACTCTAGAAAGGCTCCCTTGAAGAAACAAACAAGCTTGCTTCGATGTCTTCGAGGCCAAAGATGATCTACGTCGAGGAGACACTGACCCAAGCTATTTCTTCACTAGGTCAAGAACTTTGTGAAGAGAACACCCTATACTAAATAGAAAGTAGTAGAGGATAATGAAATAGGAAGTGGGCTCACTTTAGAATTGATTTTCTCACATTATTTCTCATACCTCAATTGAAGCTAGAAAGATTTTTGGGAAGAAGAAGAAAGAAGAAGAAGATGAACTCATCCTATGAATTAATCCTCATCCAAATGAATTATTGCAACCATGGGTGAGTTAAGCCCTCATGCCTAACTCTTGTAGAGAATTAACCAAGGGCTAAGGTTAAGGATAGGGTTTACAAATATCTTAATGCAAAACAAAACTTGAAGACTTTAGTCAATGCAAATCCAAGCTTCCAAAAGCTTCTTGCCTTGACAAAAGACTTTAGTTTTGAATTGCTTAATCCATTAAAAAACCCTAGGATTAATCATAGCATGGTATAAGTCTCATACACCCATCTTGCATGCATCATCAAGCATGACACAAAACATGTACATAAAAATATATCACATATATACAATGTGCACATCAAGTGAGAAAAGAATCATAAGTGAGCTAATACTAGTTAATGTAATGTAATATATCTAATATATAATTATACATTAAATTATTAAATCAACTCTTGATTTAATAATCCGGCTATATCACATATAACCGACTAATATCAAGTGTAACAACTTATCGAATCAACACTTGATCCAATAACCCGGCTATATCGCATATAACCGACCAATGTCACAAATCGCGAGAATAGAATACGGTATCTTATATCGTATCAATCTCGGTCCTGCACATATCACATATGTGCTCATACTCCGTTTCGCTTGAGCCAGGAAACCCTTGTGTAGGACTCTAAAGACTCGTCAATACGCCGGTAGTAGGTGATGATCATATCAAACACCCACAAGCCATAAGCGGTCTGCTAAACGTAACGACCACTCGGGTATTGAGCGATCGGAAGATCAACAAGCAAGCCCGCTCACACTCCTGCGAATCCAATCAGTAACACTACCGTACAGTCCGGTCTCTTCGTCTGATATGTCGCATATCTTGTCTAGGGGTGGTAAACGTCAGACCCCAGTAACTCGATAAGTCGTGTCGATATGAGGCTCATAACGGGTCGAGAAACTACTGATAACACTTACCAGTATATCTCAAAAACAGCCCTGGCCAGGGACTTCCTGTTATAGCCAATCGAGCACAGCGCAACATCAACTCCCAATACCGGGAGAGACGAAACCCCTCCTATCGCTCATTGCCTCCATGTGATTCGGGACTGTACTTAAAAGCCACCGTTTTGCACGTTCTCTTGAACGTGGTAAGGTGGAAATCAAAGCACGATAGGAATCACACAAGCCTCTATGACGATCTCGGGTCTACAGACTAACCTGTACCAGTGTCACCAGAGAACTGCCATCTGACGTGAGGTATAATACTATCTGGGAGTTCTCGGCGAATCCGTCCAGTGTACCCAGTCTCCACTGAGCACCCATATACTATCTCTGATGTTAAACACCAATGGATATGGGATCATCCATCGCCCATTTACATGGGTCGAGAAGCTATACGCTAGTCTACTCTGGTATATCGATGCCCTGTCTCGATACACCCACGACTAGGAACATTTGAAGGATGTACTTAACGACTACACCGTCCCCACTAGTATGATCTGCATCATAATCCTGGTAGTCAAGTACTCATCCTAAGGGCTTTATCAACATATAACATAGAGAAAATCAGCGTACATGTTAAGATAAAGAGCAACCAGATAGCATACTATCATGTCGAGCAAGAAAGTCCTCCATATATATGTCCAAGGATCCACTACAATATACATCGTATGTACAGTAATGGCCTCTAGGGCATACATATCACTGACAATCTCCCACTCGCACTAGGGCCATCTGTTGTAGTATCTCATACCCAACAAGCAGCAGTGGTTGTAGTATCTCGTACTCAACCATCCCATAAAAGTCTCTACTGGGAAATAGGCCTTTGTGAGTGAATCCGCGCTGTTGTCTTCTGTGTTTACTCTCCTAACCTCGATCCCTGGAGATCAACTATCTCCATGATCGGTGATATTGCCTAAGAATATGTCTGGATCACTGATGGGACATGGGTTTTTAGGCCAAAACCACAACTCTATTGTCACACAATGGTAGGAACGAAGTTCATCTCATGAACTTTTATACATCCAAACTACCTCTTTGGTAGTATCCTTGGTAGCAATGTATCCAGCCTTTATCGTCTAGTTTGTCATGGTATCTAGCTTGGAACTCTTCCAACATACCGTCCCTCCACTGAGGGTAAAGACAATGCCTGTGACTGATATTCAGTCGAGCTTATCACTCTGGAAGCTATCCAGTGATTCTCTCCAGGATCGATTGATACCATCTCACCACACCTAGTGAGAATCCTAACATCCATTTAGATCTATCTCACAGATCCAAAACCCAGGATTTAGGAGGTATCACCTTTGATCCTATATGGAGAATCATTATGATAAGAGGAGATTGACCGAGTGTAGCATAGGAAACACCTTCCCTATCAAGAGTATGTCATCCACGTACAATACGAGGATTACCACCATACTCCCTACTACCTTTTTGTATATACAAGGTTCATCTACCATTTTGATGAAGTCAATACTCTTTGACTACCATATCAAAACAGATGTTCCAACTCCGCGATGCCTGCTTTAACTCATAAAGCAACCTGCACACGTTTCCGCTACTCCCACTGTCTATGAAGCCCTCTGGCTGTGTACTTATAGACGCTCTCTTCTAAATCATTATTTAGAAAAGCAGTCATGACACCCAACCGCCAGATATCGTAGTCATGATATGTAGCAATTGCAAGTAGGATCTGGATGGACTTAAGCATAGCTTTGAAAGTCTTAACTTTTCCATGTACACCAAGTAATCTTCTCAAGATATACTTGCTTCTGATGGGGATTTAACCCTTCGGATAAAGCAACCAAAGTCCATACTTTGTTGGTGTATATGGATTCCATCTTAGATCGCTTAGCACCCAGCCATTCTTACAGAGTCCCCACTCTTGATGGCCTGCTCGAAACTAGTTGGGTCATCATCTCATGATGCAATCCTCGCTCCTACTGTCACAGAGAAAACTGAAGTATCTCTCAGGTGGGTGAGGAACCCTACTAGATCGGCGGAGAGGCTGAGGTTCGTTGGAAACTATTGAATCCTCCGGTTCTACCAAATCATCAGCTGTAGTTTGTATAGCTGGAACTCCTTCCAGTTCTACCTCATGACACTAATTTCTTCATAAGAAATTCCCTTTCCAAAAGGTGGCATGCTGAGAAAACAAAACACCTTTTGCTTCTCAGTTTGGTAGAAGATATTCCCTTGCGAATGCATGGGATATCCAACAAACTTCCATAGAACTGACTTTGCCTCGAGCTTGTCCGGATTTTGCTTTTGACATAGGTCGGACAACCCCAAATCTTAACTTCCTTAAGAGATGGGCTCTTCCCATACCATATCACGTATGGAGTGGTAGGCACCTGATTTGATTGGAACCCTATTCAATAGGTATGCAGCTTCTCAAGTGCATAACCCCCAAAAGGAAATAGGTAACTCAGTAGTACTCATCATAGAGCACACCATATCACATAGGGTGCGATTGCTCCACCCCGATACACCGACGTGCTGTGATGTATACGGAGGAGTAATGCTGAGAGAGAATCTCATTCTCCTTTAGAATAGTCCAGGAATTCCGTGCTCAAGTATTCTCCTCCTTGATCACATCAAAGGACATAATACTTTTACTCGTTTTGGTTCTCTACTTCTATCTTATATTCTTTGAATTTCTCAAAACCTTCAGACTTGTGTTTCAATAGGAACACATGTGCGAATCTTGAGAGATCATCAGTGAATGCAATGAAGTACCGAGAACCGTTCCTGGCATGTATAGACAAGGGACCTACATACACCATCATGTATCAATCTCAAGAGTTCACTAACTCTTTTTCTTTTTCCAATAAACGGAGCTATGGTCATCTTATCTTTGTGACATGACTGGCAAGTTTCACAAGATGTAAGTTCAAACTGATTTAAATATGCATCTTAATGTAACTTAGCTAGTCGGGTCGCAGTTAATATGACCTAGTCTACAATACCTCAAGAAGGATTCGTTCATTTCTGAACTCTTCCTCTTGTGCGTGTTCTGTACATTAAGAACTGTGGTTTGATTTAGAACATATATGCTTTTAGATAACGTGCCTGAACCGATCAACTCTTGATATAGGAAATGTTCAAAACATTATCCAACAATACAAAATTATATCCTTCTTTACTAAATAAAGAGACCGATATGATATTGTATATCAGGTTCGGTATCTAATAACATTTGTTCAGAATCAATGTATTTGGTAATACAGGGTGATAACTGCCAACAACTTGGTTGCAACAATTGCACCGTTTTTAACTCTTAAAACTTATCACCCGTTCTCGGTTCTCTACCTATTTATAACCCATGTAACAGATTACATATATGGGATCCTGATCCGGTATCTCATACCCATGAAATAGAGGATACTGAGAAACAGTTCTCGGTAATGAACATACCCGAAGAAGATGCATCATCATGCACTTTCTTCGTTTGGGCGGCACGGGAATTCTGGTTATCCCCTATTTCCTGCTCGGTCTTATAACAATTATAAGTTGGAGCGGGACCATCGTTCCCCTAGCGCAGTATAACAAGCGAGTTCGGTCAATACATCCGTATTATTATTTTGATTAAGGCGTGACATGGTCGCTACCTGGAAAGAGAGAGAAGAAAACACTCAGCGTATGTTCTTGCAAGATTAGATTGGTTATTAATTTATCTAATCAGGATAGCTCCCACTGTTTTAGTCAAATCTTCTTTCAAACCCTAAAAGAAAGACTAGCCGGGATTAAATACACCCTGCAAGTTCGCCAATCTTTCAGCCAGGCCAGTGCCGGTACTTTGAGGGAGGTTCCCCGTGCTTTCGCACGGACCTAATTAAAATAAACCTCGTTTTCCCTGGGGCGTAACCCCGTTGACACCTTTCTAGACACCTACTTGATCGGCTAATTGTAATGTGTAAAACTCTCCCAGGAGTAACTCTTACTCGCAGTGGGTATCGGGATCTAACTATCTCGAAGGTATGCAATCTCATTGCAAATTTCAACACTTGAAATTCCCAATAGTATTTTGCCCCTAGCATCTATATGACCTTAACATAGTCAACAAATCATAAGTGCTGGTCAAGTTCAACCCGTCATTTTCCGATTGAATTAAACCCACCTGCACGACCCTTAACATAGTTAACAAAGTCGCACGACTACCCTAATCCAATCACATTATATGCTTATACAGATAAGCACTAATCAGCTACCGCACACTATGTCTTAACATAGTCAACAAACGTAGCACGAATATTAACTAGTATTTATCTGAAATGACGGAGGGCTATGACAGTTTTTTATGAAAACCTTTTGCGTAATGAACTTGATATCGTCGTAGAATCGAGTGATTTTGAAAAGGAGTGTTTTTGAGGCTTTTACTAGTTTTGCTAAAGAGGTCACTCCCGATGAAGGGATCTCGGCTCTTTCCTTATCGAATAAGGTGCAGGATATTTCACAAATACCACTATGCAAAGCAAAAACTATAGAAGCAATCAAAAGACAAACCGAGTGTGTAGTATCTGCTAGTTTCGCTAAAGAGGTCACTTCCGGTGAAGGGATCTCGGCTCTTTCCTTATCGAATAAAGTGCTGGATATTCTACAAGGAATACCGCTATGCAAAGTAAGAACTAGAGCTACCAGTTTTCGAGACAGGTTTCTACAACATCTTTTAGGTTTCTATTTATTTCATTAATCTCATTAATGAAGTCCTATTTATTATACTTCACAAGCATCAGATATGAAACGAAAGCAGTAATATATAATATATATCATATATATATAATATAAGCATTCATCTCAGAACAGTAATATGATCTCATCACAGAACATTGCAGCAGAAAATAACATATGAAATATTAGATATACTAGGATTTCCGTGTTTTAAATTAAGCCTGTATAAAACACGGATTCCACGGTTGTGATGAATAGCCAATCCCATACCCCTAGACCCCTACGAGAGCGGCAAGCAACCCTACTAATTCTAGAGTTAGGAGACCCGGTCTCGACTCCTCGAGATGGTCTCTCACTGGACCCTAGAACCCGGTTACTTGTGCTCCTCGCCTTGGGTCTATCCTAATGCGGAAAAGTCAATAATATACAATGGTGACATCATCCTCAACCCGGAAGTGCCCCAATAAAAGAATATTATATACAATGAATTTTATATGAATGAAAATGAAAAACTCTCATCTCACATAAAACCACCGGCTATTCAAAACACGACGATCCAATATAACATATCACAGCAACTCATAACATCACATGTCATCAACGTAAGTAAATATGCGTATCCCAATTCTCGTTGACATATAGCACCGAAACCGGCGATACACCACATATTACACTTACAGTCACAGAAAAGAAAGTGAAAAACTACAACAGTTGGAATCCGCAACCACCTTAGACATCATAAACCCAATATATCACATATATTGGATTTCATGCTTAACCAAATGAATTTCTTAGACATCACATGCCTAACAATTATAAACCCCGCATTTTAGTCTCGATCTCGAAAACACTTTTCAATATCTAGTCGGGCAATTCAGTAAGATTCCCGACATCTTGATCGAATACTCGTTGGAAACTTTAGTAGACGGCCGCACCCCCCAATGCCGTCGACGAAGTGTACTAAGGCGGAACACCGCTGCCGCGAGCATCCGAACGGATGCTTTTGGCGATGGGGTTCTCCTACAGTCACTTGGTCGGGGCTATGGGGCGTGGCTATCTATTAAGTTTACTCGGTAAGTATTCGCATACTCTACGTGATTGCGACGGACTTTTGATCACATCAAAATCTCGTGGCAACCGATCAAATGAGACTAAATTGCCAGATTTATAACATTCAAATTAGTTATCCCATAACTACTTGTGGATTCCAAATATTGTATCCCATCACATAATATCCGGACGAAGTTAAACTTTTCGATCGATTCATCAAAGTCCCATAATTTCCCGACAGCTCAACACTTGAGCACAGTTTTAGTAATACCCAGAATATGCCACAGTACCTATGCACCAGCCGTAGAAGGGCAAACCCAAGCCTCACTCATGTTGCCACGGAACTACGGCAAACCCTAGAGTTTGACCGCGCTTCCGCGATCCAAAAAGTCGAGTTAGGGTTTCTTTCTTCTAGAGGGTTCATAGAATCACTTGCATGTTTTTCCGAATACGTTAAACTTGGAAAAATGAGTTTTTGACATTCGATCGAACTTTTTAATTTCATCTAGACAACATGCGAATAACCCGAAACAATGTTAAAACTACGAATATGAAACACTCCAAATTGTTTATAGTGTAACATTACATCACATGCAAAATTAGCAAAAACAAACAACACCTGAAACACCAAACCCAAGTACCTGGAACACACCAAAAAATTCAACCCATTCCCTCATTGAAAAGCCGAGGTCGCCGGAAAAGGTGGGCATGTCGCCGGCCATGACCCGAGCTGAGGGGTTGGATTTTCTTGTGTGTTCATGTTGCATCACATACAACATTCTACACTTGTTTAAAAATTTTTTTGACAACCTTTTAAAATCGACAGAAACTAGGGTTTCGCATTTCAAGTTTCAGAGATGTTTCGGTTTCGTAATCTTAACAAAATCCGTATTAATTTCTAGCATGGCTCTGATACCACTGCAGGATTACCTAAGACGGCAGCAAGGTTTTGGAAGGCATTGTCCATGCCGAATTCAAAAATTTGCCGTTTTAGCTAACCCTAACAAAGAATCGTAAACTAGAAATTGACGGAATATGAAATGCAAACACTTTGCAATAAGAAATGAGCAAGGAATACAACCTTTGTAGACCGGTCCTTCACTTCAATAGCTCCGTGTAGTAGTCCCCTTCGCTGCGATCATGAACTCCGGACTCTAGAAAGGCTCCCTTGAAGAAACGAACAAGCTTGCTTCGATGTCTTCGATGCCGAAGATGATCTACGTCGAGGAGACACTAACCCAAGCTATTTCTTCACTAGGTCAAGAATTTTGTGAAGAGAACACCCTGTACTAAATGTCAAGTAGTAGAGGATGATGAAGTAGGAAGTGGGCTCACTTTAGAATTGATTTTCTCACATTATTTCTCATATCTCTATTGAAGCTAGAAAGCTTTTTGGGAAGAAGAAGAAAGAAGAAGAAGATGAACTCATCCTATGAATTAATCCTCATCCAAATGAATTATTACAACCATGGGTGAGTTAAGCCCTCATGTCTAACTCTTGTAGAGAATTAACCAAGGGCTAAGGTTAAGGGTAGGGTTTACAAATATCTTAATGCAAAACAAAACTTGAAGACTTTAGTCAATGCAAATCCAAGCTTCCAAAAGCTTCTTAACTTGAAAAAAGACTTTAGTTTTGAATTACTTAATCCATTAAAAAACCCTAGGATTAATCATAGCATGGTATAAGTCTCATACATCCATCTTGCATGTATCATCAAGCATGACACAAAACATGTACATAAAAATATATCACATATATACAATGTGCACATCAAGTGAGAAAAGAATCATAAGTGAGCTAATACTAGTTAATGTAATGTAATATATCTAATATATAATTATACATTAAATTATTAAATCAACTCTTGATTTAATAATCCGGCTATATCACATATAACCGACTAATATCAAGTGTAACAACTTATCGAATCAACACTTGATCTCATAACCCGGCTATATCGCATATAACCGACCAATGTCACAAATCGCGAGAATAGAATACGGTATCTTATATCGTATCAATCTCGGTCCTGCACATATCACATATGTGCTCATACTCCGTTTCGCTTGAGCCAGGAAACCCTTGTGTAGGACTCTAAAGACTCGTCAATACGCCGGTAGTAGGTGATGATCATATCAAACACCCACAAGCCATAAGCGGTCTGCTAAACGTAACGACCACTCGGGTATTGAGCGATCGGAAGATCAACAAGCAAGCCCACTCACACTCCTGCGAATCCAATCAGTAACACTACCGTACAGTCCGGTCTCTTCGTCTGATATGTCGCATATCTTGTCTAGGGGTGGTAAACGTCAGACCCCAGTAACTCGATAAGTCGTGTCGATATGAGGCTCATAACGGGTCGAGAAACTACTGATAACACTTACCAGTATATCTCAAAAACAGCCCTGGCCAGGGACTTCCTGTTATAGCCAATCGAGCACAGCGCAACATCAACTCCCAATACCGGGAGAGACGAAACCCCTCCTATCGCTCATTGCCTCCATATGATTCTGGACTGTACCCAAAATCCACCGTTTTGCACATTCTCTTGAATGTGGTAAGGTGGAAATCAAAGCACAGTGGGAATCACACAAGACTCTATGACGATCTCGGGTCTAAAGACTAACCTGTACCAGTGTCACCAGAGAACTGCTATCTGACGTGAGGTATAAAACCATCTGGGAGTTCTCGGCGAATCCGTCCAGTGTACCCAGTCTCCATTGAGCACCCATATACTATCTCTGATGTCAAACACCAATGGATATGGGATCATTCATCGCCCATCTACATGGGTCGAGAAGCTATACGTTAGTCTACTCTGGTATATTGATGCCCTGTCTCGATACACGGCTAGGAACATTTAAAGGATGTACTTAAAGACTACACCGTCCCCACTAGTATGATCTGCATCATAATCCTGATAGTCAAGTACTCATCCTAAGGGCTTTATCAACATGTAACATAGAGACAATCAGCGTACATGTTAAGATAAAGAGCAACCAGATAGCATACTATCATGTCGAGCAAGAAAGTCCTCCATATATATGTCCAAGCATCTGCTACAATATACATCGTATCTACAGTAATGGCCTCTAGGGCATAAATATCACTAACATGCATCTCACTGCTTTATGTCGCAACAGTTCGTCCGAACCCATGCGATTCCAGTCACACCGCTTGTATCCAGCTGGAATGTCAGTTCAGGAAATGGCATTCTAAAGGCAACAATGGGATACAGCTTGTGTCTAGTAGTCATCTGCAGCAGAGAGTTCTATGCTGACTTCAAAGTACTGGACATACCGAATTTCAATGTGGTTCTAGGTATGGATTGGCTTGGAACTTTTTATGCTACCATCGACTGTCGTCAAAGGAGGGTAGTATTCGAGATTCCAGACCATTCGGTCTTTTATTTCAAAAGCGGAGACCGTACCTTGGAGCCAAGTACATACAAAGCGAAGCCAAGGGAAGCAGTAGTTGCAGCAGCTCAAGCGGAAGAAGAATCATGGCCAGAAGTGGTTCGAGAGTTCGACGATGTATTTCCTGACGATATATCAGATTTGCCTCCCGATCGAGCTCTTGAATTTAGCATTGATTTGGTACCAGGAGCACAACCGGTGATCAAAGCACCTTATCGATTAAGTCCGGAAGGTATGAAGGAATTCCGAACACAGTTGGACGACTTACTGGCGAAAGGATGGATTCGTCCCAGCACTTCAAGTTAGGGATCACCTGTACTACTTGTGAAGAAGAAGGAAGGTTCATACAGAATGTGCATCGATTACAGAGCCTTGAACGAAGTCACTATAAAGAACAAGTACCCACTCCCACGCATCGACGATTTATTCGATCAGCTAAGTGGATCTTGTGTTTTCTCTAAATTGGATCTTCATTCATGTTATCATCAGGCGAAGGTCAAAGAAGCTGATATTCATAAAACATCTTTCAGAACTCGCTATGGTCATTACGAATTTCTAGTGATGCCATTTGGAGTGACCAATGCACCAGCAATATTCATGAACCTAATGAATCAAGTTTTCCGGGAGTACTTAGACAGGTTTGTTGTCATCTTCATCGACGACATCCTGGTGTATTCTAAGAGTCGGAAAGAGCATGCCGAGCACCTACGAATTGTCCTAGAAACTCTTCGTTAACATCAGTTATATGCCAAGTACAGCAAGTGCGAGTTTTGGCTAAATCAAGTTGGTTTTCTTGGACTTATCATATCAGGAGAAGGAAGCTCTATGGATCCAGCGAAAGTTTCAGCAGTAAGCGAATGGCCGACACCAAAATCAGTGAAGGACATTCGGAGTTTCTTAAGTTTAGCTGGATATTACAGAAGGTTCATTGAAGGCTTTTCTAAGATAGCAACACTTCTGACCAAGCTCACACGTAAAGATGAAGAATTTGTGTGGTCAGAAGCATGTGAACAAGCTTTCGTAGAACTCAAGTCAAGGTTGACATCAGCGCCTATTCTCGTTATACCGAATCAGTCTGGAGGTTCCGAAGTGCATTGTGATGCATCCGGTAAGTGATTATGATATGTTCTACATCAGCACGGTAAGGTTGTGGCTTATGCTTCAAGACAGCTGAAGACTCATGAGCGCAATTATCCGACGCATGATTTGGAATTGGCAGCCGTCATCTTTGCTCTCAAGATTTGGCGCCATTATTTACTTGGTGAACGAGTGAACATATACACAGATCACAAGAGCCTAAAATATGTGTTTACTCAGAAGGAGTTGAATATGCGGTAGAGAAGATAGTTAGAACTCATGGCGGACTTTGACATCAACCTGCAATATCACCCAGGGAAGGTGAATGTGGTTCCAGATGCTCTTAGTCGCCAACCATTAGCAATGCATCTCTCCGCTCAGTGGAAGCTTCAACAAGACTTGCATCAGATGGAGATTGAAGTAGTCATGCCAGGTAACACTTCAAGTTTGATGAATTTACAAGTTCAATCAACCATTGTCAATCAGATCAAAGCAGCTCAAGCAAGTGATGCTAAGTTGGAAAAGATCAGAGAACAAGTGGAGAATGGACTCAGAATAGACTTCATCATCAATGAAGACGGATCTTTGAGATACGGCAGCAGATTATGTGTACCAAAAGGTCATGTTCGTGAAGAGTTAATGAAAGCAGCTCACAGCTCTTCCTGCTCAGTACACCCTGGAGGTACCAAGATGTACAAAGATCTACGTCAGAATTATTGGTGGCATGAAATGAAGCGTGAAGTAGTCAGAAGCATCGCAAAATGCTTGGTGTGTTAGCAAGTAAAGGCTGAACATCACAGGACTGCTGGATTACTTCAACCGTTACCAATTCCAGAATGGAAGTGGCAACACAACACGATGGATTTTGTGACCGCTCTTCCTCACAGCACAAAGGGTAACGATGCCGTATGGGTCATTGTGGATCGACTCACAAAGTCGGCTCACTTCATTCTATTTCGAGTTGGCCAATCAACTGAGACACTAGCAAAGACGTACATGGAGGTAATAATCTACTTAAGATTTAAACTCTTCATAATATACTATCTATGATACCCATGAACTCATACAGGAAATTGTGAGACTTCATGGAGTACCGGTCTGCATTGTCTCCAATCGTGACACGAGGTTCCGATCGCAGTTTTGGCAGAGTCTGCAAGCAAACTTGGGAATAAGTCTGAACTTCAGCACGGCTTATCATCCATAAACAGATGGTCAGTCTGAGCGAACTATTCAGATCTTGGAGGATATGCTCAGAGCATGTATGTTAGATTTCAAAGGATCGTGGGAAGATCACTTATACCTTGTGGAGTTTTCGTACAACAACAGCTACCAAGCAAGCATAGGAATGACACCTTTTGCAGCACTGTATGGAAGGAGGTGTCGATCACCATTAAGTTGGGACGACATCGGAGATTGGGAACTTCTTGGACCAGAGATGATAGTAGCGACTGTTGATGTGGTTCGTACTGTCAAGGAAAAGATGCGCATAGCCTAAGATCGACTGAAGCACTGGGCTGATGCAAAGAGACGTCACTTGGAGTTCCACCCAGGAGATCACGTATTCTTGAAGATATCTCCGAACCGCGGAGTGATCCGATTTGGAAGACAGGGTAAGCTAAGTCCGAGATACATTGGACCGTTCGACATACTTGAACGAGTCGGTGAAGTGGCATACCGCTTAGCACTTCCACCTTCATTGGAAGGAGTGCATAATGTGTTCCACATATCCTAACTCAGAAGGTATGTGAGTGACCCCAGCCATGTTCTTGATCATTCCGAGCTCACTATACAGCACGACTTATCTTGTGAGCAACAACTTGTGGAGATCCTGGACAGGAAAGTGAAGACACTTCGGAACAAGGAAGTCAACTTGGTTCGAGTGATGTGGAGAAAAGACACTCCAGGAGAGTCCACTTGGGAAAGGGAAGATGAAATGCGTGCAAGATCTCCACACCTCTTTGTAAACTAGTCCTGTTCATATCAGAATTTTGCATTATTATATCACCCATTCTTGATCACATTACATATAAATAGGTGCTTTTGATCCATGTCTGCTAAATAGTTGCAGCTTACAGGTTCTCAGATCATTACAGTGAAATTCATGAAAAGACGCTGCAAATGTGAGACTACGGCCAACAATAGATGAATCCGTATGATGCCGCCTACCAGTTCAAGGAACAAATGAAAATCACGAGACAGTTCAATGCACAAAATACAAGAGCAGCACAAGATTGAAGACTTTAACGCGAAGCTCACGGTAAAAGTCCACATAATTCTGCACTGTTGGAAATCTGGAAGAAAGTAGAAAAGATTCTGAGGAACCAAGTGAAGAAAACAGAAGAAAAAAGCAACATGAAGCAACCCTGAAAAATAGAGATCAAGATCCCACTATATGGCCGCGGAACCGCGGCCAAACAGGGCTTTCTGCCGTGGAACCGCGGCCGTGCAATGCCCGTGTCGGTGCAGGTGTCGGTGAGTGTCGGTGCTTTGACCCGGCTTTCTTAGGCTAGTCTTGTAAATTCAAATGAGGATCAGATGTAAACCTAGGGTTTATCCTATTTATAAATAGGAAAGCCGAAAGCCTAATTAGGCATGCCTCTTTTTAATTCTTAGATTTAAAATTTTAATTTCCTTGTAATCGTTGAAGAGGCCATCAATAAAGTAAGCTTTCTTTTTCTATCTTGCATTTTTTATCTGCAATTTTTTTACTTGCAATTTTTTTTATCCGTTCTTTTATTATCTGCAACTTAGATAGTCTTTTAAAATAAAATTATAAAAATGAATTGTATCGTTAATTTTCTAATGAGTGAGTAATTCCTCACTTGTTAGGGTTAGGATAGGGAAGGTTTGAGAGAAGGAAATCTCTCTCACTCCTTTCTTTGCTTATATAATTTTTTTTATAATACGGACTCTATTTAAATTCAACCACACACCGCTCACTACGGCACCCTATTCTACAAGATAGCGGTGATTCCCTAGTTAGACCGGTTGTGGTTGATTTAAATAGAGGTTAGGGCTAAAAGCCAAGAAAGGACGAACAAGGACCAAAAAGAAGAAATTGCGTTTCTTCCTAGTCGTGCTAATCCCCTTTGTTGACTATTACCCTAACACCTATATTTTTTAACTAGGGCATTGTTAGCAGTGAGAAGAATCCATATTTCAACCTAACCTAATCCTAACCCTAGCAAGACTTTAAATTCATTGAATCTCATTCTTAGATTTTAAAACAAAACTTACCAAAAATAGGACTTAACTCGTTGGAACTTAAAGAAAGAACACCTTTTCCCTGTGGATCGACTCGTACCCAACCGGCTAGCTACCAAGCGACACCGTATTGATTGCGGTATTCTTAATTTTAAAACGCACGTACAATCTAGCATCACAATCAAGTCCTCAAATAAAAGTTGTAAATTTCGAGGACGAAATTTTTGTAAGGAGGGTAGACTGTAACAGCTCCATTTTTAGTGTACAAAAATTTGCTTAAAAATTTATGTATACTTGGGGTATTTACATTTGCTGTGACTAATTTAAGTAATTAATTAGCTCTTTAATTACAAGAAGGAGCTTGTAGCTCATTGGTAATACCTTGCACTGCTGAACCAAGCCACCAGAGTTCAAATCCCATACCCCACATTATTTTTAATATTGTTTTATTTTGGATTTTTAGAATACCAAGAGTTTACAGGTGCATATCTCATAAAAACCCCACCACACCCAAAAATCTAACTGTGCCAGAGGGATACTAAAGTGACAAGGCACGCTCCGACCACCGGACTCGGCCGAGTCGGCCGGCGCCGCTGGCCGGACTCGGCTGGACCGCCGAGTCCCCAACTTGAAAGATGTGGCTTTTCCTCTCCCCTGTACACCTGCACATTTTGTTTCTGTAGATCGGTTCCATAAAACCTTTAAAACACATTAAACCCTATTTTAATACATTTTATTACATTTAAATACATTATTTTCAATTAAACCTTTCACCTACCCTAACCCTAGCCTAACCCTATAAATACAACCCCTAAACACTACCCCCTCACTCCAAAATTCTGAGCAAACTCTCAAGAAATTTTCTAGAACCCTAGTGTGCATTTGAAGTGAGCAAAGAGGCGAAGCTCCGACAAATTTTCCGGCGACAACCCTAGGAGTTCCCGGCGACGAAACGACGCACCGGAAACTACGTCCACCTCTCTCCCTCGCCTCTTTAAGCTAAACCCGTAAGTCCCACCTTCCCACTTCTCTACTCTTTCTGAAAATACGAAATTCTAAAACCCGACGGAATCGGAACAAATCCGATTTCCGATTCGGTTCTTCCTAAAATCTCACTTTTCCTTTAATACAATCTTGTTAGACCATTACATGTTGATTATTAAACACTAACTAATCATATCGAATAAGTTCCATATCAAAAGAAATTACTATTTCCATTTTACCGTACTTTTTCATTAAAATACCATATAGTTTTATTTTCGACATTTAAACATCACAAACTTGCTATATTTTTAAGTAGATCACAAGGTAATGACCTATCTCCTCACAACACTCATATGCAACATAGCACAATACTTTTCGGGAACATAGAATACGGGAAAATGAAACATTTCAAATAAATACCATTACTATTAAAACCATTTTTTAAAAGATTAGTATTTTACACAAATCTTTGCAAAGCGCCGCTACAACCCATTTTAGGGAATCCGACTGGGATGGTGCGGATTATTGCACATCCCAGGGCTTAGTAGTACGAGATGCAGACCTTCGCAAGGAGCATTCGGTCTCGAGAGATTTAAAATACGACATCTTAAGAAAATGAGATTTTTTAGAAATATAAAATATATATTAAAAATTATTTTTATATAATTATGTATATATATAACATTAAAAATATCTATTTTGAAATAATATAAATATTCCAACTCTTTTCAAAAATCACAAGAATCACTTTACATTAATATACCATGAATTCCATACAAGTCAATATTACAAATAAATACCCTTTATTATGAATTTAGGATATTTTCAATAGATATATCACAATTATAAAATCTACATTCATGATAACTCTAAAGACGATAACTAAATACTTGGGGAGTATTTTGAAAATTATACAAAAGTATTTTTACATAAACCCCCCTCAAGTTCTATAAATTAGCCTAAGGACCCTATTAAATATAGGTTTAAGCGTGACCAATCTCTTGAGCCTCAGGGAGCCGGAGAAGTGGGTGCTTGCCTATCTAAGATAGAAAACTTAACAACAGTGTTATCAATACGGTAATCGTCTTTGAAAAAGACACAAATCCTGCCGCCCATGTGCAGCGGTTACCGATAACATCAAAACCATCAGGACTTCAATTTTCTTTTCTAATTGTCTGACTCAGATTGAGTCTCATTAATAAACTGACTTGAATATGATTCAAGTACAATCTACAATCTGCAATCTACAATATTACAATTCAACATGAATCCATTCAATCTATATTGACCGAACCGAACCATGGATATACTTCCATTTACATGATTCTCCAGTTACATCCATGATTCTACAGTTACATCCATTTACTGATATCATAGTTTCGGTAAGTCATCCAATTATATAATCTATACAGTTTACAATACAAGACAATACAATACAACTATACAAACAAGACATCTCGGGGTTTAAGGGGTAGATTGGTACGGAAGGTGTTAGAAGTGGCACGAGACAGTAAGATTAAGACACATAACTTATATTCCGTTGCTGTTGTACCGTGGCCCAACAGTTCCTTGTACATTCCATTTGCCCTAGTCTCTAGCATATAGAGACTCCTCTCGTATACACTGGCATCCTTCTGTACCAAGCTACAAACAACAGTGTTAACACTACATTATAACAATATAATACAACATTAAAAGCTACCTTCTTATTCTGTCTATTCTATTTCTCCCTTATCTTTGGGACTTACCGAGCGATCTGTTCGCTGACGACATTCTCTTCTTTCTTCTTTGAATGTCGTCAGGTGATCTGGACATGTCAGAGATCGAGCCCAGCGTTGAAGACTTGGACCATTTCGTTGAAGACCCAGAGCTTTAGTTCATTATACACTTTTATTTCAGTATCTTTCCTTTTCTGTTATGCCATTGTTTAGGCATTGCTTTATTTCAGTTGTATTTACATTTCCATGCATTGTACAGAAAGAATGTGAATAAATAAAGTTGATGTTTTATTGTATCTTGTCTCTTGTGCATTTACTTTTATATTGCTTAGATACGCTTAGCGTATTTACTTCACAGTAAATACTTAGCGGCCTCGTCGCGTCCTCTTCTCGTATACTGAGAAGCGGGGCGTGACAGTATTTATTTCTTAGTAAATACGTAGCGGCCCGCCACGTCACCGTTTCCGTACACTGGGAAGCGGGGCGTGACAATTTTTGTTGGCGGCCTATGCAGGTTAAATCTGCATGGAACCTTAAGCAATATATCACAAGAATAATAAGAATCAGCAACTATACATTCCTTACATTTCAAATCCTTGAATCTGCCCTAACCTTTCTTTTCTATCAAGGTCATAGATTCACCGAACAACACGAGTACTGTTTATATCATAATTTTGCATAATTATATTCCTCATTCTTAATCATTTTACAAATAAATAGGTGTTTTTGATCCATGTCTGCTACATAGTTGCAGGTTACAGGTTCTCGAAACAAAACAGTGAAAATGATGAAAAGACGCTATAAAAGTGAGACTTCGACCAACAAATAGAGAATCTTTATCATGCCTACAGTTTGAAGAACAAACTAAGATCAATGAACAATTTCACAGAGTACAAAGGTAGCGCAAAGATTCAAGACTTCAACACGAAGCGAACGGTAAAAGTCCACCACATTCTACACTGTGGAAATCTGGAAGAAACTAGAAGACATTCTGAAGAACCAAAGGAAGAAAAGTCAAGTAAAAAGCAACATGAGAATTACCAGAGAAACAGAAGCCCAAGAGCCTCCAAGATGGCCGTGGATCCGCGGTCAAACAGGGCTTTTGGCCGCGGTTCCGCGGCCATGATAAGCACGTGTCGGTGCATTTTTTGACGGTGGGTGGTGGTGCGTTGACTGGGCTTTTTAGGGTAGTTTTGTAAATGCAGATAGGGATCAGATGTAACCCTAGGGTTTCTATAATCTATAAATAGGAACCCTACAGCTCTTTTTTGAGCATGCCTCTTCCTATGCCTCATTTTAATTCTTAAATTCAGAATTTTAATTCTTGTAATGTTTGAAGAGTGCATCAAATAAAAAGTAAGTCTTTTTTTACCTTGTCTTAGTTAATTTTCTTTTCTGCCCTAGTATAGATTTTATTTATCTGTCCTAGTTATAACTTTTATTTATTTGTCGTAGTTTAGATAATTAGGTTATTGAATTAAAATCATAAAAACGAAATCTTTTATCAATTCCCTAATGAGTGAGTAATTCCTCACTTGTTAGGGTTAAGAATGAGAAAGGTTTGAGAGATGAAAATCTCTCACCCCCTTTTTGCCCGTCATACGTTTTAATATGACTCTATGCATACATACACACACCGCTCACTACGGCATCTTATCCCACGAGGTAGCGGTGATACCATAGTTTAAGACCGGTTGTGTATGTTTTCAATGGAGGTTAGGGTAAGAGTTAAGAAAGGACGGATAAGGACCCAGAGGAAGAAACCTAGTTTCTTCCTGATGGTACTAATCCACTTTGTTAATTATTACCTTAACACCTAAATAGATCTTAATTAGGGCATAGAAAGCGGTGAGGAATATTGACTTTCCAAACTTAATCTAAACCTAACCCTAGCAAGATTTTAATCCTAATCAACCCATTTCAGTTTTTAGTGATAATCAATCCAACCCCAATTGGAATTAACTCGTTAGAACAAATAGAAAATATACAAAATTCCTGTGAACCGACCCGTACTCACCGGCTAGCTACCAAGCGACACCATTCTTGATTGCGGTTTATATTCTTTGATTTATCTTTTAAAAGCAAAAGCACATAAAAACCATAACCAATCAAATGGCGCCGTTGCCGGGAATCGAACCCGGGTCACCGGCGTGACAGGCGGGAATACTCACCACTATACTACAATGACCGGTTCAATCAAATGGCGCCGTTGCCGGGGATGGCGTAGTTATTTTCTTTTTGTAATTTCGGGTTAATATAAAAATTGAAAAATCATAAAAACTGAAAAATATAAAAATAATTTTTTTATCATCTTATTATTCTTTGAAGGGTTTTCTTTTGAATTGTGTAGGATCGAAAAATAGATTCAGATCTGAAAAAATCCAGAGAGCAAAACAGCAAACAGCAGATCTGAACAAGCAGAGGAGTACCACAACAGAGTACCAGAAAAAAATTTGGGATCTGAACCGACTATTTGACCGCGGAACTACGGTCAAAGGCAACATTTAGCCGCGGAACCGCGGCGCCTTGCTGACATCAGCAAGCGAAAATTCCTCTGTGAGCTCTCTTTTCTTCTCTGTAACTCCCTAAACTCCTCCGAAAAATTTTCCTGCAAGGTTCTTTGCGAAAAAAAAAACTTCTCTCCCTTCTCCAATAACTTGATCTTGTGCAGGATTCTTTGCGCCGCAATAAAAACAAAAAAATTTTGGCAGGTGGCTTGATTGTGTTTACTGCTTTGCATTCTTTAAATTGACTTTAAGGGGCTTTTACACGAATCAAGATTGGGTGGGGCTTTCATTACCCTTCCTAGGACCCTAAAAATTACAAAAAACATATTGCATTGACCATCGAGTTAAATTAAAAAAGATTAGACTCAGCCTTAAGGACTGTCGCGCTCAATAGGACAAAGAAATAGTTGTAGGCATCGATCGTTTATCTAAACCATACTTTGTGGTGCTTAAGCTAGACAGGTGGGGAAAGGTAAGTTTAAAAGGCCCGTCTCACGGTGATTCGTGAGCGGATCCCTCCTTTCCTTACTTGTGCTTATCTGGCCACAATTGGCGGTGAAGAGGCGATTTGAGGTCCTCACAACTTACCCTTTGGAACAGTTAGGAGCAGTCTAGTTGACCTAGGTGACCCTAGATCTAGACTTGATTGTGCATTTTGTGATTGATTGAACATGTGTCTAAGCCTTTTATTGAAATTTTTTTTGCAAAAAGCTCCTTATAAAAAAAAAACCCAAAACGGATTATTTTTTATAAAAACTTGCCACTTGTCGCTAGAAATCCATTGCACCCCACTTGCACCCACATTCTTTTTCTTCTCATTTCTTACATCATGGGTACCCCACCTCACAAAACTCTTGCCGAACTTTGGTACCCTCATCCAAACATTGCTTCCTACGTGAATTGTTTTGGTCGAATTACGGACGACCCCTCCATGCCCAAAATTTCTTTGAAAAATCGAATAGAAGCGTCTAGGAGAAACAGTTCGACTCCGAAATCCACTTTGTATCAGCCATTTCAACTTTCACCACCTCCTTACGTTGATACCCCTTTTTCGAGTCCTGTTGTAACTCCGAAACCCATGTCTATTGCTGAACATATTGAACAAGCTCGTAACCGATCTTTCACTCCTTTCAACACTTCCAGTTCTTGAGATCAACAAGTCCATTCACCTTTTTATCCAAATGTTGATCCTACTCCTGTCCAACCATTCAATTTCTACCAGTTCTACCCGACTTTCACACCTTCCCTAGACATTGCTTCTACACAGCCATCAGGGAGTTTCACGTATCCAAACAACTTTGAATTTTTTACTGAAACCCCTTCACAACCCATGTCTAGTCTGGAACAATCGTTGGAAGCTTATATTGTAGCGACAAACCAACAGATGAGGAATTTGGATGCGTCCATTGCCGCCCTTATGCAACCTACTGACCCGGTAGCTAGTTTCCAACTAGCTCCAAAAATTCCAATGTATGATGAGACGGTTGGACATATTGAGAATTTGAGTGGAGAGAGTGAGCTGTGCACCCTTCCAAATCAAACCTACGCATCACCAATTGAATCCCACAACTCCGGTTTTGAATGTCTATCAAGTGTCCCAAACGATTCACCAGTTGAAAATAAAACGTTTAATGAGTTGTGTGACTTTGTAGTGCTTGATTTGGCAGATTGTGAAGGGTCCCTTTCGAGTGAAACCATCACCAATCCTTTCGACCTCTACACCTCCAATCTAGAACCTGAATTGATAAATATCCATACTTTTGATGAGGTGTCCGAAAAAATTAATTTTCACTTGATTGAGGATATTGACGCAGGGAATAATTTGGATGATGAACCCGCAGATTTGACTGAATTTTTCTTCCAATTCATCATCCCGAGTCATTAAATGTTTCTCCCGAACTTCATATGCGTCTTGATGATAATTGCATGGATGGGATAACTTTTGAGGAGAATTATGAGGATAGTATTGAGGAGAGTATTGAGGATAGTATGGAGGATAGTATGGAGGATGAACTAGTCTTGTTTGATGAGTCGGATTTTCCAATTCATCCTCCTGAACCTTTAATTGTGACCCTTCCTAAATCACTCCCCTTCGTCCTTTCCATCGTTTCGACCGCGCAAGAATCCGTCACGCTTCCATTTTCAATGTCTGGTTTACCAAGTTCAACGTACCCATGTTTTTTCGCGAATCTTGAGGGATTTGACCCCATTTTTCGACGGGTTGATAGATTAGCACAATCGCTTTTAACACATCGGTCATCACAATTTGTACTAATTTATTATCTCAATTTACACCCTCAAGTTCGTACTACACTTCTTTCTCTCTTCCGCCATTCTTCTCCTAATATACCGAGACCATATTCCACCTTTCTTCCCATACGGTCTCGTGTGTTTCTCATTTCTTTTCTCTATACTCCATTCTTTCACCAACCACACCATTATAACGATAAAATTTTTGAATGGTTGGTGCTAACCTTTGGCTGTGTAAGGCCTTGTATAGCTTCATACTGTATTTTTCTCCCCCCTAACTCTAAACTTTAACGTTTAAACAGTGGAAACACTGTTTCACTTAAGTTTGGGGGGAACCTTTTTGTGTATATATTTTTTGTTTTCTTTTTCTGTTAAAAAAAAACTAAAAAAAACAGCGGAATACTGCCTTTTTGACCCTCTTGGTGTAGCCTGACAGTGAGGACACTGCCAAGTTTAAGTTTGGGGGTGTGCTCGGTAAGCTTTCTTCCTACGCATTCATGTGTATATTTTTTCATTTGCATACTTATTTAAAAAAAACCCATAAAAATTGAAAAAAATTATAAAAATTGAAAAATTCAATTTTGGCCATAATTGACTTAAGTTTGACAAGACGTTTAAATAGTTAGGAAAAACTAGATCCAAAACTTAGTAAATTAAAAACTCTAAAAATAACCTTTCTTAAAATTTAATGGTAGAAAATATATGTCTTTGTAGTTTACTCAGAAATAGGCAAATTTTGAGTTCACTTCTTGGGCTAAGTAAAAAATAAGGGAAAAGTATTGATATTTTTATTAAAATATAAGTCTGAAAAATAATTCCTAAGCTTAAGTTTAAATTCTGAAAATTTATACCCTACTAATTGCACAAACACGAACCTTGAAACTTAGAATAGTAGAAGAGACCTTGAAATGCTCTTGTCTAAAGTCCTTACTATGAAGGAAAATAAAATAAAAATACAAGTATGAGTAAAGAGATAAAAAAATGAACACTGGTTTTTGTAATTACTTAAGACTGCATAAATAGAAAAAAATATTTAGCGAGGGTGCTTTATCACCTGGTGCTTTAGACCAACTGGTTTGGGAGTCACTGCTAAAGCCTTAGGTGTTACAAGACTAGGAATTACGCTTTAATATGCAAACACATTTTTAATCGGTCGTTAGTACCTCAAGAAGTATTAACGGTTGCATGAAGGATGTATGAGCAATTTCATCTAAAAAATTCACCATCTAAAAGTACTTTGGACGACGGACAAAACTATAAGAGCTTGAATTGAATATCCAAGTGTAGGGGTGATATATACACACACGTAGGGGTATGTGATTGAGGTTTAGATGAGAGATAGGAATGAAATATATGACTTATATGTTTAGTAGAGATGATAAAAATTCCTAAGTTGAGATGGAACCTAGAAGGAAAACTCAAAAGATGCTAAAAACTAAGTAAATTTACAGAACATATACAATCTTAAGTTAAATGATAAGGAAGCGTGAAAAATACGGGTTGATAATTTCTGAGTCAAAGATAATAGAATTTCTTGTTAGAAAACCGAATTGGAGAATAAAAGTCAATAGGCCGAATTGATAAGATTTTGTGCGTAGTATCCGCTGAAAATCCTCAGGAGACAACACTCCTCCTACTAGGGACACCTAAAGGTTTAACGGCTTGTTGCACGAGCTCAGTGCAATCGCGTTTCCCTGCGAAAGTGAGGTTAGGTCTTTTTCGAGAATAAACTCGTTTTGCTCGAGGACGAGCAAAAGATAAGTTTGGGGGTATTTGTTCATATCATAATTTTGCATTATTATATTCCCCATTCTTAATCATTTTACAAATAAATAGGTGCTTTTGATCCATGTCTGCTACATAGTTGCAGGTTATAGGTTCTCGGAACAAAACAGTGAAAATGATGAAAAGACGCTATAAAAGTGAGATTTCGACCAACAAATAGAGAATCTTTATCATGCCTACAGTTTGAAGAACAAACGAAGATCAATGAACAATTTCACAGAGTACAAAGGCATCGCAAAGATTCAAGACTTCAACACGAAGCGAACGGTAAAAGTCCATCACATTCTATACCGTGGAAATCTGGAAGAGACTAGAAGACATTCTGAAGAACCAAGGGAAGAAAAGTCAAGGAAAAAGCAACATGAGAATTACCAGAGAAACAGAAGCCCAAGAGCCTCCAAGATGGCCGCGGATCCGCGGCCAAACAGGGCTTTTGGCCGCGGTTCCACGGCCATGATAAGCACGTGTCGGTGCATTTTTTGACGGTGGGTGGCGGTGCGTTGACTGGGCTTTTTAGGGTAGTTTTGTAAATACAGATAGGGATCAGATGTAACCCTAGGGTTTCTATAATCTATAAATAGGAACCCTACAGCTCTATTTTGAGAATGCCTCTTCCTATGCCTCATTTTAATTCTTAAATTCAGAATTTTAATTCTTGTAATGTTTGAAGAGTGCATCAAATAAAAAGTAAGTCTTTTTTTACCTTGCCTTAGTTAATTTTCTTTTCTGCCCTAGTATAGATTTTATTTGTCTGCCCTTATTATAACTTTTATTTATTTGTCATAGTTTAGATAATTAGGTTATTGAATTAAAATCATAAAAATGAAATCTTTTATCAATTCCCTAATGAGTGAGTAATTCCTCACTTGTTAGGGTTAAGAATGAGAAAGGTTTGAGAGATGAAAATCTCTCACCCCTTTCTTGCCCGTCATACGTTTTAATAGGACTCTATGCATACATACATACACCGCTCACTACGGCACCCTATCCCACGAGGTAGCGGTGATACCGTAATTTAAGATCGGTTGTGTATGTTTTCCATGGAGGTTAGGGTAAGAGTTAAGAAAGGACGGACAAGGACCTAGAGGAAGAAACCTAGTTTCTTCCCGATGGTACTAATCCACTTTGTTAATTATTACCTTAACACCTAAATAGATCTTAATTAGGGCATAGAAAGCGGTGAGGAATATTGACTTTCCAAACTTAACCTAAACCTAACCCTAGCAAGATTTTAATCCTAATCAACTCATTTCAATTTTTAGTGATAATCAATCCAACCCCAATTGGAATTAACTCGCTAGAACAAATAGAAAATACACAAAATCCCTGTGGACCGACCCGTACTCACCGGCTAGCTACCAAGCGACACCGTTCTTGATTGCGGTTAATATTCTTTGATTTATCTTTTAAAAGCGAAAGCGCATAAAAACCACAACCAATCAAGTACCAATGTCAATGGCAACACCCCTCCGCCTACCTTACCACCACCACCTACCGTTGCAGCTCCCATCAATGAGCAAACAATACTGCTTGAGCTGATCAAGAGCCTCTTGGAGAGTCAGCAGCAGCAGACTGCTATCCTCGTGCCCCGCCCAGAAATCGAAGCACCCAGAGTCAAGTAATTCCGGGCGTTTGCACTCGAAACATTTCTTTGGGAAAGAGAGCCTACTGGATGCAGAAGAATGGGCTCAGTCTATCGAAAATGATCTGGCAGCAGCACAAGTTCCAGAGATTGCTTGGGTGAGAGTTGCGAAGCTGCAACTAATAGAAAACGCCAGAGTCTGGTGGAAGGCTGAAGAAAGTCGTCTCGCCCAACCGATTGAATGGAAGACATTTCGATATATGTTCGATGTGAAGTACTTCCCTGAGATTGCCCATTTCGACATGGAACAACAGTTTGTCCACTTACAATAAGGCTCGATATGGAGCAAGTCCGTGGATGAATACGATACTGAGTTTACTATGGTTAGCAGGTAAGATATTGTCTTAAATTCAGATTCCTGATATCACTTATTACACTGTTAACTGTCACGCCTCGCTTCCTGGTGTACGACGAAGGGGACGCGACTAGGCCGCTACGTATTTACTCTGAAGTAAATATGCTAAGCGTATCTAAGCAATATAAATAAAAATGCACAAGAGACAAAGACAATAGATATAACTGAACAACAACTTTATTTATTAACATTCTTTTGTACAATGCATGGAAAAGTAAATACATCTGAATGAAAGCAATGCCTAAACAGTGGCATAACAGAAATGAAAAGTACTGAAATAAAAATGTGTAAAATGAAGCTAGAGCTCTGAGTCGTAAGCAAGCTGATCCAAGTCCTCGCTAGTAGGTTCGATCTCCTGAGTGTTCAGATCACCTAACAACATTCCAAAGTAGAAAGAGAAGGAATGTCGTCAGCGAACAATCGCTCGATAAGTCCCAAAAATAAAGGGGAAATAGAATAGACAGAGAGAGAGAGAGAGTGTGGCTTTTAAAGTTGTATTATATTGTTATAATGTTGTATTTAGTGTTAACGCTGTTGTTTGTAGCTTGGTATAAAAGGATGCTGGTGTATACGAGAGGAGTCTCACTTGCCACAGAGACTAAGGTGTCAGGAACTCAAGGAACCATTCATGCTACGGTACAACAGCAAAGGAATACAGGTTAGGTGTCTTATGGTCGCAGCCTCGTGCCACTTCTAACACCTTCCGTACCAATCTACCCCATGAACCCCGTGATGTCTTGATTGTATTGTTTATATTGTATTGCAACTTGTATTGTTTTGTAATATAGATTGTATAATTGGATGACTTTCCGAAACCATGATATCAGTAAATGGATGTAACTGGAGAATCATGGATGTAACTGGAGAATCATGTAAATGGAAGTATATCCATGGTTCGGTTCAGTCAATACAGATTGAATATATGTATTCATGGATTCATTTTGAATTGTAGTTTGTACTTGAATCATATTCAAGTCAGATTATTATAACGAGAATCAGTCAGAGTCAGAACAATTAGGAAAGAAATTGAAGTCCTGAATTAGGTTTTGATATTATCGGTAACCGCTGCACATGGGCGGCAGGATTTGTGTCTTTTTCAAAGATGATTACCATGTTGATAACACCGTTTGTTAAGTTGTCTATCTTAGATAGGCACACCCATATCTCCGGCTCCCTAAGGCTCAAGAGACTAGTCCCGCTTAAATCTATATTTACTAGGGTCCTTAGGGTAATTTATAAAACTTGAGGGGGTTATATGTAAAATACTTTTGTATAATTTTCAAAATACACCCAAGTATTTAATTATCGTCTTTAGAGTTGTCATAGATGTAGATTTTATATTTGTGATATTTCTAGTGAAAATAACCTAATTTTCATAATACATGGTATTTAATTGTAAGTGTTGAACTTGTATGGAATTTCATGGTATTTTCATATAAATTAATTCTTTTGATTTAGAAAGGCTGGAATATTTATATCACATCAAAAATAGGTATTTTGATAATACATATATATATTTTTTATATAAAATAATTTTAATTTATTATTTTCTAGAAATCTCATTTTCTTAAGATATTCGTATTTTAAATCTCTCGAGACCGAATGCTCCTTGCGGAGGTCTGCATCTCGCACTATTAAGCCCAGGGATGTGCGATAATCCGCACCATCCCCGTCGGTTTCCCCAAAATGGGTTGTAGTGGCGCTTTGCAAAGATTTATAAAATTACGTAATCTTATAGAAAACGGTTTTAATAGTTAGTGGTATTTATATGTAAAGTTTCGTTTTCCCGTATTCTATGTTCCCGAAAGGTATTGTGCTATATTGCATATGAGTGTTGTGAGGAGGTAGGTCATTACCTCGTGATCTAATTAAAGGTATAGCAAATTTAATGATGTTTTAAAGTAGAAAGGGAACTACATGGTATTTTACTGAAAAAAGTAGTAAAACTTACAAAATAAAATATATTGCCATAAAACTTGTTCAACATGTTTGTTAATGATTAATAGTCAACATGTAAGGGTTTAGTATGTTTGTATTTAAGAAAATGTTGAATTTTTTAGGAAGAACCGAATTGGAAATCGGATTAACTCCGATTCCGTCGGGTTTTAAAAATACATGTTTTTAGAATAGCAAGGTGAGGAGGGAGAAGGGACTTATGGGTTTGTAGTATAGAGAAGAGGGAGAGGAAGACGTAGGAGGTGCCGGTGTGTCGTTTCGTCACCGAGAGCTCCTATGGTCGTCGTCGGAAGATCGCCGGAGTTTTGCCCTTCGATCACTCTACTTGTACGCAAAATTTCTAGAGGAATTTCTTGAGAGTTTAGACATAATTGTGAGTGAAGGGGGTGTGTCTAGGGGTGGTATTTATAGGGTAAAGTTAGGGTTAGGGTAGGTGAAAGGTTGTATTAAAAATGTAATAAAATTTTTATTAAAAATATGGTTTAATGGGGTTTTAATTGGATTTAAAAGACTCTGGAAATGTGCAGGAAATTTAAACTATACAGGGGTGTTAAGAAGACCAAGAGACACAAATTTCGTGTTGGAGAATCGGCGATCCGGCCGAGTCCGGCCGGCGGCGGCGGGCCGAGTCGCCGGCCGATCCGGCCGATTCAGGCGGCCACGTGTCTCTCATCGCATCGTCTACCCCCTCGGCCAGTTTGTTTTACAAGTGACGTGGGGTTTTTACTAGTTATGAACGTATAGACCGTTGGGCTTCTAAAAATTCAAAAGAAAATTAATTAAAAAAAATAATGTGGGTGATGAGATTTGAACTCTGGTGCTTTGGATCAGTAGTGCAAGGTCTTATCAATGAACTACAAGCTCCTTCTTGCTATTAAAAAGCAAAACAAACTTATAACTTGTGCTCATGCAAAAGTACCCCTTTATGTATTTTTTTGAAAAAATTGTACAGAAAGTTGTACAGAAAGTTTAGGGATGTTATATTCTACCCTCCTTATAAAAATTTCGTCCTCGAAATTTTTAAAAGGAAAGTGTAACAGATTCAAGAAAAGTTTAGTGACTGAAGTACTGACAGTGTATGGAAAATAATAAGGTGGTGCAAGGGTTTTAAAAATGTGAAAGAGACTTACTAGTGTTACCTTGGTCAACTGTCTCGGCTTCTATGGCTGCTAAGGTGTAAGCTTGTCGCCGTGGCACGTTCCTCCTAGCTGGAGGCACATTCTTCTGTCCTCGAGGCATGTTCCTCAGTGCTTAATGGAATTGGAGATTTGGCTCTGCAGGAAATCCACGTGGAGGTGGTGCTGGGAATGCAGGACGAGTTGCAGGAGCCTGGATAGCTGGCCGCTGCGGGTAGTTGGTGTGTGTGTGAGCTGAGTTGTATCTATATGGACATGTCTCAATTCTGTGATTGGACGCGCCACAAACTAGGCACAGGCCTTTTGCGCGCCTACAGTCCTTTATCAAATGTCCATCTCTCTTGCAATGGAAACAGAAATCTGGTCTTGGCTGGTTATTGGGTTCTTCAGTTCTCATGGGTTCGAATGATGGCCTGGAAGAGGCTCCTCCTTCCATTTGAGTGGCAGGACGTTTCAAACCGGCAGATTGAGGTCCGCCCTTCCTCTTTACTACTGCCTCATATCTTCGGGCAGCTTTCAAAGCCAAATCATGGGTTGGGAAATCCCTTGTAGCTAGAGCAGCTTGGATTTCCGGGTCCAACCCTTGCTGAAATCTTCTAGCCCTGATCTCAGCAGTCGGTATGAGATGGGCCGCAAACCTGTTACGGTCTTGTGTTAGCTGTGTAGTATGTGATATTTTGAAAATTGAATTTATTGAGACATTTCTTACCGACCGAGCATGGTGAACTCAGTGACATACTCATTTACTGATTTAGTCCATATTGAACCTTGTTGCAGATAGATGAACTGCTGCTCCATGTCGAACCTGGCAGTCTCAGGGAAGTACTTTGCGTCGAACATGTTGCGGAAAGTCTTCCATTCGATGGGCTGATCAAGACGGCTTTCTTCCGCCTTCCACCAATTCCGTGCATTGTCCATGAGTTGCAGTTTCGCAACACGGATCCAAGCTCCCTCTGGCACTTGTGCCGCTGCCAGATCATCTTCGATACTCTGAGCCCATTCCTCAGCTTCCAGTGGACTTTCCTTTCCTGAGAACTGTTTGGGGGTGCAAAGCCCTGAATTGCTTCACCCCAGGTGCTTCTGCCTCTGGACGGTTCATTAAAAGGGTAGTCTGCTGCTGCTGTCCTTCTAAGAGGCTGCGGATTGCCTCAAGCAGAACCGTCTGCTCGTTGAGCGGAGCAGGGACGGCAGGTGTGATTAGTATTGGAGGTGGAGTGTTGTTGAAGTTGGCGCTGGTCTTGTTTGGGGAATCCATAACCTTGAATGAAATTTTTTGGTCAGGATAGATTCAAAATATATGAAATGATAAGATTCAAGGAACATGAATTGTAAAGAATGTTTTAGCTGCTGGTTCTTTGTTATATTGCTTAGGTTGTTCACGCAGAATAGAACTGCATGATAGTGTTCCATACAGCTCTGACCTGCATGGGCCGCCAACAAAACCTGTCACGCCCCACTTCCCGGTGTACGGCGAAGGGGACGCGACTAGGCCGCTACATATTTACTCTGAAGTAAATACGCTAAGCGTATCTAATCAATATAAATAAAAATGCAGAAGAGACAAAGACAGTAGATATAACTGAACAATAACTTTATTTATTAACATTCTTTTGTACAATGCATGGAAAAGTAAATACATCTGAATGAAAGCAATGCCTAAACAGTGGCATAACAGAAATGAAAAGTACTGAAATAAAAATGTGTACAATGAAGCTAGAGCTTTAGGTCGTAAGGAAGCTAGAGCTCTGGGTCGTAAGCAAGCTGATCCAAGTCCTCGTTGGTAGGCTCGATCTCCTGAGTGTCCAGATCACCTAACAACATTCCAAAGAAGAAAGAGAAGGAATGTCGTCAGCGAACAATCGCTTGGTAAGTCCCAAAGATAAGGGGGAAATAGAATAGACAGAGAGAGAGAGAGAGTGTAGCTTTTAAAGTTGTATTATATTGTTATAATGTTGTATTTAGTGTTAACGCTGTTGTTTGTAGCTTGGTACAAAAGGATACCAGTGTATACGAGAGGAGTCTCACTTGCCCCGGAGGCTAAGGTATCAGGAACTCAAGGAACCGTTCATGCCACGGTACAACAGCAAAGGAATACAGGTTAGGTGTTTTATGGTTGCAGCCTCGTGCCACTTCTAACACCTTCCGTACCAATCTACCCCTTAAACCCCGTGATGTCTTGATTGTATTGTTTATATTGTATTGCAACTTGTATTGTTTTGTAATATAGATTGTATAATTGGATGACTTGCCGAAACCATGATATCAATAAATGGATGTAACTGGAGAATCATGGATGTAACTGGAGAATCATGTAAATGGAAGTATATCCATGGTTCGGTTCGGTCAATACAGATTGAATAGATTGAATATATGTATTCATGGATTCATGTTGAATTGTAGTTTGTACTTGAATCATATTCAAGTCAGATTATTATAATGAGACTCAGTCTGAGTTAGAACAATTAGGAAAGAAATTGAAGTCTTGAATTAGGTTTTGATGTTATCGGTAACCGCTGCACATGGGCGGCAGGATTTGTGTCTTTTTCAAAGACGATTACAATGTTGATAACACCGTTTGTTAAGTTGTCTACCTTAGATTAGCAAGCACCCATATCTCCGGCTCCCTGAGGCTCAAGAGACTGGTCCCGCTTAAACCTATATTTACTAGGGTCCTTAGGGTAATTTATAGAACTTGAGGGGGGTTATATGCAAAATACTTTTGTATAATTTTCAAAATACACCCCAAGAATTTAATTATCGTGTTTAGAGTTGTCATAGACGTAGATTTTATATTTGTGATATTTCTAGTGAAAATAACCTAATTTTCATAATACATGGTATTTAATTGTAAGTGTTGGACTTATATGGATTTTCATGTAAATTGATTCTTTTGATTTAGAAAGATTGGAATATTTATATCACATCAAAAATAGGTATTTTGATAATACATATATATATTTTATATAAAATAATTTTAATTTATTATTTTCTAGAAATCTTATTTTCTTAAGATATTCGTATTTTAAATCTCTCGAGACCGAATGCTCCTTGCGGAGGTCTGCATCTCGCACTACTAAGCCCAGGGATGTGCGATAATCCGCACCATCCCAGTCAGTTTCCTCAAAATGGGTTGTAGCGGCGCTTTGCAAAGATTTATAAAAATACGTAATTTTATAGAAAACGGTTTTAATAATTAGCGGTATTTATATGTAAAGTTTTATTTTCCCGTATTCTATGTTCCCGAAAGGTATTATGCTATGTTGCATATGAGTGTTGTGAGGAGCTAGGTCATTACCTCGTGATCTAATTAAATGTATAGCAAATTTAATGATATTTTAAAGTAGAAAGGGAACTACATGGTATTTTACTGAAAAAGAGTAGTAAAAGTTACAAAATAAAATATATTGCCATGAAACTTGTTCAACATATTTGTTAATGATTAATAGTCAATATGTAAGGGTTTGGTATGTTTATATTTAAGAAAATGTTGAATTTTTTTAGGAAGAACAGAATCGGAAATCGGATTAACTCCGATTCCGTCGGGTTTTAAAAATACATGTTTTTAGAATAGCACAGTGAAGAGGGAGAAGGGACTTATGGGTTTGTAGTATAGGGAAGAGGGAGAGAAAGATGTAGAAGGTGCCGGTGCATCGTTTTATCGCCGGGAGCTCCTATGGTCATCGTCGGAAGATCGCTGGAGTTTTGCCCTTCGACCACTCCACTTGTATACAAAATTTCTAGAGAAATTTCTTGAGAGTTTGGACAGAATTATGAGTGAGGGGGGGAGGGTGTCTAGAGATGGTATTTATAGGGTAAAGTTAGGGTTAGGGTAGGTGAAAGGTTGTATTGAAAATGTAATAAAAATTGTATTAAAAATATGGTTAATAGGATTTTAATTGGATTTAAAAGACTCTGGAAATGTGCAGGAAATTTAAACTATACAGGGGTGTTAAGAAGACCAAGAGACATAACTTTCGTGTTGGAGAATCGGCGATCCGGCCGAGTCCGGCCGGCGGCGGCGGGCCTAGTCGGCCGAGTCGCCGGCCGATCCGGCCGATTCCGGCGGCCATGTGTCTCTCGTCACATCGTCTACCCCGTGGGCCAGTTTGTTTTACATGTGACGTGGGGTTTTTACGAGTTATGCACGTGTAGACCCTTGGGCTTCTAAAAATTCAAAAGAAAACTAATTAAAAAAAATAATGTGGATGATGGGATTTGAACTCTGGTGCTTTGGATCAGTAGTGCAAGGTCTTATCAATGAGCTACAAGCTCCTTCTTGCTATTAAAAAGCAAAACAAACTTATAATCTGTGCTCAGGCAAAAGTACCCCTTTCTGTATTTTTTTGAAAAAATTGTATAGAAAGTTGTACAGAAAGTTTAGGGATGTTACATTAACACAAGACCGTAACAAGTTCGCGGAACACCTGATCCCGACTGCTGAGATCCGGGCATGACAATTTTATAAAGGGTTGGACCCGGAAATCCATGCTGCACTCGCTACAGGGGATTTCCTAACCCATGATCTTACTCTGAAGGCTGTCCGACGCTATGAGGTAGTCGTGAAGAAGAAGGGCAGGCCGCAGACTGCCGGTATGAAACATCCTACCACTCAGATGATAGGAGGAGCCTCAACTAGGCCGACATTTGCACCCAGGAGACCGGGAAGATCATTTAACCAGCATAGTCTAGACTTTTGTTTCTACTGCAAGAGGAATGTACACCTGGCGAAAGATTGCATGCGTGCAAATGGCCTGTGTTTAGTTTGTGGCGCATCCACTTATGCCATAGGAGCATGTCCATATAGACTCAACCCAGATCCAGCATCTAGACCCGCAATCACAGTTCCGCAGCGGCCAACTATTCAGGCTCTTACACATCGTCTTGCTCTACCTGCTCCACCTCTACGTGGACCTCCTGCATAGCCTTCTCGTCAATTCCATCAGGCACAGAGGAATATGCCTCAAGAGCAGAGAAACGTGCCCCAAGGACAGAAGAATGTGCCTCCAGTAAGAAGGAATGTACCTAGACGTCAGGTTTTCACAATGACGGTTGAGGAAACCGAAGCCACTGGCAAGTAATCACTGGTAATTCCCAATCCTTTCACATCTTTTCAATCCTTGAATATCAATATATTTTTCCTGTATCTAAAACCAACCTCACACAATTTAGGTACTATACTAGTAGCCACCCTTTCTGCACTCGCACTTTTCGACGCTGGAGCATCACACTGCTTCATGTCCCAACGATTTATGAGAACGCATGTGATTCCCGTGAAGCCGCTCATTTCAAGCTGGAATGTCAGTTCCGGGAATGGAGTCTTGAAAGCAACTATGGGATTTGATCAGTGTCCAATTGTAGTTTGCGGACGAGAATTCTACGCGAATTTCAGAGTACTGGATATCCTAAATTTCGATGTTGTGTTGGGAATGGACTGGCTGGGAGTTTTCTATGCTACGACTGACTGCCGTCAAAGGAGGGTAGTATTTGAGATACCAGACCACCCAGTCTTATACTTCAAGAGTGGAGACAGAACGTTAGAGCCAGGAATCTTCCATGCTAAGCCAAAGAATGCAGAAGTGTTTACTTTACCAGCGGAAGAAGAAAATCCAGAGGTAGTTCGAGAGTTCGAGGATGTATTCCCTGAAGATATAACAGGTTTGCCTCCTGATCGAGCTCTTGAATTCAGCATTGACTTAATACCTGGTGCACAACCGGCAATCAAACCTCCGTACCGGTTAAGTCCAGAAGGATTGAAGGAGATCCGTACTCAGTTGGACGAACTCCTGAAGAAGGTTGGATGTGTCCCAATACTTCAAGCTGGGGATCTCCAGTTTTGCTTGTGAAGAAGAAAGAAGGTTCATACAGGATGTGTGTAGATTACCGAGCTCTGAACAAAGTAACGATAAAGAATAAGTATCCACTACCACGCATCGACGATCTTTTTGATCAGCTAGGTATTGTGTATTTTCAAAGCTAGATCTTCGTTTGGGTTATCATCAGGTGAAGGTCAAAGAGTCCGATATTCCGAAGGCGGCGTTTATGACTCGCTATGGTCATTATGAGTATCTTGTAATGCCATTTAGAGTGACCAATGCACCTGCTATATTCATGAATCTGATGAACCAAGTTTTTCGAGAGTACTTAGACAGGTTCATTGTCATCTTCATCGACGACATCCTGGTGTATTCAAAGAATCGGAAAGAACACGACGAGCATTTACGGATTGTCCTGGAGACATTGCGACAACATCATCTCTATGCCAAGTACAGCAAGTGTGAATTTTGGCTAGATCAAGTCGGATTTCGATGACATATTGTTTCAGGCGAAGGAATCTCAGTAGATCTAGCTAAGGTGTCAGCTGTCAGCGAATGGCCGACACCAAAGATAGTGAAGGATATACGAAGTTTCTTGGGATTAGCAGGATACAACCAAAGATTCATTGAAGGCTTTTCGAAGATTGCAGCACCCCTGACCAAACTCATACGTAAAGATGAAGCATTCGTGTGGTTAGAAGCATGTGAAAATGCTTTTGTAGAACTCACCTTATAATACCGGATCAATCTGGAGGATTTGTTGTGCATTGCGATGCGTCCGGTAAGGGATTAGGATGTGTTCTACACCAGCATGGAAAGGTTGTAACTTTTGCATCAAGATAGCTAAAAGTTCATGAGCGCAACTATCTAACACATGATCTAGAGTTTGCAGCAGTTATCTTTGCACTTTAGATTTAGCGCCACTATCTTCTGGGAGAAAGAGTGGGTATATACACTGACCACAAGAGTCTGAAGTATGTATTTACTCAGAAGGAATTGAACATGCGGCGGAGAAGATGGCTAGAACTCATGGAGGACTTCGACATCAACCTACAGTATCATCCCGGAAAGGTGAATGTAGTTCCTGATGCACTTAGCCGCCCGCCATTAGCAATGAATCTCACCGCTCAATAGAAGCTACAACAGGAATTGCATGGATTAACAATCGAAGTAGTTATGCCAGGTAACGCTTTGTATTTATGAACTTACAAGTCTAGTCTACTCTTGTCAATCAGATTAAGGTAGCTCAAGCAAATGATACCAATCTACAAAAGATCCGAGAACAAGCAGAAAGTGGATTTCGAACTGACTTCATCATCCACAAAGATAGGTCATTGAGATATGGAAGTCGATTATGTGTACCACAAGGTCCTGTTCGAGAAGAGTTGATGAAGGAAGTTCACAGCTCTCCTTATTCTGTACATTCTGGTGATACAAAGATATACAAGGATCTACGGCAACACTACTGGTGACATGGAATGAAGCATGAAGTAGCCAGAAGCATAGTCAAGTGTTTGGTGTGCCAGTAACTGCTGGGTTACTTCAGCCGTTACCAATCCCAGAATGAAAATAGCAGCACATTATCATGGATTTCATGACTGCCCTTCCTCGTAGCACGAAAGGTAACGACGCAGTATGGGTTATTGTGGATCGACTCACCAAGTTGGCTCACTTTATTCCCTTTTTGGTTGGCCAATATACTGAGACGTTAGCAAAGAAGCACATGGAGGTAAGCATGAATCTAAAGTAAGATTTAGCCTCAAGATGTACTATTTTTGATACCCATGAAACTCATGCAGGAGATTGTGAGATTATATAGAGTACCAGTTTGCATCGTCTTCGATCGTGATACCAGATTCTGATCATAGTTTTGGCAGAGTCTGCAAGTTAGCCTATGAACGAGTCTGAACTTCAGCACAGCTTACCATCAATAAACGGACAGACAGTCCAAGTTAACAATTCAGATTCTAGAGGACATGCTAAGAGCTTGTATGTTAGACTTCGGAGGTTCGTGGGAAGATCACCTACACCTTGTGGAGTTTTCATACAATAACAACTATCAGGCGAGCATTGGAATGGAACCATTTGCAGCACTCTATGGAAGGAAGTGTCATTCACCACTAAGTTGGGACGACATCGGAAATCGTGAACTCCTTAAACCAGAGATGATCGTGGCAACTGTGGACGTAGTTCGCACGATCAGGGAAAGAATGCGCATAGCCCAAGACAGACAGAAGTATTGGGCTGATGTAAAGCGGCAACATCTGGAGTTCCAACTTGGAGACCATGTTTTCCTGAAGATCTCTCCAAACAGAGGAGTGATCTTCTTTGGCAAGAGGGGTAAGCTCAGTCCTAGATACATAGAACCGTTCGGCATTCTCGAACGAGTCGGAGTAGTGGCATACCGTTTAGCACTACTACCCTCATTGTTCTAGCTATGAAGATATGTGAGCGACCCCAGCCACATCCTTGATCACTCCGAGCTCATAGTCCAGACTGACCTGACTTGCGAGCAACAACCTGTTGAGATCTTGGACCGAAAGGTGAAGACACTGCGGAACAAGGAAGTAAACTTGGTCCGATTGATGTGAAGAAAAGATTCACTAGGAGAATCAACGTGGGAACGAGAAGAAGACATGCGTGCAAGATACCCTCACTTATTTGTAAATTAGTCCCTGTGTAAATGTAAATTTCGAGGACGGAATTTTTATAAGGAGGGTAGAATGTAACGACTTTGAATTTATTGTACGGAATTTTCCAGTTAATTTACAGAAATGAGTTATACTGCCTGAGAATGAGTTATAAGTTAATTTTGGTAAAGAACATCAAGAAACAACTTGTAGCTCATTGGTAAAGCTTTTGCACTGCTGTGACGTAGCCCCTGTGTTTGAATCCCATCAGAAATATTATTTTTTCTTATTTATTTTTTGAACTTTTTGAAAGCCCAAAAGTTTACACATGCAATACACATAAAAATGAAAAGTCAGAAAAATCAAACATGTGCAAAAGGGTTTAAACACTGAGTATCACACGTAACACAAATCCAATGGCCCATTTCCCAAAATCGATCGGCCAAATGCCCCCTAGGCCGACACCGACGGGTGAACTGTGGCAATTTGTCCCCGGGCTTTGCACACAAAACCTTTCCTCTGCCCTTAATTCCTCTGCAATCAAACAGAGCCCCTTCAATTCATAATTTATCATGTTTTTAATGCATTTTAATTCACTATTTTAATTCCAAAATCCTAATTCTACACTATAAATACTATCCCATACCCTAGCCCTTCATCATTCTGAAAATTCTAGCCAAAACTCTCAAAATTTCTTAAGTACAAGTGGAGTTAGCAAGCGATCAACTTCCGACAAAGAATCGAAGCAATTTTGGCGATCCCGCGACGCCACGAAGTTCAACCTTCCCTCTTCTAACTTTTTCTAAACTAATCAACTAGTAAGTCCCTTCCAATCTTCCTTCCTCTTCTTTAAAAAATTCTTTTTAAAACGAATATCGGTAAGTGGAGTTAATACCATTATCTTTTTTCAAAACCCTAGAAAACTCCTTCTCTTTTATATTTTTATTCAATCTAACTTGTACCCATCACTTGTAACCTTAAATCACAAGGTTTAGAATCAAATTCCATCAAAAATTCTCATGTAAAATAACTTAAATTTAAGTTTTTCGTTTAAATACAATGAACTTTAGATAATACCACTTTTCGTATTTTGTTAAAACATACCTTTAGAAAACTTCACGGGATAACTACCTACCCTTCACATACACACATGGTTCCATAGCATGATATATCCTTGTATAAATTTTTGTTACGAATACAATATTACAAGAAAATACCATTTACTGAAAAACCGGATTTCTTTTAAATTGTATTGTAAATTCCTTTGTAAATATGCCTCTACAAACCTCTTTAGGGGACTCGGTATTGGATGGTGTAGATTATCGCACATCCTTGGACTAGTAGAGTGAGATACAGACCTCTTCACGGAGCATTCAGTCTCGAAAGGTTTTAAATACAATTTAAAAAAACACACATTTTTCTACCTAAATAAAATTTAAATTTTAATAATTATATAAAAAGGTACAAATCCATATATTTTCAAAATATAATAAACTTACATTTTTTAAATAAAAGAATTACAAGATTCACCAAAATACCATTAAGATACCAACAAAAGACAAGTTTTACAATAAAATACCATGAACTTTCCAAGCAAAGCTATTATCACTAAAATACCTCAAATCCTTAAAATTCACATCCATAAAAACCCTAAATAATGTAAATAATTTCTCGAGATTTATTTTGATTTTATTAAAAATATTTTTCATAAAACCCCATCGAGTTATATAAAACAATATTTACGGATTTTAGTAAATATAGGTTTAAGCGGGATCAATTCTCTTGAGCCTAAAGGAGCCGGAGAAAGTGAGTTCTTGCCTATTTAAGGTAGAAAATTTAACGGAGTTATCAATGGTAATTGTCTTGGAAAACGACACAAATCCTGCCGTCTATGTGCAACAGTTACCAATAATTCCCGAACCTAATTCAGGATCTAAATCAGTTACAAATGTCTAACTCAGTCTGTGTCTAACTCAAACCTGAATCCGAACTCAAATCAGAGTCCAACTCAAATATGAATCCAAAGTCTAACATGTATACTTGAACTTGAATCTGAATACCTTAATTCAAATTTCAATATCAAATCTGAAAGCTTGACTTGACTTGACCGAACCATGGCTACAACTTGACATGACTACAAAATTACATCCTGAACCTGACTACTTGAACAACTTGTATCCATGGTTTCGGTAAGACTTGTAAATATAATCTATACAACACATTACGCGGAGATAACGGGGTAGATTGGTACAGAATGTATTAACGTGGCATGAGATGGTCATATAAAAGACACCTACATGAACCCTCGTGCCGTTGTCCCGTGGGTTTTGACGGGGCTTTGTACTACATGTTACCATAGTCCACGGGGTAAGATAGACTTCTCTCGTATACACAAATACCTTCTGTACCAAGGTACAAACAACTACGTTAGAATAACAAGCATATACCTATATAACTTACCAGTTCAATTCTCATTACTTGTTATATCCATTCTTTCTTTTGGGACTTACCAAGCGCTAGTTCGCTGACGACATTCCTGTCTATTTTCTTTCTTTGGAATGTTCTTTAGGAGGACCGGACTCTCAGGAGATCGAACCTAACCAGGAGGACTTGGAGCAGCTCACCGCTCAGCCGGACTTCTAGTTCTCCTGTACTTACTTTCAGTTTATATGCCACTGTTTAGGCATTGCTTTATATCATTGTATCTTTCCTTTTCACAGCAGTTGTATTGTAAAGATGAATGCTAATAAAAGTTGCTGTTTATATTTTATATCACTTGTCATTCTTCAGCATTTTATATATATTGCTTAATTACGCTTAACGTATTTATTTCTTAGTAAATATGTTGCGACCCGCCACGTCACCGTTTCCGTATACTGGGAAGCGGGGCGTGACACTCGGCCACCCATAAAACCCTAACACTAATCTTAACCAACAAAATCATAATATGAGTTCCGTAACTATGTTGAGATCGGGAAGAATACTGAACAACCATGTTGGAGAATAAGTTGATGACTTCGATGAGACCCCGGCTACTACTTCTATTCTTCTTCTTCTAATCAATCATTTTCTTCCGAGCCCATTCTCTATTCTCCACTGGGCTAGAACTGTCCGTCCACTTCCTTGAATGGATTACACCCTCATGCTACCCTAACACCAGTTTTGGGATCCATTCCATCTCCACAAACTTCTCCCCAACTGTTGGACCCAACCCCTGTTAATAAAGATCCTTTTCCAAACCGGTTGAGGCCTAACAAACCAAGTCCACAGATGGAGAAGGTTGTGGAAATGTTTAAGCAAGTTAACATTAATATTCCTCTCTTAGATACTATCCAACAAGTTCCATCCTATGTAAAAATTCTTAAGGAATTGTGCACTAAGAAAAAGAAAACTCAAGTACCAAAAAAGGTTTTCTTAGCGAGTAATGTGAGTGATGCTCTTACCTAAAATTTGCTCAAGAAACATAAGAACCCCGGTTGTCGTACAATTTCTATAACTATTGGGGGTAAAAATATCAATCGCGCTCTTCTCGATCTTGGTGCTAGTGTTAACTTTCTCTTTTATTCTATTTATGAGCAATTAGACATAGGAGAGTTGAAACCCACACACTGCACTCTTCAGATGGCCAATCGATCTATCACCCATCCTAAGGATGAGCTAGATGACGTGTTAATCAAAGTCGGGGAATTTATATTCCCTGTAGACTTTATAGTTTTAGATATACAACTTGTGGAGAATCCACGGAACCAAATCCCAGTGATTCTTGGTCGACCATTTCTCGCAACCTCAAATGCGATACTTAATTGTTGTAACGGTTCCATGAACCTATCCTTTAGGAAGATGACAATTGAACTTAACATTTTCAGGGTGGGAAGTCAACCCTCCGAACCTTCTGCTCATATGATAGATATATGTTCCGTCCATGAGATAGCTTTCGACAGTTGTGAATTTGAGGAGTTTTTGTTCTATGACAATGATCTCGACGCCACTAGTGCGTTATTGTTTGATCCGGCCATTTCTTACACGAATAGGGAATACAAAGGGTGCACTTTTCTTGATGATCTTGATTCACGGGACCCTTCTGTCGACAAGTCAACCCCCGAGTTCGAATTCTTTGAATTTTCGAATGAGTTAGTTGAGCTATCCGAGTCAGCTTCTTACGTTAGCTATGAACCTCTCATGGAGTCCGAGTATCATTCCCTTACCCTACCTTCTATCGTCTCTTCGCTAACACTTGATCTCAAGCCGCTGCCGTCTCATATTTAGGTGAGATTGAGTCTTTACCCATCTTCATGTCAGCTTCTTTAACCTTAGTGCAAGAGAGAGCTCTTCTGTCTGTCTTGAGATCAAATCGGCAAGTTTTCGGTTGGAAAATGGCGGACATCAAAGGGATTAGCCCCTTGATTGTTGAACATCATATACATATGATGGATGAGGCCAAACCCGCCCGTGACCCACAAAGACAGTTGAATCCCGTCATGAAAGAAGCGGTGAAGGAGGAAATCGTCAAATGCTTAGATAATATATAATTTACACAATATCTTATAGCCAGTGTCCTATTCACGTCATCCCTAAAAAGTTTGGCATCACGGTCATAACTAATGAGGCAAATGAGTGATTCCAACTTGCACCCAAACGGGATGGCGGGTATGTATTGATTACAGAAATCTCAATGCCGCGACAAGAAAAGACCCCTTCCCTCTACTCTTCATTGACCAGATGTTTGAACGCTTAGCTGGGCATGAGTTCTACTATTTCTTGGGCGGTTACTAAGGCTACAACCAGATTCCCATCGCCGATAAAGATCAAAATAAGATAACTTTTACTTGTCCTTTCGGCACTTTCGCTTATAAACGCATACCCTTTGGGTTATGCAATGCTCCCGCTATATTTCAACGGTGTATGATAAGGATATTCTCTGATATGGTCGAGAATTTTCTTAAGATATTCATGGACGATTTCTCCATATTTAGGGATTCCTATGAGGAATGTTTACGTCATCTTGACGTTGTTCTTACCCGCTGTAAGGACAAGAATCTAACTTTGAATTGGAAAAAATGTTATTTCATGGTTCAAGAATGTATTGTCTTAGGGCATATCATCTCACGAAATAGCATTGAGTCAGACAAAGTTAAAATAAATGTCATTTCCAACCTTTCTCCTCTCAAATGCGTAAAAAATATACCATCATTTTTTGGCTATGCCGGTTTTTATAGACGATTCATCAAGGACTTTAGTAAGATTTTTAGACCCTTAACTTTTTTTCTTGGCCAAGGATAAAACTTTTCACTTCGTCTTGGATTGCTTGGCTGCTTTTGAATCGCTTAAACGTTCCCTCACTACCGCCCCCGTTCTATCATCTCCAGACCGGAATCACCCTTTTGAGCTTATCTATGATGTATCCGACTTTGCTATTGGTATAGTCTTAGGACAACACATCAATAAGATGCCACATGTCATTTATTATGCGAGTAGGACCTTGAACGATACCCAAATAAACTATACAACCACCGAGAAAGAACTCTTGGCAGTTGTCTTTGAATTAGAAAAATTCAGGCCTTACCTGTCATGCCCCGCTTCTCAGTAGATGGAAACGGTGACGTGGCAAGCCCGTGACGTATTTATTCCGAGAAGATCATTTCTCGAAATAAATACGCTAAGCGTCTATAAGCAATATAAACTAACAAGAATAAACAAAAGAATGAAATCCAACTGTGATTTATTACATTCATGATTCATAGTAGACAAAATATCCGAATACAAGATATTTAACATGATAAGCCTTAATAAGGAGGCATACATAAATAAGCTGAAATGAAATGAAAAACTGAATGAAACTATACGTCTGTTTATGATGCGAACTGGTTGTACTCCTTTTCGACCACTTCTATCTTCTCTATCTCAATGTCACTTGACGAACATTCCAAGAATAGAAAGAAGTGAGTGGAATGCCCGTCAGCGAACTTTCGCTCGGTAAGTCCCAAAGAAAATGGGAGTAAAGAAAAAAATGTAATGATGGGGAAAAATTATAATATGAATCATTGAGTATGTCATATCATCTTGTTAAGTTTATTTAGCATGCGGTTTTATTGTAATACAAATGAATAAGTATAGTAATGTGTGACGAGTAGATAAACTTGATATCATGAGCATGTTAGTATAAAAGTAATATAGCCATATAATGTAAGTGTAGTGAACTTGCAGTGAGGCAAGTGTCTTAACAGGTCTCTACTTGGGTATACTAATCTAACGTAAGTTCAAGGATGAATGTCAACCAATCTCAAGAGTGTTTTCGAACCCAACAGGCTGTAATCCAGGGGTAGGAACCTCGGGCCCGAATCAATTGTTAGTAATGGGACTTCAACATAGTGTTGAAGTATTCCAAACTCAACAGGCTGTAATCCAGAAGTAAGGAAATATGAGCCCTCAAGATAGCTTGCTTGTGTTAGTAGACATGGATTCATGATCTAGGGGGACTCTTGAGATTTTGTTGGATTCACGCATGAACTACCCCAACACCCTGTGTATATAAGTCTGTGATCAAAATTACAAGTCTTACCCAAATCCATGAATACATAAGAGAGTGCAATTCAAGTATCGAGTCGAGTTCAAGTATTCAAGTCAATTGTTCATGTATTCATGTCAAGTGTTCATGTCAAGTCATTACGTATTCATGGTTCGGGTCAAGTATGCAATAGCTTTATATCAAACATATAATATCTAATTATGTATTCATATACATGCGATAATTAAGAGATCAGGGAAAACATGGTATACATGTTCGAATAGTATGAAATGAGGCAAGTACATTATTCGAATAACTACCATAAATAATGCTGTAAAGAAATATTATGTACGACTAATTAATCAAGTTGAACGAATGCAAAATATAAACAAAAATGTGGATCTAAGTGTTTTTCATGCGTGAGTTTCAGTTTCACCTAAATACGACTACCGGTTTACGAGGTATATCTGTTTTCGTATCGTCGCGCAAAACAGATCAGAATCTATTCGGCACCGTCACATATTTTTAAAACTTAGTTTGAGTTAATTTATATCGGGTTTAAGGTTACAAAAATTATTATAAAATTGTAGGTATTTCGATGTACTTGTCCAAAACACCAGGATTCGCGCGATTTGGATTTCTGAAGCTCTAGTTATGATCGTTCTAATATCAGCGTCTAAAACAGAAATTCAGATTTCTAGACAGCAACTATATATTGTATTGCAAAGACTATATCAGGTTGTTTCATGCATTTCTAAGTAATCTAATATACAGAAAATTATAGTTCTATCAATTGTGTATCTACACATCTAAATTTTTTCACAAACGGATATCGGGTATTCGAGTTATGTCCAATTTAAAAACAGTGTGCGAATCGGAAAAGATTCTGTCCAGATCCGTCACTAAATATTGTAACGCAGTTTTATTTATTTTACGTCGGTTTTCAATAAAAACTTAAAACTAATAAAATCTAGATATTTCGATGTAGATATCTAAAATACTTGAGTTTTCTCAATTTGGATATCTGTAGACCAAGTTATGTATCCTAGAAATTGATCGATAAATGCAGTTTTCTGTTTTTACGAACAGTGAATAAAAATGATGTAATTCCTAAAACGTTATGCGGATCGATCTAAAATTTTTACAGCATGTACAAAATAATATATTCTATCATATTTAAATTTCATAAAATTTTCAAAAGTAAAAATTAATTTCTAAAATTTATTTTAAAGGTAAAGGTATTGATATGTATGCTAAAATCGGCAAAAAGATTAACTAGTATTTTTTTATGCAAGCTTCTCCTTTTCTTTTAATAAGCAAACCGATTCCATGATATATCGTAGATATATATTGTGGCATGAAATTTATGTTCTCACAACTCATAATAAACATTCATAGTCATGAACAAGGAATTGAAAACACTTTAATTTGAACAAGAGGCAATAAGATATTATTAAACCATATAGAACCATATATATCTAGACTTATATATATGTGTATGTTTATATTTATCTTATCTTATGGATTACGATATGAAAAGAATAACGGGTTCACGAGATATGACAAAAGGAGAATAAAGATTTGGAGGGGGAGAGAGAGAAGGGGGACTTACATACACAAGCCGGTATTGTCACCGGGCTTGTCTATTCGCCGATAGTCTCGCGTTATTTGCAAGACCTTCTTGAAAACTTTTTTGTGTTCTTCTTCTAGCACTCTAGGTGAAGAGGGAGAAGAGAGAGATAGAAAAATGTGAGGAAGAAAAAGAAAGAGGAGAACAAATAAAGATGGTGTAATGGTCAATTATTTATCATAATATATGCATTCAACATGGGAATTAAAAGAGAAATGAAAGGTCACCATTCATTTTGGAAATGAAAGGTCTCATTTGTAAGTTATGAGAAGAATAAAATATTGATAAAAAAAATAATTACAAGAATGTGGATTTGAATATGTGACCTATGAAATAATAATGCAAGAAATTAACCAATGAGCTACAAAGTTGTTCATACACATATTTAATAAGAATTAAATATATGATTTTGCTTAAAAAGAAAGTGAGCTTTTGGGCTCATAGTTTTATTAAAGAAAATGAAAATAAAATTGGATTTGAGTTATGGGCTGGGTTAGGTCTTATGTTTAATTTGAAAAAAAGTTAAAATCTAGTTTTAAATAAATGTGTTTGGGAAAAATAGACGGAATAATAAAATAAAATATTTATAAAAAACAAAATATACAGAAAATACTAAGAATAAATAAATACAATATTTTACTAAAGAAAGAATACGGAGGTATATTAATATTGGGGTCGTTACACTACCTAATTGGCTCATCGGTCATAGTTTACACTGATCATTCCGTCTTAAGACATCTTTTATCAAAGAAGGATGCTAAATCCAGGTTAATACATTAGATTCTCTTGTTGCAAGAATTTGATCTTGTCATAAGAGACAAAAGTGGATCTGAAAATGTCGTAACCGACCATCTTTCACGACTCCCTTCTTCACCAACGTTGACCTTGCCAATAAACGACTCTTTTCCGGACGAACATCTCTGACCCTATCTTGCGAACATTGGTTCGCTGATATCGTGAATTATTTAGCAACGGGACTTCTGCCCAGCGAATGGTCAAATCAAAACAACCACAGAATTTTATTCCAGGTAAAACATTTTTATTGGGATGAACCTTATTTGTTCAAGTATTGTCCTAATCAGATCCTTCGCCGGTGTGTTCTTAATAATGAGTTCACGAGTGTATTGTCCTTCTGCCATGATCAAGCATGTGGCGGTCACTTTGGCCTAAGAAAAACTACGGAAAAAGTTTTCCATTGTGGCTTTTATTGGCTAACGTTATTTAAAAATACACATGATTATTGCAAAACTTGTTCATAGTGTCAGCACTTGGGTCGGATTTCACGTAGGAACGAAATTCCGCTCCAATCAATCTTGGTTGTTGAGATATTTAGTGTGTGGGGAATTGATTTCATGGGCCCGTTTTCCAACTCTTTTGGGAACTTATACATTCCCTTAGCGGTTGATTATATTTCTAAATAGGTTGAAACAATACCGAGCTGTACCAATGACAATAAGGTTGTCGTTAAGTTCCTTAAAAAAATATATTTTCTCAGTTCGGGCACCCTCGTTCTATCATCAGCGATAATGGGACGCATTTTTGCAATCGGTCTTTTGAGACTTTGATGCGGAAATATTCAATTACCTCAAGCTTTCTACGCCCTATCATCCTCAAATGAGCGGGTAAACCGAGATCTCCAATCGACAGATCAAGCAAATTTTGGAGAAAACGGTTTCTAAGAATCGTAAAGATTGGTCCTCTAAACTGACTGATGCTCTTTGGACATTTCGTACTGCATATAAGACCGATCTTGGCATGTCTCCTTATCGGCTGGTGTTTGGGAAGGCTTGCCACCTCTCTGTCGAGATCGAACATAGGTTGATGTGGGCAATTAAAAAGCTTAACTTTGATTTTGACCAAATAGGCAGCTATCGGAAGCTGCAATTAAATGAGCCGAGCGAGCTTCGTGATGAAGCCTATGATAACGCGGTTATAGTAAATAACCGGACAAAGGTGTTTCACGACAAACACCTTTTGCGAAAAACATTCACATCGAAACAACAAGTCCTTCTTTATAATACCCGTCTCCATCTTCATCCGGGTAAGCTAAGATCTAGTTGGATATGACCTTTTATGGTGCGGTATGTATAACCGCACGGTGCAGTTGATGTAGAAAATGCTAAAGACGATTCCATTTTCAAAGTAAATGGGCATAGATTAAAACCACACTTTTCCGCTGACCCATCGGGGGAGCTCCTGTTCTTGCAGGAGCCGCTTTATCACGACTAATTTTCCTCCACCTCACCTCTATGCTTTGGTTTTCCAGCCATAAACAGTGGTAATACTGTTTCAACTAAGAATGGAGGTGTGTATATTAGTAGATCTAAAAGTAAAAAATAAAAAAAATTGTGTGTGCTAAGAACAAGTTTGGGGGAGGCTTTCCATTTGACTAACTATTGCCCCTATCATTCTCCACCCAAGTCTACAGGTTTTGAGCTTACAGGATGATATCAGTGAGGACACTGCTACAAACATGTTTGGAGGAAGGTTTGTATTTTTTCACGTATCATTTTGCACTATAAAAAAATCACTAAAAAAATTATGAAAATAAAAGTTAGAAAATGAAAAATACATATGAAAGAGAGGAAAATACTTAAGAAATGCAAGAAAATTAGATGTTTTAGAACGAAACTAGTAATACGTGGTCATGAGCTGTTGTCCCAAGGAAATTACTAGTCCGCGGATAGAAATATGTCTGAAAGATAGTCTCTATTCTTGAGTCCAAACTTCTGAATGTTGATACCCTACTATACGCACATACACACATGTTGGAACTTGGAATAGTAGAGAATACCTTGAAATACTCTTGCCTGAAAACCTTAGTATAAAACTAAAAAAATCAACAAAATATAAATGACACATAAAATAAAATTTAAAAGAAAAATGAACACTGGTTTTATAATTACTTAAGGCAGCATATAAAAAAATATAGCGAGGGTGCCTTATTACCTAGTGCCTTAGACCAACTGATTTGGGGGTCAATGCTAAGTCTTAGGTGTTGCAAGATTAGAATATTTCTAAGTACGCCATGACAAGTGAGCATATTCGGTAATCAGTTGGTTAATACCTCAAGAAATATTAACGGTCGCATGAAGAATGTGTGAGCAAATCCATTTAAGACATCACCGACTAAAAAGTACTAAGGAATATGGATAAAAGGTATGATAGCTTGAATTGAATTCTCCAAGTGTGGTGATGACTTTTACACACACGTAGCGGTATATGATCAATGTTTGGAGGAAATGTAAGGAGGGAGAGTAAAGACGATATTTTATTGAGAGAGGATGTGATTTCTGACATCTTTTCAAGACCATTAAGATAGGGCTCATGATAACTAAAAAGCCATTGTAGTTTGAAACTCTTATTTTCAAGTTTTTCTTTCTTATCTTTGCATGTAATTTTCGTCTTCTTTCCTTTATTTTCTAAATTTTTGGGATTTTATGGGTGAAATCCGCTGAAAACTCTCAGAAGACAATACTCCTCCTATTAGGGACACCTAGAAATTTAAAGATTTGTTGCACGAGCTAAGTGTAATCGTGTTGTTTATGAAAGTGTGCTAGGTTTTTCTTTTTCTTTTTAAAATAAAATAGTTTGCTCGGGACGATCAAAAGATAAGTTTGGGGGTATTTGATCAGTCAAATTTATTGCACATTTTTATGGTCATTTTCCCTATTATTATTAATTACTAAAAGATATTATTTGTAATTTAAGAACATATGTGGGTTTATTAGTAAAAAGATTTTTGTTATATGTTTCTTAATTTATAATTAATATAATTGGGGGAATATATGCATATCATATTTAAATAAAATATGCATGAGATTATTAATTATTAAAATATGCATATCATGTCATATCAAATATTCTTAACCATTATTATTAAGATATCATATCATATCAATCTATTAAGTAATTTAAATAAAAATTAATTGGAATATTATCTCAAATAAACCAAATGCTACAAATGATTTGATTTGAGATATTGTGCAGGTATTAAAATAATAAATCAATTCAGGCTACAAACACAAGTAAAAGATCAGATAAAATCAAGTTAGCAAACCAAATATACCGAATTTTAGGAACAAATTGAAGAATCTTGCAATCGCAGAGAGAAAAATATATTTTCAAAATATATTCATCAGAAGAATCTCCAAAAATCGAGAAAAGAACCCACAAAAAATCTGGAGGCGAGATCACACTAAGAGGCGGCAGATCCGCGGTGGAAAGGGGCTATAGGCGGCGGTTCCGTGGTTCTATAATGGCCGTTGGATGTGAATTTTCAGGGGCTTGATCGTTTTTTTACATTCTTTAAGATGACGTCTATGGTTTCAAGTTCCAGAGCCTATATAAAGTACCGAGAGCAATCTAGGGTTATTATCTATCTATCATCTACCGATCGAGCAATATAGATTTATTGAGCAAATTAGGGTTTTTAGTTTTTTTAGTTTTTCTCAGCAATTAAATTCTTTAATGCAAAAGTTTCAATAAAATATAGTTTTTTTTAATTTTGTCTCATTACTTTTCCGCATTTATTTTTCGCATTTACTTTCCGCATTTACTTTCCGCACTTTTCTTTTTTGTTTAACTTTTGGGTTCCGTATTTTTCTACCTTTCTTTTACTTCATTTTTCCTAACGAGCGAGTAAATTCTCGCTTGTTAGGTTTGTAGGATAGGGTAGCAAAATGGATGGATGAAAAAAATCTTTTAACTTCTTGTTATGTTTTAATTTTTATAAACTTTAGCAAAATGAGTCTTAACCCTTTTATTCGGGCGTGCTATCAATTCATGATAGTTCGACCATGATTAGAGATTCGTTAATACTTGCTTTGTTGAGGGCTTGAGATAAATAGAGATCAATGGAAGGACAAGGGTCAGTAGAGAGAAACCCTAATCCTTCCAAGAACCCTAATCCACATTCATCGCTATTTCTTTAGTATTAAATAATTAAAAAGATAAAAAGAATTATTTTTAAAACTCCATCCTTTAACTACTCAATCCAAAAAACCCTACAAACCCTTCTCTTATAAAATTTTCAAATCTCTTTAATATATAAAGATAAAAATCTGACATTTTTTTATTAACTCATTTAAAATAAGAAAGATAGTTCACCATTTCCCTGTGGACGATCCGTACTCACTATCGGCTAGCTATTGCGACACCGTTATTGGTTGCGGTAACTAGAAACCACAAAGACACAGCTTTCGCATCAATCACCAAGCGGATATGACAAATCTGGAATTTACTGTTCACTTTACCTTATAAAATTCATTATCAATTTTAGAAAAATCATTAGCACATGTTGTTTAGTTCGTTACAAAGCTAACTAAGAATACTATAACCATATGAAAGATTTATTTACAAAATAAATTGTTTAAATAACGTAAACCGCAAATGAAAGTACCTCTGAACTGCTATTCAGGGAAATTCCAGCAACAAACTTTCAATTTCAAACGGTCATAATTTTTTGTAGGAATAACCTAAGATGGTTTAACTTATAAAAATGAAAACCTTATTGAATCATCTTTATTTTGGTATATGACACGTCCATTTTGGAGGACGTTTGTTATTTTTAAACTATTTTACAAATCAGGGTGGCTGAATTTCTGAACGGAACTTTCTTGTGCATGGTTAATCAGCACCATTTTTATTATTATTAATCGGATTGAATATACTATCATTATTAATGCTATTATCTATTCTCCGTCGAAAGACCGGGAAAGACTGACGTCTTGCAAGACTCTTAATTAGATTAATTAGATCTAGTTTTTATAGATTTTTATGAACCAATCAAAACGACAAATAGAATCAACTCGTTAAAACACATAAAAGGAATTTACCCGTCTCTGTGGATCGACCCGCACTCACCGGCTAGCTGCGAAGCGACGCCGTTTCTTGATTGCGGTAACTTACAATTTTTGACATCAATCAAATGGCGCCGTTGCCGGGGACGGCGTAATATTTCTTTTTGTGAATTTTCGGGTTGATATAAATTTTGAAAAATTATAAAAATCCGAAAATATAAAAAATAAAATTTTTTTTTGTCAAATTTGATCTGTTTGAAGGGTGTGTCTTTTGAATCTTGCAGGATCAGCGAAGAATTGAGGATCTGGAAATTTACAGAGGGACAAACAAAAATTAGTACATAAGAACAGGGAGGAATTCAAAGTACAGAACCACAGAAATTTTTTCAGAGCGCGATCCCACCAATCGACCGCGTTTCCGCCGCATAGGGGGCCAATCTGCCGCGGTTCCGCGCTCTTAGTGCCACGTCAGCGCACCAAATTTTGCTGGTTTGATTTCTCCTTCTCCCCTCTGTCAACCTCCATATATCTCTCTGTAAAAAGTTTTCTGCAGGAATTCTTTGCGTAAAGAGTCTTTCTCCCCCTTCTAAATAACAGATCTCTGCAGGTTTCTTTGCGCCGCGCTAAAAATTGATTGCAAGTGAAATTTTATCTGTTTTGCATAATTTAACCGGACTCTAAGGGGCTATTTGACCAAACTCAGATTGGGTGGGGATTTCATCACCCTTCCCAGGACCCCAGAAAACACCTAAAGCATTTTGCATCGACCACAACTAATTAAAAATATTAGACTCAGACCTAAGGACAGCGAGCTCAATAGGAAAAGGACTAGGGTAGGCATCAGCCGTTTATCCTAACCGACATTGCGGTGTCTAGGCTAGTGGTTATTAATTAGGCCACTGTAGTGGTGGTTCCTTCCCACTTACCTGGCCGTACTTGTCCGTGAAGAGGCGGTTTGAGGTCTATTTCTAGCCCTAGTTAGGAGCTGTTTAGTAGACCTAGGCGACCCTAGATCTAGGCCTGATTGTGCATGTGTGGTTGATACAGTTGTGTCACGAGTCCGTCTTCAAAAACTTTTTTGCAAAACTCACACATAAATAAAAGAAAAAGAAAAAGAAAAAATCTTTTAAAAACTTGCAACTTGCCGCTAAAGAAAACTTGCAAACTCACTTCCACCACTTCTTCTCACTGACGTTATCTTACCCCCACATTCTGTTTTTCTTTTTTTTTTCTGACTGCACTACCCTTTAGTGTATGTCATTTTGGACTAGGGATACTAACGCCCGATTAGTCCGTGTTTCGTTGGTACCGACCAACGAACCCTTCGGCGAACCCTTCGTCGAAATTCCCTCCATTTCCTTACCTCCACCTTTAAATTCTTCTTTCGAAGGTATGTCGGGATTCAACCCCAACGATACCTTACCGACGGGAATGATTCCACCTCCGCCAGGTGCGAATAACCCGAATCTACCGCCTGTTGTAGCGCCCGCACGAGTTGCGCTCCAGGATCTCTTCTACCCCGTCCGCACTTCTTTACCTACATGTCTTTCACCCCCACCGGCAAATGGGGATAATTTTGAAATAAAACCACACTTCATCAATATGCTGCCTAAGTTTCATGGTTTGGAATCCGAAGATGCATATATTTTCATTAATAAATTCCAAAACGTTTGCGCCATGATGAAGACAACCCAATTAAGTGATGACGCAATAAGGCTAAGGGTCATTCCTTTCACCTTATGTGACCTAGCCGAGAAGTGGCTATACAGCACCGCATCACATTCCATTAGAAATTGGGACGAGTTTGTGAGAGCTTTTCTGAAAAAGTTCTATCCTCACCACAAAACTGCTAGAATCCGAAACGAGATTATACAATTTTCACAGCTTCCTTCCGAACCATTTTGGAAGTGCTTCGAGAGATTTAAAGACCTACTTGTTCAATGCCCTCATCATGGGATAGAAAATTGGCAACTTTGCCAAACTTTATACGAGGGATTGAACGCAGCAACGAAGCAGTTGCTAGAAACAATATGTCAAGGTCATTTTCTCTCCAAGTCTAGCGACGAAGCTTGGCAGTTTCTTGAGGACCTAAGTGAGCAAACAATTCAGTGGGAGAGTACCAAGACCACATCATCTTCTTCAGTTGGTCAATCTAGGGCAGGCATACATCAAATAGATATGTCGATAGCTATGAAGGCCGAGATGGCCTCACTTATGAAAAAGCTAGAAGCCATTGAGACAAAAATCTCATCGACTTCTCCTACCCCTACTCTACCCACACGAACTGTTTGTGCTTGTTGTTCGAACCCATCGCATTTAACCGAAGAGTGTCCTTATAATGCACCTATTCAAGGACAGGATCAAGTCAATGCTGCATTTCAGCAACGACAAAGAAACGATCCGTACTCTTCGACATACAATCAGGGGTGGAGGAGTCACCCAAATTTCGCTTGGAACCAAAATCAACAAGTCCAAGGGAATAACAATTTTCAAAGAGCTCCTCCACAACAACAACAAGCACCCTTACAAACTCAAAACCAGCAACCTTTCCAACAACAACCTTATACAAATCAAACGAACAATTTGGTTCAACCAAATGATGATAAGGTTACCTCGCTCGAAAAAAGTCTAGATGCATTTCTTAAGCAAACTACAGAATCCGCAGCAAGATTTGAAAGTTATGTTCAATCTTTAATGAATAACAATGCCTCACACGATCAAAGTATCAAATTTATTGAGGCACAAATTGCACAATTAACTGCTGCGTTGAGCGAGAGAGAAAAGGGAAAGCTTCCATATCAACCATTGCCCAATCCCGGTCACGCACAAAACGCATATCACAATCACAATGTAAATGCGGTGACCACGTTGAGATCCGGAAGAGAGTTGCAAAATAATGTGGAAACTAGTGATGACATCCCCGCCGGTGGTTCTTCTTCTTCTTCCCCTTCTTCATTTTCTTCACTTCCTTCTTCACCTTTTTCTTTAGAGCCTATTCTCCACCCTTCACATGGCTCTACTTCTTCTAGCTCTAACGGACCCATTTCTCACAACACGAACACAGCTACACCGGGATCCGTTCCTAATCCACAGTCTGCTCCACAAACATTTGACTCAACTAATTTTCAAAATGCACCATTTCCAAACAGGTTGAGTCCTAATAAACCAAATACACAAGTGGAGAAGATTGTGGAGATATTTAAGCAGGTTAGCATAAATATACCTCTCTTGGATGCTATCCAACAAGTCCCTTCATACGCGAAAATCTTAAAGGGATTATGCACTTCAAAGAGAAAAGCATCTCAAGTACCCAAGAAAGTGCTAGTGGCTAGTGCAGTGAGCAATGCTATTAACCACCATCAAACCTTACCCCAAAAACGAAAGGACCCCGGCTGTCCTACTATTTCAATTACAATTGGGGATAAGAAAATTAATCGAGCACTTTTAGATCTTGGGTCTAGTGTTAACCTGATTCCCTACTCCGTGTACGAACAATTAGGGGTTGGAGAGTTGAAACCCACTCGTTGCACTCTCCAAATGGCTGATCGATCAATCACCTATCCAAGGGGTCAACTAGAGGATGTGTTGATCAAAGTCGGGGAATACATATTCCCCGTTGATTTTATCGTTATGGATACACAACCTGTTGCTAACCCAAGAAACCAAATTCCGGTGATTCTTGGTCGACCATTTTTGGCCACTTCCAATGCCGTAATAAATTGTCGCAATCGCTCCATGACTCTATCCTTCGGAAAGAGGTCTAGTGAGTTCAATATTTATAAGATGGGAAGTCTGCCCCCCGTGCCTAAAACTAGTACACGAGAAGTTTGCTCTATTCACGAAATCACACAGGAGGACTGCGAGCTTGAAAGATTTCTATTTGATGAAAACAGTTTTGACGCCACTAGTGCGTCCCTCCTTGAGCCTACTACCGTTGACACAACCGATGTTGATTATGAATGTTTCACTTTTTTGGATGATGACGACTCACAGCCCGAATATGAGTCGTTTGAATTTTTGGATGAGTCAGTCGAACCATCCGAATCGGTTGTTTGCAGTGATTTCGAACCTGTGTTAGAGTCCTTTGAGTTCGAGGTAGATTCCGCAATGATTCTTTCGCCTCAGAAATTCGAACTCACGCCCTTGCCGTCTAACCCTAGATATGCCTACATAGGTGAGAATGAGACCTTTCCCATTATCATATCGGCCTCTCTAGCCCTCGAGCAAGAGAATGCCCTCTTAATGGTCTTACAAGATAGGCGACAAGTTTTCGGTTGGACTATGGCGGACATCGAGGAGATAAGTTCCCTCATAAGTGAATATCATACACAATTGATGGATGATGCCATGTCAATAGAGGACCCACAGGAATATCTTGAGGGTATTGTGGTGAGTCAACCTCCTCCCTTAGAAGTTGAAATACCCCCCATTTCTTTTAATAAGGTACGAGAATGCCAACACTCCACTGATTGCTGATCATTTACATTCTCGTTTCGATGCATCACCATCACCTGTATATTTACCTCCACACCTCCCATACCACTACTTCTATCTTCCCCAATTCTTTGCGGACCACCACAACTTATTTTTCCACCACCCAATATTCTTTACTGATAAATTTTTCAACTGGTTGGTGTTGACGTTTGGTCTAGGCAAAGTTTGGCAGTAATGTCTAACATGGTTTAAATGAAGTTTGGGGGAGGGCCTTTTTGTATATATTTTTGTTTTTCTTAACAATAAAAAAAATTATAAATAAATAAACAGGGAAGTGCCGGTATTTTAACCCTCTTGGTTTAGTATGACAGTGAGGACACTGTCAAGTTCAAGTTTGGGGGTATGCTCGGTACGTCTTCTTCCTTCGCATTTATTTGTACATATTTTGCATTTGCATACTTATTTGAAAACCCATAAAAATTGAAAAAATTTAAAATTATAAAAATAATTGTATTCAATTTTGGCTAATTGACTTGATTTTGACTAATAGGTTAACTGGTTAGGAACAACTAGATCTTAGACTTAGTGAATTAAAAACCCTAAAAATAACCTTCCTTAAAGTTTAACAGTAGAAAGTATATGCCTTGTAGTTTATTTAGAAATAGGCAAATTTTGGGTTCACTTCTTGGGCTAAGTCGAAACAAGGGAAGAGTATTGATGTTCTTATTAGAATATAAGTTTGAAAAATAGTTCCTAGCTTAAGTCTAAATTCTGAAAATGTATACCCTACAATTTGCACATTCACGCACCTTGAAACTTGGAATAGTAGAAGAGACCTTGAAATGCTCTTGTCTAAAGTCCTTAGTACAATGAAAATAAAAAGAAAAAAAAAGTGAATAAAAAAAAATGGACACTGGTTTTTGTGGTTACTTAAGGCTGTAAAAATAGAAAAATATTTAGCGAGGGTGCTCCATCACCTAGTGCCTTAGACCAACTGGTTTGGGAGTCACTGCTAAAGCCTTGGGTATTGCAAATACTAGGAAGTACGCTTTAAAGTGCAAGCGCATTTTGTAATCGGTCGTTGGTACCTCAAGAAGTATTAACGGTCGCATGAAGGATGTGTAAGCAAATTTCATTCACCAACTAATTAGTACTTTAGACAACGGACGAGAGCATGATTGCTTGATTTGAATTTCCAAGTGTAGGGGTGATTTATACACACATGTGGGGTATGTGATTGGAATCTAGACAAGAGAAAGGAATGAAGAATAGAACTTGTATCTTTAATAGAGTTGATAAAAATTCCTAAGTGGAGATGGAACCCTAGAAGGAAAACTTAAGAAATGCCGAAAGCTAAGTAGGTCTACATAACATATATAATCTTAAGTTAAATAATGAGGAGTGTGAAGAATGTGGGTGGATAATTTGCGAGTCAAAAGATAATAGAATTCCTTGTTAGAAAACCTAATTGGAGAACAAAAGTCAATGGGCCAAGTTGATAGGATTTTGTGGGTGTAATCCGCTGAAAACCCTCAGGAGACAACACTCCTCCTACTAGGGACACCTAGAGGTTTAACGGCTTGTTGCACGTGCTCAGTGCAATCGCGTTTTCCTGCGAAAGTGCGGTTAGGATTTTAGTGAATAAAATAATAAGTTTGCTCGAGGACGAGCAAAAGGTAAGTTTGGGGGTATTTGTTCAGACCATAATATTGCATTTATCATTCCCCTATTCTTATCCTTTTTATAAATAAATAGGTACTCTTGACGCACGTTTGTTGCATATTACAGGATACATGTTTCTGGAGCAAATACAGTGAAAAACAACAGAAAAAGGGACTTTTGACCAACAATTAGACGGATCTCAGTCAAGCCCAGTTCATATGGATGCAAGACAACGCAAGTCAAGGTGAAACGGTTAAAAGACCAATAACAATCTTCACTAAAGATCTGGAGAAGATTCAGAAGTCCAACAGAGAAAAGAAGAGTAAAAAGAGAAAGCCTAAGAAGCCAAAGAAAAAGCCCCAAAATCACAGAGCCTAACTCCTCAGTTTGGCCGCGGAACCGCGGCCAAACCTAGCCTGGCGCCGCGGTTCCGCGGCCATCAAGTACCCGTGTCGGTGCATATTTTCTGAGGCGGCGCGTCGGTGCAGATGTTAGGATTTTACGTGGGCAAATCTGTAATTTTGCATGTGCGAGAGTCTGTAGCCGTAGGTTTCCTATTTTCCTATAAATTGTGATTTTAGATCTGTAAAATGTATGCCTCTTTTCAATCAATAAAATTCAGAATTTCTGAGATAAAAATTCAGATCTGTTCTTCTTGTTTGGAGGGAGCCGTCAAGTAAGTGTTTTATTCTTTTAATTATAATGTTTTCTAATCCCCTAATGAGCGAGTAGTCTCCTCGCTTGTTAGGGTTAGCCTTAGGGAAAGGGTTGAGAGATGAGATCTCTCACCCCTTTCAATGCCACTTTAACCTAACGAATTAGAACTCCACGCATACGAGCACAACCGCTCCCTGCGGCATCCTACCCATCGAGGTAACGATGAACCGTAGTATAAAGGGCCGGTTACGCGCGTTTTCCGTGGGGGTTAGGTAATTATCAACAAAGGAAGAATACGAATCTAGAGGAAGAAACATCTTCCCAAAAGATTCGTATCCACTTTATTGATAATTAACTTAACATCTAATAGATCTAAATAAGTAGGCATTGAAAGCGGTGATGAAAAACATTAATCTCCAAAACTTCCCCTAAGCCTAACCCTAGCAAGACTCTTAATTAGATTAATTAGATCTAGTTTTTATAGATTTTTATGAACCAATCAAAACGACAAATAGAATCAACTCGTTAAAACACATAAAAGGAATTTACCCGTCTCTGTGGATCGACCCGCACTCACCGGCTAGCTGCGAAGCGACGCCGTTTCTTGATTGCGGTAACTTACAATTTTTGACATCAATCAGGGACGCTCTTCCTTGCAGGCGCAAGCCCCTGCAGTTAATTACTCTACCGTATCGCGGTAACCACCTTCTCCTTCTCAAGATGGTCATTTTGTGTCGTGTGTGTTTATTTTATTTTTGGTTGCCCGTGGATTGTATACGGAGACTAATTTATGTTGTCGCCCGTAGGGCGTGGATTAGTCCAAATCCGTATTTTTTTAGATTTGGGTTTTGGGTTGGGTTTAAGGATCGTTAATCTCATTTGAGACTAAGATCAACTTAAACGTTTGTTAAGGATACGTTAGTCTAATTTTAGACTAAGATCAACTTAACCATTTGTTAAGGATACGTTAGTCTAATTTTAGACTAAGATCTACTTAACAGGATCATTTAGATCCAACAAAAGAGTATTTGGGCTCTATTGTTTTAGTTTAGGGACTTTGCGGTCCAGTTTAAAGACGTCATAGTCTGTAAAGTTTAAAGACATCACAGTCTATAGAGTTTAAGGACCTCACAGTCTATAAAGTTTAAGGACATCATAGTCCAGTTTGAAGACGTCATAGCCTATGTTGTTTTGGTTCAACCGTTTGGGGATGTACCAAAAGTTATTGGTTATTAGGACCCTCTATCTCTCTGAAGACGTTGACGCACTACAACGATATATATCAGAGGTATGAAGAGAAGTATCCATGAACCAATATCCCGATTTGGGGGAATGGGATGAATATCGGTTTAGATGTCATTTGTTAGGAGAACACTAGTCATCTTTGGGACTAGGATTGGTTTGGAGAGACCTGAACATGGGGGCTCAGTTGATTGGTGACAAAAAGGGTCTTGGCTTCGAAAGACTTGGCTAATTTGAGTTAAGGTTGATTTTCCTTAATCACCCCATAGTGCTAAGCACTGAATTAGTGTTAAATATTGGACTTTGGAGGAGCTCACGTGTGAACACGTGCGGGGCCCCGAAGTGGGCATTGTTCCTTGAGTTTATTCCCTCATATATATATATAAAAGTGCTGAGCACTTGGCTCACGTGTGAGCACGTGCGGCGCCTGAAGTGAGAACTGTTATCTGGATTTTATTCCTCTTTCATTTATAAGTGCTAAGCACTTGGTTCATCAAACAGTCACGTGCAGACACGTGAGGTGCCTTCAAAATGCGAGCACCGTCTTTGGAATTTTTCTCCCTCTTTTATACACCACTGTTTGGGGGTCATGTGGGAACACGTGAGGTGCCCCCAAAATAGGAGCTATCTTGGGTTTATTCCCCTTTTCCTTTTCTGAGTGCTAAGCACTATCGGGTTACGTGAGATAACGCGAGACACTCTGAAGAATGAGAATTGCCTTTGTTTTATTCTCCTTTTCTTTTTCTGAGTGCTAAGCACTATCAAGGGATCACGTGAGGTCACGTGAGACGCCCCCAAATTGAGATGTATTTTAGATTTACTCCCCTTTTTGAAAAGTTTTTTCGGTGGTGCACCAAGAGTTATTGGTTATTGGGACCCTCCACCTATCTGAAGACGTTGAAGAATTACAATGACATGTATCGGAGGTGTGGAGAGATGTACCCTTGAACCAAATTCCAGATCGAGGGGAGAGATCATGGTGGGATGAACATCATTTTAGATGCCATCCGTTAGGAGCTCATTAGCTATCTCTGGGACTGAGATCGGTTTGGGGGACCCTGAGCATGGGGGCTCGATTGATTGCCCTCGGGAGATTTGATCTAAGTTTGGCTAATATTGGCCTCTTATAGTGTTAAACACTAATATATGATTGGCGCTCACGTGCTCCCACGTGCGGCCTTAAAGTAGTGTTAAGCACTAGTGTATGATCAGCGCTCACGTGCTTCCACGTGAGGCGCTTGAAATAGTGTTAAAAACTAAGAATTTGAGGCGCTCACGTGGGATCACGTGGGGTGCTTGAAGTAGTGTTAAACACTAAGAATTTGACGCGCTCACATGGGGTCACGTGAGGCGCTGCTCCTCTGGGTTTATTCCCTTGTTACTTTTCTAAGCGCTATTGGGTCACGTGGGATCACGTGAGGCGCCCCAAGAATGGAAACTGCCCTTTGATTTATTCCCTTTCTGCTTTATAAAAGTTAAGCACTGCTTGGGGGTCACATGGAATCATGTGAGGCGCTCCAAAAATAGGGTTTATTCCCTTTTCTCTTTTATAAGTGCTGAGCACTTCTCAAGGGTTACGTGGGGTCACGTGAGGTGCTCAAAAAATAGGGTTTATTCCCTTTTCTCTTTTATACGTGCTGAGCACTTCTCAAGGGTCACGTGGGGTCACGTGACTAGATTTCATTCTTTCCCTCTTTGTTCCTCAAAGGTGCTCACATGGGATCACGTGAGCTTTTATGTAGCGTTTGAATGCTAATGAATCATCAGGCTATTCTTCTATGATTCCGAGGGATCAAGTTCTCCTTTTGTTCTTTGTAGGGATTAAATTCTTTTTAAAGGGTTAAACCCTAATTTCAGAGGAATTAAATTCCAATATGTTTTTTAAGAGTTAAACTCTTTTGGATTCAGTTCTTTCCCCTAGGTTTTAAATCGGCATGATAGAATCTCCCCGATGAGAATTAAATTCTCAACATGTGGGGAGATCCGCTTTTGCAGATCTTAACCGGAGGAAGAACTAAGTTCTTTTAGAAGAGTTAAACTCTTAATTTGAGAATTAAATTCTCTTTTTGTGGGAGCTTTTGAGAGGGGTTCCCCTTCTTTAGAGAATTAAATTCTCTTTCTATTTTTCTTCCCCTCTCCCTCTGTCTCCTTTTTTCTCCTCTCCTTGCTCCTATATATAGGAGAAGAAAAGGAATCAATTTGTTAAGAAAATCCCTTATTGAGAGATCATGATTGATTCCATGATCTTTTAGATCAATTGGTGAATTTTATTCACCGTTGGATTTTTAATCCAAAAGCTCTCTGTTTAACAGAGAAGATTTCTTATTTGTTTAACAAGATTATGAATATCTTGTTAGTTTTAACAAGATTAGAATTTTATTCTATCATATCTTTTTAGTTTAACAAGATCAGAAATGTATTTTCTTAATATGGATATCTTGTTAACATAGAATTTTTTTCTTGTTATACGATTAGGAAAATATTTTCCTATGATAAATTTTTATTCTATCAAATGATCACCGCTGGATCTTTGATCCAAGGGTCCTCTGTTTAACAGAGAAGATCTTTCTGATTTGAGAAAGATCAGGAAAATATTTCCCAAAATAGAATTTAATTCTAGAATTTGATAGGAATATTTTAAATTAGGGTGCTCACATACTTTGCATGTGATTGGAAAAAGCACTAACGTGTTTAACACGTGACCCCCAGTGTGGGTTTTAGCCTGTGTATGTTCAGAGCGCTCACGTGTGTAACACGTGAGGCATGTTTGGCCCTTGGTTATTTATGTTCAGCGCTCATATGCTTTGCATATAATCGCCCACGTGTTTTATACGTGAAGCCTGTTTGGCCCTTGGTTATTTATGTTCAGCGCTCATATGCTTTGCATATTAACGCCCACGTGTTTTACACGTGATGCCTGTTTGACCCTTGGTTATTTATGTTCAGCGCTCATGCTTTGCATATGTGCGCCCACGTGTTTTACACGTATGCCTGTTTTTTGAGGATTCTCCCCTTTTTTTGTAAGAGAACAAGTAGCTCTTGACCGAAAATTTTGACGGGAACAAATGCCCCCACTACTTTGCCTACGTAAGCATGTACGTGGGTGAAGTAGTGCAGAGTTATGCATGGCAATAGAATTGACGGCTTAGGGGACAAGTTTAGAGTCCTTGTAGCCTAAGACTTTTTTCATCTTCATGAGCCGTAAGGGTCTCAAGAAGGTTTTTTCTCCCTACAAGTCGAGAGGATCTCGTAGATGTATTTTCTCCTTAGGAATCGTGAGGATTCCTAAGTGCGTTTTCTCTTGAGAGTCGTAAGGATCTTACAAGAGAATTTTCTCCCTTACAAGTCGAAAGGACTCGTAAGTGGTTGTTTCCTCCTTGTCGATATTCGACTTGGGAGAGTGTGGCCCGTGGATAGTTCATCTTGACCTCCTTGTAGAGCAGTGATGACTTAGGAAACAGGTTTAGAGTTGCCGCCTAAGACTTTTCAACTTTATGAGCCGTGACGGTCTCATAAAGACTTTTCTCCCTACGATTCGAGAGGATCCCATAGGTGTATTTTCTCCCTAAGAGTCGTGAGGACTCATAAGTGTGTATTTTCTCTTGAGAGTCGTGAGGATCTCACAAGAGAATTTTCCCGCTTACAAGTCGAGAGGACTCGTAGGTGTTGGTTTCCCTCCTTGTCAAGATTTGACTTTGGAGAGTGTGGCCCGTGAATAGTATGCAATAGTCCATCTTGGACCGACTTGCAGGGCCCCAGTGCTTAGGAAACAGGTCCTTATCCCTGTTTCCTAAGGCTTTTCCCTACGAGTCGAAACGAATCGAGATGTTCTCGCAAGGACACTAATTTCCTTACGAGTCGAGACGAATCGAGAAATTCTCGCAAGGATGTCCTAACATCATAGTTAACCTCTGCTCTTTACGACAGAGGTCTGTTAGGGTCTGTGGTACTAGGGTTTTGTTCGTCGTACCGTCGCGTTGGCTGATGTATTCCTCGATAGGAAATCTTGCTGTTCGAGTAGCCTCGCGAATGTCATGTTTCTGATCCCTTCAGGGACTGGACAAGATGTCTTCAAGCAATCTTCTAGGTAGTATTACCGTCGAAAGAGCGAGCGTTAGGGATATTCCATGTCGCTTTTTACTTGAGGTTAGGCTCAGTTTGGGAACCTCGATGAGTCATAACCACTCCGCGCTGGTGTGGGATGATCTCCGATAGTCTTTCAGATTTTATTTGAGTTGCCGTCAAGACCCTGAAGCTTGGGATTTTCCTTTGCTTCGCTTTGCTGACGTTGCGTCTGCTGTAACGAGACGAATGTCGAGGTGGTCTGTGAACCGTTGAGATTTGGAACTAGGGACTTTGCCGTAGCTCCGCTTTGCTGACATTGCGTCTGTTGTAACGAGACGAATGTCGAGGTAGTCTCGAGGTTGTCTGTGAACCGTCGAGATTTGGAACTAGGGACTTTGCCGTGGCTCCGCTTTGCTGACGTTGCGTCTGCTATAACGAGATGAATGTCGAGGTGGTCTCTAGGTTGTCTGTGAACCGTCGAGATTTGGAACTAGGGAATTTGCCGTGGCTCCGCTCTGCTGACGTTGCTGTAACGAGACGAATGTCGAGGTGGTCTCTAGGTTGTCTGTGAACCGTCGAGATTTGGAACTAGGGACTTTGCCGTGGCTCCGCTTTGCTGACGTTGCGTCTGCTGTAACAAGACGAATGTCGAGGTGGTCTCTAGGTTGTCTGTGAACCATCGAGATTTTGAACTAGGGACTTTGCCGTGGCTCTGCTTTGCTGACGTTGCGTCTGCTGTAACGGGACGAATGTCGAGGTGGTCTCTAGGTTGTCTGTGAACCGTCGAGACTTGGCTCTCTTTCTGATGGAGCCTGGTGGGATGATATGATTCCCTCTTTGTTTGTGCCCCTAAATTGTATACAGGGATCGATGTGATCTCATCTGTAGGGCAAAAGTTTCATTCTTTCATCATTTTTTATTTCTTTCCACGATGCTCTATCATTTTAGCTTTTTGTATCGCGAAAGTCGCGATTGCCCAATCATTTCGGCTATTTTTCGCGGTGCCCAATCATTTCGGCTATTTTTGTTTTTACTCGCTGCTTTTTATTGCGAGTTTCCCAATCATTTCGGCTATTTTTGTATGCATATTTTTTACTTGCTGATTTTGTTGCAAGTTGCCATATCATTTCGGCTATTTCATATGCATTTATGGCTCACTGATTTCTTGCCGCTAGTATGGGACTTAGGATCTGATACCGATTTAGGCATCAGCATCGCTACAACTGGGATATTGCCAAGGACGAATCATCATTTGCTTTTGTCGGTTCGAACAAAGGCGGCTTAGCAAACAGGGTTAAGATCCTGTCAACTAAGGCTTTTGACTTAATGAGCCGTAAGGGCCTCATAAAGGTATTTCTCCCTACGAGTCGTGAGGATCTCGTAGGTGCGTTTTCTCCTTAAGAATCGTGAGGATCCTCAAGTGCGCGTTCCCTTATAAGTCGTAAGGATCTTATAAGAGTGTTTTCTCCTTATAAGTCGAAAGGACTTATAAGTGGTTGTTCACCGTGTGAGCATATCCCTAGTCGCTGGTGGGACTTTGTTAGGGAAATGTTTATTCGTACCCGTGGATTGTATACAAGGGTCAATATTGAAACACTTGTAGGGCAAAAGTGGGGTGTATGACGGCTTAAGCACAGGTTCAGATCCCTTTAGCTTAAGCTTTTGAATCCTATGAGCCGTGAGGGTCTCAAAGAGGAATTCTCCTTACGAGTCGTGAGGATCTCATAAATGTGTTTTCTCCTTAGGAATCGTGGGGATTCCCAATTGTGTTGCTCCCTTATGAGTCGTAAGGATCTCACGCAGGTATTTTCTCCTTACAGGGTCAAGAGGACCTTGCAAGTGTCTTTTAACGAGATTGCGCCCTTTCGGGTTTTCACAAACTCGCCGGTAGTCCTGCTATTTTTACTCATGGAGCCCTTTCGGGTTTTCATCCGTTCCCATCTTGCTTATAGACGTACCCCTTTTTTTTTCTTTTTTTTTTTATGTCAGCCTTGGGATGCTGCGGTCCATAGTAGTTTATAGACGTCTCGGTCAGGCGTAGTATTTCTTTAAGAAACGTCCGTTTATTGGCCTGAAGGGTCTTTCGCCATGCATATTCATGAGCAAGTAAGCCCCACCCTGGTAGACTTTGTCTATGATGTACGGGCCTTCATAGTTCGGCTCGAATTTCCCCCGTTTGGCACGATTGGGGATCATAGGTCTCTTGACTACTAGCACGAGTTCACCTTGGCGGAATGTTCTCGGCCTAGTCAATCTCTCGTATGAGCGCATCATCTTTGCTTTGTAAGCCTCCAAGTTTTGCTGCGCCATGAGCTGGGTTTCGTCAAGGGCGTTGAGCTCCTCAAGCCGAAAATGAGCATTCTCTTCGTCCGTTAGCTCGTAATGAACTGCCACTCGTAGAGAGGGTCACTCAATCTCCAAGGTGAGTACTGCTTCAGTGCCGAATACTAATGCATACGGCGTTGTGTTTGTGGCCGTTTTGAACGTAGTTCGATACGCCCAGAGAGCTTCATGCAGTCTCTCGTGCCAGTCCTTCCTATTTCGAGACACCGTCTTCTTTATGATCTTCATCAAGGTCTTGTTGAAAGCCTCGGCTAGACCATTAGCTCGTGGATTATAGACCGAAGAGTATCTCCAGTCTATATTATGCTGCTGTACGAAGCGGCTGATTTTGTGACTTCTGTAGGCCGGCCCGTTATCGGAGATAATCCGTCGTGGAGTGCCGAACCGATAGATGATGCGTGTCTTGAAGAAATAGAGGATATTATCCGTCTTCACTTCTCTTAGTGGTACTGCTTCTGCCCACTTGGAGAAGTAATCAGTTGTCGCCAGTATGAACCGATGTCCTCTAGACGATGCTGGTTCAATGGACCCGATTATGTCAGTTCCCTACATTTCGAATGGCCAGCTAGCCACCGTTGGATGTAGCGGATTTGGATGCTGGTGGATAAAGTCCCCGTGAATCTGGAACGAGTGGCACTGCTTCGCGTATTCGAAGCAGTCTTGGATCATTGTGGGCCAATAGTAGCCCATCCTTTTGATCTTCAGTTTCATCTTCGGACCAGCTTGGTGAGAACCGCAGAGTCCGTCATGAGTTTCTTGGACGACTCTCCTTGCTTCTTCAGGTCCCAGGCATCTTAGCCATAGAGAATCAAATGATCTCTTATATAGAGTATCATTGACGAAAGTGAAGGTTAGAGCTCGTTTCATGAGCTGATGTCTTGAGGATGCATATTCAGGTGTTCGACGGGATTTGAAGTAGTCTATAAAGACTTCTCTCCAATCCTTGACCTTTTCCTGGTCCTCTATCTGTAGGGCCGCTTGCTTGGTCGCTTCCTTTTCTTCAAACGACTCCGGGGATATTTCTGCCTATGCGAGAACCCAGCGACTTTGCACAACGATCCTCACGTCATCGAGGTTTTCGTCAGCTAGTTCTTTAGCAAGTTTGGCTAACGCATCTGCTTTGCTATTTTCCGCATGCGGTATTCTTTCCAGGGCGTAGGTAGGGATTTGAATCAGCAATTGTTGCACTCTCTCGCCGTACTTCACCAACTCTGGTTTGCATGTTTGATAATCGCCGTTCACTTGGCTAACGACCAGCTGAGAGTCTCCATATATGAGAAGGTTTTTGATTCCCATGTCGACAGCGATCTCAAGTCCTGCTATCAAAGCTTCATATTCAGCTTCATTGTTTGTCCTCGGCTCTGTTAGGGAAAAGCAAAAGCGCATTATCCCTCCTTGTAGAGTCACGAAGATGAGGCTTACCCCAGACTTGATTATGGGGGAGCTGTGGTTTCGCTTATTCATGGAAGATGCCCCGTCTAAGTAGAGTTCCCACCGGGTGTTACTCTCTCCTTTCTCCCCGTCGATTGTGTCAAACGCATGCTCGTCTGGAAATTTCCAATTTAAGGGTGAATCGACAGGTATAGGATGCTCGGCGAGGAAGTCGGCTATGGCCTGGCCTTTCTGTCACGACCCAAAAATTTAGCATGTGACGGCCCTTAAACTACGTAACGTCTCTAGACGTAACGTAATTCAAGTAAGCCAAAAACCCAGCAATCTAAACCATCAAAAGTAGTAAGTGATAATAACATTGTTAAAACTTTTGAAATCTCAATCAAATTCTTTAAAGTTCCAATTTATTCCCTTTAAAAATTTGGCAGCATCTCCTTTGTAAAACAGGCCCCCAAAAGGGTACAACATAAATATATAAGTAAAGCATCCCCAACGGGAGCAAATCCATGCCCAAAGACGGAAAACAACCACCACAAGCAAATATACGACGCCGTAGCGAAGAAAAAGATGATATAAATAAAACTGCATAAAAGACCTTCAAGTCACAAAAATAATATACAATATCGTCCTCACAACTCGTCTCGAAGTCAATACTTGATAATGGTAGATGGAGAGTACAGGATACAACAAATATACAATGAGCAAAATCGGATAACCGCAAAACCCACCTAGCAAAACTGCACCCAGTCAGCCGTAGCGGTATCCGCTGCAAAAAATGATACGATGAGATGAGGATAGCCCTGCCTCTGACTGCTCTGAGGGACAACCTGTACAACCCTGTGGCACAACGGGGTTGAGTTGCCAACTCGTGAATAGTAAATAACATATGCAGGTAATCGCAAGTATGCACGTACTGCGCTAATCTATCACATGCAAGCTGATAGCAATAACTAGCAATATGTATATGCAACAGTCATGAAAGGTACTCTATCAGGTACTACAAATACATGAAGCAATGCATATCAAATAAGTGCGGAGTATAAAATAAAATATGTCATCCTCATATCGGGCACATAGGCCCCTCATATCGGACACATAGGCCCCGGGCATATAGGCCCCTCATATCGGACACATAGGCCCCTCATATCGGACACATAGGCCCCGGGCACATAGGCCCCTCATATCGGACACATAGGCCCCTCATATCGGCCATAATATCGGCCTTCATATCGACCATAATATTGGCCCGCTCATTGAATCAGCCCATATATATAATGAATAAGAATACTTGCACAGATCATTATGATGATATATTATTATAGGCATACATATATAACAACGTCCCATACCACTGATATATATATATATATATATATATATATATATATATATATATATATTAGGTGTACATATATAACAGCGTCCCATACCACTGTTATATACATACGAGTATATTTACATATATATACCAGCGTCCCATACCACTGCTATATACGCAGGAGTAAAACATCCAGAAACATCATATGAAATCCATATTACAATGCGAAATCCATGAAATATAATATATGCAACATGAAATAGTAATATGAGCATATAAATGAAGAACCACTATTTAACCGCAACAAGTTATTAAGTATATCATGCGGTTCCTAATTTCTCCGAAACCAAACGCAACATCATATAAAGGTGATCATGTAGCTATAACCAAGTATGTGTAACCATGTCGGTATAGTAAGATATGTGTATCTACCTATCAGTAATGATATAATACCCCCAGGTATATGTGTAGCTATGTCAAGTTAGGTATGCGTATATACATGTCAATAATAATACAATACCCTCCAAGTATATGTGTAGCTATATCAAGGTATACGGGTGTACCTGTAAGTATGTATACAAGATGTACATGTAGCTATGTCTCATATATGTATATACCTATCTCTAATGGTACAATACTATATAGGTATATGGGTAGCTAGCAAATAGTCATGGCAAGGCATATGTGTAAGCATGTAGGTATACAGGTATGCTATATGTCATATGCACAATGAAATATGAATCAATGTCTCAATGTCCCTAACCCATACAATCTCACGTATGTATAAGTGTTGTGCGTGTCATGGCAATTATTGACGGTGTGAGTGGTATACAATCAGTGCTCGTGCAACATGAGCCGTCAATAATAGTGCAGTGTCCAAAGGGTACAAGTCTAAGCACAACAAGTAATAGTATGCAATGATGTATATGCGCAACTCTATATTTACAATATAAACATGCGACTAATATCATATCATATCTAGACCTGACGCATAACGCTATGCGGACGATTCCCCTGTAGATGTTAAATCTACCCACAGATGATCCTGGGGCTAAGTAAAGCCAATCACTCACTTTCCCTTCTTCGCAGTGTCCGAAGTCCCCGTCTGCGTCCTTAAGATCAAAAACAGCAATAACATGTGTATATTAGCAATCGACCAAAACCACGTACAAACTACGTTTGACCGACGCATCAATTCTAAATGTACTCTCAAGTGTTCATCTAGTGGCTAACGTGTGTAGCGACACTACGAACCCAACTCAAGAGCAAAATCTACACAAGCACACGCACCGTGTCGGATAACGTAACATACGTAATCGTAACACAAGAAACTAGCTATGTGATCCCAGATTTTGTATACAGTGAAAACCCAAAAATCAAACAGGACCAAATACACCAAAACCAAAGCAGACAGCTACCTACAAAAACCCAAACCCAAACTCCCCTAGTCGGTCGAGGTCGCCGGAATCGCAAGGAATGTCGCTGGCCAAAACCAAGCCCCTGGGGTTCGTGCTTCAGGTGAAGCCTTAGGGTCTCTGGTATAACACAACTACACTGCTAGATTTTCTAGTACACACTCTGGGTCACAGTAGATAACAGATATCATATAATGACACTAAAAATACAATATGTGCATGAAACGATAATTTAAGTGTTCTAAACTGAAACTACAAGGCTACACAACATAAAAAGCACCTACTTAACAGATAGAGATCATTACCTACTCTCACAAGCTCAAATATCCTAGCTTTCCAAGCTCCAATGGATCCTAGAGGCAACACAAGTCTTGAAAAAGGAATTTTGGTGATGTTTTGAAGAAGATTAGTGAAGGTTTAGTGAAGAGTGGATAAGTGTTCAGTTGAGGGAAGAGGGAGATGAGAGATAAAGATAGAGATGAAGTGAGAGAGAATGAGAGAGGGTGTGAAGAAAAGAGAGAGATAGGTGAGTGTAAGAGGGTGAGTGCACCCTTACATTAACTCCTCATTAATGCAAGCATTAAGCTCACCATGCCACCTCTCATCCAAACAAAACCATAGAAATATCTCACAACAAAATATCTAGAGGTTTAATCAAGGCAAAGGATTAGGTTAAAGCAAAGGATTAGGATTAGGCTTAAATTGTCATGGTCACTAAACTAGATTAGCACAAACAAACCCTCACATAAACATGCACATGTGTATGCAAGCCATAACAAATAATAATAAAATATTAATTAATTGTTATAAAATGTGAGGAACCAGAATTGGTAAACTTTTTACAGAAAACCCGCATTATCGCTTAACTAACACTAATCGAAAACCTAAGACGTTACACTTTCACTGCCTTGAGAGGTCGATAAGTTATCGAGAATTCCATTAAGAGTAGGGCCCATTTAGCGAGCCGCCCTGTTAGTATGGCTCTTGACATCAAATATTTGAGAGGATCCATCTTTGATATGAGATAGACCTCATGCGCCAACGCATAGTGCCTGAGCTTCGTTATCGTGAAGATCAACGCAGGGCAGTGTTTTTCAATAGGGGAGTAATTATTTTCTGCCCCCAGGAGCACTCGACTCAAATAGTAGAGGGCTCTTTCTTTCCCTTGGTCGTTTTCTTGTGCCATAGTGCGCCTAAAGAACCTTCAAGGGCAGTTGTGTACAAGATGAGGGGCTTTCCTTTGACCGGAGCGGTCAGTACTGGCGGATTCTGCAGGTATTGCTTGATTTCGTCCAGTGTGCTTTGGCATTTGCGATCCCAGACAAACGGAGTCCCTTTCTTCATTAGGTGACTGTAGGGGCGGCATTTGCCGGCAAGATTGGCCATGAACCGCCGAATATACGTGAGCTTCCCTTGGAGAGACCGCAGTTGTTTGAGAGTTCTTGGCGGTGGCATTTCCATAATCGCCTTGATCTTTGACGGGTCTATTTCGATACCTCGATGTCGTACGATGAATCTTAGGAATTTGCTTGAGGAGACTCCGAACGCGCATTTCAGAGGGTTCATTTTCAAGTTGTATTTCCGAAGACGTTGGAACACTATTTTTAGATGCTCCCAGTGCTCCTCATGCGATTTGCTCTTTACCATGAGGTCATCAATATAACACTCGACGATTTCGTGTATGAGGTCATCGAAAATCTTCCTCAGGTGTGCCAGAACGTTGTAATCCACCTTGTTTTTCTTGGGCGGGTCCTTGGCTGCCAGCTCTTCGACGACTCGGTCATCGAGGGTGATATCCTCAGGGACCTTTTCTTTCCCCTTATCCTTTTTGTTCGATCCTTTATTTATGGGTCCGAGATTCTTTTCAGGTAACGTGCGATTGCGCAGCTGAATGTTCTCACAAGTCTTCACTCTTCTGCTTCAGAGATGGATTCCTTAAAGAGAGGACCGAGGGCTATTTCTTCATCCGAATCGCTCCCAAAGGTGAGAACTTGTGATCCCCCGGAATCAACCATGTGACAGTTGCCGGTAGTTCCTTTGCTTTCTTCTGTCGTGCTTCTCTGTTCCCGACGAGTCTTGTGCTTCATTCGCTGAACGTGTTGTCGGTGGGCGACATATCCCTGCCACCAGTTTTTAAAGGCCATGCACTCTTCGGTAGGGTGTGCAATCTTCTGATGATATAAGCAGAAGTTAGTATGTACATCCGCTTCATCAAGATGTATACCGCCGGGAGAATTTTCTCTGAAAGAGGGCAATTTCATTCCCTTTGACAGGGCTCTAGAGAATCGTTTCCTTGTCTTAAGTTTGCTTTTGTCTGCGGCGGACGTGCTTCGATCTGGTTGGAGTGCTTCAACATTTTCATTCAATCGCCGGCCTTTGGCCTTTTCGAATATAACCAGTTCACGCTCTCGATTGGCTTTGCTTCTCTGACGGGCTTCATTCAGGAATACGTCAATCATCTCGTCTAACGATTTTAGGAGTTCTGGTTCGGGATCTGCCCCCAGTTTCTCTGCATTAGGAGCTTCTTTGCCATTTATCGAGTGAGAGATCATGTGGCAGCTCGCCACATAGTCTTCAGGTTCATCTGACGAGTCTTCTCCCTCATCATTGTCATCATCTCCATTCTCAAGGATGTGGTTGAGAAACTCTTGGAATGTGACCGGGGTTCGTGCTTTTTGATTATATTCTTCCAACGCGTCAATATGTTTTTGTAGGTCCGTGCGCTTGTCACCATGCTTCACGGGCTTTTTAGTCTTCTTCTTCTTCTTCGAAGACTTTGACGGCTGGGCCTGAGTGTTTTGATTATCGCTACCAATTCTTGGAGTCAGGCGCGGCTTCAGCATTCCCTCAATGATCTCGGGTTCCAGCGGACTTTTCCACCTGATTACCGGGTATGTTTAGAGATCCTTCAGTATTCTTTTCGTTTTAGCTGAAAGGGCCACCTCCTATGGGGCTTCCTCTATAAGTGAGCATGATGCCCCCGGTGTGTCCACCTTATTAGGAGCGTGAGGTTGTGGTGGGTTCACCTTCCATTTTTCGGATAACGCGAACTTACTTTGTTGGTACTGATCTTCGATCAAATTTTTGAAGATGTAACAATCTTCGATTGGATGACCTAACATTCGGTGATAAGGGCAGTAATTAGAATTGTTAACGTCACCTGGTTGCATTGGGCGTCTTCGCTCCGACAGAGTGATGAGCCTGTTGCGTAGCGCTAGCTCGAATAATCTCTTCGTCTTATCCGGAGGGAACGAGTAAGGGCGTCTCATCTTTTCTCCAAGGGATCGCTGTCTATCACTTTGGCGATCAGCTGGTTTTGGACCACTAGACTGCTGTTGAGCATTGGCGACGAAGGTCGCTTTTCCCTTCCCCTTTTCGCTTCGAGGCTCCATTTTCGAGGAAGACGGTCTATGACCCATCTGATCCATTTGGGTCAGTTTGTCAATCAAGGCCTGGAAAGTAGTTGGCTTGAAGAACATCATGAACTGGGATATGGTCGCCTGTGGATCAAGAGTACCTACGAACATGCCCACTGTTGGAGCTTCCTCTATGTGTTGTTCGCACTTTGACCATAGATTCCGCCACCGTATCACGTACTGCACCCATGTTTCCTCTGGTTTCACTCTGGCGTTAATTAATGCGGTGATTGGGGTGCGCTCGCTAGCGCTTGCGAACCTTTGTGTGAACAGTAACTCCATTTCTGCAAATGTCTTAACGGAGTCGTTCGGGAGCTCGGAGTACCATTCAAACGCTGTCTCCGACAAGCTGCCAACAAACTGGCGAAGCAGCAGTTTGTTGGCACCCCCAGTATTACCGCACAAGGCTCTGAATAGAGCAACGTGTTGGTGTGGATTCCCCGTCCCTTTATATACATGTAATTTAGGGATCGTATATCCCGGCGGGTACTTTATTTGGTCGTACCAACCCGGATATGGTTGTCCTGTAACGTTTTAGAAATCGTTTGGCGAATTTTTCCGTTTTAGGGCAAAATTGTCGGTATTTTCCGTTTTAACCTGATTTCGATCAAACGTTCGTATAAGCTTGCCGGCACCTTTTTTAGCTAAAATAAAGCTTGTGCACGAACTTTAGGGGTATTTGGGAGGTTTTGGTTCAGATAGAATTTTTCCCAAATAAAATATTATTTTAAGCGGTATTTTGTGCACGTAAATCGGAAATTTTTTCTCTTGTGAATAAATTTATTTTTTGTCACTAGAATATTTTGGAAAATTCTTTTTAAATATCTAAATATTTTCTGGAGTGCAAAATGTTTTATTTTAAAAAGAAAAGAAAATGTGTAAAGGTGGCAAAGTGCATTTATTAGCATTTATTACTCTTTTTCCTAGCAATTTTTTCACAAAAATTCACAAAAATACCCCCCTCACCCCTTTGGCCGGCCCTTCCCTTCCCCTTGCTGCCCTCCATCATTCCCACTCTTTTTCAACTCATTTTGCATCAAATAAATCATGAAAAATCCAAATAAAATCACAAAAATTCAAATATAATCATTTTCCTTCATTTCCTTCACTAATCCTTCATGGATCTTCAATAAAGTTTGGTTTTTGATGCTAAGATATTGGATTAAGATTCATTTTGTGTTCTTGGGGAGGTATAATTCTTACCTTAATCCTTTTATATTTGCTTTAATCTTATTCTAGCTAATTTAGTTAGCGAATTATGTGTTTAGTTTAGTTTTTAAATTATGATTAATTCATTTATATTTGGTTTAAGAAATTCATGTTAGGGTTAAATTTTTTTTGTTTAAGTGTTTAGTGTTCATTTGAAGTGTTAATTTGTGTTTTGGAGAAAATTAACCTAGTAGAAAATGTTAATTTTTGCTAATGAACACTTTGTTTAATTATGCAATTTTGCTTACTAGGTTTTTCCTAAAATTTATTTAGCAAGTGTTCAAAATATAGGAATGGTTAAGATAGCTTAGTTAAGCTATTTTAAGGTGTTTGCAATCGCTACATATGCGTTAGCTTGAAACTAGTGCGAAATATTGCGATAGCTTGCTTACTAAATTTCGGGGTTTTTCCGACGTGGGTTCGATTGGTCGTTGCGATGTTATATTTATTTTATTCCTCGTAATTGTTTGTGTTGTGTTGCGCGATCGGGACGAAAAGGGTCTAGAATTGGTGTTTTGTAGTTTAGCGACCCCAATTAGGGTTTTGGCCTATGTCGTGCGTGATAGATGCGCTAAGCGCGCAGTGTAATTTTCAGGGCGTTATTCTTGCGTTTCGATGTTTTTTCGTCGATGTAGAATATTTTCTTATGTGATGTGTTTGTTAAATTTTAGGTTCGCAAGCGGGGACTTCGGACGCTACGACAGGGAAAAACAGGTGGTAGGCTTCACTTAGCCAGGAGCGTTGTGAGTAGATTTAACATCTACAGGGGAATCGCCCGCATGGCGTTATGCGTCAGGGCTAGAGATTTTATTACTTGTCGCATATTCTACGTTATTGTTAGAATTGCGTATTTACCCTATTACTTAGATGTAGTTGTGCCTGAACTAGTAGTAGTAGGACACTGCACATATTATTGACGATTCATTTTGCACGAGCACTGATTGAATGCTACACACACCGTCAATAATTGCCATGTCACACACAAACCACATATAGATGTTATATTGCTTGGTTAGGGATATTGTGACATTGATTCATACTGCTTATCATATATGGCATTTAGCATACCTGTATTCCTATAGAGTATTGTACCATTGTATACCTTGCACATACTGTTCTTATACCCAGGGGGTATACTTTATCATTGCTTATAGGTAGACACATTATCTTGCTATACCTTATTGATTTCACATACATCTGGTTTTAGCTACATGTTTACCTTTACTTGATGTTATTTAGAAGTGGATAAATAGGAACCGCATGATATTTGTATTAACTTGATGCAGTTAATTAGCGGTTTTTCCTTTATATGCTTGCATTTCAGATATGGCGCACATATTATATTCATAGATTTTCGCATTGTTATATGGATTTTTCATGATATTTTCTGGATTTGGGAACCGCGGGAGTTCATAAAATTATGCATTATATGAAAGGCTCGGTTTCCTTGATATGATATTTGCGCATCCACCATGAGATTTATCGGTTCTGATTTTATACCCGATTCGAGGAGCGGGAGGCACCGTCTGCGGGTACATGGTGGGGCCCGGAGGTACCCCGGGGCAAGAGTCGTGGAGTAGACGATGAGTTAGTGGGGGAACCATACATCCGGTGACATTACCAATGACTCGGCGGTTATCATGTGGATACCGACGAGAGTCATATACGTATAGATACGTCGAAAGGCGAGGGTCAGAGCTAGGCACTCGAACTTTCGGTATAGCATATGATACGTACCTATCAGGGTGCCAGTCTTGGTGACAGCACCTGATAGATCAGCATTTCTGTGTCGATGCTTGACACATTAGTTTCATGATATTTCTTTTTACTCCTTTTATATATAACAGGGGATTAGGCCGCTGTTATATATGCCCTTACACCAATATTAGTGGAATGGGATGCTAATATATGTGTATTGACTTTTTTTTTACTTCTTTGTATATATAACAGTGGGTTAGGACGCTGTTATATATGCCCTTACACCAATATTAGTGGAATGGGACGCTAATATATGTGTATTGACACTATTTTATATACATCATCATATTAATCCATGCAAATATATTTAGGGTGTTAGAAATATATTTAGGGTGTTAGAATTTTTACTTGACATTGGATTTGGGATATAGGTGATTCATTTGATATTGATTACAGGATATATATGAGGATGCTGATTTGTACATTCTGGATATATGAGATTTATTCTATATTGTACATTCAGGACTTGTGAGACTTATATGATATGAGAGCCAATTTAGGGGCTGATTTGAGGAATTGGTATTCGGATTTGTTTTGATGGATTGTGATCCTACCACGATGTCAGGATTCCATGGAAATGGTATATTTCATTCCATACTCCACATTTATTGTCTATGCACTGCTTCATGTATTAGTAGTACCTGTTAGAGTACGTTTCATGACTGTTGCATCTACATACCTTTATTTATATGTATTGCTTCATGTATTAGTTGTACCTGCTAGTGTACCTTTCATGATTATTGCATTCATATGACTTTTTATTGCCATTAATTGCATATGTTAGATTCGCGCTGTACGTGCATACTCGCGATTACCTGCATATGTTATTTACTATTCACAAGTTGGCAACTCACCCCCGTTGTGCTACAGTGTTTGCAGGTGTTTCTCAGGATAGTCAGAGGCAGGCTATTATCACACATCTTATCATCTTTTGCTACGGATACCGCATCAGCTCACAGTGTGCAGTTTGCTTAGGTGGGTTTTGTGGTTATTCGTTGTATTGTATATTCGTTGTATCCCTGTACTCTCCATCTACTATTTTTATATTGACTTAGAGACTTGGTGAGGACGATGTTGTATATTATTTGTGACTTGTTGTCATTTATACAGTTTCCTTTCTACCGTCTTTTATTTCTTCGCTACGGCGTCGTATATTTGTTGTGGTGGTTGTTTTCCGCCTTTGGGCGTGTATTTGCTCCCGTTTGGGGATGCTTTACTTTATATTTATGTTGTACCCATTTTTGGGGCTAGCTTTTACAAAGGAGACGCTGCCAAATTTTTAAAGGAAATAAAGTTGGACTTTTAAAGAATTTGGGTTGTGATTTCAAAGACTTTTAAACAATGTTTCTTATCTTTTCTTGTCTTTTAACTGGTTTAGATTTCTGGGTTTTGGCTTTCTTTTACTGCGTTACACCTGTAGACGTTGCGTAGTATTAGGGCCGTCACGTGCCAATTTCGGGTCGTGACAAAGTTGGTATCAGAGCGCTAGGTTTTACCTTTCGGAGAGTAGGATGACCTTTGTATGATGGAGTAGGTAGCTTAAGCAGAGTAACGTAGTGTGTGTATGTCCGCTGCATGCTCACGATGCGGTACTTCGCCTAAAGTGACCTAAGTACAATTACTTGAAATTCCTTCCTTGATGATTCATATCCTTGTGATTCGATTTCCGTGTTCATATCGAATCCTATCCCTATTTATAGCCTTTGCCGCCGACGACTATAGGGACTCAGTGAGGTGCAGCGAGGGCCGAGGTTAGAGTTGACTCGGGTGGGTCAAGGACTGACCAGGATGGCACGCTCGTTGCACAGGTGTAGACGGATCCTCCTTCGACAGATAGTATCACTAGGCTTATGGCAGAGATGCAGGACATGCGCCAGACGATGAGTTCTTTGGTGGAGACCATTCGAGCGCAGCGACAGGAGGTTGTCACCCCTGTTACCCAGTTGTTCCTTGCGATCAGCACACAGCTTTCCGTCACTTACATAGCACCAGTGGATGCAGCCCTAGTTGACGAGACATGTATTCCAGAGACTTCGGGAGTTCCGGGACCATGGAGGACTCGTACCGGTGTACCATCCCAGAGACAGAGGCTTAGTCGTCGAGACAGCTTTCGTGACCGTTGCGGGAGTAATAGAGGTTTGGGACGAGGGGATTCGTGTTAGCTAGATCAGCCGTTTGTTGTGTTAACTTCTGTCAGCGATTCTTTTGTCGCGCGACACGTATTTCAGTCGTATGCCAATCGGTTAGGAGATTCATCAGTCACTTGATCTTTCTAGAGATGTTGGATTTGACGTTCTCCTAGGCATGGATTGGTTAGTTACGTGCTAGGCGTCTGTGGACTACCACGAGGAAACAGTCAGGTTTTTTTCCCGGCAAGTCAGTTCTTGTTGTGCAGGGGGGCAGTGGTGCCGCCTCTCACAGCTTGAATTCAGCCTTTTTCGCTAGTCGGCTTTTGAGGAGAGGATGTCGAGGATTTTTGGCGTTCATTCGTGATACCGGAGCCACAGTGGGTTTGTTGGACCGGGTTCTTATCATGCGAGAGTTTTCTGACGTTGTTCCAGATGAGCCGGCGGAGCTTAGGGAGTTTAAGGATCAGCTGCAGAGTTGTTTGTTGGGGGGCTAGTGCGTCTGATGTTTCACATTGAGGAGCTCCTATTTTTGTTCGTCAAGGAGGAAGACGGCAGTTTAGGTTGTGTATTGATGGATCGCCAATTGAACCGGCTTACGGTGCGGATAGGTATCCTTTACCTCGCATTGACGATTTCTTCGATCGGCTCCAGAGTGCGAGACAGTTTCTAAGTTTGTTCGGGATCAGGTCATCATTGCTGCGGGTTCGGAGTGATGACATTCCGAAGACTGCCTTGTGCGTGCTACGGGCTTTGTGTGTTTTGGTGGTGTCGTCGGACTCACCAATGCCCTAGCAGCATTCGTAGATATGATGAACCGGATTTCTTTAGGCCGTTCCTCGACCAGTTATTGTTGTGTTATTGATGACATTCTGGTCTATTCTTTATGTCTTGAGGGACAGGAGCAGCACTTGAGGATTTGTTTTGCAGATATTGGGAGAGCCCCAGCTGTTTGCTAGATTATCGGAGTGTTCCTTCAGGCTTGTTTGTGTTGACTCCTAGGTCTTGTAGTTACGGGAGACGGTTTTTCGTATGGTCCCGAGGAAGATCGTGGCCGTACAGCTTAGTCCCAGGCTTGTGTTCGGATGGAAGTCCGCAGATTTTTGGGCTTAGCAGGTTTTTACCGCCGTTTCGTGCAGAATTGCTAGTGTAGTGCTGCACCGTTGACTAGATTGACCTGAAAGGAGGTTTCTTTTCTTTGGACTGAGGCATGCGTGCGGAGTTTTTCAGAAGTTGGAGATTCGGTTAACAACTGCACCAGTTGTTTCTTGGTTTTTGGTTCGGGCGACTTTGTTGTTTTAACTGTGATGTTTCGCGAGTGGGGCTCGATTGTGTACTGAGGTGACACTATAGAGTTATCGCTTTTGCTTCCCTACATTTGGAGGAAGTATGAGCAGGATATCCCACTCATGATCTGGAGATGGCCGCGGTGGTAGTGCGTTGGGGATTGGAGACACTACTTGTTCGAGAGTCGTGTCAGATTTTCACGGACCACCATAGCTTAACGTACATCTTCCTGCAGCTGGTTTTGATTGTTGAGACAGCGCCGTTGGATGGAACGTGTAAAGGATTATGTTTGTGAGATCCTTTATTACCCTTGGTAAGGCGATTGTGGTAGCTGATGCTGGAGTCGTAGGCCCGGGGTTAGTTTGTTCCAGTTGTGCGCAGTCAGAGACAGTCTTCTGCAGATTTACAGTTCTTGTGCGATCGTGGAGTACAGCTTAGGTTCGCCTCTACTGAGGGGACAGCTTGCTCATGTTTACGCCCGACCACTTTTCCCTAATCGTTTTCGCGAGACACTGCCTACCGACGCTCGTTCGTTAGAGATACTTGAGCATACTCGGCTGGGTAATGATTCGGAGTCCTTGATTTGTGATAATAGTTTGCTAAGTTAGGGACGCGTTTGTGTACCTGATATTATCGGGTAGAGACGTGAAATCCTAGAGCTGGCACATCTGTCAATTCTCTGTACTCATTCAAGTTCCACCAGCATTTGACGTGACTTGTGAGATAGTTACGGGTGGGCCGGGATGTAAAGAGTAGTTTCGGGTTTTGTTTCAAGGTGTCTGTGTTGTTATGAGCTAAGGTTGAGCATCTGAGACCGGCTGGAGAGTTGCAATTTTTAACTGTTCCGAAGTGGGAATGGGAGCAGATCTCCATGAAATTCGTTATGGTGTCTACCCAGGTTTAGTCAGGGTGTGACTCCATTCGGATGCTTGTTGTCCGGTTTTTCTCAGTCTGCTCAGTTGTTCTTTGTTAAGTTTGTGCGTTGCATGGAGTTCTTTCGAGGGTCGTATCTAATGAAGGCACCCTGTTCGCTTGCCGTCTTGGGCAGGAGCTTCAGGAAGCCTTAGGTACTGGTTGAGCTTTAGCTCCGTCTTTCCATCCGCAGGATGATGGTTTTGTGAGAGCGGGTATACCTACTCTAGAGGTTATACTCGTGCATACGTACTAATTGTTGTCGGCAGTTGGGATCGTCACTTGCCATTGTTAGGACTCTCCTTCGATAGCAGTTATCAGGAGACATTCCAATTGGCAACCTTTAAGTTTTGTTTGTTAGGTGGTGTCGATCACCAGTCTGTTTTTTTGACTCTGCGTAAGTAGGATTTTTGGACCCCAGCTAGTCTAGAGATTTCGGAGATGATCCAGTTGGTTCAGGTCAGGATGAGAGTGGCCCAGTGCAGACAGAGGTCTTATGCCGACCGTTGTGGTCGCAGGCTCGAGTTCGCAGTGGGAGATCATGTATTCCTACGGATTTTTCTGATGAATGACCTGTTGAGTTTGGGAAGCTTACCCACAATTGTAGGTCCTTTCGAGATCCTTAAAGCGAGTTAGTTCCGTTGCCTTTAATTTGGCACTTTCGCCCAGATTATTGAGTATTCACCCCGTATTCATTGTGTCGATACTTTGCAATTACCTTCATGACCTTTCTCACTTGATTCAGCATCAGACCAATTAGCTTGGACGCGATCTTTCGTTCACCAGTAGCCGCTAGTTATAGTGGATCAGCAGGTGGAAGAACTTCGGTCAAGGGTCTTGCCGTCAGTGAGGGTTCTTTGGCGTAGCTGTATAGTGAGGTGATCACTTGGCAAGCTGCGAGCGAGATTTAGGAGTTTTGTACTCATCTTCTTGAAGGTACGCGTAGATGAATTTTAATTCGGGGACCGAATTTCTTTAAGGGGGGAAGATTGTAACGTTTTAGAAATCGTTTTGCGAATTTTTCCGTTTTAGGGCAAAATTGTCGGTATTTTCCGTTTTAACCCGATTTCGATCAAACGTCCGTATAAGCTTGCCGGCACCTTTTTTTACCTAAAATAAAGCTTGTGCGCGAACTTTAGGAGTATTTGGGAGGTTTTGGTTCAGATAGAATTTTTCCCAAATAAAATATTATTTTAAGCGGTATTTTGTGCACGTAAATCGGAAATTTTTTCTCTTGTGAATAAATTTATTTTTGTCACTAGAATATTTTAGAAACTTCTTTTTAAATATCTTGATATTTTTTGGAGTGCAAAAGGTTTTATTTTAAAAAGAAAAGAAAATGTGTAAAGGTGGCAAAGTGCATTTATTAGCATTTATTACTCTTTTTCCTAGCAATTTCTTCACAAAAATTCACAAAAATACCCTTCTCACCCCCTTGGCCGGCCCTTCCCTTCCCCTTGCTGCCCTCCATTATTCCCACTCTTTTTCAACTCATTTTGCATCAAATAAATTATGAAAAATCCAAATAAAATCACAAAAATTCAAATATAATAATTTTCCTTCATTTCCTTCACTAATCCTTCATGGATCTTCAATAAAGCTTGGTTTTTGATGCTAAGATGTTGGATTAAGATTCATTTTGTGTTCTTGGGGAGGTATAATTCTTAGCTTAATCCTTTTATATTTGCTTTAATCTTATTCTAGCTAATTTAGTTAGCTAATTATGTGTTTAGTTTAGTTTTTAAATTATGATTAATTCATTTATATTTGGTTTAAGAAATTCATGTTAGGGTTAATTTTTTTTTTAAGTGTTTAGTGTTCATTTGAAGTGTTAATTTGTGTTTTGGAGAAGATTAACCTAGTAGAAAATGTTAATTTTTGCTAATGAACACTTTGTTTAATTATGCAATTTTGCTTACTAGGTTTTTCCTAAAATTTATTTAGCAAGTGTTAAAAATATATGAATGGTTTAGATAGCTTAGTTAAGCTATTTTAAGGTGTTTGTAATCGCTACATATGCGTTTGCTTGAAACTAGTGCGAAATATTGCGATAGCTTGCTTACTAAATTTCGGGGTTTTTCCGACGTGGGTTCGATTGGTCGTTGCGAGATTATATCTATTTTATTCCTCGTAATTGTTTGTGTTGTGTAGACCCCAATTAGGGTTTGTAGACTTGGTGTTTTGTAGTTTAGCGACCCCAATTAGGGTTTTTGGCCGATGTCGTGCGCGATAGATACGCTAAGCGCGCAGTGTAATTTTCAGGGCGTTATTCTTGCGTTTCGATGTTTTTTCGTCGATATAGAATATTTGCTTATGTGATGTGTTTATGAAATTTTAGGTTCGCAAGCGGGGACTTCGGACGCTACGACAGGGGAAAACAGATGGTAGGCTTCACTTAGCCAGGAGCGTTGTGAGTAGATTTAACATCTACAGGGAAATCGCCCGTATGGCGTTATGCGTCAGGGCTAGAGATTTTATTACTTGTCGCATATTCTACGTTATTGTTAGAATTGCGCCTTTACTCTATTACTTAGATGTAGTTGTTCCAGGACTAGTAGTAGTAGGACACTGCACATATTATTGACGACTCATTTTGCACGAGCACTGATTGCATGCTACACACACCGTCAATAATTGCCATGTCACACACAAACCACTTATAGATGTTATATTGCTTGGTTAGGGACATTGTGACATTGATTCATACTGCTTATCATATATGGCATTTAGCATACCTGTATTCCTATAGAGTATTGTACCATTAGTGATAGGTACATACACACTCCCTGTCATAGCTACAGGTATACCTTGCACATACTGTTCTTATACCCAGGGGGTATACTTTATCATTGCTTATAGGTAGACACATTATCTTGCTATACCTTATTGATTTCACATACATCTGGTTTTAGCTACATGTTTAGCTTTACTTGATGTTATTTAGAAGTGGATAAATAGGAACCTCATGATATTTGTATTAACTTGATGCATTTAATTAGCGGTTTTTTCTTTATATGCTTGCATTTCAGATATGGCGCACATATTATATTCATGGATTTTCGCATTGTTATATGGATTTTTCATGATATTTTCTGGATTTGGGAACCGCGGGAGTTCATAAAATTATGCATTATATGAAAGGCTCGGTTTCCTTGATATGATATTTGCGCATCCACCATGAGATTTATCGGTTCTGATTTTATACCCGATTCGAGGAGCGGGAGGCATCGTCTGCGGGTATATGGTGGGGCCCGGGGGTACCCCGGGGCAAGAGTCGTGGAGTAGATGATGAGTTAGTGGGGGAACCATACCATCCGGTGACATTACCAATGACTCGGCGGTTATCATGTGGATACCGACGGGAGTCATGTACGTATAGATACGTCGAAAGGCGAGGATCAGAGCTAGGCACTCGAGCTTTCGGTATAGCATATGATACGTACCTATCAGGGTGCCAGTCTTGGTGACAGCACCTGATAGATCAGCATTTCTGTGTCGATGCTTGACACATTAGTTTCATGATATTTCTTTTTACTCCTTTTATATATAACAGGGGATTAGGCCGTTGTTATATATGCCCTTACACCAATATTAGTGGAATGGGACGCTAATATATGTGTATTGACTTTTTTTTACTTCTTTGTATATATAACAGTGGGTTAGGACGCTGTTATATATGCCCTTACACCAATATTAGTGGAATGGGACGCTAATATATGTGTATTGACACTATTTTATATACATCATCATATTAATTCATGCAAATATATTTAGGGTGTTAGAAATATATTTAGGGTGTTAGAATTTTTACTTGACATTGGATTTGGGATATAGGTGATTCATTTGATATTGATTACAGGATATATATGAGGATGCTGATTTGTACATTCTGGATATATGAGATTTATTCGATATTGTACATTCAGGACTTGTGAGACTTATATGATATGAGAGCCAATTTGGGGGCTGATTTGAGGAATTGGGATTCGGATTTGTCTTGATGGATTGTGATCCTACCACGATGTCAGGATTCCGTGGAAATGGCATATTTCATTCCATACTCCACATTTATTGTCTATGCACTGCTTCATGTATTAGTAGTACCTGTTAGAGTACGTTTCATGACTGTTGCATTTACATACCTTTATTTATATGCATTGCTTCATGTATTAGTTGTACCTGCTAGTATACCTTTCATGATTATTGCATTCATATGACTTTTTATTGCTATTAATTGCACATGTTAGATTCGCGCTGTACGTGCATACTCGCGATTACCTGCATATGTTATTTACTATTCACGAGTTGGCAACTCACCCCCGTTGTGCTACAGTGTTTGCAGGTGTTTCTCAGGATAGTCAGAGGCAGGCTATTATCACACATCTTATCATCTTTTGCTACGGATACCGCATCAGCTCACAGTGTGCAGTTTGCTTAGGTGGGTTTTGTGGTTATTCGTTGTATTGTATATTCGTTGTATCCCTGTACTCTCCATCTACTATTTTCATATTGACTTAGAGACTTGGTGAGGACGATGTTGTATATTATTTGTGACTTGTTGTCATTTATACAGTTTCCTTTCTACCGTCTTTTATTTCTTCGCTACGGCGTCGTATATTTATTGTGGAGGTTGTTTTCCGCCTTTGGGCGTGTATTTGCTCCCGTTTGGGGATGCTTTACTTTATATTTATGTTGTACCCATTTTTGGGGCTAGCTTTTACAAAGGAGGCGCTGCCAAATTTTTAAAGGAAATAAAGTTGGACTTTTAAAGAATTTGGGTTGTGATTTCAAAGAATTTTAAACAATGTTTCTTATCTTTTCTTGTCTTTTAACTGGTTTAGATTTCTGGGTTTTGGCTTTCTTTTACTGCGTTACGCCTGTAGACGTTGCGTAGTATTAGGGCCGTCACGTGCCAATTTCGGGTCGTGACATGTCCAGTCTTAACAATTTGGCCGGCCGCTTCGTTCGCCTGATGAGCTCGTATCTGTTGAGTGATATAGTCATCCAGGGCGGTTTTGGAAATGGTCTCTTCCTTGGCTGCTGAACAAGCCGGAAGAGGGTTTGACGTCTCCCCTCGGTCGTCTTCGTGGATAATCGGAGGGTCTTCAGTTGGATGATCCGGCTGTAACATCATCCCGACCATGTCTTGAAATAAAAGCGCCATTCGTTTTATGTTGGAAACTTGTTCCACTGCCTCTTTGTCCTTCTTTTCAAGGATTCTGCGGAGGAACCCAGCATCAGTTTCTTGTTCATGACGCTGCTCCGACGACATCTCCGGGCTTTCTTTTAGCCCAGTGAGTGCGGCCATCTATGTTAGCATCTTCTGGAGCTTCTGTTGTTGCTCCTGGGCCTTTGTTACGGATCTGGTGAGTGGTCAATGATCCGTAGAGATACGGCTATCCTCATTCCCGGATGCCATATAAATAGTGTACACCACCATGCCCCCAGACTTAGGGCGTTTATATTCAGTGCCTCTGAGCTTTGTCGTGGACACGGGGATTTTCTCCGGCCTTCTTCTTTGTGAGTGGTCAAATTTGAGGGGGCCATTGCAGCGGGCACCCAAGTAGATGGCACTTTCTGTGGTACGACAGAGTGGTCCTTCTCTTGCCAAACCTTTATTTTCTTTGGTTGGCAGGAGTAGTCTTGGTTAACCACAGAATCTTGGACCCTTCGCCAGACCCTGTGAATTTTGGAGGACAGCTGCTAAGGAAGCTGCTCTGGCTTCACCTTTGTAGCATTCTCCATAGGTGGAGAAGATCTTTTTAGCATGGCAGTCGGAGAGTTCTTGCGGACCCTCCTGAGTGGTTCAAAACTGTTCCCAGTTGGAACAGCAGCGTCTACTTCCACTATCGGAGCTGGCGGAGTCAGTCCAGAAGGAGGGATGCCCCCAGCCTTCTTTACTCGGTGCCAGTGATGACGGCGAGCATGTCGTGCTGACGGGACTGGCTCAGCTATGGGGGTGGCTTCTTCATTCCCCCTGCTCTGATAAGGGGCTGCTGTTGGTTCCAACCTCTTGAAAACTGACGTCCGTTGAGTGGGGATGGCCAATTTATCATAGGCAGACTTTCGAGCAGGGGGAGCAGTTTTGATGACCTCGCCTGGAACGGGAGCTGAAACGGTCAATCTTGCAAAGTCCGACTCCTTAGCAGGGGAAGTCGCTTTGATGACTTTAGGAACAGGAACGGGGATGGCTATCCGTTTCGGGATGGCCGCTTCAGGTATCGCGGGCTTCTTCGCGGGCCCACATGAGCTTTTGCCCAGTCTGTTGAAAACTGAGGCACTGGATTTGGGCGACCCGTTGAGAGGGGCCGCGGTAGTTGTAAGCCGATCAAAGACCGACTTCTTCGGAGCTTCTTGCGACGACAACGGGGCGTTGAAGTTCATTGGTGGGAGCATGGCCCCAAAGAACAGCCCAGTGGTGGCTTGCGTCACCTGGACCACCGGTATCGTGAAAACGGAGGCCGCCTGAGGTCCGTAGGTCACTCCTCCGGCGAGGACAGAGTGAGAGTTGTTGCAGTTTGTGCAGTCTGAAGCCATTGATCTTCTGTTTTTCTGCACGGAGCAAGATACCAAATCTTAGTACTTCACATCTAAAGGCAACCATGTCAAACCGCGACTTGTTCGCGAAACACGACACACGAAGTGTGGAGTGGAAAGAGGAAAAGGTCCCACCAAGCGTGCCAGAATCTATTCTCCGCTGAAAGACCGGGAAAGACTGACGTCTTGCCTAAATTTGGGGGCATATGTTATTTGGTTTTATCCGTCCACCTCTCCGAAGATGCCAAGTTGATTTATGGCACCGTATATCGGAGGTTTAGACGGATGTGGCCGTTGTATCAGATTTCGTCAGATTCCCCCTCATTTGAAGGGTTTTTGATTGTGGGGACGCTCTTCTCTGCAGGCGCAAGCCCCTGCAGTTAATTATGCTACCGCATCGCGGTAACCACTTTCTCCTTCTCTAGATGGTCACTTCGTGTCGTGTGTGTTTGTTTTATTTTTGGTTGCCCGTGGATTGTATACGGAGACTAATTTATGTTGTCGCCCGTAGGGCGTGGATTAGTCCAAATCCGTATTTTTTTAGATTTGGGTTTTGGGTTGGGTTTAAGGATCGTTAATCTCATTTGAGACTAAGATCAACTTAAACGTTTGTTAAGGATACGTTAGTCTAATTTTAGACTAAGATCAACTTAACCATTTGTTAAAGATACGCTAGTCTAATTTTAGAATAAGATCTACTTAACAGGATCATTTAGATCCAACAAAAGAGCATTTGAGCTCTATTATTTTAGTTTAGGGACTTTGCAGTCCAGTTTAAAGACGTTATAGTCTGTAAAGTTTAAAGACATCATAGTCTATGAGTTTAAGGACCTCACAGTCCATAAAGTTTAAAGACATCATAGTCCAGTTTGAAGACGTCATAGTCTATGTTGTTTTGGTTCAACCGTTTGGGGATGTACCAAAAGTTATTGGTTATTGGGACCCTCCATCTCTCTGAAGACGTTGAAGAATTACAACGACATATATCAGAGGTATGAAGAGATGTATCCCTGAACCAATATTCCGATTTGGAGAATGGGATGAACATCAGTTTAGATGTCATCTGTTAGGAGAACACTAGTCATCTTTGGGACTAGGATTGGTTTGGGGAGACCTGAACATGGGGGCTCAGTTGATTGGTGACAAAAACGGTCTTGGCTTCGAAAGACTTGGCTAATTTGAGCTAAGATTGATTTCCCTTAATCACCCCATGGTGCTAAGCACTGAATCAGTGTTAAACATTGGACTTTGGAGGAGCTCACGTGTGAACACGTGAGGGGCCCCGAAGTGGACATTGTTCATTGAGTTTATTCTCTCATATATATATAAAAGTGCCGAGCACTTGGCTCATGTGTAAGCACGTGAGGCGCCTGAGGTGAGAACTATTCTCTGGATTTTATTCCTCTTTCATTTATAAGTGCTAAGCACTTGGTTCATCAAACAGTCACGTGCAGACACGTGAGGTGCCTTCAAAATGCGAGCACTGTCTTTGGAATTTTTCTCCCTCTTTTATACACTACTGTTTGGGGGTCATGTGTGAACACGTAAGGTGCCCCCAAAATGGGAGCTATCTTAGGTTTATTCCCCTTTTCCTTTTCTGAGTGCTAAGCACTATTGGGTTACATGAGATCATATGAGGCACTCTGAAGAATGAGAATTGCCTTTGTTTTATTCTCCTTTTCTTTTTCTGAGTGCTAAGCACTATCAAAGGATCACGTGCGGTCACGTGAGACGCCTCCAAATTGAGATGTATTTTAGATTTACTCCCCTTTTTGAAATGCTTGTTCGGTGGTGTGCCAAGAGTTATTGGTTATTAGGACCCTCCACCTCTCTGAAGACGTTGAAGAATTACAACGACATGTATCGGAGGTGTGGAGAGATGTAACCTTGAACCAAATTCCAGATCGAGGGGAGAGATCATGGTGGGATGAACATCATTTTAGATGCTATCCGTTAGGAGCTCATTAGCTATCCCTGGGACTGAGATCGGTTTGGGGGACCCTGAGCATGGGGGCTCGATTGATTGCCCTCGGGAGATTTGATCTAAGTTTGGCTAATATTGGCCTTTTATAGTGTTAAACACTAATATATGATTGGCGCTCACGTGCTCCCACATGAGGCCTTAAAGTAGTGTTAAACACTAGTGTATGATCAACGCTCACGTGCTCCCACGTGAGGCGCTTGAAATAGTGTTAAACACTAAGAATTTGAGGCGCCCACGTGGGATCACGTGGGGCGCTTGAAGTAGTGTTAAACACTAAGAATTTGACGCGCTCACGTGGAGTCACATGAGGCGCTTGAAGTTGGCACTGCTCTTCTAGGTTTATTCCCTTATTTCTTTTCTAAGCGCTATTGGGTCAGGTGGGATCACGTGAGGCGCCCCAAGAATGGAAACTGCCCTTTGATTTATTCCCTTTCTGCTTTATAAAAGTTAAGCACTGCTTGGGGGTCACGTGGGATCACGTAAGGTGCCCTAAAAAATTGGGTTTATTCCCTTTTCTCTTTTATAAGTGCTGAGCACTTCTTAAGGGTCACGTGGGGTCACGTGAGGTGCTCAAAAAATAGGGTTTATTCCCTTTTCTTTTTTATAAGTGTCGAGCACTTCTCGAGGGCCACGTGGGGTCACGTGACTAGATCTCATTCTTTCCCTCTTTGTTCCTCAAAGGTGCTCACGTGGGATTACGTGAGCTTTTATGTAGCGTTTGAATGCTAATGAATCATCAGGCTATTCTTCTATGATTCCGAGAGATCAAGTTCTCCTTTTGTTCTTTGTAGGGATTAAATTCTTTTTAAAGGGTTAAACCCTAGTTTCAGAGGAATTAAATTCCTATATATTTTTTAAGAGTTAAACTCTTTTGGATTCAGTTTTTTCCCCTAGATTTTGAATCTGTATGACAGAATCTTCCCGATGAGAATTAAATTCTCAACTTGTGGGGAGATCCGCTTCTGCAGATCTTAACCAGAGGAAGAACTAAGTTCTTTTAGAAGAGTTAAACTCTTAGTTTGAGAATTAAATTCTCTTTTTGTGGGAGCTTTTGGGAGGGGTTCCCTTTCTTTAGAGAATTAAATTCTCTTTCTATTTTTCTTCCCCTCTCCCTCTGTCTCCTTTTTTCTTCTCTCCTTGCTCCTATTTATATGAGAAGAAAAAGAATCAATTTGTTAAGAAAATTACTCATTGAGAGATCATGATTGATTCCATGATCTTTTAGATCAATTGGTGAATTTTATTCACCGTTGGATTTTTAATCCAAAGGCTCTCTGTTTAACAGAGAAGATTTCTTGTTTGTTTAACAAGATTATGAATATCTTGTTACTTTTAACAAGATTAGAATTTTATTCTATCATATCTTTTTAGTTTAACCAGATCAGAAATGTATTTTCTTAATATGGATATCTTGTTATCATAGAATTTTATTCTTGTTATAAGATTAGGAAAATATTTTCCTATGATAGATTTTTATTCTATCAAATGATCACCGCTGGATCATTGATCCAAGGGTCCTCTGTTTAACAGAGAAGATCTTTCTAATTTGAGAAAGATCCGGAAAATATTTCCCAAAATAAAATTTAATTCTAGAATTTGATAGGAACATTTTAAATTAGGGTGCTCATATACTTTGCATGTGATTGGCAAAAGCACTCACGTATTTAACACGTGACCCCTAGTGTGGATTTTAGCCTGTGTATGTTCAGAGCGCTCACGTGTGTAACACGTGAGGCATGTTTGGCCCCTGGTTATTTATGTTCAGCGCTCTTATGCTTTACATATAAGCGCCCACGTGTTTTACACGTGATGCTTGTTTGGCCCTTAGTTATTTATGTTCAGCGCTCATATGCTTTGCATATAAGCGCCCACGTGTTTTACACGTGATTCCTGTTTGGCCCTTGGTTATTTATGTTCAGCGCTCATATGTTTTGCATATGTGCACCCACGTGTTTTTTACGTGATGCTTATTTTTTGAGGATTCTCCCCTTTTTTGTAAGAGAACAAGTAGCTCTTGGCCGAAAATTTTGACGGGAACATTACCTTGATCTTATACATGATATGATTACGTTATCCCTGACATGCTTGTATACCGATTTATGATATATATCACTACTATTATGTTATTTTTACTATACCGTTATCGTTATCATGCCAGTACATGCTTGCCATGTTATGTTTACCAATACCAACAATCCTGATATTGACTTGATTGACCTGACCTGTTTTCCTGATGGATGTAACATGTACATGCATGTTCCTGTGTTGGCATTAGGTAGATATTATTTCTATACTTGACATGAACACGAAAACCTAGGGAAAACAGGGAAATCAAGAATGAAACCCGACTTGTAACTTAACAGTTCACTACTTGCTAGAGACTGATCAGTCGATACGAGATTCGTGCTCCGGAACAATGATGCTGACATCATTCATCTATATATGACATTGTTTTACTGCCTAGCAGCACGTCTCGGATTCAGTCTCGAGAATCATGACCGTAGTCCCGGGCACTGATTGTAGAGATTTTGCTTTATGCGTGCGTTTTGAAATCAAAGAATAGAATATACCGCAATCAAAACGGTGTCGCTTGGTAGCTAGCCGGTTGAGTACGGGTCGGTCCATAGGGAAAACGTGTCTTTTCTTATTGTTCTAACGAGTCAATTCCTATTTGTGGTAGGTTTTGATTTCTATAAAAGCTGAAATTGAATTTGATTTGGATTAAAACCTTGCTAGGGTTAGGATTAGGTTAGTTTGGAAAGTTAATTCTACTCACCGCTTTCTTTGCCCTGATTAAGAAGATAGATGTTAGGGTGATAATTAACAAAGGGGATTAGCATGACTAGGACGAAACATAGTTTTTTCCCTTTGGTCTTTGTCCGTCCTTTCTTAATTCTTAGCCCTAACCTTTATGTTAATCAACCACAACCGGTCTAACTAGGGAATCACCGCTATCTCGTGGGATAGGGTGCCGTAGTGAGCGGTGTGTGTTTGACTAACATAGAGCCCTAATTTATAGAATTATACGGGAAAGAAAGGAGTGAGAGATGAAACCTAACCCTAACAAGTGAGGAACTACTCACTCATTAGGGAATTAACAATGGAATTTATTTTTTTTATTTTTTTAATTGTCTAATTAACGTGCAGATAATAAAAGACAGATATAAAAAATTGCAGAAATATAAATTGCAAATAAGAAAAATTCAAAATAAAAACTTACTTATATTGATGCACTCTTTGATGATTACAATGGAATGAAAATTTTAAACTAGAAAATAAAAAAAAGGCATGCTCCAAAAAGAGCTGTAGGCTTCCTATTTATAGATAGGAGAAACCTTAGGGTTTACATCTGATCCACATCTAAAATTACAAGGCTACCCTAAGAAAACCGGGTCAATACACCGACTCCCACCGACACGCACCGACACACACCGACACGTGCTTTGCACGGCCGTGGAACCGCGGCCATAAGCCTTGTTTGGCCGCGGATCCGCGGCCATATGGTGGGGTCTCTGTCTCAAATCTTTAGGGCTACTTCATGTTGCATTTTACTTCTTGTTTCTTCACTTGGTTTCTCAGAATATCTTTTATTTTCTTCCAGATTTCCACAGTGCAGAATGTTGTGGACTTTTACCGTTCGCTTCATGTTGAAGTCTTGAATCTTGTGCTGCCCTCATACGTTGTGCAATCGAACTGTTCATTGATCTTCATTTGTTCGTTAAACTGTAGGCGGTATCATAAAGATTCTTCTATTTGTTGGTCGTAGTCTCACTTTTGTAGCGTTTTTCACCATTTTCATTGTATTGTTCTGAGAACCTGTAATCTGCAACTATTTAGCAGACATGGATCAAAATCACCTATTTATTTGCAATATGATTAAGAATGGGGAATATAATAATGCAAAAATCTGATATGAACAAATACCCCCAAACTTATCTTTTGCTCGTCCCGAGCAAAACTATTTATTCTCGAAAAAACCTAACCTCACTTTCGCAGGGAATCGCGATTGCACTGAGCTCGTGCAACAAGCTGTTAAACCTCTAGGTGTCCCTAGTAGGAGGAGTGTTGTCTCCTGAGGGTTTTCAGCAGATACTACCCACAAAATCCGATCAATTTGGCCTATTGACTTTCATTTTTCAATTCGGTGTTCTAGCAAGAAATTCTATTATCTTCAACTTAGAAACCATCAACCCATATATTTTACACTCACTTATCATTTAACTTAAGATTGTATATGTTTTATAAATTTATTTAGTTTTCAGCATCTTTTGAATTTTCCTTCTAAGGTTCCATCTCAACTTAGGAATTTTTATCATTTCCACTGAAGATATAAGTCCTATTTTTTCATTCCTATCTCCCATCCAAACCCCAATCATATACCCCTACATGTGTGTATGTATTACCCTTACACTTGGAAATTCAATTCAAGGTATCGTACTCTTGTCCATTGTCCAAAGTACTTTTAGTTGGTGAATTTTAGATGAAATTGCACACATATCCTTCATGCGACTGTTAATACTTGTTGAGGTATTAATGACCGATTACAAAATGTGTTTGTGCATTAATGCGTAATTCCTTGTCTTGTAATACCTAAGGCTTTAACAGTGACTCCCAAACCAGTTGGTCTAAGGCACTAGGTGATAAAGCACCCTCGCTATATATTTTTTATTTTACTCAGCCTTAAGTAATTACAAAACCAGTGTTCATTTTTTTATATCTCTTTATTCACACTTAAAATTTTATTTTCCTTCATACTAGGGATTCTAGACAAGAGCATTTCAAGGTATCCTCTACTATTCCAAGTTTCAAGGTGTGTGTATGTGCGAGTTGTAGGGTATATATTTTCAGAATTTAGTCTTAAGGTTCGGAATTATTTTTCAGACTTACACTTCAATAAAAATTTCAATACTCTTCCCTTATTTTGACTTAGCCCAAGAAGTGAACTCAAAATTTATCTATTTCTAAGTAAACTATAAGTACATATATTTTCTACCGTTAAATTTTAAGAAAGGTTATTTTTAGGGTTTTTAATTTACTAAGTTTTGGGATCTAGTTTGTCCTAACTAGTTAACCGTCTTGTCAAACTTAAGTCAATTATGGCCAAAATTGAATTTTTCAATTTTTATAATTTTTAAATTTTTTCAATTTTTATGAGTTTTAAAATAAGTATGCAAATGCAAAATTATACATATGAATGCGAAGGAAGAAAGCTTACCGATCACACCCCCAAACTTAAACTTGACAGTGTCCTCACTGTCAGGCTCACCAAGAGGGTCAAAATTATCGGCACTCCCCTGTTTATTTTTTATTTTTATTTTATTAAAACTGGAAATTTACAAAAATACCCCAATTTTTTTTCTTTTCAAATTTTCATTTTTTATTTTGTTTTTATATAATTACAAATGATACATACCCCCAAACTTATTTGAAACAGTGTTTTGGCTAGATAATCGAAAATTTAGGGGTAGATGGAGGAAGATTAGTCAATGTAGATCGGCTCCTGCAAAAATAGGAGCTCCTCCGAAGGGTCCGCTTTGAGGAACGGTTTAATTTGATGTCCGTTCACTTTAAATAGTGAACCGTCCTTCGGGTTTTCTAGATCGACCGCACCGTGTGGATATACGGTGCGTATCATAAATGGCCCTTTCCATCGAGATCTGAGCTTGCCAGGATGGAAATATAACCGAGTATCATAAAGTAGAACCTGTTGACCAGGTTTGAAAGTCTTGCGCATAAGGTGTTTATCGTGAAACACCTTCGTTCGGTTTTTAACAACTACCGCGTTCTCATAGGCTTCATCCCGCAGCTCGTCTAATTCGTTCAACTGCAGCTTTCTATTGCAGCCCGCATCTCCCAAAGATAGGTTCAACTCTTTTATTGCCCAAAATACCTTATGCTCTATTTCAACTGGAAGGTGGCAAGCCTTTCCATAAATAAGCCTGTATGGAGACATGCCAAGATCGGTCTTATAGGCAGTACGGAATGCCCAAAGGGCATCAATCAGTTTTGATGACCAATCTTTACGGTTTTTGGAAACCGTTTTCTCCAATATCTGTTTAATCTGCCGATTCGAAATCTCGGCTTGCCCACAAGTTTGGGGATGATAGGGCGTTGACAGCTTGTGAGTAATGGAGTATTTCCGCATTAAGGACTCGAAAGTCCTATTACAAAAGTGAGATCCATTATCACTGATAATCGCGCGAGGATGCCTAAACCGAGAAAAAATGTTTTCTTTAAGAAATCTAACGACAACCTTGTTGTCCTTAGTTCGGCTGGGCACGGCCTCGACCCATTTGGAAACATAGTCAACAGCAAGTAGAATATACATGTTCCCAAAAGAGTTGGGAAATGGTCCCATAAAGTCTATCTCCAAATATCAAAAATTTCAACAACCAAAATTGGTTGAAGTGGCATTTCATTTCTTCGAGATATCTGGCTCAAGTGTTAGCACCGGGAGCATGTCTTGCAGTATTCGTATGCGTCTTTAAAAAGTCGTGGCCAGTAGAAGCCACACTGCAAGATTTTTTCTGTTGCCTTTTTGGAGCCAAAATGCCCGCCACATGCTTGATCGTGGAAGAATGACAGCACGCTCTTAAACTCGTTGTCGGGGACACACCGACGAATGATTTGGTCGGAACGGTATTTGAAGAGATACGGTTCATCCCAGTAAAAATGTTTTACTTGAGACAGGAATCGGAGTCTGTCCTGATTCGACTAATCATTTGGTATCAGTCCGGTGGCCAAATAATTTACGATATCTGCGAACCAAGGTTCGCATGACACAGTTAAGAGCTGCTCATCTGGAAAAACGCCTTTAATAGGAATTTGAAGTGTAGGCGAAGAAGGAAGTCGTGAAAGGTGGTCGGCAACTACATTTTCGCATCCTCTCTTGTCTCTTATGACAAGGTCAAACTCTTGTAGCAAGAGGATCCAACGTATTAGCCGATATTTAGCATCCTTCTTCGCAAAAAGATGGCGAAGAACTGAGTGGTCCGTGTAAACGATGACTGGAGAGCCGATTAAATAGGGCCTAAACTTTTCTAATGCAAACACAACAGCTAAGAACTCTTTTTCAGTTGTTGTGTAATTCAATTGGGCCTCAATTAAGGTTCGGCTAGCGTAATAAATTACATGCGGCATCTTATTTATGTGCTGTCCAAGGACAGCACCAATGGTGAAATCAGATGCATCGCACATAATTTCAAATGGATGTGTCCAGTCGGGAGATGAAAGAATAGGAGCAGAAATGAGTAAGTTTTTCAACGACTCGAACGCCTTCATGCAGGTTGAGTCGAAATCAAAAGTGGTGTCCTTGGCCAACAAAAGAGTCAAGGGTCTAGCTATTTTGCTAAAATCCATGATGAACCGTCTATAGAAACTGGCATGGCCAAGGAAGGCTCGGATGTCTTTGACGCACTTGGAAGGAGGAAGATTGGAAATGACTTCAATCTTAGCTTTATCAACCTCAATGCCATTTTGCGAGATGATATGTCCTAGGACAATACCTTCTCGTACCATAAAGTGGCATTTCTCCCAATTTAAAGTGAGGTTCTTATCCCTATACCGGGTAAGAACTGCGTCTAAATGTAGAAAACACTTATCAAAGGAGTCGCCGAAAATGGAGAAGGCATCCATAAAAATCTCCAAAAATTTTACTACCATGCTTGAAAAGATGCCCATTATACACCGCTGGAAAGTAGCGGGTGCATTGCATAACCCAAAGGGCATGCGACAGTAAGCGAATGTACCGAAAGGACAAGTAAATGTGGTCTTGTCTTGGTCTTTTTCAGCGATGGGAACTTGATTATAGTCAGAGTAGCCATCCAAAAAGCAGTAAAATTCATGCCCAGCCAATCGTTCTAGCATTTGGTCAATGAAAGGTAATGGAAAGTGGTCTTTCCGTGTCGCGGCGTTGAGTTTTCTATAATCGAAGCAAACTCGCCACCCTGTTTTGGTGCGAGTAGGTATTAACTCATTCGCCTCATTAGTTATGACCGTTATGCTAGATTTCTTTGGGACAACGTGAATGGGGCTAACCCACTGGCTATTAGAGATAGGGTAAATGATACCACTATCAAGACATTTTACAATCTCCTTTTTAACAGCTTCCTTCATGATAGGGTTGAGGCGTCTCTGTGGATCCCTTACTGGCTTGGCATCATCCATCATATGTATATGATGTTCAACTATGAGGGGACTAATCCCCTTGATGTCTGCCATAGTCCAGCCAAAAGCTTGCCGATTATTTTGTAAGACCATTAAAAGGGTTTTCTCTTGCTCGAGGGCTAGAAAGGCCGATATGATAACAGGAAGGGTCTCATTCTCACCTAAGTAAGCGTATTTAAGGTGAGACGGCAATAGCTTGAGTTCGAGTTTTGGAGGTGAAACAATTGAAGGTGAAATTGGTGAAACTGTCTCGAACTCGAAGGATTCCAACAATGATTCGAAGCGAGTGTAAGCAACTGAGTCGGATGGTTCAGTTAACTCATCCGAAAATTCAAAGGACTCAAACTCGGGTGGTGATTCTTCAAAATCGTTCGAAAAAGTGAAACACTCGTAATCGTTATCGGGTGTGAAAATTGTATCAGATTCAAGGAGGAACGCACTAGCGGCGTCAAAACTGCTGTGATCGAACAGAAATTTTTCGAGCTCACAGTCCTCCTGAGTGATCTCTTGGATCGAGCAAACATCAAGTATATTAGCATTAGGCTCGGAGGGCTGTTTTCCCAACTTAAAAATGTTGAGTTCAATTGTCATGTTTCCAAAAGATAGGTTCATCGAACCATTACGACAATTGATCACTACATTAGAAGTCGCAAGGAAGGGTCGACCGAGTATCACCGGAATTTGACTCCGGGGGTTAGCTACAGGCTGTGTGTCCATAACAATGAAATCAATGGGGAAAATGAAGTCCCCTAATTTAATTAACACATCCTCTAACTCACTCCTAGGATGGGTGATGGATCGGTCGGCCATTTGAAGAGTACAATGTGTGGGTATAAGGTCTCCAACGCCTAATTGTTCATATACTGAGTAGGGAAGCAAATTAACACTGGAACCAAAATCTAAAAGTGCACGATTGATGTTCTTACCCCCAATTGTTATTGAAATTGTAGGACAGCCAGGGTCCTTACATTTTTGGGGTAAAGGTTGGGTAAGAGCATCACTTACTACACTAGCCAAGAAAACTTTCTTTGGTACCTGCGATTTCCTCTTCTTGGTGCATAAGTCCTTCAAGATTTTAGCGTAAGAAGGAACTTGTTGGATTGCATCCAAGAGAGGTATGTTAATGCTAACCTATTTGAATAACTCCACAATCTTCTCCATTTGTGGAGTTTGTTTATTGGATCTCAACCTGTTTGGAAATGGAATATTTTGAAAATTTGTTGAGTCCAATGTTTGTGGAGTAGATTGCAGAGTTGGAATGGATCCCAGTGTTGGTGTTTTCATGGAGTGAGATATGGGTCCGTTCGAATTAGAAGAAGTATAGCCTTGTGAAGAATGAAGAACAGGTTCTGAAGAAGACGAAGAAGATGAAGGAGATGATGAAGAAGAAGAAGCGGCGGCCGGGGTGTCATCGTTATTGCTAACGTTGTTGTGCAATACCTTTCTAGATCTCAATGTAGTTACGGCACTCACATTATGATTTTGTTGTTCATGAGCAACATATGTATTTTGTGTGTGACCGGGATTTGGCAGTGGTTGAGATGGAAGTTTCCCCTTCTCTCGCTCGCTTAACGCAGTATTCAGTTGTGCAATTTGGGCTTCAATTGTTTTGATGCTTTGATCATGTGAAGCAGTGTGTTGCACCAAAGACTGAATGGATGATTGGATGCTGGCTGAGGATTGCGTAGATTGTTTTAAAAACACATCCAGACTTCGTTCTAGCGAGAAAACCTTATCGTTATTCGGCTGAACAAAATTGTTTTGAGGATAAGAGTTGTTTGGTATAAAATTGTTCATCTGGTTTTGGTAAGGTTGGGGTTGGAAAGGTTGCAGATATTGAGTTTGTTGAGGGACTTGTTGTTGTGGAGGAGGCCTCTGAAAATTGTTATTGCCTTGGAATTGTTGTTGATTTTGATTCCAAGCAAAATTTGGGTGGCTCCTCCAACCAGGATTATAAGTTGAAGAGTATGGATCATTTCTTTGTCTTTATTGAAAGGCAGCATTGACTTGATCTTGTCCTTGAACAGGCGGGTTGTAAGGACACTCTTCAGTTAGATGGGACGGATCCGAACAACAAGCGCAAATAGTGCGTGGGGGTAAAGCTGGGGAAAGAGAAGGGGATGAGAATTTGCTCTCAATTTCTTCTAGTTTTTTTGTGAGTGCAGCCATTTCGGCCTTCATTACAATCGACATATCAAGTTGATATATGCCTGCCCTAGACTGACTTGATGAAGTAGATGGAATGGTCTTAGTGCTTTCCCACTGAAGTGTTTGTTCAGCAAGATCTTCGAGAAATTGCCAAGCTTCTTCGCTAGATTTTGTAAGAAAGTGACCTTGACAAATGGTTTCCAACAACTGCTTAGTTGCTGGGTTCAGTCCTTCGTATAAAGTTTGGCAAAGTTGCCATTTCTCGATACCATGGTGAGGGCACTAAACAAGAAGGTCCTTAAATCTTTCGGAACACTTCCAAAAAGGTTTGGAAGGAAGCTGGGAAAATTGATTAATTTCGTTGCGAATTCTCGTGGTCTTGTGGTGTGGGTAAAACTTTTTTAGAAAAGCCTTAACAAACTCTTCCCAATTTTTTATGGAGTGCGATGCTGTGCTATATAACCATTTTTCAGCTAGGTCACATAAAGTGAATGGAATGACACGTAGCCTTATAGCATCATCAGAAAGTTGGGTGGTCTTCATCATTGCGCAAACATTCTGGAATTTGTTAATGAAGATGTAGGCATCTTCGGATTCCAGCCCGTGAAATTTGGGCAACATATTGATGAAGTGGGGTTTAATTTCGAAGTTATCCCCATTCACCGGTGGAAGTGAAAGACAAGTGGGAAGTGCGGTGCGGGTGGGATAGAAAAGATCCTGGAGCGCGATTCGTTGGGACGCTTCGACAGGAGGGTGTGGTGGGTTATTCGCACCCAGTTGAGGTGGAATCAGTCCCATAGGTAAGGGGTTGTTAGGATTGAATCCCGACATCTCCTTAGAAGATGATGAATTTGAAGATGAAGGTAAAGAGGTGGAAGGAGTTTCGACTTCGGAGTCGAACGCGTCGTCAGTAGGCACTAACGAGATACGGACTAAACGGGCGCTAGTGTCCCTAGTCCAACTGGACATACACTAACGGGGTGTAGTGTAGTCAAAAAGTAAAAAAAGAAGGTGGGGGTAAGAAAACGTCAATGAGAGAATGTGGGTGCAAGTGGGGTGCAATGGATTTCTAGCGACAAAATGGCAAGTTTTTTTTTTCTTTTTTTTCATAAAAATTTTGTTTTGTGGTTTTTTTTATAAGGAGTTTTGCAAAAGATTTTTTATAAGGAACTAGACACACTTTCAAGCAATCACAATATGCACAATCAAGCCTAGAGCTAGGGTTTCCTAAGTCAACTAGACTGCTCCTAACTGTTCCAAAGGGCAAGTCGTGAGATATCCTCGAATCGCCTCTTCACCGCCAATTATGGACAGGTAAGCACAAGTAAAGAAAGGAGGGATCCGCTCACGTATCACCGTGAGACGGGCCTTTTAAAATTACCTGTCCCACTTGTCTAGCCTAGGCACCAAAAAGTCAGGTTTAGATAAACGACCGATGCCTACAACCTTTCTTTTGTCCTATTGAGCACGACAGTCCTTATTAGCTGAGTCTAATATTTTTTAATTAACTCAAGGGTTGATGCAAATGCTTTTTGTGATTTTTGGGGTCCTAGGAAGGGTAATGAAATCCCCACCCAATCTGGATTGGTGTTATAGCCCCTTAAAAGTCCGTTTTAAAAAATGCAAAGCAGTAAACACACAAAAATCCAAAACACTTGCCAAATTTTTTTTTCTTTTATTTGCGGCGCAAAGAATCCTGCACAAGTTTGATTTATTGGAAAGGAGGAAGAAATTTTGCGCAAAGAACCCTGCAGGAAATTTTTTCAGAGGACTACAGAGGGCAGAAGAGAGGAGAAGAATGCTTACGGAGAAGTTTCCAGTTGCTGACGTCAGCAAAGTGCCGCGGTTCCGCGGCAGAATGCTCCCTTTAGCCATGGTTCCGCGGTTGTTCAGTTGGATCTGGCCTCCAAAATCTTTCCGTTATCTGTTGTGGTTCTCCTCTGTATGTTCAGATCCGCTGTTTGCTGTTTTGTTTACGGGATTTTTCCAGATCTGAATCTGTTCGTCTTTCCGTTCTTGCACAATTCGCACGAAAACCCTTCAAAAAATAACAAGATGATAATTTTTTTTTGTTTTTTAAATATTTTTCAGTTTTTATGATTTTTTTAATTTTTAATTAACCCGAAATTACAAAAAGAAAATAACTACCGTTATCCCCGGCAACGGCGCCATTTGATTGTAGAGATTTTGCTTTATGCGTGCGTTTTGAAATCAAAGAATAGAATATACCGCAATCAAGACGGTGTCGCTTGGTAGCTAGCCGGTTGAGTACGGGTCGGTCCACAGAGAAAACGTGTTTTTTCTTATTGTTCTAACGAGTCAATTCCTATTTGTGGTAGGTTTTGATTTCTATAAAAACTGAAATTGATTTTGATTTGGATTAAAACCTTGCTAGGGTTAGGATTAGATTAGTTTGGAAAGTTAATTCTACTCACCGCTTTCTTTGCCCTGATTAAGAACATAGGTGTTAGGGTAATAATTAACAAAGAGAATTAGCACGACTTGGAAGAAACATAGTTTCTTCTCTTTGGTCCTTGTCCGTCCTTTCCTAATTCTTAGCCCTAACCTTTATGTTAATCAACCACAACCGGTCTAACTAGGGAATCACCGCTATCTCGTGGGATAGGGTGTCGTAGTGAGCGGTGTGTGTTTGATTAACATAGAGCCTTAATTTATATAATTATACGGGCAAGAAAGGAACGAGAGATTTTCATCTCTCAAACCTTCCCCAAACCTAACCCTAACAAGTGAGGAACTACTCACTCATTAGGGAATTAACAATGGAATTCATTTTTTTCTTTTTTTAATTATCTAATTAACGTGCAGATAATAAAATACAGATATGAAAAATTGCAGAAATATAAACTGCAAATAAGGAAAATTCAAAATAAAAACTTACTTTTATTGATGCACTCTTTGACGATTACAATGGAATGAAAATTTTAAACTAGAAAATAAAAAGAGGCATGCTCCAAAAAGAGCTGTAGACTTCCTATTTATAGATAGGAGAAACCCTAGGGTTTACATCTGATCCACATCTAAAATTACAAGACTACCCTAATAAAACTGGGTCAATGCACCGACTCCCACCGACACGCACCGACACGCACCTACACGTTCTTTGCACGGCCGCGGAACCGCGGCCATAAGCCTTGTTTGGCCGCGGATCCACGTCCATATGGTGGGGTCTCTGTCTTAAATCTTTAGGGCTGCTTCATATTGCATTTTACTTCTGGTTTCTTCACTTGGTTTCTCAGAATATCTTCTATTTTCTTCCAGATTTCCACAGTGCAGAATATTGTGGACTTTTACCGTTCGCTTCGTGTTGAAGTCTTGAATCTTGTGCTGCCCTCATACGTTGTGCAATCGAATTGTTCATTGATCTTCATTTGTTCCTTAAACTGTAGACGGCATCATAAAAATTATTCTATTTGTTGGTCGTAGTCTCACTTTTGTAGCATTTTTTCACCATTTTCACATTGTTCTGAGAACCTGTAATCTGCAACTATTTAGCAGACATGGATCAAAAGCACCTATTTATTTGCAATATGATTAAGAATGGGGAATATAATAATGCAAAAATCTGATATGAACAGGCACGCACGAGATACTATTGAGTTACATCGCGAATTTCATTGATTGGTTTCAAATACCTTTAAGATAGATAATCTAGCGACATGGACCCTTAGGATACACATGATATGATTGATATTGATATCTTACTTGCTGCATCACATGTACTGCTATTGCTTATTATTTATACTTATGACATCGAGTCCTTACACATGATATATTCTATCTCATACTGGTTTTATTATAATGATATTTATGATGCATCGACGTCTGGGTTTTGCATAGCCCAGATACTTGACTTTAGCACAGGAGGATTATGATTACTTCGACAGGATTACCGAGCAGTGAGAAGTATCCCACTGATCTAGTTCTTATTGATGGTTTAGGTATTCTTTTTCCTTAAAGCTTTTTTACTTCCGCTACTGTTTCCTGTTATCGCTTCTTGTGGCTATTGGACAGGTTTAGAGATTGATAGTTATATTATTATTCTTGATTACTGATTGACAGTCGTAATATGACTATGGGAGGATGTTTCCTTACCGTATATAGTATGGTTACCTTTGTTACATTCCTGAATTGTGTATTTTGGGAAGCGGAGCATGACACACGATGGCGAACTGGCCCCCCATGGAGGCCGGCTTGGTGAACCGACTGTTGGTAAATTTGGTGCAAACACAGCGGAAGGGAAAATTAATAATTTTATATTGACACCAAAAAAGGGTTTATAAATTATGCTAATTTAATTAACAAAATCAATTAACACTTAATTGATTCAAGAAAAGGTTATACCTTTACGCAAATTCGGATTTGCGTTCCGTTCGTTGTGCTAGCGATTTCTATCCAATCAAGACGAATTGATTAACCCTTGATGATCTCCTTACTTACCTCCACACGAATCTCCAAGATCAATGAATTCTGATTAATTAACTAGCTAATTTAATTAATCAGAGAGAAGTATTAATTTAAAGAAAATAAATTAAAACAATTTAAATTTATTTCCACCAAAGGGATTTCAGCCAAGAGAGCATAGGGGACCGAAACTTTTTGAGAGGAAGAGAGGAATAATGAGGGTTAGGATTGTATCAATTAGAAGCCTGTATATAGGGATCTAATTCAAATCATCTCAATTAATTAATTTATTTAATTTCTTAAACAAACTAATTAGTTACAACTTAATATATATTGGCCCACACATATACATATGCATATAATATTTGATACACATCAAATACACACCAATATTATTTTATAAATATTTATATATATCAACACATATATTTATATATTTATAATTACATACACACACACACATAATATAATACATACATGCATGCATGCATACATACATATATATATGGGCATGTAATATTTACTCATTTAATATCATTTATTATCTTAAGTAGTATGTCAAATCACATTTGATGATTTTACCCTTATTTAAATTAAATTTCATTAGTATATCAAATATACTTATTTAATTAATTCATTTTGTATATCAAACATATACAATCTCTTTTTTATTTATACTTCTATGTTTGGCAAGTAGGAGTTCACTTATATGTGACTCCGGAGGCTTGGCATTTACTCAGCAATGGATAATTAATTAGAACAATTCGAACTAATTCTGTGGACAGTAAAATCCACAAGTCTATAAGGATGATAGTTATGTATTTAGAGTACTTGGGTGAATGTTGATGACTAGATTGGAATAGGAAAATGCTATCCAAGAAAATCAATAGCTATCAGTGGCAACTACCGTACGGTCCGATCTCTTCGTCTACTTATGCTCCTTATTTGGTATAAGGCTTGGTAGTACTGTCAAACCCTAATAACTCAAATAATTATTGTGTTGATATTATCACGTAACCCTGAGATCAAACTGATAACCACTTATCATTTGATCTCTAGTACTCTGGTCAGAGATTTTAGGTCACTGATGTATCTCACACTGTAGAACACTGTTCTCCCTATATCGGAGAGACGGATCCCATATTAACTCCTCGCAAGCTTCACATGTATTCGATCATACCCAACCACTACCGTTATACACAATATCAATGGATTTATTGTTGGGTAGTAACTAAAGTAATCTCTAACACGCGCAAGGTACTATGGTGAGTCTTAGGTCTGGAGACTAATTCGTACCGATTGTCACCATATGAATTTCCATCTAACAGTTATGTATAATTATCAACCGGAAATTCAAAGTGAATCGTTTGGTGTACTTATCATCTATAAGCACCTGCATACGATACTCTGATGTCACCATACCAAATGACTATGAGAATAGCCATTACTCTTTAATGAATAAGTATAGTATACGCTAGTCTTCCGGAGTATCAATATCCTAACTCGATACTCCTATGACTAGGAACATTTAAATATATACTTATTGACTAGTCACGTCTTATTATTATGATCTATATCACAATCCCGTAGTCTAGTATTATTCTACGGACTTTATAGGTAATCAATAATAAACAGAGTATTATAAGTAAAAGATATACCAATAAAGAAAAAACCAAATAGTATACTATTATTACGAACGAGAAAGTTCTACACATGTAGGTCACAATTATAACTAATTGCCTATAAGGGCACTTAAATCTAACACCGACCCCCTAATGGGGCCGGCTTGGTGGCTCTGTTCCTCCCTTTGGGGCCGGTTTGATGCATCGGACCCCCTCATGGGGCCGGTTTGGTGCAAATTGGACAAAAAAAAATCATGATATGTCCACACTTGTCTTGCACACTTTTTTTTTACAAATGACCCCCTTCCATTGTCTTGGAAGGAGTAGTTATTAATTTTTTTAATTCAAAAAGGATTTTTCCTCCCTTTTAATTACCATTGTGCCACCCTTAGCCTATAAAAGGAGGGTGGATGTCATAATTTTCACTCATTCACAACAATTCTTCACTCTAAAAAGAGAGAGAGAGAGGTCTTATACCCATACTCATTCTCATTCAATAAAGAGAAGGATTTTTTTTATTCAATTCTTGCATTGGTTCTTCGCATTCTCTCCAAAAGGTGAGGATGTCGGGATTATTCCCGACAATCCGTAACCTTTGCTTTTAATTTGCAATAGTTGAAAACAACTTTAAAGGAGGGTGAATAAGGTTTTATGGCAAATATAGAGTAATTTTACAAAAACGCATAAATTATGCAGCGGAATATAAAATCAGAGTGTAAAGTACAAATACTATCAAAATACAGATTCACACAAACAACACAGAATCACAGAAAAAGTAAATAGACACAGAGAATTGTTATCGAGATTCACCAACCCTGTAGCTAATCCCCGCCTGAGAACTCCAGCTCAGGATTCAACTTCACTATCCATTGACTCTATACGGGTGGAGAAATCCAGATCTTTTCTCAGGCTCAGATCTCATAATCTTTACACTTGTAGGCTGTGAACACCTAGACTTTTTTCAAGGCTCAAGTCTAAACCTTTACAACGTGAAGATCTTAGATCTTTCTTCACTAGGTCGTACAAAGTAAGATTTTACAATCTTTAAAAAACCAACTATACAATCCTAATGATCTCAATATATAAATCAAGTTTCGAATCGAATCAGATAATGGATTTTGTTTTAGAGATTAGAAAAGTTTAAAACAGAAACCTTTTCGACAATTTAAAGATCTTTCAATTTTAATGGCTAGAAAAAAAAATCTAAAACACTGAAATATCTCTTCTCTCAAAAAAATAGTAAATACTTAAGAACGATTCAAAGAAGTTTTCAAAAAGAATAAGAAAGACTAGAATCAAACAAAACTTTTTTGAAAACTAGAGATCTTTCTTTTCTAAACACTAGAAAATTCTAAGGTTCTTGAAAGATCCCTTTTCTCTAAAGAGTATTAAAAATTTAAGAACTGAGAGTGAAAGAGTTTTCTCACGAAAATATTAAAGAATAATGAAAACTAGAAAAGAATATTTCGTGAGAAGAATTATGTATTAAAATACAAGTTAAGGGTCCTTTATATAGGATTTTTGAGCATAGGAAGTTAAAATAACCATTCCCGCACTTTGGGACCGCTGGGAAGAGTTATAGAAAGTTACGGTTTGAATTTGAAACAAAAAACAGACTTTTTAAAAGTTTTTAACTGCTAGGGACGTCCATTTCTGGTATGTCCGATACTGAAACAATCATAACTTTTTACTCGGTTATCCGATTTTGATGTTCTTGGACTCGTTAGAAAGATCTCCTCGAGACCTACATTTTGTAACTCTAATTCTGGAACTCTAATCAAACATGTAGATATATTTTTAAATAAACAGATATCTAGTATAGAAAATTAGGACCAGAAAAGAAATTTTAACTATTGAGATCGACTCTAGACTCAAAGAAAATAAAAAATCTTGAATACTCCATTGTGTGACTTCTTCAATATTTTCTTTGAACTTGCAATTTGGTTTTCAGAGTCGTTCGATATCACTGTTGTGATGCCAGTTGAAGTGTTAATTGTTCTCTTACTTAAGTAATTCCATTGTTGTAGCATATTAACTTATCTGGTATGATTAATAACATATAATATCTTTAAAATGTAATTTTTGTAAAATAATCAAAATCAAAGAGAATGAAACTTGTAGGTCAACAATAGTGTAGTCTTTTCTTTTCTCATGTAATCAATGGAACACTATATTCTAAATTGAACTTGTCTCTTTAAATAGTAATGAACACTCTTTTAATACCACTTTCATTTTTATTTTATATATTTCTTTTCTTAATCGGGGGTATACATTAAAATATATAATTAATAAAACAAACTTGTAAAAATATTGTTTACTTGTTGTTTTAGAAGTGCGCAACCTAACCTTCTTATTTTTCTTTCTTTAACATTTAAAAATACGGTTTTATGCAACTTTACTAAAAACCCTACTCTATTATAAAGATTGGCTATATGATTTATAAAAGCCGTACTCTATTTTATAGAGATTGGCTAGTTATTTATCATAACCCTATTTTATCGGTTAACACCATTAAACATTGGCATTTTGTTGCATTTTTACCATTATTGCTTCTTTCTTTAATTTTATTTTGATTGTATCATGGACATGGGTAATTGATTCAATACTAAATAAAGAAAACCGTCTTTATGGTTTTGTATTTTTCAAGTATTGAGTTAATCATATTCATTCCATATGACCTTCATTTAAAATTAAAGAAGACTAAAGTCTTGAGTTGTTTGGATCATTACTGAATAAGAGAATATTATTCTCAATTTCAAGTAATGGCCCAAACACATTCAGACCACACTAACAAAACACGACTACGCGATGAATCGGGCAAACAGCCGGGTTCGACGCCGTGGAACAGATTTTAGCGACCACAGTGGGAGCGCACTTTCCCCCCATCTCTGAAAATAAATTTTATAAAATATAAATAGGTGTTGTTTTTCATCGTTTTGCCATTTATTAATTTTTACTCATCTTTTCATAAAAGGTGATCATGGCAAATACCGTGAACTTCAACGAAAGCGATATTCCGAGAGTATTTATCACAATAAAGATCGGTTCCATCATAATTCGTGTTCCACTTGATGACATGACGACGACTACTTAAAGGTAAGAGATTGAGAATCCTACCCTAATCTCGACTCCGGCAATTTCTGCGCAAGCACCCAATCCGGAACATAACGATGATGATGACTTCATCCCGGTCATCTCAAGGTCTACTAAGAAGAGGGTAAAAACCGTGTTTTCCACCTCAAATAACGTTCAAAATCGAACATTCCACCATAGCAACTTTACCCACAAGGAGCCATTGGCATCCAATCAAGTTTCCCACGATAAAAGGAAGAGGATGTTGGAAGATCTTGACTCCCCCACGCCCTACGATCTACAGGAAGGTTGTTCCTGCAATGTAGGGTTTCACCCGTTCTCCGATGATGATTTCCATCCTCTTCGCTCCACAAAGAAGGCTTTTCCTTCATTATGTGCTCTAAAGATCAAACCTATGGCCGTGAAGACTGTACCACCGCCCATCATCATCAAAAAGAGGATGCCAACTGCTGTTCTGAGTTCTCCAACAAATTCTAAGGGAGATAGCAACATGGTCAAGCCATCATCACCCCTTTAAAAGCAAGCAAAGGCACAGTCCTCTTCATAAAGTACCTCTCATCCAAGTTATGTTCTTATAGAATGGCGTCACGAGGATTACGCAAGATACCCACCATCTCCTCAAAGGGCTGCAAGTAACCGTTAGTGAAACAACACCGAACCTAGGTCTACTCTGCTTCCACCCTTCATCGCTCGTGAATATAGGATCATGATGCGGAATATGGCAGGATTCATGCTGTCTCCTCAAGAACAAAGAACCTTGTTGCGACTCCGCAGAGGAATGGAAGAAGTCACTTCGCACATCCTTACGGTATTTCCTGTCAGTATTGAGGAACCGAACGATGAACACACTGAACAAAGACGTACTAATGTTTCATCGAGTCATGGTCCTGTAACTAGGAGTCGGTCTAGATCATTATCTGTATCAAACAATATTGTTATCAATAATGAATCTAATTCTGAGTACTTTTCTTCGCCTTATAACATAAACAATATAAACGAAGAAAATTACACTCCTCACACAGAACAAGTATTGGCCACTAATAAAATATCTTTAGATGAGCAATTGGTACAATTTCAAAGGACTCTACAAGAAAAAGAGGAAGAGCCGAATCGTTTAAGAACGCAACTTCTGTCGAATAACTTCAGTGCTGAACCAAATCCTCATATCAATGAGTCAGTGCAAAACCAAGCACTATCAATCGACACTGTTCAAAAGATAGTAGTGGAAGGTGTAAGAGCATACCTTATGCAAACTCAGCATGCTATGAGGCCTGAATATATGAAACCCTACCCATTGGAAGTAGACTTGGTACCATTCCCAGATCATGACAAGCAGCTTTCCTTCGCCAAATTCAATGGAAATGGATCCACCACATGAGCACATCGCTCACTTCTTAGCAGCATGTCAAGATACTGCGCGTAATGGTTCGCTTCTTCTTCGCCAGCTCGTGCAAATGCTTTCTGGTTCAGTATTCATATGGTATAGCAAGTTGCCCCCTAACTCCATTCATAGTTCGTGCAAACGCTTCACAGAGGCTTTCCTACAATGATTCTACATCATGCAACGGGTCATGGGGATCGCTAAGCTAACACGAACCAAACTGTCCTATAACGAAAAGGCTACGGATTTCATTAACCGATGGCGGAATTTATGTCTACACCGCCTTCAATCAATCATGGAATTGGAAGCAGTCATAATGTGCATGAACAATCTTCGACCGGAAATGGCGGTTCATTTGCAAGGGGTCTGACCGCTATCCTTTAAAGACTTGTCCTCCAAAGCAACTGACATTGAGAATTTCCTTAATCAGTTGAATAAGAAGTCTGGTCGGGTTTTCAAAGGTCATAATTGGAATTTTAAGAAAGATCAAAATTATGACAATGGAAAGGGAAAATAAGCAATGGAAACCTCCGTGAAGTGAAAACAATCCGAACCCCAAAGTCAACCATCCAGATTCCAGAAAAAATTCTTGCCAGAAATAAAGAATCTGTCAAAAGAAGATTTACAAGACATCCTCAAAGGGTTGCTCGAAATGGAGTTGGTTCAATTGCCTCCACCATGCCCGTTAGACGAGATAATGCCGCACCCTAGTAACATTCAATAGTGAGAATATTATCACATGCCAGGACATGATCTAAAACAATGTTATATCTTCGAGAAGCTGATCCAGAATACGATCAACGGAGAGAAAATCGATGCCATATTACTTAAGAAATTGAAGAAAAGAAAGCAATTCGTTCACATGATATCAATTTCCTCTAAAAAGAAATTCGTTCACATGATATCAATTTCCTGTAAAGCCAACTCAGTGAAGGCTTCTACAGCCACACTGCTATCTTCAACAATAGTTCCTTCGACCGTACAAGACCTTCGGCAGACATTCACGTATTTACACTTAGAAAGCATGCCTAATTCACCGCCAGACTGCCCTCTTACTTGTCCGAATACTTTGACATGTTTGTCACTGCAAAAGGTTCCAAAATACAAGATATTGAGAAAAGTTATGCCAAGAAGCGACATTGAAAGCTTCATCGATCGAGTCTCCCATGATTTATTGACAATCAGGCTTCAAGTGACAGAAGGGAATGTTCAATGGGAAAACTCGTCTTGTAATACCATCGGTATTTTTGAAGAAAGCGATGAACCTCTCCACTTCCCAGAAGAATCTCCTGAAATTGATGTTATCACCCGAGGGGGCACTTGAACGGCAGAAATAGTCCATTCTTCTGATCAATTGTCGACATCCCACCAAACAAGGGTCCAAAACCCTAGTGAGATAATACACTCCGAAGCTATAAAATACAACATACTTGCCCATTTGAAAAAGATTCTATCTCTTCTCAGTTTGTACGATTCTTTATGCTTATCATCTGATCTACGTAAAGCTCTCCTCGCGGCTCTACAACACACAAAGAATGACTGAGTGGATGTAGCCAATACAACTACCAATCCTTCAGATGTTTTCAATATCGAATTTACTGAAGATGATTTATTGCTCGGTGCCAAACTCCATAATCCTCCACTGCTTGTTACCAGAGAGCTTGAGAATACACTTGTCAACAGAATAATTTTGAATTGTGATTCCATGGTAAACCCATTATCTTTGAAGAACTTGACAAGGATTGGATACACTGTCAGAGATTGGACAACCGGCAATATAATCATACAAGGCTTCAACCAGACATGCAACAAGCTTTAGGGACTATACAACTCATCCTAAAATTCGAAGGATGGTCTTCCACTCTACTCTTTCATGTTATCGATGCCTTCACATCATACAATGAAATACTTGGTCGCCTTTGGTTGCATGAGCATGGTGTGATTTCTTCCTCCTTACACCAATGTTTTAAATTTGTATCAAAAGATGGTGAGGTCAAAAGGATATTCGCAGATACACAACCTTTCACCGTCTCTAAAACTTTTTATGCCGGTGCCAGGTTCTATCGAAATAATGCTATAATCAAGGATGACCATGGATTTAGCATTGAAGCAAAGGGTGATTTTTCAAATCTCAAGTAGATACTTCAAGAAGCAAGGAGTCACTCGCCAAATGCGTTATATATCGCTACATTCCTCGCGAACAGAGGAGCGAAGAAGACCCTATCTTTCAAATAATTGAGAAGGAGGCTCCTCACAAGCATAAAGCTAGAAAGAACAAAAAGAAGAAAAGCCATCACAATACATCTCGTCCCATAACCTTTGTATCAGCTTCATCAAACAACACAAAGGAGTCAGACTTCTGCTTACTAGTGCATCTTTACAATGCAAAGGCAGTCTATATAATGGTCAAGATGGGTTATGATCTCAACCCTGGCATAACACTACTTCCAACACCATTCGAGGATATACTCTCTGAAGAACAAAAGGAAATACTTTACCGGAATAAACCAATGCCCTGTTCAAAGAAGGGCATAGGTTATCAAGCTTGCATGGTTACATCACACGAAAATGTTGATCACCACAACAGTGAAAATGCTCTCATAATGCTACAAGGATTAGTTTATCCTCAACCCATTCCTGATCAAGACAAGAAAGTCAACCACAGATCTTTCAAGACAGGGGATTTAGTACCGGCCTCAGTATTCCCTATTATCATTACCCGCAAAACTCGAAGCAAGTTCGAACCAAAATGGGAAGGACCTTTCATTATACAAGAAGTCTATTCTAGCGGGACTTATAAGATTATTTCACCAGAATGAGAATTCACCTCCTCCAATCAGTACCAAATTTATGAAGAAATACTATGCCTAAACAACTTCATAGCTTATTCCAAGCTCTACGAGTATAAATTGTAAACCCTTATGCCTCTTCGTCCTAAAAAGAATGGGGGCTTATCCCGTGTAACAACCCCATTTTTAGTGTACATAAATTTGCTTTAAATTTAAAGTATACTTGGAGTATTTAATGTTGTTGTTACCACTTTAAGTATCTATTTCACTCTATAATTACAAGAAAGAGCTTGTAGCTCATTGGTAATACCTTGCACTGCTGAACCAAGCCACCAGAGTTCAAATCCCATGCCCCACATTATTTTTTTATATTTATTTGTTTTAAATTTTATAGAAACCCAACAGTCCACACATGATAACTCCCACATTTCCCATTACACATTAAATGTTAATGCACCAGTGACTACCTCCGGCGACCCCCCATCTTCTGAGCCCCCGACTCGGCCGGTCGGCCGAGTCATCAACAGAGAAAATATGACTCTTGGGCTTCTCAACCCCCCTGCACACTCCAATTACTTAGATCATTTACAGAGAGCTTTTAATACCTCTTTTACTCCATTTTTAATGATTTTTTAATACATTTTTACATTTTTTAAATTAAAACCCTAACCCTAGCCTAACCCTAGCCTAACCCTATAAATACACCCCTACTCTCTATCCTATCACCCCAAAACTCTGAGCCAACTCTCTGAAATTTCCAAGAAACTTGTGTACTTTGAAAACGAGCACGAAGCGAAGCTACGGTGAAATTCCCGGCGAACTTCCGGCGATCGTTTTAGGAGCTCTCGGCGACGAAGCGACCCACCGGCGATTCCTCTCCTTCCATCTCACTCTCGTTTTGTCCAAAACCCGTAAGTACCCAAATTCTACCTCTCTTTTCTTTTCTAAAATACGGATTTACACACCCGACGGAATCGGAATAAATCCGATTTCCGATTCGGTTTTCTTATACAACTTCACTTCCCGTTAATACAATTATGTTTAAACTCCCTCATGTTGACTATTAAACACTAATCAACCAAATTGATGATGTTTCATTTCATAAAATGATGGCTATTTCACTTTATCGTATTTTTCATTTAAATACCACATTGTTTTAATTATACATTTAACTTCATTAAACTTGCTATACATTTAAGTAGACCACGAGGTAATGACCTACCTCCTCACACACTCATATGCAACATAACACGAAACCCTTGGGAACTTAGAATACGGGAAAACAAACATTTTCATTTAAATACTCTTTACTTAATAAAACCATTTCTAAAAGATTTAGTATTGATACATCTTTATAAATAAATAACCTTTGAGTTAATAATAAAAATATCTAGACTCAGCCAATTAAGGACTGTCGCACTCATTAGGACAGAGGAAGGTTGTGGGCATTCAGTTGTTTATCTAAACCTGACTTTGTGGTGCCTAGGCTAGACAAGTGAGAAAGGTAACTTTAAAAGGCCCGTCTCACGGTGATTCGTGAGCGGATCCCTCCTTTCTTCACTTGTACTTACCTGACCATAATTGGCGGTGAAGAGGCGATTTGAGGGATATCTCACAATTTGTCACTTTGGACCAGTTAGGAGCAGTCTAGTTGACTTAGGAGACCCTAGAATATAGAATACGGGAAATCGACATCTTTACAAATAAATACCATTTACTTAATAAAACCGTTTTCTAAAGGATTTAGTATTTATACAAATCTTTGCAAAGCGCCGCTACAACCCATTTTGGGGAACCCGTTCGGGATGGTGTGGATTATCACACATCCTCGGGCTTAGTAGTGCGAGATTCAGACCTCCGCAAGGAGCATTCGGTCTCGAAATATTTAAAATACGATATCTTAAGAAAATGAGATTTTTAGAATATAAAATATATATTAAAATTATTTTTGTATAAATATATGTATATTTATCATTAAAATACCTATTTTGTTATAATATAAATATTCCAACTCTTTTCAAAAATCACAAGAATCAATTTTACACTAAAATACCATGAATTCCATACAAAACCAATATTACAAATAAATACCATTTATTATGAAATTAGGATATTTCCACTAGAAATATCACAATATAAAATATACATTCATTACAACTCTAAAGACGATTAATAAATACTTGGGGGTGTATTTTGAAAAGTATATAAAAGTATTTTTACATAAAACCCCCTCAAGTTCTATAAATTACACTAAGGACCCTAATAAACATAGGTTTAAGCGGGACCAATCTCTTGAGCCTCAGGGAGCCGGAGAAGTAGGTGCTTGCCTATCTAAGGTAGACAACTTAACAACGGTGTTATCAATACGGTAATCGTCTTGGAAAAAGACACGCATCCTGCCGCCCATGTGCAGCGGTTACCAATAACATCAAAACAATCAGGACTTCAGTTTACTTTTCTATTTGTCTGACTCAGAGTGAGTCTCATTATAATCTGACTTGAATATGATTTAAGTATAATCTACAATCTACAATTTACAATCTACAATTTACAATATTACAATTCAACATGAACCCATGAATCCATTATTCCATATATTCAATCTATCAACTTGACTGAACCGAACCATGGATATACATCCATTTACATGATTCTCCAGTTACATCCATTTACTGATATCATGGTGTCGGTCAGTCATCCAATTATACAATTTATACAGTTACAATACAAGACAAACAATACAATCAAAACACTACGGGGTTTAAGTGGTAGATTGGTACGGAAGGTGTTAAAAGTGGCACGAGACAGTAAGATTAAGACACCTAACTTATATTCCGTTGCTGTTGTACCGTGGCTTAACGGTTCCTTGTACATTCCGTTTGCCCTGGTCTCTAGCATATAGAGACCCCTCTCGTATACACTGGCATCCTTCTATACCAAGCTACAAACAACAGCGTTAACACAACATTACAATAATATAATACAACTTTAAAAGATACCTTCTTATTCTGTTTATTCTACTTTCCTCTTATCATTGGGACTTACCGAGCGACTTGTTCGCTGACGACATTCTATTTCTTTCTTCTTTGAATGTCGTCAGGTGATTTGGACCCGTCAGAGATCGAGCCCACTGCTGAATTGGACCAGTTCGGTGAAGACCCCGAGCTCTAGTCATTGTACACTTTCATTTCAGTACCTTTTCATTTATGTTATGCCATTGTTTAGGCATTACTTTATTTCAGTTGTATTTCCTTTCCATGCATTGTACAGAAAGAATGTGAATAAATAAAGTTGCTGTTTTATATATCTTGTCTCTTGTGCTTTACTTTTATATTGCTTAGTTACGCTTAGCGTATTTGCTTCTGAGTAAATAAGTAGCGGCCTCGTCGCGTCCCCTTCGCTGTATACCGGGAAGCGGGGCGTGACAGATTTTGTTGGTGGCCCATGCAGGTCAGAGCTGTATGAAACTCTATCATGTAGTTCTGTTCTGCTTGAACAACCTAAGCAATATAACACAAGAACCAGCAACTAAAACATTCTTTATAATTCATGTTCCTTGAATCTTATCATTTCATGTACTTTGAATCTGTCCTAACCCAAATTTTTCTTCAAGGTTATGGATTCCCCGAACAACACCGGCACCAATGTCAACAACACACCTCCACCACTACCACTCACACCTGCCATCCCTGCTCCACTCAACGAGCAAACGGTTCTGCTTGAGACAATTCGCAGCCTCCTAGAGGGACAGCAGCAGCAGACTGCTCTTTTAATGAACCGTCCCGAGGCAGAAGCACCTAGGGTGAAGCAATTCGGGGCTTTACACCCCAAACAGTTTGCAGGAAAGGAGAGCCCACTGGAAGCTGAGGAATGGGCTCAGAGTATCGAAGATGATCTGGCAGCGGCACAAGTGCCAGAATTAGCTTGGGTTCGTGTTGCAAAATTACAGCTCACGGACAATGCACGAAACTGGTGGAAGGCGGAAGAAAGCCGTCTTGAACAACCCATCAAATGGAAGACTTTCCACGACATGTTCGACGCTAAGTACTTCCTTGAGACTGCCAGGTTCGACATGGAACAACAGCTCATTCATCCGCAACAAGGTTCGATGTGGACCAAGTCGGTAGATGAATATGACGCTGAGTTCACCATGCTTAGTCGGTAAGATATGTCACAATATTTCAATTTTTAAATATCACATACTACACAGTTAACACAATCCTTTAAACAGATTCGCGGCACACTTGATACCGATGGACGAGATCAGAGCCCGTCGATTTCAACAAGGTTTGGATTCGGAGATCCAGGCTGCACTGGCCACAGGAGATTTTCCGATTCATGAATTGGCTCTGAAAGCTGCCCGCCGTTATGAGGCAGTGGTAAAGGCGAGGGGAAGACCTCAATCTGCTGGATTTAAGCGCCCTGCCAACCAGATGGCAGGAGGAGCCTCGTCCAGGCCAACTTTTGTGCCAAAGCGACCCGGAGTACCGAACCATTGTCCCAGCCCAGCCTTTTGTACCTACTGTAAGAGAACTGGACATATGATGAAAGACTGCCAGTGAGCCAACCATCTTTGCTTAGTCTGGGGCTCAGCTACTCATGATATTGGGTCTTGTCCCCAAAGACAAAACCCAGTTGCTGCACCCAGGCCAGCATTACCTATCCGCAGCGACCAGCCCTTCAGGCATCTGCTCCAAGACTTGCACTACCTGCACCACCCAGAGGACCACAAGCTGCACCACCACTTCATCAGTTCCATCAAGCTCAAAGGAATGTTTAGAGGAATGCTCCTAAGGCCAGGAGGAATGCACCAAGGCGCCAAGTTTTCATGATGACAGCGGAAGAAGCTGAGGCCACTGGCCAAGTTATCACCGGTAAACTTTTCCTCTCAAACTTTTCTTTCAGTCTTGTTTATCTACATACTTTCCCTATACCTAAAACATGTCCCAAATACCTTAGGTACGATATTAGTATCCTCAATACCTGCACTAGCACTGTTTGATACTGGAGCATCTCACTGCTTTATGTCACAACGGTTCGTCCAAACCCATGGGATTCCAGTCTCATCGCTTGTATCCACCTGGAATGTCAGTTCAGGAAATGGCGTTTTAAAGGCAACAATGAGATACAACTTGTGTCCGGTAGTCGTCTGCAGCCGAGAATTTTATGCTGAATTCAAAGTGCCGGAAATACCGAACTTCGATGTGGTTCTAGGTATGGATTAGCTTGGAACTTTTTATGCTAGCTTCGACTGTCGTCAAAGGAGGGTAGTATTCGAGATTCCAGACCACCCGGTCTTCTATTTCAAAAGCGGAGACCGTATCCTGGAGCCAAGTACCTACAAAGCGAAGCCAAGGGAAGCAGTAGTTGTAGCAGCTCAAGTGGAGGAAGAATCAAGACCAGAAGTGGTTCGAGAGTTCGACGACTTGTTTCCTGACGATATATCAGGTTTGCCTCCCGATCAAGCTCTTGAATTCAGCATTGATTTAGTACTAGGAGCACAACCGGTGATCAAAGCACCTTATCGTTTAAGTCCGGAAGGTTTGAAGGAAGTCCGAACACAGTTGGACGATTACTGGCGAAAGGATGGATTCGTCCCAGCACTTCAAGTTGGGGATCACCTGTACTACTTATGAAGAAGAAGGAAGGTTCATACAGAATGTGCATCGATTACAGAGCCTTGAACGAAGTCACTATAAAGAACAAGTATCCACTCCCGCGCATCGATGATTTATTCGATCAGCTAAGTGGATCCTGTGTTTTCTCTAAATTGGATCTTCGTTCAGATTATCATCAGGTGAAGGTCAAGGAAGTGATATTCACAAAACAGCTTTCAGAACTCGCTATGGACATTACGAATTTCTAGTGATGCCATTTGGAGTGACCAATGCACCAGCAATATTCATGAACCTAATGAATCAAGTTTTCCGGGAGTACTTAGATAGGTTTTTTGTCATCTTCATCGACGACATCCTGGTATATTCTAAGAATCGGAAAGAGCATGCAGAGCATCTACGAATTGTCCTGGAAACTCTTTGACAACATAAGCTTTATGCCAAGTACAGCAAGTGCGAGTTTTGGCTAAATCAAGTTGGTTTTCTTGGACATATCGTATCACGAGAAGGAATTTCTGTGGATCCAGCCAAAGTTTCATCAGTTAGCGAATGGCCTATACCAAAGTCAGTGAAGGACATTCGGAGTTTCTTGGGTTTAGCTGGATATTACAGAAGGTTCATTGAAGGATTTTCGAAGATAGCAACACCCCTGACCAAGCTCACATGTAAAGATGAAAAATTTGTGTGGTCAGAAGCATGCGAACAAGCTTTCATAGATCTCAAGTCAAGGTTGACATCAGCACCTATTCTCGTAATACCAGATCAATCTGGAGGATTCGAAGTGCATTGTGATGCATCCGGTAAGGGATTATGATGTGTTCTACATCAGCACGGTAAGGTTGTGGCTTATGCTTTAAGACAGCTGAAGACTCATGAGCGCAATTATCTGACGCATGATTTGGAATTGGTAGCCATCATCTTTGCTCTCAAGATTTGGCGCCATTATTTACTTGGTGAACGGGTGAACATATACACAGATCACAAGAGCCTAAAATATGTGTTTACTCAGAAGGAGTTGAATATGCGGTAGAGAAGATAGTTAGAACTCATGGCGGACTTTGACATCAACCTGCAATATCACCCAGGGAAGGTGAATGTGGTTCCAGATGCTCTTAGTCGCCAACCATTAGTAATGAATCTCTCCGCTCAGTGGAAGCTTCAACAAGACTTGCATCAGATGGAGATTGAAGTAGTCATGCCAGGTAACACTTCAAGTTTGATGAATTTACAAGTTCAATCAACCATTGTCAATCAGATCAAAGCAGCTCAAGCAAGTGATGCTAAGTTGCAAAAGATCAGAGAACAAGTGGAGAATGGACTCAGAACAGACTTCATCATCAATGAAGACGGATCTTTGAGATACGGCAGCAGATTATGTGTACCAAAAGGTCCTGTTCGTGAAGAGTTAATGAAAGCAGCTCACAGCTCTCCCTGCTCAGTACACCCTGGAGGTACCAAGATGTACAAAGATCTACGTCAGAATTATTGGTGGCATGGAATGAAGCGTGAAGTAGCCAGAAGCGTCACAAAATGCTTGGTGTGTCAGCAAGTAAAGGCTGAACATCACCGGACAGCTGGACTACTTCAACCGTTACCAATCCCAGAATGGAAGTGGCAACACATCACGATGGATTTTGTGACTGCTCTTCCTCGAAGCACAAAGGGTAACGATGCCGTATGGGTCATTGTGGATTGACTCATAAAGTCGGCTCACTTCATCCCATTTCAAGTTGGCCAATCAACTGAGACACTAGCAAAGAAGTACATTGAGGAAATTGTGAGACTTCATGGAGTACCGGTCTGCATTGTCTCTGATCATGACACCAGGTTCCGATCGCAATTTTGGCAGAGTCTGCAAGCAAGCTTGGGAACAAGTCTGAACTTTAGCACGGCTTATTATCCATAAACTGATGGTCAGTCTGAGCGAACTATTCAGATCTTGGAGGATATGCTCAGAGCATGTATGTTAGACTTTAAAGGATCGTGGGAAGATCACCTACATCTTGTGCAGTTTTCGTACAACAACAGCTACCAAGCAAGCATAAGAATGGCACCTTTTGCAGCATTGTATGGAAGGAAGTATCGATTGCCATTAAGCTGGGACGACATCAGAGATAGGGAACTTCTTGGACTAGAGATGATAGTAGCGACTGTTGATGTGGTTCGTACTATCAGGGAAAGGATGCGCATAGCCCAAGATCGACAGAATCACTGGGCTGATGCAAAGAGACGACACTTAGAGTTCCGGCCAGGAGATCATGTATTCTTGAAGATATCTCCGAACCGCGAAGTGATTCGATTTGGAAGACGGGGTAAGCTAAGTCCGAGATACATTGGACCGTTCGACATACTCGAACGAGTCGATGAAGTGGCATACCGCTTAGCGCTTCCACCCTCATTGGAAGGAGTGCATAATGTATTCCACATATCCCAACTTAGAAGGTATGTGAGTGACCCCAGCCATGTTCTTGATCATTCTGAGCTCACTATACAACCCGACTTGTCTTGTGAGCAACAGCCTGTGGAGATCCTGGACAGGAAAGTGAAGACTCTTCAGAACAAGGAAGTTAACTTCGTCCGAGTGATGTGAAGGAAAGACACTTCAGGAGAGTCTACTTGGGAAAGGGAAGATGAAATGCGTGCAAGATATCCATACCTCTTTGTAAACTAGTCCTCAAATAAAAGTTGTAAATTTCGAGGACGAAATTTTTGTAAGGAGGGTAGACTGTAACAACTCCATTTTTAGTGTACATAAATTTGCTTTAAATTTAAAGTATACTTGGAGTATTTAATATTGTTGTTACCACTTTAAGTATCTATTTCACTCCATAATTACAAGAAAGAGCTTGTAACTCATTGGTAATACCTTGCACTGCTGAACCAAGCCACCAGAGTTCAAATCCCATGCCCCACATTATTTTTTTATATTTATTTATTTTAAATTTTATAGAAGCCCAACAGTCCACACATGATAACTCCCACATTTCCCACTACACATGAAAATGTTAATGCACCAGTGACTACCTCCGGCGAGCCCCCATCTTCCGAGCCCCCGACTCGGCCGGACTCGGCCGGTCGGCCGAGTCGTCAACAGAGAAAATGTGACTCTTGGGCTTCTCAACCCCCCTGCACACTCCAATTACTCAGATCATTTCCAGAGAGCTTTTAATACCTCTTTTACTCCATTTTTAATGATTTTTTAATACATTTTTACATTTTTTAAATTAAAACCCTACATCTACCCTAACCCTATAAATACACCCCCACCCTCAACCCTCTCACCCCAAAACTCTGAGCCAACTCTCTAAAATTTCCAAGAAACTTGTGTACTTTGAAAACGAGCACGAAGCGAAGCTACGGCGAAATTCCCGGCGAACTTCCGGCGATCGTTCTAGGAGCTCTCGGTGACGAAGCGACACACCGGCGATTCCTCTCCTTCCATCGCACTCTCGTTATTGTCCAAAACTCGTTAGTCCCCAAATTCTACCTCTCTTTTCTTTTCTAAAATACGGATTTACAAACCCGACGGAATCGGAACAAATCCGATTTCCGATTCGGTTTTCTTATAAAACTTCACTTCTCGTTAATACAATTATGCTTAAACTCGCTCATGTTGACTATTAAACACTAATCAACCAAATTGATCAAGTTTCATTTTATAAAATGATGGCTATTTCACTTTATCGTATTTTTCATTTAAATACCACATTGTTTCAATTATATATTTAACTTTATTAAACTTGCTATACCTTTAAGTAGACCACGAGGTAATGACCTACCTCCTCACACACTCATATGCAACATAACACGATACCCTCGAGAACTTAGAATATGGGAAAACAAACATTTTCATTTAAATACCCTTTACTTAATAAAACCATTTCTAAAAGATTTAGTATTGATACATCTTTACAAATAAATAACCTTTGAGCTAATAATAAAAATATCTAGACTCAGCCAATTATGAACTGTCGCACTCATTAGGACAGAGGAAGGTTGTGGGCATTCAGTCGTTTATCTAAACTTGACTTTATGGTGTCTAGGCTAGACAAGTGAGAAGGGTAACTTTAAAAGTCCCGTCTCACGGTGATTCGTGAGCGGATCCCTCCATTCTTCACTTGTACTTACCTGGCCACAATTAGCGGTGAAGAGACGATTTGAGGGATATCTCACAATTTGTCACTTTGGACCAGTTAGGAGCAGTCTAGTTGACTTAGGAGACCCTAGAATATAGAATACAGGAAATCGATATCTTTACAAATAAATACCATTTACTTAATAAAACCGTTTTCCAAAGGATTTAGTATTTATACAAATCTTTGCAAAACGCCGCTACAACCCATTTTGGGGAACCCGTTCGGAATGGTGCGGATTATCGCACATCCTCGGGCTTAGTAGTGCGAGATTCAGACCTCCGCAAGGAGCATTCGGTCTCGAAAGATTTAAAATACGACATCTTAAGAAAATGAGATTTTTAGAATATAAAATATATATTAAAATTATTTTTGTATAAATATATGTATATTTATCATTAAAATACCTATTTTTTTATAATATAAATATTCCAACTCTTTTAAAAAATCACAAGAATCAATTTTACACTAAAATACCATGAATTCCATACAAAATCAATATTATAAATAAATACCATTTATTATGAAATTAGGATAATTCCACTAGAAATATCACAATATAAAATCTACATTCATTACAACTCTAAAGACGATTAATAAATACTTGGGGGTGTATTTTGAAAAGTATATAAAAGTATTTTTACATAAAACCCCCTCAAGTTCTATAAATTACACTAAGGACCCTAGTTAACATAGATTTAAGCAGGACCAATCTCTTGAGCCTCAAGAAGCTGGAGAAGTGGGTGCTTGCCTATCTAAGGTAGACAACTTAACAACGGTGTTATCAATACGGTAATCGTCTTGGAAAAAAACACACATCCTGCCGTCCATGTGCAGCGGTTACCAATAACATCAAAACAATCAGGACTTCAATTTACTTTTCTATTTGTCTGACTCAGAGTGAGTCTCATTATAATCTGACTTGAATATGATTCAAGTACAATCTCCAATCTACAATTTACAATATTACAATTCAACATGAACCCATGAATCCATTATTCTATATATTCAATCTATCAACTTGACTGAACCGAACCATGAATATACATCCATTTACATGATTCTCCAGTTACATCCATTTACTGATATCATGGTGTCGGTCAGTCATCCAATTATACAATCTATACAGTTACAATACAAGACAAACAATACAATCAAAACACTACGGGGTTTAAGGGGTAGATTGGTACGGAAGGTATTAAAAGTGGCATGAGACAGTAAGATTAAGACACCTAACCTATATTCCGTTGCTGTTGTACCGTGGCTTAACGGTTCCTTGTACATTCCGTTTGTCCTGATCTCTAGCATATAGAGACCCCTCTCGTATACACCGGCATCCTTCTATACCAAGCTACAAACAACAGCGTTAACACAGCATTACAACAATATAATACAACTTTAAAAGATACCTTCTTACTCTGTCTATTCTACTTTCCTCTTATCTTTGGGACTTACCGAGCGACCTGTTCGCTGACGACATTCTATTTCTTTCTTCTTTGAATGTCGTTAGGTGATTTGGACCCATCAGAGATTGAGCCCACTGCTGAAGACTTGGACCAGTTCAGTGAAAACCCTGAGTTCTAGTCATTATACACTTTCATTTCAGTACTTTTTCATTTCTATTATACCATTGTTTAGGCATTACTTTATTTCAGTTGTATTTACTTTCCATGCATTGTACAGAAAGAATGTGAATAAATAAAATCGCTGTTTTATTATATCTTGTCTCTTGTGCTTTACTTTTATATTGCTTAGTTACGCTTAGCGTATTTGCTTCTGAGTAAATACGTAGCGGCCTTGTCGCGTCCCCTTCGCTGTATACCGGGAAGCAGGGCGTGACATCCCGTCACTTATTCAAAGAAAAGAAAGAAAAAAATGGTTCTATCTACGCCACATCTACAAAAGCGCTCAATTTTCAACAACTATCAACACGCCTTCACAAGCAGTGGCTCATTAAAAAACGACTATCTTTACGCCTCTATCTAGCTATGGCTATGTGTATGTCTGATCAGTCAAAAATATTGCATTTTTAACCATCAATTTCCCTACTCTCTGCAATCATCTAAAGGTGTTCGGTATGAATATACCACATATTAGCAATTTGTCTGTAAAATATCAAATACATGTGTTATACATTATAACCGGCATTTTGAGGGAAATTGTGTGTTTATTATTGCACGCATGATCTTTGTATATCGCAACACTTGTCTCGAGATTGTGTGCAGGAAATTCTCCAGGTAAAAGAACCGGAAGTGCTAAAAGTGCTGATAAAATACACCAAGTCCAAGACTTGTGATCTGGCAGTAAACAAGAAAGTATAAAAATATTCCAGATATAAAACAAGTCCCCAAGGATCAGCACCAAAACAACCTGAGAGTTTCATGCACCAATACCACCAAGCGGCAGCGGATTCGCGGCCGAATTGGCCGATCCGTCGCGGATCCGCTGCCACGTACACTCATCGAGGGTTGGTCATTTCTCCCGAGGTCTTCTTTCAAGAAGCAAACTTCTTCATAATACTTCGGTCTCCAGAGATCTCCAGAAGCTTCCCTTCTAACAGCCAAGCTTCTTGTGCAAGCCTAATACCTACCAAGCTTCTCAAACAAGCTAGCTAACTACCTTAATCTAGAAGGTTCTCCTCAACTACCAAGCTTACAAAGGAAGCTAAACCTAGCTTAGCTTCTAAAGGAAGCTAGATCAAGCTTCTAGGGGAAGCTAAAGGAGAAGACTATATAAAGGGACCCATGGCTTCATTACAAAGGTTGTTGGTTGTTCATCATTTAGGGAAAAATTCTAGTGAGATTCAAATCAATTCTACACAAATTGAGTGACACAATTTGATCCAAATCAAGATTCATCGAGTACCGATTCAAGTAAGCATTCAACGAGCCTTTTTGAAGCAATCCCGATCTTCATCCGAGCAAGTGATCCATGACGATTCGCGACTTACGAAGATGATGCGAAGCTAAATTCGACGATCTAGTTCTCTCCTCAATTCTTGTAGTCTTTGAGTGAATTGTAACGAAATATCGAATAATAAAAGGTGAAAATTCTTGATCTTGCTTTTCTTTACATTTGAGTATTATGAAGAGTTAACGATTCTTGATTGTTATCTTTTTCATGATGTTTGAGTGAAAACTCTGCTTGTGGAGGAATCGAGAAAATAGATAGATGATGATGATTAAATTCTTGAACGATTCTTAAGTCTTATGAGTTTTGTAAACTTTAGGAAATTGGATCAACGGCGACCTAGTTTTGAGCGAGATGCTTTCTTGAATATTTTCGCTCTAAATTAGAGATCAACGATCGATGTTGAATTTCCTAGAGGCTAGAATTTGAATGCTAATCAACGAAAGGACAAAGGATGATGATGAAGAAACCCTAGTTTCTTCAATAGATCCCTAATTCTCGTTGATCGTCATCGATCTAGCAACAAATCTTCAATAGATAAGAATTTGTAATCATCATTCTTCATCATCACTATCGGTTGGATCGATTCCTACAAGTTTCTTTACAAATCTTGATAATTCATTCGATTTGGACAATTCTTGATTCTTGATTCTTGATCATTATTTTCTTGATGATTCTTGCAACTAAATTTCATAAATCTTGAATCAATTTTCTTTTATCTTTTTATTTTCGACTCAACTAAAACAATAGCGAGCAAATCACACTTTCTCAGTGGACGATCCGTTCTCATTGACGAAACTACAATAGACACCGTCAATTGATTGCGGTATAAATTTCTTTAGTTGTGAAACATTTCTAAACACGACACGGAAACGATAAATCAAATGGCGCCGTTGCCGGGGAATCGTGTGCTAATTTGTTCGTTTTTGTAATTTGAGTTGAAAAATTAATTATTCCATCAAAATTTTTAGATCAAAATGCGCACAAACGCTAAATGATTTGTTGTGATTTGTTGCAAGGAGATCTGGATTCTGTGGAGCAAGAGGAAATTTTTTCAGAGAATCTCAGACAGTTCAGTGAGTGAACAGGAGCATCTGCACGAAATTTTGTGCAGAGATCTCATCATACCACCGCGCTTCCGCGGCCATACTGTGCATCTTGCGGCGGTTCCGCGGCGAAATTAGGGGTTCACTGTACCAAAATTCTCTGGTATATTTCTGACTTTCTTATCTCCTCCTAGCTCTGTCCATTAACCAATTTCTGCAGGTTTCTTTGTAAAAATTCGCAGCGCCGCAAAAAGAAAAATTGTGCGTGTTTGATCTTGGTTGTTTGCATTTTTAATACGGAAATTAAGGGGCAAAGACCAAATTCAGATTAGGTGGGGAGTTCAACCCTTCCTAAGTCCCAAAAATCACAAACTTGCATCCGCATCACCCTCATTAACTAAAAAATATCTAGACGTGACTCTAAGGACCGTCGCGCTCACTTAGGACAGTAGGAGGTCGTGGGTAGTCTATTGCTTATCCGAGTTTCTTTTTGTTAGTTATATGTATTCCCTAGAGGCCATTACTGTATATACGATGTATATTGTAATGGATGGTTGGACATATATAGGGAGGACTTTCTTGCTCGACATGATAGTACGCTATCTGGTTGTACTTTATCTTAACATGTACTATGATTGTCTCCATGTTATATGTTGATAAAGCCCTTAGGATGAGTACTTGACTACCATGACTATGATGCGGATCATACTAGTGGGGACAGTGTAGTCGTCAAGTACATCCTTCAAATGTTCCTAGTCATGGGAGTACCGAGACAGGGCATCGATACTCCAGAGTGGACTAGCGTATACGCATCTTGACCCATATGATGGGCGATGGATAATCCCATATCCATCGGTGTTTGACATCAAGGATGGTGTACGGGTGCTCTGTAGAGACTGGGTACACTGGACGGACTCGCCGAGAACTCCCAGATGGTATTACAACTCACGTCAGATGGCAGTTTTCCGGTGACACTGGTACAGAGTAGTCTGTTGACCCGAGATCGTCATAGAGTCTTGTGTGATTCCCACTGTGCTTTGATTTCCATCATACCACGTCCAAGAGGGTGTGCAAAAAGGTGGCTTTTGGGTACAGTCCCGAATCGCATGGAGGCAATGAGCGATAGGAGGGGATTCGTCTCTCTCGGTATGGGGAGTTGATGTTGCGCTGTGTTCGATTGGCTATAACTGGAAATCCCTGGCCAGGGTTGCTGAGATTTACTGGTAAGTATTATCTGTAGTTTTTCAAACTGTTATAGACCTCATATCGACACGACTTATCAAGCTACTGGGGTCTGACGTATACCACCCCTAGGCGAGATATGCGACATATCAGACGACGAGACCGGACTGTACGGGAGTGTTACTGATTGGATTCATAGGAGAATGTACAGGCTTGCTTTTTGATCTTCTGAGTGCTCAATACCTAGATGGCTGTTACGTTTAGCTGACCGCTTGCAGCTTGTGAGTGTTTGATATGATCATCACCTACTACCGGCGTATTGACGATTCTTTAGAGTCCTACACAGAGGTTTCTTGACTCAGGTAAAACGGAGTAGGAGCACATATGTGATATGTGCGGGACCGAGGATAATGCGATATGAGATACCGTATTCTATTCTCGCGATATTTGATATCAGCCGGGTCATCGGATCAAGTGTTGATTTGATGAATCGGTAAATGATATATTAGTCGGTTATATGCGATATAGCCGGATTGTCGGATCAAGTGTTGATTCGATGATTTAATATATAATTATATATATGATATATTAAATTACATTAACTAATATTAGCTCACTAAAAGATTCTTTTTCTCACTCGGGTAATACATTGATATATATGCGATATATGTTAATTGTATTATTTTATTTTGTTACAATAAATATTATATATGTGATATATAATATTGTAACATGATATGATTACTAATGCAACATGTTTAGTGGAGATTAAACAAGGTTAGGGTTTGAATTGGGTTAGTTCTTTCTTGAAGATTCTAGAAGGTTTTTCTTTTGTCTTGAGTTAATATATTATGTTGATATTTATGTGTGACTCATTCTTAACCCAACCCAAACCCTAGCCCTAGTTAAATCTCTACAAAGGTTTAGTTAACCATGGTTGCATTATTCATCATGATTATCTTTTCATTATTCATTACAAAAGGATTCTAATGATTATTCATCTTCTTCTTGCTTGAGTTCTGTTGGAGATAGTGCCCTCAGAGTCAATTATTGGATCACATGCACGTGATTGCAATGATTGAGGGAGGACTTATACCGGTAGGACAGTCTTACTCGAGATGATAGTATGCTATCTGGTTTATCTTTATCATCGTGTACTGTTTTAGGTGACCTTACAGGTTACTATTGCGCGTTGATAGAGCCCTTAGGATTCTTGCTTGACGGCCAGCAGTATGATGGCGATCATATACATGGGAGCTGGGGTCTATAAGCACATCCTTAAAAGGTCCCTAGTCGTGGGAGTTTTCGAGATAGGGCATCAATACTCCAGAGTAGACTAGTGTATACAGTCGAGACCCCGACGAGGGGCGGTGGCCGGTCTCACAAGCCACTGGTGTCAGTTGGTTCACCTAAGATGTATACAGGTGCTCATTAGGTTATGAGTACACCGGACAGGACTCGCCGGGAACATGCTAGTTGGTCTTATACCTGACGTCAGATAGCAGTTCCCTGGTGACATGTGTACAGGTTAGTTCATCGACCTGAGATCGTCATTTGTCTCGTGTAAGTTCCCACTGTACTTTAATTACTACCCTACCACGGCTCAAAGGAGTCGTGCAAACAGGTTTTAGTTGGGTACAGTCCCGAGCCACATGGAGCCAGTGAGTGGATCTGCAGGGGTTCGTCTCTCCCGGTATTGGGGGTGAGGTCGCGCTGTGTTTAGGAGAGTCATTACACAAAGCCCTCGGCCGAGGCAGGAGATTTACTGGTAGGTATTCTAGTAGTATCTCAGGGTGTTCTGGGCTACACTCCGACCTGACTTGTACTTCTTTTGGGGGTCTGACTTTACCAACCCCCTATGCCCGCCATGCGATGCTCATAGACGAACGGACCGGACTGTACGGATATTGTCACCGACAGGCTCAGTAGGGTGTCAGGATGAGTTCGCTCATCGACGTCCCTTTTGGTCAATACCTGGTAGCCGGTTACGTATGGCTAATACCTCTGACGTGCTAGTGGTTAAATCCACAATCAAGGTGTTGACGAGTCTTTAGAGTCCCCCACAGACCTTTTTCTCAAGTTTCGGGCGAAACGCTGTAGAGGCTGTATGGAGATATGGCAGAGTTCGATCTTATACGTGCGGTATTGCACGGATCAAGATCGGACGGATGATACTAGCGGGCTTTGGTTTAAGCCGGATCCTAGTATTGTACAGTGTAGATTTTGTCTCATTGCATTTGTATTCGGTTGGAATACAAATGCGGGTATGTATATACAGTCGCGGGGTTTTCCTGTAATTTATTACGGGATCAGTTTTCTGAAGTTGCCAGTTTGTATTCCGTATCGGCCAGTTTTCCTTTGTTCCTTCACGGCCGGATTTTTCTGATGGAGGGGCTAATTTGCAAATATGCAAATTAGCATTTGTGGAGGGTTTATTTGTATATGAAGGATTATGATAATTCAAAGCATCTTTGCTTTTTTCTTTCATGATGCTTTGCATTAATGTGATGGGAATGAGAAAGGATTTGGTGTGACATTATTACCTTATTATCACCACCTTTTCTTATGCTCACCCATGCTTTTTCTTGTGCTCACCTCCCTTGTAATTTCCTACCTTCATTTTTGGCCGGCCACACTTGAGAGGGAGAGGGAGATGAGGATTGTTTTGGTGGGGCGAAAATTCATTCATCTCATCTTTCCTTGCTTGCTTCAAAATTCTAGTTGATCTCCAAAGTTCATTCCACCTCCATCATTATGGCAACTTCAACCCCTTGAGACAAATGGATTCTACACTTTGCCTACAGCATCATTGGGCACGTCGACTCGCCAACTTCGTGCTCGAGTTGTCTCGGTCCAGAGGTGGGAGCCCGTAAAAGAACCCGGTAATGTGGTCCCCGTTCCGACGAGGAGATGAAGACCGGAGATTCCGCGAGGAGATCGGAGTGGAGGCCGAAGACCGAAGGACACGGATCGCTCGGTATAGCATTCTACCCTTTCTCTTGTTAGCTAGATATAGGTTAATGGTTCGATCCGGGTTTTTTAGGATGCGGTAGTGCCGGTTTTAAAGTCAAGAAAATTTTTCGTCTCCGCATTTTGGCCTCGGATAGACGGTCGGGGCACTACCGTAGTCCTACATGGTATCAGAGCCACGCCATTAACCTAGTCTAGCTTGCTCTAACATGTTTACAAGTTCGATCGAACGGATTTTCCGAAAACCCGATTTCTAAAGTACAGTTTCTGTCAAATTTTTCCAGTGCTCTAAAAATTATTTGGTAAATTGTAAAATTACGAGCAGGGTTTTTTAAGCATTCTGTGAAAATTTGGTCGCGTGATGTCACTTTTCCACCGCGGAACCGTGGCCAAACCTACGCATTGGCCGCGGTTCCGCCGCCACTTTAACTCTTCACAGCACCAAATTTTTACAGTGGGCTTCTGACTTGGAAATAGGGTTTTTGGTATATACTGTTTGGGTTCAGATTTTCTTTGAGTGCTACAGTTGTGCTTGGGGCCCACTTTGGGAATTTTGGTCGATCGAAAATTTTAAACATGTTAGTTCACAGTATTTACATTATATCTGCGACCGTGAATGTCATTTGATCGGTAAATCCTGTCTAACTGCTATAGCCCTTTTAAACGGATTTGCGAACGTGACATTCACGTTGATGTTCTGTGTTGTGCTGTGATATTGCGGATTGTCGTGGTGGATAGCCTGGATGCATTGGTAGTAAAGTTTCGTTTTATATGTACATTTGATATTGCGGGGCGAGCGTCCGACATGTGGACTGCCGTCACTGCCTGTTTGTATATTATTCTTTTGGGGCACGACCGGGCTGAGGTCGATGTACCCGTTGTATGTATATTTTACTTCTGTACTAGGATTGCCCTGCGGAGGGGTGTACGGATAGCCGGGTTCTAGAGGGCAACGGGCCCGCATCTCATGGCGTTGAGACGGAGGGGGCTTCACTCTAGAATTGGTGGGCTATTCGCCGCACTCGTAGGGGGTACAGGTTGACCCAGGAGGGGTGCCCGAGTTACCGGATTCCGTGAAGTGCTGGGTGGTCCATTCACGTTGTTGAAGGGGGCTGCCTCGCTTCAGGTTTTGGTGGGTAACTTGCCGCGCCCGTAGGGGTCTAGGATTTCATTGCACAGGCTATCCACACGACCAGTGGAATGTCGGGTTTCAGTAGCGGCTCTATGAAACCCGGGGATCCCAGATATCTGTATTGTTCTGTGATGCTGGTTACATTTCTGTGATGTTGCATTTAATCACGCCTTGAGCGAATATTATATATTGATATATATATATATATATATATATATATATACACACTAGTAGATGTTGTATATGTTTTGCATCCGCGCTAGTCCAGTCCCCGCTCTGTTGTTAGTTAAGTAACCTAACGGGTGATGACGGGACCCAGTGGCGAATGGCATATACGTACATCATTATTTTCGTTCTTTATTGGTGTGATCAATTGATGGGACTGCGTTGATTCGGATCAATGCAGGCTAAACAAACCTATTCTGATGTTGTTGGAACAATTTTTCAAAAAACTGTTATTACACGGACGTTCTCTTTTGTTTTGCACAGTGGTATTCGGTTATGAATATCCAGCACCTCAGTCGACGAGGCAAGGGCCGAGATCCCTTCACCGGGAGTGACCCCTTGGACAGAAGTTTGCATCAGGGCAATAACTTCACTATAGTCGTTTACTTTTGCTTTGCATCGTGGTATTCAGTTGGAATATCCTGCACCTCATTCTATGAGGAAAGAGCCGAGATCCCTTCACCGGGAGTGACCTCTTTAGCAAAGGTTTTCGCCACTATATTTTTATAAAAAGTTATGCAGTTCCTTCAACGATATCAAGTTCATTACGTTAAAGGTTTTTCGCCAAAAACCAGCCGTAGCCCTCCGTCATTTCCTACGGGTATTATTTAGTATTCGTACTGCGTTTGTTGACCTAGTCAAGACGTAGTGTTCGGTAGCTAAGTGGTACTTGTTTGTTGCATAAATGGGATTGGTTAGGACAATCATGCGGCCTTGTTGACCTAGTCAAGGGCACGTACGGGTGGGTTTAATGCAATCCAGAATAATGACGGGTTGAACTTGATTGGCGGTTTATGGTTTGTTGACCTAGTCAAGGTCATAAGCCGCTTGGGGTAAAAACACACATTGGGAGTTTCTAAAGAAACTGAAACTTGCCAGGCATGCGCATACCTTCTGGAGTGTGATAACGTGAGTGGATTCCGTCACGTTATCATGCGATGATAGTTGGATCCCGATTCCCACTGATGAGTTGGTTTACTCCTCGGGTGATCCCGACTAATTCTTCTTTTAGGTTTGGAGGAGAATTTGACGTTACAGTGGGAGGTTTCCTGATTAGATGAAGTGATAACCATTCTGATCTAGGTTAGAGTGCACGCTGAGTGTTTCTTTTCTCTCTCTCTTTGGCAGCGACCATGGACCGACCCTTGACTATGACTCAGTGACCAAGATTAACCGAACCTTCTTAAACACTGGCTTTTGGATTGTCAGAGTTGCATACCTCATTGCCACTCCTACTTTTACCCTTTTCTCCAGAACACCCCGTATTACTACGAATGTCCACTTCCATTGGATAAAACCATCGTATGGTTATATACGAACTCGAAGGAATTTATTCGAGGATGGTTTCAGGTTCTGGAGAAAACGAATAGGACTATTCAGTTGTCTTTTCTTTTTACCCTCTCTCAGGTTGCGAGTGCTCCTTGGATTAGGACAGTACACCTATTACGCAAATTGGATAGTCTTCTTCCAAACCTTAGGCTGGTGTCGAATGGTAGGGAATGAAGAAATCCGATTAGCCTAAGTGTGGTGTGCAGAAGGTATTAAGTTAAGACAAATAAAAGGATTAGTGAGAGGGCAAAGTAAACTGCGACTGCTATTCACGACCAAACCAAGTATTTCATTACCACTCCCACTTTACCTTTGTATTTCTCCAGGACGCTCCGTATCACTACGAAGATCCACAGTTATTTAGATAATCCATCGTATGGTTATATACGAACTCGAAAGGAACTCGTTCCAGTTCGGGGATGGATTCTGGTTCAGGAGAAATAGGAATAAGGTTTATTTGGTTGTCTTTTATCTTCACCATCTCTCGCATTGTGAGTGCACCTAGGATTAGGACAGTACACCCATTATGCTTATTGGATAGTTTTCTTCCAAACTATAGGCTGGTGCCGAAAGATAGGGAAGGAAGAAAACCATTTAGTTTAAGAGGGTGTACAGAAGGTAATGACTAAAGACATATGAAGGGATTTAGAGAGATGACAAAGAAATATACCGTTGCAGTTGTGAATCTGGATAATGGAAGAGGCATTACTAGGAATACCCGGATCCCCTACGAAACATTTCAATGTTTCAGTTTCACTGTGTATTGTTAAAAGAAAACTGATTTCCCAATTAGTCCTTACTCCAGGGTATGTATTTACCAGGTATGATTCTCACATCTGTATGGTTTTACAGATGATGAGTGGGAGTAAGGTATTGGGAATTGGGTGATTATCCTCATTATATCGGGATTCGTTGTAACTGGTGATATTTGAGGAAATCACCTGGGTTGTTTGCCGGACGACAAATATTTGGTTTTGAATATCCGTTGTTGTGCACCAATTTCAAATTGATATATTTGTACGTCTATTTTTATAGAGTGAGATATACCTTTTTGAAATTATGTCCATGACATTTACCTATATCAGTGGATGGTTAGGTAAGGAGCATTAAACAACGGTGTAATTCTTCTTAACCATAAGTATAGTTTTCAACCTACAACACACAGAGAATGAGTTATTAGACTCAAGAGACTTATACAGAGTATTGTATGTTTTCCAGTGTCCATTAGGACAGAGGGGTTGGTACTCGTACTATATTCTGTTTACTTGTAACTTCTCTAGTTCTTAGACATGTGTTTCGTAGAAATACAAGGTCCAAGTTTTGAGAAGTTATAGGTATATGAATAAAGTAGAGAATCAGGTATTGCAAGTATCGGGATTCTTCAAGGTGATCGAAGATGTAGATACTTGTGAATGGTATTCAGTTAATAGTAATGATTAAGAGAACATGCTTCTCTTTCAGGTTACTCATAATTGGAAGCATTCCTAAGTTGAGTAATGCTGATCGGCCTCTCTCCATTTAGTTGACATGCACTGGAGACAGTTACATGATTTGAATCTGGTTCCAATTAAATCAGTGCCTCTATTTCTATATTGGATATAGAATAGTTCATATCTTAACTATGTTAAGGTACGGGGAGTTGTCCGGCTTATGCTTAAAACCAGACTCTGGATAACTCAAGGCACGTTTCTGTAATGGCTGTTTGTGGGTTGACCCAGGCTATGACGAGGGTTGATTTTCTACCATCTGGAAGATCAATAGTGATATTGTTCTTGACTCGCCACAGTTTTAATATAAATGTATTTTTTCAGAAAACAGTAGTGGGAGTATGGTAGAACTGGAAGTGATTCCAGAACCGCAAACGATTACTGAAAATTTGATATGAACCAAAAGATTCAATCTGTATTGACATTCCATTGGCCACTCCGCAGATATGGTGGGTAACCTCAGGCACCCGAGAGGTACTCCAGTAGCCTCAAGGATGGTGGCAGGGAGGTTCTTGTTTACCCAGACTTACCATTGCTGTTGTTCCAGGCTATGAGACCCGGCAGGAGGATGAGTATAGCGTCGTTCTGAACTGGCTTGAGAAGTGCACGTGTATATGACTCTGCCATAGGGTTGTCGTAGTCAGTGGGAGCAGCAGAAGCATAGTGGACAAGTGGCTTATGTCTATTTATGGACTAAAGAAGATATAGCGGAGATAGATCATCTATTTCTGATGTCACAGTCATAGGTTTGACTTCATCAGAATAGAGGATGGATCTGTTAAGAAGGTAGTAGGGTGTGATGTCCTGGTATTTGGATGACATACACAGAGTAGGAAGTGAAATTCCTATACTACGGTCGGTTATACTTTGGTTGCCACACAGTGGTTTCTCTAGATAGGATATTAATCCAGTCCTGGAGAAACAATCGGAAGCAGTTTTAGAACATAAGTGGATGTTCTAGGGATATGATAACGACAGCTTCATTCGGGAGACAGTTATCATTCCAAGCTTCCAAGGTGACCTGGATGACAGAGTGACTGTCAAAGTTATAGTTTTCCCTTTGACGAGGGGCAGTATTTTGGACAGGTGGTCCAAGCGGATACTGAGGGAGGCATGGCGCAGGATACTGATTGGTTTCAGTTGACGATACAGTCTAAGAAGTTTGGATTTGGAGTTCATTTATGAACTAGGTCCCATCAGATATCCGGACATACTCTAAGACAGGTATTGCTCATTTCGGGAGATGGCTTTCTCCGTGAACATGAGACAAAGAGAGGCATAGAAAGAAAAATTAGAGCGGATCCACTCACTGAGGCTATTCCTCGAACGCATTAGTTTCGCAAGCGGGTTTTGTGAAACTGATTAGTAGAGGAGTTGGGTGTTCGGTATCACACAGGCTGTGAGTATGCGACATCGCAATAATTAGCCTTGAGTGCAAGTGGGAGATTGTTGGAGATAGTGCCCTCAGAGTCAATTATTGGATCACAGGCACGTGATTGCAATGATTGAGGGAGGACCTATACCGGTAGGACAGTCTTACTCGAGATGATAGTATGCTATCTGGTTTATCTTTATCATCGTATACTGTTTTAGGTGACCTTACAGGTCACTATTGCGCGTTGATAGAGCCCTTAGGATTCTTGCTAGACGGCCAGCAGTATGATGGCGATCATATATGTGGGAGCTGAGGTCTATAAGAACATCCTTAAAAGGTCCCTAGTCGTGGGAGTTTTCGAGATAGGGCATCGATACTCCACAGTAGACTAGTGTATACAGTCGAGACCCCGACGAGGGGCGGTGGCCGGTCTCACAAGCCACTGGTGTCAGTTGGTTCACCTAAGATGTATACAGGTGCTCATTGGGTTATGAGTACACCGGACAGGACTCGCCGGGAACATGCTAGTTGGTCTTATACCTGACGTCAGATAGCAGTTCCCTGGTGACATGTGTACAGGTTAGTTCATCGACCTGAGATCGTCATTTGTCTCGTGTGAGTTCCTACTGTACTTTGATTACTACCCTACCACGGCTCAAAGGAGTCGTGCAAACAGGTTTTAGTTGGGTACAGTCCCGAGCCACATGGAGGCAGTGAGCGGATCTGCAGGGGTTCGTCTCTCCCGGTATTGGGGGTGAGGTCGCGCTGTGTCTAGGAGAGCCATTACACAAAGCCCTCGGCCGAGGCAGGAGATTTACTGGTAGGTATTCCAGTAGTATCTCAGGGTGTTCTGGGCTACACTCCGACATGACTTGTACTGCTTTTGGGGGTCTGACTTTTACCAACCCCCTAGGCCCGCCATGCGATGCTCATAGACGAACGGACCGGACTGTACGGATATTGTCACTGACAGGCTCAGTAGGGTGTCAGGATGAGTTCGCTCATCGACGTCCCTTTTGGTCAATACCTGGTAGCCCGTTACGTATGGATAATACCTCTGACGTGCTAGTGGTTAAATCCACAACCAAGGTGTTGACGAGTCTTTAGAGTCCCCCACTGACCGTTTTCTCAAGTTTCGGGCGAAACGCTGTAGAGGCCGTATGGAGATATGGCAGGGTTAGATCTTATACGTGCGGTATTGCACGGATCAAGATCGGACGGATGATACTAGCGGGCTTTGGTTTAAGCCAGATCCTAGTATTGTACAGTGTAGATTTTGTCTCATTGCATTTGTATTCGGTTGGAATACAAATGCGGGTATGTATATACAGTCGCGGGGTTTTCCTGTAATTTATTTCGGGATCAGTTTTCTGAAGTTGCCAGTTTGTATTCCGTTTCGGCCAGTTTTCCTTTGTTCCTTCACGGCCGGATTTTTCTGATGGAGGGGCTAATTTGCAAATATGCAAATTAGCATTTGTGGAGGGTTTATTTGTATATGAAGGATTATGATAATTCAAAGCATCTTTGCTTTTTTCTTTCATGATGCTTTGCATTAATGTGATGGGAATGAGAAAGGATTTGGTGTGACATTATTACCTCATTATCACCACCTTTTCTTATGTTCACCCATGCTCTTTCTTGTGCTCACCTCCCTTGTAATTTCCTACCTTCATTTTTTGGCCGGCCACACTTGAGAGGGAGAGGGAGATGAGGATTGTTTTGGTGGGGAGAAAATTCATTCATCTCTTCTTTCTTTGCTTGCTACAAAATTCTAGTTGATCTCTAAAGTTCATTCCACCTCTATCATTATGGCAACTTCAACCCCTTGAGACAAATGGATTCTACACTTTGCCTACAGTATCCTTGGGCACGTCGACTCGCCAACTTCGTGCTCGAGTTGCCTTGGTCCAGAGGTGGGAGCCCATAAAAGAACCCGGCGATGTGGTGCCCGTTCCAACGAGGAGATGAAGACCGGAGATTCTGCGAGGAGATCGGAGTGGAGGCCGAAGACCGAAGGACACGGATCGCTCGGTATAGCATTCTACCCTTTCTCTTGTTAGCTAGATATAGGTTAATGGTTCGATCCGGGTTTTTTAGGATGCGGTAGTGCCGGTTTTAAAGCCAAGAAAATTTTTCGTTTCCGCATTTTGGCCTCGGATAGACGTCCAGGGTGCTACCATAGTCCTACAAGTTCTTCATGAAAAGCTTTCTTGCTTTGATTTTGTGATGAAAAATGAGTGAGAATAAGAAAACAAATGAGAGCAAAAATCCTACTTCATCATCCTTATCTACCCTTTCCCTTTACATGAGAGTGTTCACTTAATTTAGTGAGTGAGAGCTTGTGTTAATGAAACTTCAAGGTAGATCATCTTTGTTATCGAAGATCGGAAGCAAGCTTGCATCTTTCTCTTCGTGGAGCCTCTCGAGAGTCCGGAACACGATGATCGCAGCGAAGGGACCTCAACACAGAGCTTAAGAAGTGAAGGACTGGATCTACAAAGGTTGTAATCTCTCTCACTTAGTGTTAAAATGTTTAACATACTTGTTTTCGCCTAAACTCTAGTTTAAAGATCTTGTTAAGCGTTGTTCGGCACGGCTAAATTTTTAATCGGGCATGGTTGATGCCTCATAGACCCTTGTGGCAGTGCCTAGCATCCCTATAGTGGTATCAGAGCCAAGCTAGAGTTTTAGGCGAAGTCCAGGCGAAGTTTAAAGTCCGATCGAACCCCGAAACCCCGACACGGACCCTTCTTTGGAAATTTTATAAAAATGTTGATTTTTTCATATTAAAAATACTCAAAAAATTAAGCAGGGAAATCTAAGGATAACTGTAGAATACGACTACCTAATTCCACTGTAGCGCCGTGGATCCGCCGCAATACCCTGCTTTTGGTGGCGGTTCCGCGGCCGTATGTGGAGATCAGGGACTCATTTTTCTACAGTAACGTCCGTAGGTGTTTCCTGATTCTTCTGGGAATTTTTAATTCTACTCAAGTGTTGAGTTTTCTGGGTTGTATTGGGGACTCGTTGATTCGATCGGATAATTTAACTTCGTTTATTTTGTCCGGGTCATTTTTAGAACATGTTAAAAAGTTCGAACAGATATTAATAACTCACTTTTTCCCCTGCCAGAAAATTTCCAAGCGTTGGATTTTTCCATAGTTTAAGAACGTTCTAAGTCATGCAAGTAACGCGGTGGACCCTCTAGAAGACAACAGACCTTAACTCGATTATGTGGCCGTCTTGAACTGCCTCTAAACCTTAGGGTTTGTGGCAGAACGGCGTGCCATATGTGAAGCGTTGGCTTGACCCTTCTACGGCTGGACCATTGGTACTGTGGCATGTGATGGATGTTTTTAAACTAATTTCAAGTGTTGAGAACTATTTGGGAAAACTTGGATGTTTGATTATTCAATCGGAAAGTTTAACATTGTCTATTTATCTGGAATGAGATACAATATTTGGAATCCACAAGTAGTTATGAGATAACTAATTTGAATGTTATAAATCTAGCAGTTCACTCTCAGATGATCGGTTGCCACGGAATTTTGATGTGATCAAAAGTCCATCGCAATCACGTAGCGTACGCGGATACTCGCCAGGTAAACATAATAGACAACCAGGCCCCATGGCCCCGACCAAGTGACTGTAGGAGAACCCCGTCGCTAAAAGCATCCGTTCGGGTGCTCGCGGCAGCGGTGTTCCGCCTTTGTGCACTTCGTCGACGGCATCCGGGGGTGCGGCCGTCTACTAAAGTTTGCGTCAAGCATTCGATCAGGATGTCGGGAATCTTGTTGAATTGCCCGACTTGATATTGAAAAGACTTTTCGATAATGAGACTAAAATGCGGGGTTTATAATAGGCATGCGAAGTCTAAGGAATTCATTTGGTTAGGCATGCGATGTCTAAGGTGGTTGCGGATTCCAACTGTTGTAGTTTTACACTTTCTTTTCTGTGACCGTAAGCGTGGTATGTGGTGTATCGCCGGCTTCGTTGCTATACATCAACGACAATCGGGATACGCATACTTGCTTACGTTGATGATATGAGATATTATGTGTTGCTGTGATATGTTATATTGGATCGTCGCGTTCTGAATAGCCGGGGGTTTTATGTGAGATGAGAGTTTTTTCTTTTTCATACATATAAAATTCATTTGTATGTAATATTCTTTTATTGGGGCACTTCCGGGCTGAGGATGATGTCACTATTGTATATTATTTACTTTTCTGCATTAGGTAGACCTAAGGCGGGAAGCACAAGTAACCGTGTTCTAGGGTCCAGTGGGAGACCATCTCGAGGAGTCGAGACCGGGTCTCCTAACCTTAGAATTGGCAGAGTTACTTGCCGCTCTCGTAGGGGTCTAGGGATGTGGGTTTGGCTATTCATCGCGACCGTGGAATCCGTATTTTATACAGGCTCGTATTGAAAACACGGACGTCTTAGTATATCCAATATTTCATATATGTTCTTCTGCTGCAATGTTCTGTGATGAGATCATATTACTGCCTGAGACGAATGTTTATATTATATATATGAGATATATGTTATATTGCAGATTTCGTTTCAAATGTGATGCTTGTGAAGCATATTAAAATGGGACTTCATTAATGAGATTAATTAAATAAAAGAAACCTAAGATGTTGTAGAAACTTGTTTAAAAACTGGTAGCTCTAGTTTTTGCTTTGCATAGCGGTGTTCCTTGTAGAACATCCAGCACCTTATTCGATAAGGAAAGAGCCGAGATCCCTTCACCGGGAGTGACCTCTTTAGTGAAACTAGCAGATGCTACAAACTAGATTTGTCTTTTGATTGCTTCTATAGTTCTTGCTTTGCACAGCGGTATATATGATATACCCTGCACCTTATTCGATGAGGAAAGAGCCGACGATCTCTTCACCGGGAGTGACCTCTTTAGCAAAACTAGAATAGGCCTCAAAAATACTCCATTTAAAATCACTCGATTCTACAACGATATCAAGTTCATTACGCAAAGGGTTTTCTTAAAAACCTGTTGTAGCCCTCCGTCATTTCAGATAAGGACTGTTTAGTATTCGTGCTGCGTTTGTTGGTCTTTGTCAAGGCATAGTGTGCGGTAGCTGAACAGTACTTATCTGCTTATGCATATGATGCAGATTGGATTAGGGTAGTCGTGCGACCTTGTTGGCCTTTGTCAAGGGCCGTGCGGGTGGGTTTAATTCAATCAGGAAATGACGAGTTGAACTTGACTAGCAGCCTATGGTTTGTTGGCCTTTGTCAAGGTCATAGAAGGCTTGGGGTAAAATATTATTGGGAATTTCAAGTGTTGAAATTTGCAATGAGATTGCATACCTTCTATGAGATAGTTGGATCCCGATACCTGCTGCGAGTAAGAGTTACTCCTGGGAGAGTTTTACACATTACAATTAGCCAATCAAGTAGGTGTCTAGAAAGGTGTCAACGGGGTTACGCCCCTGGGAAAACGAGGTTTACTTTAATTAGGTCCGTGCGAAAGCGCGGGGAACCTCCCTCAAAGTACCGGCACTGGCCTGGCTGAAAGATTGGCGAACTTGTAGAGTGTAATTAATCTCGGCTAGTCTTTTATTTTAGGGTTTGAAGGAAGATTTGACTAAAACAGTGGGAGACATTCTGATTAGATAAATTGATAACCAATCTAATCTTGTAAAAGCGCACGCTGAGTGTTTTCTTCTCTCTCTCTCTCCAGGTAGCGACCATATCACGCCTTAATCAAGATAATAAATACGGATGTATTGACCGAACTCGCTTGTTATACTGCGCTAGGGAACGTTGGTCCCGCTCCAACTTATAATTGTTATAAGATAGAGAAGGAAATAGGGAATTACCAGAATTCCCGTGCCGCCCAAACGAAGAAAGTGCTTGTTGATGCATCTTCTTTGGGTGTGTTCATTACAGAGAACTGTTTCTCAATATCCTTTACGTCCTGGGTATGAGATACCGGATCAGGATCCCGCATATGTAATCTGTTACATGGGCTACAGAAAGGTAGAGAACTGAGAACGGGTGATAAGTTTCATGAGATAGAAACGGTGCAAGTGTTGCAGCCAAGTCTGTTGGTTACTATCACCCTGTATTACCAGAATACATTGATTCTGAACGAATGTTATTAGATACCGAACCTGAAATACAATATCATATCAGTCTCTTTATTAGTAAAGAAAGGATATAATTTTGTATTGTTGGATAATGTTTTGAACATTTCCTATATCAAGAGTTGATCGGTTCAGGCACGTTATCTAAAAGCATAGACGTTCTAAATCAAACCACAGTTCTTAATGTACAGAACACATACAAGAGGAAGAGTTCAGAAATGAACGAATCTTTCTTGAGGTATTGTAGACTAGGTCATATCAATGCGACCCGACTAGCTGAAGTTACATATAGATGCATATTTAAATTAGTTTGAATTTACATCTTGTGAAACTTGCCGGTTATGTCACAGAGATAAGATGACCACAGCTCCGTTTATTGGAAACAGAGAAAGAGTTAGTGAACTCTTGGGATTGATACATGCTGATGTATGAAGGTCCCCTGTCTACACATGCCAAGACCGGTTCTTTGTACTTTATTACATTCTTTGATGATCTCTTAAGATTCAGACATATGTTCCAGTTGAAACACAAGTCCGAAGCTTTTGAGATATTCACAGAATATAAGTTAGAAGTAGAGAACCAAAAACGAGTATAAGTATTATGTCCTTTGATGAGATCAAGGAGGGGAATACTTGAGCACGGAATTTGTGGACTATTCTAAAGGAGAATGAGATTCTCTTTCAGCATTACTCCTCCGTATACACCACAGCACGTCGGTATACCGGGGTGGAGCAATTACACCCTATGTGATATGGTGTGCTCTATGATGAGTACTACTGAGTTACTATTTCCTTTTGGGAATTATGCACTTGAGAAGCTGCATATCTATTGAATAGGGTTCAAATCAAATCAGTTGCCTACCACTTCATATGTGATATGGAATGGGAAGAGCCCATATCTTAGGTTTGTTAAGATTTGGGGTTGTCCGACCTATGTCTAAAAGAAAAATCCGGACATGCTCGAGGCAAAGTCAGTTCTGTGGAAGTTTGTTGGATATCCCAAGCATTCGCAAGGGAATATCTTCTACCAAACCGAGGAACAAAAGATGTTTTGTTTCTCAGCATGCCATCTTTGTGAGTGGGAATTTCTTGTGAAGAAATTATTGGTCATGAGGTAGAACTGGAAAGAGTTCCAGCTATACAAACTACAGCAGATGATTTGGTAGAACCAAAGGATTCAATAGTTTCCTACGAACCTCAGCCACTCTGCCGATCTAGTAGGGTTTCTCACCCAACTGAGAGATACTTCGGTTTTCTCTATGACAGTGGGAGCGAGGATTGCATCATGAGATGATGACCCAACTAGTTTCGAGCTGGCCATCAGGAGTGGGACTCTGTAAGAATGGCTGGATGCTTATCGATCTGAGATGGAATCCTTATACACCAACAAAGTATGGACTTTGGTTGCTTTATCTGAAGGGTTAAATCCCCATCAGGAGAAAGTATATCTTTAGAAGATTACTTGGTATACATGGAAAAGTTGAGACTTTCAAAGCTATGCTTAAGTCCATCCAGATCCTACTTGCTACGGCTACATACCATGACTACGATATCTGGCGGTTGGGTGTCATGACTGCTTTTCTAAATATTGATTTGGAAGAGAGCGTCTATAAGTACGCAGCTAGAGGGCTTCGTAGACAGTGGGAGCAGCGGAAACGTGAGCAAGTTGTTTTATGTGATAAATCAAGCATCGCGGAGTTGGAACGTCTGTTTTGATGGAGTAGTCAAAGAGTTTGACTTCATCAAAATGGTAGATGAACCTTGTATATACAAAAAGGTAGTAGAGAGTATGGTGGTGATCCTCGTAGAGTACGTGGATGACATACTCTAGATAGGGAAGGAGTTTCCTATGCTACGCTTGGTCAATCTCCGCTTATCACAAGGATTCTCCATATAGGATCAAGGTGATACCTCCTAAATCCTGGGTTTTTGGATCTATGAGATAGATCTAATTGGATGTTAGGATTCTCACTAGTTGTAGTGTGATAGTATCAATAGATCCTGGGGAGAATCACTGGAAAGGTTCCAGGGTGATAAGGACGACTGAATATCAGTCGCAGGCATTGTCTTTACCCTCAGTGGAGGGATGGTATGTTGGAAGAGTTCCAAGCTAGACACCGTGACTTACTAGACGATTAAAGGCAAGATACATCATTACCAAAGATGCTACCAAAGAGGCAGTCTGGATACCTATAAGTTCATGAGATGAAATTCGTTCCTACCATTGTGTGACAATGGAGTTGTGGCTTATGCCAAGGAATGCCCGTCCCATCAGAAATCCAGATATAATTCTTGGGCAGTATCACCTGATCATGGAGATGGTTGATCTCCAGGGAGATCGAGGTTAGGAGAGTAGACACAGAGGACAACATCGCGGATCCACTCACAAAGGCCTTTTTCCCAGTAGAGACTTTTATGGGATGGTTGAGTATAAGATACTTCAACCACAGCTAATTGTTGGGTATGCGATACCACAACAGATGACCCTAGTGCAAGTGGGAGATTGTTAGTTATATGTATGCCCTAGAGGCCATTACTGTACATACGATGTATATTGTAATGGATGCTTGGACATATATATGGAGGACTTTCTTGCTCGACATGATAGTATGCTATCTGGTTGTACTTTATCTTAACATGTACTATGATTGTCTCTATGTTATATGTTGATAAAGCCCTTAGGATGAGTACTTGACTACCAGGACTATGATGCGGATCATACTAGTGGGGACAGTGTATTCGTCAAGTACATCCTTCAAATGTTCCTAGTCGTGGGAGTACCGAGACAGGGCATCGATACTCCAGAGTAGACTAGCGTATAGGCATCTTGACCCATATGATGGGCGATGGATGATCCCATATCCATCGGTGTTTGACATCAAGGATGGTGTACGGGTGCTCAGTAGAGATTGGGTACACTGGACGGACTCACCGAGAACTCCCAGATGGTATTATACCTCACGTCAGATGGCAGTTCTCCGGCGACACTGGTACAGAGTAGTCTGTTGACCCGAGATCGTCATAGAGTCTTGTGTGATTCCCACTGTGCTTTGATTTCCATCATACCACATCCAAGAGGGCATGCAAAAAGGTGGCTTTTGGGTACAGTCCCGAATCGCATGGAGGCAATGAGCGATAGGAGGGGATTCGTCTCTCCCGGTATAGGGAGTTGATGTTGCGCTGTGTTCGATTGGCTATAACTGGAAATCCCTGGCCAGGGTTGCTGAGATTTACTGGTAAGTGTTATCAGTAGTTTCTCGAACTGTTATAGACCTCATAACGACACGACTTATCAAGCTACTGGGGTCTCACGTATACCACCCCTAGGCGAGATATGCGACATATCAGACGACGAGACCGGACTGTACGGGAGTGTTACTGATTGGATTCACAGGAGAATGTACAGGCTTGCTTTTTGATCTTCTGAGCGCTCAATACCTGGGTGGCTGTTACGTTTAGCTGACCGCTTGCAGCTTGTGGGTGTTTGATATGATCATCACCTACTACCGGCGTATTGACGATTCTTTAGAGTCCTTAACAGAGGTTTCTTGACTCAGGCAAAATGGAGTAGAAGCACATATGTGATATGTACGGGACTGAGGATAATGCGATATGAGATACCGTATTCTATTCTCGCGATATTTGATATCAGCCGGGTCATCGGATCAAGTGTTGATTCGATGAATCGGTAAATGATATATTAGTCGGTTATATGCGATATAGCCGGATTATCGGATCAAGTGTTGATTCGATGATTTAATGTATAATTATATATATGATATATTAAATTACATTAATTAATATTAGCTCACTAAAAGATTCTTTTTCTCACTCGGGTAATACATTGATATATATGCGATATATGTTAATTGTATTATTTTATTTTGTTACAATAAATATTATATATGTGATATATAATATTGTAACATGATATAATTACTAATGCAATATGTTTAGTGGAGATTAAACAAGATTAGGGTTTGAATTGGGTTAGTTCTTTCTTGAGATTGTAGAAGGTTTTTCTTTTGTCTTGAGTTAAAATATTATGTTGATATTTATGTATGACTCATTCTTAACCCAACCCAAACCCTAGCCCTAGTTAAATCTCTACAAAGGTTTAGTTAACTATGGTTGCATTATTCATCATGATTATATTTTCATTATTCATCACAAAAGGATTCTAATGATTATTCATCTTCTTCTTGCTTGAGTTCTTCATGAAAAGCTTTTTTGCTTTGATTTTGTGATGAAAAATGAGTGAGAATAAGAAAACAAATGAGAGCAAAAATCCTACTTCATCATCCTCATCTACCCTTGCCCTTTAGATGAGAGTGTTCACTTCATTTAGTGAGTGAGGGCTTGTGTTAATGAAATTTCAAGGTAGATCATCTTTGTTATTGAAGATCGGAAGCAAGCTTGCATTTTTCTCTTCGTGGAGCCTCTCGAGAGTTCGGAACACGATGATCGTAGCGAAGGGACCTCAACACGGAGCTTAAGAAGTGAAGGACCGGATCTACAAAGGTTGTAATCCCTCTCACTTAGTGTTAAAATGTTTAACATACTTGTTTTCGCCTAAACTCTAGTTTAAAGATCTTATTAAGGGTTGTTCGGCACGGCTAAATTTTTAATCGGGTATGGTTGATGCCTCGTAGACCCTTGTGGCAGTGCCTAGCATCCCTACACTTTTGTGGTGTCTAAGGCAAGTGGTTACTTAATTAAGCCCACTACTTACGTAGTGGAGAACCTCCCACTTACCTGGCACTTACCTGGCTACAGGAGAGACAAAGAGGCAGTAGAGAATCTATCTTGCGACTTGTCTTCTGGAAGTCTAGGAGCGGTCTAGAGACTTGACCAAGGTGACCACTAGATTTAGGGTTGCTTGTGCATTGTTTGTGATTTTTTTTGTTTTTTTTTTCAAAAATCCATACTTTTTCAAAAACAAACACCAAACTCATCTTTTTTCTAATTATCATAACGCTTCCACTTGTGCTAAACCATTTAGTGCATGCTCGGCACGGGATTCTAGTGCTCGTCTTGTCCACATTCCTCCTATCGACTCCGAAATCGGTAATTCTACATTTACTTTTTCTTTACCCACCACCACACCCACTGCGATGGACAATTCTCCATCTAACTTCTTTAACACTACTCTGCCACCGTCAGCAGGTGCGCAGAATCCACCTCGCATCTCTCTCCAAGAGAGATGCTTCCCTATGCGAGGTTCACTTTCGACCTGTCTCACCATTCCACCAGCCAATGGGGACAACTTTGAAATCAAACCACAATACGTCAATTTTCTACCAAAATATCACGGTCTCGAGTCTGAAGACGCATATGTCTTTATTACCAAATTTGAAAATGTATGCGTTATGATGGGTAATTCACAGCTTTCTGTGGATGCTATGCGTCTACGTCTTCTCCCATATACTTTGTGCGATATAGCCGAGAAGTGGCTGTATAACACAACCGTACATTCTGTTTCAAACTGGGATGAATTCGTCGCAGCTTTCCTTAAGAAATTCTACCCCAATCATTAAACAGCTCGAGTCCGTAGCGAAATAAATCAATTTACCCAGCTTCCAAATGAACCATTCTCGAAGTGTTTTGAATGCTTCAAGGATCTGTTAGTTCAATGTCCACATCACGGAATCCCTAGATGGGATCTGTGCAGAATCATATATGAGGGCATTAATCCCACAACAAAATAGAATCTTGAATCCATGTGTCAAGGCACTTTCATGACTAAAGATGAAGGTGAAGCCTGGAGATTCTTAGAAAATTTCGCTGAAAAATCTTTACAGTGGGAGAGTGTAAACCAGTCATCGTCTACGGGTGGCATTCACCAAATTGATGTTTCCATAGGAGTTAGAGCTGAAATGGCAGCAATGCAAAAGAAACTCGAAGCTATGGAACATAAATTTTTAGCAGCCTCCCTAAATCAGATGTCACTTTCCAAAACTGTCTGTGGATGCTGTTCTGATCCATCATATCTTACGGAAGAATGTCCATTGAATTCTCCGTTTCAAGGTCAAGAGTATACCGATGCCGCTTTCCAACAAAGACCTAGAAACGATCCGTATTCTTCCACTTATAATCAGGGATGGAGGAATCACCCTAATTTTGCTTAGAACCAACAACAAAACCAAAACACGGTTCCAAATCAAAATAATTTCCAAAGGGCTCCTCCACCACAACAGCAGCCATTTCAACTGACTCAGCACCCCTACCAATCACAAAACTTTCAAAATCCAGTCAACACACCTTCACCGTATAATCCTTTGCACTTGACTGGTACTGATATTTCCTCTTCACTCGAATGAACTTTTGAAATGTACGTGAAACAAATGTCGGCTGAATTTAGGTCTTCCCTCGATAAATTCGAGAAAAACTCTGACCTCCAAGCTGAGAGTTTAAAATTGATGGAAGCTCAAATTGCTCAATTAAAAGCCAAAATGAGTGCAAGAGAGAAAGGGAAACTTCCGCCTCAACCTTTACCGAATCCTGAGCATTCACAACACTACAATGTGAACGCCATCACAACGTTGAGATCAGGAAGAGTGCTGAATAATCACGTTGGGGAAGAGATTGATGATCATGAAAAGTTTATCAATAATACCCCGGCTGACACTTTTCCTTCCACACACACTTCTACTTCTAATCCTTGTTCTTCTACCCCACCCTTTTCTTACGAACCTATTCTTCGTTTTCCCCAAGGCTCGACACCTCAGTATACCTCTTCTAGTCCACCAAAGATGATCTCCACTCATATTCTGGGATCACTTCCGCACACATCACCTTCTCCAATGATGGACCCAACTCTTATTGCAAAAGCTCCTTATCCAAATCGGTTAAGGGGTAACAAATCGAGTCCACATATGGAGAAGATTATGGAAATGTTCAAACAGGTTAACATCAACATCTTTCTCCTAGATGCTATACAACAAGTCCCCGCTTATGCGAAAATTCTTAAAGACTTGTGCACTAGGAAGAGGAAGACTCAAGTGCCCAAAAAGGTTTTCATGACTAATAATGTTAGCACTGCTTTTACCCCACAGTTACCAAAGAAACGTAAGGACCCAGGATGTCCTACAATATCGATTTCTATTGGGGGTAAAAACATTAACCGTGCTTTACTTGACCTTGGCGCAAGTGTTAACCTGCTTCCATACTCTGTCTACGAGCAGTTAGGGATTGGAGAGTTGAAACCAGTTCATTGCACTCTCCAAATGGCATACCGTTCAATCACTTAGGGGTGAACTGGAGGATGTGTTGATAAAAGTCGGGGAATTCATATTCCCTATGGACTTCATTGTTCTCAATACACAACCTGTAGCAAACCCATAGAACCAAATTCCGGTGATTTTGGGTCGACCATTCCTTGCCACTTCCAATGCTGTCATTAACTGTCGAAACGGTTCAATGAACCTATCTTTTGGAAAAATGACAATTGAACTGAACATTTATAAAATTGGAAGTCAGCCATCTGAACCCTCTGCTCACATACTTGATGTCTGTTCTGTCTACGAGATTGCTCCCGAAAGTTGCGAAGTTGATGAACTTTGCTTTGACGATCTCGAAGACACTAGCACATCAATATTTGATCTTGCACATTTTAGTGAGGACACATTTTCCACTCTTGAGTCTGAAACTCTTGACTCGTCACCTTCTGAGTCTGTATCTTTTGCAGGCTACGAGCTTCTTTGTGATTCTGAATGTCATTCGATGACCCCACCTTCTATAATTTCTCTGCCAGCATTAGATCTCAAATTTTTACCTTCTCATCTTAAATATGCATATTTAGGTGAGAATGAGTCTTTACCTGTGATCATATCCACTTCTCTAGCCTCAGAGCAAGAGAATGCACTTTTGACGGTATTGAGATCTAATAGGCAGGCGTTTGGTTGGACTATGGCTGACATCAAAGGGATTAGTCCCTTGATTGTTGAACATCATATACATCTGATGGATGAAGCCAAACCAACCCGAGAACCACAGAGATGGTTAAACCCCGTCATGAAGGATGCGGTGAAGAAAGAAATCGTCAAATGCCTTGACAATGGTGTCATTTACCCAATCTCCGATAGCCAATGGGTAAGTCCAATTCATGTCGTCCCTAAGAAATCTGGCATTACGGTCATAACAAATGAGGCAAATGAGTTAATCCAGACACGTGCTCAAAGTGGGTGACGTGTATGTATTGATTATAGAAAACTCAATGCCGCAACGAGGAAAGACCACTTTCCTCTTCCTTTCATTGACCAGATGCTAGAACGCTTAGCTGGACGTGAATATTACTGCTTCATGGACGGATACTCTGGTTATAACCAGGTCCTTATTGCCAAAAAGGATCAAGACAAAACCACATTTACTTGTCCTTTTGGTACTTTTGCTTATAGACGCATGCCCTTTGGGTTATGTAATGCTCCCGCTACATTTCAGCGGTGCATGATGGGGATATTCTCGGACATGGTCGAGATTTTTTTGGAGATTTTCATGGAAGATTTCTCGATATTCGGAGATTCTTTTGCTAATTTCCTATCTCATCTTGACGCAGTTCTTACTCGTTGTAAAGAGAAGAAATTAACCTTGAATTGGGAAAAATGCCATTTCATTGTCCAAGAGGGAATTGTGCTTGGACATGTTATTTCACAGAAAGTCATTGAGGTTGACAAAGCTAAAATAGATGTCGTTCAAAACCTTCCTCATCCCAAATGCGTCAAGGATATACGATCTTTTCTTGGCCATGCAGGCTTTTATCGGAGATTCATTAAGGATTTTAACAAAATTGCTAGACTCTTAACTCTTCTCTTGGCCAAGGACATAACCTTTCACTTTGACTCGGATTGTGAGGCAGTATTTGACTCACTCAAACACTTTCTCACTACAATCCCCGTTCTATCATCTCCAGATTGGAACCACCCGTTTGAGCTTATATGTGATGCATCAGATTTTGCAGTTGGTGCAATCTTAGGACAACACATTGAAAAGATGCCACATGTGATCTATTATGTAAGTAAGACCCTGAATAATGCTCAAATTAACTATACAACTACCGAAAAGGAACTTTTGGCGGTTGTATTTGCATTAGAAAAATTTAGGCCTTACTTGATTGGCTTACCAATTGTTGTGTACACTGACCACTCCACCTTGAAACATCTTTTGGAGAAGAAGGATGCTAAAGGTAGGCTAATACGTTAGATCCTTCTATTACAAGAATTTGATCTTGTTATTAAAGATAAGAAAGGATGTGAAAACGTTGTAGCCGATCATCTTTCGCGCATCTCTTCTTCACCTGTGACCCTGCCGATCAATGATTCTTTTCCGGATGAACAACTCTTGAATGTATCTGATGAACCTTGGTTTAGGGATATTGTGAACTATCTTGTTACGGGACTTATCCCCCGCGAATGGTCATAACAGGACAAACATCGATTTCTATCCCAAATAAAACATTTTTACTGGGATGAATCCTATCTGTTTAAGTATTATCCTGACCAGATCATTCGCAGATGTGTCCCTAATGATGAATTCAAGAGTGTTCTATCTTTTTGTCATGATCAGGCATGTGGGGGTCATTTCGGTCCTCAAAAGATGGAGGAGAAGGTTTTGCAATGCGGTTTCTATTGGCTGACTTTGTTCAAAGATGCATTTGATCATTGCAAAATCTGTCCACAGTGTCAACACACGGGTAGGATTTCCTGGAGAAATGAGATGCCACAGCAACCCATCTTGGTGGTTGAAATTTTTGACGTTTGGGGTATTGACTTTATGGGTCCTTTTCCCAACTCCTTTGGGAATCTGTACATATTGCTTGCGATTGATTACGTCTCGAAGTGGGTTGAAGCTATTCCTTGTCGCACTAATGACAAAATGGTTGTCATTAAGTTCTTAAAAGAAAACATCTTTTCGCGATTTGGACACCCACGCGCTATCATTAGTGATAGCGGGACGCATTTCTGCAATCGGTCTTTCGAGACTTTGATGCGGAAATATGCAATCAACCACAAACTTTCCACACCCTATCATCCCCAAACGAGCGGGCAGGCTAAGGTTTCAAACAGACAAATCAAACAAATTTTGAAGAAAACAGTTTCTAAAAATTGAAAAGATTGGTCAACCAAATTGACGGATGCTCTTTGGGCATTCCGAACTGCATGTAAAACCGATCTAGGTATGTCTCCTTACAGACTAGTGTTTGGTAAGGCTTGTCACCTTCCGGTCGAGATTGAGCACAAAGCAATGTGAGCCATTAGAGAAATTAACTTTGATTTAAATCAAGCCTGCAACTTTCGGAAGCTACAATTAAACGAGCTAAGCGAACTCCGCGATGAAGCTTACGATAATGCTGTAATTGTAAAGAACCGGACTAAGGTATTTCACGATAAAAACATTTCGAGAAAAACTTTTACACCTGCTCAACAAGTCCTTCTTTATGATTCACGATTCCATCTTCATGCGGGTAAGCTAAAATCTCGGTGGAAAGGACCTTTTGTTGTGCGGTATGTATACCCGCACGGGGCAGTTGAGGTTGAAAATGGTACAATTTTTAAAGTAAATGGACATAGATTAAAACCGTATTTTTCCACTGACCCCTCGGAGGAGCTCCTGTTTTTACAGGAGCCGCTTTATAATGACTGATTTTCCTCCACCTCACCTCTATGACTTTGTAATTTTGTCGCATCTTTAGAATGGAGGTGAGTCAACTTGTACATACATTTTATAAAACTAAAAAAATAAAAAATATAATAAACAAAACAATAAAATTTTTGTACATGAGTGAAAAGAATAAGTTTGGGGGAGGATTTTCACGATCATATTTATTGCCTCCATTAATAAATTTCCTCCTAGGTTACAGGTTTTTTATGATCTAGCGGATGGCAACAGTGAGGACACCGTTGAAAACAAGTTTGGGGGAGGTTTGTGCTTATTTTCGCATCATTTTGCATCATACTTTGCATAAGCACAAAGCATATAAAACATATAAAAATTTAAAAAAAAATTCAAAAGATAAAAATATTTAATATTTAATTTTATAATAAAAGATTAGATAGTGAAAAATTACATCCAAAAGATTAGAAAAATTTAAGAAAATCAAGAAAATTAGAAGTTTTCTTAACGAAGCTCGTAATAAGTAGTTATGAGCCGTTGTCCCAAAGGTTAGTAAGATGAAGGAAGTCACTAATCTGAAAATAAAAATAAGTCTGAAAAATAGTTCCTATTCTGGAAGCCAAACATTTGAACGTTGATACTCTACTAAACGGACTTACACACGTCTTGAAACTCGGGATAGTAGAGGATATCTTGAAATGCTCTTGTCTAAAAGCCAAAGTATGAAGGAAATAAAAAATGAAAAAGATAAAATGGCGTTAAGAAAAATGAATACTGGTTTTGTTATCACCAAGACAGCAATAAAAAAATATAGCGAGGGTGCTTCATCACCTAGTGCCTTAGACCAACTGGTTTGGGAGTCACTGCTAAGCTTTAGGTGTTGCAAGACGAGGAAAATACTAATCAGCAAGCAAATGAGTAATCGGTCGGTTAGTACCTCAAGAAGTATTAACGGTAGCATGAAAAATGTGTGAGCAAATCCATTTAAATATTCACTGACTAAAAAGTACTGAGGTAGATGGATAAGAGTATGATAGCTTGAATTGAATTCTCCGAGTGTAGGGATGCCTTTTACACACACGTAGGGGTATATGATCGATGTTTGGAAGAAAGGTAGGAATGAAGAATAAAGACGATATTTTATTGAGAGATGATGTGATTTCTAACATCTTTTCATAACTATTAAGATAGGGCTCATGACAACGGAAAAGCTAGTGTAGTTGGAAACTTTAATTTTCAAAGTCTTTATTTTACAATTCTTATTTTTATATGTAACATTCACAGTATTCCTTTTAATATGGGATTTTGTGGGTGCGATCCGCTGAAAACCCTCAGGAGACAACACTCCTCCTACTAGGGACACCTAGAGGTTTAAAGGCTTGTTGCACGTGCTCAGTGCAATCGTGTTGCCTATGAAAGTGTGCTAGTTAGTTTTTCTTTTTCTTTATTTTCTCCTTCTCTTTTTAATAAAACAAGTTTGCTCGAGATGACCAAAATTAAGTTTGGGGGAATTTGATCAGTCGAAAATATTGCATTTTTAACACATCAATTTCCCTACTCTTTGCAATCATCTAAAGGTGTTCGGTATGAATATAGCACATATTATCAATTTGTCTGTAAAATATCAAATAACATGTGTTATACATTATAACCGGCATTTTGAGGAAAATTGTGTGTTTATTATTGCACGCATGATATTTGTATATCACAACACTTGTCTCGAGATTGTGTGCAGGAAATTCTCCAGGTAAAAGAACCGGAAGTGCTAAAAGTGCTGATAAAATACACCAAGTCCAAGACTTGTGATCTGGCAGTAAATAAGAAAGTATAAAAATATTCCAGATATAAAACAAGTCCCCAAGGATCAGCGCCAAAACAACCTGAGAGTTTCATGCACCAATACCACCAAATGGCCGCGGATCCGTAGCCGAATTGGCCGATCCGCCGCGGATCCGCGGCCACGTACACTCATCGAGGGTTGGTCATTTCTCCCGAGGTCTCCTTTCAAGAGGCAAACTTCTTCAAGACACTTCGGTCTCCAGAGATCTCCAGAAGCTTCCCTTCTAACAGCCAAGCTTCTTGTGCAAGCCTAATACCTACCAAACTTCTCAAACAAGCTAGCTAACTACCTTAATGTAGAAGGTTCTCCTCAACTACCAAGCTTACAAAGGAAGTTAAACCTAGCTTAGCTTCTAAAGGAAGCTAGATCAAGCTTCTGGGGGAAGATAAAGGAGAAGACTATATAAAGGGACCCATGGCTTCATTACAAAGGTTGTTGGTTGTTCATCATTTAGGGAAAAATTCTAGTGAGATCCAAATCAATTCTACACAAATTGAGTAACACAATTTGATCCAAATCAAGATTCATCGAGTACCGATTCAAGCAAGCATTCAACGAACCTTTTTGAAGCAACGCCGATCTTCATCCGAGCAAGTGATCCATGACGATCCGTGATTCACGAAGACGATGCGAAGCTAAATTTGACGATCTAGTTCTCTCCTCAATTCTTGTAGTCTTTGATTGAATTGTAACGAAATATCGAATAATAAAAGGTGAAAATTCTTGATCTTGCTTTTCTTTACATTTGAGCATTATGAAGAGTTATCGATTCTTGATTGTTATCTTTTTCATGATGTTTGAATGAAAACTCCGCTTATGGAGGAATCGAGAAAATAGATAGATGATGATGATTAAATTCTTGAACGATTCTTAAGTCTTAAGAATTTTGTAAATTTTAGGAAATTGGATCAATGACGACGTAGTTTTGAGCGAGATACTTTCTTGAATATTTTCGCTCTAAATTAGAGATCAACGATCGATGATTGAATTTCCTAGATGCTAGAATTTGAATGCTAATCAATGAAAGGACAAGGGATGATGATGAAGAAACCCTAGTTTCTTCAATAGATCTCTAATTCTCGTTGATCGTCATCGATCTAGCAACAAATCTTCAATAGATAAGAATTTGTAATCATCATTCTTCATCATCACTATCGGTTGGATCGATTCCTACAAGCTTCTTTACAAATCTTGATAATTCATTCGATTTGGACAATTCTTGATTCTTGATTCTTGATCTTTATTTTTTTGATGATTCTTGCAACTAAATTTCATAAATCTTGAATCAATTTTCTTTATCTTTTAATTTTCGACTCAACTAAAACAATTGATTCTTGCAACTAAATTTCATAAATCTTGAATCAATTTTCTTTATCTTTTAATTTTCGACTCAACTAAAACAATAGCGAGCAAATCACACTTTCTCAGTGGACGATCCGTTCTCATTGACGAAACTACAATAGACACCGTCAATTGATTGCGGTATAAATTTCTTTGGTTGTGAAACATTTCTAAACACGACACGGAAACGATCAATCAACGCCACTCTTTGATTAAGTCTTCACCAACATGGGCTCATTAACCAAACGGCTATCTTTACGCCATGAGTATCATTGCACCAGTTCAAGAAAATTTACACCCTGTTACGGGAAGAAAGTATCATATTTTTGAATAAGGCAAAGGCATACTTCTTACATGTGCCATTCTACTTCGACTTTAGCAATAAATGTCCTTTGACGCCATTATATATGAAACTCATCACAATTACGCTTGGTTTAGCCTGATCAAAACCAAATTGCACTTGTAAGTACAAGCATAGGGGCTATTTGAAGACATCAGAAAAGGTTTGGAGTTAAAATCGCCAACTACTAATTTTGCACCGTTGGGTTCCTCTCATCAATTTACACCTGAGTATCAAACACTTGAGTTTCGGAAGACGCTTAGGGTTGAAATTATTGACCGCTGCTTCTGCATCATCATCAAGACGGTCTTCCTTGGGATCGGCCCAAAGAAAACCCTGCCCTTTCAACGGCCAGTCAACTTATCCTCGGACCCCTTAAAGTCCGGTCAACTTTGTTGGCTATAGTGCCCTCAAGTCAATTATTGTAATCACAGGCACGCAATTGTGATGATTGAGGGAGGACCTATACGGGTAGAACAGTCTTACTCAAAATGATAGTATACTATCTGGTTTGTCTTTATCATCATGTACATGTATTATATGGTATTACAGATCACTATTACATGTTGATAGAGTCCATAGGATTCTTGCTTGACTACCAGCATTATGATGGCGATCATATACGTGGGAGCTGGGTGGTCTATAAGCACATCCTTAAATGTCCTTAGTCGAGGGAGTTTCGAGACTAGGTATTGATACTTCGGAGTAGACTAATGTATACTTTTCGAGACCCCAACGAGAGGCGGTGGCCAGTCTCACAAGCCATTTGTAAGTCGACGTTACACACCCCACAAGATGCGGGGAGGCGGAATAAGTAAAAACAATCATTTTAAACAAGGTAACATCGACTAAACATATGGATCTTTGGTAAACCATATCTAACATAACTAACTAGAGGTATTATTTACTCGGTAAGAAGATTATACTTAAAGTTCCAAGTCCTTCTTTTCTTCTCGCTGTCCTCCTTCACCACTTGGGCTCCTTTGGAGTGGAAATGATGGCACCTCCTTGTCGGCTCCTCGATGTAATAGAAGATCCACCAGAGAGTTCCTACTACAAGTTTTAACCTCTAACTTGAGGTAACTAAGTGACTTAGAGTGCTAATCTAAGCGACCTAGAGAATATAGAGATGGATTAAGGATTGATTAGTCTTGCTAACTCTAGGGTTCTCAACTCATGAGAGGATCAGGGTTAGAATGAAGAAGAGAGAGCTTGAGGAGAGAGAAGTGTTTTGTGATAATGAATTGAACCTTACTCACTTTGAATATTATGAAGCATAAAAATATCTTGCATAAATATCATCCATGATTCATTTAATTCTTGAGATGAATCATCTTATGAGTCATGGTACAATTAATGATAATAACACCTCATCTCCTCCACGTCATTTAGTTTAATTCATAAATGAATTAAAACTAAATGAGTCACCTTTCGTCTAGAAGCTTCCCGACTAATTACGAGAATGCCCCTCCCATCCGTATTTACGAAAAACACGGATATACTGAGACTGCATAAATCCAATAATCCAATACTAGAATCTGGTTTAAACCAAAGCCCGCTAGTATAATCTGTCCGAATATCATACGTGCACAAATACACGTTTATGTCCGAACCCTGTCGTAAAACCATACGACCTCTATATCGTTTCGCCGGAAGCAGGGAAACCCTCTGTGTGGGACTCTAAAGACTCGACATTATGCTGGCAGTGGGTTTAACCATAGGCCGCAAGCGGTACTAGCTGTATGTAACGGTCCCCAGGTAGATGTCGGAAAGAAGGCCGATGAGGAAACCCATCCGAACTCCTACTACGCCTGATGTGACAATCTCCGTACAGTCCAGTCTGTTCGTCTAGGACTTTCGCATATCGGGCCTAGGGGGCGGCAAGCGTCAGTCCCCTAATAGCGGTATAAGTCGTGTCGGAGTAAAGCTCATTACACCTTGAGAAACTACTGGAACATCTACCAGTAAATCTTGCTTGCCCTGGCCAGGGACCTTGCATAATGGCTCTCCAAACACAGTGCGATATCAACCCCTAATACCGGGAAAGACAAATCCTATCTAACCGCCACTGCCTCCAAGTGCTTCGGGACTGCACCCAACTGCTACCTATTTGCACGACTCAGTCGAGCCGTGGTAGGGTGGCAATCTAAGAACAGTGGGAACACACTCGAGGCGAAGCAGAAGTGTCAAGTCAACAGACTATGCTGTACTCATGTCACCTGGGAACTGTTAACTGACGACGGGTATAATACCAACCAATAGTTCCCTGCGAGTCCTGTCCGGTGTACCCGTAACCCAACGAGCACCTGCATACTATCTCCAGTACAACGTACCGATGGCTGTGGGACAGACCATCTCCCCTGCTGGGACGAGAAGCATATACACTAGTCTACCCCGGAGTATCGATGCCCTGTCTCGATAATCTTACGACTAGGGACCTGAAAAAGGATGTGCTTGTTGACTACCCATCCCCCACTAGTGTGACTGCCATCACAACGCTGGTAGTCAAGCAATATCCTAAGGGCTCTATCAATATGTATTCGTGATATGCTAAAAGAAATATATACACATATTAAGATAGATATAAACCAAGTAGCATACTACTATGTTGAGCAAGACTGTTAATATAAATGTGAATATCCCAAGCTTCCATTAAATAATATACAAGCTAGTATGATACAATAATGGCCCCTAGGGCATATACACTAATAATCTCCCACTTGCACTAGGGCCATGTACTGGTGTATCGCAGACCTATCATCTCGAATAGCCTCTCGAACTGTGTCTGAGGTAAGGCCTTTGTGAATGGATCTGCAGTGTTCTCCTCTGTAGCAACTCTCCGGACCTCAATCTCCCGGCGATCTATAATCTCCCTGATCAGGTGATACCGCCTCAAGATGTGTCTGGACTTTTGATGGGACCTAGGTTCCTTCGCTAAAGCTATAGCCCTGTTGTTGTCACAATACAGAGGTATTGGATCAACAATGGATGGAACCACCTGAAGTTTTGTTAAGAACTTCTTTACCCAGATTGCTTCTTTTGCGGCATCAGAAGCTGCGATATACTCCGCTTCCATCGTCGAGTCAGCAACGGTGTTCTTCTTGGAACTCTTCCAGCACACCGCCCCTCCATTGAAGGTAAAGACATAACCTGATATGGACTTGGAGTCATCCTTGTCACTCTGGAAGCCGGAGTCAGCAAAACCCTCGATCTGGAGGTCTTTTCCGCCGTAAACCAAGAACATATCCTTAGTCCTTCTCAGGTACTTGAGAATGTTCTTTACTGCTATCCAGTGCTTCTCCCCATGGGTCTGACTGATACCGGCTTACCACGCTTAGTGCGTAAGCTACATCTGGTCTGGTGCACAACATCGCATACATTATAGATCCTACCGCAGAAGCGTAGGGTATAATCGACATGCGATCCCTTTCCAAATCAGTCTTGGGAGACATCTCTTTGGAGAGGGTGATTCCGTGACAAGCCGGTAAATTACCGCGCTTAGAATCTTCCATACTGAATCTTTTCAGTATAATGTTAATATACCTGGACTGCGAAAGTCCCAACATCTACTTAGATCTATCATGATAGATCTGGATCCCCAGAATGTAAGAGGCATCACCCAGGTCTTTCATGGAGAACCTGTGTGACAAGAATACTTTGACAGATTGTAGCATAGGAATGCCATTTCCTATCAAAAGAATGTCATCCACATACAAGACGAGGAATACGACAGTTCGTGCTACAATCTTACTATAAATACATGGTTCATCTGGATTTTTGATAAAGTCATATTCTTTGATCGTTTCATCAAAACAGATGTTCCAACTCCGCGATGCCTGCTTTAGTCCATAAATGGACTTAAGCAACTTGCACACCTTCCCGCTGCTCCTACTCTGATTGAAACCTTCTGGCTGATCCATATAGACGCACTTGTCCAAATTTCCATTTAGAAAAGCCGTCTTTAAGTTCATCTGCCAGATCTCATAATCATGAAAAGCAGCAATGGCAAGAAGGATCCGAATGGATTTAAGCATAGCCACTGGAGAAAAAGTTTCGTCATAGTCCAAACCAGGCCTTTGACGAAAACCCTTTGCAACAAGTCTAACCTTATAGGTTTCCACCTGTCCATCTGCACCAATCTTCTTTCTGAAGATCCACTTGAATCCTATGGGTTTTACCCCATCTGGAGCAAAGTCCAAAGTCCATACTTTGTTGGTGTACATGGACTCCATCTCGGACCACATTGCATCTAGCCATCTTACCGAGTCACCGCTCTGAATGGCTTGCTGGAAGCTAGTAGGTTCATCATTATCAATGACGCAATCCTCTTTATTCCCGTCTATGAGAAAACTGTAGTATCTCTCAGGCGGATGAGATGGCCTACTACTCCTGCGGAGGGGTGCGGGAATATCCTGTTCTTCTGGAACTTCTGGTTCTACCAAGCTTTCATTAGTAGCTTGTGGTTCTGGAATTTCTTCCAGTTCTATTGCGCTCCTACTTGTTTCCTTTTCTAAAAACTGCTGTTCTAGAAAATGGGCATTACGAGAAACAAAAACCTTTTGTTCCTCTGCGTAATAGAAAAAATACCCCTTGGAGTTCTTTGGATATCCCATAAACTTACACTGTACTGAGCGTGCCTCGAGTTTGTCCGCATGCTTCTTTTTAACAAAAGCTGGACATCCCCATATCTTGAGATATTGAAGATACAAAGATATCCCATAAACTTACACTGTACTGAGCGTGCCTCGAGTTTGTCCGCATGCTGCTTTTTAACAAAAGCTGGACATCCCCATATCTTGAGATATTGAAGATAGGGTTTCTTCCCACTCCACATCTGATATGGTGTGGTAGGCACAGTCTTGGTAGGAACTCTATTCAAAAGATATGCAGCTGATTCTAGTGCATAACCCCAGAAAGATCGCGGTAACTCAGTATTACTCATCATAGAACGTACCATATCCAATAGGGTTCGGTTTCGTCTCTCCGATACACCGTTGTGTTGTGGAGTGTATGGAGGAGTAAGCTGAGAGAGAATTCCATTCTCTTTTAGGTAACCTAGGAACTCGGCACTTAAGTATTCACCACCTTGATCAGATCTCAGTGTCTTGATACTTTTGCCGGTTTGGTTTTCTACTTCATTCTTATATTCTCGGAATTTCTCAAAGGCCTCGGATTTATGTTTCATCAAAAAAATGAATCCATACCTAGAGAAATCATCCGTAAAAGTAATGAAATATGAAAAACCGCTTCTTGCATGTGTAGACATTGGACCACATACATCGCTGTTTATGAGTCCTAAGAGCTCACTCGCTCTTATTCTATGTCCAATGAATGGAGTCTTTGTCATCTTTCCTTTAAGACATGATTGGCAAGTGGCATAAGATTGATATTCGAACGGATCCAAGTATCCTTCTTTATGTAACTTAGTTAACCTTGTCTCATTGATGTGACATAGTCTACAATGCCATAAGAAAGCCCGATTTATATCCGGAGACTTTCTTTTTAGTGTGTTCTGGACATTGAAAATCTGCAATTGGTTTAACACGTATATACCGTTATCTAGTGTACCGGACCCAATCAAACCATGATTAAGGTGGATGTTAACAACATCGCTTACAAACGTGAAATCATAACCTTCTTTTGATAACAACGATACTGATATGATATTACACGTTAAACTAGGTATACAAAAATAGTTGCGCAAAACCAAAAAATGTCCACTCGTCAATCCAAGGTGATAATCCCCTACGGACACAGCATCCACGCCCGCTCCGTTCGCAACTCTCAGGGTCATATCACCAGGCTTCAGCACTCTACGGCTTCTCAGTGCCTATAATGAATTGCATATATGAGATCCTGATCCTATATCCAATATCCAGGAAGTAGAGTTGATTGACAGACAATTTTTAATTACAAACACACCTGAAGCCGAAGCCACAACTTGCCTCGGGTCCTGGTTCTTGGCATTCCAAGCTTTGCAATCCTTCTTCCAATGGCCTTTTCTACGACAGTGGAAGCACTCGTCCTTTGCTACTACCGGCACTGTAACCTTTGCCTTTCCCTTGACTCCCACCTTACCAAAACCACCTCTCAGTTTGGTAGCGGCCTTCTTCTTCCTTCCTTTGGCCCTTGCCTTGGACCTGGAAGAGGAAGCACCACGAACAAACATAGCGGGTGTTTCCCTTGCTTTCTGCAAGGTGCCCTCTGCACTCCTCAACATGTTAAGGAGTTCTGGATGTTCAACTTCTTTATCTTGAATATTGAAATTCAAGATAAACTGGGCGTAGGTGGAAGGAAGGGACTGGAGAACCAAGTCTGTATAAAGCTCGTTCTCTAATATTGTCCCGAGGTCCACGAGCTCCTCAATGTAACCAATAATCTTAAGGACATGTTCCCCTACAGATGATCCGACGGCCAGCTTCAACTGAAACAAGTTCTTCGAGGTCTCGTATCTAGCTATACGAGATTGCTCTCCATACAGTTCCTTGGTGTGGAGAAATATGGATTCAAGATCCATATTCTCGTGCATCCTCTGATGTTCATTATCCATAGAGGCAAGCACGATACATTTGGCCTTCGCGCAGTCTATCTCCCAGGTCTTGTGGATTTCCTGTTAGTTATGTATATGCCCTAGAGGCCATTGTTGTACATATGATGTATATTATAATAGATGCTTGGATATATATAGAGAGGACTTTCTTGCTCGTCATGATAGTATGCTATTTGGTTTTCCTTTATCTTAACATATTGACTTGTATATGTTTACTGTCTTACTCTCACATGTTGATAAAGCCCTTAGGATCTGTACTCGACTACTGGGACTATGATGAGTCATACTAGTAGGGCCACGGTAGTCGATGAGTACATCCTATAACTGTTCCTAGTCGAGGGTGTATCGAGACAGGGTATCGATAGACCAGAGTAGACTAGAGTATACGCATCTTGACCCATATGATGGGCGATGGATGATCCCATATCCATCGGTCTTTTGACATCAGAGATGGTGTACGGATGCTCAGTGGAGACTGGCTACACTGGACGGACTCACCGAGAACTCCCAGATGGTGATATACCACACGTCAGATGGCAGTTCTCCGGTGACACTGGTACAGGATAGTCTGTAGACCCGAGATCGTCATAGAGTCTTGTGTGATTCCCACTGTGCTTTGATTTCCGCCTTACCACGTCCAAGAGGGCGTGCAAAACGGTGGCTTTTGGGTGCAGTCCCGAATCACATGGAGGCAATGAGCGATAGGAGGGGATTTGTCTCTCCTGGTATAGGGAGTTGATGTTGTGCTGTGTTCGATTGGCTATAACTGGAAGTCCCTGGCCATGGCTGATATAGAGATTTACTAGTAAGTGTTACCAGTAGTTTCTTGATCTGTTATGAGCCTCACATCGACACGACTTATCGGTTACTGGGGTCTGACGTATACCACCCCTAGACTAGATATGCGACATATCAGACGAAGAGACCGGACTGTACGGGAGTGTTACTGATTGGATTCACAGGAGAATGTACAGGCTTGCTTGTTGATCTTCTGATTGCTCAATACCTGGGTGGCTGTTACGTTTAGCTGACCGCTTGCAGCTTGTGGGTGTTTGATATGATCATCACCTACTGCCGGCGTATTGACGATTCTTTAGAGTCCTACATAGAGGTTTCTTGACTCAGGCAAAACGGAGTAGGAGCACATATGTGATATGTGCAGGACCGAGGATAATGCGATATGAGATACCGTATTATATTCTCGCGATATTTTGATATGAGCCGGGTCATCGGATCAAGTGTTGATTCGATGAATTGGTACATGATATATTAGTCGGTTATATTCGATATAGCCGGATTGTCGGATCAAGTATTGATTCGATAATTTAATGTATAATTATATATAAGATATATTGCATTACATTATCTAATATTGGCTCGCTTTATTATTTCATTTTCTCACCGGGTAATACATTGATATATGTTAATTGTATTATTTTCTTTTCTTACAAATATAGATTATATATGTGATATATAATATAGTAACATGATATGATTACTATTGCAACATATTTAGTGGAGATTAAATAAGGTTAGGGTTTGATTTGGGTTAGTTCTTTCTTGATGCTTCTAGAAAGATTTATTTTGTTTTGAGCTAAGATATTATGGTTGATATTTTCTAGTGACTCATTCTTAACCCAACCTAAACCCTTAGCCTTATTTAATTCTCTACATGAGTTAGCATTGTAATAGTTAACCATGGTTGCATTATTAATCATATATTTTTTCATTATTCATCACAAAAGGATTTATCCATTATTTCTTCTTCTTCTTCAACCTTGAGCTTTAAGAAAGCTTTCTAGGTTTTCATTTTGTGATGGTTAAGAGTGAGAATTTGATAAGAAAAGAGAGCACAAATACTACTCCATCATCCTCATCTAATCTAGCCAATTAGATTAGAGTGTTCACCTCATTAGAGAGAGAGAGCTTGAGTTATAGAAACTTCGAGGTAGATCATCGGAGAAAAGGAAGACTACAAGCTAGCATGGATCGTTCGAGTTGTGGAGCCTCTCTTGAGTCCGGGAGATCATGGATCACGGCGAAGGGACTTCTACTCAGAGCTTATGAAGCGAAGGAGCGGACTACGAAGCTTGTAATCCCTCACACTTAGATGTAAAGATATTTACTTGCATGTTAAACCCTAATAATCTAGCAAAGATCCCGGCTTTGGGTTGTTCGGCACGTCTAAATTTTTATTCGGGCATGGTTGATGCCTTATAGACCTTTGTAAGAGTGCCTAGGAACCCTACAGTGGTATCAGAGCCTAGCTAGAGCATTAGGTGACGTGTATACGAAGTTAAAACTCCGATCGAACCCCGGAACATCGAAATTGACCCCTCTGGAAATTTTGTAAAAATGTGATTTTTTCTGCATTAAAAATACTCAAAAAAAATCAGCAGGGAATTCTAAGAATTACCATGAAACACGAACCCAAAATATCATGAAGTCGCCGCGGAACCGCGGCAGGAAGCTGCTTCCCGCGGCGGTTCCGCGGCCGAACTTTGGCATTATGGACACATGTTTGCACAGTAATATCCGTAGGTGTTTCTGCATATTTCTGGGTATTTTTAATCTGACTCAAGTGTTGAGTGTTCTGGGGATTATTTTGAATTTGTTGATTCGATCGGAAAATTTAATTTCGTTCTGTTTTCTGGATAATTTAGAAACTGTTAAAATGTTCGAACGGATATCATTAACTCATTTTTTCCGGCACGAAAAACTTTCAAGTGTTGAATTTTTCTTGAGTTTAAATCTTTCGGAAAAACGTGCAAGTAACGCGGTGGACCCTTTAGAAGAACACAAACCTTAACTCGATTATGTGACCGTCTGAACTGCCTCTAAACCTTAGGGTTTGGGGCAGTACGGCGTGCCATATGTGAGGCATTGGCTTGACCCTTCTACGGCTGGACCATTGGTACTGTGGCATATTCTGGGACTTTTTGAACTCCGCTCAAGTGTTGAGCTATTTAGGAAATCTTGGGTATTTGATTATTCGATCGGAAAGTTTAATATTGTCTATTTATCTGGAATGTGAAACAATATGTGGAATTCATATAGTTAGGCATGAAATGCTAAGTATGTGATATTTCGGATTTACAATGTCTAAAGTAATTGTGGATTCCAAATGTTGTAGTTTTACACATTCTTTTCTGTGACCGTAAGCGTAGTATGTGGGGTATCGCCGGCTTCGTTGCTATACATCAACGACAATTGGGATACGCATACTTGCTTACGTTGATGATATGGGATATTATGTGTTGCTGTGATAAGTTGTATCGGATCGTCGTGTTCTGAATAACTGGGGTTTTTATGTGAGATGAGGGTTTTTGTTTTCATTCATGTAAAATTCATTTGTATATAATATTCTTTTATTGGGGCACTTCCGGGATGAGGTTGATGTCACCAGTGTATATTATTTACTTTTCCGCATTAGGTAGACCCAAGGAGGGGAGCACAAGTAACCGGGTTCTAGGGTCCAGTGGGAGGCCATCTCGAGGAGTCGAGACCGGGTCTCCTAACCCTAGAATTGACAGTGTTACTTGCCGCTCTCGTAGGGGTCTAGGGATATGGGTTTGGCTATTCATCGCGACCGTGGAATCCGTGTTTTATACAGGCTCGTATTAAAACACGGACATCCTAGTATATCCAATATTTCATATATGTTCTTCTGCTGCAATGTTCTGTGATGAGATCATATTACTGCCTGAGACGAATGCTTATACTATATATATATGCTGATATATAAATATTACTGCTTTTGTTTCTACTGTAATGCTTAGGAAGCATAAGCTGATGAGTTTTATTAATGAGATTAATAAAAGAAAAGAAACCTAAAAGATATTGTAGAATCAAAACTTTATAAAAAGAGTAGCTACAGTTTTTGCTTTGCATAGCGGTATATATGATATACCCTGCACCTTATTCGATGAGGAAAGAGCCGAGATCCCTTCACCGGGAGTGACCTCTTTAGCGAAACTGGCAGATGCTACAAACTCACGGTGTAGTTTTTGACAGCTTAAATAGTTCTTGCTTTGCACCGTGGTATATATGATATACCCTGCACCTTATTCGATGGGGAAAGAGTCGAGATCCCTTCACCGGGAGTGACCTCTTTAGCGAAACTGGAAAAGCCTAAAAAACACTCCTTTTTAAAATCACTTGTTTCTACAACGATATCAAGTTCATTACGCTCATTGTTTTTTGAAAAACCTGCGTAGCCCTACTTCATTTCAGATAAATACTACTTAGTATTCGTGCTACGTTTGTTGGCTATGTTAAGGCGTAGTGTGCGGTAGCTATTTAGTGCTTATCTGTTAAAACATGAGATGTGATTGGATTAGGGTAGTTGTACGACTTTGTTGACTATGTTAAGGGTCGTGCAGGTGGGTTTAATTCAATCGAGAAATGACGGGTTGAACTTGGCTAGCAATTATGATTTGTTGACTATGTTAAGGTCATAAGTTGCTAGGGGCAAAATTATCATCAGGAATTTCAAGTGTTGAAATTTGCAATGAGATTGCATAGCTCCTATAAGATAGTTGGATCCTGATACCCACTGCGAGTAAGAGTTACTCCTGGGAGAATTTTACACAGGATAATTAGCCGATCAAGTAGGTGTCTAGAAAGGTGTTAACGGGGTTAAGCCTCTGGGAAGACGAGGTTTATTTTAATTAGGTCCGTGCGAAAGCACGGGGAACCTCCCTCAAGTACCGATACTGATCTGGCTGAAAGATTAAGGAAATTATAGGGTGTAATTAATCCCGGCTAATCTTACCTTTTAGGGTTTGAAGGAAGATTTAATGAAAACAGTGGGAGACATCCTGATTAGATAAGATAATAACCAATCTAATCTTGTAAGAGCATACGCTAAAGTGTTTTCTTCTCTCTCTATCTAGGTAGCGACCATGTCAGGCCATAATCAAGATAATAATATGGATGTATTGACTAAACCCGCTTATTATACTGAGCAGGGGAACGTTGGTCCCGTTCTTTCTTATAAGAGTTATAAGACTGAACAGGAAACAGGAGAATATCTGGATTCTCATGCCGCCCAAACTAAGAACATGCATGCTGATGCATCTTCTTCGGGTGTGTTAGTTATTGAGAACTGTTTCTTAGTTCACCCTACGTCCTGGGTCTTAGATACCGGATCAGGATCCCACATATGTAAATTGTTACATGGGCTACGTAAAGGTAGAGAACTGGGAAAAGGTGATCATTCCGTTCAAGTAGGGAATGGTGCAAATATTGCAGCCAAAGCAGTTGGCGAATATCACCTTGTATTACCAAGTAGTAATACACTGATTCTGAATGAGTGCTATTATATACCGAACATGATGTGCAACATTATATCAGCTTCTTTATTAAGTAAAGAAGGATATAATTTTGTAGTACAGGATAATGTTATGAACATATTCCTGAATCAAAAGTTGATTGGATCAGGCTCGTTACATAATGGCATATTCATTCTCAATCAAAATACAGTCCTTAATGTACAAAACACACACAAGAGGAAGAGTTCAGAAATGAACGAATCTTTCTTGTGGCATTGTAGACCTGGTCATATCAATGCGACACGACTAGCTAAGTTACATAAGGATGGATATTTGAATCCGTTCGAATTATCATCTTATGACACTTGCCATTCATGTCTCAAAGGCAAAATGACCAAAGCTCCGTTTAGTGGACACGGAGAAAGAGTTACCGAACTCTTAGGATTGGTACATAGTGATGTATGCGGTCCTATGTCTACGCATGCCAGGAACGGTTCTTCCTACTTTATTACATTCACTTACGATCTCTCTAGATACGGACATGTGTTCCTGATGAAACACAAGTCTGAGGCTTTTGAGAAATTCAAAGAATATAAGCACGAAGTAGAGAACCAAACGGGCAAAAGTATTAAAATCCTTCGATCTGATCGAGGAGGAGAATACTTGAGCAATGATTTTCTGGATTATCTAAAAGAGAATGGGATTCTCTCTCAGCTTACTCCTCCTTATACACCACATCACAACGGTATATCGGAGCGGAGGAATCGGACCCTATTAGATATGGTGCGCTCTATGATGAGCACTGCTGAGTTGCCTATTTCCTTCTGGGGTTATGCGCTTGAGACAGCAGCATACCTATTGAATCAAGTTCCGTCTAAATCTGTACCTACTACACCATATGAGATATGGAGTGGGAAGAGACCATATTGTAAACGAGTTAAGATATGGGGTTGTTTGGCCTATGTCAAAAGGAAAAATCTGGAAAACTCGAGGCACGATCAGTTCTTTGCAAGTTTGTGGGATATCTTAAGAATTCCCAAGGATACTTTTTCTACCGCGCTGAAGAACAAAAAGTGTTTGTTTCTCAATATGCCACCTTTTTGGAAAAGGAATTTCTTGCAAAAGAAATTAGTGGCAAAGAGGTAGAGCTGGAAGAGGTTCCAGCACCACAAACTACAACTGATGATTTATTGGAGCCAGAGGATTCAGTAGTACGCGACGAACCCCAGCCTCTCCGCCGATCTAGCAGGGTTTCTCATCCACCTAAGAGATACTACGGTTTTCTCATTGATGGTGGGAGCGAGGATTGCATCATGGAAGATGATGACCCGACTAGTTTCGAGCAGGCCATCACGAGTGGCGACTCCGTGAAATGGCTGGATGCAATGCGATCTGAGATGGAATCCATGTACACCAACAAAGTATGGACTTTAGAAAATGCTCCTAAAGGGGTTAAACCCATTGGGAGCAAGTGGATCTTTAAAAAGAAAATCGGTGTAGATGGAAAAGTTGAGACTTTCAAAGCTAGACTTGTTGCAAAGGGTTTTCATCAACGACCAGGTGTGGATTATGACGAAACCTTTTCTCCAGTGGCTATGCTTAAGTCCATCCGGATCTTACTTGCCATTGCTGCATACCATGACTACGAAATCTGGCAAATAAATGTTAAGACCGCCTTTCTAAATGGTGATTTAGAAGAGAGCGTGTACATGACTCAACCAGAGGGCTTCGTAGATAGTGGGAGCAGCGGAAATGTGTGCAAATTGCTTAAATCCATTTATGGGTTAAAGCAAGCATCGCGGAGTTGGAACATCTGCTTTGATGTTGTAGTCAAAGAGTTTGACTTCATCAAAAACGTAGATGAACCTTGTATTTATAAGAAGGTTGCAGAGAGTAAGGTTTTCTTCCTCGTATTGTACGTCGATGACATACTATTGATAGGAAATGATGTTCCTATGCTGCAATCAGTCAAGCTCTTCTTATCATAAAGATTCTCAATGAAAGATCTAGGTGATACCTCCTGCATATTGGGAATTATGATCTATAGAGATAGATTTAAACGGATACTGGGATTGTCCCAATCCAGGTACATTGACACCATACTAAAGAGCTTTAGTATGGAAGAATCCAAGCGTGGGAACCTACCCATGATCTCTGGACTCACTCTCTCCAAAGAGATGTCTCCCAAGACTGATTTGGAGAGAGCTCGCATGCAAGGAATACCCTATGCTTCGGCAGTAGGCTCTATCATGTATGCGATGCTATGTACCATACCCGATGTAGCATACTCACTATGTGTAGTGAGTCGGTATCAAGCAGATCCTAGAGAGAGTCATTAGACAGCTGTGAAGAACATTCTCAAGTACTTACGAAGGACTAAAGAGATATTCTTGGTTTATGGTAACAGAGAACTCCAGGTGGAGTCCTTTACCGATTCCAGCTTCCAAAGTGATAAGGACGACTCTAAGTCGTACTCGGGATTTGTCTTTACCCTCAATGGAGGGGCGATATGTTGGAAGAGTTCCAAACAGGATACCGTTGCAGACTCGACGATGGAGGCTGAATACATCGCTGCCAACGATGCTGCCAAAGAGGCTGTCTGGATAAAGAAGTTCATTAGTGAACTTGGTGTGGTTCCATCCATCGAACATCCAATACCTCTGTATTGCGATAACAATGGAGCAGTGGCTTTGGCCAAGGAACCCAGGTCCCATCAAAAGTCTAGACATATTCTGAGGCGGTATCACCTGATCAGGGAGATAGTTGATCGCCGGGAGATCGAGATCAGGAGAGTAGATACGAAGGACAACACTGCGGATCCACTCACGAAGGCCATTCCCCAGATACAGTTTGAGAGATTATTCGGGATGCTAGGTATGAGATACTACAGCAGCTGACCTTAGTGCAAGTGGGAGATTGTTAGTTATGTATATGCCCTAGAGGCCATTGTTGTACATATGATGTATATTACAATGGATGCTTGGATATATATAGAGAGGACTTTCTTGCTCGTCATGATAGTTTGCTATTTGGTTTTCCTTTATCTTAACATGTTGACTTGTATATGTTTACTGTCTTACCCTCACATGTTGATAAAGCCCTTAGGATCTATACTCGACTACTGGGACTATGATGAGATCATACTAGTAGGGCCACAGTAGTCGATGAGTACATCCTATAACTGTTCTTAGTCGAGGGTGTATCGAGACAGGGCATCGATACACCATAGTAGACTAGCGTATACGCATCTTGACCCATATGATGGGAGATGGATGATCCCATATCCATCAGTGTTTTGACATCAGAGAAGGTGTACGGGTGCTCAGTGGAGACTGGGTACACTGGACGGACTCACCGAGAACTCCCAGATGGTGATATATCACACGTCAGATGGTAGTTCTCCGGTGACACTGGTACAGGGTAATCTGTAGACCCGAGATCGTCATAGAGTCTTGTGTGATTCCCACTGTGCTTTGATTTCCACCTTACCACTTCCAAGAAGGCATGTAAAACGGTGGCTTTTAGGTGCAGTCCCGAATCACATGGAGGCAATGAGCGATAGGAGGGGATTCGTCTCTCCCGGTATAGGGAGTTGATGTTGTGTTGTGTTCGATTGGCTATAACTGGAAGTCCCTGGCCAGGGCCGATATTGAGATTTACCGGTAAGTGTTAGCAGTAGTTTCTCGACCTGTTATGAGCCTCACATCGACACGACTTATCGGTTACTGGGGTCTGACGTATACCACCCCTAGACCAGATATGCGACATATCAGACGAAGAGACTGGACTGTACGGGAGTGTTACTGATTGGATTCATATGAGAATGTACAGGCTTGCTTCTTGATCTTCTGATTGCTCAATACCTAGGTGGCTGTTACGTTTAGCTGACCGCTTGCAGCTTGTGGGTGTTTGATATGATCATCACCTACTGCCGGCGTATTGACGATTCTTTAGAGTCCTACATAGAGGTTTCTTGACTCAGGCAAAACGGAGCAGGAGCACATATATGATATGTGCAGGACCGAGGATAATGTGATATGAGATACCATATTATATTCTCGCAATATTTTGATATGAGCCGGGTTATCGGATCAAGTGTTGATTCGATGAATCGGTACATGATATATTAGTCGGTTATATTCGATATAGCCGGATTTTCGGATCAAGTGTTGATTCGATAATTTAATGTATAATAATATATATGATATATTGCATTACATTATCTAATATTGGCTCGCTTTATTATTTCATTTTCTCACCGGGTAATACATTGATATATATGCGATATATGTTAATTGTATTATTTTTTTTTGTTACAAATATAGATTATATATGTGATATATAATATAGTAACATGATATGATTACTAATGCAACATATTTAGTGGAGATTAAACAAGGTTAGGGTTTGATTTGGGTTAGTTCTTTCTTGATGCTTCTAGAAGGATTTATTTTGTTTTGAGCTAAGATATTATGGTTGATATTTCTAGTGACTCATTCTTAACCCAACCCAAACCCTTAGCCTTAGTTAATTCTCTACATAAGTTAGCATTGTCATAGTTAACCATGGTTGCATTATTAATCATATATTTTTTCATTATTCATCACAAAAGGATTTATCCATTATTTCTTCTTCTTCTTCAACCTTGAGCTTTGAGAAAGCTTTCTAGGTTTTCATTTTGTGATGATTAAGAGTGAGAATTTGATAAGAAAAGAGAGCACAATTACTACTCCATCATCCTCATCTAATCTAGCCAATTAGATTAGGGTATTCACCTCATTAGAGAGAGAGAGCTTGAGTTATAGAAACTTCGAACTAGATCATCGGAGAAAAGGAAGAATACAAGCTAGCATGGATCGTTCGAGTTGTGGTGCCTCTCTTCAGTCCAGGAGATCATGGATCGCGGCGAAGGGACTTCTACTCGGAGCTTATGAAGCGAAGGAGCGGACTACAAAGCTTGTAATCCCTCACACTTAGTTGTAAAGATGTTTACTTGCATATTAAACCCTAATAATCTAGCAAAGATCCCGGCTTTGGGTTGTTCGGCACATCTAAATTTTTATTCGGGCATGGTTGATGCCTTATAGACCTTTGTAAGAGTGCCTAGGAACCCTGCATTTCCTTATCCGCGACACTGGATTCTGGACCTGGGACGGCAGGGGCTTTAGTAGTAAGGATATACCCCAATTTGTCATAGGTGATTTCCATCTTGACATTCCGGAACTAATCATTATAGTTTGGCCCTGGCAGAATATTTTTATCTAATAATAACTTAAGGCCCGTCATGTTATTGGTCGCTGCAATTAGGAGAGAGAGAATAAAACACTTTAGCATGATGCACTTGCAAGTTTAGAGTGGTTTTTAGTTTATCTAAATAGGATGGCTCCCACTATTTCTTGAATCCTTCCTCAAACCATAAAAGAAGAACTAGTCAGGACTATTCTCACCGTACAATACTTGCTTAACCGTCCAGCCAGGCCAGTGTCGGTACTTCGAGGGAGGTTTTACGATGCTTTCGCGAAGTTCCTTAATTAAATAACCTCTTTTCCTTGGGGCGTAGCCCCGCTGACACCTTTCTCGACACCTACTTGGTTTATAGCATTGACCGTTAAGTGAAAGATTCTCCCGATGAGTAGCATATACTCACAGTAGGATCGGGATCTAAATATCATCTTGTGATAAAGCTGAAGGAATCCTACCAAAATTATCACACTCCGAATGGCATGTAACTCTAGCAAGTTTCAGTTTCTTTAGAAACTCCCGATATTGATTCTTTGCCCCATGCTCTTATGACCTTGACGTTGGCTAAAATATCATAAGTCACATGTCAAGTTCTACCCATCATTATCTTGTTAATTTGAACACACCCGTACATACCCCTGACGTTGGCCAAATGGCAGTACGACTGTCCCAAACCAACTCATTTATCTATGCAACAGATGAATACCCAGCAGCTACCAAACACTATGCCTTGGCGTTGGTCAAAATACATAGCTTGAATACTACTGAATACGCAAATGAAATGACGGAGGGCTACGAATGGTTTTGGCGAAATCGTGAACGTAGTGAACTTGATATAATCGAAGGAACCTGATAGCTTTTAAAAGGAGTGGTTTAAGCTCCGCAATTAAAAAATCTGCTGTTTTAAAATAACCGAGTGTTTTTTTTAAAATTGTTCCAACGATTCTACTTTGGTTTATTTTCTTTGCATTAATATAATGCGTCCCATCAATTAACCTATCATTGCAGAAAATAACGAAAATACAACGTCCGCTTATGCCATTCGCATTCGCCACTGGGCCCCGTCATTCACCCGTTAGGTTACTTAACTAACGACAGAGCGGGGGCTGGGCTAGCGCGGATGCAAAACATAAGCAACGCCTACTAGATATCATATATAGATATTGTACATTCGTTAGACGCAATAATAGGCATTCCAGATCACAGATGAACATATTGGATATTCTAAGAATCCGCATTTCCTTTGAGCCTGCAATGAAAGAAGGATTACATAGTCGTGATGAATAGCTAACCCCACCCTAGACCCCTACGGGTACGGCAAACTACCCACCAAATACCCGAAATGAAGCGGTCTCCCTCAACAACGTGAGTAGGCCACTAAACACTTCAAGTATCCGGTAGTTTGTGCACTCCACCTTGGGTCCATCTTAGGAGCAGAAAACAGTAAATGAAATAATACAACGGTGGCTACAACCTCAACCCGGATGTGCCCCGCAAAAGAATATTACAACAATTTACAATTTATAAAGGAATGAAAGAAACATTCGTCTCACATCCCCGGCTATCCATTCACGACAATCCAACAAGTTCATATTCACAAACATAAAGTAACCATTACAGAAACGTGCAACCCCTTGCTATTCGACATATAGCAATTAAGGGAGGTTTACGAACACATAAAACTGAACTTGAAACATTAAACAACTTCAAACTGCGACTTCAAAACACACGATATTTGCCACAGTAAAGAATTTTCAGTAAAATCAAAATCAGCAAAATAAACAACTCCTGAAACCCAAGATCTAAGTGATAAAGACACAAAAAAATCAAGGCATTTCCCCCACTGGAGGCCGAGCTCGCCGGAATACCTTGGTGTGTCGCCGGCCAATTTGGGGTGTAACTGCCTCGTTTTTGGTGTGTGTGATATTAACAGTACAAAGATCACTCTGCAGTTGTTTAAATAATTTTCAGAGCAAGTTTGAAAATCGGCAGAAACTTACATCTTGGGGTTCGTTGTTTTCGTGTCGTTTCGGTTTCGTAGTTTGACATGTTGTTTAAACTATTAGCTATGGTTTAGTAGGCTCTGATACCACTGTAAGTCGACGTTACACACCCCACAAGATGCGGGGAGGCAGAATAAGTAGAAACAATCATTTTAAACAAGGTAACATCGACTAAGCATAAGGATCTTTGCTAAACCATATCTAACATAACTAACTAGAGGTATTATCTACTCGGTAAGAAGATTATACCTAAAGTTCCAAGTCCTTCTTCTCTTCTCACTGTCCTCCTTCACCACTTAGGCTCCTTTGGAGTGGAAAGGATGGCACCTCCTTGTCGGCTCCTCGATGTAATAGAAGATCTACCCGAGAGTTCCTACTACAAGTTTTAACCTCTAACTTGAGGTAACTAAGTGACTTAGAGTGCTAATATATATGACCTAGAGAATATAGAGATGGATTAAGGATTGATTAGTCTTGCTAACCCTAGGGTTCTCAACTCATGAGAGGATTAAGGTTAGAATGAAGAAGAGAGAGCTTGAGGAGAGAGAAGTGTTTTGTGATAATGAATTGAACCTTACTCACTTTGAATATTATGAAGCATAAAAATATCTTGCACAAATATCGTCTATGGTTCATTTAATTCTTGAGCTGAATCATCTCATGAGTCATGGTGCAATTAATGATAATAACACTGTAAGTGCACGGCGGCGCCCCGGCCGTCAATCCGACGGCCAAATGCGGAAACGGTGATAAACTTTAATTTTGCGAACTTTGCAAACCGGCACCACCGCGCACTAAACCCCGGATCGGGCCATTAAACTTGTCCTAGCTAACTAATAAGATAGGGAAGAGATATACCGAGTGATCCGAGTCCTCCGGTCTTCTCGTCATCGTCCCGATCTCCCGCGGAAAGTCTTGTCTCCATATCGTCGCCTCCTCGCCGGAAGGGCACCACATCGCCTGCGTCTTTTACGGGCTCCCACCTCAATACCGAGGCAACTCGGGCATGAAGCCGGCAAGTCGACATGCCCAAGATTTGCTGTAGAATGTAGAGTGCTTAGTCTCTTTGGGGTTATGTTGCCATGATGGAGGAATCAAGATGATATGAACTTGGGGATTTTTGAGGCAATGAAAATGATATGAATGATTAATTTTCCCACACCAAATGAAACTCTCTCATTCTCTCCTCCTCACAAATTATGGCCGGCCCTTAATGATATGAGAATGGTGGAGGGATTAATCAAGCATGAAGGGAGGTGATTGTAGGATAAAGAGAAGAGGTGACCACATCATAAACATACACCATGCTTAAAACCCATACCCACTCAAATCACATTAAAGCACCATTATGGATGAAAAACAAAAATGCTTATCATAATGAAAACAATTGCAAGAAACCCCCTCCACAAATGTTATTTGCAAACTTGCAAATAACCCCCTCCATCGGAAAAGTCCGGCCGGGAAAGAACAAAGAAAAACCGGCCGGAACGGAATGCAAACTGGCAACTCCAGAAAACTGGTCCCGTAATAAATTACAGGAAAACCCCAATACTGTGCATACACACCCGCATCTGTATTCCGACCGGATACAAATGCAAAGAGACAAAATCTACACTGTACTATACTAGGATCCGGCTTAAACCAAAGCCGGCTAGTAATGTCCGTTCGATCCCGATCCGTGCAATACCGCACGTATCCGATCGAACCTTGCTATATATCTATACGGCCTCTAGTACTAACCGTCCGATCCTGATCCGTGCAATACCGCACGTATCTGATCGGACCCTGCCATATCTCCATACGGCCTCTACAGCGTTTCGCCCGAAAGCTGAGTAACTGAAAGTGTGGTGGACTCTAAAGACTCGTCAATACTATGGTTGTGGATTTAACCACTAGCACGTCAGAGGTATAAGCCAATACGTAACGGGCCACCAGCTATTGACTAAAAGGGACGTCGATGAGCGAACTCATCCTGACACCCTACTGAGCCTGTCAGTGACAATATCCGTACAGTCCAGTCCGTTCGTCTATGAGCATCGCATGTCGGGCCTAGGGGGTTGGTAAAAGTCAGACCCCCAAAGGCGGTACAAGTCGTGTCGGAGTGTAGCCCAGAACACCCTGAGATACTACTGGAATACCTACCAGTAAATCTCCTGCCTTGGCCAAGGACTTCGTGTAATGGCTCTCCTAGACACAACGCGACCTCACCCCCATTACCGGGAGAGACGAACCCCTGAAGATCCGCTCACTGCCTCCATGTGGCTCGGGACTGTACCCAACTAAAACCTGTTTGCACGACTCCTTTGAGCCGTGGTAGGGTAGTAATCAAAGCACAGTGGGAACTCACACGAGACAAATGACGATCCCCAGGTCGATGAACTAACCTGTACACATGTCACCTGGGAACTGCTATCTGACGTCAGGTATAAGACCAACTAGCATGTTCCCGGCGAGTCATGTCCGGTGTACTCATAACCCAATGAGCACCTGTATACATCTTAGGTGAACCAACTGACACCAGTGGCCTGTGAGACCGGCCACCGCCCCTCGTCGGGGTCTCGATTGTATACACTAGTCTACTCTGGAGAATCGATGCCCTGTCTCGAAACTCCCACGACTAGGGACCTTTTAAGGATATGCTTATAGACTCCAGCTCTCACTTATATGATCGCCCTCATACTGCTGGCAGTCAAGCAAGAATCCTAGGGGATCTATCAACGTGCAATAGTGACCTGTCAGGTCACCTAAAGCAGTACACGATGATAAAGGTAAACCAGATAGCATACTATCATCTCGAGTAAGACTGTCGTCCCGGGATAGGTCCTCCCTCAATCATTGCAATCACGTGCCTGTGATCCAATAATTGACTCTGAGGGCACTATCTCCAACAATCTCCCACTTGCACTCAAGGCTAATTATTGCGATGTCGCATACTCACAGCCCGTGTGATACCGAACACCCAACTCCTCTACTAGTCAGTCGCACAAAGCCTGTTTGCGAAACTATTGCGTTCGAGAAAAAGCCTCAGTGAGTGGATCCGCCTAGATGTTTCTTTCTATGTCTCTCTATATCTCAAGTTCGCGGAGAAAACCATCTCCCGAAATGAGCAATACCTGTTTTAGAGTGTCTGGATGTCTGATGGGACCGAGCTCATAAATGAACTCCAAATCCAAACTTCTTAGACTGTATCGTCAACTGAACTTAATCAGTATCCTGCGCCATGCTTCCCTCAGCACCTGTCCAAAATACTGTCCCTCGTCAGAAGGAAAACTATAACTCTGACAACCTCCTTGTCGTCCAGGTCACCTTGGAAGCCTGGAATGATAACTGTCCCTCGAATGAGGCTGTTGTTATCATATCCCTAGAACATCCACTTATGTTCTAAAACTGCTTCCGACTGTTTCTCCAGGATTGGATCAATATCAACTTATTGCATCTAGTGCAAGAATAACATCTGGTGTGGTACTTGACATCTCATGATTGACTCAATTGCCTAAGCAAGTGATCTGTCAATCATGCGGATCCCTCTCCCCTTTAGTCTATAAGACACCTTTAGAGAGGGTGACTCCATCACCTGCAGGTACAGTACCATGCCAGGAGTCGTCCATTCTAAATACTCTTAGAATGCTGTCAAAGTACCCTGATTGAGAAACCACCCAAATCTAGACCTAAAACCATAGATCTAGTAACCAGTATGTCTGATATAATGTCCAAGTCCCTTGTGGAGAAAACACTGTGTGACGACTAAAGAATAACCGATTGTAGTATAGGAGTTTCTTTTCCTACTCTGTGTATGTCATCCAAATACCAGGATATCACACCCTACTGCCTTCTCAACAGATCCATCCCCTATTCTGATGAAGTCAAACCTATGACTGTCACATCAGAAATAGATGATCTATCTCCGCTATATCTGCTTTAGTCTATAAATAGACATAAGCCTGATTTCCACCAATGCTTCCGCTGCTCCCACTGACTACGACAACCCTCTGGCAGAGTCATATAGACGTGCACTTCTAAAGCTAGTTTAGAACGACGCTATACTCATCCTTCTGCCGGGTCTCGCAGCCTGGAACAACAACAATGGCAAGTGTGGGTAAACAAGAACTTCCCTGTCACCGTCCTTGAGGCTACCAGAGTACCTCTCGGGTGCCTGAAGTTACCTACCTTATCTGCGGAGTGGCCAATGGAATGTTAAATCAGATTGAATCTTTAGGTTCCTTATCAAATCTTCAGTAATCGTTTGCGGTTCTGGAATCACTTCCAGTTCTACCATACTCCTACTACTGTTTTTGAAAAAATCCATTTTTATTAAAACTGTGGCGAGTCAAGAACAATATCACTATTGATCTTTCTTATGGTAGAAAGTCAACCCTCGTCATAGCCTGGGTCAACCCACAAACAGCCATTACAGAAACGTGCTTTGAGTTATCCAGAGTCTGGTTTTAATCATAAGCCGGACAACTCCCCGTACCTTAACAATGTTAAGATATGAACTGTACTATATCCAATATAGAACCAGAGGCATTGATTTAATTGAACCAGATTCAAATCATGCAGCTGTCTCCAGTGCATGTCAACTAAATGGAAGGAAGCCGATCAGCGTTACTCAACTTAGGAATGCTTCCAATTATGAGTAACCTGAAAGAGAAGCAATTTCTCTTTATCATTACTATCAACTGAATACCATACACAAGTATCTACATCTTCGATCACCTTGAAGAATCCCGATACTTGCTACACCTGGTTCTCTACTCTATTCAAATACCTATAACTCCTCAAAACTTAGACCCTGTGTTTCTACGAAACACATATCTAAGAACTAGAGAAGTTAAAAGTAAACAGAATATAGTATGAGGACCAACCCCTCTGTCCTAATGGACACTGGACAACATACAATACTCTGTATAAGTCCGCCGAGTCTAACAACTCTTTCACTGTGTGTCGTAGGTTGAAAACTGTACTTATGGTTAAGAAGAATTACACCGCTGTTTAATGCTCCTTACCTAACCATCCACTGATATAGGTAAATGTCATCGACATAATATCAAAAGGTATATCTCACTCTATGAAAATAGACGTACAGATATATCAATTTGAAATTGGTGCACAACAGCGGATATTCAAAACCAAATATTTGCCGACCGGCAAACAGCCCAGGTGATCTCCTCAAATATCACCGATTACAACGAATCCTGATATAATGAGGATGATCACCCAATTTCCAATAACTTACTCCCACTCATCATCTGTAAAACCATACAGATGTGAGAATCATACCTGGTAAATACATACCCTGGAGTAAGTATCTAATCGGGAAATCAGTTTTCTTTTAACAGTACACAGTGAACTGAAACATTGAAATGTTTCGATGGGGTACCCTGGTATTCCTAGTAATACCTCTACCATTATCCAGATTCACAACTATAACCGCATAATTCTTTGCCACCTCTCCAAATCCCTTTATATGTCTTTAGTCGTTACCTTCTGCACACCCCTTAGGCCAAATGGTTTTCTTCCTTCCCTACCGTTCGGCACCAGCCTATGGTTTGGAAGAAGACTATCCAATAAGCATAATGGGTGTACTGTCCTAGTCCTAGGAGCACTCGCAATGCGAGAGAAGGTGAAGATAAAAGACAACCGAATAAACCTTATTCCTATTTCTCCTGGACCAGAATCCATCCCCGAACTGGAACAAGTTCCTTTCGAGTTCGTATATAACCATACGATGGAGTATCCAATAAACTGTGGATCTTCGTAGTGATACGGAGTGTCCTGGAGAAATACAAAGGTGATTTAGGATTGGCGAAGAAATATTTGGTTTGGTCGTGAATATCAGTCGCAATTTACTTTACCCTCTTACTAATCCCTTGCTTTGTCTTAATCTTAATACCTTCTGCACACCGTTTAGGCTAATTGGTTTTCTTCATTCCCTACCGGTCGGCACCAGCCTAAGGTTTGGAAGAAGACTATCCAATTTACATAATAGGTGTACTATCTCCTAAACTAAGGAGTACTCGTAACTTGAGAGAAGGCAAAAAGGAAAAGACAACTGAATAAACCTTATCCGTTTTCTCCAGAACCGGAAACCATCCTCGAATTCCTTCGAGTTCGTATCTAACCATACGATGGCTTTGTCCAATGGAAGTGGACGTTCGTAGTAATACGGGGTGTCCTGGAGAAAAGGGTAAAAGTAGGAGTGGCAATGAGGTCTGCAACTCTGATAATCCAAAAGCCAGTGTTAAGAAGGTTCGGTCAACTTGGTCACTGAGTCATAGTCTTAGGGTCGGGTCAATGGTCGCTGCCAGAGAGAGAGAGAAAAGAAACACTCAGCGTGCACTCAAACCTAGATCAGAATGGTTACCAATTTATCTAATCTGGAAACCTCCCACTGTACCTCAAATCCTCCTCCAAACCTGAAAGAAGAATTAGTCGGGGTCACCCGAGGAGTAAACCAACTCATCAGTGGGAATCGGGATCCAACTATCATCGCATGATAACGTGACGGAATCCGCTCACGCTATAACACTCCAGAAGGTATGCGCATATCTGGCAAGTTTCAGTTCTTTTGAAACTCCCGATGTGATTTCTGCCCCATGCTCTTATGACCTTGACTTTGGCCAACATATCATAAGTCACATGTCAAGTTCTACCCGTCATTCTCCAGATTAATTTGAATCCACCCGTACATACCCTTGACTTTGGCCAACATGGCAGTACGACTGTTCCAAACCAACGCATCTATCTATGCTGCATATGAATACCCCAATAGCTACCAATCACTGTGCCTTGACTTTGGCCAACATACACAGCTTGAATACTACTGACCACCCATATGAAACGACGGAGGGCTACGAATGGTTTCTGGCGAAAACCTTTAACGTAATGAACTTGATATCGTTGAAGGAACGGATAGCTTTTTAGAAAATATAGTGACGAAAACCTTTACTAAAGAGGTCACTCCCGGTGAAGGGATCTCGGCTCTTTCCCCGTAGAATGAGGTGCAGGATATTCCAAATGAATACCACGATACAAAGCAAAAGTAATCGGCTATAGTGAAGTTAATGCCCTGACGCAAACTTCTGTCCAAGGGGTCACTCCCGGTGAAGGGATCTCGGCCCTTGCCTCGTCGACTGAGGAGCAGGATATTCCAAATGAATACCACGATGCAAAACAAAAGTGAACGTCCTTGCAATAACAGCTTTTTGAAAAGTGTTCCAACAACATCAGAATAGGTTTGTTTTAACATGCATTGATCCGAATCAACGCAGTCCCATCAATTGATCACACCACAAAGAACGAAAATATACTGACGTACGTATATGCCATCCGCATTCGCCACTGGGTCCCGTCATCTCCCGTTAGGTTAGCTAACTAACGGCAGAACGGGGACTGGACTAGCGCGGATGAAAAACATATACAACATCTACTAATATATATACCAATATATAGTATTTCGCTCAAGGCGTGAATAAAAAGCAACATCACAGAAATGTACAGCATCACAGAACAATACAGATATCTGGGATCCCCGGGTTTCACAGAGCCACTACTGAAACCCGACGTTCCCCTGGTCGTGTGGATAGCCTGTGCAATGAAATCCTATACCCCCTACGAGTGCGGCGAATAGCCAGCCAATTCTGGAGTGAAGCCCCCTCCGTCCCAATGCCATGAGATGCGGGCTTGTTGCCTTCTAGAACCCGGCTATCCGTGCACCCCTCCGCGGGGTAACCCTAGTACAGAAAGTAAAATATACATACAATGGGTACATCGACCGCAACCTGGTCGTGCCCCAAAAGAATAATACAAACAGTCAGTGACGGCAGTCCACATGTCGGACGCTCGCCCCGCAATATCAAATGTACACAATACAACAATACTGTACTAGCATTGCATCCAGGCTATCCCCCACGACCGATCCGCAACATCACAGCAAATACATAGAACATCAACGTGAAAGTCACGTTCGCAAGTCCGTCTAACCGGGCTATAGCAGTTAGACTGGATTTACCGATCGAGTGACATTCACGGTCGCAGATATAATGTAAATACTGTGAAAGATGTGTTTAAAATATCCGATCGATCAAAAATTAACAAGTGGGCCCCCAATCAAAACTGTAGCACTCACAGAAAACCTGGGCCCAATTTTAATATTCCAAAACCCCTAAAAATAGCCCAGAAGCCCACTGGAAAAAAATGATGCATTGACGACTCCAATGTGCGGCGGAACCGCGGCCCCAGGGGGGGTTTGGCCGCGGTTCCGCGCTCCAATCGTCGACTGAATGTATCGAATTTTTCCAGAGTCTTATAGTCTCCAGTACATCAATTTTATACAACCTGAAAAATTTTTGGAGACCAAAAAATTTCAACAGAAAACTGTCGTGAACTAAAATTGGGTTTTTGGAATTTTGGTCGATCGGAACTGCAAAACACATCAAACGAAGCTAGACGAAGTTAATGGCGAGGCTCTGATACCACTGTAAGTGCACGGCGGCGCCCCGGCCGTCAATCCGACGGCCAAATGCGGAAACGGTGATAAACTTTAATTTTGCGAACTTTGCAAACCGGCACCACCGCGCACTAAACCCCGGATCGGGCCATTAAACTTGTCCTAGCTAACTAACAAGATAGGGAAGAGATATACCGAGTGATCCGAGTCCTCCGGTCTTCTCGTCATCGTCCCGATCTCCCGCGGAAAGTCTTGTCTCCATATCGTCGCCTCCTCGCCGGAAGGGCACCACATCGCCTGCGTCTTTTACGGGCTCCCGCCTCAATACCGAGGCAACTCGGGCATGAAGCCGGCAAGTCGACATGCCCAAGATTTGCTGTAGAATGTAGAGTGCTTAGTCTCTTTGGGGTTATGTTGCCATGATGGAGGAATCAAGATGATATGAACTTGGGGATTTTTGTGGCAATGAAAATGATATGAATGATTAATTTTCCCACACCAAATGAAACTCTCTCATTCTCTCCTCCTCACAAATTGTGGTCGGCCCTTAATGATATGAGAATGGTGGAGGGATTAATCAAGCATGAAGGGAGGTGATTGTAGGATAAAGAGAAGAGGTGACCACATCATAAACATACACCATGCTTAAAACCCATACCCACTCAAATCACATTAAAGCACCATTATGGATGAAAAACAAAAATGCTTATCATAATGAAAACAATTGCAAGAAACCCCCTCCACAAATGTTATTTGCAAACTTGCAAATAACCCCCTCCATCGGAAAAGTCCGGCCGGGAAAGAACAAAGAAAAACCGGCCGGAACGGAATGCAAACTGGCAACTCCAGAAAACTTGTCCCGTAATAAATTACAGGAAAACCCCGATACTGTGCATACACACCCGCATCTGTATTCCGACCGGATACAAATGCAAAGAGACAAAATCTACACTGTACTATACTAGGATCCGGCTTAAACCAAAGCCGTCTAGTAATGTCCGTTCGATCCCGATCCGTGCAATACCGCACGTATCCGATCGAACCTTGCCATATATCTATACGGCCTCTAGTACTAACCGTCCGATCCTGATCCGTGCAATACCGCACGTATCTGATCGGACCCTGCCATATCTCCATATGGCCTCTACAGCGTTTCGCCCGAAAGCTGAGTAACTGAAAGTGTGGTGGACTCTAAAGACTCGTCAATACTATGGTTGTGGATTTAAACACTAGCACGTCAGAGGTATAAGCCAATACGTAACGGGCCACCAGCTATTGACTAAAAGGGACGTCGATGAGCGAACTCATCCTGACACCCTACTGAGCCTGTCAGTGACAATATCCGTACAGTCCGGTCCGTTCGTCTATGAGCATCTCATGTCGGGCCTAGGGGGTTGGTAAAAGTCAGACCCCCAAAGGCGGTACAAGTCGTATCGGAGTGTAGCCCAGAACACCCTGAGATACTACTGGAATACCTACCAGTAAATCTCCTGCCTTGGCCAAGGACTTCGTGTAATGGCTCTCCTAGACACAGCGCGACCTCACCCCCAATACCGGGAGAGACGAACCCCTGAAGATCCGCTCACTGCCTCCATGTGGCTCGGGACTGTACCCAACTAAAACCTGTTTGCACGACTCCTTTGAGCCGTGGTAGGGTAGTAATCAAAGCACAGTGGGAACTCACACGAGACAAATGACGATCCCCAGGTCGATGAACTAACCTGTACACATGTCACCTGGGAACTGCTATCTGACGTCAGGTATAAGACCAACTAGCATGTTCCCGGCGAGTCCTGTCCGGTGTACTCATAACCCAATGAGCACCTGTATACATCTTAGGTGAACCAACTGACACCAGTGGCCTGTGAGACCAGCCACCGCCCCTCGTCGGGGTCTCGACTGTATACACTAGTCTACTCTGGAGAATCGATGCCCTGTCTCGAAACTCCCACGACTAGGGACCTTTTAAGGATATGCTTATAGACTCCAGCTCTCACTTATATGATCGCCCTCATACTGCTGGCAGTCAAGCAAGAACCCTAGGGGCTCTATCAACGTGCAATAGTGACCTGTCAGGTCACCTAAAGCAGTACACGATGATAAAGGTAAACCAGATAGCATACTATCATCTCGAGTAAGACTGTCGTCCCGGGATAGGTCCTCCCTCAATCATTGCAATCACGTGCCTGTGATCCAATAATTGACTCTGAGGGCACTATCTCCAACAAACACCTCATCTCCTCCACCTCATTTAGTTTAATTCACAAATGAATTAAAACTAAATGAGCCACCTTTCTTCTAGAAGCTTCCCGACTAATTACGAGAATGCCCCTCCCATCCGTATTTACGAAAAACATGGATATACTGAGACTGCATAAATCCAATAATCTAATACTAGAATCCGGCTTAAACCAAAACCCGCTAGTATAATATGTCCGAATATCATACGTGCACAAATACACGTATATGTCCGAACCCTGTCGTAAAACCATACGACCTCTATATCGTTTCGCCCGAAGCAGGGAAATCCTCTGTGTAGGACTCTAAAGACTCGACACTATGCTGACAGTGGGTTTAACCACAGGCCGCAAGCGGTACTAGCTGTACGTAACGGTCCCCAGGTAGATGTCGAAAAGAAGGACGATGAGGAAACCCATCCGAACTCCTACTGAGCCTGATGTGACAATCTCCGTACAGTCCGGTATGTTCGTCTAGGACTATCGTATATCGGGCCTAGGGGGCGGCAAGCGTCAGTCCCCTAATAACGGTATAAGTCGTGTTGGAGTAAAGCCCATTATACCTTGAGAAACTACCGGAACATCTACCAGTAAATCTTGCTTGCCCTGGCCAGGGACTTTGCGTAATGGCTCTCCAAACACAGTGTGATATCAGCCCCCAATACCGGGAGAGACGAATCCTATCTAACCGCCACTGCCTCTAAGTGCTTCGGGACTGCACCCAACTGCTACCTGTATGCACGACTCAGTCGAGCCATGGTAGGGTAGCAATCTAAGAACAGTGGGAACACACTCGAGGCGAAGCAGCAGTGTCAAGTAAACGGACTATGCTGTACTCATGTCACCTGGAAACTGTTAACTGATGACGGGTATAATACCAACCAACAGTTCCATATGAGTCCTGTCCGGTGTACCCGTAACCCAACGAGCACCTGCATACTATCTCCAGTACAACGTACCGATGGCTGTGGGACAGACCATCTCCCCTGCTGGGACGATAAGCGTATACACTAGTTTAACCCGGAGTATCGATGCCCTGTCTCGATAATCCTACGACTAGGGCCTGAAAAAGGATGTGCTTGTTGACTAACCAGCCCCCACTAGTGTGACTGCCATCACAACGCTAATAGTCAAGAAAGATCCTAAGGGCTCTATCAATATGTATTCGTGATATGCTAAAAGAAATATATACACATATTAAGATAGATATAAACCAAGTAGCATACTACTATGTTGAGCAAGACTGTTAATATAACTGTGAATATCCCAAGCTTCCATTAAGTAATATACAAGCTAGTATGATACAATAATGGCCCCCAGGGCATATACACTAACACCATTAGTGTCAGTCAGTCACCTAAGATAGTATACAGGTGCTTATTGGGTTATGAGTACACTGGATGGACTCGCCGGAAATATGCTAGTTGGTATTATACCTATTGTCAGATAGCAGTTCCCAGGTGACATGTGTATAGGTTAGTCTATCGACCTGAGATCGTCATTTGTCTCGTGTGAGTTCCCAATGTGCTTTGATTACTACCCTACCACGGCTAAATGGAGTCGTATAAATAGGTTTTAGTTGGGTACAGTCCCGAGCCACATAGAGGCAGTGAGCGGATCTTCGGGGATTCATCTCTCTCGGTTTTGGGGTTGATGTCGTACGGTGCACGGGTGGCCATCACTAGAAATCCTTGGCCAAGGTAGATGAGAATTATTGATTTGGAGTTTCTCAGTAGGTGATGGGCTTCATACCGACACGAAATATCGCGTTATTAGGGGTCTGACTTTATCTATCCCCTTAGACTCGATATGCGATACTCTTAGACGAACAAACCGGACTGTACGGAGATTGTCATGGACAGGCTCAGTAAGGGTTCGGATGAGTTTGCTCGTCGGTCTTCCTTTCGCTCAATACCTGGGTAGCCGTTACGTGCTTGTGCCACTGACGTGCTTGTGGTTAAACCCACTGCTAGCGTATTGACGAGTCTTTAGAGTCCCACACAGAGGGTTTTCCTGGTTCTGGTGAAATAATGTAGTAGCCGTATTGCATACGTGCAAGGTTCTGATCGATTGATTGTACTATGTATCAAGACTTTTGATCGGACAGTTGATAATACTAGCTGGCTTGGGTTTGAGCCGAATTATTAAATCAGGTATTGATTTAATAATTTACGTATATGTATTTCGATATGTATATTCTAGTATTATGTTTTTTGTGTTATTCTATCTCTTTGGGTATTCGTATTTCGGTACGAATACAGGTATGTATATATAGTAGAGTGTAATCCATTTATGGTGAGAAGGTGGACATCTCATTTTGGATTTATCCATTTATCATAAATGGATAATGAGGTGGAAAGGAAAAGGGGAGTATGGTGAGAACCATGCTTGCATAGTGTTGCACAAATCAATTAACAATTCATTTGTGCAAACTATTCAAGCATGGGTTATATATTAAATTGAAAAAATGGTTTTGATAAAACCATTCTTCATGTGATATTTTCCTCACTTGATGAAAAGACGAATAAGGAAAGAGTTGGATGGTTCATTATTTTTTAGCATGACATCTTCATTCTCACCATTGGCTTCACTCCTACACTTCTTTTCTTGAGTCCCCCACCTTCATCTTCAACCTCCTCTCTACCCTCTCATGTGTTGAGAATAAAGAGAGGAGGTGAGGTAGAGATACACTTAGAACACTCACTACATCCTAGGCATTCTAGATTAGCAACCTAGAATCTCTAGTTGCTTCACTTGCTTTTGATGTGGAGCTCGAGCTATGAGTTACATCCCTCGGGTGGATCATCTTCGACGAAGGAAGACCGGCGGCCAAGTTCAACGAGCACGCCTCAAGGAGCTAAGGAAGATGATGGAAGACCGAAGGACTTGGTTCATTCAGTATAACACTTCTATCTCAGTAGCTAGAACCTATTGTAGTTTGCTAGTATAGGTTTATGGTTCGATTCTAGCGGGTTTTGTTAGTGCCAAGTTTTTAAACGCCAGTTTTTATTCCGCACCGGCCACGGCAGATGGCCAGGGCACAGACGTAACCCAACATGGTATCAGAGACACCCCATAAACTATTACTACCTAGTTTACACAAAGTTAAAATATCGATCGACCCAATTTTCCGAATCACAATTCCAATTTAGCATGCTTGTCATCGTTTTTGAGAAGTGTTCAAAAAATTATTCTGTGTATCTTAAAAATACGCGCAGGCAATTTTAGGGAACCTAAAGAAATTTGGGCCTGTGACCCAAACAAATGGCTGCGGAACCGTCACATAATAGGCACATTGGCCGTGGTTCCGCAGTTGATTTGTGGCCATGGTGCACCAAATTTCTTCTGGCACTCTATTATGTGGAAATGTGATTTTTGGGATGTATTATTTTGGCTCAGATTTTTTTGAGTGCTGGTTTGCATTTGGGGTCAATATGGAAAAGTTTAGTTGATCGAAATTTTAAGTTCGTATTTATCAGTGCATGTGAATATATCTACGACCGTGAATATTATTAAGCGGTACAACCCGACTAGTTGCTATATGTTCGACTAGACGGGTTTGCGATCGTGATATTCACGTTGATGTTCTGAGTTGTGCTGATATTGTGGTTGGATTGTCGTGGTGGATAGCCAGTGGTGCAATGATAGTTATATAGTTTAGATTCATTTGTATATTTGTTATTGTGGGGTGAGCGTCTGACATGTGGACATCCGTCTCTGCCAGATTGTATATTCTTTTATTGGGGCACGACCGGGTTGAGGTCGATGTCGCCATTGTATATATACTTTTCTTTTCTGTACTAGGATTACCCCGCGGTGGAGTGCTCGAATAGCCGGGTTCTAGAGGGAAACGGGCCCACATCTCATAGCGTTGAGACTAAGGGGGCCTTACTCTAGAGTTGGCAGGATATTCGCCGCACTCGTAGTGGGTATAGGATGACCCACGGGGGGGTGCTCAAGTTACCGGATCCCATGAAGTGCCAGGTGGCCCATTCACTTTGTTGATTAGGGTTGCCTCACTTATGGGATTGGCGGGTAACTTGCCGCGCTCGTAGGGGTCCAGGTTTTTATTGCACGGGCTATCCACACGACCGGGAACGTTGGGTCTCATTTGCGGCTCAAATGAAACCCGAGGCTCAAAGATTATCCACCATTCTGTGTTGCTTGTTGATGTTTTGTGATGTTGCTTATATCATGCCTGGGACGAATGTTATATATATATATATTTATATATACAAGTAGATGTTGTATATGTTTTGCATCCCCGCTATTTCAGCCCGCGCTCTGCCGTTAGTTAAGTAACCTAGCGATGCATGATGGGCTCCGTGGCGAATGCGGATGGCATATATGTACATTGTATTTTTGTTCCTTTTTCAGGTGTGATATGGATTAATTGATGGGACTGCGTTAACTTTGATTAATGCAAGGAAAAACAAACCTATTTGATATTGTTGGAACCAATTTTTGAAAACTGTTATTACAGACGTTTTGTTTTGCTTTGCACAGTGGTATTCAGTTATGAATATCCAGCATCTCATTCGACGTGGCAAGAGCCGAGATCCCTTCATAGGGAGTGACCTCTTGGGCAACAGTTTGCGTCAGTGTAATAAGTTCACTAGAGTCGATTCTTTTGCTTTGCATTGTGGTATTCAGTTAGGAATTTCCTGCACCTTATTTGATAAGGAAAGAGCCGAGATCCCTTAACAGGGAGTGACCTCTTTAGCAAAAGTTTGCGCACTTGATATTTGTAAAACCACTCGGGTTCCTTCAACGATATCATGTTCATTACGTTAAAGGTTTTTTTTGCCAAATACCAGTCGTAGCCCTCTGTCATTTCAGATTAGTATTACTTAGTATTCGTGCTACGTATGTTGACTGTGTCAAGGTGTAGTGTACGGTAGCTCCGTAATGCTTTTCTGTCACATGGATATATGGATTGGTTAGGACAGCCATATAACCATTTTGACTGTGTCAAGGGTATTATGCGGATGGGTTTAATGCAATCAAGATAATGACGGATTGAACTTGACTAGGACTCTTTGATATGTTGACTGTATAAAGGTCACTTAGGTTCCAGGGGAAAAACCACATCGGGAGTTTCAAACATACAGGAAACTTGCCAGGCATGCGCATACCTTCTGGAGTGTGGTGACTTGAGTGGCTTCTATCAAGTTATCATGCGATGATAGTCGGATCCCGATTCCCACTGATGAGTAGGTGTTACTCCTCGGGTGATTTTCAGATGATCCTGACTAATTCTCCCTTTAGGATTTGAAGGAGAATTCAAGGAAACAGTGGGAGCCATCCTGATTAGATAAAGTGATTAACCAATCTAATCTAGATTAGAGTGCACGCTGAGTGTTTCTTTTCTCTCTCTTTGGCAGCGACCATGACCTGACCCTAAACTAAAACTCATGAACCAAGTTAACCAAATCTTCTTAAAACATTTTGGCTATTGGATTGTCATTTAGTCGCATATATCATTGCCACTCCTATTTTCCCTTTGCATTTTCCAAAACACTCCGTATCACTACGAAGATCCACATTTATTCCATTGTATAGTTACATACGAACTCGAAGGAACTTGTTCTAGTTCGAGGATGGATTCCGATTCTGGAGAAATTGAATAGGATTATTCGGTTGTCTTTTCTCTTTAGCTTCTCTCAGGTTGCGAGGGCCTCTAGTATTAGGAGAGTACACCTATTGCGCTAATTGGATAGTATTCTTCCAAACCATAGGCAGGTGCCGAAAATTAGGGAATGAAGAAAACCAATTAGCCTAAGTGTAGTGTACAGAAGATAATAAGTAAAGACATATAAAGGAATTGCAGTGAGGGCAAGGAAGTATACGGTTACTGTCATAGTGGAAGAGGCATTACTAAGAATACCCGGTCACCCCTTCGAAACATTTTCATGTTTCAGTTTTTCTGTGCGGTGTTAAGTGAAAACCATTTTCCCAATTAGATTCTAACTCCAGGGTATGTGTTTACCAGATTTGATTCTCACATCTATAAGGCGTTACGGATGCTGAATGGGAGTAAGATATTGGGAATTAGGTGATTAGATCCTCATCATATCAGAATTCTTTGTAATTGGTGATATTTGAGGAAATCATCTGGGTTTTGCCTGACGGCAAATATTTGGTTGTGAATATCTGTTGTTATGCACCAACTTCAAACTGATATATATGTACGTTTATTTTATAATGTAAGATATAACTTTTTAAAATTATGTCAAGGACGTTTACTTATATCAGTTGATGGTTAGGTAAGGAGCATTCAACAGCGGTGTAATTTTTCTTAACTATAGTACAGTTTTCAGCCTGCGACGCACAAGATTTGAGTTATTAAATTCAGTGGACTTATACAGAATATTATATGTTGTCCGGTGTCGTTAGGACAAAGGGGTTGGTGCTCGCACTATATTCTGTTTACTCATGACTTCTCTAGTTTTAGACAATTATTTCGTTGAAATACAAGGTCCAAATTTTGAGAAGATATAGGTATAAGATTAAAGTAGAGAACCATATATTGCAAGTATCAGGATTCTTCAAGGTGATCGAAAATATAGATACTTATGTTTGGTATTCCGTTGTAAGTGAGAGTTTTGAGAACTTGCTTCTCTTTCAGGTTACTCATTCGTGGGTGCATTCCTTGATGAGTAATGCTGCTTGGCCTCCTTCCATTTAGTTGATATGCACCGGGATCGGCTGCATGTATTTTGAATCTGGTTCCAATTAAATTAGTGCCTTTGTTTCTATATTGGATATACATAATAGATTCATATATCAACGATGTTAAGGTATACGGGGTTATCCGGCTTATGCTTAAAACCAGAATTCGGATAAACTCTAGGCACGTTTCAGTAACGGCAGTTTGTGGGTTATCTCGGGCTTTGACGAGGGTTAACATTCTACCATCTGGAAGATCAATAGTTATATTGTTCTTAACCCGCCACAGTTTTAGTAAAATGGATTCTTTTTAGAAAACATTAGTGGGAGTATGGTAGAACTGGAAGTTATTCCAGAACCACAAACGATTACTAAAAATTTAGTAGAACCTGATGATTCAATTGGATTCGACACTCCATTATCCACTCCGCAGATTTGGTGGGTAACCTCAGGCATCCGAGAGGTACTTCGGTCTTCTCAAAGACGGTGACATGGAGGATTTTGATTACCCAAACTTGCCAGTACTACTGTTCTAGACTATGGGATCTGACAGGAGGATGAGTATAGCGTCGTTCTAAATTAGCTTTAGAAGTGCATGTGTATATGACTCTGCTAGAGGATTGTTGTAGCCAGTGGGAGCCGTGGAACCATAGTGGGCAAGTAACTTATGTCTATTTATAGACTAAAGCAAGTATAGCGGAGATAGAACGTCTAGTTTTGATGTGACAGTCATAGAGTTTGACTTCATTAGAACAACAGATGGACCTGATAAGAAGGTGGTGGGGAGTGATGTACAGGTTTTTGGATGACATGCTTTTTATAGGAAGTGATATTTCTATACTACGATCGGTTATACCGTGGTTGTCATAAGGTGTTTTGTCATGTCCCGCTTCCCAGTGTACGGGTAAGGAGACGCGATGGGGCCGCTACGTATTTCCTCAGAAGTAAACACACTAAGCGTAACTAAACAATATAATGTAAATATACACAAGAAGACATAAAATGTAAATGAACAACAATTTTTATTTATTAAACATTTCTTTACAATACAACTGAAAAGTAAATACAATGATGAAAGCAATGCCTAAACAATGACATGAACATAAAAGTAAAGTATATACAAGAGTCTAAAGCTCGGGGTCCTCACTGAACTGATCCAAGTCCTCTGAACTGGGCTCTATCTCCAGTGAGTCGTATCTACCTGACAACATTCCAAAGAAAGAAGAGAGAAGGAATGTCGTCAGCGAACAATCGCTTGGTAAGTCCCAAAGAAAAGTAGGAATAGAATAGAAAGATGAATAGATAGATACGAGAACATAACTGGTTATTGTGAGTTTGTTATGTTAACGCAGTTGTTTGTAGTTTTGTACAGAATATGCCAGTGTATACGAGAGAAGTCCAACTATTCCGTGGACTAAGGTATACGGATCACAAGGAACCGTTAAGCCACGGAACAACAACAATAGATATTCAGGTTAGGTGTATTAAAGTGACTATCTCGTGCCACTTCTAACACATTCCGTAACAGTCTACCCCTTTAAAACCCCGTAATGTATTGTATTGATTTGTATTATTTTGTTTAATAGATGTACGACTTGCCAAAACCATGATATCATGTAAACGGAATAGATATAAATGAATAGTCATGTAATCAGAGTATATCCATGGTTCGGTTCAGTCGAGTCATGTTGATATAGATTAAATTCCGGTATAAAAGGATTCATGTTGAATAGGAGTTAAACTTGAATCATATTCAAGGATAGATCGATTGATTTCAGATTAGACTAAGACTCTGCCCGAGTCAAACACTTAAACAGAATTGAAGTCCTGAATTAGTTTTGATGTTATCGGTAACTGTTGCATTTGAACGACAGGATTTGTGTTTTTTTCCAAGACAATTATCATATTGATAACACCGTTTTTAGATTGTCTACCTTAGATAGGTAAGCACCCATATTCTCCAGCTCCGTGAGGCTCAAGAGAACTGGTTTTGCTTAAACCTATATTTACTAGGGACCTTATTGTAAATTAATATAACTTGAGGGGGTTTTATGAAAAATAGTTTTGCTATATTTTCAAAATAAATCTCAAGTATTTATTTATCGTCTTTAGGGTTTTCATAGTTGTAATTTTTATAAAATGAAATATTCTAGTGGATATAAACCTAACTTTGAATAGTATATAATATTTTCTTGTAATTTGACTTGTATTGAATGTGATGGTATTTTCATGATCTTTTATGATTCTTTTTTTTTTGATTAGAAAACATGGAATATATATTATATTTAAAATAGATATTTTGATAATATTTATATATATATATATGATTATATAAATAAAATTTATTTATTAAATATAAATCATGTTTTCTTAAAAATTGTAATAAAAATTCTATCACGATCGAATGCTCCATGAGGAGGTCTGCATCTCGCTCTACTAGTCCCGAAACATGCGATAACCCACACCATACCGATCGGGTCCCCAAAATGGGTTGTAGAGGGTTATTTGCAAGGAATTAATTAAAACAATTTGAAGAATACGGGTTTTGATAGTTTAAGGTATTTTAATGTAAATTGTGTTTTGTCCCACAAAAATTGTTACAAAAGCCATCGTACTATGTCAAGATGAGTGTTTTGATGAGATAGGTCATTACCTCGTGCCATTTCTAAAGGTAAAATGAGCAAAACGATAAAGTAATATCGTATGTAAACTAGATGGTATTTTACCGTAAAAGTTAAATAAAAGTTGTTTAACATTATATTTTTAATTGAAACTTGTTCCAAATGTTATTTAATGGTTAATAAACAATATATAAAAAGATGGTGAATTTTTTATTAAGAAAAATTGCGTTTTTGATGAAATTAGAATCAGAAGTCGGAATAACTTCGCTTCCGACGAGTTTTGAAAATAGGATTCTATTTACTAGAGAGAGAAGAGGGAAGAGGGGACTTACAAGCTTAGGGTTTAGAGGAGAGGTAAAGGAAAAGGTTTGTGGTCTTCGCGGAGTTGCGGGATTGCCGGAAATGCTTCAAATCCTCGCCGGAACTTTGACCTTGGCTAACTCCACTTGTACAACTTTTGACCTGGAAATTTTTAGAGAGTTTTGACAAAGGATTTCTGAATGAGGGGGGCCAAAGTGTAGGGTTGTATTTATAGAACAGAATTAGGGTTTAGGGTGTGACTATAGAATTAAAAATATATTAAATGTTGGATTAAGAGGTGAATTAACACTCTATGTTAATGTGCAGGGAAAACAAACAGAAAAGGAGTAGTGGGGGAGTCCAAGGGGTGTAGGGAAAAAAATTGGAGGCAATACCTACGGGAGACCTAGCGGTGCTGGTCTCTTGTGAGCATCTCGCCGGTCCAATCCGAGGGTAGGGGTATAGGATTGCTGCCACGTGTCCTCTGCTGTTCATATGTTATTTTCCACATGTTTGTTTTAGGAGACTTTTCATTTTTACGTGTATTGCACGTGTAAACTTTTGAGCTTCTAAAACTTTAAAAGAAAATCAATAAAAATAATATGTGGCTGGGGGGATTTGAACACAGGGGCTACGTCACAGCAGTGCAAGACTTTACCAATAAACTACAAGTGCTTTCTTGCTGTTCAAAAGTAAATTAAATGCTTATAGCATGCACATGATTGCAAATACTCCATTTGTTTATTAACTTTTAAACAAATTTTCTGTACATTAAAATGGAGTCGTTACATTCTCCCTCCTTACAGAAAATTCCGTCCTCGAAATTTTCAATTATTTTTAAGGACTAATTTACAAACAAGTGAGGGTCTCTTTCATGCATATCGTCTTCTCTTTCCCACGTTGATTCTCCTGGTGTGTCTTTTCTCCACATCACCCAGACCAAGTTTACTTTCTTGTTCCGAAGTGACTTCATCTTTCTGTCCAGGATTTCAACGGGTTGTTGCTCACAAAATAGATCCGTTTGTACAGTGAGCTCGGAGTGATCAAGAATGTGACTGGGGTCACTCACATACTTTCTGAGTTGGAATATGTGGAACACATTGTACACTCTTTCCAATGAGGGTGGAAGTGCCAAGTGATAAGCCACTTCTCCGACTCGTTCGAGTATGTCGAACGGTCCAATGTACCTCGGATTTAGCTTACCCCGCCCTCCAAAGAGAATCACTCCACGGTTTGGTGAGATATTTAAAAAGACATGATCTCCCGGTTGGAACTCCAAGTGACGGCACTTTACATCAGCCCAGTGCTTTTGTCGGTCTTGGGCTATGCGCATTCTTTCCCTGATAGTGCGAACCGCATCCACTTTTGCTACTATCATCTCAGGTCCAAGGAGTTCTCTATCTCCGATGTCGTCCCAACTTAATGGTGATCGACACTTCCTTCCATATAGAGCTGTAAAGGGTGCCATTCCAATACTTGCTTGGTAGCTGTTGTTGTATGAAAACTCCACAAGATGTTGGTGATCTTCCCACGATCCTCCGAAGTCTAACATACATGCTCTTAGCATATCTTCAAGTATCTGAATCGTTCGCTCAGACTGTCCATCTGTTTGTGGATGGTAAGCTGTGCTAAAGTTCAGACTTGTTCCCAAGCTAGCTTGCAGACTCTACCAAAATTGCGATCAAAATCTGGTGTCACGATCGGAGACAATCCAAACCGGTACTCCATGTAATCTCACGATCTTCTGCATGAGTTCATGGGTATCAGAGATAGTACATATTGAAGAGTTAAATTTTACTTAGATTCATACTTACTTTCATGTACTTATTTGCTAATATCTCGGTAGATTGACCAACTCAAAATGGGATGAAGTGAGCCGACTTTGTGAGTCAATCCACAATAATCCATACCGCATCGTTACCTTTCGTGCTGCGAGGAAGAGCGGTCATGAAGTCCATAGTGATGTGTTGCCACTTCCATTCTGGAATAGGTAACGGTTGAAGTAAACCAGCAGTCCTGTGATGTTCAGCTTTCACTTGCTGACACACCAAACATTTAGCGACGCTTTTGGCTACTTCACGCTTCATTCCATGCTACCAGTTATGTTATCGCAGATCTTTGTACATCTTTGTACCACCAGGGTGTACTGAATAGGGAGAGCTATGAACTTCTTTCATCAATTTTTCTCGAATAGAACCTTGTGGTACACACAATATACTGCCATATCTCAAAGATCCATCTTCATGGATGATGAAGTCTGTTCTAAGTCCACTTTCTACTTGTTCTCTGATCTTTTACAACATGGCATCACTTGCTTGAGCTGCTTTGATCTGATTGACAATTGTAGACCAAACTTGTAAGTTCATCAAACTTGAAGCGTTACCAGGCATGATCACTTCTATCTCCATCTGATGCAAATCTTATTGAAGCTTCCACTGTGTGGTGAGATTCATTGATAGTGGTTGGAGACTAAGTGCATCAGGTACTACATTCACCTTCCCTAGATGATATTGTAGGTTGATGTCGAAGTCTGCCATAAGTTCTAACCATCTTCTTTGCCGCATATTCAACTCCTTCTGAGTAAACACATGTTTTAGACTCTTGTGGTCGGTGTATATGTCCACTCGTTCTTCAAGAAGATAATGGCGCCAAATTTTAAGAGCAAAGATAACGGCTGCCAACTCCAGATCATGCGTCGGATAGTCGCGCTTATGAATCTTCCGCTGTCTTGATACATAAGCTACAACTTTACCGTGCTGATGTATAATACATCCTAATCCCTTACCGGATGCATCGCACTGCACTTCAAAACCTCCAAATTGGTCCGGTATGACGAGAATAAGCGATGATGTCAATCTTGACTTAAGTTCTACGAAAACTTGTTCGCATGCTTTTGATCACACGAATTCTTCATCTTTACGCGTGAGCTTGGTCAGAGGTGTTGCAATTTTCGAAAATCCTTTAATGAATCTTCTGTAATATCCTGCTAAACACAAGAAACTTTGAATGTCCATCACTGACTTCGGTGTCGGCCATTCGCTTACTGTTGATACCTTAGCTGGATCTACAAAGATTCCATCGCCTGATACAATATGTCCGATAAAACTGACTTGATCTAGCCAAAACTCACACTTGCCGTACTTGGCATAGAGTTGATGTTGCCATAAGTCTCCAGGACAATTCGTAGGTGCTTGACATGTTCTTTCCGACTCTTAGAATACAACAGGATGTCGTCGATGAAGATGACAATAAACCTGTCTTGGTACTCTCGGAAAACTTGATTCATTAGGTTCATGAATATAGCTGGTGCGTTGGTTACTCCAAATGGCATCACAAGAAACTCATAATGACCATAGCGAGTCCTGAATGCCGTCTTCGGAATATTAGACTCTTTGACCTTCATCTGATGATATCCCAAACGAAGATCTAACTTGGAGAAAACGCAAGACCCACTTAGCTGATCGAACAGATCGTCGATGCATGGAAGTGGATACTTGTTCTTTATATTTACTTCGTTCAGAGCTCTATAATCAATACACATTCGATTTGTACCTTCCTTCTTCTTTACAAGCAGAACTGGCGATCCCCAACTTGAAGTGCTGGGACGAATCCATCCTTTCTTCAATAATTCGTCCAACTGAGTTTGGATCTCTTTCAAACCTTTGGGACTCAAGCGATATGGAGCTTTAATCACCGGTTGTGCTCCAGGTACTAAATCAATGCTGAATTCAAGAGCTCGATCGGGAGGCAAACCTGATATGTCTTCAGGAAATACGTCATTGAACTCTTGAACTACCTCTGGCTTCGATCCTTCCTCTGCTTGAAGTGCTGCAATCACTGCCTTCTTTGGTTTGGCTTTGTATGTGCTTGGCTCCAGGGTACGGTCTCCACTTTTGAAATAAAAGATCAGATGCTCTGGAATCTCGAACACTACCCTCCTTTGATGATAGTCAATGGTAGCAAAGAATTTTCCTAGCCAATCCATACCCAAAACGACATCGAAATTCGGTATGTCCAGCACCTTGAAGTCAGCATAGAATTCTCTGCTGCAGATGATCACTGGACAAAGGTCGCATCCCATTATTGCCGTTAGAATGCCGTTTCCCGAACTGACATTCCGGCTGGATACAAGTGTTTTGACTGGAATCGCATGAGTTCGGACGAACCGTTGCGACATAAAGCAATGAGATGCTCCAGTATCGAAGAGTGCTAGTGCAGGAAGTGAGGCTACTAAGATCGTACCTAAGTTATGTGGGATTGGTTTTAGGTATAAGAAAAAGATATATGGGTATGTTTAAAGATTGAAAGAAATCTTAAAAGAAAAAGAGTTACCAGTGATGACTTGGCGATTAGCTTCAGCTTCTTCCACAATCATTGTGAAAGCTTGTTGCCTCGGTACATTCCTCCTTGCTAGAGGAGCATTCCTCTGTCCATTTCTCTGTACTTGAGGTAAGTTCCTTTGTGCTTGGTGGAACTGACGAGGAGGAGGTGCAGTCGGTCCACGAGGAGGTGGAGCTAGGAGAGCAAGATGTGGAGCAGGTGCCTGGATAGCTGGCCGCCGCGGATAGGTAATTGTTGGTCTAGGTACAGTATTTGGATTGAGTCTACGAGGACAAGACCCAATATCATGTATGGCCGAGCCACAGACTAAGCAAAGACGATTAACATGCCTACAATCGTTCTCCATGTGTCCATCCCTCCTGCAGTAGGTGTAAAAGGCTGGACTGGGTCGGTTGATTGGTACTCCCGGTCTCCTAGGTACAAAAGGTGGCTTTGAAGAGGCTCCTCCTGTTATCTGAATGGTAGGGCGCTTCACTCCGGCAAATTGGGGTCTGCCTTTCATCTTTATTATTGCATCATATCGACGGGCAGCTTTCAGAGCCAGTTCATGGGTTGGAAAATCCCCTGTATCTAAGGTAGCTTGGATCTCCGGATCTAACCTTTGCTGAAATCGTTTGGATCAAATCCTAGCAACCGGAATGAGATGTGCCGCGAACCTGTTACGGTCTTGTGTTAGCTGTGTAGTATGTGATATAAGAAAATCGAATATTTGAGACATATCTTTATCTGCTCAACATAGTGAACTCGGAATCATACTCATCCACCGATTTGCTCCACATAGAGCGTTGTTGTAACTGAATGAATTGCTGCTCCATGTCGAATTGGGCAGTCTCGGAAAAATACTTCACGTCGAACATGTCGCGAAAAGTTTTCCATTTGATAGGCTGGGCAAGATGGCTTTCTTCCACCTTCCACCGTACTCGGGCATTGTCGGTGAGTTGCAGCTCGCAACCCGTACCCAAGCGATCTTTAGCACTTGTGCTGCTGCCAGATCGTCCTCAATGCTCTGAGCCCATTATTCAGCTTCCAAAGGGCTCTATTTCCATGAAAATTGCTTCGAGTGCAATGCCCGAAATTGTTTCACTCCGGGTGCTTCCGCTTCTCGGCGGTTTAATAAGATAGCAGTCTGCTGCTGCCGTCCTTTCAGGAGGCTTCGGATTGCCTCAAGCAATACCGTTTGCTCTTTGATCGGAGCTGCAACGGTAGGCATAAGTGGAAGAGGTGGTGGCGTGTTGTTGAAGTTTGTGCTGGTATTGTTTGGAGAATCCATAACCTTGAAATAAAAATAGGGTTAGGATAAATTCAAAGTATATGAAATTGTAAGATTCAAGGAATATGAAATGTAAAGAATGTTTTTAGTTGCTAATTCTTATGTTATATTGCTTAGGACTTCATACAGAATTGACCTGCATGTCCATGCAGAATTGACCTGTATGGGCCGCCAACAAAACCTGTTGTTAGTTATATATATGCCCTAGAGGCCATTACTGTACATAGGATGTATATTGTAGTGGATGCTGGGACATATATAGGGAGGACTTTCTTGCTCGACATGATAGTATGCTATCTGGTTACTCTTTACCTTAACGTGTATACTGATTGTCTCTCTGATTACATGTTGGTAAAGCCCTTAGGATGTGTACTTGACTACCTGGACTATGATGCGGATCATACTAGTGGGGACATGGTAGTCCATAAGTACATCCTTCAAGGTCCCTAGTCGTGGGTGTATCGAGACGGGGCATCGATATACCAGAGTAGACTAGCGTATACCTTCTCGACCCATACAGATGGGCGATAGATGATCCCATATCCATTGGTGTTTGACATCAGAGATGATATACGGGTGCTCAGTGGAGACTGGGTACACTGGACGGACTCGCCGAGAACTCCCAGATGGTATTATACCTTACGTCAGATGGCAGTTCTCTGGTGACACTGGTACAGAGTAGTCTGTTGACCCCAGATCGTCATAGAGTCATGTGTGGTTCCCACTGTGCTTTGATTTCCACCTTACCACGTCCAAGAGAGCATGCAAAACGGTGGTTTTTGGGTACAGTCCCGAATCACATGGAGGCAATGAGCGATAGGAGGGGATTTGTCTCTCCCGGTATAGGGAGTTGATGTTGCGCCGTGTTCGATTGGCTATAACCGGAAATCCCTGGCCAGGGTTGCTGAGATTTACTGGTAAGTGTTACCTGTAGTTTCTCGAACTGTTATAGACCTCATATCGACACGACTTATCGAGCTATTGGGGTCTGACGTTTACCACCACTAGGCGAGATATGCGACATATCAGACGACGAGACCGGATTGTACGGTAAGTGTTCCTGGTTGGATTCACAGGAGTGTGAGAGGGCTTGCTCGTCGATCTTCTGATCGCTCAATACCCGGGTGGCCGTTATGTTTAGCAGACCGCTTGCGGCTTGTGGGTGTTTGATATGATCATCACCTGCTGCCGGCGTATTGACGAGTCTTTAGAGTCCTACACAGAGGTTTCCTGGCTCAAGCGAAACGAAATAGGAGCACATATGAGATATGTGCGGGGCCGAGAATAATGCGTGTATGTGATACCGTATTCTATTCTCGCGATGAATGTATCGATTGGTTGTATGCGATATAACCTAGTTATCGAATCAAGGATTGACTCGATAAGTCGATACATTGGATATTAGTCGGTCATATGCGATATGACCGGATCGTTAAATCAAGCGTTGATTTAATGATTTAATGCATAATTATATATTTGATATATTACTTTGCATTAACTACTATTGGTTCACTTAAAAAGGATTTTCTCACTTGATGTGCACATTGTATATTTGATATACTTTTGGGCATTTGATTGTATCATGTTTGATGATACATGATAGTTTGTGTGTTTGGTTTAAACCATGGTTGGTCAATGGTTAGGGTTTCTTTTGATTCATTTACTTATTCATTTATTTATTTATTGATTTTAGAAAGAAATAAAATGGTGGCTAACTTTGGATTATCTTTGAAGCTTCATGAAGCTTTGAAATGGTTGACCATTTTGTTTCTTTCCCTAACCCTAACCATTCACCTAACCTTGGTTCATTCTCTACACCTAACTATGGTTGCTATATGATAAGTATCATTTTTATTTTCTATTTTAAGTAATACTTATCATATTCTTTCTTCTTCTTCTTTTTCTTGAACAAAGAAGAAAACCTTGCTTCCATCAATGGCAACTTGAGAAAAAGAGTGAGAAATCCAATTCTAAAGTGAACCCACTTCCTATTTCTTCATCCTCTACCACTTGCCAAGTTGTATAGGGTGTTTTCTTCACAAATTTCATGGCTTGGTGAAGTTGGAGCTTGATCTTGTGTTGCCTCGACGTAGATCGTCTTCGGCATCGAAGTCGACGACCTAGCCCGCCCATTTCTCCGATGAAGCCGACGCTAGAGCCCGGGATCCGATGATCGCAGCGAGGGGACTTCATCACGGAGCTATGGAGGTGGAGGACCGGATCTACAAAGGTTGTATTTCCGTTCACTCTTAGTTAAGTTGTTAACTAGTTGCATGTTTCGCTTAAACTCTAGTCAATGATCCGTATTAGGGTTTCTCGGCACTTGTAAAATTTGAAATTGGCATGGTTGATGCCTTGTGAGACCTCCTTAGTGTGCCTAGGAACCCTACAGTGGTATCAGAGCCTAGCTAGAGCCTTAGGCGATGCGTAGACAATGTTAGAATTCCGATCAAACCCCGAAACCCTAAAAATGACCCCTCTCTGTACATTTTTACAAAACTGGGTTTTTTCCATATTAAAAATTCTTAAAAAATTCAGCAGGAAATTCTAAGAATTACGGTGCAAAATTGACCAAGAGATTCGATCAAAGCGCGGCGGAACCGCGGCATTAGCATGGCTAATGCGGCGGTTCCGCGGCCACTTAGTGTCTTCAGCCAGTCGTTTTTGCACAGTAACTTCTTTCATTCATTGCTGAGTTTTCTGCGAATTTTTAAAGTTTACTCAAGAGTTGAGTATTTTGGGTTGTATTGGGAGTTCGTACATTCGATCGGATTGTCTAATTTTGTCTATGTGTTTTTCCGGGTAATTTTAGAATATGTTAGAAAGTTCGACCGGATATAAATACCCACTTTTTCCCCTGCCGGGAAAATTCCAAGTGTTGGATTTTTCCGTAGTTTAATGACGTTCTAAGTAGTGCAAGTAACGCGATGGTCCCTCTAGAAGACAAGAAACCTTAACTCGATTATGTGACCGTCTTGAACTGCCCTTTGAACCTTAGGGTTTGGGGCAGTACGGCGTGCCACATGTGAGGCGTTGGCTTGACCCTTCTACGGCTGGACCGTTGGCACTGAGGCATGAAGTGAATGTTTTTAAACTTATTTCATGTGTTGATCTGTATCGGGAAAACGTGGGTGTTTGAATGTTCGATCGGAAAGTTTAACATTTTCTATTTATCTGGAATGGGATACAATAATTGGAATTCACAAGTAGTTATGAGATAACTGAATGAATGTTATAAACATAACAGTTTAGTCTCACTTGATCGGTTGCTACGGAATTTTGATGTGATCAAAAGTCTGTCGCAATCACGTAGCGTATGCGGATACTCTCCGGATAAACTTAATAGACAGCTACACCCCTTAGCCCCGACCAAGTGACTGTAGGAGAACCCCGTCGCCGAAAGCATCCGTCCGGGTGCTCGCGGTAGCGGTGTTCCGCCTTGGTGCACTTCGTCGACGGTATCGGGGGTGCGGCCGTCTACTAAAGTTTGCGACGAGCATTCGATCAGGATGTCGGGAATCTTGTTGAATTGCCCGACTTAATATTGAAAAGTGTTTTCGATAATGGGACTAAAATGCGGGGTTTATAATTGTTAGGCATGCGATGTCTAAGTATTTCATTTGATTAGGCATGCGATGTCTAAAGAGGTTGCGGATTCCAACTGTTGTAGTTTTACACTTTCTTTTATGTGACCGTAAGTGTAATATGTGATATCGCCGGTTTCGTTGCTATATGTCAACGACAATTGGGATGGGCATATTTACTTACGTTGATGACATGTGATGTTATGTGTTGCTGGATATGTTATATTGGATCGTCGTGTTTGAATAGCCGGGTTTTTTTTATGTGAGATGAGTGTTTTTTCATTTTCATTCATGTAAAAACTTGTATGTAATATTCTTTTATTGGGGCACTTCCAGGTTGTGGAAGATGTCACCCTTTGTATATTATTTACTTTTCCGCACTAGGATAGACCCAAGGAGGAGGGCACAAGTAACCGGGTTCCGGAGTCCAGTGGGAGACCAACTCGAGGAGTCGAGTCCGGGTCTCCTAACTCTAGAATTGGTAGGGTTGCTTGCCGCTCTCGTAGGGATCTAGGGGTGTGGGTTTGGCTATTCATCGCGACCGTGGAATTCGTGTTTTATACTGGCTCGTATTAAAAATACGGACGTCCTAGTATATCCAATGTTTCATATGTTTATTCTGCTGCGATATCTGAGATGTGATCATGTGATATGTTCTGTGATAGATACTGTATATAGTATATATGATATATTATATAGACGTTACTTATGTTTTACACCCGCGCTAGCCCTGCCCTGCTCTGTCGTTAGTTACCTAACCTAACGGTGCACGAGGGGACATCGAGGCGAATGCGGATGTCATAAGTATACGCCGTATTTATCTGTGATGTTTAGGTACTTAAATGATGGGACTTCATTAATGAGATTAATGAAATAAAAGAAACCTCAAGATGTTGTAGAATCGAATTTCAAAAATAAAACAGGTAGCTACAGTTCTTGCTTTGCACAGCGGTATATATGATATATTCTGCACCTTATTCGATAAGGAAAGGACCGAGATCCCTTCACCGGGAGTGACTCCTTTAGCAATAACTGGCAGATGCTACAACCCTCGGTTTGTCTTTTTGATTGCTTCTATAGTTTCTGCTCTGCACAGTGATATATATGATATATCCCGCACCTCATTCGACGAGGAAAGGACCGATGATCCCTTCACCGGGAGTGACTCCTTTAGCAAAACTAAAAAAGCCTAAAAAACACTCTATTTTAAAATCATTTGATTCTACAACGATATCAAGTTCATTACGCAATAGATTTTCAGAAAAACCTGTCGTAGCCCTCCGTCATTTCAGATAAGTTGTATATAGTATTCGTGCTGCATTTGTTGGCTTTCGTCAAGGTGCAGTGTGCGGTAGCTATATGCTGCTTATCTGCTGCATACGATGCGATTGGATTAGGATAGTCGTGCGGCTTTGTTGGCTTTCGTCAAGGGTCGTGCGGGTGGGTTTAATTCAATCAAGAAATGACGGGTTGAATTTGACTAGCGGGCTATGGTTTGTTGGCTTTCGTCAAGGTCATAGCACGTTAGGGGCAAAATTATCGGGAATTTCAAGTGTTGAAATTTGCAATGAGATTGCATACCTTCTATGAGATAGTTGGATCCCGATACCCACTGCGAGTAATTGTTACTCCTGGGAGAGTTTTACACATTACAATTAGCCGATCAAGTAGGTGTCTAGAAAGGTGTTAACGAGGTTACGCCTCTGGGAAAACGAGGTTTACATTAATTAGGTTTGTGCGAAAGCACGGGGGACCTCCCTCAAAGTACCGACACTGGCCTGGCTGAAAGATTGGCGAACTTATAGTGTGTAATTAATCCCGGCTAGTTTTTCCTTTTAGGGTTTGAAGGAAGATTTGATAAAAACAGTGGGAGCCATCCTGATTAGATAAAATAAATAACCAATCTGATCTTGCAAGAGCGCACGCTGAGTGTTTTCTTCTCTCTCTCTCCTGGTAGCGACCATATCATGCCTTAATCAAGATAATAATACGGATGTATTGACCAAACCAGCTTGTTATACTGAGCTAGGGAACGTTGGTCCCGCTCCAACTTATAAATGTTATAAGACAGAGTAGGAAATAGGGGAATACCAGAATTCCCGTGCCGCCCAAACGAAGAGAGTGCATGCTGATGCATCATCTTCGGGTGCGTTCATTACAAAGAACCGTTTCTCAGTATCCTCTACGTCCTGGGTATTTGATACCGGATCAGGATCCCAGATATGTAATCTGTTACATAGGGCTACAGATAGGTAGAGAACTGAGAACGGGTGATAAGTTTCATGAGACAGAAAATGGGGCAAGTGTTGCAACCAAGTCTGTTGGTCACTGTCACCCTGTATTACCAATACATTGATTCTGAACGAATGTTATTAGATACCGAACCTGATATACAAAATCATATCAGTCTCTTTATTAGTAAAGAAATGATAAAATTTTGTATTGTTGGATAATGTTTTGAACATTTCCTATATCAAAAGTTGATCGGTTCAGGCACGTTATCTAAAAACATTGATGTTCTAAATCAAACTACAGTTCTTAGTATACCGAACACACACAAGAGGAAGAGTTCAGAAATGAACGAATCCTTCTTGAGGTATTGTAGACTAGGTCATATCAATGCAACCCGACTAGCTGAAGTTAGATATAGATGCATATTTAAATCAGTTTGAATTTACATCTTGTGAAACTTGCCAGTCATGTCACAAAGATAAGATGACCATAGCTCCGTTTACTGGAAACAGAGAAAGAGTTAGTAAACTCTTAAGATTGATACATGTTGATGTATGTAAGGTCCCCAGTCTACACATGCCAAGACCGGTTCATTATGCTTCATTACGTCCTCTGATGATCTCTCAAGATTCAGTCATATGTTCCTGCTGAGACACAAGTCCGAACCTTTTGAGATATTCACAGAATATAAGTTAGAAGTAGAGAACCAATACGGGTAGAAGTATTATGTCCTTTGATGTGATCAGGGAGGAGAATACTTGTGCACGGAATTCTTGGACTTTTCTAAAGGAGAATGAGATTCTCTCTCAGCATTACTCCTCCGTATACACCATAGCACGATGGTATATCGGGGCGGAGCAATAACACCCTATGTGATAAGGTGTGCTCTATGATGAGTACTACTGAGTTACCTATTTCCTTTTAGGAGTTATGCACTTGAGAAGCTGCATACTGTAGGGTGTTTTTCGTCACCCCATTGAGATGGGAATGCGCGCGCGCTTGTCAGGCATACTACAGATTCCCCCTGCCTAGGGTAGGCCTGGGTTTATTGATTGCGGGGATCCAAATATCCGGCAGCCGCGGACTAAGCTGCCGTTAATTACCCCTCGCATTTGGAGCGAAGGAACCTCCGATTGACGGGTTAAACTGGTCATGCGAACTCAATTTGCCGTGTTGTGTTTTAAAGGGGGATTCGGATGTATCGGGAGCCCCGCAGAGTTTTTACGGGGGTCCTGCTACCCGGATAGCGGGCTGGGGGTCAAAGGGGCTAGCAGCCCCCTTGTGGGGTGCGGGGCAGCCCCCCGTTAGAAATTTTTTCTAACAGGGGAGACACATTTAATATGGATTGCACAAAAAAAGGGAAAAAGCGTCTTAAAGACGCGTACGTAGCATGTGGGCGCCTCAGCGCCCGGGGTCACGTGGCGCACACGTGACCGCTAAGCGCCTCAGCACCCCGGGGTCACGTGGGCACACGTGACCATTGGGCGCCTCAGCGCCCGGGGTCACGTGGCGTACACGTGACCGATGGGCGCCTCAGCGCCCGGGGTCACGTGGGCGCACGTGACCGTTTGGGCGCCTCAGCGCCCGGGGTCACATGGGCGCACGTGACCGTTGGGCGCCTCAGCGCCCGGGGTCACGTGGGCGCCTCAGCGCCCTGGGGTCACGTGGCGCACACGTGACCTTTGGGCGCCTCAGCGCCCGGGGTCACGTGGGCGCACGTGACCATTGGGCGCCTCAGCGCCCGAGGTCACGTGGGCGCACGTGACCACGAGAAAACACCCGCTGGAGGGGGGGCCTAGTTCCTAGGTTGGGGAGTTGAACTCCCAAGGGATTTTTGGAGTTAAACTCCTGGCAGAAATTAATTTATGGAGTTAAACTCCAACGGATCTAGAAAGGAGTTAAACTCCTAGAAATCTTTGGCCCTTCTTCTGAGCCTTGGATCTGTCCAAAGTTAGATTCTTAGAGATGGGTCTCCTTCTTCTTCTTTTCTTTTGGCCGGATCTTGAAAATCAAGAGGTGTGAGATTTTAAAAATCTCTTCTTTTTCGAGATCTGGTGGGAGATCTGAGTTCCCCTTTGTGGGTTTTGTGGTGAAAAACTATTTATTTTGAGAAAAGGAAGAGTTAAACTCTTGATTTAATTCAAAAGAAAGAAGAAGGTTTTTAGAACCTTGAAGAAGGAGAAAGAGTCACAAGCCCTAATTTTTGGGGAATGAAAAAGTGTTGCTTTATTCATCATCATGTTGCCTTATATAGGCTTACACATTTACATATAGCCCCTTGGGCTTTACAAAAATGACATTTTAGCCATCCCATGGCTCATGTGCCATTTCATTTTGCACATAAGCCATGGGCTTACAAAAATTTGGTTTTATGCCCATTTTGCATACATTCATGCACAAAAATTACATAAAAATTATTTGTTACATGATTTTTGTTGTTGGCATGGGGAGGCTGGCCGCAAGCTCGACTTGGGCATGGGCCCGCTTGACCTGGGCTTGGGCCCACCTAGCTTGGGGTTGACCTTGACTTTGACTCGGTCAACCGGGGTGTAAATTTTTACCCCAACAAATTGCCCCCCATCAATAAATGCACACAGCATATGTGAGTCGTGTGCATGAAATAATGGATCTTCCTTTGCATGGAGGCGACTTGCTTTGGTTCCCACTTTTTGGGATGCACTGCCCTTTTTACGACATGGACGGTCGGCGCTTAACGCATCTCCGAGACGGAGTGTCCGTGGTAGACGTTTCCCTGGCCCGGAGCGATCTGGTTCCTGCTTTGTAGGAAGCCTGCACTGCCTTTCTTGCGACATGGACGGTCGACGCTCTGATCCGGAGCGATTTGGTAGACGTATCCCCGGCACGGAGTGTCGCTGTTGGACGTTTCCCTGATGTGGAGTGTCTGTATTGGACGTTTCCCTGATGCAGAGTGTCGCCGGTTGACGTGTCCCCGTGACGGAGTGTCTGTTGTCGATGTGCCCCCGGCACGGAGTGTCTGCTTGACGTTTCCCCGAGGCGGAGTATCGGCTGGTTGACGTTTCCCCGATGCGGAGTGTCTGTGTTGGACGTTTTCCCGATGCAGAGTGTCGCTGGTTGACGTGTCCCCGGCACGGAGTGTCGCTGATCGACTTTTCCCCGGCGCGGAGTGTCGGGTTGACTTTTCCCCGGCACGGAGTGTCGCTGATCGACTTTTCCCCGGCGCGGAGTGTCGGTGGTTGACTTTTCCCCGGCACGGAGTGTCTCTGATGAACTTTTCCCCGGCGCGGAGTGTCGGGTTGACTTTTCCCCGGCACGGAGTGTCGCTGATCGACTTTTCCCCGGCTCGGAGTGTCGCGGGTTGACTTTTCCCCGGCACGGAGTGTCGCTGATCGACTTTTCCCCGGCGCGGAGTGTCGGTGGTTGACTTTTCCCCGGCACGGAGTGTCGCTGATCCACTTTTCCCCGGCTCGGAGTGTCGCGGGTTGACTTTTCCCCGGCACGGAGTGTCGCTGATCGACTTTTCCCCGGCGCGGAGTGTCGGGTTGACTTTTCCCCGGCGCGGAGTGTCGCTGATCAACTTTTCCCCGGCGTGGAGTGTCGGGTTGACTTTTCCCCGGCGCGGAGTGTCGCTGATCGACTTTTCCCCGGCGCGGAGTGTCGCTGATCGACTTTTCCCCGGCGCGGAGTGTCGGTGGTTGACTTTTCGCCGGCACGGAGTGTTGCTGATGGACTTTTCCCCGGCACGGAGTGTCGCTGATCGACTTTTCCCCGGCGCGGAGTGTCGGTGGTTGACTTTTCCCCGGCACGGAGTGTCGCTGATGGACTTTTCCCCGGCGCGGAGTGTCGGGTTGACTTTTCCCTGGCACGGAGTGTCGCTGATCGACTTTTCCCCGGCGCGGAGTGTCGGTGGTTGACTTTTCCCCGGCACGGAGTGTCGCTGATCGACTTTTTCCCGGCTCGGAGTGTCGCGGGTTGACTTTTCCCCGGCACGGAGTGTCGCTGATCGACTTTTCCCCGGCGCGGAGTGTCGGTGGTTGACTTTTCCCCGGCGCGGAGTGTCGCTGATGGACTTTTGCCCGGCGCGGAGTGTCGGGTTGACTTTTCCCCGGCATGGAGTGTCGCTGATCGACTTTTCCCCTGCTCGGAGTGTCGCGGGTTGACTTTTCCCCGGCACGGAGTGTCGCTGATCGACTTTTCCCCGGCGCGGAGTGTCGGTGGTTGACTTTTCCCCGGCACGGAGTGTCGCTGATCGACTTTTCCCCGGCTCGGAGTGTCGCGGGTGGACTTTTCCCCGGCACGGAGTGTCGCTGATCGACTTTTCCCCGGCGCGGAGTGTCGGGTTGACTTTTCCCCGGCGCGGAGTGTCGCTGATCGACTTTTCCCCGGCGTGGAGTGTCGGGTTGACTTTTCCCCGGCGCGGAGTGTCGCTGATCGACTTTTCCCCGGCACGGAGTGTCGCTGATGGACTTTTCCCCGGCGCGGAGTGTCGGGTTGACTTTTCCCCGGCACGGAGTGTCGCTGATCGACTTTTCACCGGCGCGGAGTGTCGGTGGTTGACTTTTCCCCGGCACGGAGTGTCGCTGATGGACTTTTCCCCGGCGCGGAGTGTCGGGTTGACTTTTCCCCGGCACGGAGTGTCCGTGCCGCTGATCGACTTTTCCCCGGCTCGGAGTGTCGCGGGTTGACTTTTCCCCGGCACGGAGTGTCGCTGATCGACTTTTCCCCGGCGCGGAGTGTCGGAGGTCGACTTTTCCCCGGCACGGAGTGTCGCTGATCGACTTTTCCCCGGCTCGGAGTGTCGCGGGTTGACTTTTCCCCGGCACGGAGTGTCGCTGATCGACTTTTCCCCGGCGCGGAGTGTCGGTGGTTGACTTGATTCCGAGACGAAGCATAATTTCGACAGGGAAGACAGGTACACCGAGGCGAAGCATCATTTCGACACGGGGTGCATTCTGAGACGAAGCATAATTCCGACGCAGAGCTTGCGGGTTGACTTGATTCCGAGGCGGAGCATAATTCCGGCAGGGAAGGTAGATATCCCGAGGCGAAGCATGATTTCGACACGGGGTAAATTTTGGGACAGAGCATGATTCCGCCGTAGAGGTTGTTGGTTTGATTTGATTTGGGTTGACATCAGCATCGCTACACTGGAATATGGTACCAGGAGCGAATCATCATTTGTCATGAGAGGGTTTGGGGATTTTGGTTTTGGTCAGCATCTGCATTGCTGCACTGGAATAATACCAGGAGCAACTCATCATTTGCCCCGGAAGGATTTCGGAATTGGTTTTTGTTTGGCATCAGTACCGCTACACTGGAATATGGTACCAGGAGCGAATCATCATTTGCGCTTACTTATCAGGAAGCGATGGCTTAGGAGACAGGTTTTAGGTCCCTATCACCTAAGACTTTTCAATTTTGTGAGCCGTAAGGGTCTCACAAAACATTTTCTCCCTACGGGTCGTAAGGATCCCGTAAGTGTATTTTCTCCTCAGGAGTCGTGGGGACTCCCAAGTGTGTTGGTCCTTTGTGAGTCGTAAGGATCTCACGTGGGAATTTTCTCCTCACAAAGTCGAGAGGACTTTGCGAGTGCATTTCATCTCTTTTTTTACGAGTTTGCGCCCTTTCGGGTTTTCGCAAACTCGCCGGCAGTCCTGTTGTTTTTACTCACGGAGCCCTTTCGGGTTTTTATCCGTGCCCATTTTGCTTGTGGACATACCTTCTTTTTTTTTCTTCTCTTTTTTTTTCTTTTTTTCTTTTTGAATCTTCCCTGCTGGTGGACTTTGAATGTGGTCTCGCCGGTAGGACTTGGGAGAGATTGGGATCGTTTTACGCCCGTGGATTGTATACAGTTTTACAGGCTGTATGATCCAGACCGTAGGGCCAGAAACATTTCAGGACTTTGTTGGCGTCTGCATCGCTGCACTGGAATATGGTACTAGGAGCGACTCATCATTCGCCGTTGGGGTATGGGATTTAGAATTTGGTTGGCGTCTGCATCGCTGCACTGGAATATGGTACCAGGAGTGACTCATCATTCGCCGTTGGTATGAGATTTGGAATTTGGTTGGCGTCTGCATCGCTGCACTGGAATGTAGTACCAGCAGCGACTCATCATTCGCCATTAGGGTATGGGAGTTGGAATTTGGTTGGCGTCTGCATCGCTGTACTGGAATGTAGTACCAGCAGCGACTCATCATTCGCCACTTGGGGATTGGGGAGCGATGACTTAGGAGACAGGTTTAGATCCCTATCACCTAAGGCTTTTCAATTTTATGGGCCGTGAGGGTCCCATAAAAGCATTTTCTCCCTGCGAGTCGTAAGGATCTCGCAGGTGTATGTTCTCCTTAGGAGTCGTGAGGGCTCCTAAGTGTGCTTTTCCTTTGTGAGTCGTAAGGATCCCACAAAGGTTTGTTCTCCTCATGTATCGTGAGGACACATGAGTGGATTTCCCTCGTTCCCAGTTTAATGACTTAGAGGTCGTCTGTTTCCAGTTTAACGACTTAGAGGTCGTCTGTTTCCAGTTTAACGACGTAGAGGTCATCTGTTTCCAGTTTAACGACGTAGAGGTCATCTGTTTCCAGTTTAACAACGTAGAGGTCTTCTATTTCGAGTTTAAAGACTTGGAGGTCTACTGTTTCCAGTTTAACGACTTGGTGGTCATCTGTTTCCAGTTTAACGACTTGGTGGTCATCTATTTCCAGTTTAAAGACTTAGAGGTCTAATGTTTCCAGTTTAACGACTTAGAGGTCATCTGTTTCCAGTTTAAAGACTTAGAGGTCTAATGTTTCCAGTTTAACGACTTAGAGGTCATCTGTTTCCAGTTTAACGACTTGGTGGTCATTTGTTTCCAGTTTAACGACTTGGAGGTCATCTGTTCCCAGTTTAAAGACTTAGGGGTCTATTGTTTCCAGTTTAACGACTTGGAGGTCATCTGTTTCCAGTTTAACGACTTGGAGGTCATCTGTTTCCAGTTTAACGACTTGGTGGTCATCTGTTTCCAGTTTAAAGACTTAGGGGTCTATTGATGGCGAGCTTGGAATTTTGGGGTGGGGGCCGGCATCAGCGTTGCTAACACTGAAGCAGAGGTGCCAGGAGAAATTCATCATTTGCCTACTCTTGTTGGTGGAGCGATGGTTTAGGAGACGGGTTTAGGTCCCTATCGCCTAAGGCTTTTCAATTTTATGGGCCGTGAGGATCCCATAAAAGCATTTTCTCCCTGCGAGTCGTAAGGACCCCGCAGGTGTATTTTCTCCTTAGGAGTCGTGAGAACTCCTAAGTGTGTTTTTCCTTTATGAGTCGTAAGGATCCCACAAAGGTTTGTTCTCCTCATGTATCGTGAGGACACATGAGTGGGTCTTCTCAATGGAGCATAATTCTAAAGGCGGAGACCAGCCGCGTAACTGGTGATTACGGTGGGGCATGGGTATGATGAGAATTATTTGAGCCCGTGGATTGTATACGGTAGTCAATTTGGGGACTAACCGTAGGGCTGGAAGAATTTTGGGAAATTGGATTTTGGTCGGCGTCTGCATCGCTGCACTGGAATATGGTACCAGGAGCGACTCATCATTCGCCGTTTTTTTTTTGTTTTTGTTTTTGTTTTTTTTTGTTTTACCGCGATTGCTCTATCATTTCAGCTTTTCTTATCGCGAAGGTCGCGATTGCCCTATCATTTCGGCTATTTATTCGCGGTTGCCCCATCATTTCGGCTTTATTTTCATTTTCATTTTTACTCGCTGATTTTTATTGCGAGTTGCCCCATCATTTCGGCTTTTCTTTATTTTTCTTTTATTTACACATTTTTTTATTTACACATTTTTTTTCATTCCCAGTTTAACGACTTAGAGGTCGATTGTTTCCCAGTTTAACGACGTGGTGGTCCTTTGTTCCCAGTTTAATGACGTGGCGGTTGATTGTTCCCAGTTTAATGACGTGGTGGTCTTTTTTGCTTATCCCAGCTCCTTGAACTTTGAACTTGGCGGAGCTGTGTTGATGACCTAGCTCTGTGGCTTGCCGATACATCCGAGGATTGTGAGGTTTTTCCAAGCTTATATTGGACCTCTGCCCAATCTTTGAAAATATAGCAGTCTTCGATGGTATGACCCACCACTCTATGATATGGGCAGTATATGGGATTGCCGGTCATGTTCATTTCTTGTGGCCTCTTTGGAACAGGCAGTTGCAGACCGCTGTTCAGGGCGTCCATGAATATTTTGCGGACTTCATCCCTCCTGAAGGAGTATATCTTCTTCTTTCCCTCCATTGGGGTAGGTGCCTTTACTGATGCTGGTCCTCGAGGCATATGTCTGGGAGGATTAGGTTCCCGAAAGGTTTCAGTCTCCATTTGCATGAAATCGGCGATCGTAGCTTGACTGTTTGCCAACACACCTCTAGACAGTTCTATCTCTCCCATCTTGTATTGCCTTTCGACCCAATCTTTGAAGACGAAGCAGTCCTCAATGGCATGACCTATCACCCTGTGATAGGGGCAATATTCTGGATCGTCGGTCATATTCGCTTCTTGCGGTCTCTTTGATTCCGGCAGTTGTAGACCGTTTCTTAGGGCGTCCCTGAATATCTTGTGGACCTTTTCCCTCTTGAAGGAATATACATTTTCCAACTTCTCTTTCAGAGGCGATCCCCCCCGGCGTATGTATCGGAGGGACTGGAGGCTGATTGCGGCCGTTTTTCGCGAAGGCGCTCCACTTTTAGGTTGAAAGGGATATCAGTTGGCTGCCTCCGGGTATCAATCCCTGGCTCATGAGCCAAAATTTGATTCTGCTGTAATTGCAATCGGGCGACTTGGGTCGCGAGATCTGCCACGACGTTTGCCAGCTCGTCGACTTTGGAATAGACCTCGGCCATCTTCTCATCCCTGTCCTGAAATTGCCTTTGAAGCCATTGGAATAATGCCTGTTCTGTAGTTCCGGCTATGACAACCGGGTAATCTTTATTGCCTGAGCTCCATTCCATAGGAACCACGGGATCCTCTGGCTTATCGGCCTGAGCGGGCTCTTCATCATTTAGATCGAGCCGATGCTGGGTAGCGTCAACCGTATCATCACCATGGCTGTGAAGAAGAAGAGAGTTCGTTTCTTCATGTCCGGCCATGTAGACAATGTGGATAACACATTCAGGCATTCTTTCATCACTGGCAGCTAGTTTCGCGGAGCGGTCCGGGCTTTGGAAATTCATAAGTTTTAACATGGCCAGAGCCCTAGCCCTTTTGTTGGCTCTATATCTGAGTCGCTTCTTCCTCAGCTTCTCGATTTTGAAGGCTTGGCGGGCATCCGCTATCCGGGAAGCCATTGTGAGTTGATCAGCGGGGAGCTTAGAGAAGACACCCGATCGAGCATTTGTTAGGGGCGCCGCTGGAGCTTGCTCGGGACGCGTTGTAGCTTTGTTGGTGTTGATGGCCTTGCCCCCAGCTGTGGCCAAGGAAATTCGTTCAGATACCGACTTGCGTTTGGGTTGGGGCGTTCTTGAGATCACCACATTTGGCCTCCTGCCTTTCGAGACTGGTTTGTCTGCCACCGGGGCTTGAGGAGCTGGGATGGCGCCAACTGGCATGAACATAATAGAGCCGAATGGTAGCAGCGGCTCCTCCCATTGTCGTCCGAGACTGGCTGGAAGGACCGTCCTGGAGTCTATCTTCATCGTGTAGGAGACAGGAGCTGAGTTCATCATCGAAGACATCGTCAGAAGGTGATTGTTTGAAAATCCTGCATTAAAGAGCATTATTTCAGTATAAATATAGGTATATATATTGACTGAGTTCGCATGAACGTTTAACCCGAAATATAGGAGGAGAGATTGGTCCCACCGGGCGTACCGGAATCTGTAGGGTGTTTTTCGTCACCCCATTGAGATGGGAATGCGTGCGCGCTTTTCAGGCGTACTACAGATTCCCCCTGCCTAGGGTAGGCCGGGGTTTATTGATTGCGGGGATCCAAATCTCCAGCAGCCGCGGACTAAGCTGCCGTTAATTACCCCTCGCATTTGGAGCGAAGGAACCTCCGATTGACGGGTTAAACTGGTCATGCGAACTCAATTTGCCGTGTTGTGTTTTAAAGGGGGATTCGGATGTATCGGGAGCCCCGCAGAGTTTTTACGGGGGTCCCGCTACCCGGATAGCGGGCTGGGGGTCAAGGGGGCTAGCAGCCCCATTGCGGGGTGCGGGGCAGCGCCCCGTTAGAAATTTTTTCTAACAAGGGAGACACATTTAATATGGAATGCACAAAAAAAAGGGAAAAAGCGTCTTAAAGACGCGTACGTAGCATGTGGGCGCCTCAGCGCCCGGGGTCACGTGGCGCACACGTGACCGCTGGGCGCCTCAGCGCCCCGGGGTTACGTGGGCACACGTGACCATTGGGCGCCTCAGCGCCCGGGGTCACGTGGCATACACGTGACCGATGGGCGCCTCAGCGCCCGGGGTCACGTGGGCGCACGTGACCGTTTGGGCGCCTCAGCGTCCGGGGTCACGTGGGCGCCTTAGCACCCTGGGGTCACGTGGCGCACACGTGACCTTTGGGCGCCTCAGCGCCCGGGGTCACGTGGGCGCACGTGACCATTGGGCGCCTCAGCGCCCGAGGTCACGTGAGCGCACGTGACCACGGGAAAACACCCGCTGGAGGGGAGGCCTAGCCCCTAGGTTGGGGTGTTGAACTCCCAAGGGATTTTTGGAGTTAAACTCCTGGCAGAAATTAATTTATGGAGTTAAACTCCAACGGATCTAGAAAGGAGTTAAACTCCTAGAAATCTTTGGCCCTTCTTCTGAGCCTTGGATCTGTCCAAAGTTAGATTCTTAGAGATGGGTCTCCTTCTTCTTCTTTTCTTTTGGCCGGATCTTGAAAATCAAGAGGTGTGAGATTTTAAAAATCTCTTCTTTTTCGAGATCTGGTGGGAGATCTGAGTTCCCCTTTGTGGGTTTTGTGGTGAAAAACTATTTATTTTGAGAAAAGGAAGAGTTAAACTCTTGATTTAATTCAAAAGAAAGAAGAAGGTTTTTAGAACCTTGAAGAAGGAGAAAGAGTCACATGCCCTAATTTTTGGGGAATGAAAAAGTGTTGCTTTATTCATCATCATGTTGCCTTATATAGGCTTACACATTTACATATAGCCCCTTGGGCTTTACAAAAATGACATTTTAGCCATCCCATGGCTCATGTGCCATTTCATTTTGCACATAAGCCATGGGCTTACAAAAATTTGGTTTTATACCCATTTTGCATACATTCATGCACAAAAATTACATAAAAATTATTTGTTACATGATTTTTGTTGTTGACATGGGGAGGCTGGCCGCGAGCTCGACTTGGGCATGGGCCTGCTTGACCTGGGCTTGGGCCCACCTAGCTTGGGGTTGACCTTGACTTTGACTCGGTCAACCGGGGTGTAAATTTTTACCCTAACACATACCTATTGAATAGGGTTCAAATCAAATCAGTTGCCTACCACTTCATATGTGATATGGAAAGGGAAGAGCCCATGTCTTAAGCTAGTTAAGATTTGGGGTTGACCGGCCTATGTCTAAAAGCAAAATCCGGACAAGCTCGAGGCAAGGTCTGTAATGTAGAACTGGAAAGGTTCCAGCTATACAAACTACAGCAGATGATTTGATAAAACCAAAGGATTCAATAGTTACCAACGAACCTCAGCCTCTCCGCCGATCTAGTAGGGTTCCTCACCCACCTGAGAGATACTTCGGTTTCTCTATGACAATGGGAGCGAGGATTGCATCATGAGATGATGACCCAACTAGTTTCGAGCAGGCCATCGAGAGTTGGGACTCTTTAAGAATGGCTGTATACTTAGCGATCTGAGATGGAATCCATGTACACCAACAAAGTATGGACTTTGGTTGCTATATCTGAAGGGTTAAATCCCCATCAGGAGCAAGTATATCTTGAGAAGATTACTTGGTGTAGATGGAAAAGTTGAGACTTTCAAAGCTAGACTTGTTAAAGGTTTTCGTCATCGACCAGGCGTGGATAATGATGAAACCTTTTCCAGTGGCTATGCTTAAGTCCATCCGGATCCTACTTGCCACAGCTACATACCATGACTACGATATCTGGCGGTTGGGTGTCATGACTGCTCTTCTAAATGATATTTTAGAAGAGAGAGTCTATAAGTACACAGTCAGAGGGCTTCGTAGACAGTGGGAGCAGCGGAAACATGTACAAGATGCTTTATAGGATAAAGCAGGCATCGCGGAGTTGGAACATCTGCTTTGATGTGATAGTCAAATAGTTTGACTTCATCAAAATGGTAGATGAACCTTGTATATACAAAAAGGTAGTAGGGAGTATGGTGGTGATCCTCGTAGAGTACGTGGATGACATACTCTTGATAGGGAAGGAGTTTCCTATGCTACGCTCAGTCAATCTCCGCTTATCACAATGATTCTCCATATAGGATCAAAGTGATACCTCCTAAATCCTGGGTTTTGGATCTATGAGATAAATCTAATTGGATGTTAGGATTCTCACTAGTTGTAGTGAGATGGTATCAATTGATCCTGGGGAGAATCGCTGGAAGTGCTCCTGGGTGATAAGGACGACTGAATGTCAGTCACAGGCATTGTCTTTACCCTCAGTGGAGGGACGGTATGTTGGAAGAGTTCCAAGCAAGATACCGTGGCTAACTAGACGATAAAGGCAGGATACATCACTACTTAAGATGCTACCAAAGAGGCTGTTTGGGTGTATATTGGTTCATGAGATGAACTTAGTTCCTCCCATTGTGTGACAATGGAGTTGTGGCTTATGCCAAGAAACGACCGTCCCATCAGTGATCCAGACATATTCTAAGGCAGTATCACCTGATCATGGAGATGGTTGATCTCCAGGGGATCAAGGTTAGGAGAGCAGACTCAGAGGATTACACGGCGGATCCACTCACGAAGGCCTATTCCCAGAGAGAGACTTTTATGGGATGGTTGAGTATGAGATACTACAACCACTGCTACAGATGGCCCTAGTGCAAGTGGGAGATTGTTAGTTATATGTATGCCCTAGAGGCCATTACTGTACATAGGATGTATATTGTAGTGGATGCTGGGACATATATAGGGAGGACTTTCTTGCTCGACATGATAGTATGCTATCTGGTTACTCTTTACCTTAACGTGTATATTGATTCTCTCTCTGATTACATGTTGGTAAAGCCCTTAGGATGTGTACTTGACTACCTGGACTATGATGCGGATCATACTAGTGGGGACATGGTAGTCCATAAGTACATCCTTCAAGGTCCCTAGTCGTGGGTGTATCGAGACGGGGCATCGATATACCAGAGTAGACTAGCGTATACCTTCTCGACCCATACAGATGAGCAATGGATGATCCCATATCCATTGGTGTTTGACATCAGAGATGATATACGGGTGCTCAGTGGAGACTGGGTACACTGGACGGACTCGCCGAGAACTCCCAGATGGTATTATACCGTACGTCAGATGGCAGTTCTCTGGTGACACTGGTACAGAGTAGTCTGTTGACCCCAGATCGTCATAGAGTCTTGTGTGGTTCCCACTGTGCTTTGATTTCCATCTTACCACGTCCAAGAGGGCGTGCAAAATGGTGGTTTTTGGGTACAGTCCCGAATCACATGGAGGCAATGAGCGATAGGAGGGGATTCGTCTCTCCCGGTATAGGGAGTTGATGTTGCGCTGTGTTCGATTGGCTATAACCGGAAACCCCTGGCCAGGGTTGCTGAGATTTACTGGTAAGTGTTACCAGTAGTTTCTCAAACTGTTATAGACCTCATATCGACACGACTTATCGAGCTATTGGGGTCTGACGTTTACTACCCCTAGGCGAGATATGCGACATATCAGACGACGAGACCGGACTGTACGGTAAGTGTTACTGGTTGGATTCACAGGAGTGTGAGCGGGCTTGCTCGTCGATCTTCTGATCGCTCAATACCCGGGTGGCCGTTACGTTTAGCAGACCGCTTGCGGCTTGTGGGTGTTTGATATGATCATCACCTGCTGCCGGCGTATTGACGAGTCTTTAGAGTCCTACACAGAGGTTTCCTGGCTCAAGCGAAACGAAATAGGAGCACATATGAGATATGTGCGGGACCGAGAATAATGCGTGTATGTGATACCGTATTCTATTCTCGCGATGAATGTATCGATTGGTTGTATGCGATATAACCTAGTTATCGAATCAAGGATTGACTCGATAAGTCGATACATTGGATATTAGTCGGTCATATGCGATATGACCGGATCGTTAAATCAAGCGTTGATTTAATGATTTAATGCATAATTATATATTTGATATATTACTTTGCATTAACTACTATTAGTTCACTTAAAAAGGATTTTCTCACTTGATGTGCACATTGTATATGTGATATACTTTTGTGCATTTGATTGTATCATGTTTGATGATACATGATAGTTTGTGTGTTTGGTTTAAACCATGGTTGGTCAATGGTTAGGGTTTCTTTTGCTTCATTTACTTATTCATTTATTTATTTATTGATTTTAGAAAGAAATAAAATGGTGGCTAACTTTGGATTATCTTTGAAGCTTCATGAAGTTTTGAAATGGTTGACCATTTTGTTTCTTTCCCTAACCCTAACCATTCACCTAACCTTGGTTCATTCTCTACACCTAACTATGGTTGCTATATGATAAGTATCATTTTTATTTTCTATTTTAAGTAATACTTATCATATTCTTTCTTCTTCTTCTTCTTCTTGAACAAAGAAGAAAACCTTGCTTCCATCAATGGCAACTTGAGAAAAAGAGTGAGAAATCCAATTCTAAAGTGAACCCACTTCTTATTTCTTCATCCTCTACCACTTGCCAAGTAGTATAGGGTGTTTTCTTCACAAGTTTCATGGCTTGGTGAAGTTGGAGCTTGATCTTGTGTTGCCTCGACATAGATCATCTTCGGCATCGAAGTCGACGTCCTAGCCCGCCCATTTCTCCGATGAAGCCGACGCTAGAGCCCGGGATCCGATGATCGCAGCGAGGGGACTTCATCATGGAGCTATGGAGGTGGAGGACCGGATCTACAAAGGTTGTATTTCCGTTCACTCTTAGTTAAGTTGTTAACTAGTTGCATGTTTCGCTTAAACTCTAATCAACGATCCGTATTAGGGTTTCTCGGCACTTGTAAAATTTGAAATTGGCATGGTTGATGCCTTGTGAGACCTCCTTAGTGTGCCTAGGAACCCTACACCTGTCACGTCTCGCTTCCCAGTGTATGGGTAAAGAGATGCGACGAGGCCCGCTACGCATTTACTCAGAAGTAAACACGCTAAGCGTAACTAAGAAATTTAATGTAAATATACACAAGAAGACATGAAATGTAAATGAACATCAACTTTTATTTATTAAATATTTCTTTACAATACAACTGAAAAGTAAATACAATGATGAAAGCAATGCCTAAACAATGGCATGAACATGAAAGTAAAGTATATACAAGAGACTAAAGCTCGGGGTCCTCGCTGAACTGATCCAAGTCCTCTGAACTGGGCTCTATCTCCAGTGAGTCGGATCTACCGGACAACATTTCAAAGACAGAAGAAAGAAGGAATGTCGTCAGCGAACAATCACTCGGTAAGTCCCAAAGAAAAGTAAGAATAGAATAGACAGATGAATAGACAGAGAGAACATAACCGGTGTATTGTGAGTTTGTTAACGCAGTTGTTTGTAGTTTGGTACAGAATATGCCAGTGTATACGAGAGGAGTCCAACTATTTCGTGGACTAAGGTATACGGAGTACAAGGAACCGTTAAACCACGGAACAACAACAATGGATATTCAGGTTAGGTTTATTAAAGTGACCGTCTCGTACCACTTCTAACACATTTCGTACCAGTCTACCCCTTTAAAACCCCGTAATGTATTTTGTATTGATTTGTGTTGTTTTGTTTAATAGATGTACGACTTGCCGAAACCATGATATCATGTAAACGGAATGGATATAAATGGATAGTCATGTAATCAGAGTATACCCATGGTTTGGTTCAGTCGAGTCATGTTGATATAGATTGGATTCTGTTATAAAAGGATTCATATTGAATAGGAGTTAAACTTGAATCATATTCAAGGATAGATTGATAGATTTCAGATTAGACCGAGACTCTGCTTAATGTGTGGCGGGGGAAGGGGGTTTTGAACACAGGGGCTACGTCACAGCAGTGCAAGGCTTTACTAATGAGCTACAAGTGCTTCCTTGCCGTTCAAATGTAAATTAAATACTTATAGCATACACATGATTGCAAATACTCCATTTGTACATTAACTTTTAAACAAATTTTTGTACATTAAAACAGAGTCGTTACATGTTTCTCCATATAGGATCTGGTTAAAATATCAGGGATTCTGGTCACTAGATCTGTGGTTTTAGATCTAGATTTGGGAAGTGTCTCAATTTGGATACTTGACACTATTCTAAAGTGTTTTAGAATGGACGACTCCTGACGTGTTGGTGTACCCGCTGTTGATGGAGTCACCCACTCTAAAGTGATGTTTTCTAGACTGATGAGGAGAGGGATTTGCATGATTGGCATATCACTTGCTTAGGCAATTGAGTCAATCATGAGATGTCAAGTACCACACCAGATATTGATTTTGCACTGGATGCAATATATATATATATATATATATATATATATATATATATTAAGAAGAAACGTTGGGAAGCAGTTATGAATATAAGTAGATGTTCTTGGTATATGGTAACGGCAGCCTCCTTAAGGAGGCTGCTATCATTTCTGGCTTCCAAGGCGACCTGGATGACAAAGTGGATGTCAAAATTATAGTTTTCCCTTTTTTGAGGGGCAGTGTGTTGGACTGGTGGTCCAAGCGGATATTGTGGAAGGCATGGCGCAGGATACTGATTAAATTCAGTGGATGATATAGTCTAAGAAGTTTGTTGGATTTGGAGTTCATTTGTGAATTAGGTCCCATCAGATATCCAGACAAATTCTAAGACAGGTATAACCCATTTTGGGTGATAGTCTTTCTCCGTAAAGTTGAGATATAGAGAGATAAAAATAGAAACATTGGAGCGGATCCACTCACTGAGGCTATTTCTCGAACGCAATAGTTTTGCAAATGGGCTTTGCGAGACTGATTAGTAGAGAAGTTGAGTGTTCGGTATCACACGGGCTGTGAGTATGCGACACCACAATAATTAGCCTTAAGTGCATGTTGGAGATTGTTGGTTATCGTGCCCTTAAGTCAATTATTGTAATCACAGGCACGCGATTATGATGATTGAGGGAGTACCTATACGGGTAGAACAGTCTTACTCAAAATGATAGTATGCTATCTGGTTTGGCTTTATCATCATGTACATGCATAATGTGGTATTACAGATCATTATTACATGTTAATAAAGCCCATATGATTCTTGCTTGACTACCAGCATTATGATGGCAATTATATATGTGGGAGCTGGGTGGTCTATAAGCACATCCTTAAATGTCCTTAGTCTAGGGAGTTTCGAGACTGGGCATCGATACTCCGGAGTAGACTAGTTTATCTTTTCGAGACCCCGACGAGGGGCGGTGGCCGGTCTCACAAGCCATTGGTGTCAGTCAGTCACCTATGATAGTATACAGGTGCTCATTGGGTTATGAGTACACTGGACGGACTCGCCGGAAATATGCTAGTTGGTATTATACCTATTGTCACATAGTAGTTCCCAGGTGACATGGGTACAGGTTAGTTTGTCGACCTGAGATCGTCATTTGTCTCGTGTGAGTTCCCACTGTTCTTTGATTACTACCCTACCACGGCTTAAAGAAGTTGTGCAAACATATTTTAGTTGGGTACAGTCCTGAGCCACATGGAGGCAGTGAGCGGATCGTCGGGGATTCGTCTCTCCCGGTATTAGGGGTTGATGTCGCGCGAGCCATCACCAGAAATCCTTGGTCAAGGTTGACGAGAATTACTGATTTAGATCAGTAGTTTCTCAGTGGGTGATGGGCTTCATACCGACACGAAATATCGCGTTATTAGGGGTCTGAATTTATCCACCCCCTAGACTCGATATGCGATACTCTTAGACGAACAGACCGGACTGTATGGAGATTGTCACGGACATGCTCAGTAGGGGTTCAGATGAGTTTTCTCGTCAGCCTTCCTTTCGCTCAATACCTGGGTAGCTGTTATGTACAGCTAGTGCCGCTAACGTGTTTGTGGTTAAACCCACTGCAAGCGTATTAACGAATCTTTAGAGTTCCATACAGAGGGTTTCCCTGGTTCGGGCAAAATGATGTAGTAGCCATATTGCATACGTGCAGGGTTCCGATCGATTGATTGTACTATATACGAGGACTTTCGATTGGATAGTTGATAATACTAGCCAGCTCGGGTTTGAGCCAGATTATTAAATCAGGTATTGATTTAATAATTTACGTATATGTATTTCGATATGTATATTCTAGTATTATGTTTTTTTGTGTTATTCTATCTCTTTGGATATTCGTATTTCGGTACGAATACAGGTATGCATATACAGTAGAGTGTAATCTGTATTTTTTACAAATAATATTCTAGAAGGTGGACACCTCATTTTGGATTTATCCATTTATCATAAATGGATAATGAGGTGGAAAAGGAAAAGGGGAGTATGGTGAGAACCATACTTGCATAGTGTTGCACAAATAAATTAACAATTCATTTATGCAAACTATTCAAGCATGGGTTGTATATTAAATTGAAAAATTGGTTTTGATAAAACCATTCTTCATGTGATATTTTCCTTACTTGATGAAAAGATGAATAACGAAAGAGTTGGATGGTTCATTATTTTTGAGCATGACATCTTCATTCTCACCATTAGCTTCACTTCCACACTCCTTTTCTTGAGTTCCTCCACCTTCATCTTCAACCTCCTCTCCACCCTCTCATGTGTTGAGAATCAAGAGAGGAGGTGAGGTAGAGATATACTTAGAACACTCACTACATCTTAGGCATTATAGATTAGCAACCTAGAATCCTTAGTTGCTTCATTTGCTTTTGATATGGAGTTAGAGCCATGAGCTACATCCCTCGGGTGGATCATCTTCGACAAAGGAACACCGGCAGCCAAGTTCAATCGAGCACGCCTCAAGGAGCTAAGGAAGATGATGGAAGACCGAAGGACTTGGTTCATTCGGTATAAGACTTCTATCTCGGTAGCTAGAACCTCTCGTAGTTTGCTAGTATAGGTTTATGGTTCGTGCTGGGTTCACTTAGCACCCTCGCTAGGTTTCGGCAAGTATCAAGTATGCAATTTCAAAAAATCTAGAGTGCTAAGCAACCCGAACCAAGGATCTAACTATAGAATTATGGTTTTTAAAGCATGTAAACAACTTTACACTAAGTGAATAAGGAATACAACCTTTGTAAACTGGTCCTTCACTTCTAAAGCTCCGTGTAGTAGTCCCTTAGCTCTAAGTAGTGGTCCGCGAACTCTTCTTAGGCTCCACTGGGCGAAAGGAACAAGCTTGCTTAAGGATCTTCGAGGCCGAAGATGATCTACGTCGAAGAATCTCTAACTCAAGTTAGCTCTTCATTAATTGAGGAATTAGTGAAGTAAACAACCTATACTAAATAGCTAGTTTGGTATAGATTGATGAAATAGGAATTTTGCTCACATTAGAATTATTTTTCTCTTTTTCTTTTTCACCTCACTCAAAATCAAGAGAAGAAAAATGAGATGAAGAAGAAGATTAAGTGATGAACCATTTCAACCATGAGTGAGAAAATATCACAAATGATATTTATAGAGACTTAACCATGGCTAAAGATAATGGTTGGATTAATAAATATCTATAGTAAAAAAAATTAGTGGACTAAGTCAAGGTTTCTACATGCTTCCACAAGCATCCTAAACCATGCCAATTTCCACCTAATTTTGATTTATACCTTAATAATTAAATCCCCAAATTATCTTTAGTTTGGTATGAGTCTCATATACCCATGTCCAATGTATGTATCATCTAGCATGACACAAAAATAAATACATTAATATATATATCATATATATTTATATGTATTTATAGAAAACAAATTCTTAAGTGAGATAATATTAGTTAATATATATTAATATATCAAATATATAATTATATATTAAATTATTAAATCAACACTTGATTTAATAATCCGGCTATATCACATACAACCGACTAATATCATTTATATGTATATCAAATATACATACATCAAATTATTGAATCAACACTTGATTCAATAATCCGGTTATATCACATATAACATATATCGCGAGATTAGAATTGTTAGTTATATGTATGCCCTAGAGGCCATTACTATACATAGGATGTATATTGTAGTGGATGCTTGGACATATATCGGGAGGACTTTCTTGCTCGACATGATAGTATGCTATCTGGTTACTCTTTACCTTAACGTGTATACTGATTGTCTCTCTGTTACATGTTGGTAAAGCCCTTAGGATGTGTACTTGACTACCTGAACTATGATGCAGATCATACTAGTGGGGACATGGTAGTCCATAAGTACATCCTTCAAGGTCCCTAGTCGTGGGTGTATCGAGACGGGGCATCGATATACCAGTGTAGACTAGCGTATACCTTCTCGACCCATACAGATGGGCGATGGATGATCCCATATCCATTGGTGTTTGACATCAGAGATGATATACGGGTGCTCAGTGGAGACTAGGTACACTGGACGGACTCGCCGAGAACTCCCAGATGGTATTATACCTTACGTCAGATGGCAGTTCTCTGGTGACACTGGTACAGAGTAGTCTGTTGACCCGAGATCGTCATAGAGTCTTGTGTGGTTCCCGCTGTGCTTTGATTTCCACCTTACCACGTCCAAGAGGGCGTGCAAAACGGTGGTTTTTGGGTACAGTCCCGAATCACATAGAGGCAATGAGTGATAGGAGGGGATTCGTCTCTCCCGGTATAGGGAGTTGATGTTGCGCTGTGTTCGATTGGCTATAACCGGAAATCCCTGGCCAGGGTTGCTGAGATTTACTGGTAAGTGTTGCCAGTAGTTTCTCAAATTGTTATAGACCTCATATCGACACGACTTATCAAGCTATTGGGGTATGATGTTTACCATCCCTAGGCGAGATATGCGACATATCAGACGATCAGACCGGACTGTACGGTAAGTATTACTGGTTGGATTCACAAGAGTATGAGCGGGCTTGCTCGTCGATCTTCTGATCGCTCAATACCCGGGTGGCCGTTACGTTTAGCAGACCGCTTGCGGCTTGTGGATGCTTGATATGATCATCACCTGCTGCCGGCGTATTGACGAGTCTTTAGAGTCCTACACAGAGGTTTCCTGGCTCAAGCGAAACGAAATAGGAGCGCATATGAGATATGTGCGGGACCGAGAATAATGCGTGTATGCGATACCGTATTTCATTCTCGTGATGAATGTATCGAATGGTTGTATGCGATATAACCTAGTTATCGAATCAAGGATTGATTCGATAAGTCGATACATTGGATATTAGTCCGTTATATGCGATATGACCGGATCGTTAAATCAAGTGTTGATTTAATGATTTAATGCATAATTATATATTTGATATATTACTTTGTATTAACTAGTATTGGTTCACTTTAAATGGATTTTCTCACTTGCATTGCACAAGTTGTATATGTGATATACTTTTGTGCACTTGGATGTATCATGTTTGATGATACATGTTTACTTGAGTTTGTGTAAAGATTAAACCATGGTTATTTAAATGGTTAGGGTTTTAATTTTCATATCTATTTATTTATTTATTTATTATGGAAATGATAATGAGAAAAATGGTGGCTTTCTTTGTTTGTTTATGAAGCTTCATGAAGCTTTGACTAAAGTGACCATTTTGTCTCATACTTAACTCTAACCATTTCACTTAACCATAGTTCTCTCTCTACACTTAACCATGGTTATAGTTATGATAAGAATAATCTTTTTTCTATTTTTCTCATTATTCTTATGATAATTATCTTCTTCTTCTTGTTCTTCTTCAAGAAGAAAACCTAGCTTTCATCAATGGTGATTTGATGAAAAGAGTGAGAAATCCAATTCTAAAGTAAACCCACCTCCTATTTCTTCATCCTCTACCTCTTGCCAAGTAGTATAGGGTGTTTTCTTCACAAGTTTCATGACTTGGTGAAGTGGGAGCTTGATCTTGTGATGCCTCGACGTAGATCATCTTCGGCATCGTTGTCGATGACCTAGCCCGCCCATTTCTCCGATGAAGCCGACGCTAGAGCCCAGGATTCGATTTGGACAGCAAGGAGACTTCATCATGGAGCTATGGAGTTGGAGGACCGGATCTACAAAGGTTGTATTTCCGTTCACTTAGTTAAATTGTTAACTAGTTGCTTGTTTCGCCTAAAATTATAGTTAACGATCCGTATTAGGGTTTCTCGGCACTTGTAAAATTTGAAATTGGCATGGTTGATGCCTTGTGAGACCTCATTAGAGTGCCAGGAACCCTCCAAGAATACTGTATGACATACACGTATTAATCTCGGTCGCGCACATATCATATATATGCCCTACTTCGTTTCGCTTGAGAAAGGAAACCTCTGTGTAGAACTCTAAAGACTCATCAATATACCAGCAGTAGGCAATGATCATATTGGTGTAACGCTTTAAAAATCATTTAGGCTAATTGTTTGATAATTAGTAATACTATACGTGTTTTCTGTAAAATCTAGTTATACTTATTTTTTCCACATAAACATAATTATACATATTTTTAATTATGTAATTGCTTATGTATGGGTGTTTAACTAATTACTTATTTAATTACTAGTTACTTAAATAATTTCCTTAATTATTTATTTTAAATATTATTTTAATCTTGCACTCACACACTAAATTAGTGATAATTACAAATTAGTATGGGTTAATTATATGTTAGTGCACCATGAAAACTAAACACAAAATGTAACATGTTTTTAAAAATGAAATGTATGACCATGGTTCTAGATATTTCAAAGAAAACTTAAATAGAAAATAAAATTATATGAATAGAATAAAGTGGTATGGTGCATTTTATAGTGAGGTATGGGTGAACTTTGACTTGAACACACACACTCTCTCTCTCTCACCTCACCCCTCCCCCATTGCTCTCAGCCATGCAGTAGCCCCCTCCATTTCTTCTTCTTCTTTTCATTGCCAAAACCCTTCATTTCCTCATCAAAAATCCACAAAATTAACTTTAATTTCTAGCTAAATCATCACAAAAAATTCCTTGTTCAAATCTTAGCATGGTTCTTGGCTCAAGTCTTTATTTTTTTTAGCATGTTTGGATCTCTTTCCCAACTATCTTGAGGAATAAAACCTAATCTAATTATTACTTTGTTAATTATTTGCTTTAATCTAATTTTTATTCGGTGTTAATATAGTTTAATTACAAGATTAGAGTTTAAAGAGAAGGGTTTGGGTTAAGTTAAGGTTTTTATCACTTAATTAGGTTAGCTAAGTATCGTTTAATATCTAATAGCTTTATAAATTTAATCTAGTTGTTAACTTACTAATCTTTTCTTTTAATTATCTTAATTAGGTGTTTTAAAACTTAATTGCATGCTTAGTGTGCTATAGTGAAGGTTTAATTTAGTTTATGTTTGTATGGATTAATTAGGATGTTTAAGTGTGATTAGTGGCTAATAGGTTTGCTAATCTACCTAGTTTTGCACACAAATAGCTTAATGTTGCTTACTAGGTTTTGAAAAGAAAAGGTTTTAGTTAAGTTTTAGGTTGCGATGATTTAAAACATTTTTTTCCAATTAGTTCATGTGATGTGAATGTGCGATTCGAATGTTTAGATTCTAAGGTTGGTGTTTGCTACGCATAGCAACCCCTAGTTGTGGTTTGTGGCGATGTCATGCGCATTTTGTGCACTAAGTGCACACGCGTCTAGCTAATGCGCATTGGTTTCTTGGTATCATTTTGTGTCCGCGTCTATTTAAATGTTTAACATCATATACACTATTTGTGTGATTCTAGGATCGACCGTGAAGACATCGGACGCGGTAAGGAAAGGCAAGGTAGTGATCAGATTCGACTAGTCGAGACATCCCGGTGAGTAGATGTATACATCTATGGGGGGATCGTCTGGATGGCGCAAGGCGCCCGATAGTTAGGATTATTAGTAGTTCTTGTATCGTTATGCGTAGTCTTAAATCATTCATATCATGGCATTTCATCTTCTTACGTAAGATGTTATTACCTAGGACACTTGCACTATTACCATTGGTAGATGTCCCACGCGCACTATTTATACGAACACACACGCCATTGGTAATTGCTATGTTATGAACACTGTAGAACTTACTTAAATCAGTATTTGAGCATTTGCATCATATATGATATGTAACTTGTAGTTGTATATTCATTTTATCAGAATGGATACGTAGGATTGCTAGTCATATATACCTCATTGCATCATCATTCATACATAGTTTTCTAGTCATACATCGCATTGCATATTATCGATATCATAGACATCCATCATTACCGACATGTTCATATATTGTGATTTTTCTTGGAGATTTAAGTATTTATGAGATTTCTGGATTTTGGGGAAAACTGCAAGAATTTTATAAACCTATTATCATTTTAAAAGAATGCAAGTTACGGTTTTCTCGTGATATGATGTGTATGGTGTCTACCATGAGTTTTCCTAATTTGAGTTGATTTTCAAGACCTAATTCGAGGAGTAAGATGAACTGTCTCAGTACATGGTGGACCTGGTAAGGTACCCCAGGGCGAGAGTGTTTTTGTAAGGATGACGATGAGCTTGGCAGGGGAGCACTACTTACCGGTTATTTTTGGCTCGGCGGTTATCCGTAGGATACCGACCGGAGTCATGGGATGTGACAGATTTGAGAGCCGATCTGAGAGACAGCTATTGAGATACATATATTGTGTCGATGCTTGATACATATATTGTGTCGATGCTTGACACATATTTTCTGTCGATTTCACTGATGATACTCCAGTTTTATTATACAAAAGTTTTACTAAGATAAGGATACAGATTTTCTCATACCAGATATATCCAGGTTTTCACGTTTGATTATTCATTCATGTTGCATTCATACTAGTGCATCGCATCATAATTGTATATGTAGGTTGTGACGCATTGCGTGCATGCTTGCGGTAGCCTTATTAGATGTTACTTACTACTCATGAGTTGGCAACTCACCCCATTGTGCCACAGTATCTTGCAGGTCCGACCCGTCAGCATAGTAGCGGCGGGTGTACTTCCACTTCTGCTTCCTTTGTATCGACTTGCGACTTGCTTGTAGGTGGGTTTGTGAAGATACTCTTTTGTTCCTACCTAGCGTATTTACTATTGTATCTAGTACACTCCATCTACCCTACCTACCTTTTTCACCATTTGTATATTGGACTTAGACTGTGAGCTTGAGAGACTTATGTTTATGTATATATTCTGATTCTGGTGTCGAGCTCATGTGAGCCGACTTTATACCTGGTTTCTGTTTTCTTGCTTTTAAATGTTGATTTCATATTATGATGTTTCTTGCATGTGGTTGTGATTCCGCCATTGGTGAAGAACTAGCTCCCGCTTAGGGATTCCCTTTTATTATTGCTTATATTTATTCATGTTTTGTACCCGTTTGGGGCCAGTATTTACAAAGGAAACTCTGCCGAAATTTTCGGGAAAACTTGATGCTTTAAAACTTTTTAATGTAACTTTATTTTGTTAAAAATCCTTTTTTAAAACAAGTATTTCTTCACTCTAATTCCTAAATTGGTTTAGATTTCTGGGCATTGGCTTACTTAGATTACGCTACGACTCTAGACGCTGCGTGATTTAAGTGCCAGTCACGTTCCGCACATCCGGGTTATGACAATCAGTCATCCACAAGCCGTCAGCGGTAATAGCTGAACGTAACGGCTACTCAGGTATTGAGCGATCAGAAGATCAACAAGCAAGCTTGTCCATACTCCCGTGAATCCAGTAAATAACACTACCGTACAATCCAGTCTCTTCGTCTGATATGTTGCATATCGAGTGGGGGTGGTAAACGTCAGACCCCAATAACTTGATATGTCATGCCAATGTGAGGCTCATAACGGGTCGAGAAACTACTGATAACACTTACCAGTAAATCTCATCATCAGCCCTGGACAGGGATTTCGTGTTATAGCCAATCGAGCATAGCGCAACATCAACCCCCAATACCGGGAGAGACGAAACCCCTCCTATCGCTCATTGCCTCCATGTGACTCGGGACTGTACCCCAAATCCATCTGTTTGCACGCTCTCTTGAGTATGGTTGGGAGGAAATCAAAGCACAGTGGGAATCACACAAGACTCTATGACGATCTCGAGTCTACAGACTAACCTGTGCCAGTGTCACCCGAGAACTACTATCTGATGATAGGTATAATACCATCTAAGAGTTCTTGACGAGTCCTGTTCGGTGTACCCATTCTCCAATGAGCACCTATGTACAATCTTTGATTTCAAACACCAATGGCTGTGGGATCAACCATCGCCCCATACAGGGTCAAGAAACGTACACACTAGTATACTCTGGAATATCGATACCCTGTCTTGATACTCTCTCGACTAGGAATAATTAAAGGATGTACTTGTGGACTACCCTGGCCCTACTAGTATAATCTACATCATAGTCCTGGTAGTCAAGTCCATATCCCAAGGGCTTTATCAACATGTAACGGAGAGACGGTATAATGATACAAGTGTACATGTTAAGATAAAGAGCAAACAGATAACATGCTATCATGTCGAGCAAGAAAGTTCTCTCTATATATGTCCAAGTATCCACTATAATATACAATCATGTATAATAATGGCCTCTAGGGCATACATATAACTAACAATCTCCCATTTGCAATAAGGCCAATTGTTGTAGTATCTCATACCTAACATCATGAAAAGTCTCTCAAATGGCCTTCGTGAGTGGATCCGCCGTGTTATTCTTCGTGTCAACTCTTTTGATCTCGATCTCTCGGAGATCAACTATCTCCCTGATCAGGTGATACCGCGTAAGAATATGTCTGGATTACTGATGGGACCGAGGTTCCTAGGCCAAAGCCACAGCTCCATTGTTATCACAATACACAGGTATTGGATGCTTAATGGTAGGAACCTCACCAAGTCCATCTTATGAACTTGTTCATCCAGACAGCCTCTTTGGCAGCATCGTTGGTAGTGATGTATTCAGCCTTTATCGCTGAGTCTGCTATGGTATCTAGTTTGGAACTCTTCTAACATACCATCCCTCCACTGAGGGTAAAGACAAAACTCGAGACCGTCTTACAGTCATCCTTATCACTCTGGAAGCTCGAATCGGTAAAGGACTCGACATGGAGTTCACCGTTACCTTACAAAAAGAACACTTCTTTAGTCCTTCTCAAGTACTTAAGAATGTTCTTCACAGCTGTCCAGTGATTCTCCTCAGGATGTAAGAGGCATCACCCAAATCCTTCATAGAGAACCTTTGTGATAAGAAGAGCTTGACCAAGTGTAGCATATGAACATCATTTCCTATCAAGAGTATGTCATCCACGTACAATACGAGGAAGACAATCTTACTCTCCACAACCTTCTTGTATATACAAGGTTCATCTATGTTTTTGATGAAGTCAAACTCTTTGACTGCCACATCAAAATAGATGTTCAAACTCCGTGATGCCTGCTTTAATCCGTAAATTGATTTAAGCAGCTTGCACACCTTTCCGCTGCTCCCACTGTCTACAAAGCCCTTTGGCAGTGTCATGTACACGCTCTCTTCTAAATCACCATTTAGATATGCGGTCTTGACGTCCATCTGCCAGATTTCGTAGTTAGGGTATGCAGCGATGGCAAGTAGGATCCGGATGGAATTAAGCATAGCTACTGGAGAAAAGGTTTCATCATAATCCACACCTGGTCGTTGAAGAAAACCTTTTGCTATAAGTCTAGCTTTGAAAGTCTCAACTTTTCCATCTACACCAATTATCTTCTCAAGATCCACTCGCTCCTGATGGGTTTTACCCCTTCAGAGCAATTTCTAAAGTCCATACTTTGTTGGTGTACATGGATTCTATCTCAGATCGCATTGCATCCAGCCATTTCACAGAGTCCCTACTCGTGACAGCCTGCTCGAAACTAATTGGGTCATCATCTTCCATGATGCAATCCTTGGTCCCACCGTCAATAAGAAACCGTAGTATCTCTCAGGTGGATGAGGAACCCTACTAGATATGCAGAGTGGCTGAGATTCGTTGGGGACTATTGAATCCTCCGGCTCTATTAAATCATCAGTTGTAGTTTGTGTAGCTGGAACTTCTTCCAGTTCTACCTCATGACCACTAATTTCTTTCATAAGAAATTCCTTTTCTAAAAAGGTGGCATTTCGAGAAACAAACACCTTTTGTTTCTCAGTGTGGTAGAAGATATACCTTCGCAAATGCTTGGGATATCCTACAAACTTGCACAGAACTGACCTTGCCTCATGCCTGTCTGGATTTTGCTTTTTAACATAGGCCGGACAACCCCATATCTTAACTCGTTTAAGAGATGGTCTCTTCCCATTCCATATCTCATATGGAGTGGTAGGCACTGATTTGGTTGGAATTTTATTCAATAGGTATGCGGCTGTCTCAAGCGCATAACCCCAAAAGGAAATAGGCAACTCAGCGGTACTCATCATAGAGCGAACCATATCTAATAGGGTGCGATTTCTCCGCTCTGATACTCCATTGTGCTATGGTGTACACGGAGGAGTAAGCTGAGAGAGAATCCCATTCTCTTTTAAATAATCCAGGAACTCGGTGCTCAAGTATTCTCTTCCTCGATCAAATCGAAGGATTTTAATACTTCTACCCGTTTGGTTCTCTACTTCGCACTTGTATTTCTTGAATTTCTCAAAAGCTTCAGACTTGTGTTTCAATAGGAACACATGTCCGAATCTTGAGAGATCATCGGTGAATGTGATAAAGTACGAGGAACCATTCCTGGCATGTGTAGATATGGGATCACATACATCACTATGTATCAGTCCCAAGAGTTCAATAGTTCTTTCTCCATATCCAGAAAACGGAGTTTTGGTCATTTTGCCTTTGAGACATGACTGGCAAGTTTCATAAGATGTAAATTCGAACGGGTTCAAATATTCATCTTTATGTAACTTAGCTAGTCTTGTCGCATTGATATGACCTAGCCTACAGTGCCACAAGAAGGCTTCGTTCATTTCTGAACTTTTCCTCTTGTGTGTGTTCTGTATGTTAAGAACCGTATTTTGATTTAGAACATATAAACCGTTACATAACGTACCAAACCCAATCAATATTTGATTTAGGAAAATATTCATAACATTATTCTCTACTACAAGGTTATATCCTTCTTTATCTAATAAAGAAATTGATATTAAATTGCATATCATAGATGGTACATAATAACAGTCGTTCAAGATCAATGTATTCCCATTTGGCAATACAAGGTGATATTCACCAACGGTTTTGGCTGTAACACTTGCACCATTCCTTACTTTTAGAGAATGATCACATTTTCCCAGTTCGCTACCTTTCTTTAGCCCATGTAACATATTACATATGTGGGATCCTGATCCGGTATCTAATACTCAGGATGTAGAGTGTATTGAGAAACAGTTCTCGGTAACGAACACACCCGAAGAAGATGCATCGACATGCACATTCCTCGTTCGGGTTATATGGGAATCCGGATATTCCCTTATTTCCTGCTCAGACTTATAACAATTATAAGATAGAACGGAACCAACGTTCCCCAGCTCAGTATAACAAGCGGGTTCGGTCAATACATCCATATTATTATCTTGATTAAAGCATGTCATGGTCGCTACTAGGAGAGAGAAGAAAACACTCCGTGCGCTCTTGCAAGATTAGATTGGTTATTATTTTATCTAATCAAGATGGCTCCCACCGTTTTTATCAAATCTTCCTTCAAACCCTAAAAGGTAAGACTAGCCGGAATTAATTACACGCTACAAGTTCGCCAATCATTCAGCCAGGCAGGTATTGATACTCCGAGGGAGTCTCGCCATACTTTTGCATGGAACTAATTAAATAACCTCGTTTCCGTAGGGGCATGATCCCGTTAACACCTTTCTTAGACACCTACTTGATCAGCTAATTGTAAAATGCAAAACTCTTTCAGGAGTAACTCTTACTCGTAGTGGGTATCAGGGTCCAACTATCTCATAGAAGGTATGCAATCTCATTGCAAATTTCAACACTTGAAATTCCAAATAATGTTTTTGTCCCTAGTAACTTATGACCTTGGCTATGGTCAACAAATCATAAGCGTTAGCCAAGTTCAACCCGTCATTTCCTGATTGAATTAAACCCATCCGTACGACCCTTGGCTAAGGTCAACAAAGCCATACGATTACTCTAATCCAATCGCATCATATGGTTGCAGATAAGCACTAATTAGCTACTGCACACTACGTCTTGGCTATGGTCAACAAACATAGCACGAATACTAAATAGCACTTATCTGAAATGACGGGGAGCTATGATAGGTTTTTAAGAAAACTTTTAGCGTAATGAACTTGATATCGTCGTAGAATTGAGTGATTTGAAAAGGAGTGGTTTAAGCTCCACTTTTTAAAATCGAAAAGTTTTCAAAACAAACCGAATGGATTGTAGCATTTGCTAGATTTTGCTAAAGAGGCCATTCCCGATGAAAGGATCTCGGCTCTTTCCTCGTCGAATGAGGTACTGGATATTCATAAAGAACACCGCTATGCAAAGCAATAACTAGAGCTACCTTTTGAAAATTTGATTCTACAACATCATTAGGTTTCTTTTCTTTTCCCATCATTTATGCTTCCTAAGCATCACAGATAAAGAAACGAAAATACAACATACGCTTATGCCATCTGCATTCGCCACGGGGTCCCGTCATGCACCGTTATGTTAGTTAACTAATGGCAGAGCAGGGGCAGGACTAGCGCGGATGCAAAACATAAGAAGCGTTTATTATATATCATATATATAATATAAAGCATTCGTCTCACGCAGTTATATGATTTTATCACAGAACATTGCAGCAGAAGTCAACATATGAAATATTGGATATACTAGGAAGTCCGTGTTTTAAATTAAGCCAGTAAAAAACATGGATTCCACGGTTGTGATGAATAGCCAAACACACATCCCAAGACCTCTATGAGAGCAGCAAGCAACCCTACCAATTATAGAGTTAGGAGACCCAGTCTCGATTCCTCGAGATGGCCTCCCACTGGACTCTAGAACCCGGTTACTTGTGCTCCCCGCCTTGGGTCTATCCTAATGCGGAAAAGTAAATAATATCAACAATGGTGAATATGCATATGCAAAGAATATTACATACAAGTTTTTACATGAATATGCAAAAAACCCCGGCTATTCAAACATGACGATCCAATATAACATATCACAACAACACATAACATCACATGTCATCAACGTAAGTAAATATGCGTATCCCAATTGTCATTGATGTACAACAACGAAACCGGCGATACACTTCATATTACACTTACGGTCGCAGAAAAGAAATGAAAACTACAATAGTTAGAATCCGCAACATCCTTAGACATCATAAACCCGAAATATCACACACTTCAGATTTCATGCCTAACTATATAAATTCCTTAGACATCATTAACCCAGAATATCACATATTTCGAATTTCGTGCCTAACATTATAAACCCGGCATTTTAGTCTCAAATTGAAAGCACTTTTTAATATCTAGTCGAGCAATTCAACAAGATTCCTAATGTTTGATCGAATGCTCATCGGAAATATTAGTAGACGGCCGCACCCCCGATACCGTCGACGAAGTGCACTTAGGCGTAACATCGCGGCTGTGAGCACCCAAACGGATGCTTTTGGCTACGGGCTTCTCCTATAGTCACTTGGTCGGGGTGATGGGGCGTGGCTATCGAGTAGTGTTACCCGGCGAGTGTTCGCGTACTATACGAGATTGCGACAAGTTTTGATCCTAATCAAAACCCCGCGGCAACCTATCAAAAGAGACTAAATTGCTAGATTTACAAAGCACTAATTAGTTTTCACAAAACTAATTATTGTGGATTCCAAAAATTGTATCACAAATCACAGATATCTAGACGATATTAAACATTTCGATCGATTTATCAATTACCCAAAATTCCTAGAGACCTCAACACTTGAGTCACACTTACAAATACCCAGAATGTGCCACAAGTACCTTGGATCAGCACAAGAAGGCATGTTCCCTGCCTCACCAACAGCGCCGCGGAACCGCGGCCGTTTGGTCGAGTTGAGCCATCATTTTTCTTGGGGATCCATATAAAACCCTGCACAATTTTCTGCATATTTTTAATTTGAAAAATTCCAACTTTTGAAAATTTTTCTAGAGACTAGGATTTTTGGGTTTCGAAAAGTCGATCGAACATTTTAATTTCGCCTAGACGACTCCTAATGCTCTAGCTTGGCTCTGATACCACTGCTGGGTTCACTTAGCACCCTCGCTAGGTTTCGAAAAGCATCAAGTATGCAATTTCAAAAAATCCAGAGTGCTAAGCAACCCGAACCAAGGATTTAACTAGAGAATTAGGGTTTTTAAAGTATGTAAACAACTTTACATTAAGTGAACAAGGAATACAACCTTTGTAGACTGGTCCTTTACTTCTAAAACTCCGTGTAGTAGTCCCTTAGCTCCAAGTAGTGGTCCCCGAACTCTTCTTAGGCTCCACTAGACGAAAAGAACAAGCTTGCTTAAGAATTTTCGAGGCCGAAGATGATCTACGTCGAATAATCTCTAACTCAAGGTAGCTCTTCACTAATTGAGGAATTAGTGAAGTAAACAACCTATACTAAATGGCTAGTTTGGTATAGATTGATGAAGTAGGAATTTCACTCACTTTATAATTATTTTTCTCTTTTTCTTTTTCACCGCAATCAAAATCAAGGGAAGAAAAATGAGATGAAGAAGAAGATCAAGTGATGAACCATTTCAATCATGGGTGAGAAAATATCACAAATGATATTTGTAGAGCCTTAACCGTGGCTAAAAATAATGGTTGGGTTAATAAATATCTAGAGTAAAACAGAATTAGTGGACTAAGTCAAGCTTTCTACATGCTTCCACAAGCATCCTAAACCATACCAATTTCCACATAATTTTGATTTATCCCTTAATAATTAAATCCCCAAATTATCTTTAATTTGGTATGAGTCTAATACACCCATGTCCAATGTATCATCTAGCATGACACAAAAATAAATACATTAATATATATCTCATATATATTTATATGTATTTGTAGAAAACAAATTCTTAAGTGAGCTAATATTAGTTAATATATATTAATATATCAAATATATAATTATATATTAAATTATTAAATCAACACTTGATTTAATAATCCAGTTTTATCACATACAACCGACTAATATAATTTATATGTATATCAAATATACATACATCAAATTATTGAATCAACACTTGATTCAATATTTCGGTTATATCACATATAACCTATATCGTGAGATTAGAATACTGTATCATATACATGTATTAATCTCCGTCCTACACATATCACATATGTGCCCTACTTCGTTTCGTTTGAGCAAGGAAACCTCTGTGTAGGACTCTAAAGACTCGTCAATACACCAGCAGTAGGTAATGATCATATCAGTTACACACAAGCCGTTAGCGGTACTAGCTGGACGTAACGGCTATCCAGGTATTGAGCGGTCAGAAGATCAACAAGAAAGCTTGTCCATACTCCCATGAATCCAGTAAGTAACACTACCGTAAAGTCCGGTCTCTTCGTCTGATATATCGCATATCGAGTCTGGAGGTGGTAAACGTCATACCCTAATAACTTGATAAGTCATGCCGATGTGGGGCTTATAACGGGTTGAGAAACTACTGATAACACTTACTAGTAAATCTCATCATCAGCCCTGGCCAGGGACTTCCTGTTATAGCCAATCGAGCATAGCGCAACATCAACCTGTTGGCTATAGTGCCCTCAAGGCAATTATCATAGTCGCAGGCAGGTGATTATAATGATTGAGGGAGGACCAATACCGATAGAACAATCTTACTCGAGATGATAGTATACTATCTGGTTTGTCTTTATCATCATGTACAGCATTAGGTGGTATTACATATCATTATTACATGTTGATAGAGCCCATAGGATTCTTGCTTGAATACCAGCATTATGATGGCGATCATATACGTGGGAGATGGGTGATTATAAGCACATCCTTAAATGTCCCTAGTCGTGGGAGTTTCGAGACTGGGCATCGATACTCCAGAGTAGACTAGTGTATACTGATCGAGACCCTGACGAGGGGCGGTGTCCGGTCTCACAAGCCATTGGTGTCAGTTTGTTCACCTAAGATAGTATATAGGTGCTCATTGGGTTATGAGTACACCGGACGGACTCACCGGGAACATGCTAGTTGGTATTATACCTATTGTCAGATAGCAGTTTCTTGGTGACATGTATACAGGTTAGTCTATTGACCTGATATCATCATTTGTCTTGTGTAAGTTCCCACTGTGCTTTGATTACTACCCCACGATGGCTCAAAGGAGTCGTGCAAACAGGTTTTAGTTAGGTACAGTCCCGAGCCACATGGAGGCAGTGAGCGGATCGTCAAGGGATTCGTCTTTACCGGTATTGGGGGTTGATGTCGCGGTGTGCACCGGTGGCCATCACCAGAAATCCTTGGACAAGGTAGTCGAGAATTACTGATTCGGATCAGTAGTTTCTCAGATGGGCTTCATACCGACACTAAATGTCGCATTGTTAGGGGTATGACTTTATCCATCCCCTAGACTTGATATGCGATACTCATAGACGAATGGACCGGACTGTACAGATATTGTCACTGTCAGGCTCAGTAGGGGTTTCTGGATGAGTTTGCTGGTCGGTCTCTCTTTCGCTCAATACCTGGGTAGTCGTTACGTATATCTAGTACCGCTGACGTTTTTATGGTTAAACCTACTGCCAGCGTATTGACGAGTCTTTAGAGTCCCACACGGAGGGTTTCCCTGCTTCAGGAGAAACAATGTAGAGGCCGTATAATTTTATGGCAGGGTTCGATCGCATAGGTGTACTTGTGCACGGATGATATTCGGACGGATAATACTAGTGGTCTTTGGTTTAAGCTGGATCCTATTATTATATTGTTGGATTATTTTTGTCTCATTGTATTCATATTCTTCGGAATACGGATGCGGGTATGTATATACGGATGATGGGTATTCTTGTAATTTCTTACAAGATTACTTTTAGAAGATTACACCTCATTATTGTTTAGACCTTTTTGGATTAAAAGGTTATTGAGGTGTAGGATAAGGTGTTTATTTCACTTTTAGAGGCATGGCTTATTAGTGACCCATGGTTACTATTAAAGCATGCTTAAGGTTTTTGTTTGTTGTGAGATTATGTTGACTTGAGATATTTTTGTTGACTTAATATATTTTGGAGACTTGAGATATTTATTTTGTGATGGCTCCATTATTTCTTATCACTCACACAACAAACAAAACAAGCCATTCTTTTCTCTTTCTTGAGTTGCTATCTCACTCTCATCCTCATGGCATCTTCTTCTTCCTCCACCCAAACCCTCTCATGTGTTGAGAAACCTTGGGTGTCTTGAGACCAATTAATCTTTCATCACTCTCTACTTCTTCTACGGTATCTAGTGTAGCGATCTAGATACCCTAGTTACTTCGGATATGAGGTTGGAGCTCGATTCATAGACTCTCGGATGGATTATCTTCGATGGAGAGAGACCGGAGATCAAGCTTGATAAAGGAGGCCTCTAAGAGCTTAGGAAGGTGATTGAAGATCGAAGGATATGGATCAATTCGGTATAATCATTCTAACCCCTTAATTTAGCTCCTATGCATGTTTTTGTTATCTAGGGCTTATGGGTCGACCGGGTTATCGGGTTGTTCTAGCGCCGGTTTTTGAAATTTTTTGTTCCACAATGGCCACGGTATAATGGCCGGGGCACTTGCATAACCCAACACAACCCCCAAACCGGGAGAGACGAAACCTCTCCTATCGCTCATTCCCTCCATGTGACTCGGGACTATACCCAAAATCCACCTGTTTGCATGCTCTCTTGAGCATGGTAGGAAGGAAATCAAAGCACAGTGGGAATCACACAAGACTTTATGACGATCTCGGGTCTACAGACTAATCTGTACCAGTGTCACCAGAGAACTGCTATTTGATGATAGGTATAATACCATCAGAAGTTCTTGGCGAATCCTGTTCGGTGTACCCATTCTCCAATGAGCACCTGTGTACAATCTTTGATGTTAAACACCAATGGCTGTGGGATCAACTATCACCCCATACAGGGTCAAGAAACGCACACACTAGTCTACTCTGTAATATCGATGCCCTGTCTCGATACTCCCTCGACTAGGAACAATTAAAGGATGTACTTGTGGACTACCCTGGCCCTATTAGTATGATCTGTATCATAGTCCTGATAGTCAAGTCTATATCCTGAGGGCTTTATCAACATGTAACGGAGAGAAAGTATAATGATACAAGAGTACATGTTAAGATAAAGAGTAACCGGATAGTATACTATCATATCGAGTAAGAAAGTCATCTCTATATATGTCCAAGCATCCACTATAATATACAATCATGTACAATAATGGCCTCTAGGGCATACATATAACTAACAGTTCGATTCTAGCGTGTTTCGTTAGCGCCAAGTTTTTAAACGCTAGTTTTTGTTCCGCACCGGCCACGGCAGATAGCCAGGACGCTGACGTAACCCAACAAACTTATCCCCGACCCTTTCAACAGCCGATCAACTTATGCCCGACCCTTTCAACGGACGGTAAACTTATACCCGAACCCCTTAAAGTCTGGTCAACCAACACTCGGCCTTCTCAACGGCCGGTCAACTAAGTCTCGGACCCCTTAAAATCGGATCAACCAAGACCCGACCATCTCAAAGTCCTGTCAACCAAGACGTAGACCCCTTAAAGTTCGATGAACCAAGAAACTCAGACCTCTTAAAGTCCGATCAAGCGAAGCCCAGACCTCTTAAAGTCCGATTTAGAAGCCCGAACCCCTTAAAGTTCGATCAAGTGAAGCCCGGACCCCTATTGGGTCTATCCACGATAGCGAACCGTCCCCCTATGGGGACGACTTAGTAAACCGGCCCTCCCATAGGGCCTGGCTTGGTGTTTTCCGGCCCCCTATCGGGGCCGGCTTGGTGGCTCCAGTTCTCCCTTTGGGACCAGTTTGGGGCAAGTTGGACAAAAAACTATCATGACATGTCTACACTTGTCTTACACACTTTTTTTTACAAATTATCCCCTCCCATTGTCTTGGAAGGAGTAGTTATTAATTTTTTAAATTCAAAGAGGATTTTCCCTCTTTTTTAATTACCATTATGCCACCCCCTTAGCCTATAAAAGGAGGGTGGATGTCATAATTTTCACACATATTCACAACAATTCTCTACTCTAAAAGAGAAAGAGAGAGGCCTTGTACCCATACTCATTCTCAGTCAATAAAGAAAAGGATTTTTTGTTCAATTCTTGCATCGGTTCTTCGCATTCGTTCCAAAAGGTGAGGATGTCGAGATTATTCCCGATAATCCGTAACCTTTGCTTTTAATTTGCAATGGTGTATTTTTTTCTTTTTTCATGCAATCAATGGAACACTATCTTATAGATTGAACTTGTCTATTTAAATAGTAATTGTCACAACTCGGAAATGGCACTTGACCGGCACTTGAATCACGTGAAGTCTGTAGGACCCCACCGTAACCCAAGTAAGCCGAAAACCAGGAATCCAAACCTTTTTAAGAAAATAATGGAGGTGAAGTTTTGAAACAGGGGTATAAATAAAATCAAGTTCTTTATTTTCAAACTATAAGTAAAGCTTGTTTGAAATACAAGCGGCTTTGTACACTAAATTTTGAAAACATTTTTGCCTTTTGAAATTTTTGGCAGCACATAAACATAATAATATTAGAATCCCCAAATGAGAGCTAGCTCTTCGCCAATCAGAGGAAACACAACCACGTAAGTAAGTATACGACGCCCAAGGCGATGATCAAACATAGAAAAGAGTAAAGAAAATCAAACATCAACTCCAATATAAAGAATAATGCAAGTCTTGTCACTAAGTTCAAAGAATATATAACAGGTCTCTAAGTCTACCAAATATACATAGTCTGGTTGATTGAGCTTATGGAGCTTTTAACTAGATTAAAAAAGAATAAAATATACAATGGTGGTTACAATCTGAAATGTAACCCACTTACCAAGAAACCACCCAAAAGAATCAATGTGCCAACATGCCGCTACTGAATCCGAGCGGTCGATCCTGCAAGAAAACTATGGCATAACAGGGGTAAGTTGCCAACTCATGAGTAGAAGACATCATCAGGTAGAAATTGAATGCATAACGATCTACCTAAGTCATATTGTAATTGTAATAATATCATACCGTATGGTATCGAAGGTGAACATGTATATATGTATATATAAGTATAATATCATACTTATGTCAATATGTTATACCATGTCATCCATATCATGTATATATACATATCATACGATGAGTGTCCATCAACGACACTTGAAATCATCATAAAACCCCGAGTATCCAGCATCGATACTCGAAATCATCATAAATCCTGTGTCCAGCATCGACACATAAATCCTCATATCTCAGGCGTCGTCTTATCGGATCGGTCCTTATATCTCAGGCACCGTCTTATCAGATTAGTCCTCATATCCATTTGTTTCATATCATTCCGGTCGGTATCCTTCGGATATCCGCCGAGTCTAATATTGTCACTGGTAGCTAGTGTTTGCCTGCCAGGCTCAATGCCTTTTTATACGATTTTCTTGCCCCCAAGGTACCGTACCAGGTCCATCATGTATCCGCAATCGGTCTCTCTCCTTCTGCCTTGATTTGGATAATAATCATAGCTCAGAACCGAGAAATCTCATGGTGGACGCCGAATAATCATATCAAGAGAAAACCGCATTTTTAAAATATTCACAAGTTTTTAAATAATATCTGCGGTTTCGCAAATCCAGAAATTTTATGAAAGCAAAATCATAAATATAGAATATGGAAATCATGAAAAGATATGTACAGGCACAGAACAATACTGTAATACTTAGCAAGTGTATACATATAAGCGTGTCGTATAGCATGGTAAAGAAAGTACTACAAGAATCTAATATGCTAACAGGTATAGTATAATACGGTAGCATAGCGAGTTCTATCTGTGTACGTGGTATGACAATCACTGATGATGTGTGTGTGAGCATGTGAGTATGTGCACGTGCAACATGTAAATTATTGGTAATGGTGCGAGTATCTTAGTACAGGGCCAAGTAAAGCTAAAGGTATGGATGTAGTATATGTCGAAGTAGTCGAATTGCGAGCGTATGCAGAAATAAGAAATCGAACTGCGAGCGTATGCAGAAATAAGAAATCGAAACGCGAACAAGTATAAAAATACACAACTACGTATGATCCATCCAGTTATAGTTTAAAATATTACGAAACATTGTTTTAGAAAATAGGGGGGCTACGATATTTTTGAAGAAGATACTATTTGAAAAGTTGTAGCGTCCCCTTAAAATTATCATTTAAAAGTTCATAACAATTCATTAGTTTTGAAATTAAGTATGGCTCTAAACATATCACAATATTTACTTTAATGATTTTAAACAAGATTACCTCGAGTCGAAATAAATATCGGCGATCCGTCCTCATCATATCACGTACGGAATATCCATCGTACGATATCATCAAATCAATAGTACGGATCTATAGTCGTGTATATCATCTCATCTAATTTCATCACATATCATCTTGTGTCATCTCATATCGTATCGTATCACATTGACTCATATCATCATATCGACTTATATCGTCATAACGTAAATATCCTTTTATATGTGTGTGTGTAGCTCAATGGCTAAGGAAATAGAACTAGGGATATATCTTTCTACAAGTATACTATTATCGCATCTAATATACATGTGTGTGTATTCTAATTCTATGTTTGCGGGGGTGCTTTACGCCATCCACCCGACTTCCTCCGTAGATATACATCTACTTACCTAATAATCCTCACTCTAGTCAAAGTCGACGGACGCCATGCTCTTCTTCGTCATCTTGAAAGTCCACGCCAGTGTACCTATAATCGAAATCATAACTGAAATCACATAAAAACTCGATTCGAAATTAAAATCACGAGCGAAGCGCACATAGGTTAGAACCTATGGTCAACGCATGCTAAAACAACTAAATAATCCCGGATGTCGACGTACGAACATCAAACGCCGAGTCAAAACACAACTATCAAAAACCAAGTTTTCAAATATTGCAAATCATTGACAGAAATCAAGTAAAACAACTTCAGATTTTGTTTCATGTGATCTGGGACTTTTTATCATATAGGGTAGTCTTAATTATCTAGTGATTGAGCTATAGGACAAAAACCACACTCTAACTCCAAACTATACTTGACATTTGCGGCCATATTGAATAAAATTGCGGCCTAGAATGGGAATTGGGGGCTTGGGCTTCTACGGCGGCTTTCTACCGGTCTATACATCTCTTTGTATCCTCTAATTAATTTTCAGAGTTTCCAAGTTATCCCAGATTCCATTTGATCCTTAAATCTCAATAAAAAACTGATATCGGAAAATTCAAAATTCATCTTGACCGGGAATTCTATCACTACTAGGCCAGTAATCACACTCTAAACCCTCTACTACACTACTACTATAAGTTCTACTCACTACTACTTGCTAAATCTCACCTTAGAATTTTCAAGACCTGCAAACATGCATATTAGGCTCCAAAACCAACTCTAACTAGTTTGTGAGGTTAGGAAATCTAAAGACTTGAAGAAAGGTGAGAGTTTTATCTCAAGAAGCAACTCAAAAAAATTCCAAGATGGCCAAAGGAGCTCAAAACGAAAACTTGATCCCACCATGATTCTTAGGGTGAGATTAGGAGCATTTTTTGTGAAGGGGTCATGGGGTTTTGAGTTGATTTGGGAGGTGTTTTGTGATGGTAGTAGTGGGAGGTGGAGGTGGAAAAGATGAGGATAAGAGGAAATGAAGAAAATGAAATGAGATGAAGGGAGGAAATGAAGAAAAGAAATGGTTAAAGTTGTAGCCATGGCTCCCCCTTCTCTCTTTCGCACTCTTTTTCATTCGCATATTTATGTGTTTCCTTGTCCCCCTCCATTTTCATTCTCTTTTCTCTCTCTTTAAAACAATTAAAAACCATTTTTAAAAAGCCCAAATCAAATAAATGCTTTCATAAATGATATTTCATTTTTAAATTCCAATTATATTCCAAAAATATAGGTATATAATTATACCATTCTACTAAAATTCAAATCTATATTTGTATAATACTCGTGAAATTTATTATTTTATTATTTAAATTCCAAAATAATATTTTCTATTTTCTGAAATGTACAATCTTCACCCCTTAAATAAATTCGGTCCACGAATTTAAATTTAAACCCCTAAATCTTAAAACATTTCAGTAAATCAATTAAAACAATGGGGCTCCAAAATCACGGATAAGCTAGAAATATCATAGCGCAACACGTGCGCATAAAAACGAGTACAAAACTCAATAATCAAAACTCCGACAATGTCATGCAAATCATACGAATTATAATAAAAAATGCAAGTTGCGAAATCTTCTGTTTAAATCAAGCATAATAAAATTAAGGCTACAGTATGTGTATAGTACGCATCAAGTAAAATAATTTAAGTAACTGTAAATGTATGTATGAAAAATCCTTTTTGAATCTCCATGTGATGCGTATATCATGGTATAAGTAGCAGACGTTCATTTTGTAAAGAAATACACATACACGTTTGCTTAAGATATGTGTCCCGCCCTTTTTTTTGAAAATGATTTAGAAGAGTTTTCTTTTTGTAAAGTTTTGTGTCGCTCATAGACACGTAGTAAAATAATGAGACTATAGCTCCTTTAAAAACCTTTTCAGTAAATATCGACGCATGTGAAAACACTTAGGTACTGTCCTCAAACCAGTCCTAATTTGCTAGTATACAACATCGTAAATATCATAAAACGCGATACTCGAAAAGAAATCAATCCCAATAGGTGTACATGAAAACCAACTACGTGCGTCTGGTGTGCACGAAAATCGAAGTCAAATCCAAGTGCCATGAATGTGCACGAAAACGAAAACTGAGTGCAACAGATATGCACAAAAGTATCTATTCAGTGTAGAAGGTGTGCATGAAAGCATATGTCATGTGCATCGGGTGTGTACGAAAACAACATCAAGTGCATCTAGTGTGCACAAAAATCTCAATCGAGTGCAACTGGTGTGCATGAAAGCATAAATCTAGTGCAACTGGCGTGCACAAAAACCATATCAATGTATCGAAAGCGCATGTAAACAATATCGAGTGCACGAGTCAAACTCAGGTGAATACAATATGCACGAAATCAAAATCAAGTATATCGGAATACATGAAATCATCAATATGTGCAACAGCGTGCATAAAACAATACCATGTGCAATGGATATGCACAAAAACATAAATCAAGTATAATTGATGTATAAAACCATAAATCGAGTGCAATTGCCGTGCACAAAGAAAATATCTAACAGCTGCAGCTACGATGCACAAAATATCAATCGTGAAACTAAATTATCAAAACAAAAAAGTCCAAACGACCAAAGCGTGATACTAGAATCAACAAATCACAAATAAAAAACAAATGACATTGATGTACATCTCCTTCAATATCGAAAGGTGCCGGTCCACCCGGAGTTGGCAGAGCAAGAATTCCCACTTGCTTTCTGCCCATGGTCTGACGTCCTAAGCTTTTAGGTCCTTGTTCTCTTTGTGGATCACCAAATCCACGGCTTCTCGGCTCAACAGTCTGGTAAGAAGTAGCAATGGAAACGGTCCTGTTTTGATGCCTTTCTGAACATTTCCTGGCCAATTAACCTGGCCATTCGTAACGTAGCATGTCAACGATGGTGGCCTTTGGCCTTCTAAATACGTGCCATACAACCAATTCTGGGTCCAAATCTTTTTCGTCGTAGTATCCCGAAAAGTACCCTCCACGGCCTCTTCCGATCTCATCTTTGTTGGACTGCTTGTAAACTACCACTCTTAATTGAATCCGTTTTCGTTCCGGAGTAGCTAAAATTTCACCACGAGTTTCATTTGGAAATGTGGCCGTATCTAACGCCTCTGTGTACTTATCAAATCTCTGGCATCAACGGAGAGGAACGACTCATCAAGACCTTGCACGAATTTATTAATCCACTTTTCTTCATTATTGTCTAAATTAGAATCATATTTTGATAGCCGCATAGACTGCAATTCATCCTCCATTACGGTCATACCCGGAGTCTTACGCAAGACTCGTAACTACGAACTCAGGAATCTCCACACTCTGTGGAAGACATCTAGCAAAATTCGCCCTAGAGAACTTGTCCAATCCTTCGGAGGAATATGCGTTGCTCATCCTCTCTCGATCAACTCACGCCTGAGCAAGACCCTTAAACTGAAATTAGCCAACTCGACCGATCTCGCATCGGAGCATCCAAACGAACGAAATATTGTAGTCGCTTTATCCAAAATGACCAGGGATCCTCTGTCACATCCCTGGAGGAAAACCCATGTTGCTTTGGTTTCATGAACTATAGAAGTGATCTCTCGTCAATCTCAGTAACAGCTGGTACATCTGTTTACATGGTAGACAACACAACGATCTCTGGAGTAGGTTGTACGTCAACAGTCCTCTCGATCTGACTGACCTCAACCAATGGCCCGATCATCTGATGCAGATCCAGAACATTCGTCTCGAATGAGAAATCCTAGCATAAAAGGAGTAATCAATCTGTTCATGTGTCACCGGGATAATACCCTGGTCAGTCCTCGTCCCTGATGAGCTCGCTTTTATCGCATCTCTAGCTGCAGCCCTCTCAGCTCGCGCAGCCATGGTGACAGGAACCGTAAACAAATATCAATGAGGATAGATCATAAGAACGAATAGAAATATAGATCTCAAGATATGTACATTCTAAGTTTACTTAAGTAGAGTATCGTATCATAAGTATGCCGCGGAACATACGTACGGTATGTTACTCTACTTGAGTTACCTACTCCATCAACCAAGGTCACCTTACGTAATGAAAGTTCGGGTCTAATACCTCTTAGGTCAAGTCTAAGTTCCGTTAGGTCAAGCCTAGGTTCCGAAATATACGCCCTAGACTCCGCATAGTCAAACAAAGACTCAAACAAAAGTAAAACCTAACACTCCGATACCAACTTTCTCACGACCCGGAGTTGGCACGTGATCGGCACTTGAATCACGTGAAACCTAGAGGACCCCACCGTAACCCAAGTAAGCCGAAAACCAGGAATCTAAAACATTTTAAGAAAATAATGGAGGTGAAGTTTTGAAATAGGGGTATAAATGAAATCAAGTTCTTTATTTTCAAAGTATAAGTAAAGTTCGTTTGAAATACAAGGGGATTTGTATGCTAAAGTTTGAAAACATTTTTGCCCTTTGAAATTTTTGGCGGCACCTCCTTTGTAAATTTTGATCAAAACCGGTACATAAACATAATAATATTGGCATCCCTAAGCGGGAGATAGCTCTTCGCCAATCGGTGGAAAGACAACCACGCAAGTATACGACGCCCAAGGTGAAGATCAAACACAGAAAAGAGTAAAGAAAACCAAACATTATCAACTCCAATATAAAGAATAATACAAGTATCGTCACTAAGTCCAAAGAATATACAACTGGTCTCTAAGTCTACCAAATATACATAGTCTGGTTGATGGAGCTTATAGAGCTTTTAACTAGATTATAAAAGAATAAAATATACAATGGTGGTTATGATCTGAACTGTAACTCACCTACCAAGCAACCACCCAAAAGAAGCAATGTACTAACATGCTGCTACTAAATCCGAGCGGTCGATCCTGCAAGAAAATTATGACACAATGGGGGTGAGTTGTCAACTCATGAGTAGAAGACATCATCAGGTAGAAATCGAATGCAAAGTGATCTATCTAGGTCATACTGTAATAGTAATAATATCATACCGTATGGTATCGAAGGTGAACGTGTATATATGTATATATAAGTATAATATCGTGGCTGTGTCAATATGTGATACCATGTCATCCATATTATGTATATATACATATCATCCGATGAGGGTCCATCAATGACACTTGAAATCATCATAAAATTCTGAGAGTCCAGTATTGACACTTGAAATCATTATAAATCCCGCGTCCAGTATCGACACATAAATCTTCATATCTCAGGCGCCATCTCATCGGATCGACCCTCATATCTCAGGCACTATCTCATCAAATCGGTCATCATATCCATTTGTCTCATATCACTCCGTTCAGTATTCTCCAGATATCCGCCGAGTCCAGTACTGTCACCGGTAGCTAGTGTTCTCATGCCAAGCTCAATGCCTTTCTATACGATCTTCTTTTCCTGGGGTACCGTACCGGGTCCACTATATATCCACAACCGGTCACTCTCCCCCTGCCTCGATTCAGATAATAATCATTGCTCAGAACCGAGAAATCTTATGGTGGACGCCGAAATATCATATCAAGAGAAAACCGCGTTTTTTAAACATTCATAAGTTTTTAAATAATATCTGCGGTTTCTCAAATTCAGAAATCTCATGAAAGCGAAATCATAAATATAGAATATGGCAATCATGAAAAGATATGTACAGGCACAGAACAATACTGTAATGTTTAGAAAATGTGTTCATATAAGCGTGTCGTATAGCATGGTAAAGAAAGTACTACTAGAATCTAACATGCTAACAGGTATAGTATGATACGGTAGTATAGCGAATTCTATCTGTGTACGTGGCATGGTAATTACCAATGATGTGTGTGTGAGCATGCGAGTATGTGCACGTGCAACATGTAAATTTTCGGTAATGGTGCGAGTGTCCTAGTATAAGGTCAAGTATAGCTAAAGGTATGAACGCAATATATGTCGTAAGTAGTCGAATTGCAAGCGTATGCAAAAATAAGAAATTGAAATGCGAGCATATACAGAAATAAGAAATCGAAACACAAACAAGTATAAAAATACGCAATTATGTATGAGCCATACAGTTATAGTTTAAAATAGTATGAAACAATGTTTTAGAAAATAGGGGCTACGACATTTTTGAAGAAAATACCATTTTAAAAGTTATAGCGTCCCTTTGAAGTTATCATTTAAAAATTCGTAACGATTTATTAGTTTTGAAAATAGGTATGACTCTAAACATATCACAATATCTACTTTAATGATTTTAAACAAGATTTCCTCAAGTCGAAATAAATATCGGCGATAAATCCTCATCATATCACGTACGAAAATCCATCGTACGATATTATCAAATCAATATTACGGATCTATAGTCGCGTACATCATCTCATCTCATCTCATCACAGATCATCTCGTGTCATCTCGTATCATATTATATCACATCGCCTCATATCATCATATCGTATCATATCGACTCGTATCATCATAACGTAAATATCATTATATGTGTATGTGTGTGTGTGTGTGTGTAGTTCAATGGCTAAGGAAATAGAACTAGGGATATATCTTTCTGCAAGTATACTATTACGCATATAATATTCTAGAACTATATTAGCCAAGTATACATATCTAATATACATGTGTGTGTGTGTGTGTGTATAATATAATTCTACGGTTGCGGGGGTGCTATACGCCATCCACCCGACTTCCCCCGTATATATACATCTACTCACCTAATAATTCTCGCTCTAGTCGAAGTCTTCGGACATATTTCTCTTCTTCGTCGTCTCGGAAGTCCATGCGAGTGTACCTACAATCGAAATCATAACCGAAATCACATACTAACTCGATTCGAAATTGAAATCATGAGTGAAGCGCACTTAGGTTAGAACCTATGGTCAACGCGTGCTAAAACTACTAAATACTCCCCGACGTCGACGTACGAACGTCAAACGACCGAGTCAAAACACAAATATCAAAAACCAAGTTTTCAAATATCGCAAATCATTGATAGAAATCAAGTAAAATAACTCTAGATTTTGTTTCAAGTGATATGGGACTTTTTAGCATATAGGACAGTCTTAGTTATCTAGTGATTGGGCTACAGGACAAAAACCACACCCTAACTCCAAACTAGACCCAACATTTGCGGCTATATTGAATAAAATTGCGGCCTGGAATAGGAATTGGGGGCTTGGGCTTCTACAGTGGCTTTCTACCGGTCTATATATCTTTCTATAATCTTTAATTAATTTTCAGTGTTCCCAAATTATCCCAGATTCCATTTGATCCTCAAATCTCATTGAAAAACTGATATCGGAAAATTCTAAACTCTTCTTGACCAGGGATTCTATCACTACTAGGCTAGTAATCATACGCTAAACTCTCTACTACACTACCACTACAAGTTCTACTCACTACTACTCACTAAATCCCACCTTAGAATTTTCAAGACTTGCAAACATGCACATTATGCTCTAAAACTAACTCTAACTAGTTTGTGAGGTTAGAAAATCTAAATACTTGAAGAAAGGTGAGAGTTTTACCTCAAAAAGCAACTCAAGAAAATTCCAAGATAGCCAAAAGTGCTCAAAACGAAAACTTGATCCCACTATGTTGCTTAGGGTGAGATTAGGAGCAATTTTTGTGAAGGAGTTACGGGGTTTTGAGTTGATTTTAGGGGTGTTTTGTGGTAGTAGAAGTGGGAGGTGGAGGTGGAAAAGATGAGGAGAAGAGGAGATGAAGAAAATGAAATGAGATGAAGGGAGAAAATGAAGAAAAGAAATGGTTAAAGTTGTAGCCATGACTCCCCCCTCTCTTTCTCACTCTCTCTCATGCCCATACTTATGTGTTTCCTTATCCCCCTCCATTTTCATTATTTTTCTCTCTCTCTTTAAAACAATTAAAAACCATTGTTAAAAGATGAATACTCTTTTAATATCGCTTTCATTTATATTTTATATATTTCTTTTCTTAATCGGGGGTATTTTTTAAAAGATGTAATTAACAAAACAAACTTGTAAAAATATTGTTTACTTGTTGTTTTGGAAGTGCATAACCCAACCTTCCTATTTTTCTTTGTTTAACATATAAAAATATGGTTTTATGCAATTTTACTAATAGCCCCACTCTATTATAGAGATTGGCTAGTTACTTATCATAGCTCTACTTTATCGGTTAACACCGTTAAAAATTGGTGTTTTGTTGCATTTTTACTATTATCGCTTCTTTCTTTAGTTTTATTTTGATTGTATTATGGACATGAGTTGATTGATTTAATACTGAATAAAGAGAACCGTCATTCTGGTTCTGTATTTTTCGAGTATTGAGTTAATTGTATTCATTCCATATAACCTTCATTTAAAATTAAAGAAGACTAAGGTCTTGATTTGTTTGGATCATTACCGAATAAGAGAATATTATTCTACATTTCAAGTAATGGCTCAAACACATTCAAACTACACTAACAAAACACGACTACACGACGAATTGGGCAAACAGTCGGGTTCGCCGCCGTGAAACAGACATCTATCGATCCACCAAACTAGCAACAAATAATCATCAGACTTGATTCATACCATATCATATATGTATGATCCCACCTCTCTTACATATGGCATCCGGGACATCCCTATCTTCCTCACTAGATGGACACATTGTGGAAGAGAGTCGAAGTGGTCGACGATAAGGGTACTCACCAACCAACCCCTCCATTATGAATCATTTCAGAATCATCTCGATGCACATCTTTCGAGATGGCCTAAGCGGCCAGCTTCTACGTCCCACTCTATCATGAGGATTTTCTGCAACATCAAGATTTTTCACATCGAATTCTAACCCGAACTGATGACTCAGCTCCCTGATCTGTAGCATACTCTTATTCAGTACAACCATGATGAAAGTATGCATGAATACATTAGAAAAATTCTCATTGCCATCCCCTTCTTTTGGACATATCCTTTGGCCACTAGCTTGACCTATATTGTCCACATCTTTTCTTTCGAAATAGCCACACGTAATTTATAGCCCTCATCTATTGTGATATATCCGTTGATCTTCACGTCCGTACAACATGGCGCCTGTGATCATCGACGCGCTATATCCTTTTCTTGGGTTTCATGAATTTGGTGATGATCATTTGCCTTTGGGCTCCCAGTCCACCGAAGCATTCTCTGGCTATGTAGATGTATCAATATCCCCATCCTGTCTTCGAGGATCATGTAACTCCACCTTAATTGAAGTCTTCTTGCACACCTTGACTCCATCATAATTGAAGTCTCTTACGATGCTGTAACTTAGGCTCCAATTTAATTCGTATAAACACGTGAATAAGTAGGGCACCTAAACACTCTCCGCGAACCATAACGTACAGACTCTCCAATCCATATCATCTCTGAGATCTGGAAATATATGGCTATATACAACGATCAATCACCAAGTGACACGCATGATTAACTGCTCCTGCCCTAAACTCTAACAATTCGAATTGCTCTTTCATAATATGAGCCCTTTGTAGTGTGTCCCTATCATGCGCTTCTATCACTCCCACCTTGTTGTGGCCTATAACAACCCCAAACTTTCTGTACAATTTTTTCAAAATTACAGAAAGGGGTATTTTTGCCTGAGCACAAGTTATAAGTTTGTTTTGCTTTTTAATAGCAAGAAGGAGCTTGTAGCTCATTGGTAAGACCTTACACTGCTGAACTAAAGCACCAGAGTTCAAATCCCATCCCCCACATTATTTTTTAATATTGTTTTATTTTGAATTTTTAGAAGTCCAAGGGTCTACACGTGCATAACTCATAAAAAACCCACTACACATATAAAACAAACTGACCCAGAGGCTACACCAAGCGACGAGAGATACGTGGCAGAGAGCCCCGGCCCGACTCGGTCGACTTGGCCCGCCGCCGCCGGCCGAACTCGGTCGGACCGCTAAGTTGCCTTCATGAAAGTTCTGCCTTTTTTTATTCTAATAACCCCTGTATACTTTAATTTCTCTGCACAGTAATAGAGACATTAAAAACCCTCATTAACCTATTTTTTAATACAATTTTTATTACATTTTCAATACAACATTTCACCTACCCTAAACCCTAGCATTACCCTATAAGTACCACCCCTAAACACACCCTCCTCACTCCAAATTTCTGTCCAAAACTCTTAAGAAAATCCTTAGAACTTTTGTGTACAAGTAGAGTTAGCGAATCTTCCGGCGACGACCCTAGGACCTCGCGGCGACAAAACGACGCACCCGCACCTCCTACCAATTCCTCTCCCTTTTCTCTTGAATCCAAACCCATAAGTCCCACCTTTCTCTTCTGTTCTTTATTCTTAAAACTTCTTTTACTAAAACCCGACGGAAGCGGAGTTAAATCCGACTTCCGATTCGGTTTTCTTTATAAAGTTCAATTTTCCTTAACACAACCATATTAAACTCATACATCTTGACTATTAATCATTAACAAAACATGTTGAACAAGTTTCATAGCAAAACATTTCATCTTGTAACTTTTATCGCTCTTTTTCACTAAAATACCATGTACTTTAAAACATCATTAATCTTGCTATACCTTTAATTAGATCACGAGGTAATGACTTACCTCCTCACAACACTCATATTCAACATGGCACAATACCTTTCGGGAATATAGAATACGGGAAAACGAAACTTTACATATAAATACCACTAGCTATTAAAACCGTTTTCTATAAGATAAAGTATTTTTTATAAATTTTTGCAAAGCGCCGCTACAACCCATTTTGGGGAACCCGACTGGGATGATGCGGATTATCGCACATCCCTGAGCTTAGTAGTGCGAGATGCAGACCTCCGCAAGGAGCATCCGGTCTCGAGAGATCTAAAATACAAATATCTTAAGAAAATGAGATTTCTAGAAAATAATAAATTAAAATTATATATATATATATATATATCATCAAAATATCTATTTTTAATATATTATAAATATTTCAATTTTTCTAAATCATAAGAATCACTTTATATAAAATTACCATGAAATTCCATAAAAGTCCAATACTTTACAATTAAATACCATGTATTATGAAAAATAGGTTTATTCACTAGAAATGTCATAAATATAAAACCTACAACTATGAAAACTTTAAAAATGATAATTAAATACTTTGGGGTGTATTTTTAAAAGTATACAAAATTATTTTTACATAAAACCCTCTCAAGTTTTATAAATTACAATAAGGACCCTAGTAAATATAGGTTTAAGCGGGACCAATCTCTTGAGCTTCAGGGAGCCGGAGAAGTGGGTGCTTGCCTATTTAAGGTAGACAACTTAAGAATGGTGTTATCAACATGGTAAGCGTCTTTGAAAAAGACATAAATCCTGCCGCCCATGTGCAGCGGTTACCGATAATATCAAAACCTAATTCAGGACTTCAATTTCTTTTCTAATTGTTCTGACTCAGACTGAGTCTCATTACAATAATCTGACTTGAATATGATTCAAATACAATCTACAATATTACAATTCAACATGAATCCATGAATGCGTATATTCTATATATTCAATCCATATTGACTGAACCGAATCATGGATATATTCCATTTACATGATTCTCCAGTTACATCCATGATTCTCCAGTTACATCCATTTACTGATATCATGGTTTCGGCAAGTCATCCAATTATACAATCTATATTATAAGATAATCCACGTTGCAATACAATACAAACAATACAATCAAGAAATCGCGGGGTTTAAGGGTTAGATTGGTACGGAATGTGTTAGAAGTGGCACGAGACTGCAAGATTTAAGACACCTAATCTGAATACCACGCCGTTGTTCCGGGCTTTCTAACGGAGCCTTGTACTTCCATTTGTCTCTAGTTTCTGGCATATAGAGACTCCTCTCGTATACACTGGCATCCTTCTGTACCAAGCTATAAACAACAACGTTAACACTAAATACAACATTATAAAATATAATACAAATTTAAAACTTACACACACTCTCTCTTTCTGTCTTTTCTACTTCTTCCTTATCTTTTGGACTTATCGAGCGATTTGTTCGTTGACGACATTCCCTTTCTTTCTTCTTTGAATGTCGTTAGGTGTTTCGGACCTTCCAGAGATCGACCCTAGCACTGAAGACTTGGACCAGTTTATTGAAGATCCCGAGCTGTAGTTACACTTGTACATTTCCTTTACAATCTGTATTTTCCATTCCTGTTATGCCGCTGTTTAGGCATTGCTTTTATTCAGATGTATTTACTTTCCATGCATTGTACAAAAGAATGTTAATAAATAAAGTTGCTGTTTCATTACATTTGTCTCTTGTGTATATTTCTTTTATATTGCTTAGTTATGCTTAGCGTATTTACTTCTGAGTAAATACGTAGCGGCCTCATCGCGTCCTCTGCCCGTACACTGGGAAGCGGGGCGTGACATGGCCTCCTTGGCACTATAAAACCCTGATTTTGGTAGAAATTTATGAAGCTTTAGAAGAATGCTTCCGCTGTTTTGCATCACCGCTTTCTGCTGCAAGCCTTCATCCTCAAATCCGATAGGATCGAACACCCTCAATTGTGTAATACAAGATTCGGTCAACAAACGTCTCTGCTGGTGTTTACAGCTGAAACTAGAGACGAACTGGGAGAGAACGTCTTGCCAGAATTTTGGGACAGATGCTATTTGGAACATATCCATCCACCTCTCCGAAGATGACAAGTTGATTTATGGAACCGTATATCGGAGATTTGGACAGATGCGACCGATATAGCGTGACTTTATCAGATTCACCCTCATTTATAAGGGTTTTTTGATTGTGAGGATGCTCTTTCCTGTAGGCGCAAGCCCCTGCAGTTAATTACATTATCGAGCTGCGATAACAATTTTCTCCTGCTCCAGGCAAATCATTTCGTGTCGTATTATATTTGGTTTATTTTGGGGTTGCTCGTGGATTGTATACGGAGACTAATTTTTGTCATTGTCCGTAGGTCACGAATTAGTCCAAATCCGTATATTTGGGTTTGAACCTAAGTTGTATGTTCCATCAGTTCAGGGGATATTTTGTTTTAATTAAGGAACGTTAATCTAATTTTAGATTAAGATCAACTTAAATATACGAGCATATGGGCACAATTTATTTTAACTAAGGATATGTTAGTTTTATATAAGACTAAGATCAACTTAGAAACATGGTTAAAGATCATTAAATTTTGTTAAGATTCATCAACAGAGAATATGGGCTCGGCTGTAAGGAAAAATAAGGGTTCAAGAGAATTTCAGAGACTTAACCAATTTTGGGCTCAGTCTTAGGCTTTTTCATCATCTGGCAGTCCTAAGCATTTAGTCTTTTGACTATAGATATAATATCCAATTTCTGCTATGGCGCTCTGTTTATCACCGAAGACTGGACTGAGACGCTGGGATGTTTAGCCTGAATTTGGGGGCAGATTCTATTTGGACATATCCATCCACCTCTCCGAAGATACCATATTGATTTATGGCACAGTATATCAGAGCTTTGGATAGACGCGACCATTGTAGCAGATTTTATCAGATTTCCCCTCATTTGTGAGGGTTTTTTGATTGTGGGGACGCTTTTCCCTATAGGCGCAAACCCTTGTAGTTAATTACGTTATCGCGTTACGGTAATCACTTTCTCCTTCTCCAGTAGTTCACTTCGTGTCGTGTGTTATTTTGTTTATTTTGGTTGCTCGTGGATTGTATACGGAGACTAGTTTATGTCATCGCTCGTAGGGCGTAGATTAGTCCAAATCCGTATATTTTAGGTTTGGGTTTGAACTTAGGTTATGTATTCCTTTAGTTCAAAAATATTTTGTTTCATTTAAGGACCGTTAATCTAATTTGTGATTAAGATCGACTTAAACATATGAGTATTTAGGCTCAGTTTATTTTAACTAAGGATACATTAGTCTTATTTAAGACTAACATCAACTTCGCAATATTTTAAGGATCGTCAAATTTTAGTTGAGATCCAACAACACAGCATTTGGGCTCAGCTGCAAGAAATTTCAGAGACTTAGCCAATTTGGGCTTGGTCTACTCGGTCTTGGGCTTTTCCTTTATTTATTCAGAAGTGCTAAGCACTTATTTGTGGATCTGGCGCTCACGTGGGAGGCACATAAGGTGTTCAGACATGAGCGTTGCCCAATCAGTGCTAAGAACTTAGTCATTTTGACCGGATATAGAGTGCTAAGCACTTGGTATGACACTCACATAGGAAACACGTGAGGCACTGAGACATGGATGCTGCTTAGTCAGTGCTAAGCACTTAGTCATTTTGATTGAATTTATAGTGCTCAGCACTTTATACAGCACTCTCGTGTGAGGCGCTCAGTCTTCTATTTTGAGCGCCCACGTGGGAAGCACGTGAAGCGCCGAGCCTTTTGTTTTGGGCGCTTCATGCGCGAAGCTCGTGAGGCACCAGGTCTTTTTTTTGGGCGCTCACGTGGGAAGCACATGAGGCGCTGAGTTCTATTTAAGCGAATCTTTTGGGTGCTCACGTGTGTTTCACGTGAGTCGCCAAGTCCTTTTCTTTTTAGAGATTGAATCTCTATTAGTGGCATCTTGGCCATTAATGATCACCAAGATCTATGTTTTTGAAGATCCGGGAACTTTTTATTTGAGAACTAAGTTATTTTTTTTGTAAGAAGTAAGTTCTTTCATGTAGGGTTAAACCCTGTTTGCAGAGGAATTAAATTCCCAAAACCATAAGTTCTTTTCTTTCTCTTTTCTTTTAATCTAGTTCTTTCCTCTGGATTTTGAGTTTGAAGAATAAAATCTCCCCGATGAGAACTAAATTCTTAACTTGTGGGGTGATTTGCTTTGCAAATCTCAGATCAGAGGAAGAACTAAGTTCTTTTTATGCAGGGTTAAACACTCGTTTTCTTTATGCTAGGCAAAGGAGATATATTTTATCTCTGTTTTTTCTTTACCTAGGGTTTGAAAGTGTAAGAAGATCTTCTTTGAAGGAGAATTGAACTCTCAGTTGCAGTTTCTATTTTTTTGTTTGCAGAAGCTTATGAGGGGTTCTCTCTCCTTCCTTCCTCTTGAGACTTGAAGTCTCGAATTCTTTATATAGGAGAGGAAGTTTGTTAATTAATTTGAGAAAATCTCTCATTTGAGAAATACCGATAGATTTAATTGGCCTCAAAGATTATATGGGAGATTTTATCCACTGTTGCATCTTTGATCCTGTGATTTTTGTTTCACGGAATATATATTCTTTTTTTTAACAAGATTAAGGAAATATTTTCCCATAGATAGAATTTTATTTCTATCACCATGTGATTTTTAATCACCATTGGATTTTTAATCCTAGGGTTTAGAATATATTTTTCTCATTTGGAAAGATTAGGGAAATATTTTCCCAGGATTTTTGATCCAACAACTCTCTGTTTAACAGAGAATATCTTTTTTATTTAAAAGAACAGGAAGATATTTTTCCCTTAATAGAATTTAATTATATTCTCTTTAATTTGGGCGTCCGCGCTAACGTGCTATGCATGCGGGCACTGCCTAAAAATTTAATTTTTATATAACAGACACCACGTGCTTTGTACGTCGGCACTCATATGAACTTTATGTGAGGCGCCGCTATAGGATTTAATCCTATAAGAGGCCGGCGCTGGTGCTCACGTGGGGAGCATGTGAGGCGTTGCCTTATTGTGTTTAAACAGTGCTTAGCTCTTATTATTATGTTTAATTAATAAGGGAACACGCTCACGTGAGGCGTTTAGACTTGGGCGTTTCCCTATCAGTGCTAAGCACTTAAACACTTTGAATATATAAAACTAAGCACTTTTATACAGCGCTCACGTGGGTACTTGTCACGACCCAATTTAGGAACGCGACCGGCACTTAAATCACGCAACGTCTAAAGGCGTAACATAATTCAAGTAAACCGACAACCCAGAAATCTAAACCATAAAAAGATAGAAAGATAAAACATTTAAAACATTTGCTAAAACATTTGAAAATCTTAAGTTATAGAATCTCAACTTAATTTATTTTCTTAAAAATTTCGGCAGTATCTCCTTTGTACAAACTAGCCCCAAACGGGTACAAGCATAGAATAAATATAAAGCATCCCAAACAGGAGTAACTCATGCCAAAAGGTAGAACACAACCACAACAAGTACACACACACGACACCGTAGCGAAGGAATAAGAAATAAAGAAGTGAAACAACATCACAACATAAATAAAATAGCCGGCTCATACGAGCTCGACACCCAGAATCACAAATAATACAATATCTATCCTCACAAACTCGTCTCTAATTAAATATACATGAAAGTGGTGGATGGAGGGTACTAGATACAATAAAATATACAATGAGATCATACAGATAGCCGCAAAACCACCCACCCATCCAAAATCACGACTAACAGCAGCGGTATCCGCAGAAGTAAATGAGATGAGAAGCCCTGCCGCGACTATACTGAGGGTCAAGCCTGCAAAACACTGTGGCACAACGGGGGTGAGTTGCCAACTCGTGAATAGTAAATAATATCATACAGATAATCGCATGTATGTACGAAAGCGATTGTCTGAAATGTGTAATCTGATGCCATAAATATAACAGTACGGATATGCAACAATCATGCTCAAGGTATACCACCATGGTACAACAACTAAATGAAACGGTACATATCAATAAATCCTGAGTATGGGATAACACATAAAAACCTCATGTATGAATCATCATCATGGAAAATCAGTGTTTATCAATGACACCGCAAATCCCAATATCTCAGGCGTCGTCACTTTGACCGGCCCTCATATCCGTCACATCATGAAACCTGAGTGTTCAACATCGACACTCGAAACATCATAAAACCCGTGTCCAGTATCGACACGAAAATACTCACATCTCAGGCGCCGCATACTCAGATCGGCCCATATATATATATATATATATATATATATCTCATATCATAACTCCAAAACGGTATCCTCCGGACATTCGTCGAGTCCTATACAATCACCGGTAGGTAGTATTCCCTCCGTCGGGCTCACCGCCTATCTATACGAGTTTTCTTGCCCCGGGGTACCTCACCGGGTCCACCATGTACCCACAGACGGTGCCTACCGCCCCTCGAATCGGGTATACTCACATCTCAGAACCGAGAAAACTCATGGTGGATGCCTCAAAATATCATATCAAGAGAAACCGAATTTTTAAAGCAATATATTATATTGTTCCCTTTTTAAATATAATCGCGGTTCTCAAATCCAGAAATCGCATGAAATCAGTAAATCAATGCATATGTCCATGAAAGACGAGATATGCGGGTACGGAACAGTAATGTGAGCATACCAAGGGGAAACCACTCTTTTTAATTATCAAGTTTTCGAAGGTATCTTGCGGTTTCCCAAATCTACGAAATAGAAATGCAACATCTTTTTGAAGTAAATGGGTAACTATAGCAATGTATGTAGTTATGCAAACATATATGATGAAATTCATATGTGCGATAGGACAAGAATTACTATCTAACTGTTAATGATAGCGAAAGCGATGAAATATTCATTATCCATGGTAATTTCTATGGTGTGCGTGTCATGACAATTACTAATAGTATGTGTGTGGCATACAATTCAGTGCTCATGCAACATGAACCGTTAGTAATGGTGTAGTGTCCAATCAATACAGTGTCAATCTACAATAAGTAATGGGATATGCAAGATGATGTTCATGCACAATCAATGTATATACTAACAACATAGGTTTATATCACTGAATCCAGCTCTCGACGCTTAGCGCTATACGGGCGATTCCCCCATAGATGTTAAATCTACTCACTGATGATCTCAAGCTAGATGAATCTAACCACCTCCTTCCATTTTCTTGCAGTGCCCGAAGTCCACGCAATCGATCCTAATATCACACAAACATTAAGTGAAATTAGCAGCTAGCGATAACACACGAATACAACGGCAACAAACAACCCGACTCCCACAAGCTACTAATTGTTCGTTTAGAGGCTAAACGCGTGTAGCAACATCCTATACCAACCCTACGGCTACCAAACGAACGAAACACTTAAACGAATATCGGATAAATTCGTATCGCACGTAGCCGAAACACTTGAATTCTAGCTAAATAGCCCTACATTTTGCTACACAAAGAAATAGTGAAAGTTGCAAGTTCCACGAGCCTAAAAATAACCCCAGAGACCCTACGACCAAGATTAAAAACCTAACTCCCTGATCTGGCCGCAAATTGCAGCCAAAAGGAAGCAAATTGCGGCCACAAAGTTAGGGGGCGGTCTAAGGTTTTCAGGGTAGCTTCTAGGTCTCCAAACTAGGTCTCTGTGATGGCAACTTCTCAAACAAAAACCTGGATTGATAGCAGATTCCAATGAGACTCAAACTTAACCAAAATATGATATTAACACTAATATAAAACATTAATGTATTTAACTGAAACTATTTAGCAAAACAACTTCCCTGTAGCCTAATAAAGAGTCAAAGATCACTACCTCACCAAAACTTGGGAAACCCCACAGCTTTCCAAGCTCCAAGTCATCACAATAGGCTCATAAGCAAGATTAATGAAGGTTTTAATGAGGTTGATGAAGGTTTAGGCTTAGGATTGTGATGAAATATTTATCAAGTGGAGAACTTAGAAGGATTGTGAATGAGAAGAAGAACAAGAGAGTTGAGAGTGTGCGGTGAGAATTGAGAGGGAGTTGTGAGGAAATGAGGGTATAAGTGTTAGGAATGAGAGTAATGAGTGTGAGGGGTGAGTGTATGTAGCGTTTTGAAAATCGTTTCGGTGAAATTTCGGAAAATCGGTAAAATAAGGGGGGTTTTCTGTAAAAAGTCAAAATACAAATATCTTATTATAAAAATTAAATATACATATTCTAGCTATGTAATTGCTAGTATTTGGTGTTTATTGAGCCACTGGGGAAATTTCAAATTTTCTGAAAAAAAATTATTTTATTATTATTTTAAGCCGTCACTAATACATTTAATTAGGCAAAATTACAAACTGGAATGGGTGGAAACAAATTTTGTGCATCATAACACATTAAACAAAATTTTATCATTTAGTTTTTGAAATGAAATGGTTTGCTAAAACGGTTTAGAAAATATCGAAGAAAAAGGCTTTTTTTCGGTGAAATTAGTGTAATGGAAGTGGGTTACTACACTTATCTCTTTTTCTAACCCAAACAAAACCCACACCCATTCCCCCAACATGCTCTGGCTTGCCCCCTTGATCAGCCCAACATTCTTGGGCCTCCCATTTCACACAATAAAGCAAAGAAAAGAAAAGGAAATGAAAGAAATTAGATAATGAGGTATGGGCTTAGTTGACTTTGACCATTCTATTGACCCACACAACACATTCTCTCTCTCCCCCTCCCCATACCAGCCAAAACCCACTGCCCCCCTCAACAGCAGCCCCTCCCCTTGCTTCTTTCTCTTTCTTGTTCAAAGAAAACCCCAAATTTCCATCAAAAATCCAAAGAAAAACACACAAAATCAAACCAAAATCAAAATCCACCTCCTACCCATTTTTCCTTGGCTACTTTAGCATGGATCTAGGGATCAAGATTTCAATTTGGCAGGCTAAGTATGCTTGTGGGATCTTCAAATTAATTGGGTATAAATTCTAACATTTTTGCTTAATGTGTTGTTAATTGTTTTAAGTTAGCTTAATTAAGTGTTTAATTAGGTTTTTAATTGGTTCAAATTGCATGATTTTAAAATTCAAGAGAGGGGTTTGAATTCAAATTGGGGTTTTGTGTTATGAGATTATGGTTATGTGATGTAATTGACATATTAATGTTATGCTAAAACTAATTTAGTTGCTAGTTGCAAAGGGTTAAATTTAAATTGTAGTAATTTTAAGAAATTGCAAACTAGGTTTTAGTGAAATGCATATATAATTGAGATTAAAATGTAATTAAGTTTTTCATGACATCATTAACATTATTATGAGTGGTTTAATATCTTAGGTTATGCAAAACCAAGCTTAATTGTTGAATTGTGAATTTTGCTTTAAAAGGTGTTAAAAATTGATATTTTTGCAAACTAGGATTTTGGAATTTATGCAAATTGATGAGAATAAATTATAGGAATGGTTTATATGACTTTGTTATGATATTTAGTGGATATTGTGGCCGTTAGATTCGTTTATACATCGAGTTTTATACTAAAACGGTTAATTTTGCTTGCTAGATTTTCGGAAAAATAGCTTTTAAAGTGAGTTTGAGGTTTTTGTGAATTGCAACCTAATTCATATTATAATTAGTGTTTGTGAATGTGTAGATGGGTGTGTTTTGGTTTTTCTCGATGGTTTGACTTTTGTACATCGACATCGAGGGTTGGTTTAGCTATTCTTGCATGCGTTGACGATAGATTTTGACCTATGCGTGATATGCGTGCCGAATTGGTTTTCGTATACCATTTCGATTTCGGATTTGGTTTTTATGCGATACGATATGTTGTGATATGTAGGTACCCCCATGTGGATTTCGAGATGACAAGCAAGCGCGTGGCAACGTCGGCACCGCCGAGCGAGGACCAGGTGAGTAAATTTATATCTACGGGGAGAAGTCGGATGGATGACGTATAGCACCCCCGCAGTCCGTAGTATAGTTCATATATATATGTTTATATAAGTGTTTTATGATACGAGAATGTTTATTCATGATATGATTATGTGTTCATGGATTAACTTTGGGTTAGTTGCGAAACCCTAGAGTAGTTGTTATACCCACATACGCACACACAGACTTGTATACATTACTTTCATGTGCGTAGATGGGATGTGTATATATGTATATATGCGTGGGTATGAGACTATGCATATATACATTCATATACACACGCATGGATGATGAGGATAGTACTTGGGATTTAAGATGAGTCGATGAGATTTGATTTGAGGCCATGAGATCGATGATATGGCAGGGTTCGTATTTGAGATACGACATGATATTGTAGCGGGTCCTTGACGTAGTGTTTCACACAAGTGCATGCATACTTAGGCGGTATCAGTATTGTACTAGACGTAGATCAGTACCCCGATCATGATATTTGATAAAGAGGATACCAGATGAATAGTATGATGAATGTGATATTGACCCGTACCTAAATTTGGGATGCCGTACGACGGATTTACGTACGAGCTATATATTGATGATTGATCCGCACTCTTGACTTGGGATGTCTGATTATAGATATGGTATCGGATATGATATTATTGAGGCAGGATCACCGACTATACATATACAGGTATGTATATGTATCGACTCAGATGATAGGCGGTTTCCTTACCTGTAGTTCAGCTTGTTAGTTCGGCCGTATAGTTTAGTGTAGTTGTTAGATTAGATTAGACTCCTACCTATTTCAAAACTAGCGGATCGTGGGTATTTTAAAAGACAGGTCAAGGGATCTACGGATATTTCAAAAGACGTATCCTTTCTTAAAACCACCGTAGTCCTTATTTTCAAAACCCCACGATTCATGTTATTTCAAATGGCACCATTGTTTAATATTTAGCTCCCGCTCATTTTGGTTGCTCACTCCGCATCGCATACTTACATTGTTATTTCATATTGCATTGTTTACATTATGCTGTTAGGACACCAGCACCATTACCGATGATGCGTATATACCACGTACACTTACTTGCCGGCTCACACACATCTTCATCGGTAATTGCCATGTCACGCACACCTTAGAAAATATTATTGCTTAACTTAGCTTGATAGCTAGTAGTTTGACATAAAATTAGTGTACTTACCTTATATGCCAGCTTAGATATTGTAGTTATTACTTATCACTTCATGCATACTGTTATTCATTGTTATGCCGTATTCATGGATTCTCATGCCTATATTCATGGGTTTACATGCTATTGATGATTTGGATTCGGATTTCCATAAGATTTTCTGGATTTGAGGGAAAACCGCAAAACTTGTATAAGCTTCTTTCCTCTCTTTTAAATAAAAAGTGCGGTTTTCCCATGATGTATGAGTCGTCCACCATGAGTTTGCTGATGGATTTCGAGACCCGATTCGAGGAGATGGATGAACCGTTTCGGGTATATGGTGGGCCCGGTGCGGTACCCCGGGGCAAGAAGATCGTGTTGTTGACGTTGAGCCTGTGCAGGGGAGCACGACCGACCGGTGATTTTACCCGACGCGTCGGATATCCGGAGGATACCGTCGTGGTCATGAGATGGATGGTAGGGGCCGGCCTGGACTGACGGTGCCCTAGTCATTGTGATTGAGACATTGAGATTTCGAGATATTGAGGTACAGAGACTGTGATACAGAGATATCGAGATATTGGGATTACGTTTTGTGCCGATGCTAGGCACTGTTTTATGCTGATTTTATTATGATACCTCATTTTAAAAATACAGAAGTCTCACTAATTTATGAAAGCAGTTTTCTTCAGTACATGCATTCTGTTTCATGCATTCATACATCATCCATACGATATATTGCTACCTGAGGCACTGACACGGGCATATGGGATTACACTTGGGTTAGATATTTACCCTAGTCATTGTTATAGACTGCTGGTTATATTTGAGGATTATATATTATGATCGTATGACCTAGGATTGCGTCATACATGCGATTTCTATTCGTAGATGTTTTTCTATTCACGAGTTGGAAACTCACTCCCGTTGTGCCCCAGTTTCTTGCAGGTTTGCCGTACAGGTTTCATTACGGCTTTGCGGGCACAGTTTCGTTCGGGTGACTTGCTAGTAGGTGGGTTTTTTTTGGTATCGTACCCATCATATTACCTTGTCTAATATTATTCGGTTGTATCTAGTAAATTCCATCAACCTAACATGTATTTATTTCAGATAGAGACCAGTGATGTTTATTCTTTCGACCTTAGAGTCGCGCGTTGTATTTCTATGGATTTCTTGCTGTTTTGAGTTTCCTTTTGAGTTTTGATCCTCGCCCTTGGCGTTGTATATTATATTGCTTGTGTGGTTGTGACTGTCGATTGACGAAGAGCTAGCTCCCGCTTGGGGATGCCTTTTTATTGATTTCGTATACTATTCATGTTGTATCCCGTTTGGGGGCCAGTATTTACAAAGGAGACTCTGCCGAAATTTTCAGAAAATACTTGATGTTTTTAAACAAACGCATAATTCGGCTTATGATTTTAAAACTACTTGTTTTAAGTTGGTTTTCCTTCACTCTACTACTTTTCTTGGTTTGGATTTCTGGGTTTTCGGCTTACTTAGAATACGTACGCCTCGAGACGTTTCGTAGTTTAAGTGCCGGTCATGTTCCGTACTTTCGGGACGTGACAAAGTTGGTATCAGAGCGTTAGGTTTTACCTTCGGAGCGTAGGATGACCCTTGGTTGATGGAATATGTGACTAAAGTAGAGTGACGTGCCGTGGGTATGTTCCGCGGCATACTTACGATACGCTACTCCACTTAAGGAGCCCTAGGATATACATTTGTTTGCTCAGTATCATATTCATTCCTGATCTAGCCTCATCGGTACCAGTTATGGTTTTGCTGCCACGATTACGGGCAGGGAGAGCTACGGCTAGAGTTGCGGTCAGCATGAGCTCGTCAAGAACGAGGACTGACCAGGGCATGATTCCGGCGACACACGATTGCAGAGATGTGTCTTTTCATTGTGTTTTCGCGCCACGAGTGTTGGGTGGATTGCTGTATGAGGTTACTCGGACGTGCCGATCAGTACCAAAAGGTTGAGCCAATCTTAGAGGCCAACCGGATTTTGATGACCGTTGATGTATTGCTTATTCATGATGATTGAGGCACTGTTCAGCATGCAGACGAATAAACCAGTTGTTGCTGCGAACGACGAGATATCACCCCAGATGTTGGAGCTATTGCAGTACAGGTTATACTAAGAGATGATAGAAGGTCGCTAGTCACCCGAGGATGAATGACTAGGACATGTGGTTCGTTCGCCTACCCGATGAGAGGTTATCAGATAGATTGATTCCAGCTAGAGACGACTTCACACGGAGACGTTGGGAGTCGACAATGATGATCGAATGTCAGAAACCTATTATTCTAAGTTTAAAGTATTCGGAAAGGCATGCAGGCAATTCTATGGACCCTCTAGAAGAATGAAACCCTAACTCGACTTAATGACCGTGTGAAAGCCTTTGAAGCTTAGGGTTTGCGGCAGTTCCGCGGCGCCATTAGTGAGGCTTGGGTTTGCCCTTCTACGGCTGGACCATCGATGCTGTGGAACGTACTCGATACTATTAAACTGTACCAAGATGTTGAGCTCTTGGGGGATTATGAGGTTTTGACGAATCGATCGGATGGTTCGACTTCATTCGGATGCTAGGTGGTGAGATGCATTTCTTGGGAGACTCCAGATACGAGGATAGCCGTAGGAGCTCAGTCCGTGCAGCCATGACGAGACGGGTCCGAAGCAGTCGACATCAGAGAAAAGTGGAGTAAAGAGGTCCATACAAGATCTGGATAAGATGACGTTCCACTCCACCGACATCAGAGATGCGATACGCATGCCGAGGCATTATACTTGGATATACCTTCCAGAAGGAGTCGCGATGAGTATGCAGCCCATCCGGAACGAGAACAGATCTAGTAAGAGACGATGACTTCCGGACAATTCAGCAGAGACGAGATTTGGGAAAGACCTCGACAGGACCTTTCCGGAATGAATTACGAGAAAGCTTGGACCCAGGAGTGGTCATGTTATGCACACCAGCAGGCCAGAGTTCAGGATCGTCGACGAGACATGCTATGAGTGACCACGACAGTTGGCCAGAGGTTCTTGGAGGATGTGCTCGAGCGGGACTATTCCGCCATACTTGATTTTGGTATTTTGGGCGATCTATTTGCATGATTAATTTTGATGATGGAGTTTCATGATATTTGTTTTCATGCACTAGGGTTGCACCTACTGAGTATTTACGATTTTTGCACAGTTGTTGCACCTGATATCATTTTCGTGCCTTGGTTACGCATGTTTATGATTTTATGGGTTACATACAGTTGAGTTGATTTTGTGCGTATGTACGCACACGATTTGGTTTTTGCACTCGGTATAGTTCATATATGCTTGCAGTGCAGTGTTACGTATGTTGTGCATTTAGATGCACTGGACTTCGATTTCGATTGTGATGTTCGATATTTGTTTTGTGCACCTTGTGCACCTGATTGGATTTTGCGCATGTTCGGCGCTTGATATTGGATTTCATGATTTCGTGCATAATGAATGCACCTGGTTTTGATTTTCGTGCATGTTGAGCGCATGTTTTGAGAAGCGATTTCGGTGCACACCAGATGCACTAAATCGAGATTCTTCGTGCATGTCAGATGCACCTGATTTTGCTGTCAGGCACCCACGTTGCCTATGACAGATGTTTCGTGCACACCCGATGCACTTAGATCTTGTTTCTGTGCACATGTTGGCACATATATGGATTTTGATTCCCGTGCGCACCAGACACACGTAGTATTCGTATGCATATTTTGGGATTGATTTCTTATAGAGCAGTACGTTTTTATGATATTTCCTATGTGTTTTCGTACTGAGCAGGACTAGTCAGAGGACAGTACCTGAATGTATTTTGCATGCATTGATAGCTATTGAAGGGAATTCCAAAAAGCGAGCTATAGTCTCAGTATTTACCTACGTGTCTGATATGACACGAAACGTTTAAAACAAGAAAACCCTTCCAAATTGTTTCCCAAAATGGCGGAACGTACAGTTCAAACAAAAGGTATATATGTATATGATTATTTTCTTATGATAGACGTCCGCCACTGTGCAGTGCTGCGAGCATCGCACAGCGATTTGAAGAAGATTTGGCATGCATTGCTTCCAAATGTTTTAATGATTTATATCATATTGATTTTCATTTTGGATTTAGACATTGTGTCTTCACCATGACTACGATGATTGCGGGATGCTTGACGGAGTTTTGATTTTGAGTTATATGCTCATTTTTCATGCGCCTGCGCTGCGCCACGATTTGTTTTATGTATTTATGATTTCGGAGCCCCGACGACTTGATGGTTTTGCTTAGATATTTTAGTATTTTGGGGGGGGGGGGAGAGTTTTAATTTAAATTCGGGGACCGAATTTTTTTAAGGGGGGAAGATTGTAGCGTTTTGAAAATCGTTTCGTTGAAATTTCGGAAAATCGGTAAAATAAGGGGGGTTTTCTGTAAAAAGTCAAAATACAAATATCTTATTATAAAAATTAAATATACATATTCTAGCTATGTAATTGCTAGTATTTGGTGTTTATTGAGCCACTGGTGAAATTTCAAATTTTCTGAAAAAAAATTATTTTATTATTATTTTAAGCCGTCACTAATACATTTAATTAGGCAAAATTACAAACTGGAATGGGTTGAAACAAATTTTGTGCATCATAACACATTAAACAAAATTTTATCATGTGGTTTTTGAAATGAAATGGTTTGCTAAAACGGTTTAGAAAATATCGAAGAAAAAAGCCTTTTTCGGTGAAATTAGTGTAATGGAAGTGGGTTACTACACTTATCTCTTTTTCTCACCCAAACAAAACCCACACCCATTCCCCCAACATGCTCTGGCCGGCCCCCTTGATCAGCCCAACATTCTTGGGCCTCCCATTTCACACAATAAAGCAAAGAAAAGAAAAGGAAATGAAAGAAATTAGATAATGAGGTATGGGCTTAGTTGACTTTGACCATTCCATTGACCCACACAACACATTCTCTCTCTCCCCCTCCCCATACCAGCCGAAACCCACTGTCCCCCTCAACAGCAGCCCCTCCCCTTGCTTCTTGCTCTTTCTTGTTCAAAGAAAACCCCAAATTTCCATCAAAAATCCAAAGAAAAACACACAAAATCAAACCAAAATCAAAATCCACCTCCTACCCATTTTTCCTTGGCTACTTTAGCATGGATCTAGGGATCAAGATTTCAATTTGGGAGGCTAAGTGTGCTTGTCGGATCTTCAAATTAATTGGGTATAAATTCTAACCTTTTTGCTTAATGTGTTGTTAATTGTTTTAAGTTAGCTTAATTAAGTGTTTAATTAGATTTTTAATTGGTTCAAATTGCATGATTTTAAAATTCAAGAGAGGGGTTTGAATTCAAATTGGGGTTTTGTGTTATGAGATTATGGTTATGTGATATAATTGACATATTAATGTTATGCTAAAACTAATTTAGTTGCTAGTTGCAAAGGGTTAAATTTAAATTGTAGTAATTTTAAGAAATTGCAAACTAGGTTTTAGTGAAATGCATATATAATTGAGATTAAAATGTAATTAAGTTTTTCATGACATCATTAACATTATTATGAGTGGTTTAATATCTTAGGTTATGCAAAACCAAGCTTAATTGTTGAATTGTGAATTTTGCTTTAAAAGGTGTTAAAAATTGATATTTTTGCAAACTAGGATTTTGGAATTTATGCAAATTGATGAGAATAAATTATAGGAATGGTTTATATGACTTTGTTATGATATTTAGTGGATATTGTGGCCGCTAGATTCGTTTATACATCGAGTTTTGTACTAAAACGGTTAATTTTGCTTGCTAGATTTTCGGAAAAATAGCTTTTAAAGTGAGTTTGAGGTTTTTGTGAATTGCAACCTAATTCATATTATAATTAGTGTTTGTGAATGTGTAGATGGGTGTGTTTGGGTTTTTCTCGATGGTTTGACCTTTGTACATTGACATCGAGAGTTGGTTTAGCTATTCTTGCATGCGTAGACGATAGGTTTTGACCTATTCGTGATACGCGTGCCGAATTGGTTTTCGTATACCGTTTCAATTTCGGATTTGGTTTTTATACGATACGATATGTTGTGATATGTAGGTACCCCCATGTGGACTTCGAGAAGACAAGCAAGCGCGTGGCGACGTCGGCACCGCCAAGCGAGGACCAAGTGAGTAGATTTATATCTACGGGGAGAAGTCGGGTGGATGGCGTATAGCACCCCCGCAGTCCGTAGTATAGTTCATATATATATGTTTATATAAGTGTTTTATGATATGAGAATGTTTATTCATGATATGATTATGTGTTCATGGATTAGCTTTGGGTTAGTTGCGAAACCCTAGAGTAGTTATTATACCCATATACGCACACACAGACTTGCATACATTACTTTCATGTGCGTAGATGGGATGTGTATATATGTATATATGCGTGGGTATGGGACTATGGATATATACATTCATATACACACGCATGGATGATGAGGATAGTACTTGCGATTTAAGATGAGTCGATGAGATTTGATTTGAGGCCATGAGATCGGTGATATGGCAGGGTTCGTATTTGAGATACGACATGATGTTGTAGCGGGTCCTTGACGTAGTGTTTCACACAAGTGCATGCATACTTAGGCGGTATCAGTATTGTACTAGACGTAGATCAGTACCCCGTTCATGATATTTGATAAAGAGAGTACCAGATGAATAGTATGATGAATATGATATTGACTTGTACCCAGATTTGGGATGCCGTATGACGGTTTTACGTACGAGCTATATATTGATGATTGATCCGCACTCTTGACTTGGGATGTCTGATTATAGATATGGTACGGATATGATATTATTGAGGCAGGATCACCGACTATACATATACAGGTATGTATATGTATCGACTCAGATGATAGGCGGTTTCCTTACCTGTAGTTCAGCTTGTTAGTTCAGCCGTATAGTTTAGTGTAGTTATTAGATCAGATTAGACTCCTACCTATTTCAAAACTAGCGGATCGTGGGTATTTTAAAAGACAGGTCAAGAGATCTACGGATATTTCAAAAGACGTATCCTTTCTTAAAACCACCGTAGCCCTTATTTTCAAAACCCCACGATTCGTGTTATTTCAAATGGCACCATTGTTTAATATTTAGCTCCCACTCATTTTGGTTGCTCGCTCCACATCGCATACTTACATTGTTATTTCATATTGCATTGTTGACATTATGCTGTTAGGACACCAGCACCATTACCGATGATACGTATGTACCACGTACACTTACTTGCCGGCTCACACACATCTTCATCGGTAATTGCCATGTCACACACACCTTAGAAAATATTATTGCTTAACTTAGCTTGATAGCTAGTAGTTTGACATAAAATTAGTGTACTTACCTTATATGCCAGCTTAGATATTGTAGTTATTACTTATCACTTCATGCATACTGTTATTCATTGTTATGCCGTATTCATGGATTCTCATGCCTATATTCATGGGTTTACATGCTATTGATGATTTGGATTCGGATTTCCATGAGATTTTCTAGATTTGAGGGAAAACCGCAAAACTTGTATAAGCTTCTTTCCTCTCTTTTAAATAAAAAGTGCGGTTTTCCCATGATATATGAGTCGTCCACCATGAGTTTGCTGATGGATTTCGAGACCCGATTCGAGGAGATGGATGAACCGTTTCGGGTACATGGTGGGCCCGGTGCGGTACCCCGGGGCAAGAATATCGTGTTGTTGACGTTGAGCCTGTGCAAGGGAGCACGACCGACCGGTGATTTTACCCGACGCGTCGGATATCCGGAGGATACCGTCGTGGTCATGAGATGGATGGTAGGGGCCGGCCTGGACTGACGGCGCCCTAGTCATTGTGATTGAGACATCAAGATTTTGAGATATTGAGGTACATAGACTGTGATACAGAGATATCGAGATATTGGGATTACGTTTTGTGCCGATACTAGGCACTGTTTTATGCTGATTTCATTATGATACCTCATTTTAAACATACAGAAATCTCACTAATTTATGAAAGCAGTTTTCTTCAGTACATGCATTCTGTTTCATGCATTCATACATCATCCATACGATATATTGCTACCTGAGGCACTGACACGGGCATATGGGATTACACTTGGGTTAGATATTTACCCTAGTCATTGTTATAGACTGCTGGTTATATTTGAGGATTATATATTATGATCGTATGACCTAGGATTGCGTCATATATGCGATTTCTATTCGTAGATGTTTTTCTATTCACGAGTTGGCAACTCACTCCCGTTGTGCCCCAGTTTCTTGCAGGTTTGCCGTACAGGTTTCATTATGGCTTTGCGGGCACAGTTTCGTTCGGGTGACTTACTAGTAGGTGGGTTTTTTTGGGTATCGTACCCATCATATTACCTTGTATAATATTATTCAGTTGTATCTAGTAAATTTCATCAACCAAACATGTATTTATTTCAGATAGAGACCAGTGATGTTTATTCTTTCGATCTTAGAGTCGCGCGTTGTATTTCTATGGATTTCTTACTGTTTTGAGTTTCCTTTTGAGTTTTGATCCTCGCCCTTGGCGTTGTATATCATATTGCTTGTGTGGTTGTGACCGTCGATTGACGAAGAGCTAGCTCCCACTTGGGGATGACTTTTTATTGATTTCGTATACTATTCATGTTGTATCCCGTTTGGGGGCCAGTATTTACAAAGGAGACTCTGCCGAAATTTTCAGAAATTACTTGATGTTTTTAAACAAAACGCATAATTCGGCTTATGCTTTTAAAACTACTTGTTTTAAGTTGGTTTTCCTTCACTCTACTACTTTTCTTGGTTTGGATTTCTGGGTTTTCGGCTTACTTAGAATACGTACGCCTCGAGACGTTTCGTAGTTTAAGTGCCGGTCATGTTCCGTACTTTTGGGACGTGACAGTGTATGTTTTACACTCATTCTCTCTCTCTCTCATCATAAAGGCAGCCATCCCCCTAGTCTCTACAATAATTCAACCCTTCTCTTCTCTTCTCTTCTCTTTCTTGTCCTAAACCATTAAAAACCCATATATCCTTAAAAATAAATAGATATAATTGTTTAAATATAACATGACATGCTAAAAAGGAATGGTTAAGTGTGCCATGGCTAATAAAGCATGGTTAACACCTCCTTAACCCTAATTCAACATGCACATGTGTGTGCAAGTGTAAAATAATTAAATAAATTTTAATTAATTAAATAAAAGATGTTAAAAAAATAATTTTTAGTCTAATTTCATTAAAAACCCGCATTCATGCTTAATTAACACTAACCGCATTCTAAAGTGTTACAATCTTCCCCCTTAAAGAAATTCGGTCCTCGAATTTAAAAATCTTACTATGCGTACCTTCGAAGAGATGAGGGAATTTCTTCCGCATATCGCTCTCGTCTTCCCATGTGTTCTCTTCACTGTTTGGGCCACGCCAAAAAACCTTTACAGATGGTAAGACCTTTGACCTCAGTTTCTTCACCTGCCGATCCAGAATGATCACCGGCTGCTCGGTGAAAGAAAGGTCATGCTCCAGCTAGATCATCTTATGCTGAATCGTGTGAGAGGGGTCATAAAGGTACCTGAGAAGTATCAATACATGAAATATGGGGTGAACATCCGGAATACTGGGTGGAAGTGCCAAACGATAGGCAACGGCACCAACTCGCTCAAGGATTTCGAAAGGGCCCACAAATCTGGGACTAAGCTTCCCCTTCTTCCCAAATCTCATCACACCCTTCATCGGAGAAATCCGTAGGAATACATGATCACCCATTGCGAACTCAAGTCCGCGATGACGACGGTCGGCAAAAGGCTTCTGCTTGCACTGGGCTGCTCTCATTCTGTCTTGAATCATCTGGATCTTCTCCGTAGTCTCCTGGACTAGCAGTTGTCCCAAAATCCTGCTCTCGTTGAGTTCGGTCTAACAGACTGGCAATCGACACTTTCTCCCATACAAAGCCTCAAAAGGTGCCATCTGAATCGTCTCTTGAAAACTGTTATTATAGGAGAACTCTATCAACGGTAAGTAACGATCCCAACTGCCACTAAAATCAAGCATGAATGCACGAAGCATATCCTCAAGAGTCTGTATAGTCCGCTTTGACTGACCATTGGTCTGCGGATGGAAAACGGTGCTAAAACTCAATCGGGTACCCAAAGCTTCCTAAAGTTTCTACCAAAGACGGCTGGTAAACTGGGTGCCCCTGTCGGATACGATTGCATGTAGGAATGTCGTGCAAACGCACAATCTCATCAATGTACAACTGAGCATACTGAGCATATCCGAAAGTGGTCTTCACTGGCAGAAAGTGAGCCGCTTTCGTCAACCGGTCTACGTTCACCCAAATATAGTCATACCCTCTACTGGTCCTAGGTAGACCCACGATAAAATCCATGGAGATTTGCTCCCATTTCCACTCCAGAATGGGTAATGGCTGTAATTCTCCTGCCGGCCTCTGATGCTCAGCCTTGACTTGCTGACTAGTCAGGCACTTCGAAACGAAATCCGAAACATCACTCTTCATCCCTTCCCACCAGTAGACATATCTCAAGTCACGATACATCTTGGTGGAACCGGGATGAACACTGTAAGCTGACTGATGATCCTGCTCTAGGATCTCGCGTCTCAGCCCCCCGGTATCGGTACACAGACAAGTCCCAAAACGTAGCACATCCTGGTCATCAATCAAGAACTCCGACTCTCTACCCTGCCGAACATGCTCAAAAATCTCTGACAAACGGGCATCGTCCGGCTGCGCCTCATGGATACGATCAAGTAGAAGTGGACGGGCGCGGACATGAGCAAGCTATCGTCCAGGGGAAGTGAACTCGAACTGCACTCTACTGTCGCATAAGATCTGCCAATCTGCAGAAGACTGTCTCTAAACTACGCTCAACTGGAACAAGCTACCTACGGGCCTACGACTCAAAACATCAACTACCACATTCGCCTTGCCCGGGTGATAAAGGATCTCACAATCATAATCCTTCATGAACTCCATCCAACGACACTTTCTCAAATTTAGATCCCGCTGCTGGAAGATGTACTTCAAGCTCTTATGGTCCGTGAAGATCTGACATGACTCTCCGTACAAGTAGTGTCTCCAAATCTTAAGCACAAAGACCACAACGTCCATCTCAAGATCATAAGTGGGATAGTTCTGCTCGTGTTTCTTTAGCTGCCGAGAAGCGTAAGCGATAATTCTATCATGCTGCATCAATACACAACCGAGCCCTACTCGAGAAGCATTACAGTAAACGACATAGCCGTCCGTTCCAGAAGGCAAAGATAAAACTGGTGCAGTCGTCAACCGAGTCTTCAACTATTGAAAACTCTGCTCACATGCCTCAATCCAAAGAAAAGGAACCCCCTTCCGGGTCAGTCCGGTCAGTGGTGCAGCGATACTCGAGAAATCCTGCACGAAACTGCGGTAATAACCAGCTAAGCCCAAAATGCTGCGGACCTCAGTCACTGATACAGGTCTGGGCCAAAGCTGTACAGCCTCGACCTTCTTCGGGTCCACACGAATACCATCTCCTATAACCACATGACCCAAGAAGTCAACACTATCAAGCCATAATGCGCACTTCAAGAATTTAGCTAACAGCTGGTGCTCTCTCAATGTCTGCAAATCAATCCTCAAGTGCTGCTCATGCTCTTCTCGATTTCTGGAATAGACCAGAATGTCATCAATAAACTGTTAGTGATATGTATGCCGTAGAGGCCATTATTGTACATACGATGTATATTGTAGTGGATGCTTGGACATATATATGAAGGACTTTCTTGCTCGACATGATAGTATGTTATCTGGTTGCTCTTTATCTTAACATGTACTCTGATAGTCTCTATGTTACATGTTGATAAAGCCCTTAGGATGAGTACTTGACTACCAGAATTATGATACAGATCATACTAGTGGGGACAGTGTAGTCACTAAGTACATCCTTCAAATGTTCCTAGTCGTAGGTGTATCGAGACAGGGCATCGATATACCAGAGTAGACTAGCATATAGCTTCTCGACCCATATAGATGGGCGATGGATGATCCCATATCCATTGGTGTTTGACAACAGAGACAGTATACGGGTGCTCAATGGAGACTGGGTACACTGTACGGTCTCACCGAGAACTCCCAGATGGTATTATACCTCACGTCAGATGGCAGTTCTCTGGTGACACTGGTACAGGTTAGTCTGTAGACCCGAGATCGTCATAGAGTCTTGTGTGATTCCCACTGTACTTTGATTTACACCTTACCACGTTCAAGAGAACGTGCAAAATGGTGGCTTTTGGGTACAGTCTCGAGTCACATGGAGGCAATGAGCGATAGGAGGGGTTTCGTCTTTCTCGGTATTGGGAGTTGAAGTTGCGTTGTGCTCGATTGGCTATAACAAGAAGTCTCTGGCCAGGGATGCTTTAGAGATATACTGGTAAGTGTTATCAGTAGTTTCTCGACTCGTTATGAGCCTCATATCGACACGACTTATCAAGTTACCGCGGTCTAACGTTTACCACCCCTAGACGAGATATGCGACATATCAGACGAAGAGACCGGACTGTACGGTAGTGTTACTGATTGGATTCACAGGAGTGTGAGCAGGCTTGCTTGTTGATCTTCTGATCGCTCAATACCCAGGTGGCCGTACGTTTAGCAGATCGCTTGCGGCTTGTGGGTGTTTGATATGATCATCACCTACTGCCGGCGTATTGACGAGTCTTTAGAGTCCTACACAGGGGTTTACTGGCTCAAGCGAAACGGAGTAGGAGCGCATATGTGATATGTGCGGGACCGAGATTAATGCGATATGTGATACCGCATTCTATTCTCGCGATGTGTGACATGGATGGTTATATATGATATAGCCGAGTTATCGGATCAAGTGTTGATTCGATAAGATGTTACATTATGATATTAGTCGGTTATATGTGATATAGCCGGATTATTAAATTAAGTGTTGATTTAATAATTTAATGTATAATTATATATTTGATATATTACATTACATTAACTAATATTAGCTCACATATGATTTCTTTTCTTAGTTTGGATGTATTGATATATATGTGATATATGTTAAATGTATTATACAAGGTTACAAATGCAACTAGGGTTAATGAGAGTTAAACCATGCTAGTGTTAAGATTAGGGTTTAAATTTATCATTAAGTAATTCAAATATTATGGATAATAGTCATGGTTGATATTTGTTGAAAGCTTGTAGAAGCTTGTAAGCATTTTTGACTTTGTCCATTTTCTTTGTCTTGCTTAAGATATTTTTGACCTAATCTTTAACCATAGCACATGGTTAACTCTCTACAAGGGTTAAGCATGACATACTTAACTCTTGGTTGCATTATTAACCTTACCAATAATTCATTTGGATGAGTTAGTTCTTGCTTCTTCTTCTTCTTCCTCAAAGCTTTCTAGCTTCGATGGAGATATGAGAAAAAGAGTGAGAAAATGAAATCTAAAGTGAGCCCACTTCCTACTTCATCATCCTCTACTACTTACCATTTAGTATAGGGTGTTCTCTTCACAAAGTTCTTGACCTAGTGAAGAAATAGCTTGGGTTAGTGTCACCTCGACGTAGATCATCTTCGGCCTCGAAGACATCGAAGCAAGCTTGTTCGTTTCTTCATGGGAGCCTCTCTAGAGTCCGGAGTTCACGATCGCAGTGAAGGGACTACTACACGGAGCTATTGAAGTGAAGGACCGGTCTACAAAGCTTGTATTCCTTGCTCACTTCTTATTGCAAAGTGTTTGCATTTGATTTTCCATCGATTTCTATTTAACGATTCTTAGTTAGAGTTAGCTAAAACGGCAAAAATTTGAATTTAGCATTGACGATACCTCCCAAAACCTTGCTGCCATCTTAGGTAACCCTGCATAAACACAATAATAAACCGGTCGAGGAATGACCTGAAAATCCAGTTCATCAAATCCATGAATGCTGATGGGGTATTGGTGAGTCCGAACGACATCACTAAAAACTCATAATGCCCGTAGCACGTACGAAAAGCAGTCTCCAGAATGTCATCATTTCGAACCCGCAACTGATGATTACCCGACTTCAAATCAATCTTGGAAAAATGTCCCGCACCCTGGAGTTGATCAAAAAAATCGTCAATACGAGATAAAAGATACCTATTCCGCACCGTAACTCGGTTCAATTGATGATAATCAATGCACAACCTCAAACCGTTGTCCTTCTTCTTGACGAACGGAACATGAGCTCCCCAAGGCGAAACACTCAGACGCACAAGTCCCTTATCAAGCAACCCTTGCAATTGATCCTTAAGCTCTTTAAGCTCCGCCGGGGCCATCCGATAAGGCGGTATAAAAATAGGCCCCGTGCCGGGGATCAAATCAATGCAAAACTCGATATCGCGCTCTGGCGGCAATCCAGGTAACTCATCGGGAAATACGTCGGGAAATTCTCTCATAATAGGAACCTGGTCTAATGAATCTATTGTGGCTCCAGTATCGCGAATAAAGGCTAAGAATCCCCGATATCCTCTCCTCAAAAGCCGACTAGCGCAAAGGGCAGAAATGAGGGGCAGCACTATGGCCCCCCTGCACAACAAGAACTGACTCGCTCGGAAAACAAAACCTGACTGTTTTCTCACCGCAATCCACAGACGCATAACTAGTAGCCAGTCTATGCCGAGGAGAACGTCGAAGTCCAACATATTAAGAAGGATCAAGTCGACGGACAAATCTCTATCTCCAATACGAATGGCACACTACCGAAACACATGTCGCGCAAGAAAAAACTCTCCAACAGGAGTAATCAAAACAAGCTGCCGATCTAGCAAAGATGACTCTCGGCCTAACCTCGGCACGAAGTGTGTGGAAACATACGAGTGAGTAGACCCTGGATCAAATAAAACACGCGCATCGAAGGAACATACAGAAAGGGTACCTGACACGACTGCATTCGATGCTTGTGCGTCCTGATGAGTCAAAGCAAATACCCAAGCCTGCCCTCGACCTGAAATTGGCTGGCCTCCACCTCCGCCACCCCGTCCTCTCTGAATAAACCCACCACGACCATGATCGTTCTGAGCATAAGTCTGGCACGGAGCAACAACAGGTGTAAGAGGAAACACTCTCTGAGGTGGAGAAGGTGGTAAGGTAACATGTGGAACCGCTGCCTCGCCCTGGCATACCTCAGTACAATCTCTGACGCGATGATGTGGACTCCCACACCCAAAACATCCAGACGATGACTGCTGACCCTTTGGGTAAGAGCTATATAATCGGCCTCGTCTCACGCTCCGGCTACCCTCACGGCCTATAGTGAATCCGCCGCGGCCTCTGCTAAACTGACTCTGAGCTGATACGTCAGTACAAAAACGCTTCGATTCTGGAACGACCGAAGTCTCAGAAATACGCTCCTCTATAAGTAGGGCTGCGTCCACTGCGGCTGCATATATATCGAAATGCTGGGCGCCGATGGAGAGGAACAACTGGGTAATCAGGCCTCGTACAAATCTCTTGATCTGCCTCTCTTCAGTATCCACCAAATACGGAGCATATACGGATAGCTTGGTAAACTGAATATCATACTCCGCCACTGTCATAACCGGAGTCTGGCGCAATGACTCAAATCTGTGAGCTTGAGCATCTCTAATGCTTTGAGGGAGGAATCGGGCAAGGAACACTGTCGTAAACTCAACCCAGATCATAGGAGGAAGACCTGCAGCTCGACCTCTCTCTAAGGACTCACACCAAGTCTGGGCAAGACCCTCCAGACGAAAACTAGCAAACTCTACCCATTTCATGTCGGAGCATCTCAACGAACGACAGATCCTAGCCATCTGATCGATGAACGACTGTGGTGTTAGTGATGTATGCCCTAGAGGCCATTATTGTATCATACTGGATTGTATATTACTTAATGGAAGCTTGGGATATTCACAGTTGTATTGACAGTCTTGCTCAAAATGGTAGTATGCTACTTGGTTTGTTTCTACCTTAATATGTGTGTGTTTCTTTTAGCATATTGGTTACACATATTGGTAGAGCCTTTAAGATCTTTGCTTGATTACCAGCGTTGTGATGCAGTCACACTAGTGAGGGCTGAATGGTCTAGAAGCACATCCTTATATAGGTCCCTACTCATAGGATTATCGAGACGTGGCATCGATACTCGGGAGTAGGCTAGTGTATACACTTCTCATCCTAGCAGGGGAGATGGTCTGTCCCACAGCCATTAGTACGTCGTACTGGAGATAATATGCAGGTGCCCGTTAGCTTATGAGTACACTGGACAGGACTCGTCGGGAACTGTTGGTGGGTATTATACCTATCGTCGGGTAGCAGTTCCCAGATGACATGAGTACAGCTTAGTCCGTCGACTTGACACTGCTATTTTGCCTCGAGTGTGTTCCTACTGTACTTTGATTACTACCGTACCACGGCTCAAAGGAGTCGTGCAAACAGATAGTAGTTGGGTGCAGTCCTGAAGCACTTGGAGGCAGTGGCGGCTAGAGAGGATTCGTCTCTCCCAGTATTTGGGGTTGATACCGTGCTGTGTTCAGAGAGCCATTACATGAAGTCCCTGGCCAGGGCAAGTGAGATTTACTGGTAGGTATTCCAGTAGTTTCTCAGGGTGTTTTGGGCTACACTCCGGCATGACTTATTGCGCTATTAGAGGTCTGACGATTACCGCCCCTAGAACCGATACGCGATACTCTTAGACGAACAGACCGGACTGTACGGAGATTTTCACATTCAGCATCAGTAGGAGTTCAGATGGGTTTCCTCATCGGCCTTCTTATCGACAGATACCTGGGTAGCCGTTATGTGCAGCTAGCACCGCTTGCGGCTTGTGGTTAAACCCACTACCAGCGTACTGTTGAGTCTTTCGAGTCCCACACAGAGAGTTTCCCTGCATCAGGCGAAAGATATAGAGGCCGTATGGTTTTATGACAGGGCTTCGATCATGTACGTGCACTTGTGCGCGTATGATGTTCGGGCGGATAATACTAGTGGGCTTTGGTTTAAGTCGGATCCTAATATTATATTGATGGATCAGTTTTGTCTCTTTGTATTCGTGTTTCTCGGAACACGGTTGCGGGTATGTATATACGGATGAGAGGGGCATAGAAAGAGACACCTCATTAGGGTTTTAACCATTGACTTGATTAAAATAATTATGAGGTGGAGGAAAGTATTTGTTATTTTTGTAAATGATAATTGTGGCATGGCTACTTGTTTTGACTACTTGACTTGATTTGACCACTTAACTTGGGTTGACTCTTTGACTTAGATATTTTTGGGTGAGATATTTTCTTGTCATGCTTGTAGTCATATCAAGTGAGCCATCTAATTTTTAAGTAAGTTAAGCTCTCTTCTTCTTCCTCTCAACTTTCCACCCTTAAGGTCTCATGAGTTGAGTAAACTAGGGTTCCAAGAGACAAATTAATCCATCTTCATTCTCTACATCACCTAGGCCATCTAGTTTAGCAAGCTAGTTGCCCTAGTTATCTCGGATTTGAGGTTGGAGCTCGGACTATAGATTCTCGGGTGGATCGTCTTTGACTCGAGGAAGCCGACGAGGAAGCTACAATCTGGATCGATCCTCGGAGCCTACGATGACGAGGTGGACAGCGGAGAAGACCTGAAGAACTTGTATCATGAGGTATAACATTCTTTCCTAGTAGTTAAACCTCATGTAGTTTGCTAGCTAGGGTTTATGTTCGATCCTTGATTCTAGTCAGTGTTGCGAAGCCCGTAAATATCATTTTTTGCAATTTTCGCCTCCCTGCGAACATGTGGGGTGCGCGACATCGACTTACAGTGGTATCAGAGCCTCTCATAAACCTTAGATAGCTTGTAGCGACATTAGAAATCCGCCGTTTTTGTTGCGCAAAACTGCCAAAAAACAGTTTCCAAAAATGATGTTTTTAGTTAGTTGCACACCTCGCGGGCTCACGGTTTGAACCGAGAAGCTACGGGGTGAAGCGTGTGCACCCTGGGGAAACCCCAGGGGGGGACCAACTACCGGGACCACCCCCCAAGACAACCATATGGTGGCCTTGGGGGCTAGTGACCTGAAAGCGCCAAGGATTGGTGCTCTCGGGTCTGCTTCCCCTTGGGGGCTACCTCGTGGTGGTCCCTGGGGGTGGGTACCACCTTGATGCTCCTGTTCGATAGTTATTTTCGTTCTCTAACTCTTCATGAAGATTCGAGCGGATTCGAATTCGTTTCGACTCCCGGATTGTCTTAAAACGATCGTTTTTGGAACTTTAGCTCACTGGATTTTCATGATTTGGAAAATTAGTTAAGTTTGCTAATTGCGTGCGGAATTATAATATCATAGTTACTTTACAAGCTTTGTGATGTGTATATGTGTTTGGAAATGTCAACTAATTGCTATACGTCGATTAGTCGAGGTTGCACATATCTATGATCTTGTTATGATGGTTTGTGTTTATGAACTTGTTGGATCGTCATGGATGAATAGCCAGGGATGTGAGATAAGGGTTTTCATTCTTTCATTCGATGTAAATTTATAAAGTGATGTAATACTATTTTTGCGGGGCACATCCAGGTTGAGGTTGTGGCCACCGTTGTATTATTTTATTTACTGTTTTTGCTTTTAAGATAGACCCAAGGTGGGGTGCACAAACTACCGGGTACTTTGAAGTGCCGAGTAGCCTACTCACTTTGCTGAGAGAGGTTGCTTCACTTAGGGTATTTGGCAGGTAGTTTGGCTCTCCCGTAGAAGTCCGGGGTGGGGTTTGTTTATTCATCACGACCGTGGAATCCGTCTTTCGTTACAGGCTCAAACGAAACACGGAATTCCTAATATATCCAATGTGTTCATTTGTGATCTGGAATGCCTATCATTGCGTCTGAAGAATGGATATTATTATATATATATATATTATATAATAGACGTTGCTTATGTTTTGCATCCGCGCTAGTCCAGCCCCCGCTCTGTCGTTAGTTAAGTAACCAAACGGGTGATGACGGGGCTCCGTAGCGAATGCGGATGGCATAAGCGTACATTGTATTTTCGTTGTTTTCTGCAATGGTAGGTTAATTAATGGGACTGCATTAAATTAATGCAAAGCAAACAAGCCAATGATGAATCGTTGGAACAAATTTAAAACCACTCGGTTATTTTAAAACAGGAGACTTTTAAATGCAAAGCTTAAATCACTCCTTTTAAAAGCTATCAGGTTCTTTCGATTATATCAAGTTTACTATGTTCACGATTTCGCCAAAACCACCCGTAGCCCTTTGTCATTTCATATGAATATTCAATAGTATTCAAGCTATGTTTGTTGACCTTCGTCAAGACATAGTTATTGGTAGTTGCTGGGTGTTCATATGCAGCATAGATATATGTGTTGGTTTGGGATAGTCGTATTACCTTGTTGACCTTCGTCAAGGGTATGTACGGGTGGGTTCAAATTAATCTGGACTATAATGGGTAGAATTTGACATGTGACTTATGATTTGTTGACCTTCGTCAAGGTCATAAGAGCATGAGGCAAAAATCCACATCGGGGGTTTCTAAAAAAACTGAAACTTGCTAGTGCTGCATACCATTTGGTGTTTGATAATGTTGGTAGGATTCCTTCAGTATTATCACACAATGATATTTGGGTCCCGATCCTACTGTGAGTATCCTCTACTCCTTGGGAGAATTTTCACTTAACGATCAATGCTATAAACCAAGTAGGTGTCTAGAACAGTGTTAGTGGGGCTACGCCTTCAGGGAAAAAAGATTATTTAATTAAGGAACTTCACGAAAGCGTCGTAAAACCTCCCTCGAAGTACCGACACTAGCCTGGCCAAACGGTTAAGCAAGAATTGTATGGTGAGATCAATCCTGACTAATTCTTCTTTTATGGTTTGAGGGTGGATTCGAGAGATAGTGGAAGTCATCCTGTTTAGATAAATTAAAAACCAATCTAAACTTGCAAGAGTATCATGCTAAGTGTTTTCTTCTCTCTCTCTTTAATTCCAGTGACCCAGTGACCAAGACTAGGTTACATCTAAAAAATAAAATGACTAAATCTGACTATAATAACTGGCAAAGGTCTGTCCAGATATCCATTACCTATAACAACCTGGGACATCTCTTTACTACTCAAACCCCCGCCGTCTCAGGTCCAGTTTCTACCGTCGCGAATATTGAAATCCGTAAGACATCAGAAAAGGATAGTGTGAATGCGAAGTGCCTCGTGTTGGCCTCAGTAGATGGTGTAAACCAGAGGTGGCACGAGAAGATGGACTTAGCTTCCATCTTCCTCCATAACAAAGATTTATATGGAGAGCAATCTCGTATTGCCAGATATGAGACCTTGAAGGAATTGCTTCAAGCGAGGTTGGATTTCGGGTTATCTGTAGGGGACAACATCCTTACGATGACTAGCTATATTAAAAAGCTCACGTACCTGGAGACTACGTTGGAGAACGAGTCATATGCCGACTTGATTCTACAGTCGCTACTGTTCCCCTCCGAAAGACGGCCGAGACTGGACGTCTTGCTTGAGATTCGGGGCAGATGCTATTTGGTTTTATCCATCCACCTCTCCGAAGATGCCAAGTTGATTTATGGCACCGTGTATCGGAGGTTTAGACGGATGCGGCCAATGTAGCAGACTTCATCAGATTTCCCCTCGCTTGAGGGATTTTTTGATTGTGGGGACGCTCTTCCCTGCAGGCGCAAGCCCCTGCAGTTAATTACGCTACCGTATCGCGGTAACAACTTTCTCCTTCTCCAGAATTTCACTTCGTGTCGTGGGTGTTTGTTTTGTTTGTAGTTGCCCGTGGATTGTATACGGAGACTAATTTATGTCGTCGCCCGTAGGACGTGGATTAATCCAAATCCGTATTTTCTTAGATTTGGGTTTGAGGTTTTGGTTTAAGGATACGTTAGCCATATTTGAGGCTAAGATCCACTTAAACGTTTGTTAAGGATACGTTAGTCTAATTTGAGACTAAGATTAACTTAACGGGATCGCTTAGATCCGACAAAAGAGCATTTGGGCTCTATTGTTCCAGTTTAGGGATATAGTGGTCCATTGCATGTATGGCCGTTTGGACCCGTCACCTCTCTGACGTCGTTGAAGGATTACAACGATAGGTGTCAGAGGAGTTCAGAGATGTACCCTTGAACCAAAGTTGATTGGGGGATCTATAGTCCGATTTGGGACTAAAGTCTGTTTGAAGGTTTAAGGATACGTTAGCCATTTTTGAGGCTAAGATCAACTTAAACGGGATCGTTTAGATCCGACAAAAGAGCATTTTGGCTTTATTGTTCCAGTTTAGGGACATAGTGGTCCATTGCCAGTTTAGGGACATGGTGGTCCATTGCCAGTTTAGGGACATGGTGGTCCATTTTAATGTATGGCCGTCGAGACCCGTCATTTCTCTGACGTCGTTGAAGGATTACAACGATAGGTGTCAGAGGAGTTCAGAGATGTACCCTTGAACCAGGTGTAAATTGATTTAAGGGAGCAGCCGTGCTCAGTCAATTTAATTTGAGGACTTATGGCCATGATTGGGCTAAGTACAGTTGAAGATGTTCAACATTTTTATTTGCATTAGGCCTATTAGACCTTAATTAGGGCTCTGCCCCTGCACTGTATTTTATTCTGGCCTGTTAGGCCTTTTAAGTTGGGCTCTGTCCCCTTTTTTATAGTGCAAAGCATTTGTTTTGGTCCATTAGGCCTTTTAAATGGGCTCCGTCTTTTAATAATGCGCTGCATTAATTAATCTGACAGAGCGCCACGTGGCTTGTCAGGTGCTTTGAGCCAACTGAGGAGCGCAAGGCGCAAGTCCATGAGGAGGTGACACGTTTCACGCTCTGGTGAGCGCAAGCGCAGTGCGCTGTGCCAGTGCGCTGCGCTGTTGCGCTTCTGACACGTGGCGCGCTCTGCTGGGTTGCGCCAATTCATGAGAGCAGTGCTCTATTTTAACAGCGCATAGCGCAGATCGTTCTGGAGCTGGCACGTGGCGCTTTCTGGTGGCTTGCGCCAACCCAGTAGCGCAATAGTGCAGATTTACAAGTGCAAGGCACTGTTTTAATAACTTAATCCAATTTTGGATTTAAGAGGAGAATCTTTAAGATTCCAGAACCAATGGTTCATAAAAAAGTGTATGGCACTGTTATTATTATATATATATATTTTTTATTGAAGATCATTGATCTTGTTTTTAGATCAATGATCTATTCAGAAGAAATTCTTATTTTTAAAAGGTCTTTACCTTTTTCTTTTTTTTGTTCTTCTCAAAATTCTTCAGAGTCCTCTCTATTCTCTGTGTTGTTGTTTTTGATTTTGATCTCGATGTTGATGATTTTTGAATTGGGGTCTAGGGGCCTTTATATAGTGCCCATTAATTTGTTAAATTTGTTAAAAAGATCATTCTCTGAGTGATTTGGGGAATTTTCCCCACCGTTGGATCTTTGATCCAAGGGCTTCTGTTTTACAGAAGACAATCTTCTTGTTTTAACAAGAACAGAAAGATCTTACTGGAATTTTAATTCTGTTTGGCGCAAACGCCCCAGCGCTTGACACGTGTCGCGCAGCGCAACTGCGCTGCCACGTGTCGCGCAGCGCAGAGGGCAAGTCAGCTGAAGCGTTGCTTCTTTATTAAAATTTGAATTTTATTTGGAAACAAAGCTTTGCTCTGATTGGGGAAGCAGAAGCGTTGCTTCATCTCCCGTTTTGGAAGTTGAACAATGCTTTGCTCTGATTGAGGTAAACAAATGCCCCCCCACCGTTGCGCTTACGTGGCCCTCCAAACGTGAGCGTAGCGGTGGCAGAATTCCAACCGTCGCGGCAACTCTTGGAAGTTGAAAGGGCTCTTCAATGCCTATAAATATGACCTTTGGTCCCTTATATGATTTTCATCTTCAAAATTTTACTTTCAGAACTCAGAGCCCTGCTCTTTATTTTCAAGAATTTCAAGAGTTAAACTCTTAAAACTTTTAGGTGAAAATTTTAATTTAAATTAAATTAAATTAAATTAATTTTCATTGACAGAGCCTTGCTCTCAATAGATCTCTGATCTAAAGGAAACCCATTTAGGGTTTCACTTAGCAGAGCTTTGCTCTATAGGTCCAAAGGGATCTAAAGAGAACTAAAGAGAACCCTATTAGGATTCCATCAATAGAGTTCTGTTCTCTGAAAGATTTTTTCTTGTATATTCTTGGTTCACCAATGGAGCTTTGCTCCCTCCAAATCATATAGAAAAACTCTTAAGAGTTCTTCATAGATCCTGGTGGTTAGAGACGACGTTCTATTTTTTTAATGAATTATACTGTCTTGCTTAGTTAGGCCGTCTGCTAATTTTGTTAGGTTTCCTTTACAGAAGTAATGGACGCCCACATGTACGACCTTGACGAGATCATTTCTTACGGGGATATCCGTTGACTCGGTCGTTCTCAGAATCGAGAATTTACCAACGCTGAGTGTGCCGAGATCATGAGTCGCTTCGACGCGTACAACGGTCAACTGCTTCCTCGGCGCTCCCCTCTGTTGAAGCTTATTGTGGGAGCCATCTGGGGAGCGCTTCCCCTATTCTTTAACGGCGTGCCGCTTGGAGCATTGGATGTCGCCGAGGATAAGGTGCACTCAGTGTACCTGATGAACCTAATCTCGAAGAGACGGTGAGACAATCTCATCGATCTCTTGCACGAAGCCTTTCAACAGTCCGCCATTCTTGCTGCTTATCGTGTGGAGGACATCAGTGGGGATCCCGACGCCCGTGCTCGCGAAAGGAAGCACACTAGGATGGTTCACCAAACTTGGAAACTCTTGGACAAGGTCACTTTCGAGTTCCTTAATCCCTGTCCAGGATCCGAGGTTTTGCCATTTTAATGATCCGGACAATGTCTTTGTTTATTTCTTTATGATTGTAAGAACCTTTTGCCATATGAATGTAAATTTTTTTATTTCATCTTGTCTTATTTCTCGTTCTGAGTCTTTTGCATATGCATGAATGGATGTGTCTCGAACGCTTGATCAGATGCAAATCGGATGTTCTTTCCGTCGCTTTCTTCTTTCTTTTATTGCCAACATGTTACTTTAGTAAACATGGTCGATGGATGATAGAGCGAGCATTCTGTATTGGCTCCTTCAAGAGGTAATGAGGGCTTAGGACGCAGGTTCAGATCTGCTGCCTAAGACTTTTCAACTTTATGAGCCGTAAGCGTCTCATAAAAACTTTTCTCCCTACGGATCGAGAGGATCTCGTAGGTGTATTTTCTCTTTAGGGATTGTGAGGATCCCTAAGTGTGTTTTCTCTTATAAGTCATAAGGATCTCATAAGGGAATTGTCCCTCTCACGAGTCGAGAGGACTCGTAAGCGGTTGTTTCCCTCCTTATCTAGATTCGACTTTGGAGAGTGAGACCCGTGGATAGTATGCCAGAGACCGTTTTGGACCGACTTGCAGGGTCCCAGTGCTTAGGAAACAGGTTTCTTTTATGCCCACTGCCTAAGGCTTTATCTCACGAGTCGAGCCGCATCAAGAAGTTCTCGCAAAGACATCAATTTCTTCACAAGTCGAGACGAATCGAGCATTTCTCGCAAGAATATCTCACAGTTAACCTCTGCTCTTTACGACAGAAGTCCGTTAGGGTCTGTGGTACTTAGGGTTTTGGCCGTCGTACCGTCACATAAGCTGATATATTCCTCGATAGGCAATCGTTCTGTTCGAGTAGCCCTGCGACTGTCGTGTCTCTGATCCCTTCGGGGGCTGGACAAGACGTCTTCAAGCAATCCTCCTTGGCAGTTTGACCGTCGGAAGAGCAAGCGTTAGGTATTTTGCCATGCCGCTTTTTACTTGAGGTTAGGCTCATTTTAGAGAGCCCCGATGAGTCATAACCACTCCGCACTAGTGTAGGATGATCTCCGATAGTCTTTCACGTTTTATGTGAGTTGCCGTCAAGAGCCTGAAGCTAGGAATTTGGCCTTTGCTTCGTTTGCTGGCATCGCGTCTGCTGTATCGAGACGAATGTCACGGTTATCTCTAGGTTGCTGGTGAACCGTCGAGGTTTGGAACTAGGGATTTTGCTATGGCTCCGTTAGTTTGATTGTCGCGTCTGAACTCTGCTGGAGGAAGAACGCTGGGGTGACAACTCGTCTGCTGTATCGAGACGAACGTCGCGGTTGTCTCTAGGTTGCTGGTGAACCGTCGAGATTTGGAACTAGGGATTTTTCCGTGGCTCCGTTTGTTTGATGATCGCGTCTGAACCCTGCTGGAGGAAAGATGCTGGGGTGACAACTCGTCTGCTGTATCGAGACGAACGTCGCAGTTGTCTCTAGGTTGCTGGTGAACCGTCGAGGTTTGGAACTAGGGATTTTGCCGTGGCTCCATTTGTTTGATTGTCGTGTCTGAACTCTGCTGGAGGAAGAACGCTGGGGTGACAACTCGTCTGCTGTATCAAGACGAACGTCGCGGTTGTCTCTAGGTTGATGGTGAACCGTCGAGATTTGGAACTAAGGATTTTGCCATGGCTCCATTTGATTGATGATGTTGCGTCTGCTGTGTCGAGATGAACGTCGAAGTGGTGACCATTTCGCGCTGGTGTAAGATGATCTCCAGTTGTCTTTCAGGCTTTATATGACTTGCCATTAAGACCTCGAAGCTAGGAATTTGGCTTTCGCTTCGTTTGCTGGCATTGCGTCTGCTGTATTGAGACGAATGTCGTGATTGTCTCTAGGTTGTTAATGAAATGTCGAGGTTTGGAAGTAGGGATTTTGCCGTGGCTCCGCTGTTAGATGATGTTGTGTCTGAATCCTGTTGGAAGAAGAACGCTGAGGTGACATCTTGTCTGCTGTATCAAGACGAATGCTGAGGTGGAGCTGGGATTGTTGGAGATAGTGCCCTCAGAGTCAATTATTGGATCACAAGCACGTGATTGCAATGATTGAGGGAGGACCTGTCCCAGTAGGACAGTCTTACTTAAGATGATAGTATGCTATCTGGTTTATCTTTATCATCCTGTACTGCTTTAGGTGACCTTACAGGTCACTATTGCTTGTTGATAGAGCCTCTAGGATTCTTGCTTAACTGCCAACAGTATGAGGGCGATCATATACGTAGGAGCTGGGGTTTATAAGCACATCCTTAAATGGTCCCTAGTCGTGGGAGTTTCGAGACAGGGCATCGATACTCCAGAGTAGACTAGTGTATACAGTCGAGACCCCGACGAGGGGCGGTGGCCGGTCTCACAAGCCACTGGTGTCAGTTAGTTCACCTAAGATGTATACAGGTGCTCATTGGGTTATGAGTACACCGGACAGGACTCGCCGGGAACCTGCTAGTTGGTATTATACCTGACGTTAGATAGCAGTTCCCTGGTGACATGTGTACAGGTTAGTTCATCGGCCTGAGATTGTCATTTGTCTCGTGTGAGTTCCCACTGTTCTTTGATTACTACCCTACCACGCTCAAAGGAGACGTGCAAACAGGTTTTAGTTGGGTACAGTCTTGAGCCACATGGAGGCAGTGAGCGGATCTGCAGGGGTTCGTCTCTCCCGGTATTGGGGGTGAGGTCGCGCTGTGTCTAGAAGAGCCAGTACATGAAAGTCCTTGGCCGAGGCAGGAGATTTACTGGTAGGTATTCCAGTAGTATCTCAGGGTGTTCTGGGCTACACTCTGACAAGACTTGTACCGCTTTTGGGGGTCTGACTTTACCAACCCCTAGGCCCGCCATGCATGCTCATAGACGAACGGACCGGACTGTACGGATATTGTCACTGACAGGCTCAGTAGGGTGTCAGGATGAGTTCGCTCATCGACGTCTCTTTTGGTCAATACCTGGTAGTCCGTTATGTATAGGCTAATACCTCTGGCGTGCTAGTGGTTAAATCCACAACTAAAGTATTGACGAGTCTTTAGAGTCCCCCACAGACCAGTTTCTCAAGTTTAGGGCGAAACGCTGTAGAGGCTGTATGGAGATATGGCAGGGTTCGATCAGATACGCGCGGTATTGCACGGATCATGATTGGACGGATTTTACTAGCGGGCTTTGGTTTAAACCGGATCCTAGTATTGTACAGTGTAGTTTTTGTCTCTTTGCATTTGTATTCAGTGGGAATACAAATGCGGGTATGTATATACAGTCGTGGGGTTTTCCTGTAATTTATTACGGGATCAGTTTTCTGAAGTTGCCAGTTTGCATTCCGTTCCGGCCAGTTTTCCTTTGTTCCTTCCCGGCCAGACTTTTGTGATGGGCGGGGGTTATTTGCAGTTGTGCAAATTACCTTTATGGAGGGGGTTATTTGTGAAATGGTTTATCATGATGATTCAAAGCATCTTTGCTTTTCTTGCATTAATGAGATTAGAAAGGATTAGAAATTGATATGATATTGTTATCATCACTTTTGGATGTGGTCACCTCTTTTGATTCCTACTCTCACCTCCCTTCATGCTTTAGCTTTTTCTCTCCTCATTTTCTAAATTGGGGCCGGCCACTTTTGGGGAGAGAGAAAAAATGAGGTTTCATTTTGGGTGAGGGAAATTCATTCATTCTCACTTTGCTTTGGTTGCTTCAAAATTCCATTGCTCAAAGTTCATTCTCTACTCCACATCCATCAATGGCAACTTCACAACCCCAAAGAGACAAAGCATTCTACATTGATCCTACAGCACCCTTGGGCACGTCGGCTCGTCAACTTCGTGCCCGAATTGCCTCGGTCCAGAGGTGGGAGCCCGTAAAAGAACCCGGCGATGTGGTGCCCGTTCCGATGAGGAGATGAAGACCGGAGGTTCCGCGAGGAGATCGGAGTGGAGGCGAAGACCGAAGGACACGGATCACTTGGTATAGCTATTCTACCCCTTTCTCATGTTTGCTAGAGTTAGGTTAATTGCCCGATCCGGGATTTTTGTGCGTGGTGGTGCCGGTTTCTAAGTTCTAGAAAAGTTTCGTTTCCGCATTCCGGCGTCGGATTGACGGCCGGGACGCCGCCGTGCACTTACACTGGTGCATCAGGTTTCTGTCGAATTTTTTTTAGCTCGAAATTTTTTTCAGGTTGTTGCAGAAACACATGCAGGCAATTATAAGCATACTGTGAAAATTTGGTAGTGTGACGTCATCTTCCCACCGCGGAACCGCGGCCAAACCCATGCTTGGGCCACGGTTCCGCCGCCACTTTGACTGTTCACTGTGCCAAATTTTTACAGTGGGCTTTTGACTAGGAAATGGGGTTTTTGGAATATTCCTTTTGGGCCCAGATTTTCTGTGAGTGCTACAGTAGTGCTTGGGGCTCACTTCGGTAAATTTAGTCGATCGAATGTTTTAAACATGTTAGTTCACAGTATTTACATTATATCTGCGACCGTGAATGTCATTTGATCGGTAAATCCTGTCTAACTGCTATAGCCCTTTTAGACGGATTTGCGAACATGACATTCACGTTGATGTTCTGTGTTGTGCTGTGATGTTGCGGATTGGTCGTGGGTGATAGCCTGGATGCAATGGTAGTACAGTTTGGTAATTTATGTACATTTGATATTGCGGGGCGAGCGTCCGACATGTGGACTGCCGTCACTGCCTGTTTGTATATTATTCTTTTGGGGCACGACCGGGTCGAGGTCGATGTACCCGTTGTATGTATATTTTACTTTCTGTACTAGGATTACCCCGCGGAGGGGTGCACGGATAGCCGGGTTCTAGAGGGCAACGGGACCGCATCTCATGGCGTTGAGACGGAGGGGGCTTCACTCTAGAATTGGCGGGCTATTCCCCGCACTCGTAGGGGGTACAGGTTGACCCAGGGGGTACAAGTTACCGGATTCCATGAAGTGCTGGGTGGTCCATTCACGTTGCTGAAGGGGGCTGCCTCGCTTCAGGTTTTGGCGGGTAACTTGCCGCGCCCATAGGGGTCTAGGTTTTCATTGCACAGGCTATCCACACGACCAAGAGAACGTCGGGTTTCAGTAGCGGCTCTGTGAAACCCGGGGATCCCAGATATCTGTATTGTTCTGTGATGCTTATTACATTTCTGTGATGTTGCATTTTATCACGCCTTGAGCGAATATTATTTATTGATATATATACTAGTAGGTGTTGTATATGTTTTGCATCCGCGCTAGTCCAGTCCCCGCTCTGTCGTTAGTTAAGTAACTTAACGGGTGATGACGGGACCAAGTGGCGAATGCGGATGGTATATACGTACATCATTATTTTCGTTCTTTTGTGGTGTGATCAATTGATATGACTGCGTTGATTCGGATCAATGCTAGCTAAACAAACCTATTCTGATATTGTTGGAACACTTTTCATAAAGCTGTTATTGCAAGGGCGTTCTCTTTTGTTTTGCATAGTGGTATTCAGTTGGAATATCCTGCTCCTCAGTCGACGAGGCAAGGGCCGAGATCCCTTCACCGGGAGTGACCCCTTGGACAGAAGTTTGCGTCAGGGCAATAACTTCACTATAGTCGTTTACTTTTGCTTTGCATCGTGGTATTCAGTTGGAATATCCTGCACCTCATTCTACGGGGAAAGAGCCGAGATCCCTTCACCAGGAGTGACCTCTTTAGCAAAGGTTTTCGTCACTATATTTTTTAAAAGCTATCCGGTTCCTTCAACGATATCAAGTTCATTACGTTAAAGGTTTTCGCCAGAAACCATTCGTAGCCCTCCGTCGTTTCATATGGATAGTCAATAAGTATTCAAGCTGTGTTTGTTGGCCAAAGTCAAGGCACAGTGATTGGTAGCTATTGGGTATTCATATGTAGCATAGATAGATGCGTTGGTTTGGGGCAGCCGTATAGCCTTGTTGGCCAAAGTCAAGGGCTTGTACGGGTGGGCTCAAATTAACCTGGACAATGACGGGTAGAACTTGACATGTGAATTATGATTTATTGGCCAAAGTCAAGGTCATAAGAGCATGGGGAAAAAATCACATCGGGAGTTTCTAAAGAAACTGAAACTTGCCAGATATGCGCATACCTTCTGGAGTGTGATAACATGAGCGGATTCCGTCACGTTATCATGCGATGATAGTTGGATCCCGATTCCCACTGATGAGTTGGTTTACTTCTCGGGTGATCCCGACTAATTCTTCTTTCAAGTTTGGGGAAGAATTTGACGTTACAGTGGGAGGTTTCCTGATTAGATAAAGTGATAACTATTCTGATCTAGGTTAGAGTGCACGCTGGGTGTTTCATTTCTCTCTCTCTCTTTGGCAGTGACCATTGACCCGACCCTAGACTATGACTCAGTGACCAAAATTGACCGAACCTTCTTAAACACTGGCTTTTGGATTGTCAGAGTTGCATACCTTATTGCCACTCCTACTTTTACCCTTTTCTCCAGAACACCCCGTATTACTATGAACGTCCACTTCCATTGGATAAAACCATCGTATGGTTATATACGAACTCGAAGGATTTTATTCGAGGATGGTTTCCGGTTCTGGAGAAAACGACTAGGACTATTCAGTTGTCTTTTCCTTTTACCTTCTCTCAGGTTACGGGTACTCCTTGGTTTAGGAGATAGTACACCTATTACGCAAATTGGATAGTCTTCTTCCAAACCATAGGCAGGTGCCGACCGGTAGGGAATGAAGAAAACCAATTAGCCTAACGATGGTGTACAGAAGGTATTAAGTAAAGACAAAGAAAGGGATTAGTAAGAGGGCAAAGTAAATTGCGACTGCTATTCACGACCAAACCAAGTATTTCTTCGCCAATCCCAAATCACCTTTGTATTTCTCCAGAACACTCCGTATCACTACGAAGATCCACAGTTTTTTGGATACTCCATCGTATGGTTATATACGAACTCGAAGGAACTTGTTCCAGTTCGGGGATGGATTCTGGTTCAGGAGAAATAGGAATAAGGTTTATTCGGTTGTCTTTTATCTTCACCTTCTCTCGCATTGCGAGTGCTCCTAGGATTAGGACAGTACACCCATTATGCTTATTGGATAGTCTTCTTCCAAACCATAGGCTGGTGTCGAACGGTAGGGAAGGAAGAAAACCATTTGGCCTAAAGGGGTGTGCAGAAGGTAACGACTATAGACATATAAAGGGATTTGGAGAGGTGGCAAAGAAATATACGGTTGCAGTTGTGAATCTGGATAATGGAAGAGGCATTACTAGGAATACCCGGATACCCCATCGAAGCATTTCAATGTTTCATTTTCACTGTGTACTGTTAATGAAAAACTGATTTCCCAATTAACCCTTGCTCCAGGGTATGTATTTACCAGGTATGATTCTCACATCTGTATGGTTTTACAGATGATGAGTGGGAGTAAGTTATTGGGAATTAGGTGATCATCCTCATTATATCGGAATTCGTTGTAATTGGTGATATTTGAGGAAGTCATCTGGGTAGTTTGCCGAACGGCAAATATTTGGTTTTGAATATCCGTTGTTATGCACCAATTTCAAATTAATATATCTGTACGTCTATTTTTATAGAGTGAGATATACCTTTTTGAAATTATGTCTATGACATTTACCTATATCAGTGGATGGTTAGGTAAGGAGTATTAAACAGCGGTGTAATTCTTCTTAACCATAAGTATAGTTTTCAATCTACGACACACAGTGAATGAGTCACTTGACTCAAGGGACTTATACAGAGTATTGTATGTTGTCCAGTGTCCATTAGGACAGAAGGGTAGGTACTCATACTATATTCTGTTTACTTGTGACTTCTCTAGTTCTTAGTCAGGTGTTTCCTAGAAACACAGGGTCCAAGTTTTGAGAAGGTATAGGTATAAGAGTAAAGTAGAGAACCAGGTATTGCAAGTATCGGGATTCTTCAAGGTGATCGAAGATGTAGATACTTGTGTAAGGTATTCAGTTGATAGTAATGATTAAGAGAACTTGCTTCTCTTTCAGATTGCTCATAATTGGAAGCACTTCTAAGTTGAGTAACGCTGATCGGCCTCCTTCCATTTAGTTGACATGCACTGGAGACAGCTGCATGATTTGAATCTGGTTCAATTAAATCAGTGCCTCTGTTTCTATATTGGATATAGAACAGTTCATATCTTGACATTGTTAAGGTACGGGGAGTTTTCCGGTTATTGCTAAAACCAGACTCTGGATAACTCAAGGCACGTTTCTGTAATGGTTGCTTGTGGGTTGACCCGGGCTATGACGAGGGTTGATTTTCTACCATCTTGAAGATCAATAGTGATATTGTTCTTGACTCGCCACAGTTTTAATAAAAATGGATTTTTTCAGAAAACAGTAGTGGGAGTATGGTAGAACTGGAAGTGATTCTAGAACCGCAAACGATTACTGAAGATTTGATAAGAACCTACAGATTCAATCTGGCTTGACATTGCATTGGCCACTCCGCAGATATGGTGGATAACCTCAGGCACTCGAGAGGTACTTCAGTATGCTCAAGGACGGTGACAGGGAGGTTCTTGTTTACCCAGACTTGCCATTGCTGTTGTTCCAGGCTGTGAGACCCGGCAGGAGGATGAGTATAGCGTCGTTCTGAACTAGGTTTAGAAGTGTACGTCTATATGACTCTGCCAGAGGGTTGTCATAGTCAGTGGGAGCAGCGGAAGCATAATGGACAAGTGGCTTATGTCTATTTATAGACTTAAGCAGATATAGCAGAGATAGATCATCTATTTCTGATGTGACAGTCATAGGTTTGACTTCATCAGAATAGGGGATGGATCTGTTAAGAAGGTAATAGGGTGTAATATCCTGGTATTTGGATGACATACACAGAGTAGGAAGTGATATTCCTATAGTACGGTCGGTTATACTTTGGTTGTCACACAGTGGTTTCTCCACAAAAGGACTTGGATATTATATCAGATATTCTGGTTACTAGATCTATGGTTTTAGATCTAGATCTGGGTAGTTTCCCAATCAGGGTACTTAGACAGCATTCTAGAGGTGCTTTAGAATGGACGACTCCTGGCATGGTAGTGTACCTGCAGGTGATGGAGTCACCCTCTCTAAAGGTGTCTTATAGACTAAAGGGGAGAGGGATGTGCATGATTGGCAGATCACTTGCTTAGGTAATTGAGTCAATCATGAGATGTCAAGTACCACACCAGATATTGTTTTTGCATGAGATGCAATAAGTTGATATTAATCCAATCCTGGAGAAACAATCGGAAGCAGTTTTAGAACATAAGTGAATGTTCTAGGGATATGATAATGACAGCCTCATTCGGAAAACGGTTATCATTCCAGGCTTCCAAGGTGACCTGGATAACAGAGAGGTTGTCAGAGTTGTAGTTTTCCCTCTGACGAGGGGCAGTATTTTGGACAGGTGGTCCAGGCGGATACTGAGGGAAGGATGGCGCAGGATACTGATTAAGTTCAGTTGACGATACAGTCTAAGAAGTTTGGATTTGGAGTTCATTTATGAACTAGGTCCCATCAGACATCCAATCACATTCTAAGACAGGTATTGCTCATTTCGGGAGATGGGTTTCTCCGTGAACTTGAGATAAAGAGAGACATAGAAAGAAACACCACAGCGGATCCACTCACTGAGGCTATTCCTCGAACGCAATAGTTTCGCAAATGGGCTTTGTGAGACTGACTTGTAGAGGAGTTGGATGTTCGGTATCACACGGGCTGTGAGTATGCGACATCACAATAATTAGCCTTGAGTGCAAGTGGGAAATTATTGGAGATAGTGCCCTCAGAGTCAATTATTGGATCACAAGCACGCGATTGCAATGATTGAGAGAGGACCTGTCCCAGTAGGACAGTCTTACTCAAGATGATAGTATGCTATCTGGTTTATCTTTATCATCGTGTACTGCTTTAGGTGACCTTACAGGTCACTATTGCACGTTGATAGAGCCTCTAGGATTCTTGCTTGACTGCCAGCAGTATGAGGGCGATCATATACGTGGGAGCTGGGGTCTATAAGCACATCCTTAAATGGTCCCTAGTCGTAGGAGTTTCGAGACAGGGCATCGATACTCCAGAGTAGACTAGTGTATACAGTCGAGACCCCGACGAGGGGCAGTGGCCGGTCTCACAAGTCACTGGTGTCAGTTGGTTCACTTAAGATGTATACAGATGCTTATTGGGTTATGAGTACACCGGACATGACTCGCCGGGAACCTGCTAATTAGTATTATACCTGACGTCAGATAGCAGTTCCCTGGTGACATGTGTACAGGTTAGTTCATCGGCCTGAGATCGTCATTTGTCTCGTGTGAGTTCCCACTGTGCTTTGATTACTACCCTACCACGCTCAAAGGAGACGTGCAAATAGGTTTTAGTTGGGTACAGTCCCGAGCCACATGGAGGCAGTGAGCGGATCTGCAGGGGTTCGTCTCTCCCGGTATTGGGGGTGAGGTCGCGCTGTGTCTAGGAGAGCCAGTACATGAAAGTCTTTGGCCAAGGCAGGAGATTTACTGGTAGGTATTCCAGTAGTATCTCAGGGTGTTCTGGGCTACACTCCGACACGACTTGTACCGCTTTTGGGGGTCTGACTTTTACCAACCCCTAGGCCCGCCATGCGATGCTCATAGATGAACGGACCGGACTGTACGGATATTGTCACTGACAGGCTCAGTAGGGTGTCAGGATGAGTTCGCTCATCGACGTCTCTTTTGGTCAATACTTGGTAGCCCGTTACGTATAGGCTAATACCTCTGACGTGCTAGTAGTTAAATCCACAACCAAAATATTGACGAGTCTTTAGAGTCCCCCACAGACCAGTTTCTCAAGTTTCGGGCAAAACGCTGTAGAGCCTGTATGGAGATATAGCAGGGTTTGATCAGATACGCGCGGTATTGCACGGATCATGATTGGACGGATTTTACTAGCGGGCTTTGGTTTAAGCCGGATCCTAGTATTGTACAGTGTAGTTTTTGTCTCTTTGCATTTGTATTCAGTGGGAATACAAATGCGGGTATGTATATACAGTCGCGTGGTTTTCCTGTAATTTATTATAGGATCAGTTTTCTGAAGTTGCCAGTTTGCATTCCGTTCCGGCCAGTTTTCCGTTGTTCCTTCCCGGCCGGACTTTTGTGATGGGAGGGGGTTATTTGCAGTTGTGCAAATTACCTTTGTGGAGGGGGTTATTTGTGAAATGGTTTATCATGATGATTCAAAGCATCTTTGCTTTTCTTGCATTAATAAGATTAGAAAGGATTAGTAATTGATATGATATTGTTATCATCACTTTTGGATATGGTCACCTCTTTTGATTCCTACTCTCACCTCCCTTCATGCTTTAGCTTTTTCTCTCCTCATTTTCTAAATTGGGGCCGGCCACTTTTGGGGAGAGAGAAAAAATGAGGTTTCATTTTGGATGAGGGAAATTCATTCATTCTCACTTTGCTTTGCTTGCTTCAAAATTCCATTGCTCAAAGTTCATTCTCTACTCCACATCCATCAATGGCAATTTCACAACCCCAAAGAGACAAAGCATTCTACATTGATCCTACAGCACCCTTGGGCACGTCGGCTCGCCAATTTCGTACCCGAGTTGCCTCGGTCCAGAGGGGGGAGCCCGTAAAAGAACCCGGCGATGTGGTGCCCGTTCCGACGAGGAGATGAAGACCGGAGGTTCCGCGAGGAGATCGGAGTGGAGGCGAAGACCGAAGGACACGGATCACTTGGTATAGCTATTCTACCCCTTTCTCATATTTGCTAGTGTTAGGTTAATGGCCCGATCCGGGATTTTTGTGCGCTGTGGTGCCGGTTTCTAAGTTCTAGAAAAGTTTCGTTTCCGCATTCCGGCGTCGGATTGACGGCCGGGGCGCCGTCGTGCACTTACAGGGATTTTGCCGTCACTCTGCTTTACTGACCATGGGGTCTTTTCTTGACATTGCATCTATATCCTGCTGGACTGCGATGGAACGCCGTTTTTGACATTGCGTCTGCTGTAACGAGACGAACATCGAAGTGGTGACCATTCCGTACTGGTGTAGGATGATCTCCTGTTGTCTTTCATGCTTTATATGACTCGTCGTTAAGACCTTGAAGCTAGGAATTTGGCCTTCGCTTCGTTTTCTTTGTTTGTTGACAATGTGTCTGCAATATTGTGACAGATGTCGAGATTGTCTCTAGGTTGTCTATGAACTGTCGAGATTTGGCTTCGCTTTCTGATGAAGCTTGTTGGGAAGGTGTGGTTCCCTATTTGTTTGTGCCTTTGGATTGTATACAGGGATCAATGTGATCTCACCTGTAGGGCAAAAGTTTCATTCATCATTTTTTATTTTATTATTTTATTTCCGCGATACTCTATCATTTCAGCTTTTATATCGCGGAAGTCGCGATTGCCCAATCATTTCGGCTATTTTTCGCGGTGCCCAATCATTTCGGCTGTTTTTTTTACTCGCTGCTTTTTATTGCGAGCTGCCCAATCATTTCGGCTGTTTTTGTATGCATATATTTTTACTTGCTGATTTCGTTGCAAGTTGCCCCATCATTTCGGCTATTTCATATGCATTTTTGGCTCGCTGATTTTTTTATCGCGAGTGTGGAACTTGGAATCTGATGCCAATCTTAGCATTAGCATCGCTACGACTGGAATATTGCCAGGAGCGAATCATCATTTGCTATGACAGGACTTGGAATTTGATACCGGTTTAGGCATCAGCATCGCTACAACTGGGATATTGCCAGGAGCGAATCATCATTTGCCTCTGTCGATGTCGAACAAAGGTGGCTTAGCGAACAGGGTTAGGATCCTGTCGACTAAGGCTTTTGACTTCATGAGCCGTAAGGGTCTCACAAAGGTATTTCTCCCTACAAGTCGTGAGGATCTTGTAAGTGTGTTTTCTCCTTAGGGATCGTGAGGATTCCTAAGTGCATGTCCCTCTATAAGTCGTAAGGATCTTACAAAAGAGTTTTCTCCTTATAAGTCGAGAGGACTTACAAGGGTTGTTCACCATATGGACATATCCCCGATCACGGGTGGGACTTGGTTAGGGAAATGTTTGTTCGCGCCCGTGGATTGTATACAAGGGCCAGTGTTGGACCACTTGTAGGGAAAAATCGAAGGTTGTGGGGGTTTCTTAAGCACAGGTTTAGGTATCTGTAACTTAAGACTTTCAAATCTTATGAGCCGTGAGGGTCCCATAAGAGAGTTCTCCTTACGAGTCGTGAGGATCTCGCAAGTGTATTTTCTCCTTAGGAATCGTGGGGATCCCTAAGTGTGTTGCTCCCTTGTGAGTCGTAAGGATTTCACGCGGGTGGTTTCTCCTAACAAGGTCGAGAGGACCCTGTAAGTGTCTTTTCACGAGGTTGCGCCCTTTCGGGTTTTCACAAACACTCCCCGGTAGCCCTGCTGTTTTTACTCACGGAGCCCTCTCGGGTTTTCATCCGTGCCCTTTTTGCTTATGGACATACCGTTCTTTTTTTTTATATATATATTTTTTTATATTCTTTTTTTTACGAGGTCGCGTCCTTTCGGGTTTTCACAAATACTCGCCGGTAGCCCTGCTGTTTTTACTCACGGAGCCCTCTCAGGTTTTCATCCGTGCCCATTTTGCTTATGGACATACCTTTTTTTTGTCTCGTCGGCCTGAGGATGCTGCGGTAGTAGTTTAAAGACGTTTCGGTCGTTTGCAAGTTTTAGGACATTGCGGTCCATCATTAGTTTAAGGACGTTTCGGTTCGACTTCGCCGTATTTGAGGCGAACATCTAGTTTATTGACTTTTCAGTCTATGGGGCTTTCCCTATGAATGAGCATGATGCCCCCAGCATATCCATCTTTCTTGGAGCATGTGGTTGTGGCAGGCTCACCTTACAGTTTTCGGACAACGCGAACTTGCCCTGTTGGTATTGGTCTTCAACCCAGTTTTTGAAGACGTAACAATTTTCGATCAGATGGCCCAATATTTGGTGGTAAGGGCAATAATTAGAACTGTTGACATCATCCAGTTATAGTTGGTGTTTTGGCTCCGGTAGAGTGATAAGCCTGTTATGCTCTGCCACTTCGAACAGCCTTCTTGTTTCATCCTGGGGAAATGAGTAAGGACGTCTTAGCCTCTCCTCCAGGGATATGTGCGGACGCATATTGTTTTGACGAACAACCGGTCTAGGGCCACTCGACTGTTGTTGAGTGTTGGCGACGGAGGTCATTTTCCCCTTTCTTTATCCTTTTTGCTCGATCCTTTGTTTGCGGGGCCGAGATTTTTTTCGAGTAGCGGGCGATTGCACGGCTGAATGTTCTTGCAACTCCGCAATTCTTTCATTTTTGAAATGGATTCCTTGAGGAGAGGGTTGAGGGTAACTTCTTCGTTAGAGTCACTTACAAAGGTGATAATTTGCGATCCCTTGGAGTCGGTTATATGACAGTCGTTGGCGGCTCTTTTGCGCTCATCTATCGCATTTTTCCGATGTCTACGAGCTGTTAGGTCCATGTTACCTCTCCCGGTACTTTCGGGGATGCGGAAACGGTAAAACAAAATTTTTTCTAAACTTTGTAATATGGACCGTAAAAGCCGGATCTTTGCTAAACTAAACTAGCATACTTGCAAAGAAGAGTTAACTACTCGGCAAAGTGGTTATACCTCAACTTGAACTCCTTCTCTTCTTGTTGTTCTTCTTCTTTCTTGCTCTTTGTAGTAGCTTGAATGGCTTCCCCTCCTCGTCTCCTCTTTGCCGAAGATAGATCCACCTGAGGGCTTCATCCTTGGGCTCCTTTCTCGATCTTGAGAGAACTAAGGTATTCGGCTTGCTAGACCTTCTACCTTAGAGTGAGTAGAGTGTGCTTTGGGGTGTTATATCTTCAAGGAGATGATTCTCAACACATGAGATTTGCTCTCCTTGAACAAGAGGAGGAAGAAGATGAAGTGAGGAGAGAGAATCAATATGATAGAATGAGCTATTTTCCTCTTGCAACCATAACAAAAGGAAAATGATTTATCTAATTAATAATAATAAATCAAAATGAAATAGTTGATGGTTGTATTTGGAATGACCACCATCATCACTTCATTAAATGAATGTAAGCTAGAATCAAGGAGTATCCTTGCAAAGCAATGATGATGGTCAACATTCAACGATGGTCAACAAGTCAACCATGGTCAACAAGTCAACAAAATCAACCATAACATTATTTCATTTAATTACTATTATTAATTGATATTTCATAAATCCATTAGGGTTTGGAAAAAGACGACTGTCAACTGTGCATACGCACCCGTTCCGAAACCCTAATGAAAGACCTCTTCCTCCGCCTCAAACAACTGTGCATACACACCTGCATTCTTGATCTGAGGAACAAGAATACTGAGAGATAAAAGCAACCCCAAAACATATACCAGTATCTGGCTCAAACCAGAGCCTGCTAGTATAATCCGTCCGGACTCCAAACGTGCACAAGTGCGCGGATGAGAACGAACCCTGTCGTAAAACCATGCGACCTCTACTCTGTTTTGCCCAAAGGCGAATACCCTCTGTGTGGGACTCTAAAGACTCGACACTACGCTGGTAGTGGGTTTAACCACAGACCGCAAGCGGCACTAGCTGTGCGTAACGGTCCCCAGGTAGAAGCCGACAAGAAGGCTGACGAGGTGAACCCCATCTGAACTCCTACTGAGTCTGAATGCGACATTCTCCGTACAGACCGGTCTGTTCGTCTGATACATCGCATGGCGGGCCTAGGGGGCGGTAAACGTCAGTCCCCTAATAGCGGTACAAGTCGTGTCGGAGTGAAGCCCAGAACACCCTGAGATAGCACTGGAACCTACCAGTATATCTCGCTTGCCCTGGCCAGGGACTACTTGTGTAATGGCTCTCCTAGACACAGCGCGATGTCAACCCCCAATACCGGGAGAGACGAATCCTGTCTAACCGTTACTGCCTCTAAGTGCTTCGGGACTGCTCCCAACTACTACCTGTTTGCACGACTCAGAAGAGCCGTGGTAGGGTAGTAATCAAAGAACAGTGGGAACACACTCGAGGCGGAGTGACAGTGTTAAGTCAGCGGACTAAGCTGTACTCATGTCACCTAGGAACTGATAACTGACGATAGGTATAATACCAACCATCAGTTCCCGACGAGTCCTGTCCAGTGTACTCGTAACCTAACGAGCACCCGCATACTATCTCAAGTACGACGTACCGACGGCTGTGGGACAGACCGTCTCCCGTGCTGGGATGAGAAGCGCATACGCTAGTCTACTCCGGAGTATCGATGTCCTATCTCGATACTCCTACGACTAGGGACGTGTATAAGGATGTGCTTGTAGATTACCCAGCCCCCACGAGTGTGATCGCCATCACAATGCCGGTAATCAAGCAAAGATCCAAAGGGCTCTACTAATGCGTATAGGTGATATAATAAATAAACACACAAGTACACATTAAAGCAGAGACAAACCAAGTAGCATACTACTATATTGAGCAAGATTGTCTGTACAACTGTGAATATCCCAAGCTCCCATCAAGTAATATACATACTAGTATGATACAGTAATGGCCTCTAGGGCATATACACTAACAATCTCCCACTTGCACTAAGGCCATGTACTGGCGTATCGAAGACCTATCATCTCGATCAGCCGCTCGAACTGAGTCTGGGGTAAAGCCTTCGTGAATGGGTCCGCAGTGTTGTCTTTTGTGTCCACTCTCCGCACCTCGATCTCCTGTCGATCAATGATCTCCCTGATCAGGTGATACCGCCTTAAGATGTGCCTGGATTTCTGATGGGACCTTGGTTCCTTCGCTAAAGCTATAGCCCCATTGTTATCTCAATACAAAGGTATTGGGTCAACAATGGACGGAACCACCTGAAGTTCACTAATGAACTTCTTCATCCAGACCGCCTCTTTTGCGGCATCGCTTGCAGCAATGTATTCAGCCTCCATCGTCGAGTCTGCGACGGTATCCTGCTTGGAACTCCTCCAACATACCGCCCCTCCGTTGAGGGTAAACACAAAACCCGAGATAGACTTGCTGTCATCTTTGTCACTCTGGAAGCTTGAATCGGTAAAGGACTCGACCCTGAGGTCTCCATTACCGTAAACCAGGAACATCTCCTTAGTCCTTCTCAGGTACTTGAGAATGTTCTTCACTGCTGTCCAGTGGTCCTCCCCTGGGTCTGATTGATACCGGCTTACCGTGCTCAACGCGTAAGCTACATCTGGTCTTGTACATAGCATCGCATACATTATAGATCCTACCGCCGAAGCGTAGGGTATAGTGCTCATGCGAACCCTCTCCTCGTCAGTCTTAGGAGACATCTTCTTGGAGAGGGTAATTCCGTGCAATGCGGGTATGTTACCGCGCTTGGAACCCTCCATACTAAATCTCTTTAGTACGGTCTCTATGTACCTGTACTGCGAAAGTCCCAACAGTTTCTTGGATCTATCTCTATAGATCTTGATCCCCAGAATGTACGAGGCATCACCCAGGTCCTTCATGGAGAACCTTTGTGACAAAAATAGCTTGACCGATTGTAGCATAGGAATATCATTTTCTATCAAAAGAATGTCGTCCACGTACAAGACTAGGAATACGACAGTTCGTCCTACAATCTTCTTATATACACAGGGTTCATCTTCGTTCTTGATGAAATCAAATTCCTTGATTGCCTCATCAAAACAGATGTTCCAACTCCGCGATGCCTGCTTTAATCCATAAATGGATTTAAGAAACTTGCACACCTTTCCGCTGCTCCCACTGTCTATGAAACCTTCTGGTTGATCCATGTAAACGCACTCTTCCAAACAACCGTTTAGGAAAGCCGTTTTAACATCCATCTGCCAGATTTCATAGTCATGGAAGGCAGCAATGGCAAGTAGGATCCGAATGGATTTGAGCATAGCCACCGGAGAAAAGGTTTCATCATAGTCCAAACCAGGTCTTTGACGAAAACCTTTTGCAACGAGTCTAGCTTTATAGGTTTCCACCTGCCCATCTACACCAAGTTTCCTTTTGTAGATCCATTTGCATCCAACGGGTTTTACCCCAGGTGGAGCAATATCCAAGGTCCACACTTTATTGGCGTACATGGACTCCATTTCGGATTGCATTGCTTCCTGCCACTTATCAGAATCCCTACTGATAATGGCCTGCCTGAAACTGGTAGGGTCATCTTCTTCCAAGATGCAATCCTCTCGATCCCCGTCAATGAGAAAACCGTAGTATCTCTCGGGCGGATGAGAAATCCTACCAGATCTGCGGAGTGGCTGAGGTTCTTCTGGGGTTATTGAATTCTGAGGTTCTGTCAAATTTTCAGTTTCATTTTGTGGTCGCTGAATTTCTTCCAGTTCTACCGAACTCCCACTTGTTTCTTTTGCAAGAAATTGCCACTCTAAAAAGGTGGCCTGGTGAGATACAAACACCTTCTGTTCCTCGGTGTGGTAGAACAGATATCCTGCGAAGTTCTTAGGATATCCCACAAATTTACATAGAACTGAACGTGCCTTAAGTTTGTCCGGATTTTGTACTTTTACATAGGCCGGACAACCCCATATCTTAATGCGTTTAAGATACGGCTTCTTACCATTCCATATCTCGAACGGTGTCTTAGGCACAGATTTAGACGGAACATCGTTCAATAGATATGCAGCTGTCAATAGCGCATGTCCCCAAAATGAAAGAGGCAACTCGGCATTACTCATCATGGAGCGAACCATATCCAGAAGGGTACGATTCCTCCTCTCCGATACACCGTTGTGCTGTGGTGTATAAGGAGGAGTAAGCTGAGAGAGAATACCATTCTCTTTTAAGTAATCTAGGAATTCCGTGCTTAAGTACTCCCCTCCCCTGTCAGACCGGAGGATCTTGATACTTTTGCCTGTCTGGTTCTCTACTTCGTTTCTAAATTCCTTGAATTTCTCAAAAGCTTCAGATTTGTGTTTCATCAGATACACATATCCGAACCTAGAGAGATCGTCAGTGAATGTGATGAAGTACGAGAACCCTCCCCTTGCATGTATAGACATTGGACCGCATACATCTCTATGTACGAGTCCCAAGAGCTCTGCTGCTCTTTCTCCATGTCCGGTGGACGGAGATTTGGTCATCTTCCCTTTGAGATAAGACTGACAAGTTTCATAAGATGAAAACTCGAACGCATCTAAGAGTCCATCTTTATGCAACTTACTCAGTCTTTTCTCTCCGATATGACCAAGTCTACAATGCCACAAGTAGGATTCATTCGTATCTGAATTCTTCCTCTTGCGTGTGTTTTGTATATTGAGAACTGTATTCTGATTTAGAACGTAGATACCATTACACAGTGTACCCTCTGCAACCAGTACCTTATGAAGGTAAATGTTCATGATATTCTTGTCAAGAACAAAGTTATATCCATCTTTATCGAGTAAAGAAACTGATATGATGTTGCAAACCATGGAGGGTACATAGTAGCAATCGTTCAAAATCATAGTCTTGCCATTTGGCAATACTAGGTGATATTCACCGACGGCTGCCGCATTAACTTGTGCTCCGTTCGCTACTCTGAGCGACATATCACCCGGTGCAACTTTTCTACTTTTTCTCAGTCCCTGTAATAAATTACAGATATGAGATCCTGATCCGATATCAAGTACCCAGGAGGTAGGGCTGACCGTAAAACAGTTCTCAATTACAAGAACACCTGAAGTAGATGCAAAACCATGCTTCTTCTTCAACTGGGTATCCTGGAAATCCATACTTTCCTCTATCCCATTCTCATACTCATGACTGTTGTCACAAGTTAGAGCTGAACCAACTTTCCCTAGTCCCGAATAAGAATTCGGATCGGTCAAGCGATACATTTTATTATCTTGATTAGGGCGTGAAAAGCTTGCTGCCTGGAGAGAGAGAAAAGAAACACTCAGCGTATGCTCTTGCAAGATTAGATTGGTTTATTAATTTATCTAACCAGGATGTCTCCCACTGTTTACTCAAATTCTTCTTAAAACCTTTAAAAGAAGAACTAGCCGGGATTTAATTCACGTCACAATACTTGCTTAACCTTTCAGCCAGGCCAATGTCGGTACTTCGAGGGAGGTTTTCCAACGCTTTCGCGAAGTTCCTTAATTCAAGAACCTCTTTTCCCTGGGGGCGTAGCCCCGCTGACACCTTTCTAGACACCTACTAGGTTTATAGCATTGATCGTTAAGTGAACTAATCTCCCGAGAGTAATCCAACTCATCAGTGGGATCGGGATCCAACTGTCATTGTGTGATAACCTAGACGGAATCCACTCTAGTCACCACACTCCAGAAGGTATGCTAAATCTGCAAGTTTCAGTTCTTTTGAAACTCCCGATGTGGTTTTTGCCCCTAGGACCCAAGTGACCTTGACTGAGCCAACATATCAAAGGATCCTAGTCAAGTTCAACCCGTCATTATCTTGACTGCATTAGACCCACCCGTACGAGTCCTTGACTGAGCCAAAATGACCGTACGACTGTCCTAACTAAACACTTTGTATCCTACGGAAAAATATTACATAGCTACCGTACACTACGCCTCGGCTGAGCATGAAATACGTAGCACGAATACTAAGCAATATCAATCCGAAACGACGGAGGGCTACGACTGGGTTTTGGCGAAAACCCGTTAACGTAATGAACTTGATGTCGTTGAAGGAACGTGATACACTTTTGAAAATATAGTGGCGAAAACTTTTTGCTAAAGAGGTCACTCCCTGTGAAGGGATCTCGGCTCTTTCCTCGTCGAGTGAGGTGCTGGGCATTCGTAAGATGAATACCTCGATGCAAAGCAAGAATAATCGACTATGGTGAAGTTATTACCCTGACACAAACCTTTTGTCCAAGGGGTCACTCCCGATGAGGGGATCTCGGCCCTTGCCTCGTCGATTGAGGTGCTGGGCATTCATAACCGAATACCTCGATGCAAAACAAAAAGATGAACGTCCTTATAATAACAGCTTTTTGAAAAAACTTGTTCCAACAACGTCTTTTAGGTTTATTTTCTTGCATTAGTTCTTTTAATGCGTCTCATCATTTAAATCCTACCATTGCAGAAAACAACCAAAATATGACGTACGCTTATGCCATTCGCATTCGCCACGGGGTCCCGTCATCACCCGTTAGGTTACTTAACTAACGACAGAGCGGGGGCTGGGCTAGCGCGGCTGTAAAACATAAGCAACGCCTAAATATAAAGCAATGATAGACATTACAGATCACAGATGAATACATTGGATATACTAGGAATCCGCAATCCGTTCGAGCCTGCAACGAAAAGCGGATTACACGGTCGCGGTGAATAGCCAAAACCCCACCCAAGACCCCTACGGGTGCGACAAACTACCCGCCAAGTACTCGGTAGTTTGTGCACCCCTCCATGGGTCTATCCTAGGACCAAAAACAGTAAAAAGAATTATACAATGACGGCTACAACCCCGACCCGGTTGTGCGGCCATACAAATAATATTATTACATCAATTTACATATTACAAATGAATGAAAGAAAAACAACACTCATCTCACATCCATCCCGGCTATTCACCCGCGACAATCCAATCCATTCATATACACAAACCATCAACAAACACAGATCACAGAGATGTATAACCCCGACTAATCGACATATAACGATTAGCCAACGTTCAATACATGCAAACATCACAGATATAACCAATATAGCCAAAGTGTAGCGAAGTTCGGAAAAAAAATACGGATTTATAGGACCCCAAAAGTAAATTTCTTTTCTGGAAAATCTGGGCACATATAATATATCTCAAAAATCCTAAAACCAATACAGAGATACACTGCACCAAAATCGAGGCAGAGAGGAGACAAGACGGCCGCGGATCCGCGGCGACATAGCTTGCTGTCGCCGCGGAAACGCGCTCGTTTGGTCAGATCTCTGGCTCGTTTTTGGTGGTTATCTTTAGAAAACCCTGAGATGATTTTAGGTGCATGACAAATTTTGTTTTGACCAGAAAAAATTTTAACAGAAACTCAGGTTTTCGCAACTTGGTTTTATCGATTTTTCCGTTTCGAACTTCGATACACTTCACTACCAAGCTAGTTTAAGTTTAACCTGGCTCTGATACCACTGTTAGGTCCACGTTACCTCTCCCGGTACTTTCGGGGATGCGGAAACGGTAAAACAAAATTTTTTCTAAACTTTGTAACATGGACCGTAAAAGCCGGATCTTTGCTAAACTAAACTAGCATACTTGCAAAGAAGAGTTAACTACTCGGCAAAGTGGTTATACCTCAACTTGAACTCCTTCTCTTCTTGTTGTTCTTCTTCTTTCTTGCTCTTTGTAGTAGCTTGAATGGCTTCCCCTCCTCGTCTCCTCTTTGCCGAAGATAGATCCACCTGAGGGCTTCATCCTTGGGCTCCTTTCTCGATCTTGAGAGAACTAAGGTATTCGGCTTGCTAGACCTTCTACCTTAGAGTGAGTAGAGTGTTCTTTGGGGTGTTATATCTTCAAGGAGATGATTCTCAACACATGAGATTTGCTCTCCTTGAACAAGAGGAGGAAGAAGATGAAGTGAGGAGAGAGAATCAATATGATAGAATTAGCTATTTTCCTCTTGCAACCATAACAAAAGGAAAATGATTTATCTAATTAATAATAATAAATCAAAATGAAATAGTTGATGGTTATATTTGGAATGACCACCATCATCACTTCATTAAATGAATGTAAGCTAGAATCAAGGAGTATCCTTGCAAAGCAATGATGATGGTCAACATTCAATCATGGTCAACAAGTCAACCATGGTCAACAAGTCAACAAAATCAACCATAACATTATTTCATTTAATTACTATTATTAATTGATATTTCATAAATCCATTAGGGTTTGGAAAAAGACGACTGTCAACTGTGCATACGCACCCGTTCCAAAGCCCTAATGAAAGACATCTTCCTCCGCCTCAAACAACTGTGCATACACACCTGCATTCTTGATCCGAGGAACAAGAATACTGAGAGATAAAAGCAACCCCAAAACATATACCAGTATCTGGCTCAAACCAGAGCCTGCTAGTATAATCCGTCCGGACTCCAAACGTGCACAAGTGCACGGATGAGAACGAACCCTGTCGCAAAACCATGCGACCTCTACTCTGTTTTGCCCAAAGGCGAATACCCTCTGTGTGGGACTCTAAAGACTCGACACTACGCTGGCAGTGGGTTTAACCACAGACCGCAAGCGGCACTAGCTGTGCGTAACGGTCCCCAGGTAGAAGCCGACAAGAAGGCTGACGAGGTGAACCCCATCTGAACTCCTACTGAGTCTGAATGCGACATTCTCCGTACAGACCGGTCTGTTCGTCTGATACATCGCATGGCGGGCCTAGGGGGCGGTAAACGTCAGTCCCCTAATAGCGGTACAAGTCGTGTCGGAGTGAAGCCCAGAACACCCTGAGATAGCACTGGAACCTACCAGTATATCTCGCTTGCCCTGGCCAGGGACTACTTGTGTAATGGCTCTCCTAGACACAGCGCGATGTCAACCCCCAATACCGGGAGAGACGAATCCTGTCTAACCGTTACTGCCTCTAAGTGCTTCGGGACTGCTCCCAACTACTACCTGTTTGCACGACTCAGAAGAGCCGTGGTAGGGTAGTAATCAAAGAACAGTGGGAACACACTCGAGGCGGAGTGACAGTGTTAAGTCAGCGGACTAAGCTGTACTCATGTCACCTGGGAACTGATAACTGACGATAGGTATAATACCAACCATCAGTTCCCGACGAGTCCTGTCCAGTGTACTCGTAACCTAACGAGCACCCGCATACTATCTCAAGTACGACGTACCGACGGCTGTGGGACAGACCGTCTCCCGTGCTGGGATGAGAAGCGCATACGCTAGTCTACTCCGGAGTATCGATGTCCTATCTCGATACTCCTACGACTAGGGACGTGTATAAGGATGTGCTTGTAGATTACCCAGCCCCCACGAGTGTGATCGCCATCACAACGCCGGTAATCAAGCAAAGATCCAAAGGGCTCTACTAATGCGTATAGGTGATATAATAAATAAACACACAAGTACACATTAAAGCAGAGACAAACCAAGTAGCATACTACTATATTGAGCAAGATTGTCTGTACAACTGTGAATATCCCAAGCTCCCATCAAGTAATATACATACTAGTATGATACAGTAATGGCCTCTAGGGCATATACACTAACACGAGCTTCACACTTTGTCCTGTTGAAGTGTTGCTTTTGAGCGACATATCCTTCCCACCAACACTTAAAGGAGTCGCAGTCTTCGGTAGGATGTATGATCTTCTGATCATATAAGCAGAAGTTAGGATGCATCTCTACTCCGTCAAGAGTATTTTCATCAGAGGGTGATAGCTTCATTCCCACTGATAGGGCTTTGGCGAACCTTTTCCTCGTCTTGAATTTGTTTTTATCCGCAGCGGATGATTTTTGATTTGACGGAAGTGCCTCGACTCTTTGGTCTAGTAGTTGGTGTTTGGCTCCTTCCAGTATGGCCATCTCACGCTCTTGATTGGCTTTAACTTTCAGACGAATCTCATTCAGGAAGGCATCGATCAACTCGTCTGACGGCTGCAGAATTTCTGGTTCAGGGTTCGCCCTCGGTTTCTCGATGCAAGGAGCCTCTTTATCATCTATCAATGAGTGAGAGATCACATGACAACTCGCTACGTAGTCTTCGGGTTCATCTGATGAGTCTTCTCCATCGTTTTCGTCCTCAACAAAAGAACAAGCTGCCCCCAGCGTGTCCGTCTTCTTTGGAGTGTGCGGCTGTGGTGGGTTTACCTTCCACTTTTCAGACAGCGCAAACTTTCCTTGTAGGTACTGATCCTCGATCCATCCCTTAAAGACGAAACAGTCTTCGATCGAGTGACTTACCGTTTGATGGTAAGGGCGGTAATAAGGATTGTTGAGATTGCCTGGCTGCAACGGACGTTTCGGACTCGGCCGATTGATGAGTCTGTTGCGCGCGGCCAGTTCGAACAATTTTTTCATTTTATTTTGAGGAAATGAGTAAGGACGTCCCAGTCTCTCCTCGAGGGATGGGCGTGGACGCACGTTGTTTTGGCGAACAACCGGCTTTAAGTTGCTCGGCCGTTGCTGAGTATTAGCGACGAGAGTTGCTTTCCCTTTCCCCTTCTCATTTCGAGAGTCCGGTTTTGGAGGAGACGGTCCATGGCCCATCTGGTCCATTTGGGCTAATTTGTCGATCAAGGCCTGGAAGGTGGTCGGCCTGAAGAACATCATGAATTGCGAGATGGTTGCTTGCGGATCAAGAGTGCCCACGAACATGCCTACCGTAGGTGCTTATTCGATGCGTTGTTCGCATTTCGACCATAGGTTCCGCCATCGTGTTGCGTATTGGACCTATGTTTCGCCTGGCCTTATCCTGGCATTGATTAGTGTTGTTATCGGGGTGCGTTCACTAGCACTCGCGAATCTTTGTGTAAACAGTAGCTCCATCTCCGCAAATGTTTTGACAGAGTCGTTAGGTAGCTCTGAATACCATTCAAAGGCTGTTTCCGCTAAGCTGCTGACGAACTGGCAAAGCTACAGTTTGTCGTCGCCTCCCGTGTTGCCGCATAAGGCCCTGAATTGAGCGACATGCTGATGTGGATTCCTTGTCCCTTTATATACATGGAACTTAGGGATCGTATATCCCGGCGGGTAACTGATTTGGTCATACCGGCTCGGGTACGGTCGCCCAGTTTTGACGACTTGGCTGGCCGCTTCACTCGCCTGATGAGCTCGTATTTGCCGGGCTATATAGTCATCCATTGCGGCTTTGGAAATGGTTTCCTCCTTTGCTGCTGAAAGGGCCAGAGGAGGATTAGAGGTTTCCCCTCCATCGTCCCTAACAATGATTGGAGGGTCATCAGCTGGAGGGTCCGGCTGTAACATCATCCCTACCATATCTTGGATGAGGAGCGCTATTTGTTTAATGTTGGCCGCTTGTTCTGCGGTTTATTTGTCCTTCTTTTCGAGGAATCTGCGTAGGAAGTCAGCGTCGGTTTCTTATTCATGACGCTGTTCTGACGATGCCTCCGAGCTTTCTTTTGGCCTGGTAAGTGCGGCCATAGCAGTCATCATCTCTTGAAGCTTCTGTTGCTGCTCCTGAACTTTGGTCACGGATCGGGTGAGCGGTCGGTGACCCGTCGAAGCACGGATTTCCTCCTTTCCAGAAGCCATATAAACAGTGTGCACCACCATGCCCCCAGACTTGGGGTGTTTGTGTTCAGCGCTTTTACGGCTCGCCTTGTTCACAGGGGCTTTTTGCGGCCTCTTTTTCTTTTGAGTGATTAACGTTGAGGGTGTCGTTGCAGTGGGCACCCAAGTAGCCGTTGCCTTTTGTGGCTTGACGAAGTAATCCTTCTCCTGCCGAACCTTCATCTTTTTCTGTCGGTGGAGATAGTCTTGATCCATTATGGAGTCTTGGACTTGACGCCAGACCTTGTAAATTTCAGAGGACAGTCGTTGAGGGGGCTGCTCCAGCTTCACCTTTGGGGCATTATCCACAGATGTAGGAGATCTTTTCAATATGGCAGTTGGCGAGTTTTTGCGCACCCTTCTTAGCGGTTCAAAGCTATTCCCGATCGAAACAGCAGCATTGATTTCCACCATCAGAGCTGGCGGAGTTATCTCAGAGGGGGAGTTTCCCCCAGCTTTCCTTACCCGGCGCCAGTGACGATGGCGAGCATATCGTGCGATTGGAGTTGGTTTAGCCATAAGGGTGACCTCTTCATGGCCCCTGTGTTGGTCAGAATTTGCTGGTATCAGCCTTTTAAAGACCGACGTCCGTTTAATGGGACGGCCAACCCATCAAAAGCAGACTTCCGAGTAGAGGAAGCAACCTTGGTGATTTCACCTGGAACGGGAGCAGGGATGGCTATCCGCTTCGTGATAACGCCTTCTGGTATTGCAGGCTTCTTCATGAGCCCGTTGGAGCTCTGGCCTAGTCTGTTAAAAACTGAGGCATTGGACTTGGACGACCCGTTGAGAGGGGCCGTGGTAGTAGCAAGCCGATCAAGGACCGACTTCTTTGGAGCTTCTTGCGATGACATTGGCGCATTGAAGCTCATTGGTGGGAGCACGGTCCCGAAGAATATTCCAGTGGTGGCTTGAGTTACCTGCTCCACTGGTATCTTGAAAAGAGAGGCCGTTTGGGGCCCGTAAGTCACTCCTCCAGCAGGGACGGAGCGAGAGTTGCAGTTGCAGGTAGTGCAGTTTGAAGCCATTGATCTTCTGTTTTCTGCACGGAGCAAGACACCAAATCTAAGTACCTTGAATCCACAGGCAACCATAGTAAACCGCGATTTGTTCGCGAACACGACACATGAAGTGTGGAGTGAAAAGATGAAAAGGTCCCACCGGGCGTGCCAGAATCTGTTCCCCTCCGAAAGACGGCCGAGACTGGACGTCTTGCCTGAGATTCGGGGTAGATGCTATTTGGTTTTATCCGTCCACCTCTCCGAAGATGCCAAGTTGATTTATGGTACCGTGTATCGGAGGTTTAGATGGATGCGGCCGATGTAGCAGACTTTGTCAGATTCCCCCTCGCTTGAGGGGTTTTCTGATTGTGGGGACGCTCTTCCCTGCAGGCGCAAGCCTCTGCAGTTAATTACGCTACCGCATCGCGGTAACTTTCTCTTTCTCCCGAATTTCACTTTGTGTCGTGGGTGTTTGTTTTGTTTGTGCTTGCCCGTGGATTGTATACGGAGACTAATTTATGTCGTCTCCCGTAGGACGTGGATTAATCCAAATCCATATTTTCTTAGATTTGGGTTTGAGGTTTTGGTTTAAGGATACGTTAGCCATATTTGAGGTTAAGATCCACTTAAACGTTTGTTAAGGATACGTTAGTCTAATTTGAGACTAAGATCAACTTAACGGGATCGCTTAGACAAAAGAACATTTGGGCTCTATTGTTCCAATTTAGGGACATAGTGGTCCATTGCATGTATGGCCGTCGGGACCCGTCACCTCTCTGACGTCGTTGAAGGATTACAACGATAGGTGTCAGAGAAGTTCAGAGATGTACCCTTGAACCAAAGTTGATTGGGGGATCTATAGTCCGATTTGGGACTAAAGTCTGTTTGAAGGTTTAAAGATACGTTAGCCATTTTTGAGGCTAAGATCAACTTAAACGGGATCGTTTAGATCCGACAAAAGAGCATTTGGGCTCTATTGTTCCAGTTTAGGGACATGGTGGTCCATTGCCAGTTTAGGGACATGGTAGTCCATTTTAATGTATGGCCGTCGGGACCCGTCAGCTCTCTGACGTCGTTGAAGGATTACAACGATAGGTGTCAGAGGAGTTCAGAGATGTACCCTTGAACCAGGTGTAAATTGATTTAAGGGAGCAGCCGTGCTCAGTCAATTTAATTTGAGGACTTATGGCCATGATTGGGCTAAGTCCAGTTGAAGATGTTCAACATTTTTATTTGCATTAGGCCTATTAGACCTTAATTAGGGCTCTGCCCCTGCACTGTATTTTGTTCTGGCCTGTTAGGCCTTTTAAGTTGGGCTCTGTCCCCTTTTTTATATTGCAAAGCATTTGTTTTGGTCCATTGGGCCTTTTAAATAGGCTCCGCTTTTTAATAATGCGCTGCATTAATTAATCTGACAGAGCGCCACGTGGCTTGTCAGGCACTTTGCGCCAATTGAGGAGCGCAAGGCGCAAGTCCATGGGGGGGTGACACGTGTCACGCTCTGGTGAGCGCAAGCGCAGTGCGCTGTGCCAGTACGCTGCGCTGTTGCGCTTCTGACACGTGGCGCGCTCTGCTGGGTTGCGCCAATTCATGAGAGCAGTGCTCTATTTTAACAGCGCATAGTGCAGATCGTTCTGGAGCTGACACGTGGCGCTTTCTGGTGGCTTGCACCAACCCAGTAGCGCAACAGTGCAGATTTACAAGTGCAAGGCACTGTTTTAATAACTTAATCCAATTTTGGATTTAAGAGGAGAATCTTTAAGATTCCAGAATTAACGGTTCATAAAAAAGTGCAAGGCACTGTTATTATTATATATATTTTTTTTTATTGAAGATCATTGATCTTGTTCTTAGATCAATGATCTATTCAGAAGAAATTCTTCTTTTTAAAAGGTCTTTACTTTTTTCTTTTTTTTGTTCTTCTCAAAATTCTTCAGAGTTCTCTCTATTCTCTGTGTTGTTGTTTTTGATTTTGATCTCGATGTTGATGATTTTTGAATTGGGGTCTAGGAGCCTTTATATAGTGCCCATTAATTTGTTAATTTTGTTTAAAAAGATCATTCTCTGAGTGATTTGGGGAATTTTCCCCACCGTTGGATCTTTGATCTAAGGGCTTCTGTTTTACAGAAGAAAATCTTCTTGTTTTAACAAGAACAGAAAGATGTTACTGGAATTTTAATTCTGTTTGGCGCAAACGCCTCAGCGCTTGACACGTGTCGCGTAGCGCAGAGCGCAACGCAACTGCGCTGCCACGTGTCGCGCAGCGCTGGCAGCGCAGAGCGCAGCGCAGAGCGCAGCGCAACCGCGCCAGCGCAACCGCGCTGCCACGTATCGCATAGCGCAGAGCGCAGCGCAACTGCGCTAGCGTAACCGCGCTGCCACGTGTCGCGCAGCGCAGAGCGCAAGTCAGCTGAAGCGTTGCTTCTTTATTAAAATTTGAATTTTATTTGGAAACAAAGCTTTGCTCTGATTGGGGAAGCAGAAGCGTTGCTTCATCTCCCGCCTTGGAATTTGAACAGAGCTTTGCTCTGATTGGGGTAAACAGCTACCTCCTACTCACGCCTAGGGAATGAAAGTTATACTTCCAGTTGAGGGCACCCTGAAGGAAACCAGGAAGACACCCGCTCTGCTTATTGAGGAATCTTTCTCTTCTGGATCTAAGGCGGATGCCAAGGGTGAGAAGAAGAAGACCTCCACAAAGATGATAAGCGGTGTTAGTAAGGTAGAAGGACAGGGAAGGGCAAAAGTTTCTAGGCTAACAGTAGGGAAGGAGGGATGTTCCTATAGTTACGGAAAAAGACATTGGCAGAGGGATTGCAGGGCTTGGAAAGCTAGAAACCAGGATTCGAAGCACGTTGTGGCTTCGGCTTCAAGTGTGTTTGTAATTGAAAACTGTATGTCAATTAACTCTACTTCTTGGGTACTAAATACCGGTCAGGATCTCATATCTGTAATTCATTATAGGCTTTGAGAAACCGTAAAGTTATCAAGGTAGGAGATATGACTCTCAGGGTTGCTAACGGAATGAGCGTGGATGCTGAATCCATAGGGGAATATCACCTAGGATTGACAAGTGGGCAGATATTGATTCTACGTAACTGTTTGTATGTATATAGTCTAGCTTGTAATATTATATATGTATCCTTACTTTCTAAGGAAAGATATGATTTTACATTTGTAAGCGATGTGGTCCACGTCCACCTAAATCAAGCTCTGATTGGGTCAAGTACATTAGATAACGGTATATACGTATTAAATAAAGCTCAGGTTTTCAGTGTCCAGAACACACTTAAAAGAACGTCTCCGAAATTAAATCAGGCTTTCTTATGGCATTGTAGACTGGGTTACATCAATGAAACACGGTTGACGAAGCTCTGATTGGGTCAATATTGGATCCGTTCGAATATCAGTCTTATGCAACTTGTCAATCTTGTCTCATGGGAAAGACGACAAAGACTCCGTTCTCTGGACACGGAGTAAGAGTGAGCGAACTCTTGGGACTCATACACAGCGATATGTGTCGTCCAATGTCTACACATGAATGAAGTGGTTATTCCTATTTCATTACTTTTATGAATGATTTCTCTAGGTATGGACATGTCTTCTTGATGAAGCATAAATCTGAGGTCTTTGAAAAATTTCGGGAATACAAGAATGAAGTGGAAGAAAAAATAAGCAAAAGTATCAAGACACTGAGATCTGATCGAGGTGGTGAATACTTAAGTGCCGAGTTTCTGTACTACTTAAAAGAGAATGGAATTCTCTCTCAGCTTACTCCTCCATACACACCACAACACAACGGTGTATCGGAAAGGTGGAATCGAACCCTATTGGATATGGTTCATTCTATAATGAGTAAGGCTGAGTTACCGCGATCCTTCTGGGGTTATGCACTAGAATCAATTGCATATCTTTTGAACAAGGTTCCTACTAAGTCAGTGCCTACCACACCATATCAGATGTGGAGTGGGAAGAAACCCTACCTTAAGTACCTTAAGACATGGGGATGCCCAGCTTTTGTAAAAAAGCAGTATGCGGACAAGCTCGAGGCATGCTCAGTACTGTGTAAGTTTGTGGGATACCCTAAGAACTCTAGGGGTATCTTTTCTTTTACGCATAGGAACAAAAGACTTTTGTTTCTCAACATCCCCACTTCTTGGAAGCTGAATTTTTAGAAAATCAGAAAAGTGGGAGCGCAATAGAACTGGAAGAAATTCTAGAAGCACAAGTTATTACTGAAAGCTTGGTAGAACCAGAGATTTCAGAAGAACAGGACATCCCTGCACCACTCAACAAAAATAGTAGGCATTCTCATCCGCCCGAGAGATACTATAGTTTTCTCATAGACGGGGATTGAGAGGATTGCATCATTGACAATGATGAGCCTACTAGCTTCCAGCAAGCCATTCAGAGCGGCGACTCGGTAAAATGGCTGGATGCAATGTGAACCGAAATGGAGTCCATGTACACCAACAAAGTTTGGACTTTGGACATTGCTCCAGAAGGGATAAAATCCGTAAGCTGCAAATGGATCTTCAAAAAGAAGATTGGTGTAGATGGAAAGGTTGAAACCTATAAGGCTAGACTTGTTGCAAAGGGTTTTTGTCAAAGATCTTGTTTGGACTATGATGAAACCTTTTCTCCAGTGGCTATGCTCAAATCCATTCAGATCCTTCTTGCTATTGCTTCCTTCTACGATTATAAGATCTGGCAGATGGACGTAAAGACATCTTTTCTAAATGGAAATTTGGAAGAGTGTGTGTATATGGATCAGCCAGAGAGTTCCATTCAGAATGGGAGCAGCGGGAAAGTGTGCAGGTTTCTTAAGTCCATTTATGGACTAAAGCAAGCATCGCAGAGTTGGAACATCTGTTTTGATGATACTGTCAAAGAATTCGACTTTATCAAAAATCCAGATGAACCATGCATTTATAGTAAGATTGTAGGGAGAACTGTGGTATTCCCCGTCTTGTACGTGGATGACATTCTCTAGATAGGAAATGACATTCCTATGCTACAATCAGTCAAAAGATTCTTGTCACAGAGGTTCTCCATGAAGGACCTGGGTGATGCCTCCTACATTCTGGGGATCCAGATCTATCGTGATAGATCTAAATGGATAGTGGGACTTTCACAATCAAGGTACATCGACACCATACTGAAAAGATTCAGTATGGAAGATTCAAAGCTCGGTAATCTACCGGCTTGTCATAGAATCACCCTCTCCAAAGATATGTCTCCAAAGACTAATTTGGAAAGGGATCGCATGTCAACTATACCCTACGCATCTGCGGTAGGCTCTATAATGTATGCGATGTTGTGTACCAGACCAGATGTAGCATACGCATTGAGCATTGTAAGCCGGTATCAGTCAAACCCAGGGGAGAAGCACTGGATAGCAGTAAAAAACATTCTTAAGTACCTGAGAAGGACTAAGGAGATGTTCTTGGTGTATGGCGGAAAAGACCTCCAGATCGAGGCCTTTGCTGACTCCAGCTTCCAGAGTGACAAGGATAACTCCAAGTCCATGTCGGGTTATGTCTTTACTCTTAATGGAGGGGTGGTCTATTAGAAGAGCTCCAAGCAGGACACCGTTGCTGACTCGATGATGGAAGTGGAGTACATAGCGGCTTACGATGCCACAAAAGAAGCTGTCTGGATGAAGAAGTTCCTTACAGAACTTTAGGTGGTTCCGACCATTATTAATCCAATACCTTTGTATTGTGATAACAACGACGCTATAGCTTTAGCGAAGGAACCCAGGTCCCATCAGAAGTCCAGACACATTTTGAGGCGGTACCACCTGATCAGGGAGATCGTAGATCGCCGAGAGATCGAGGTGAGGAGAGTAGATACGGAGAATAACACTGCAGATCCACTCAAGAAGGCCATCATTCAGACACAGTTCGAACGGCTGATCGAGATGATAGGTCTGCGAAACACCAGTACAAGCCCCTTGTGCAAGTGGGAGATTGTTAGTGATGTATGCCCTAGAGGCTATTATTGTATCATACTGGATTGTATATTACTTAATGGAAGCTTGGGATATTCACGGTTGTATTGACAATCTTACTCAAAATGGTAGTATGCTACTTGGTTTGTTTCTACCTCAATATGTGCGTGTGTTTCTTTTAGCATATTGGTTACATATATTGGTAGAGACCTTAAGATCATTGCTTGATTACCAGCGTTGTGATGGCAATAACACTAGTGGGGGTTGGGTAGTCTAGAAGCACATCCTTATACAGGTCCCTAGTCATAGGATTATCGAGATGGGGTATCGATACTCTGGAGTGGACTAGTGTATACGCTTCTCATCCCAGCAGGGGAGATGGTCTGTCCCACAGCCATTAGTACGTCATACTAGAGATAGTATGCAGGTGCTCGTTAGGTTATGAGTACACTGGAAAGGACTCGTCGGGAACTGCTGGTGGGTATTATACCTATCGTCGGGTAGAAGTTCCCAGGTGACATGAGTATAGCTTAGTCCGTCGACTTAACACTGCTACTTTGCCTCAAGTGTGTTCCCACTGTACTTTGATTACTACCCTACCATGGCTCAAAGGAGTCGTGCAAATAGGTAGTAGTTGGGTGCAGTCCCGAAGCACTTAGAGGCAGTCGCGGTTAGAGAGGATTCGTCTCTCCCGGTATTGGGGGTTGATATTGTGCTGTGTTCGGAGAGCCATTACACAAAGTCCCTGGCCAAGGCAAGCGAGATTTAGTGGTAAGTATTCCAGTAGTTTCTCAGGGTGTTTTGGGCTACACTCCGGCACGAATTATTGCGCTATTAGGGGTCTGATGATTACCTCCCCCTAAGCCCGATATGCGATACTCTTAGACGAACAGGCCGGACTGTACGTAGATTGTCACATTCAGGCTCAGTAGGAGTTCGGATGGGTTTCCTCATTGGTCTTCTTATCGACAGATACCTAGGTAGCCGTTACGTGCAGCTAGTACCGCTTGCGGCTTATGGTTAAACCCACTGCCAGCGTACTGTCGAGTTTTTAGAGTCCCACACAGAGAGTTTCCCTGCATTGGGCGAAAGATGTAGAGGCCGTATGGTTTTACGGCATGGTTTCGATTACGTACGTTCACTTGTGCGCGTATGATGTTCGGGCGGATAATACTAGTGGGCTTTGGTTTAAGCCGGATCCTAGTATTATATTGATGGATTAGTTTCGTCTCTTTGTATTCGTGTTTTTCGGAACACGGATGCGGGTATGTATATACGGATGAGAGGGGCATAGAAGGAGACACCTCATTAGGGTTATAACCATTGACTTGATTAAAACAATTATGAGGTGGAGGAAAGTATTTGTTATTTTTGTAACTGATAATTGTGGCATGGCTACTTGTTTTGACTACTTGACTTGGTTTGACCACTTGACTTGGTTTGACTCTTTGACTTATATATTTCTTGTGAGATATTTTTGAGGCACTAGATATTTTTAGGTGAGATATTTTCTTTCCATGCTTGTAGTCATATCAAGTGAGCCATCTTATTTTTCAATTATCATTATCAAAAACCATTTCTCTTTCCTCAAGTTAAGCTCTCTTCTTCTTCCTCTCAACTTTCAACCCTTAAGGTCTCATGAGTTGAGTAAACTAGGGTTCCAAGAGACAAATAAATCCATCTTCATTCTTTACATCACCTAGGCCATCTAGTTTAGAAAGCTAATTGCCCTAGTTACCTCGGATTTGAGGTTGGAGCTCAGACTATAGACTCTCGGGTGGATCGTCTTTAACTCGAGGAAGCCGACGAGGAAGCTACTATCCGGATCGATCCTCGGAGCCTACGATGATAAGGAGAACAGCGGAGAAGACCCGAAGGACTTGTATCATGAGGTATAATATTCTTTCCGAGTAGTTAAACCTCATGTAGTTTGCTAGCTAGGGTTTATGTTCGATCCTTAGTTCTAGTCGATGTTGCGAAGCATGTAAAAATCATTTTTTGCAATTTCCGCCTCCCCGCGAATACGTGGCGTGCACGACATCGACTTACATGTGGATCCTCAACTGCGTCGGTACCGATGAAAACCGGAGGCTTCAGTCTCATGAACTCAGATAAGGATACGGTGATAACCTCCATAGCAGTAGCTACGACTGTCTGAACAGTAGGTACCATCACGGTCCCCGTAACAGGTGGAACAACCTCCGATCTCTGCGCCCGACTGGCCTCGACCAACGATCCTAACATCTGACGCAAATCCTGCATACCGGCCTCTAGCCTAGTAATATTATTTGGAGAAGGTGGATCAATCTGCTCCTGTAAAATAGGCGTACCGCTCGGGTCAGTCCTCATCTCAGACGAGCCTGCCCTGACCTCGGCTCTCGCGGCAGCTCTCTGCACCCTCATAATCTTCGGTGGTATAATGGCTGGAATAAGAAAACAAGATTCGATAAGAACATAGAAATTGAATCATAAGGATATATATAATCAAGGAAGGAATTCAAGCAAAATGTCCTAAGGTCACTTAGGCGGAGTATCGTGTCGTAAGTTTGCCGCGGAACATACACACGCTACGTCACTCTGCGTAAACTACCTACTCTATCATACCAAGGTTATTCTACACTCCGAAAGGTAAAACCTAGCGTTTTGATACCAACTTTGTCACGACCCAATTTAGGAACACGACCGGCACTTAAATCACGCAACGTCTAAAGGTGTAACTTAATTCAAGTAAGCCGACAACCAGAAATCTAAACCATAAAAAGATAGAAAGATAAAACATTTAAAACATTTGCTAAAACATTTGAAAATATTTAGTTATAGAATCTCAACTTAATTTATTTTCTTAAAAATTTCGGCAGCATCTCCTTTATAAAAACTAGCCCCAAACGGGTACAAGCATAGAATAAATATAAAGCATCCCAAACGGGAGCAACTCACGCCAAAAGGCGGAACACAACCACAATAAGTATATATATATACATGACGTCGTAGCGAAGGAATAAGCAATAAAGAAGTGAAACAACATCACAACATAAATAAAATAGCCGGCTCATATAAGCTCGACACTAGAGTCACAAATAATACAATATCGATCCTCACAAACTCGTCTCTAATTCAATATACATGAAAGTGGTGGATCGAGAGTACTAGATACAATAAGATATACAATGAGATCATACGGATACCCGCAAAACCACCCACCTATCTAAAATCACGACCAATAGCAGCGGTATTCGCAGAAGTAGATGAGATGAGAAGCCTTGCTGCGACTATACTGAGAGTCAAGCCTGCAAAACACTGTGGCACAACGGGGGTGAGTTGCCAACTCGTGAATAGTAAATAACATCATACAGATAATCGCAAGTATGTACGAAAGCGATAGTCTGAAATGTGTAATCTGATGCCATAAATATAACAGTACGGATATGCAACAATCATGATCAAGGTACACCACCAGGGTACAACAACTAAATGAAATAGTACATATCAATAAATCCTGAGTATGAGATAACACATAAAAACCTCATGTATGAATCATCATCATGGAACACCGGTGTCTATCAACGACACCCTAAATCCCAATATCTCAGGCGCCGTCACTTTGACCGGCCCTCATATGCGTCACATCATGAAACCTGAGTGTCCAACATCGACACCCGAAACATCATAAAACCTGTGTCCAGCATCGACATGGAAATACTCACATCTCAAGCACCGCATACTCAGATTGGCCCTCATATATACATCTCATCTCAGGCGCCATATACTCAGATCGGCCCATATATATATATATATATATATATATATATATACATCATAACTCCAAAACGGTATCCTCCGGACATCCGTCGAGTCTTATACAATCACCGGTAGGTAGTACTCCCTCCGTCGGGCTCACCGCCTATCTATACGAGTTTTCTTGTCCCGGGTATCTCACCGGGTCCACCATATACCCATAGATGGTGCCTACCGCTCCTCGAATCGGGTATACTCACATCTCAGAACCGAGAAAACTCATGGTGAACGCCTCGAAATAACATATCAAGAGAAACCGTATTTTTAAAGAAATATATTATATTGTTCCCTTTTTAAATATAATCACGGTTCTCAAATCCAGAAATCGCATGAAATCAGTAAATCAATGCATATGTCTATGAAATACGAGATATGCAAGTACGGAACAGTAATGTGAGCATACCAAAGGGAAACCGCTCTTTTTAATTATCAAGTTTTCGAAGGTATCTTGCGGTTTCCCAAATCTACGAAATAGAAATGCAACATCTTTTTGAAGTAAATGGGTAACTACAACAATGTATGTAGTTATGCAAACATATATGATGAAATTCATGTGTGATAGGACAAGAATTACTATCTAACTGTTAATGATAGCGAAAGCGATGCAATATTTATTATCCATGGTAATTTCTATGGTGTGCGTGTCATGGCAATTACTAATAGTGTGTGTATGGCATACAATTCAGTGCTCGTGCAACATGAACCGTTAGTAATGGTGTAGGGTCCAATCAATATAGTGTCAATGTACAACAAGTAATGGGATGTGCAAGATGATGTTCATGCACAATCAATGTATACTAACAACATATGTTTATATCACTGAATCCAGCTCTCGACGCTTAGCGCCATACGGGCGATTCCCCCGTAGATATTAAATCTACCCACCGATGATCTCAAGCTGGGTGAATCCAACCACCTCCTTCCCATTTCTTGCAGTGCCCTAAGTCCACGTAATCGATCCTAATATCACACAAACATCAAGTGAAATTAGCAACTAGTGATAACACACGAATACAACGCCAACAAACTACCCGACTCCCACAAGCTACTAAGTATTCTTTTAGCGGCTAAACGCGTGTAGCGACATCCTATACCAACCCTACAGCTACCAAACGTATGGAACACTTAAACGAATATTGGATAAATCCGTATCGTACGTAGCCGAAATACTTGAATTCTAGCTAAGCGGCCCCATGATTTTGCTACACAAAGAAATAGTGAAAGTTGCATGTTCCACGAGCCTAAAAATAACCCCAGAGACCCCACGACCAAGATTAAAAACCCAACTCCTTGATCTGGCCGCTAATTGCAGCCAGAAGGAATTAAATTGCGGCCACAAAGTTAGGGGGTGGTCTTAAGTTCTCAGGATAGCTTCTAGGTCTCCAAACTAGGTCTCTGTGATAGCAACTTCTAAAAAAAACCTAGTTTGATAGCAGATTCCAACGAGACTCAAACTTAACCAAATACGATATTAACAATAATATATAACATTAATGTATTTAACTAAAACTATTTAGCAAAACAACTTCCTTATAGCCTAATAAAGAGTCAAAGATCACTACATCACTAAAACTTAGGAAAACCCCTAGCTTTCCAAGCTCCAATTCATCACAATAGGCTCATATGCAAGATTAATGAAAGCTTTAATGAGGTTGATGAAGGTTTAGGCTTAGGATTGTGATGAAATATTTATCAAGTGAAGAACTTAGAAGGATTGTGAATGAGAAGAACAAGAGAGTTGACGGTGTGAGGTGAGAATTGAGAGGGAAGTTGTGAGAAAATGAAGGTATAAGTGTTAGGAATGAGAGTAATGAGTGTGAGGGGTGAGTGTATGGCTTACACTCACTCACTCACTCACTCTCATCATAAAGGCACCCTTCCCCCTAGTCTCTACAATAATTCAACCCTTCTCTTCTCTTCTCTTCTCTTTCTTGTCCTAAACCATTAAAACCCCATATATCCTCAAAACTAAATAGATATAATTGTTTAAATATAACACGGCATGCTAAAAAGGAATGGTTAAGTGTGCCATGGCTAATAAAGCATGGTTAACACCTCCTTAACCCTAATTCAACATGCATATGTGTCTGCAAGTGTAAAATAATTAAATAAATATTAATTAATTAAATAAAAGATGTTAAAAAAAATAATTATTAGTTTAATTTCATTAAAAACCCGCATTCACGCTTAATTAAAACTAACCGCATTCTAAAGTGTTACAGTACTACGTGAGGCACTCCAGCTTGACAATTTTAAATTGCTCACGTGGGCAGCATGTGAGGCACCAGATCTTTACTGTTGGGTGCTCACGTGTGAGAAACGCGAGGCTCCGAGTCTTTACTTATGGGCACTCACGTGTGAAGCACGCGAGACACTGAGTCTTTACTTATGGGCGTCACGTGTGAGGCACGTGAGGCGTTGAGTCTTTGGAGATTTAATCTCTTTTTAATTTTTTTGAAAGAAGTTAAACTTCTATTAATAGTGTTTTGTCCACTAATGATCACCAAGATCTCTATTTTTGAAGATCTAAGATCGGTTTTTTTAGAACAAAGTTCTTCTGCTCCTTTTTTATGAGAACTAAGTTCTTTATAATAGGTTGAACCCTATTTTAGAGGAATTAAATTCCTGGAATATACATTCCGTTTCTTTCTTTCATACTTCTTTTCTCATATTTAGTCTTTCCTCTAGACCTTGAGTCTGAAGAACAAAATCTTCCTGATGAGAATTAAATTCTCTACTTATGAGAGACTTGTCTTGCGGATCTCAGATCCAGAAAAAGAACTAAGTTCTTTATAAAAGGTTAAACCCTTGTATTCATATACAATAGGTAAAGGAGATATTTTGATCTCTGTTTTTTTTTACCTAGGACTTGAAGGGAGCAAGAAGGAGCTTTTCTTCTGCAAGAGAATTAAATTCTCAGTTGTAGCTTTTTTTATCACCATATGGGGTTGATCCTTCTTCCTGAGACTTAAAGTCTCGAGTCCTTTATAGGTGAGGAGAAACTGTTGATTAGTTTGAGAAAATCTCTCATTAAGAGATATCAATTCATTTAATTGATCTCAAAGATCATTCGGAAAATTTTGTCCACCGTTGGATCTTTGATGCCGCGGCTTTCTCTTTAATGAAATATATTTTCTGTTAGTTTTAATATGATTAGTAAAATATTTTCCTAACAAAGGGTCTTTTGATTTGATCGGTGATATTATAATCACCGTTAGATTTTTAAATCCATAGTTTCTCTATTTAACAGAGAATTTTTTTCTAGTTTTAGAAAGATCAGGGGAATATTTTTCCCAAATAGAATTTAATTCTATCTGAAGTTCACGCTTCAAACAGATGCACTCACGTGGGTTTCACGTGAGGGCTATCATATATAAACGATAGTAGAATTCACGTGCTTTGCACCTGAGTGCTCACGTGTTTAATATGTATGGCTCTATTTGGGTTGTGATTTATTTGTATTCAGCGCTCACATGCTTTGCATGTGAGAGCTCACGCGTTCAACACGTGAGACTTATATCCCAGGGTTTTAACCCTTACCGAAAGCCTGAGGTCACATTCTTTGCATGTGAGCCCTCACGTGCTTTGCATATGGGAGGCTATAGATTTTAATCCCTCTTTGCTGCTGGCGGTCATATGCTTTGCATGTAAGCCCTCACGTGCTTTGCAGATGGAAGGGTTTCGTTTTCTCTTCTCGTTCTCTCTCTTTTTTATAAGGGAACAAATTCCACCCAGCGTTGCTCTCACGTGCCTTGCATATGAGTGCAACGGTGTCACCCCTACAGCCGTTCGATCACCTCAGGGAATGGGGGAATCGAATCGATCCTATCATGCCCTATAAATAGAGCCTTTAGCTCTGAAGTGACTACTGTTTTTTCGTCTTTCTCATTAAGTTTTCTTTTCCTTGATAATTTAATTCTCACTGAGAGCTTGGTTCTCTGCCCTCAAAAATTCTTTTGAACAAAGTCGACTCTGCCAAAATTTTTAGTAAAGATCATGAACAAAGCTTAGCTCTTAACATATTTGGGCATTTTCCGGATTTTAAATCCATGAACATATTTGACAGAGCATGATACTTTTTCTTGAACCGATCTCTTGGAGATCTTTTAAAAAAAGGTTTTTTTATAAAGATCATGGATCTTGATGTCCTGATCAAGGGTTCAACTCGATAGGAATTCTTGAGTTTATCTTTGATTTTTCTAAAGGATCTACCCTGTTGTCCATCCGGATATTTTGGGGATTTCTGGAATTTAATTTCATTGTTCAATCCACGAGTTTCCTAATATGGGCATTCCACAATTATTTTCTTGTTTGCAGAGCTTTAGCTTTGATTTGATGTTTTGAACGCTTCTTTCATTAGGAATTTTTAGGAATTTTATTCCATTAACTTTCTTTCACTATTCTTGAATCTATGTGTTTTCCTCTTTAGGGTTTTCAAGGTTTTAATCCCTGTCACTGGATTTGCAAAATTTTATTAAAAGGGTCCCAATTTTTGTGATATTAGGATTTTAACTCTATCTTCTTATTTAATGAGAATCCTTTTTTATTCCCACAATGGGCACATAGTCTATCATTAGTGAGCCACCAGTAGTTCCATAAAATGAACTCATGTCCATTAGCTGATGCTTCTTTTGTCCCTTTTTAGGTATGATGGCTAGTCACTTGTATGACATCGAGGAGATTGTCTCCGACAAAGAGATTCACATTCAAGATCACCCTCAAGGCTTAGAATATATTGCTGCCTAATACGACGATGTGATATGTCACTTCTATGATCACAACGGTCGATTGCTCCCCCATCGCTCTGCCCTTTTGAAGATCGTTGTTGGGTCGATCTGGGAATCTTTACCTGGGCGTCTTGAGGTTATGGCGCTCCAGGCACTCGATGACGTTGAAGATAAGGTACTTTCAGTATATCTGTTGGGCCTGATCTTAAAGAGAGAGATGATCTCGTCACTATCTTGCACCGCGTCTTCCAACAAAAAAAAACAATAGTATTATCATATTAGAGGATGGAAGATATCGGCGGTGACCCTGAAGCTTGCATCCAAGAGAAGATGTATAAGAAGATGGTCAATGAAGCTGAATGTGCTTTGCTCAAACTTGCTTTTGAGTTTAAGAATCCGTGTCCGCGATTTAGCGTCTTACCATTGTAGATCATAAATGATGTGGTAGCGTTTGTTTTTAATTTTGTTTCTTTTTTATTTCCTTTGTAATTGACCTCAGCCGACAGTGTGTAATTACCCCTTTTTTGAAGTATGTAAAGCATCTTTTCCTTTCATATCTGCACTTTTCTTTTCTTTTTGTGCTAAAATTAGATTATTTACTCATTTCGAAGTGTTTAGTTTACCTTTTCTTTAGGTTTACAGGCAAACTCACCCTAACATTAAATATAGATAGTTCTTTTCGATACAAGAGTTTGTTAGGTTTGTGATACTGGGTTAAGTCCATCATACCATCGCGTTGGCTAATATATTCTCGACATGCAGTACCTTACGTTGCTGCTTGAATAGCCCCGTGTTTGTCGTGTCTCTGATCCCTTCTGAGGCTGGACAAGACATCTTCAAGTAGTCTTCTTAAGTTGGAATATTCACATTACCATTAGAAGATCAAGTATTAGGTATTACCGTGGCGCTTTACTTGAGGTTAGGCTCGATTTGGAGCCTCCATGAGTCATAACTGCACCATTGTGAGGTGGGATGACATCCAATGGTCTTTAGGCTGTAGATGTTGCCATCAAGACTCGAAGCTTGGAATATGCCGTCACTTCACTTTTGCTATGATGATGTCGCGCCAATTCTTCGCTGAAGTAGGGTAAACATCCATATGACCTCTAGGCCGTATATCGCTATCGAGATCTAGATCTAGGATTTTACTGTCACTCCACTTTTATTTGACCTTTGTATCCGTACCCTGCTGGAATGAGGAGGAACGTCAAGATGATCTCTAGGCTATAGATATTTCCATCGAGATCTGGAGCTAGGAATATGTCGTCACTCCACTTTTGTTCGACCCTTGGGTCCTTGTTGACGTCACATCTGCACCGAGAAGGAACGTCGAGCTAGAGCTTGGATTTTTCCATTACTCCTCTTTTATTTGACCGTTGCGTCCGCACCTTGCTGGAATGAGGAGGAACGTCGAGATGGTTTTTATGCTGTAGATATTGCCGTCGAGATCTGGAGCTAGGAATATGCTGTCACTCCACTTTTGTTCGACTCTTGGGTCTTTGTTGACGTTGGATCTACACCGAGAAGGAATGTCGAGTTGGAGCTAGGATTTTAACTTCCTTTTTTATTTGACCCTTTGGTCTTTGATGATATTGCATTTGCACCCTACAGGAATGAGAAGAACGTAGAGATGATCTCTAGGCTGTAGATGTTGCCATCGAGATTTGAAGCTAGGAATATGCCGTCACTCCACTTTTGTTCGTCCCTTAGGTCCTTGTTAACGTCGCATCTGCACCAAGAAGGAACGTTGAGCTGGAGCTAGGATTTTGCAATTACTCTGCTTTGATTTGGCTCCTTAGAGCTTTGTTGACACCACGTCTGTACTTTTCTGGAGTAAGAAGGACGTCCAAATAGTCTCTAGGCTATAAATATGCCATCAAGACTCTTCTTTTGACGAAGTATGGTGGGAAAATATGTTTTCCTTTCTTTCATTTGTGCCCATGGATTGTATACAAGAGTCAGTATGGACCTAGTTGCAGGGCAGAAATTTTTTATTTTCTCTTATTTTCTTTTTCTTTTTTCTTTTTTAACTTCCGCGATGCTCGGTCATTTTAGCTTTTCATATCGCAAAAGTCATGATTTCCCAATCATTTCGGCTAATTTTTTTTTTGCGGTGCCCAATCATTTTGGCTATGTCAATTTTTTTATTTTTACTCACTATTTTTTATTGTGGGTTGTCCAAACATTTTGGCTGTTTCATATGCATTTTTTTGCTTGCTGATTTTTATTGTGAGTCGGGAACTTGGGTCCTGATACTAATCTTGGTATCAACATCGCTACAACTGGAATGTTGCCAGGACCGAATCATTATATGCCTTGAGAGGATTTGGAGTTTGACACCTATTTAGGCATAATCATCGCTACAACTGGGATATTTCCAGAAGCGGTTTATCATTTTCCATTGCCAATTTCGGCCAAATGGTGGCAATAGAGTTAGAATCCTGTCGGCTAAGGCTTTTAGCTTTATGAGTCATAAGGGTCTCATAAAGATATTTCTCCTTATGAGTCGAGAGGATCCCATAAGTGTATTTTCTCCTTATTCGTTGTGAGGGCTCCTAAGTGTATATTACTCTTGTAAGTCATAAGGGTCTTACAGGAATACTTTCTCCTTAACAGTGGAGGGGACTTGCAAGTGTCATTCACTTTATCGAGCAATATTTCTCGTGTTTGGTGGGACTTGGTCGAGAATATATTTATTTATGCTCGTGGATTGTATACAAGGGTCGATATTGGACCGCCTGTAGGGCATAAATTTATGGGGTTTTGGTGGTTTGAGAACAGGTTTAGATCCCTGTAGCTTAAAGCTTTTTGAATTCTATAAGCCATGAGGGTCTTATAGAGGGTATATTCTCCTTACGAGTCGTGATGATCTCGTAAGTGTATTTTCTCTGTAGGAATCGTATAGATTCATAAGTATGTTGCTCCTTTATGAGTTGTAAGGATCTCACGTAGGTATTTTCTCCTTACAAAGTCGTGAGGACTCTGCAAGTGCATCTTTTCTTTTAACGAGTTCGCGCCCTTTCAGGTTTTCATAAGCTCGTCGGTTGTCTGGCTGTTATTAATCATGTAACGACCCTGAATTTTCTGTATAAAATTTTTTCTTCTTAAAGTACAGAAAGGAGTTTGCAAGTCTGAGCACAATTTAAAAGTTATTCTTGTTTAAGTACAACAAGTAACAACTTGTAACTCATTGGTAAAGCCTTGCACTGCTGTGATATAGCCCCTGTGTTCGAATCCTATCAGCCACATATTTTTTTTCCTGATTTTTCTTTTAAACTTTTTCGAAGCCCAAAAGTTTACACGTGCAATACACGTAAAAATGAACAGTCAGAAAAAACAAACATGTGCAAAATTATATTAACAGCGAGCAGGACACGTGGCATGCATCCGACGGCTCCCCTCCATAAGATGGCCGGCGAGATGTGGGTTTGGGCCGGCGACGGCAGGCATCCGTAGGGGAAAAGTCCCCGTGCTTTGCACACTAAACCTTTGGCCTACCCATTTTACACCTGCACTGTTTGTTTTCTCTGCAATTTAACAGGGAATTCAATTTCCCAATTAATCCAATTTTAAATGCATTTTAATTCATTCTTTCAATTCCAAAATCCTAATTCCACATTATAAATATAACCTCATACCCTAGCCCCTCCTCATTCTGAAATCCCTATCCAAAATTATCAAATTTTTCTAAGTACAAGTGGAGTAGAAGTGAAGTTAGCCCAAGGTCAACTTCCGACGAGAATCTATGCAAGTTCCGGCGACTCCACGACGCCACGAAGGCTACCACATTTTCTTCTACCTCTCCTCACTCTTTCTAGCTAGTAAGTCCCTCCCCTTTCTCCTCTTTCTACATAAAAAGTCTCTTTTTATAAAAATATGTCGGAAATGGAGTTAACACCGACATCTTCTTTTAAACCTTATAAATTCCACTTTTCTTATATTTCTTCATTTATATTCCTACACCATACTTTTTAATCATGAAAAATAATAATTAGGAACAATTTTCACCTTAAAACGTCATGTTATATAATTTTAACCTAACTTTTCATTAAAATACCATGAACTTCATATATTCATTTTTTAGTTCTTTTGATAACTGTTACCTCTAGAAAACTTCACGGGGTAATGACCCACCCCTCACATACACACATATTGACATAGCATGTTACTCTTGAAAACCTATTTTTGTGGCGATTACAACATTTCATCAAAATACCATAAACCATAAAAATCTGGTTTTCTTTGAATTGTATTATCAAAATTCTTTGCGATTATACCTCTACAACCCTTTAAAGGGGACCTGCTATTGGATAGTGCGGATTATCGCACATCCTTGGGCTAGTAGAGTGAGATGCAGACCTTCTCACAGAGCATTCGTTCTTGAAAGATTTTAATACGATTTTTAAGAAAAACGATATTTTCTATTTAATAATAAAATTAATTTTTTTATAAATATATAAATATTATCAAACCAAATATTTTCAAGATAAAATAAAATTCAATGTTTTCTAAAAAGCTAAAAGAATGACAAGTTTCACTAAAATACCCCCAAGTTATCCAAAAGATAAGTTTTACTTGACTGCTTGATACATCCTGAATCTGTTTACATGAACAACTTGAATCCATGGTCTCGGCAAGTCTAATAACTAAAAATCAATACAATATACATTGCGGGGTTTAATGGGGTAGATTGGTACGGAATGTATTAGAAGTGGCACGATGATGGACACTAAAAGACACCTACCGAACATCCATGCCGTTGTTCGGTGGGTTTTGACGGAGCCTTGTACTTTCTGTTTCCCATAGTCCACGGAATAGTTGGACTCCTCTCGTATACACTGATACATTTTGTTCCAAGATACAAACAACTACGTTAGTATAACAAACATATACTTGTACCGATTACAAGTTCTATTCTCTTTACTTGTTTATTCCATTCTTTCTTTTGGGACTTACCGAACGCTAATTCGCTGACGACGTTCCTGTCTCTTCATTCTTTGGAATGTCCGTCAGGAGGACCCAACTCTCAGGAGACCAAGCCCAGCCAGGAGTAATTAGAGCAGATACCCGAACAACACGACTACTAGCCTACTTGTATTTATTTACTTTTCAGTTCATATGCCACAGTTTAGGCATTGCTTACATCCTTGTACTTTCCTTTTCAAATCAGTTGTAATGAAAAGAACGAATGTTAATAAAAGTTGTTATTTATATTATATCTCTTGTTATTCTTGTGCTTTTATTTATATATTGCTTATTTACACTTAACGTGTTTACTTTTGAGTAAATATGTCGCGGCCCGTCACGTATACTTCCCCGTACACTGGAAAGCGGGGCGTGACAAATCATGGCGCCCTTTCGGGTTTTCATCCATGCCCATTTCGAATGTGGACATACACCTTTTTAGGCGGCCCGTAAGGTAATGCGCTAACAGTTGTAGATCACAATATTCTTTGAAGGACCGCATCATATGGGACCTGGGAAGGAAGTGAATTATTTTATGCCCGTGGATTGTGTACGGCTGGTTATATGACTCATACCGTAGGGCAATATATTAGTTTAAGGATATTTCGGTCCAATATTATTTTAGGGACATTTCGGTCCAACATTCCTATGTTTGGGATAAATTATTAGTTTAAGAATATCTCGATCCATCATTCCCGTGTTCGGGGCGAAGTATTAGTTTTAGGACGTTTCGGTCCAATATTAGACATTTTGGTCCATCATTACCTTGTTTGGGACGAATATTAGTTTAAGGACATCTTGGTCCATCATTATCGTGTTTGGGAAGAATATTAGTTTAAGGACATCTTGGTCCATCATTCCCGTGTTGGAGACGAAGTATTAGTTTACGGATGTTTCGGTCCAATATTAGTTTAGGGACGTTTCGGTCCAACATTCTCGTGTTTGGGACGAATATTAGTTTAAGGACATCTCGGTCCATTGGAGACATTCTCATGTTTGGGGCGAATACCATTTGGCACCACTTTCAGAGTTTTGACTCAGGAAGATAGAGAGTGTACACAAGCGTCGTCATCTATCATTGACCTAAGTCGCGTCTCTTTAGGCGTAGTACTTTTTCAGGAATCGACGGTTTATCGGCCGAAATGGCCTTTCACCGTGCATGTCCATGAGTAGATAAGCTCCATCTTGGTAGACCTTATCTATGATGTATGAACCTTCATAGTTTGGCTCGAATTTTTCCCATTTTGCATGATTGGGAATCATTGGTCTTTTAACAACCAGCACGAGTTCGTCTTGGCGGAATGTTCTCGGCCTGCTCAGTCTTTTATTTGATTGAGTCATCCTTGCCTTATAAGCCTCCAGGTTTTGTTGCACTATAAGGCGGGTTTCATCGAGAGCATCGAGTTTCTTAAGCCTAAGATGAGCATTTTCTTCATCCGTTAGCTCGTATTGAACTACCTTTCGTAGTGAGGGGAGCTCTATCTCCAGTGGTAGTACTGCTTCAGCGCCAAACACCAATGCGTATGGTTTTGTATTTGTGTCCATTGTTCAGATGATAAAACTGCACATTTGTATTACATTTTTCCTACCATTTTCATATTAAAAAAGGACTTTATTATAATATATTATACATATGAGGGTTTATGTATAAAAACATTATTTTCCATGTGTTAATATATTTTAATTATCATTTGGTAGGAAAATGTATGCAAATAAATCTATTGACCAAATCCCAGTAGAACTAAGCCTACTAAATATTATTTGAGATTATTGTGCAGAATTTTCCAAGTTGTTATGCAGAATTTATTAAGCAAATCAAGTTGTTGAAGAAAACCTGCCAAATTAAGAAGAAAAACTTGGAGACCAAGTCTGGAAGCAACCGAGAGAAGATTTCTGAATTACGAAAGTGCCTAGGATTGCCACATGTCACAATCACAAAGCCCAAGAAAACTCATCAAGAGATCTCCACTTTTGGCCGCGGAACCGCGGCCAAACCCCCCTGTTGGCCGCGGATCCGCGGCATTCTAGAGAGATCTTTTGCTACAATTTTGGGAGATCAATCACTGCTGAATTTTACCAAGTTTCCAACCTAAAGATTCTGGCTTTGCACTATAAAAGGGAACCGAGACCCTCTTGGAAAATTTATCAAGCCGAAGAGATCACGAAGTCCAACACGGCTCACGCATCCAGGCTGATCATCAACTGTTCATCTACCTCCTTCGGAAGAGTTCGAGAAGCAAACCAAGTTTTTGTAATCATTTTCTAAGGAATAAAGTGTAGATTGTTCAAGTTGATTAATAAAGGTAGTTGTTTTATTTAATTCTTTTGCATTTAATATTATGTTTTCCCTCTCTGTCTTTTCATCTTCTTTTCCCAACATGCGTGAGTAATTCTCCGCTTGTTAGGGTTCGTAGGATTAGGGTAGGCTAATGGACGATGAAAATAATTAAATCCTTTTTAAGTCCTATAAAGTTTAGGAACTTAATCAAAAGAATCATTAACATCCTAATCGGGCGCGCTAGCAATTCTTTGTTAGTTCCGACCGCGATTAGAGATTAGATTAATGATTATTTTGGTAAAGGCTAGATATGAACGGAGTTCCGTGTCGAGATAAGGGTTAAGAGTGGGATTCCTTTTCCCTCCAGAAACCCTATTCTACAAGCATCACCGTCGTTCTAGTTCTAAATCTATTAATGGATAAAAAGGGTAACTTTTAATTAATCGTCCATAACTACTAAATCCTAACGAACCCTACAAGCCCCCTTGTTATATTAACTAAATCCTTAAGATAATCCAGATCTATATTTTACATTCTTGTTTAACGTAGATCTAGAAACCATTCTATAAAACTCTTTATCACTCCTCTCTTTCTCAACACATCTAAAGTAAAAGTAAAAGGTTCCACGTTTTCCAGAGGACGACCCGTACTCATCTCGGTCTAGCTACGTGCGACACAGTTATTGATTGCGGTTAAACTACAAACACACACTTTTTCATACCAATCAAATGGCGCCGTTGCCGGGGATACGTGCGTAATTTTTTATTTTTACTATTTGTGTTGAATTCTTAGACGAGTCATATCATTATTAAAACAAAACTGCAAATTGCATATTTAACGATTTGTGCGTGAATTTTTGCGAGGGAATCTGGAGTCACGGACTTGAGGAAACAGGAGATCTAGGGTTTCACACTTCTCTGGTATCTTTCTCAACTCCTTCTCTCTCCTCTCAAATCCAATAAAATCTATTTTCTGCAGGATTCTTTGCAAAATAGCGCCGCTCAAAAAATCTTTCTGCAAAAAGTTTTGTGATTGGTTTTGTTTTGCATATTTAATACGGACTTTAAGGGGAAAAGACCAAATCAAGATTAGGTGGGGATTTCATCACCCTTCCTAAGCCCACAAATCACAAACTGAGCATATAGATCAACCCTTCATTAATTTAAAAAATATCTAGACCAGACTCGAAGGACTGTCGCGCTCAATAAGGACAGAGGAAGGTCGTGGGTAATCTATCGTTTATCCGCATTACTTTTGTAGTGCCTAGGCAAGTGTGACAAAGGCTAGTGGTTTTTAATTAGGCCCACGACGTGGTTCCTTCCCACTTACCTGGCACTTACCTGGCTACAAGGGTAGTACGGAGGCGGTAGAGGATTGATCCTGCGGCTTGTCCTTTGGAAGTCTAGGAGCGGTCTAGAGACTGGACCTAGGTGACCTTTGTTCTAGGGTTGCTTGTGCATCTTAGGGTGATTTGTCTTGAGTCCCACATTTTTCAAAACAAGCCAATTTTAAATCACACACATGCTGCCACTTGCACTAAACCCGCTTAGTGCATGCTCGGCTGGACACGGGATCCTAGTGCTCGTCTTGTCCGCGTTCCTTCTATCGACACCGAAGTCGGTACTTCTTCATCTTCTTTTCCCCCAACGACCGTGATGGACGGCACTCCATCTAATTATAACACCACGCTGCCACCGCCCGCAGGTGCGCAGAATCCTCCGCGCATCTCTCTCCAAGAGAGATGCTATCCTATCCGTGGTCCTCTTCCTACTTGTCTATCTCTTCCACCACCTAACGGGGATAATTTCGAAATTAAACCCCACTACATCAATCTGCTGCCCAAATTTCACGGGCTTGAGTCGGAAGACGCGTACGTTTTCATCACCAAATTCGAAAACGTATGCGTGTAGGGTTCCTATGCATCCTAGTGAGGTCTCACAAGGCATCAACCATGCCAATTTCAAAAAATCTAGGTGCCGAGAAACCCGACTACGGATCGTTTGCTAGATATTTAGGCGAAAAAGCAAACTAGTTAACACTTAACTAAGGGATAAACGGAAATACAACCTTTGTAGATCCGGTGCTCCACCTCCATAGCTCCGCAACGAAGTCCTCTCCGCTGTCCAAAAAGAATCCGGGCTCTAGCGTCGACTTCATCGGAGAATAAGCGAGCTAGGTCGTCGATGTCCATGCCGAAGATGATCTACGTCGAGGCATCGCTAAATCAAGCTCCGACTTCACCAAGTCAAGAAACTTGTGAAGTAAACACACTCTACTACTTGGCAAGAGGTAGAGAATGAAGAAATAGGAGTTGGGTAGACTTTAGAATTGGATTTCTCACTCTTTATCATCAATCACCATTGATGACCTTGCTTTCTTCACTTGAAGAAAAATGAGGAAGAAGAAGATAATAGTTATGATAAGTTAATTAAAAATGAAATGAATAATCAAACCTTATCATAACAAGACCATGGTTAATTGTAGAGAGTTAACTCAAGTTAGATGAATGGTTAGGGTTTGTATAAGAAGACAAAATGGTTGCTATGGTCAAAGTTCATGAAGCTTCAAAGAATACAAACAAAATAGCAACCATTTTCTCATTTCCTTTTTCCTTTTTCCAAAAAGAAAAAGATTAATAAATGAATAAGGAAATCAAAACCCTAATTATCCACTTAAAACATGGTTTAATTCTTTACATTTAACCAAAAGGCATGTATCATCAAACATGATACAATCTAGTGCACAAAAATCATATCGCATATGTAATGCGCACATCCGAGTGAGAAAATCCATTATAAAGTGAACCGATACTAGTTAATGCAAAGTAATATATCAAATATATAATTATGCATTAAATCATTAAATCAACACTTGATTTAACGATCCGGTCATATCGCATATAACCGACTAATATCAACAGTAACAACTTATCGAATTAACACTTGATCCGATAACCCGGCTATATCACATATAACCGATCAATGTCACATCGCGAGAATCGAATACAGTATCACATACTCGTATTATTCTCGGTCCCGCACATATCTCATGTGCGCTCCTATTTCGTTTCGCTTGAGCCAGGAAACCTCTGTGTAGGACTCTAAAGACTCGTCAATACGCCGGCAGCAGGTGATGATCATATCAAACACCCACAAGCCGCAAGCGGTCTGCTAAACGTAACGGCCACCCGGGTATTGAGCGATCTGAAGATCGACGAGCAAGCCCGCTCACACTCCAGTGAATCCAACCAGTAACACTACCGTACAGTCCGGTCTGATCGTCTGATATGTCGCATATCTCGCCTAGGGGTGGTTAACGTCAGACCCCAATAGCTTGATAAGTCGTGTCGATATGAGGTCAATAAAAATTCGAGAAACTACTGGTAACACTTACCAGTAAATCTCAGCAACCCTGGCCAGGGATTTCCTGTTATAGCCAATCGAACACAGCGCAACATCAACCCCCTATACCGGGAGAGACGAATCCCCTCCTATCGCTCATTGCCTCCATGTGACTCGGGACTGTACCCAAAAACCACCGTTTTGCACGCCCTCTTGGACGTGGTAAGATGGAAATCAAAGCACAGTGGGAACCACACAAGACTCTATGACGATCTCGGGTCAACAGACTACTCTGTACCAGTGTCACCAGAGAACTGCCATCTGACGTGAGGTATAATACCATCTGGGAGTTCTCGGCGAGTCCGTCCAGTGTACCCAGTCTCCACTGAGCACCCGTATATCGTCTCTGATGTCAAACACCAATGGATATGGGATCATCCATCGCCCATCTGTATGGATCGAGAAGGTATATTCTAGTCTACTCTGGTATATCGATGCCCCGTCTCGATACACCCACGACTAGGGACTTTGAAGGATGTACTTATGGACTACCATGTCCCCACTAGTATGATCCGCATCATAGTCCAGGTAGTCAAGTACATATCCTAAGGGCTTTACCAACATGTAACAGAGAGACAATCAGTATACACGTTAAGGTAAAGGGTAACCAGATAGCATACTATCATGTCGAGCAAGAAAGTCCTCCCTATATATGTCCCAGCATCCACTACAATATACATCCTATGTATAGTAATGGCCTCTAGGGCATACATATAACTAACAATGCGCAATGATGGGTACTTCACAATTGACTTTAGATGCTATACGCTTACGTCTTCTCCCATTCACACTGTGCGACTTGGCAGAAAAATGGCTTTATAATACTGCCGCACACTCTATCACTAATTTGGATGAATTCGTCATAGCATTTCTTAAGAAGTTTTACCCAAATCATAAGACTGCCCACATTAGGAGCGAGATCAACCAGTTCACCCAGCTTCCCAACGAACCATTTTGGAAGTGCTTTGAACGTTTCAAAGATCTGCTTGTCTAATGCCCCCATCACGGAATACAAAGATGGGATTTATGTCGAATTATATATGAGGGCATTAATCCAGCGACAAAGCAGATGCTTGAAACAATGTGTTAATGCAATTTCATGTCTAAAGATGACGGTAAAGCATGGAAATATCTGGAAGATCTCGCAGAAAGCACTTTGCAGTGGGAAAGCGTAAGACCACCTTCAACTAAGGGAGGTATTCACCAGCTCGATGTTTCTATCGCAGTAAAAGCCAAAATGGCAGCGATACAGAAGAAACTCGACGCTATCGAAAACAAATTCTCATCTTTCTCCCTAAATCAGGTCACGCTTCCTAAGACCGTCTGTGGTTGCTGTTCGGATCCTTCACATTTAACGGAAGAATGTCCTATGAATGCATCGTTTCAATCTAATGCTGCTTTTCAGCAGCGACCTAGAAACGACACTTATTCTTCCACATACAATCAAGGATGGAGGAATCATCCTAACTTTGCTTGGAATCAAAACCAATAAAGCAATTATCAAAGACCTCCTCCACAGCAACCACAACCACAGAATCAGCCCCCCTTTCAGTCACAGAATTTCCAAAATCCGGCCAACATTTCTACACCACAAGTGGCCGGTACTGACAACTCACTTGCACAAACTTTGGATATGTTCATGAAACAATCCATGCAATTTTCGGCTGAGATGAGGTCTTCTATTGATACCCTAACGAAAAACTCCGCCTCCCATGGTGAGAGTATTAAATCAATAGAAAACCAAATTGCACAGTTAAACGCCACAATGAGTGCGAGAGAGAAAGGGAAACTCCCATCTCAACCCATACCTAATCCTGGCCACTCACAAAGTTATAATATGAGTGTTGTTACCACGTTGAGATCGGGAAAAGTGCTGAATAACCGAGTGGGTGAGCAATGTGATGTTAGTGACACCAATGATACCCCTTCTTCTTCTTCTTCCCCTAATTCGTCTAGTCTTCCACCTTCAACCGAGCCTATGCTCCGTTTTCCCCAAGGCTCGAACCCTTCGCCCATTTCGCCAAATCTATCTAAGTCGATTCCCACTTCAATTTTGGGATCGAATCCATCCCCACAATCCTATCCAATGTTGGACCAAACCATTATTGATAAAGCACCTTATCCAAACAGGTTAAGGGGCAACAGACCAAGTCCACAAATGGAGAAGATTGTGGAAATTTTTAAGCAAGTTAACATAAACATTGTTCTCCTAGATGCTATTCAACAAGTTCCGTCATATGCAAAAATCTTAAAGGACTTGTGCACTAGGAAGAGAAAAGTTCAAGTACCTAAAAAAGTTTTCCTTGCGAGTAATGTGAGCACTGCTTTTACACAACAACTACCCTAGAAACGAAAGGACCCCGGAAGTCCTACAATTTCTATATCTATTGGGGGTAAAAATATCAATCGTTGTCTACTTGATCTAGGTGCTAGTGTTAACTTGCTTCCGTATTCTGTTTATGAGCAATTAGGGATCGGAGAGTTAAAACCTGCGCATTGCACTCTTCAGATGGCCGATCGATCTATCACCCAACCTAGGGGTGAGCTAGAGGATGTGTTAATCAAAGTCGGGGAATTCATATTTCCTGTGGACTTTATCGTTATTGATACACTACCTGTGGCAAAACCACGCAATCAAATCCCGGTGATACTCGGTCGACCCTTTTTGGCCACTTCCAACGCAGTAATCAATTGTAGAAACGGCTCTATGACCCTATCTTTTGGAAAGAAATCAATTGAGCTTAACATTTACAAGTTGGGAAGTGAACCCTCCGAACCCTATGCTCATGTGTGTTCTGTCGAATTAATGGATGTCGACAGCAGCGAATTTGATCAACCTCATAATTCTGATGACATTTTTATATAGTCTGACGATCACCCCATTTTTTCTGATGACATTATTTTTCGGGGTATTGATGAAAGCTTTGAGGAAATTTTCGCTGATGAACTCGCATTTTTACAAGACACGGGTGTTGAGATGAATCAACTCCAAGACAAAGAAATTGGACCTCCACCCCTTCTTTTGGACAATCATGATAATGCGAGTAATCCATCATTACTATCACTGTGTTGTCTCTCCAAATTGAGACGTAATCCTTTTCCATCACACCTCTTGTCACCTCCCCACTTCTTCACGTCAATAGGTGACATGTTCTTCCACCAACCTTGGTGCTTCATTGATAAAAATTTTGAATGGTTGGTGTTGACCTTCGGTCTTTGCAAAGCTTGGCATTGACCAATAACGTTGACCCCCTCTTGTGATTTTAAAAGATTAAAATTGTTTAACTCAGGTTTGGGAGGGTGGTATGTTGTGGCTCTTGAAAAGAAAATGATTTTTACAAATTTATGAGCCTAAAATAAGTTTGGGGGAGGATTTAAACTTTCATATATTCTTGCCCCCATTAATAATTTCCTCCCAAGTCTACAGGTTTTTGAGCTTAACGGATGACATCAGTGAGGACACTGCTGTAAACGGGTTTGGGGGAGGTTTGTGCTTATTTACGCATCAATTTGCATCATACTTTGCATAAGCACAACATTTTCAAAAAAATTTTTTGATAATAAAAGAGTAGAAAGTGAAAAATTACATCCAAAAGATAGGAATAGTTTAAGAAAACCAAGAAAATTAGAAGTTTTCTTAAACGAACTAGTAATAAGTAGTTATGAGCTGTTGTCCCAAGGGTTAGTAAGATAAAGGAAGTCACTAATCTGAGGATAAAAATAAGTCTGAAAAATAGTTTCTATTCTGGAAGCCAAACATTTGAATGTTGATACCCTACTATATGCACTTACACACGTCTTGAAACTCGAGATAGTAGAGGATACCTTGAAATGCTCTTGTCTAAAAGCCAAAGTATGAAGGAAATGGAAAATTTTTTTTTGAAGAAAATATAAAAATGGTGAAAAGAAAAAAATGAACACTGGTTTTGTATCGCCAAGGCAGCAATAAAAAATATAGCGAGGGTGCCTCTTCACCTAGTGCCCTAAGGCCAACTGGTCTGGGAGTCACTGCTAAGCCTTAGGTGGTGCAAGACGAGGAAAATATTATCACCGAATCAGCAAGCACATGAGTAATCGGTCGGTTAGTACCTCAAGAAGTATTAACGGTCGCATGAAAATGTGTGAGCAAATCTAAATATTCATCAAGTTAAAAAGTACTGAGGTAGATGGACAAGAGTATGATAGCTTGAATTGAATTCTCCGAGTGTAGGGATGTCCATTACACACACGTAGGGGTATATGATCGATGTTTGGATGAAAGGTAGAAATGAAGAATAAAGACGATGTTTTATTGAGGGATGATATGATTTCTAACATCTTTTCATGACTATTAAGATAGGGCTCATGACAACTGAAAAGTTAGTGTAGTTGGAAACTCTAAATTTTCAAAGTATTTCTTTTATGGTTCTTATCTTTATATGTAAATTTCACCATCTCTCTTTTATTATAGGATTTTGTGGGTGTAATCCGCTGAAAACCCTCAGGAGACAACACTCCTCCTACTAGGGACACCTAGAGGTTTAACGGCTTGTTGCACATGCTCAGTGCAATCGTGTCTGTCTACGAAAGTGTGCTTAGTTTTCTCCTTTCTTTTTTCTCCTCTTAAATAAACTAGTTTGCTCGGGACGATCAAAGATAAGTTTGGGGGTATTTGTTCAGTTGATAAAACTGCACATTTGTATTACATTTTTCCTACCATTTTCATATTAAAAAAGGACTTTATTATAATATATTATACATATGAGGGTTTATGTGTAAAAACATTATTTTCCATGTGTTAATATATTTTAATTATCATTTGGTAGGAAAATGTATTCAAATAAATCTATTGACCAAATCCTAGTAGAACTAAGCCTACTAAATATTATTTGAGATTATTGTGCAGAATTTTCCAAGTTGTTATGCAGAATTTATCAAGCAAATCAAGTTGTTGAAGAAAACTTGCCAAATTAAGAAGCAAAACTTGGAGACCAAGTCTGGAAGCAACCGAGAGAAGATTTCTAAATTATGAAAGTGCCTAGGATTGCCACATGTCACAATCACAAAGCCCAAGAAAACTCATCAAGAGATCTCCACCTTTGGCCGCGGAACCACGGCCAAACCCTTCTGTTGGCCGCGGATCCGCGGCAATCTAGAGAGATCTTTTGCTATAATTTTGGGAGATCAATCACTGCTGAATTTTACCAAGTTTCCAACCTAAAGATTCTGGCTTTGCACTATAAAAGGGCACCGAGACCCTCTTGGAAAATTTATCAAGCCGAAGAGATCACGAAGTCCAACACGGCTCATGCATCCAGGCCGATCATCAACTGTTTATCTACCTCTTTCGGAAGAGTTCGAGAAGCAAACCAAGTTTTTGTAATCATTTTCTAAGGAATAAAGTGTAGATTGTTCAAGTTGATTAATAAAGGTAGTTGTTTTATTTAATTCTTTTGCATTTAACATTATGTTTTCCCTCTCTGTCTTTTCATCTTCTTTTCCCAACATGCGCGAGTAATTCTCCGCTTGTTAGGGTTCGTAGGATTAGGGTAGGCTAATGGACGATGAAAATAATTAAACCCTTTTTAAGTCCTATAAAGTTTAGGAACTTTATCAAAAGAATCATTAACATCCTAATCGGGCGCGCTAGCAATTCTTTGCTAGTTCCGACCGCGATTAGAGATTAGATTAATGATTGTTTTGGTAAAGGCTAGATATGAACGGAGTTCCGTGTCGAGATAAGGGTTAAGAGTGGGATTCCTTTTCCCTCCAGAAACCCTAATCTACAAGCATCACCGTCGTTCTAGTTCTAAATCTATTAATGGATAAAAAGGGTAACTTTTAATTAATCGTCCATAACTACTAAATCCTAACGAACCCTACAAGCCCCCTTGTTATATTAACTACATCCTTAAGATAATCTAGATCTATATTTTATATTCTTGTTTAACGTAGATCTAGAAACCATTCTATAAAACTCTTTATCCCTCCTCTCTTTCTCAACGCATCTAAAGTAAAAGTAAAAGGTTCCACGTTTCCCAGAGGACGACCCGTACTCATCTCGGTCTAGCTACGTGCGACACCGTTATTGATTGCGGTTAAACTACAAACACACACTCTTTCGTATCAATCATCCATCTTGAACGTTGTTTGGTACGCCTAAAGAGCTTCATACAGGCTCTCGTGCAAGTCCCTTTTGTTTTTGAACACCGTCTTTTTTATAATCTTGATCAAGGTCTTGTTGAATGCTTTAGGTAGACCATTGGCCCAAGAATTATAGACTGAGGATTATCTCCAGTTATCTTGTGTAGCTATGCGAACCGACTTATTTTGAGGCTTCTATAGGCAAGTCCATTATCCGAGATTATCCGCCGCGGAGTTCCGAACTGGTAGATGACATGGGTTTTGAAAAAAATGGAGGATATTCTTTGTGTTCACCTCCTTTAGCGGCACTGCTTCTGCCCACTTAAAGGAGTAATCGATTGTTGCCAGTATAAACCGATGTCCTCTAGATGACGCCGGTTCGATAGGGCCGATTATATCGGTTCCCCACATCTTGAACGACCAAGTAGCTACTGTCGGATGTAGCGAATTCGGATGCTGATGTATGAAGTCCCTGTGTATTTGGCATGAGTGATACTGCTTTGCATATTTGAGGCAGTCCCGAATCATTGTGGGCCAGTAATAGCCCATCCTTTTTAACATCGGCTTCATTTTTGGTCCCGCTTGATGAGAGCCGCAAAGTCCATCATGTACTTCTTGGACGACTTTCTTTGCTTCTTTCGGCCCTAGACATATTAACCATACAAAATCGAAAGATCTCTTGTACAGAGTATCATTGACGAAGGCCAATGACAGATCGCGTTTCATGAGCTGATATCTAGATGACGCATCTTCAGGTGTGCTTTGGGACTTAAAGTAGTCTATGAAGACTTCTCTCCAGTCCTTGACCTCTACTTCATTCTCTATTTGGAGAACTTCTCGTTCGGTCGTTTCTTTTTTCTCGGTCAGATCTTCCGAAGGTATAGATGTCGGCACCAGGAACTTGTGGTTTTGAAAAATGATCCTTACGTCATCGAGGTCTTCGTCGGCCAATTCTTTAGCCAACTTGGCTAGCGCATCCGCCTTACTATTTTCCGCTCACGGTACGCTTTCCAGGGTATAGATAGGGATTTGGGTCAACAGCTGCAGCATTCTTTTGCCATACATTATTAGTTTTGGCTTGCATGTCTTGTAGTCACCATTTACTTGACTAACAATCAGCTGCAAAGCTCCATATATGAGGAGGTCCTTGATTCGCATATCGATAGCGATCTCAAGATCGGCTATCAAAGATGCATATTCCGCTTCATTATTGGTCCTGGGTTCCGTCAAGGAGAGGGTGTAACGCAATATTTCTCCTTGCAGGGTCACAAAGATAAGACCCATCCCGGCTTTGATTATGAGAGTATTCTTCTTTCGCCGCTTCATGGAAGATGCTCCATCGAAATAGAGTTCCCACCGAGACTCATTTTCTCCTTTCTCCTCTTTGACTATATCGAAGCGTGTTCATCCGTCATTCACAGTTTAGGGAAGAATCGGCTAGTATCGGATGTTCTGCAAGGAAGTAGGTGATGGCTTGTCCTTTTTACCGCTTTGAGGGGCCGATATGTTACCGAGAATTCCATCAATAGTAGGGCCCATTTGGCAAGCCTTCCTGTCAGTATGGCCTTTGACATCAGATACTTTAGAGGATCCACTTTTTATATAAAATGGAACTCATGCATCAAGGCGTAGTATCTGAGCTTCATTATTGCGAAGTTCAGCGCCAGGCAGTGCTTTTCGATGGGGGAATAGTTGATTTCTGTCCCCAGGAGAACTCGGCTTAGATAGTACAAAGCTCTTTCCTTTCTTTGATCGTTCTTTTTTGCCCACAACGCGCCTAGAGAACCTTTAAGGGCCGTTGTATATAGGATAAAGGGGTTTTCTCTTAACCGGAGCGGCCAATACTGGCGGATTTTGCAGGTATTGTTTGATTTTGTCCAATGCATTTTGGCATTTCTGATCCAGTACGAACGGGGTCCCTTTCTTCATCACATGGCTATAGGGACGACATTTTCCGGAGAGCTTGGTTATGAACCACCGGATATATGCGAGATTTCCTTAGAGAGATATTATCGATCCAGTCAGGGGTATTGAATTTCTTGGATGAAGTCGGAGTCGATTAATTTCTTGATTTCGGCGTTGATACTCATCTTAAGTTTGAGCCACAACTTTCTTGGCATCTGTTTGACTGGCTTTATGTCTAGTGATATGTCTAACTTGTGTACCACTTCCTCTGGATCTAAACCCAGTATTTCGGAGTAGTTCCAAGTGAAGTAGTCTTTGTACAGCATAAGCACATATTTTAATGTGGCTATCTTTTCTTTGGACAGTGGCTTACTGACAAAGGTCAACCTTAGATCATCCTCCATTCCCAAGTTGATTTTACTTAGCTTGTCCACCGTGGTATGTATTCTATCTTCCAGCTCTTTTGGTACCGGTGGAAATTCTGAGATCTCTTCGTCATCGTTTTCGTTTGTGAAGCATCAGAAAAGGTCAATCATATTCTCGTCCCCTCCTTCTTTTGAGAGTGTTATCATGTGACAGGTGCGAGCCCGCTTCCATTTTCGTGGTCGAGCTAGTCCTATCCTGATGGTATAGGTCTTCTTTGGCTCGTTTTTTGCAGTGGGCTTATCCTCCAGCTGTCGGATAACATAAACCTGCCTTATTGATATTGGACCTCAACCCAGTTCTTGAAAGTAAAGAAATCTTCAAGAGGGTGACCTTCTGCTCGGTGATAGGAGCAATAATCCGGATGATGGACTTGTAAGTCGATGTCGCACACTCCACAGGGTTTGTAGGGAGGCGGAATTTAAAAAAACAAGCAATATCAACTAAACTTCCAAAATCTACCATAAGCCCTAGCTAACTAAACTAACAAAGGTTCTAATTTACTATGAAGTGATTTATACCTTTGTGTTCAAGTCCTTCGGGTCTTCTTTTCCTCTTCTTAAGCTCCTCGTTTGTATGGATCGAGCTTGGTCGTCGGCTTCCTTGTGTCAAAGAAGATCCACCCGAAAGTTTATGGTTCAAGCTCCAACCTCTAAATTGAGGTAACTAAATTACCTAGTATGCTAATCTAGGCAACTTAGACGATATAGAGAGTTAATTGGATTAATTTATCTCAATCACCTTAGGATTCTCAACACATGAGAGTGTTTAGGGTTTGAGGAGGAAGAAGAGAGAGCAAAGTAGGAAAGAGAGTGTCAAGTAAAGAATGAGAGTGAAGAATGGCTAAGTGTTGATAACTATGAAGCATATCATTTCAATAATAATAATAATAACAATAATATAATCATGCCTCAATAGTCATCCAAAGTGAATGAGTCATCCAAAGTAGCCATGCTTCAACCATGCTCTAATAACACCTCATTTCTCCACCTCATTATCCATTTGAATAAATGGATTAATCACAAATGAAGCGTCTTCTTCTAGAAGCACTCTTGTGAAAATACAAGAATACCCCTCACCGTATATACATACCCGTATTCGTACCATAAATACCAAGAGATGAAAATAATCCAATATTATAATACTAGAATGTGGCTTAATCCTAAGCCCACTAGTATTATCTGGCCGATCAAAAATGCATGTAGCTAGTGCACGTATATGATCGAAACTCTGCACGTAAAACCATACGGCCTCTACATCGTTTCACCTGAACCAAGGAAACCCTCTGTGTAGAACTCTAAAGACTCGACAGTACGCTGGCAGTGGGTTTAACCACAAGCACGTTAGTGGCGCTAGCCGTACGTAACAGCTACCTAGGTATCTGTCGAAAATAAGGCCGATGAGCAAACTCGTCCGAACTCCTACTGAGCCTGTCTGTGACAATCTCCGTACAGTCCAGTCTGTTCGTCTGAGAGTATCGCATGCCGGGTCTATGGGGTGGAAAACGACAGACCCCTAATAACCTGAAAAGTCATGCCGATGTGGTTCAAGACCATATGAGAATCTACTGATCTAACTATTAATAATTCTCAATCCGTCCTGGCCAGGGACTTATGGTGTTGGCCAACCGAACGTCGCTCGACATAGACTCCCTATATTGGGAGAGATGAATCCCTAACAATCGCTCACTGCCTCCATGTGGCTCAGAACTATACCTAACTAAAACCTGTTTGCACGACTCAGTAGAGCCGTGATAGGGTAGTAATCAAAGTACAGTGAGAACTCACACAAGACAAATGACGACCTCAGGTCGACAGACTATCTGTACTCATGTCACCTGAGAACTACTATCTGACGATAGGTATAATACCATATAGCCAGTTCTTGGCAAGTCTGTCCAGTGTACTCACCCCCAGTGAGCACCTATATATAATCTTAGGTGCATCACACCAATGGCTGCGGGACCAACCCTCGCCCCTCGTCAAGGTCTAAAAATGCATACACTAGTCTACTCAGGAGTATCGATACCCAGTCTCGATACTCCCACGACTAAGGACTGTTGGGGTCAAAAATTGCACCCTGGTTGACCAAGTCAAAGTCAAAGTCAACCCTAAACTGAGTGGGCCTAAGCCCGAACCCAAATCCAAGCAAGTGGGCCCATGCCCCAGTCGAGCCCAAGTATGAAGAGGCCGGGCAACAAACCCAAACTATATAAAAGCCCAAGACTTATGTGCAAAAGAAAAAGCACATGGTATGGGAAAGGCACATGTGCTATTTTGAAAAGCCTAAGGGGCCATATATAAAATGTAAAGTCTATATAAGGCATTATGATGAATGATAACAAACAGGATTCTTCCCATATCAACCTAGGGTTTTGTGCCTCCTTCTTTAAGATTCAAATCCTCCTTCTTATTTTCCTTTTTTGCATTATATCAAGAGTTTAACTCTTATTTTCTAAAAAAGGAAATAGTTTTTCACCATAAAACCTTAGGAGAGGAGTTCAAATCTCCTGTCAAATCTCTGAAAAGGAAGATTTTAAATCTCATCACCCCCCAAGATCCAAAAAAAAGAAGAGAGAAGAGGGAGATAGAGACCCATCCTAAAAAAAGACCTCATTTTGAGAGGATTCAAGGCTCAAAAAAGAAGAAAGGGATCCCCTTTCATCATCCAATGCATAGATCTTGGAGCTTCAAGAGATCGCTTTTGAGTTTTCTAAAATAAAAATCATTTTGGGAGTTTAACTCCATATTTAAAAAAAATATTTTAGAGTTTAACTCCATAATAAAATTGTTTTGGAAGTTTTAACTCCAAATAAAATTGTTTTGGGAGTTCAACTCCATATAAAATGTTTGGAAGTTCAACTCCATATTTTAAAATAATTTGGAGTTTAATTCCATAATAATTATAAGAAAAAAGAGAATCTTGTGGAGTATAGCTTCAAATCCGTGGGCACCGTCCAGACCCCCACATGAGTAGGGGTTCCCTTCCTCACGTGAGGGAGAGGGAAGCTCCTATTAAGTAGAGCTCCCTACTCCCCATCACGTGAGGAGGAGACTCCCACAAAGGGGAATCTCCTTACTCTCCATCACGTGAGGGGGAGGCTCCCACAATGGGAGCCTCTTGCTCTCTCTCACATGAGAGGGAGGCAAGCTCCCACTTAGTAGGAGCTTCCGCTTAAAAAAAACAAATTAAAAAATTAAAAAAATTGTTTTGGGAATTTAACTTCATATAATTTTTTTGGGAGTTTAACTCCAAATAAAATTATTTTTGGAGTTTAAATCCACAATAAAAAACTTTTGGGGAGTTTAACTCCACGTAAAATTTTTTGGAGTTTAACTCCATACAAAAACTTTTGGAAGCTTAACTCCAAATAAAATTATTTTTTTGGGAGTTGAACTCCAATTAAAATCTTTTATAAACCACGATTCGTTTATCTTTTAATAAAATACTAGGATGCAGTACTAATTTTCAAAACGAATATCTATTTTAATTCTAGGGCAACTTCCTTATTTCAAACATAATGTTTCGTTCATTTCTAAAGATAATGGTATAGCTCATAGCGAGTGATTACAATAGTTACGCTTAGATTACTTTACATGTTTGCATTATATTATCGACATTATCTACGATACGAACACTCTGATAGAACACTGCACAACTACCAATGAGTAATATACTGTACAAGCACGTAAATATATGTTACACCACACCTCATTGGTACTGCCATGTCACTGTAGAACCATTCTGTTGTATAATGCGTATATATTCATATGTTAATATAAATAGGTTGTTACACCGTAGAACACTTGCACAAATACTAATGATTGCCATATTGCACGAGCACAGACGCGTATGCTACACTACACATCATTAGTATTGCCATGACACGGTAGAATTGAGATCATTATGCCTATGTGATATAATTACATAGTTTTTCATTATTACTGTTGTAAATTACGAATGTTAGTACTATAGATGCTGCATTTGATTCTTATGGATTTTCTGGATATTTTACTCCTGATGATATATATCGGTGGTATGGAACACTGTTATATATGTATATATATAATATATCATCAATATAATCTATAAAAGTATTCTTATTGCTTACCTGATATTTTTGATATGATGAGTTAAAACGTCCACCATGAGTTTTGTGTTTTCTGATTTTGATTCTGAACTGAGTTGGGGGTCATACGGTTACGGATTTACAAGTTATCCATACTGAGTCAGGGGGCATACAGTTGGATACATGGTGGACCCGGTCGGGGCCGAGGGACGGGATAGCCGCATTATAGGCGGGGAGCCTAACGAGGATACTCGATATCGAAAATAGAGATGAGCACGGTAAATATCCAGGGGATACTGACCGGGGTTCGATATGGCATGGCGGATATCCAGGGGATACCGATCGAGGCCAGGGATATCGGGTGGCGATCATCTGTTGAGATGGTGTCGACGACATCTGCATTTATGTGTCGATGCTGGGCACGAGAGATTTCTGATTTCGATGTCGATGCTGGACATCCATATATATATATATATATATTGATATGATTGTTATCATGATGTACACAGTTAGATTTCATTTATTTGATTCGACTAGGACTGATCCAGGGGACAGTACCTATACATATATTTTCTACTTGGGTTGCATGATAGTTAGTCTTGCATTGTGATTTACATATGCATATTATATAGTATATTAGTACGATTATGGTAGTACTATACTTATGACTTAGGTATCGTCGTGCATTTCGATTTCTACTCTTAGATGTAGTTTTATTCACTGAGTTGGCAGCTCATCCCCGTTGTGCCACAGTTTCTTGCAGGTTTTACCGCTTGGATTATCAGCGGCTTGGACACACGTTCTTTTCGGTGATTGATTGGTAAGTGGGTCATTATTGTATCGTACTCACTCTTGATTATTCATATATTCTTGTATCTAGTGGAAACTCCATCAACATAGAAATGGTATATTGTGAACTTAGAAGCGAGACTTAGAAATTTTGAGGTCGCACTCTTTGGAGTCGACTTCTGATTTTTAGATTGTTGGTTGCTTCGTCGTTTGGACGTAGAGACTAGCTCCCGTTGGGATGCTATTTTATTATTATGTTGTATCGGGTTTTACAAAAATGCAAAGGAGGTGATGTCAAGTTTCTAAACGTCATAGATTTTTTTTTCAAACATATTTAGTTAAACTTAAAGGTTATTTTAAACTGACTTCATCGGATGACTATTTTAAACCTCATCTCCAATGTTTTCAAAAAAAGGGTTTAGATTCCGGGTTTTCGGCTTACTTGGATTGCATCGATGTCTGTAGATGTCATGTGATTTAAGTGTCGGTCACGTGCCACATTTGGGTCATGACAAAGTTGGTATCAGAGCGTTTGGTTTAACCTTTGTTCGAGTTTAGGTTGGCTATATGGGATCTAGGCATGCACTTTTGTTACCTGGATTTATCTTATAGGACTTAGACTTGACTTTGGGGGTCTTATACCCGAATTTTCGTTATGCAGGATGACTTTGGTTGATGGAGTAAGTACTAAGTAGAGTGGCATACCGTACGTATGTTCCGCGGCATATTTACGATATGATACTCCACTTAAGTTACCTTAGGATTTATATCTTGAGATCTTCATTCTATTCATTCCGTTGATTTATCCTCGTCAGTACATGATGATTGTTTTGGTCACCATGTTTATAGGAGCCGGGAGGGCTGCAGTTAGAGATACGGTCAGAGTAGACTTTTCTGGGACAAGGACTGACCAGGATGACATTCCGATGCTATTGAGACATGTCATTTATTGATATTGATCGAGTTCTAATATTGAAGCGAGTTTCTTCGAGATCCGCACCAGATGGAAGAGTCATTGCTAGAGATTAGCCGGACTTGAGGCGTGATGCTTTTCCTCTCTCTTAAGATCGTGGTGTAGCGTTCTATTTATATAGCGATAATAAACATTGCTGAGGTTATCAGGAGGTTGTTTCCAGAGTTCATGAAGTTAAAGGTTGACGATGTTTACAAGAGTAGATGGATCAGAAGGATTCGTAGCCGATCAGATGAGGGATGGTTAGGACTTTTAATCCGTTGTGGCACTCCAGTTACGAAATCGGTGAAATTGATTTGTTTCTTCTGAAGGGTCTTGCTCAGACCTAATGCAAGTCGCTAGAGAAGAAGATTGTGCAGTAAGTTTTCCTCCGACGAATTGGGATGAGTTTTCGAAGGTGAGCGTAGCCAGATTCTTCTACAGAGTATCAGCGATACCGGATTCGTGTTTTTAGAAATCTTGTAAGGCTCCGGGCAAGGTCATGATTGAGCATGACTTGCAACTCGCCGGATAGCCGAGATACGCTCTTTAAGTGGTTGATATTGGAAATTTATGAAATAGGAGATTGATGCAGAGTTTTAGTGGACAGTTGTTCTTCACCGCCGATATTGAAGATTCAAAGCAAATGCAGAAGTGAGTATGACCATACTTTTAGGGAAAATCTTAAGGGAAATGACAGTCGTTACTAAAGAGAAAGTGGATTCCGAAATGAGTGCTAGTTCCAGGCAGGCTGGATAGCTGAGATCAATAGGAGACTTGAAGGTGTTCTTTCTGAAAGTTGATAATAAATAAGATTGGACTAGGATTAGTTGTTAGCACATAAGCTGAGGACAGAGATTTCCGTTATCAACCTGTTGCGTTACAAGAGACTGAACTACTAATCAAGAAGGTGTGATGGGATGTATCGGCAATAAGACGAATGGTGTCGTTGCTCCTCATCGGACGATTGCATAAAGAAGCCATAGAATTAGCGATCTGCAAGGAGTACCAGAATTCAGAGACAGAGAACGTTAGAACGTGGCAGACGGTAAGTAGTAATCCTTGCTATGCCAATTTCGGTGGTATAAACACCTTCCGACATTGAAGAGAATATGCTTCGATGTCCTTTGAGTTCAATTTACATTTTTAAAATCTAAAACATTCATTTTCAAACGTGGGAGAAAGGACAACTCGATGTCCGTGATTTTGATATATGTATTTTGAGGATTTGAGGATCAAATTATATTTTGTGCACACCAGGTGCACTTGATGAGATTTCTATGTACAGTAATTTTGTAGGGTTCCTAGGCACCCCAAGGAGGTCTCACAAGGCATCGAACATGCCATATTAAAATTTTACGGTGCCTACAAACCCTAAACTACGGATCGTCGGCTAGATGTCTAGGCGAAAAACTAACTAGTTAACACTTAACTAAAAGTTTAACGGAAATACAACCTTTGTAGATCCGGTCCTCCACCTCCACGGCTCCGAGACGAGGTCCTTTCCGCTGTCCAAATCAAATCCGGGCTCTAGCGTCGGCTTCGTCGGAGAATGGGCAAGCTAGGTCGTCGATGTCCATGCCGAAGATGATCTACGTCGAAGCATCGCAAGATCAAGCTCTCACTTCACCAAGTCATGAAACTTGTGAAGAAAACACACTCTACTACTTGGCAAGAGGTAGAGGATGAAGAAATAGGAAGTGGGTAGACTTTAGAATTGGATTTCTCACTCATATGCATCAATCACCATTGATGGAGGTGAAGCTTTTCTTCTTAAAGTCAAGGAAGAAGAAGAAGAAGCTTATATGATAAGTTATTTTTAAAAAAGAAAAGAATAATCAAAACTTATCATGACTAAACCATGGTAAAGTGTAGAGATTGAACTATGGTTAAATCAAATGGTTAGGTTAAGCATGAGATAAGAATGGTGGACAAAGTCAAAGGTTCATGAATCTTCAACTACAAACAAAGAAAGCCACCATTCTTCTCATTTCCTTTTCCAAAAAGAAAAATAAATAAATAAATGAATAAATAGATATAAAAACAAAACCCTAACCATTTAAATAACCATGGTTTAATCTTTACACAAACCAAAAAGTATGTATCATCAAACATGATACAAGCAAATGCACAAAATCATATCACATATATAATGCGCACATTCGAGTGAGAAAATCCATCTAAAGTGAACCAATATTAGTTAATGCAAAGTAATATATCAAATATATAATTATACATTAAATCATTAAATCAACACTTGATTTAACGATCCGGTCATATCGCATATAACCGGCTAATATGCAATGTGTCGTTTTATCGAATCAATCCTTGATTCGATAACTAGGTTATATCGCATACAACCATTCGACACATTCATTGCGAGAATAGAATACTGTATCACATACACGCATTATTCTCGGTCCCGCACATATCTCATATGCGCTCCTATTTCGTTTCGCTTGAGCCAGGAAACCTCTGTGTAGGACTCTAAAGACTCGTCAATACGCCGGTAGCAGATGATGATCATATCAAACACCCACAAGCCGCAAGCGGTCTGCTAAACGTAACGGCCACCCGGGTATTGAGCGATCTGAAGATCGACGAGCAAGCCCGCTCACACTCCAGTGAATCCAACCAGTAACACTACCGTACAGTCCGGTCTGATCGTCTGATATGTCGCATATCTCGCCTAGGGGTGGTAAACGTCAGACCCCAATAGCTCGATAAGTCGTGTCGATATGAGGTCTATAACTGTTCGAGAAACTACTGGTAACACTTACCAGTAAATCTCAGCAACCCTGGCCAGGGATTTCCTGTTATAGCCAATCGAACACAGCGCAACATCAACCCCCTATACCGGGAGAGACGAATCCCCTCCTATCGCTCATTGCCTCCATGTGACTCGGGACTGTACCCAAAACCACCGTTTTGCACGCCCTCTTGGACGTGGTAAGATGGAAATCAAAGCACAGTGGGAACCACACAAGACTCTATGACGATCTCGGGTCAACAGACTAATCTGTACCAGTGTCACCAGAGAACTGCCATCTGACGTGAGGTATAATACCGTCTGGGAGTTCTCGGCGCGTCCGTCCAGTGTACCCAGTCTCTACTGAGCACCCGTATATCATCTCTGATGTCAAACACCAATGGATATGGGATCATCCATCGCCCATCTGTATGGGTCGAGAAGGTATACGCTAGTCTACTCTGGTATATCGATGCCCTGTCTCGATACACCCACGACTAGGGACTTTGAAGGATGTACTTATAGACTACCATGTCCCCACTAGTATGATCCGCATCATAGTCCAGGTAGTCAAGTACAGATCCTAAGGGCTTTACCAACATGTAACAGAGAGACAATCAGCATACACGTTAAGGTAAAGGGTAACCAGATAGCATACTATCATGTCGAGCAAGAAAGTCCTCCCTATATATGTCCCATCATCCACTACAATATACATCCTATGTACAGTAATGGCCTCTAGGGCATACATATAAATAACAATCTCCCACTTGCACTAGGGCCATCTTATAGCAGTGGTTGCAGTATCTCATACTCAACCATCCCATAAAAGTCTCTCTCTGGGAACAGGCCTTTGTGAGTGGATCCGCTGTGTTGTCCTCTGAATCTACTCTCCTAACCTCGATCTCCCTGGAGATCAACCATCTCCATGATCAAGTGATACTGCCTTAGAATATGTCTGGATCACTGATGGGACGGGCGTTCCTTGGCATAAGCCACAACTCCATTGTCTCACAATGGTTGGAACGTAGTTCATTTCATGAACCAATATACACCCAAACAGCCTCTTTGGTAGCATCTTAAGCAGCGATGTATCGAGCCTTTATCGTCTAGTATGTCACGGTATCCAGCTTGGAACTCTTCCAACATACCGTCCCTTCACTGAGGGTAAAGACAATGCCTGTGACTGACATTCAGTCGTCTTTATCACTCTGGAACACTTCCAGTGATTCTCCCCTGGATCGATTGATACCATCTCACTACAACTAGTGAGAATCCTAACATCCATTTAGATCTATCTCATAGATCCAAAATCCAGGATTTAGTAGGTATCACTTTAATCCTTTATGGAGAATCTTTGTGATAAGCGGAGATTGATCGAGCGTAGCATAAGAAACTCCTTTCTTATCAAGAGTATGTCATCCACGTACTCTACGAGGATCGTCACCATACTCCCTACTACCTTTTTGTATATACAAGGTTCATCTACCATTTTGATGATGTCAAACTCTTTGACCGCTTCATCAAAACAGATGTTCCAACTCCGCGATGCCTGCTTTATCCTATAAAGCATCTTGCACACGTTTCCGCTGCTCCCACTGTCTACGAATCCCTCTGGCTGTGTACTTATAAACGCACTCTTCTAAAACATCATTTAGAAAAGCAGTCATGACACCCAACCACCAGATATCGTAGTCATGGTATGTAGCCGTGACAAGTAGGATCTGGATGGACTTAAGCATAGCTACTTGAAAAGGTTTCATCATTATCCATACCTGGTCAATGATGCAAACTTTTAACAAGTCTAGCTTTGAAAGTCTCAACTTTTCCATGTACACCAAGTAATCTTCTCAAGATATACTTGCTCCTGATGGGGATTTAACCCTTCAGATATAGCAACCAAAGTCCATACTTTGTTGGTGTATAAGGATTCCATCTCAGATCGCTAAGCATCCAGCCATTCTTACAGAGTCTTACTCCTGATGGCCAGCTCGAAACTAGTTGGGTCATCATCTCATGATGCAATCCTCGCTCCCACTGTCATCGAGAAACCGAAGTATCTCTCAGGTGGGTGAGGAACCCTACTAGATCGGCGGAGAGGCTGAGGTTCGTTGGTAACTATCGAATCCTTTGGTTCTTTCAAATTATCAGCTGCAGTTTGTATAGCTGGAACATTTCCAGTTCTACATTACAGACCTTGCCTCGAGCTTGTCCGGATTTTGCTTTTAGACATAGGCCGGACAACCCCAAATCTTAACTGTCTTAAGACATGGGCTCTTCCCATACCATATCTCATATGGAGCGGTAGGCAACGATTTGATTCGAACCCTATTCAATAGGTATGCAGCTACTCAAGTGCATAACTCCCAAAAAGGAAACAGGTAACTCAGTAGTACTCATCATAGAGCACACCTTATCATATAGGGTATGGTTGCTCCACCCCGATATACCATCGTGCTATGGTGTATACGGAGGAGTAATGCTGAGAGAGAATCTCATTCTCCTTTAGAATAGTCCAGGATTTCCGTGCTCAAGTATTCTCCTCCTTGATCTCATCAAAGGACATAATACTTATACCCGTATTGGTTCTCTACTTCTAACTTATATTCTGTGAATATCTCAAAAGGTTCGGACTCATGTTTCAACAGGAACATAGGTCTGAATCTCGAAAGATTATCAGAGAATATAATGAAGTATAAAGAACCTGTCTTGGCATGTGTAGACAGGGGACCTTACATACATCAATATGTATCATCCCAAGAGTTCACTAACTCTTTCTCTGTTTCCAATAAACGGAGCTATGGTCATCTTATCTTTGTGACATGACTGGCGAGTTTCACAAGATGTAAATTCAAACTGATTTAAATATACATCTATATGTAACTCTAGCCAGTCGGGTCGCAATGATATGACCTAGTCTACAATGCCTCAAGAAGAATTCGTTCATTTCTGAACTCTTCCTCTTGTGTGTGTTCCGTATATTAAGAACTGTAGTTTGATTTAGAACATTAATGCTTTTAGATAACGTGCCTGAACCGATCAACCTTTGATATAGGAAATGTTCAAAACATTATCCATCAATACAAAATTTTATCGTTTCTTTACTAATAAAGAGACAGATATGATTTTGCATAACAGGTTCGGTATCTAATAACATTCGTTCAGAATCAATGTATTGTTATACAGGGTGACAGTGACCAACAGACTTGGCTGCAACACTTGCCCCGTTTTCTGCCTCATGAAACTTATCACCCGTTCTCAGTTCTCTACCTTTCTGCAGCCCTATGTAACAGATTACATATCTGGGATCCTGATCCGGTATCACATACCTAGGACGTAGAGGTTACAGAGAAACAGTTCTTTGTAATGAACACACCCGAAGATGATGCATCAGTATGCACTCTCTTCGTTTGGGCGGCACGGGAATTCTGGTAATCCCCTAATTCCTGCTCTGTCTTATAACAATTATAAGTTGGAGCGGGACCAATGTTCCCCAGCTCAGTATAACAAGCGGGTTCGGTCAATAATCCGTATTATTATCTTGATTAAGGCATGATATGGTCGCTACCAGGAGAGAGAGAGAAGAAAACACTCAGCGTGCGCTCTTGCAAGAATAGATTGGTTATTATTTTATCTAATCAGGATGGCTCCCACTGCTTTTTATCAAATCTTCCTTCAAACCCTAAAAGGAAAGACTAGCCGGGATTAATTACACACTACAAGTTCGCCAATCTTTCAGCCAGGCCAGTGTCGGTACTTTGAGGGAGGTGCCCCGTGCTTTCGCACGAACCTAATTAATGTAAACCTCGTTTTCCCAGAGGCGTAACCCCGTTGACACCTTTCTAGACACCTACTTGATCGGCTAATTGTAATGTATAAAACTCTCCCAGGAGTAACTCTTACTCGCAGCGGGTATCGGGATCCAACTATCTCATAGAAGGTATGCAATCTCATTGCAAATTTCAACACTTGAAATTCCCGATAATATTTTGCCCCTAACGTGCTATGACCTTGACGAAAGCCAACAAACCATAGCCCGTTAGTCAAGTTCAACCCGTACATTTCTTGATCGAATTAAACCCACCCGCACGACCCTTGACGAAAGCCAACAAAGCCGCACGACTACCCTAATCCAATCGCATCGTATGCTGGCAGATAAGCAGCATATAGCTACCGCACACTGCACCTTGACGAAAGCCAACAAATGCAGCACGAATACTATATACAACTTATCTGAAATGACGGAGGGCTACGACAGGTTTTTCTGAAAACCTATTGTGTAATGAACTTGATATCGTTGTAGAATCAAATGATTTTTAAAATGGAGTGTTTTTTAGGCTTTTCTAGTTTTGCTAAAGGAGTCACTCCCGGTGAAGGGATCGTCGGTCCTTTCCTCGTCGAATGAGGTGCGGGATATATCATATATATCACTGTGCAAAGCAAATCACTTAAAAGCAATCAAAAGACAAACCGAGTGTGTAGCATCTGCCAGTTATTGCTAAAGGAGTCACTCCCGGTGAAGGGATCTCGGTCCTTTCCTCATCGAACAAGGTGCAGGATATATCATATATACCGCTGTGCAAAGCAAGAACTGTAGCTACCTGTTTTATTTTGAAATTCGATTCTACAACATCTTAGGTTTCTTTTTATTCATTAATCACATTAATGAAGTCCCATCAATTTAAATACCTAAACATCACAGATAGATATAACGTACACTTATGCCATCCGCATTCGCCTCGATGTCCCCTCGTGCACCGTTAGGTTAGGTAACTAACGACAGAGCGGGGCAGGGCTAGCGCGGGTGTAAAACATAAGTAACGTCTATATAATATATCATATATACTATATACTGAATCTATCATAGAACATCACATGATCACATCACAGATATCGCAGCAGAAGAAACATATGAAATATTGGATATACTAGGACGTCCGTGTTTTCAATACGAGCCAGTATAAAACACGGATTCCACGGTCGTGATGAATAGCCAAACCCACACCCCTAGACCCCTACGAGAGCGGCAAGCAACCCTACCAATTCTAGAGTTAGGAGACCCGGACTCGACTCCTCGAGTTGGTCTCCCACTGGACTCCAGAACCCGGTTACTTGTGCTCTCCTCCTTGGGTCTATCCTAGTGCGGAAAAGTAAATAATATACAAACGGTGACAACTTCCGCAACCTGGAAGCGCCCCAATAAAAGAATATTACATACAAGTTTTTACATGAATGAAAATGAAAAACACTCATCTCACATAAAACCCCCCGGCTATTCAAACACGACGATCCAATATAACATATCCAGCAACACATAACATCACATGTCATCAACGTAAGTAAATATGCGCATCCCAATTGTCGTTGACATATAGCAACGAAACCGACGATATCACATATTACACTTACGGTCACAGAAAATAAAGTGTAAAACTACAACAGTTGGAATCCGCAACCACCTCAGACATCGCATGCCTGACCAAATGAATTACTTAGACATCGCATGCCTAACAATTATAAACCCCGCATTTTAGTCTCAAAATCGAAAACACTTTTCAATATCAAGTCGGGCAATTCAACAAGATTCCCGACATCCTGATCGAATACTCGTCGCAAACTTTAGTAGGCGGCCGCACCCCTGATACCGTTGACGAAGTGCACCAAGGCGGAACACCGCTACCGCGAGCACCCGAACGGATGCTTTCGGCGACGGGGTTCTCCTACAGTCACTTGGTCGGGGCAATGGGGTAAGGCTGTCTATTAAGTTTACCCGGCGAGTATCCGCGTACGCTACGTGATTGCGACGGACTTTTGATCACATCAAAATTCCGTGGCAACCGATCAAGTGAGACTAAACTGCTATGTTTATAACATTCATTTAGTTATCTCATAACTATTTGTGAATTCCAATTATTGTATCCCATTCCAGATAAATAGAAAATGTTAAACTTTCCGATCGAACATTCTAACACCCAAGTTTTCCCGATACAGATCAACACATGAAACTAGTCTAACAACATTCAGTTCGTACCTCAGTAACAACGGTCCAGCCGTAGAAGGGTCAAGCCAACGCCTCACATGTGGCACGCCGTACTGCCCCAAACCCGAAGGTTCAAAGGGCAGTTCAAGACGGTCACATAATCGAGTTAAGGTTTGTTGTCTTCTAGAGGGACCATCGCGTTACTTGCACTACTTAGAACATCGTTAAACCACGGAAAAATCCAACACTTGGAAATTTCCCGACAGGGGAAAAGTTGGGTATTTATATCCGGTCGAACTTTTTAACATATTCTAAAATTTATCCGGAAAGCCAAACAGACAAAATTTGATAAACCCGATCGAATCATCAATGCTCCAAAACATCGCAGATTATTCAACACTTGAATAAATATTAAAAATAACCAGAGAAGTCAGCACAGAAAAAAATGAATTACTGTGCAAAAATTGTTTGATGACGTCACAATTTTGCCGCTGATCCGCCGCATTATCCTAGATGATGCCGCGGATCCGCGCAGATTTTTACTGTTCATCAAAAAAATTTTGTGCCGAAATTCTTATATTTCTCTGCTGGTTTTTCTACATATTTTTAATACTGAAAAATCACTGTTTTTAGAAAAAGTACAGAGAGCACATTTTGGAGTTGGTTTCGGGTTCGTTCCGGTTTCAAATTCCGTCTGGACTTCGCCTAAGGCTCTAGCTAGGCTCTGATACCACTGTAGGGTTCCTAGGCACCCCAAGGAGGTCTCACAAGGCATCGAACATGCCATATTAAAATTTTACGGTGCCTACAAACCCTAAACTACGGATCGTCGGCTAGATGTCTAGGCGAAAAACTAACTAGTTAACACTTAACTAAAAGTTTAACGGAAATACAACCTTTGTAGATCCGGTCCTCCACCTCCACGGCTCCGAGACGAGGTCCTTTCCGCTGTCCAAATCAAATCCGGGCTCTAGCGTCGGCTTCGTCGGAGAATGGGCAAGCTAGGTCGTCGATGTCCATGCCGAAGATGATCTACGTCGAAGCATCGCAAGATCAAGCTCTCACTTCACCAAGTCATGAAACTTGTAAAGAAAACACACTCTACTACTTGGCAAGAGGTAGAGGATGAAGAAATAGGAAGTGGGTAGACTTTAGAATTGGATTTCTCACTCATATGCATCAATCACCATTGATGGAGGTGAAGCTTTTCTTCTTAAAGTCAAGGAAGAAGAAGAAGAAGCTTATATGATAAGTTATTTTTAAAAAAGAAAAGAATAATCAAAACTTATCATGACTAAACCATGGTAAAGTGTAGAGATTGAACTAGGGTTAAATCAAATGGTTAGGTTAAGCATGAGATAAGAATGGTGGACAAAGTCAAAGGTTCATGAATCTTCAACTACAAACAAAGAAAGCCACCATTCTTCTCATTTCCTTTTCCAAAAAGAAAAATAAATAAATAAATGAATAAATAGATATAAAAACAAAACCCTAACCATTTAAATAACCATGGTTTAATCTTTACACAAACCAAAAAGTATGTATCATCAAACATGATACAAGCAAATGCACAAAATCATATCACATATATAATGCGCACATTCGAGTGAGAAAATCCATCTAAAGTGAACCAATATTAGTTAATGCAAAGTAATATATCAAATATATAATTATACATTAAATCATTAAATCAACACTTGATTTAACGATCTGGTCATATCGCATATAACCGGCTAATATCCAATGTGTCGTTTTATCGAATCAATCATTGATTCGATAACTAGGTTATATCGCATACAACCATTCGACACATTCATTGCGAGAATAGAATACTGTATCACATACACGCATTATTCTCGGTCCCGCACATATCTCATATGCGCTCCTATTTCGTTTCGCTTGAGCCAGGAAACCTCTGTGTAGGACTCTAAAGACTCGTCAATACGCCGGCAGCAGATGATGATCATATCAAACACCCACAAGCCGCAAGCGGTCTGCTAAACGTAACGGCCACCCGGGTATTGAGCGATCTGAAGATCGACGAGCAAGCCCGCTCACACTCCAGTGAATCCAACCAGTAACACTACCGTACAGTCCGGTCTGATCGTCTGATATGTCGCATATCTCGCCTAGGGGTGGTAAACGTCAGACCCCAATAGCTCGATAAGTCGTGTCGATATGAGGTCTATAACTGTTCGAGAAACTACTGGTAACACTTACCAGTAAATCTCAGCAACCCTGGCCAGGGATTTCCTGTTATAGCCAATCGAACACAGCGCAACATCAACCCCCTATACCGGGAGAGACGAATCCCCTCCTATCGCTCATTGCCTCCATGTGACTCGGGACTGTACCCAAAAACCACCGTTTTGCACGCCCTCTTGGACGTGGTAAGATGGAAATCAAAGCACAGTGGGAACCACACAAGACTCTATGACGATCTCGGTTCAACAGACTAATCTGTACCAGTGTCACCAGAGAACTGCCATCTGACGTGAGGTATAATACCATTTGGGAGTTCTCGGCGAGTCCGTCCAGTGTACCCAGTCTCTACTGAGCACCCGTATATCATCTCTGATGTCAAACACCAATGGATATGGGATCATCCATCGCCCATCTGTATGGGTCGAGAAGGTATACGCTAGTCTACTCTGGTATATCGATGTCCCGTCTCGATACACCCACGACTAGGGACTTTGAAGGATGTACTTATAGACTACCATGTCCCCACTAGTATGATCCGCATCATAGTCCAGGTAGTCAAGTACAGATCCTAAGGGCTTTACCAACATGTAACAGAGAGACAATCAGCATACACGTTAAGGTAAAGGGTAACCAGATAGCATACTATCATGTCGAGCAAGAAAGTCCTCCCTATATATGTCCCAGCATCCACTACAATATACATCCTATGTACAGTAATGGCCTCTAGGGCATACATATAACTAACAAATTTCACTTTGACTTATGTTTTGTGCACACCCGGTGCACGTGTTGAGATTATAGTGCGAGGTGACTGCACTCGATTGGAATGTTGTGTACACCAGATGCACTACACTGATAGTTCCGTGCACATCAGATGTACATGGTTAAGAATATATATATATATATATATATATATATATATATATATATACACACACACACATACATACTAGGTATACTTGGAATGATTTCGTGCACACCAGTTGCACGTTTTGATTTTGTGCACTCTGATGCATTTGAGATTTATTTTGTGCACTCTGATGCACTTGAGATTTATTTTGTGCACCCGATGCACTTGATACTATTTTATACACTTTTGTTATGTGCACAATAGATGCAGTGGATATCGTTTCGTGCATGCCTGTTGCACTTAACGTTGTTTTGTTTTCATGCACACAGTGACGTGTGGTTGAAATTACATGCAAACTCATTAGGGTTGATTTTGTTTTCGTGCTTCGCACTTGATAGGAGATGTTATAGATTTGACTTATATAAAAGAATTTTCGCTTGGTCGTGTGCAACGATATTGCACTACGATTATGCAATTGATTGTGTACTCAGGATACACAACGGTTTTCATATTTGACAAATTGCATCATAACTGGAGTAATTCTCATAGCGCCCGCTAGAGTTACAGTTATGCGAGTTTTATATGTTTTGAGGTTTCAAGCACATAGTTGCGTTATGGTGCATTTTAGTTCATGTGGGACTTTGGAGTTTCATTATTTGCATGGACATTGTATGTTTTAAATTGGACCCCGGAAAATTGTTTTGAATTTGAGCAGATGGGATTAAGGAAAATGTTTTAAGAAGGGGATTTAATTTAAATTCGGGGACCGAATTTTCTTAAGGGGGAATATTGTAACATTTTGAAAATTTAGAAATAAATATAATTAATTAATTAAATAATAAAATATTAATTTAAAAAAATATTAAAACAAAATAGGACATTTTCATAAGTAGTATCTGAAACTAATTAAAGTTAAATTTTAGTTTGTAACATTAGTAAATTACTAGGGTTTTAGTATGAAATTTAGCTTCATTTTAATAAGAATAATGTTATATAATAACATATGTAGTGAAGGGTCTTTGTGTAAAGTTTAGGAAATTGTGTAAACTTGGAAATATTGAGGGTTTAAGTGAAAAAGGGTTAGGTAATGTTTTAGCTCAGAAATAACCACAAGACACCACAACTTGGAGTGATAAGGCATAGACACCTCCTTCTTACATGCACACCTCATGCACACCACCTCCACCTTGCATGAAAGCACCACATTTCTCTAGTTGACACCACCTACTACCCTAATTCTATTATCCTTAAGTTATACCTAATTATTTCAGTAAATATATATTAGGACAACTGAACTAAGTTGAAAGAAGGAAAGGAAAAGAAAAACATAACACACAAAAGAAAATAAGAAAGGAAAGAAGAGGAGAAGAACAAGTGTTAAGGATTTTCACCATCAAACTAGGAACTAAGGACTTGGGTATCTTGGAGGAAGCCTTTCAACCATATTCTGTAGGTATAATCTTTAAACACAGTAGGATTTTAGTTCTGTAAACTTTAAATTAGAAATAAGATATCGGAAAATTGGTATCTTGAGGAAATATAGGCTCTGTAATGATCTGCTATAACTTAGATAAAAACTAACTTAACCAAACAATACCTGAATGTTATATAGTGGACCTAGAATACACCCTAAGGAGACGAACCATTTTGCTCGGAGGTTGGCCGGCGACATATAGGGTAAATCCGGCGTCGCCGGACTTTTGAAGGTTTTGGCTATTGGGGCTTTTAGGGTAGCTCTATGGTTATTTGTTAGGAGTTTTGGTATTGTTTACTTAAAGTTTATTTAACAGTAAATGAAATCTGGGAACTAATATCTGAAAAAGGATCAAAATTCTAAAATATACGACACGGATATATCGTATCATGAGTTCTGTTTTTACCGTTACGACCAGAATAGGGTTAGCTCAGATTAACTTAAGTTCAGTAACTCACGATATCATCACATAGAATGTTTAGTTGTGCAGTATCATAAACTAAGTTTATGGGTTATCTAGTTCACTGTAAAAGAATCTGGAACTAATAAGTATAATTACTAGAAAAACTAACAAGACAAAAAATATAATGAGCCAACTAGAAAAATACACTTAAAACCTGAGCCCCAAACTCTCCATAAAATCTGGCGAGGCACCCTTGAAATCCGGTGACGCCGGCCCCCTTTGGGAATTTGGTGTTGGTTTTTCTTTTGTAGCTTTGTTTTGGTATTTTATAAGTCTCTGTATTGTTTGTTTTGTCTAAATATTTACACAGTAAAATCTGGGAATGTTTTAGAAATGGTTTTATCAAATTTCAGATATTTACGATACGGAGTTTTCGTATTTTGATGTTGCAGCTGAACCGTTAACGTTTATACGTTAACGACAAAATTATATTGTCATTTTTGAGTTAAGTGTGCTTTAGGTTCTAACCTACGGGTGTTTAGCTTGTTGTTTTGGTTTTCGATATGATATTTACATCTATGCGATTTAAATACGAATATAGGTACGATTCGAGGATTCCGAGACGGAGTTGGCAATATAGCAACGTGGATTCAGCAAGCTTATTAAGTTGGTGAGTAGATTTATATCTACGGGGGAAGTCGGGTGGATGGCGTATAGCACCCCTGCAACCTTATAAGTATTATTATGATATCTAATTAGTGTAGTATTTATTCAAGATATCGATATAGTATCGCATCTTGTGTGTCCTTCATTTGTATAAAGTTTCATATGTAGTTTAAATGAGATATGTACGTGATGTTAGATCCGTACAACATGGATATGGTTTGATGGATTTGTACGAGAGATTATGCCGTACTTGAGATGATACAGATATAGTGATATGATGTGATATTATACAAAAGTTATACGCATTGGAACTGATGAAATTCGTATGCCGAATAACGGCAAGGTTTTTCCTTTAGACTCGTAGCAATAGGTAATATTCTGTTTTAGGATGTAATACATGTGTGAGCTATATTCTTTTAAAATCCACGATTAGTTTATCTTTTAATAAAATACTAGGATACAGTGCCAATTTCCAAAACGAATATCTATTTTAAATTTAGGGAAGCTTCCTTATTTCAAACTTAACGTTTCGTTCATTTCTAAAGATAATGGTATAGCTCATAGCGAGTGATTACAATAGTTACGCTTAGATTACTTTACATGTTTGCATTATATTATCGACGTTATCTACAATACGAACACTCTGATAGAACACTGCACAACTACCAATGAGTACTATGCTGCACAAGCACGTACATATATGTTACACCACACCTCATTGGAACTGCCATGTCACTGTAGAACCGTTCTGTTGTATAATGCGTATATATACATGTGTTAATATAAATAGATTGTTACACCATAGAACACTTACACAAATACTAATGATTGCCATGTTGCACGAGCACAGACGCGTATGCTACACTATACATCATTAGTATTGCCATGACACAGTAGAATTGAGATCATTATGCCTATGTGATAGAATTACGTAGTTTTTCTTTATTCCTGTTGTAAATTACGAATGTTAGTACTATAGATGCTGTATTTGATTCTTATGGATTTTCTGGATATTTTACTCCTGATGATATATATCGGTGGTATGGGACACTGTTATATATGTATATATATAATATACCATCAATATAATCTATACAAGTATTCTTATTCCTTACCTGATATTTTTGATATGATGAGTTAAAATGTCCACCATGAGTTTTGTGTTTTCTGATTTTGATTCCGAACCGAGTTGGGGGTCATACGGTTACGGATTTACAAGTTATCCAGACTGAGTCGGGGGGCATACAGTTGGATACATGGTGGACCCGATCGGGGTCGAGCAACGGGATAGCCGCATTATAGGCGGGGAGCCTAACGAGGATACTCGATACCGGAAATAGAGATGGGCACGGTAGATATCCAGGGGATACTGACCGGGGTTCGATATGGCACGGCGGATATCCAGGGGATACCGACCGGGGCTAGGGATATCGGGCGGCAATCATCTGTTGAGATGGTGTCGATGACATCTGCATTTACGTGTCGATGCTGGACACGAGAGATTTCTGATTTCGATGTCGATGCTGTACATCTATATATATATTGATATGATTGTTATCATGAGGTACACAGTTAGATTTCATTTATTGGATTCGACTAGGACTGATCCGGGGGACAGTACCTATACATATATTTTCTACTTGGGTTGCATGATAGTTAGTGTTGCATTGTGATTTACATATGCATATTATATAGTATATTAGTACGATTATAGTAGTAATATACTTATGACCTAGGTATCGTCGTGCATTTCGATTTCTACTCTTAAATGTACTTTTGTTCACTGAGTTGTCAACTCATCCCCATTGTGCCACAGTTTCTTGCAGGTTTTACCGCTTGGATTATCAGCGGCTTGGACACACGTTCTTTTGGCGATTGATTGGTAAGTGGGTCATTATTGTATCGTACTCACACTTGATTATTCATATATTCTTGTATCTAGTGGAAACTCCATCAACATAGAAATGGTATATTGTGGACTTAGAAGCGAGACTTAGAAATTTTGAGGTCGCACTCTTTTGAGTCGACTTCTGATTTAGATTGTTGGTTGCTCCGTCGTTTGGACGTGGAGACTAGCTCCCGTTGGGATGCTATTTTATTATTATGTTGTATCGGGTTTTACAAAAATTCAAAGGGGGTGATGTCAAGTTTCAAAACGTCATAGATTTTTTTTTCAAACATATTTAGTTAAACTTAAAGGTTATTTTAAACTGACTTCATTGGATGACTATTTTAAACCTCATCTCCAATGTTTTCAAAAAAGGGTTTAGATTCCGGGTTTTCGGCTTACTTGGATCGCGTCGATGTCTGTAGATGTCACGTGATTTAAGTGCCGGTCACGTGCCACATTTGGGTCATGACAATTTGTCACAAATAGAATAAATAAAATGAAATAAACTTGTCCTTCTGCATTGCTTTCAAAGACCGACACTTCACATACAGTTCGCATGACTATTTTAACCCGTCAATCGGAGCTTTATTCGCTCTAAGAGTGAGGGGTAATTAACGACAGCTTAATCCGCGGCTGCCGGAGATTCAGATCCTCACAATTAATAAACTCCGGCCTAACCTGGGCAGGGGGGATCTGTACATGCCTAACAAGTGATGCGTATTTCCCATCTCAATGGGGTGACGAAAAACATCCTACAGATTCTGGCACGCGTGGTGGGACCTTCTCTCTCCTCCCATATTTCGGGTCAAGGATTCATGCGAGCTCAATTAATATATATTGATTGTTTGTACTAAAATTCTATTCCTTTCTGCAGATTAACAATTTTTGATCTCAATTTTCGGATGCAACAAAGATGTCTCCAAGGAAAAGCTCAACTCTCGACATAAATCCCATCCCCTACACGATGAAGATGGACGCCAGGACGGTCCTTCCGGCCAGTCTCGTGCGGCAGTGGGAGGAGTCGCCGCTACAGTTCGGCTCTATTCTATTCATGCCAGCTAACACCATCCTACCTCCTCAAGCTCCCGTAACAGATAAACCGGCCTCGAAAGACAGGAGGCCAAATGTGGTGGTTTCGAGGGCACCCCAATCAAAACGCAAGTTGGTATTCGAACGGCTTTCCTTGGCCCCAGCTAGGGCAAAGCCGTCGGAACGAAAGAAGTTGCCAAACGTTGTGAGCAAACCCAGGCAATTCCTTCGACGTGTGCGCAACCGGATGTCTTTTCAAGGCTCTCTACCGGCTGACCCACGACGGCTTCCCGAAGAGCAGAAACTCGCCAGGTACTCAAAATAGAAAAGCTAAGGCAGAAGTGGCTCAGGTATAGAGCAAACAAAATGGCGTGGACTCCGGCCAAGCTGGACTATGTGAAGTTCTAAGAGCCGAGTTATCCCGCAAAGACGGCCGTCTCAGCCGTACAAATCCGCAACTCTTTTGAACCTCTGAGATGGGTCAAGAGAAACTCTATGACTGCGAAAATCAAAAGGACGACAATTCGTACAGTGTTGCGAAGGGACGTGTCTAAACCCCAACGTAGAAAACATGACATCGTCTCTTCAAGCGTTTACCAGGCACTCCGTGCAGCGCGAAAGCAGTGGGGCAAGGCCCGAAAAGAAGCACAGGCTCTACTCGATAACCCTGTTAGGCTGACCGTCTTCAGTCGATTGTCCTTTCCCGAAGCGGAAGGGCCGCGACAGCGGTCCGCAAAACCAGCCGCTGGAAGTAAAAAGGTGGCCAGCCATGTTCTCCGCATGGTCTACATGGCAGGTACGCGCCCTAGTGAGAACCTTTACAGCAAAAGTAAGGATGGGCCACCACATCCCAAGCCCAATCTGTCTTGAATGTGGCTGCCCCTTCCCAAGATCAGCCTTCTCCGCAGGATGATGAAAATCTTCTCGATGAGGCCGATAGGCAGAAGAACCCTTCATTCCATATGAAATCAAGCTCAGACAGCGAAGAAGAGCCGACTTTCGCCCTCGGACTGCAGAACTTTAGCTCCTCCAAGAGCTCTGAAAACAACTTCGAAGCAAAGATAAGGAGATGGCCAAACTATACTCCAAAATTGACGACTTGACGAATGTTATGATGCAGCTCACGACTCATATTTCTTGGGCGCCCTCCAATCAAGCGCAAGTCTTTGCTCATGAGCCGGGCAATAACGATCCAAAGCGACCGATGCATGTCCCTTCAGGTCCGAATATGGGCGAGCTATACGAAAGCCGACCGTATTCCACTTCTGGGGAAGCCTTAGCCCCAGATGGTTCCATTCCGCTGACACAAGATCGAATAATGAATTTGGTCACTAACAAAGTTAAAACATTGGTGGCCGAAGCTGAGGCTCAGAAAGACGTTGGAAGCAGTGGGAGGCCGTACCCCGCACAGTATGACCAGATCGAGTTCCCTAACGGTTACGTCATCCTTAAATCCGGGAGATTCGATGGGACGGGAAATGCGAATCAGCATGTTGTCCACTTTAAAGCATCATGTGGGAATACATGGGGCAACGATACGCTTCTTCTCTGTCAGTTTGTCAACATCCAAACAGGTGTCGCTTTTGACTAGTATGCGAGCATACCAGACGGTTCCGTCACTACTTTCGCCCAGATGGAGTCTCTATTTTAACAAAGATTCATGAGTGTCAGCGACAAAATCTCCATTGCTGACCTTATGAAGACTAAGCCGGGGAAGAATGAAAGCAACATGGACTTCATTGGCCGATGGCGCAATCTCACCGTTAAGTGCGAGCTGCCATTAGAACAGGACCAATCCATCAGCCTCCTTATTGGGAACCTTAGCAATAGGATGGTCACATTCTTATGTACAGCGGGCCTCAAAATATTCCAGGAACTGACCAAGAAAGTTCAGATGTTGGAGCGTTCGAAACAAGAGTCTACCCAGGACTCTCAAAATGACAAACCTTGGAAAAGTCGAAAGGATGACCATTGTAAATGTGGGAACTTCAACAATACCAAAGTCTTTAATGCGTTTAATAATGAAGACAAGAGAAGGGCGGGTGAACAAAAAACCGACCGATCGCAAAAGCCAGTACTGGGAGGAGAAGGACCGACTTTGGAAGAGAGGAAAAGCAAGGTCTACTCTTTTAGAAAGGAAAAGGTCCAAAAGATATTCAGGGACACCTTGAGGAATGGTTTACAACTGTCGAACCCAAAAAGGCCGCATGAAGCAAGCATGACCAATAACCCTCTGTATTGCCCATACTACAGAATGTTGGGTCATGCCATCGAGGATTGCTATATATTCAAAGATTGGGTCGAGAAATAGTACAAGGTGGAAGAAATCTCATTGTCCCCTTGTGTGTTGACAAACGATCAAGCCACAACCGCCAACTTCGTACAGACAGAAGCTGAAGCCCTTTTGAGGCATGCCGCTAAACCGTTTTCCCCAGGAAATAAGGACAACGTGTCGCAACCTCCGTGGGATGTATACATATCCAAGAAGACAGAGAAAATGATAAAACTGCTCCAGAAAGAACTTAGAGTCGGGTGGGAAGGGCAAAAGGAGCCCACCATCCCGTCCACCAATCCGAGACGGGCAAGCTCGAAGTCTAAGAAGCTCATAAAGAAGAAAAAGAAAGACACGGCTCGACTCGAAGAAGAGTGTGCGAGGAGAACGACCATTCAAAAATACGTTGATTCCCTCGAAAACTATGTACAAAAGGAAAGAACCCTTATCCAACTTAAGGAGTTCTTCCCTATAGAAGCCATAGAAATCATAGAAGAATTGGAAGATGGTGCCGATGATGGGGGCCCCTACTGTGACTTGCTACGCCATCCATCTCATCAGCGACTCTAAGGAAGAGCTCTGTTTTCCCGAAAAGGATGATGGGCTTGCCATAAAAGCCAACCAAACCCAACTCAGAAGCGGTAAACCTCAAGTGCCAAAACAAGGCAACGCACCAAAAGAAAAAGAAAATCATGTGGCTAATGAAGAAGACGGCAGAGATCCGACTCACAGAGATTCGAGCTCTTCCTTGGTAGACTATAATGTCTTGGTTCACCTTCGAAAGCTTCCATCGCTCTTAAGTATCTATGATGCTCTGGTTCTATCCAAGAAGCTTAGGGACCTTATCTATGCTCTGCAAAACCCCGAGCGGTACCAGACGCGCTTCCTGGAGATCAATATGGAAGAGGCCTAGTACGCTCTACACACAACTGCGGTCACATTTAAAGATGAAGACCTTCTATTAGGGACAACTGAGCATAACCGACCACTTTACGTGACAGGGTACAGCGACGGAGATCGGATTGATCACATATTGATTGATCCGGCGTCCTCAGTGAACATCATGAACTTGCGGACTATAAAGAGTTTATCAATAGATGTCCGACACCTATCAAGGGAGAGGATTGTCATCCAGGGCTTCAATCAAAACTGTCATCAAGTTCTGGGATCTATAGCTTTGCCAATCAGCTTCGGGGACCTGCAAACCAAAGCTTAGATATATGTGATCGACGCCGACATGTCCTATAAGATTCTCCTGGGACGACCGTGGCTTCATGATTATGGCATCATTCCGTCAACACTCCAACAATGCATGATGTATACCAAAAATGGTGAAGAAAGACACATTGATGGAGATATACAGCCGTTTGGTGTACATGAAGTCCGATATGAAGATTCTCGGTACTTTATGAAACCTCAGAATGCTGAGCCACGGTCGACTAGAGATAAGAGGGCCCAGAGTCTTAAAAGCAAACCTAATCCGCGGTCAACTAAAAACAAGAAGGCCCAGAGTCTCAAAATCCAACCTAAGCTCCATCCTCATGTTGCCATTTAATCAGTCCTCGCTCGGGCACCGGTCGTCACCATTAAAAGTAAAAGTCCCCAAGTGCACCTATGTTTTTGCAGTGACGCTGATGAGTCCGACGCTGGAGGCCCATCCTTCCATAAAAACCGCAACCATTTCGGTAGCGATACGGACGAGTCTAATATTGAAGGCCCATCCGGCAGCAAAGCTCGCCATAATCTCGGCAGCGATACAAAAGAGTCAGAGGAGGATCCGTCTTGCAACAGTTGCACAGGCCGAACTTTCACGCAAGAAGAAAAGCTAAAAGAAACCTTTAAAGTCACAGAGAGATCCCTGGCCATCACCAAAGTTCCAGAACAGATGTTTACAGAGCTCGACAAGTTGTCGGTCTCCACTGTGGACCAACTGACAACCTTCTACGTCCCCGGAAGGAACAACAGACAGAAGGGCATCCTGTTTTATGGGTCGAACCCTGTCGTGCACCCAGACGATTTGTCCACAACATGCCTTCCCTATGAGAGAGGCATGAGAGCCGTCTTAAACCCCAGATATTATGCGCCAGGGATACGGAATATTTTAAAAGGTGTGGATGTCGGTTACACCAGACAAACGCCGAAGAAAAGTTTTATGAGAGGTTATGGAACCCTCCTCAGGTCCGATCGCTTATCGAGGGGCGAGTCCAAGATAGATGGGGCCTAGGTTATGTGCAACCTGACGCCAAATCATGCTACATGATCCATGTTAGCGAAGCCAGCGAAAGGTCGAATGATGACGGCGAGCTAGCCGAACTAGGAGAAACACCTCGAGAGCTCGAAGATGGAAGACAGGCAACATTCAACGAGCTAACCGAGATTCATTTGGGGACGCCCGATTATCCAAGGTCGACCTACATCGGCTCACTCTTGTTAGATGAAATGAAAGAGCATATAATCACTTTGCCGCGTGAGTTCGTCGACTGTTTCACGTGGACGTACAAAGAAATGCAAGGCCTCTCCCCTGAAGTAGCCGTGCATAAGCTGGCAATTTCTCCTGATGCCAAGCCAGTCAAACAAGCTCCTCAAAGAATGAGAAGGGAGTTGGAGGAAAAGGTCATTGAGGAAACCAAGAAACACATCGATACCGGCTTCATCAGAGAAGAGAAATACGCAGACTGGATCGCATGCATTGTCCCAGTAAAGAAGAAAAATGGACAAATTCGGGTTTGTATCGATTTCAAGGACCTTAACAAAGCGTGCCTTAAAGATGATTTTCCGCTTCCGGTCATGAAAATGATGGTCGATGACACCTCAAATTACGAGCTGTTTACTTTTATGGATGGTTCGTCTGGGTACAATCAGATAAAAATGTCGCTTGAGGATGGGAAGCATACTGCATTTTGAACCCCGATAGGCATATACTGTTACAAAGTGATGTCGTTTAGACTGAACAATGCAGGTGCCACATATCAAAGAGCAATGACCAAGATCTTTGATGACTTAATCCATAAAGTCATCAAATGTTATGTTGATGATTTGGTCATCAAGACTAAAGCCAAGGCCAATCACATCTAAGATCTCTGAACTGTCTTCACCAGACTGAGAGAGTACAATTTGAAGATGAATCCTCTAAAGTGCGCCTTCGGCGTATCATCGAGGAAATTCTTGGGCTTCATAGTCCGGCACCGAGGGATCGAGATCAACCCATCAAAGATAAAAGCTATCGTGGAGATGCCTCCTCCAAGGAATCTGGCACAACTAAGATCCTCCCAAGGCAGACTCACATACATAAGAAGGTTCATCTCAAACCTATCAGGAAGATGTCAAATAAACCACTGATCTAGGATGCCTTTTTGTCAAGGATGCCGAATGTCAAGAAGTATTCAACGGCATCAAGCAGTATATGTTGCACCCTCCAGTGCTCGCTGCCCCTATTTCAAATAAACCACTGATCCTCTACACCGCCATGCTGGACGAATCACTCGACGCCCTCCTCACTCAAAATAACGAGGAAGGAAAGGAAAATGCTCTCTACTACCTCAGCCGAATATTAGTCGGGGCGGAGTATAAATAATCCCCGAATGAAAAGCAATGTTTAGCCTTGATATTTGCCGTAAAGAAGTTGAGGCGTTATCTGCTTACTCGCCGGATTATGCTGATCTCCAAGATCGAGCCGCTGAAATATTTGATGACCAAGGCGGGTCTAACTGGTAGAATGGCCAAATGGGCTGTCATGCTGCTTGAGTTTGACATAGTCTACACTCCTCAGAAAGTAGTAAAAGGGCAAGCCCTCGCCGACTTTCTTGCTGCTCATCCCATACTTGAAGGGTCACCGCTAAATTGCGAGTTGCCCGACGAACAAGTGCTACACTTCAAAGATGATGAGCCATGCTGGGAACTCTATTTCGATAGAGCCTCATCAATAAGGACCTCCAACAAATCAATCATTCCGCAAATAAAAGCAGGAATAGGATTGGTGTTCATCACACCATCGAGAGGAACCCTGCGACGTTCTTTCGCTCTTACTGAGCCTCGCATAAACAACGAGGCTAAGCATGAAGCTCTGATAGCTGGTCTGGAGCTCGCCATAGAAATGCAGATCCCTCAGCTGTGTGTCTACGGCAATTCCCAGCTAGTCGTCAACCAAGTAAGCGGCGAATACAAGATATATAAGTTTGAATTAGCTCGATACAGAGACTAGGGTGGTGGAACTCATAAAGCGTTTCACCCATATTAAACTGACGAAAGTTCCCAGGGCGCTGAACGGAAAAGCCGACGTACTCGCTCGCCTAGCTAAGGAGCTGACATGTATGAAATTCTGATCACAGTCAGAAGCCAGCAAATTCTGCCTTTCATATTTTTACAAGAGGAAGAAATCATAGAACAAAAGAACAGTCTTGCTGAAGAAGCTCAGGTCGTCAGGGATGAGCCAGATTGGAGAGAACCCTTCGTAGAATACCTCCGATATAACAAGTTGCCTGAGGAAAAATTTGTGAGGGTTCAGTTGAAGAAGAGAGCTCTCTGATATGTGTTTGTAAATGACATGCTATACCGCAGGTCGTACGACCAGCCTTGGCTCAGGTGTCTGTCCCTGGCTGAAGCTCGAGAAATTATGAAAGAAATTCACTCGGGCGTCTGTGGAGCTCACTAATCCGTCCCCAAAATACGGCTTCAAATCAAACGGCTAGAATATTACTGGCCTACCATGATAAAGGATTGTGAAGAGCATGCAAAGAAATGTCATCTATGCCAAATTCACGGTGACTTCATTCATAAGCACCCAAATCCGCTGCACCCTACCGTGGCGTCCTGGCCCTTCTTCGAAATTTGGGGCAGCAACATAGTTGGCCTGATTGATCCTCTATCATCCAGAGGACACCAGTTTATATTAGCCGCGATGGACTACTTCTCCATGTGGGTTGAAGCTGTCTCACTAAAAGAAATTAAGACAGAAGACGTTTTGAAATTCTTCCGGCATAATGTTCTATATCGCTTCGGTATACCGAGAAGAATCATATCTGACAATGGGTCTTCTTTTATGATCTTCAAAGTCTCAAGGTTCGCTACTCAACATAAGATAGTCTGGAGATATTTTTCCATCTATAATCCAAGGGCGAATGGGTTAGCCGAAGCATTCAACAAAACCCTATACAAGCTCCTGAGAAAAAATACCTCAGCCAATAAACGAGAATGGGATTTAAAACTCCATGAGGTGTTGTGGGCATATTGTACCATGCACCACACTCTGACGCGGTCCACTCCATACTCACTGCTCTTCGGAGTGGAGGCAATACTCCCCCTCGAAGTCGAAGTTCCAAGCCTAAGGATGGTTTTCCAGCACAACCCGACGAAAGAGGAAAACGCTCTCCTTCAGCTCGAGGAGCTTGATGCGCTCAAGGAAAAAAGGCTCGCGGTAGAGCAAAATCTGGAGCTGTTCCGAGCCTAAAGGTCACGGGCCTATGACAAGATGACCCGTCTCCATGCTTTCAAGAAAGGCGGATTGGTGTTGGTCCTCAAAAGACTGATCATCCCCAATCGACATGCGAAGAGAAAATTCGAGCCAAATTGGGAAGGGTCATCGTCATCGAGAAAGTGTTCGATGGAGGATCCTACCAACTAATAAGTGCCGAGAGAGAAAGGCTCATGCCACCCATCAACGTCCGATACCTCAAGAAATACTACGCGTGAATGCTCCAGGTTACAGATGGATTAAGCACACTGGCCTTACGGTCTGGATCATACATCCTGTAAAACCGTATATGATCCATGGGCGCAAACGCCCCTATCTCTCCCAAGTCTTACCAGTGATACTACATCTGAAGTCTTACCGGCGATGAAGATAAAAAAAACCAGTATGTCCACAAGCAAAATGGGCATGGATGAAAACTCGAAAGGGCTCGTGAGTAAAAACAGCAGGACTGCCGGGGAGTTTGTGGAAACCCGAAAGGGGGCAAACTCATGAAAAGAGAGGAAAATACACTCGTAAAGTCCTCTCGACCTTGTGAGGAGAAAATCCCCGCGTGAGATCCTTACGACTCACAAAGGAGCAACACACTTAGGAATCCTCATGATTCCTAAGGAGAAAATACACATGCGAGATCCCCTCGACTCGGAGGGAGGAAAGTCTTTTATGAGACCCTTATGGCTCATAAAATTGAAAAGCCTTAGGTAATAGGGACCTAAATTTGTCTCGTAAGCCATCGCTCCCCCAAAGGGCAAAGGCAAATGATGAGTCGCTCCTGGCATTAGCTTCAGTGTTAGCGGTGTTGATGACAACCCAAACCCAAATCCTAAGTTTTCCTAAAAGGTAAATGATGAGTCTGTCCTGACATTACGCTTCAGTGTTAGCGATACTGATGCCGACCCAAAACCCAAATCCTAAGTTTTCCCAAAAAGTAAATGATGAGTTGCTCCTGGTGTAGGGTGTTTTTCGTCACCCCATTGAGATGGGAATACGCGTCGCTTGTCAGGCGCATTACAGATTTCCCTTGCCTAGGGTGGGCTGGGGTTTATTGATTATGGGGATCTGAATCTCCGGCAGACGTGGACTAAGCTGCCGTTAATTACCCCTTGAGCGAAGGAACTTTCGATTGACGAGTCAAACTGGTCATGCGAACTCAATGTGCAGTGTGCATGTGTTGTGTTTTGAAGGGTCTTGAGTATATCGGGGGCCTCGCAGAGTTTACGAGGGTCCCAAGTTAGAAATTTTTTTCTTGTGGGGGACGTGTTTTGAGTGTGGAGTGTATAAAAAAGGGTTGATGAGCGTCTTAAGGGCGCGTGAGTGGCGTGTGGGCGCTGGGCGCCCACGGGTTACGTGCTTAGCAAGTGGGCATTGGGCGCCCGCGGGTCACATGCCCGGCGTGGGCGGGAAGTGGGCATTCGCGGGTCACGTGCGCGGCACACACGGGCACTGGCGTCCGTGGGTCACTTGAGTGGCATACGACCGCTGGGCGCTAGCAGATCATATGTATGGAACATGATCGCTAGGAGCCAGCGGGTCACATGCGCGGCACGCCACCGCTGAAAGCACCAGCAGAGAAAAGGGCTTAGCCCCTATGCTGGGAGTTGAACTCCCGAGAGGTTTTGGAGTTGAACTACTAAACAGAAATTAGGGATAAATTTGGAGTTAAACTCCCAAAAGATTTGGATTTTGGAGCTAAACTCCTATGTATAAAGTGGATGTGGATTTGGAGTTAAACTCCTGAGGGACTTTGGAAACTCCCAGAAAAGGGGAGGATCCAAGAAGACCCTTTTCTTCTCCCCTTTAGCCTTGGATCTTTCCGAACTAGGGTTTTTAGGAAATAGGTCTCCTTCCTCCTCCTTTTTATTGGCTGGATCTTGGAGAAAAAGGGGTGAGACTTAAAAATCTCCCCTTGGGGGGGGAGGGTTGATGGAAGATCCGAGCTCCCCTTCAAGGGTTTTATGGTAAAAAGTTGTTTCTTTTAGGAAAAAGAAGAGTTAAATTCTTGATTTAATTCAAAAAAGAAAGAGGGTTCAGAACCTTGAGGAAGAAGAAGGAGGCACAGAACCCTAATTTTTGAAAGAATGAAAAAAACTGTCTTTGATTTTTTCATCATGTTTGTCTTTATAGGCTACACACTTTATATATAGCCTATTGGGCTTTGCCAAATGGCACTTATGCCATCCCATGCCTTATGTGCTTATTTCTTTTTGCACATAAGCCATGGGGTTTACAAAATTTTGACTTTCTGCCTATTTTTTTCATACATTTATTTCTATATATAAAAAAAGAATTACATTAAACCAATTTATGGCTTCATTCTTTTTGTCATAGGGCTGGTCCCTTCCATGCTCGGTCTTGACCTGCGCTTGGGCCCACTTGGTTTGGGGTTGACTTTGATTTTGACTTGGTCAACCGGGGTGTAATTTTTGACCTCAACACCTGGCATTACGCTTCAGTGTAGCGGTGTTGATACCGACCCAAAAACCAAATCCTAGGTCCTCCCGGGGCAAATGATGAGTTGCTCCTGGCATTATTCCAGTGCAGCGATGCTGATGCCAGACAGAATCTAAATTCCGAGTTCCTCTCAGATTCAAAGGTTGCCAAACAACGCAGAAATCAAACATATCAAATCAACATCCCACCCGACAGTGATTTCAAGCTAAAAAGTCCCACTGTACAGGTAGGGAACTCCTAAAACAAATCAAATCACCAGTCAACCAATGACCTCACTGGCGAGAATCAAGCTCCACCTTAGAAATAAATCAAATTCCGACACCGCACGAAGCGGAGGAAGTTAAATCAAGCACCGATAGTCCACATCGCAAAAAGGGCAGCACCGACCGTCCATGTCGCAAAAAGGGCACACCGACCATCCACGACGCAAAAATGGCAGCACCAAAACTACAAACCATCCATGTCGCAAAAAAGGCAGCACCGACTATCCACGTTTCTTAAAGGGTAGCACCGACCGTCCACGTCGCAAATAGGGCAGCACCGACCGTCTACGTCGCTAAAATGGCAGCACCGACCGTCCACGTCACTAAAAGGGCAACACCAACCGTCCACGTCGGTAAAATGGCAGCACCGACCGTCCACATCGTAAAAATGGGAGCGTCGACTCTCCACAGGTGACCAAACCAAATCAATCCCCATATAGAACAAGATCCATCAATTTCATGTACACAACCCATACACGCGGTGTGCATCTATTGATGGGGGGCACTTTGTTGGAGTCAAAAATTACACTATGGTTGGCCAAGTCAAAGTCAAACTCAACCCTAAACTGAGTCGGCCTAAGCCAGAACCCAAATCCAAGCAAGTGGGCCCATGCCCAGGTCGAGCCCAAGTATGAAGAGGCCGGCCCCCCATGTCAAAGGAATAATGGTTAAAGCATAAATAGGCTTAATGTAATTCTTATGAATAAATGTAATAAAATGGGAAACAAACCCAAACTATGTAAAAGCCCATGAGTTGTGTGCAAAAGAAAAAGCACATGGCATGGAAAAGGTACATGTTGTAAGTGCACGGCAGCGCCCCGGCCGTCTGAACGAGGCCAAAATGCGGAAACAAAAAATTTTCTTTAAACCGAAACCGGCGCTACCGCGGACTATAAACCCGGATCGGGCCATTAACCTACTACTAGCTAACTAGAGAAAGGGTAGAGAGCTATACCGAGCGATCCGTGTCCTTCGGTCTTCGGCCAACATCCCGATCTCCTCGCGGAATCTCTGGTCTCGATCTCCTCGTCGGAAAGGGCACCACATCACCGAGTCTTTTTACGGGCTCCCACCTCTGGACCGAGGCAACTTAGACACGAAGTTTGCAAGCCGGCGTGTCTAAGATTGCTGTAGACTGAGTGTAGAATGGTTTGTCTCAAGGGGTTAGTGAAGTTGCCATAGGGGTGCAGGTGAAAAAGAGGATCTTTGAAATGGAGACATATCATTTTGTGCAAGCAAATGAGATACAAATCCCAACTCCAAAAATTTGGATAGCCCCCAAACTCCTTATGGCCGGCCAAGATCTAGGAGGAGGGAAAAAACAAGGGGTGAGCACAAGGAGAGAATAATGCAAAAGAGAAAATGAGTGATCATCATGAAAAAGGTCACACCAATATCCTTTTCAATCCCATCTCCAACAACCAAGTAATGATGAACCCAAAAAGGCAATCATGAGAGGCTAGAACCATGATGAACCCTCCATCACAAAAAACACCTGCAAAAGAGAAAATGAGTAATCATCATGAAAAAGGTCACACCAATATCCTTTTCAATCCCATCTCTAACAACCAAGTAATGATGAACCCAAAAAGGCAATCATGAGAGGCTAGAACCATGATGAACCCTCCATCACAAAAAACACCCTCCATATTGCTAATTTGCACATTTGCAAATAAGCCCCTCCATGGAAGGAATTTCAGCCAAGAAGGAACAAAGGAAAAATGGCCGAAACGGAATGCAAACTGGCAACTCCAAAAAGCGATCCCGTAATAAATTACAGGAAAACCCCACGGCTGTATATACATACCCGCATTTGTATTCCGACCGAATACAAATGCAATGAGACAAAATCTGCACTGTACAATACTAGGATCCGGCTTAAACCAAAGTCCGCTAGTATTATCCGTCCGATCATGATCCGTGCAATACCGCACGTATATGATCGAACCCTGCCATATATCCATACGGCCTCTACAGCGCTTCACCCGAAACTTGAGAAACTGTCTGTGGGGGACTCTAAAGACTCGTCAATATTTTGGCTGTGGATTTAACCACTAGCACGTCAGAGGTATTAGCCGTACGTAACGGGCTACTAGGTATTGACCAAAAGGGAGGTCGATGAGCGAACTCATCCTGACACCCTACTGAGCCTATCAGTGACAATATCCGTACAGTCCGGTCCGTTCGTCTATGAGCATCGCATGGCGGGCCTAGGGGGTTGGTAAAAGTCAGACCCCCAAAAGCGGTACAAGTCGTGTCGGAGTGTAGCCCAGAACACCTTGAGATATTACTGGAATACCTACCAGTAAATCTCCTGCCTTGGCCAAGGAATTCGTGTAATGGCTTTCCTAGACACAGCGCGAACTCACCCCCAATACCGGGAGAGACGAACCCCTGCAGATCCGCTCACTGCCTCTATGTGGCTCAGGACTGTACCCAACTAAAACCTGTTTGCACGACTCCTTTGAGCCGTGGTAGGGTAGTAATCAAAGTACAGTGGGAACTCACACGAGAAAAATGACGATCTCAGGTCGATGAACTAACCTGTACATATGTCACCAGGGAACTTCTATCTGACGTCAGGTATAAAACCAACTAGTATGTTCCCGGCGAGTCCTGTCCGGTGTACTCATAACCCAATGAGCACCTGTATACATCTTAGGTGAACCAACTGACACTAGTGGCTTGTGAGACTGGCCACCGCCACTCGTCGGGGTCTCGACTGTATACATTAGTCTACTCTGGAGTATCGATGCTCTGTCTCGAAAACTCCCACGACTAGGGACCTTTTAAGAATGTGCTTATAGACCCCAGCTCCCACGTATATGATCGCCATCATACTGCTGGCCGTCAAGCAAGAATCCTAAGGGCTCTATCAACGCGCAATAGTGACCTGTAAGGTCACCTAAAGCAGTACACGATGATAAAGATAAACCAGATAGCATACTATCATCTCGAGTAAGACTGTTCTACCGGCATAAGTCCTCCCTCAATCATTGCAATCACGTACCTGTGATCCAATAATTGACTCTGAGGGCACTATCTCCAACAATCTCCCACTTGCACTCAAAGCTAATTATTGCGATATCGCATACTCACAGCCCGTGTGATACCGAACACCCAACTCCTCTACTAATCAGTCTCACAAAACCCGTTTGCGAAACTAATGCGTTCGAGGAATAGCCTCAGTGAGTGGATCCGCTCTGATGTTTCTTTCTATGTCTCTCTTTATCTCAAGTTCGCGGAGAAAGCTATCTCCCGAAATGAGCAATACCTGTCTTAGAATGTGTCTGGATATCTGATGGGACTTAGTTCATAAATGAACTCCAAATCCAAACTTCTTAGACTGTATTATCAACTGAACTTAATCAGTATCCTGCGCCATGCCTCCCTCAGTATCCGCTTGGACCACTAGTCTAAACTACTGTCCCTCGTCAGAGGGAAAACTATAACTCTGACAGTCACTCTGTCATCCAGGTCACCTTGGAAGCCTGGAATGATAACCGTCTCCCGAAAGAGGCTGTTGTTATCATATCCCTAGAACATCCACTTATGTTCTAAAACTGCTTCCGATCGTTTCTCCAGGATTGGATTAATATCAATTTATTGCATCTCATGCAAAATCAATATCTGGTGTGGTACTTGGCATCTCATGATTGACTCAATTGCATAAGCAAGTGATCTGCCAATCATGCACATCCCTCTCCCTTTTAGTCTGTAAGACACCTTTAAAGAGGGTGACTCCATCATCTGCAGGTACACCACCATGGCAGGAGTCATCCATTCTAAATACCTTTAGAACGCTGTCTAAGTACCCTGATTGGGAAACTACCCAAATCTAGATCTAAAACCATAGATCTAGTAACCAGAACTTCTGATATAATATCCATATCCTATGTAGAGAAACCACTGTGTGACAACCACAGTATAACCAATCGTAGTATAGGAATTTCACTTCCCACTCTGTGTATGTCATCCAAATACCAGGACATCACACCCTACTACCTTCTTAACAGATCCATCCCCTATTCTGATGAAGTCAAACCTATGACTGTCACATCAGAAATAGATGATCTATTTCCGCTATATCTGCTTTAGTCCATAAATAGACATAAGCCACTTGTCCACTATGCTTCCGCTGCTTCCACTGACTACGACAACCCTCTGACAGAATGATATACACGTGCACTTCTAAAGCCAGTTCAGAACGACGCTATACTCATCCTCCTGCCGGGTCTCATAGTCTGGAACAACAGTAGTGTCATGTCTGGGTAAACAAGAACCTTCCTGTCACCGTCTTTGAGCATACCGAAGTACTTCTCGAGTGCCTGAGGTTACCCACTATATCTGAGAAGTGGCCAATGGAATGTCAAATCAGATTGAATCCTTAGGTTCTTATCAAATTTTCAGTAATCGTTTGCGGTTCTGGAATCACTTCCAGTTCTACCATACTCCCATTACTGTTTTCTGAAAAAATCCATTTTTGTTAAAACTGTGACGAGTCAAGAACAATATCACTATTGATCTTCCAGATGGTAGAAAGTCAACCCTCGTCATAGCCCGGGTCAACCCACAAACAACCATTACAGAAACTTGCCTTGAGTTATCCAAAGTCTGGTTTTAAGCATAAGCCGGACAACTCCCTGTACCTTAACATCATTAAGATATGAACTGTTCTATATCCAATATAAAAACAGAGGCACTGATTTAAGTGGAACCAGATTCAAATCATGCAGCTTTCTCCAGTGCATGTCAACCAAATGGAAGGAGGCCGATCAGCGTTACTCAACTTAAGAATGCATCCAGATATGAGTAACCTGAAAGAGAAACAAGTTTTTCAAAACCATTACTATCAACTGAATACCATACACAAGTATTTACATCTTCGATCACCTTGAAGAATCCTGATACTTGCAACACCTGGTTCTCTACTTTATTCATATACCTATAACTTCTCAAAACTTGGACCTTGTGTTTCTACGAAACACATGTCTAAGAACTAGAGAAGTCACAAGTAAACAGAATATAGTACAAGTACCAACCCCTCTGTCCTGATGGACACTGGACAACATACAATACTCTGTATAAGTCCCTTGAGTCTAATAACTCAATCCCTGTGTGTCATAGGTTGAAAACTGTACTTATGGTTAAGAAGAATTACACCACTGTTTAATGCTCCTTACCTAACCATCCACTGATATAGGTAAATGTCATGGACATAATTTCAAAAAGTTACATCTCACTCTATAAAAATAGACGTACAAATATATCAATTTGTAATTGGTTCATAGCAACGGATATTCAAAACCAAATACTAAACAGCCCAGGCGATTTCCTCAAATATCACCAATTACAACGAATTCCGATATAATGAGGATGATCACCTAATTCCCAATAACTTACTCCCACTCATCATCTGTAAAACCATACAAATGTGAGAATCATACATGGTAAATACATACCCTGGAGCAAGGGCTAATTGGGAAATCAGTTTTCTTTTAACAGTACACAATGAAACTGAAACATTGAAATGTTTCGTAGGGGTATCCGGATATTCCTAGTAATGCCTCTACCATTATCCAGATTCACAATTGTAACCGTATATTTCTTTGTCATCTCTCTAGATCCCTTCATATGTCTTTAGTCATTACCTTCTGTACACCCTCTTAGGCTAAATGGTTTTCTTCCTTCCCTACCGTTCGGCACCAGCCTATTGTTTGGAAGAAGACTATCCAATAAGCATAATGGGTGTACTGTCCTAATCCTAGGAGCACTCGCAACTCGAGAGAAGGTAAAGATAAAAGACACCTGAATAAACCTTATTCATATTTCTCCTGAACCAGAATCCATCCCCGAACCGGAACAAGTTCCTTCGAGTTCGTATATAACCATACGATGGAGTATCCATTAAACTGTGGATCTTCGTAGTGATACGGAGTGTTCTGGAGAAATACAAAGGTGAAGTAGGATTGGCGAAGGAATACTTGGTTTGGTCGTGAATAGCAGTCGCAATTTACTTTGCCCTCTTACTAATCCCTTTATTTGTCTTTACTTAATACCTTCTGTACACCGTTTAGGCTAAATGGTTTTCTTCATTCCCTACCGTTCAGCACCTGCCTATGGTTTGGAAGAAGACTATCCAATTAGCATAATAGGTGTACCGTCCTAATCCAATGAGCACTTGCAACTTGAGAGAAGGTAAAAGAAAAAGACAACTGAATAGTCCTATTCGTTTTCTCCAGAACCGGAAACCATCCTCGAATCTGGAACAAGTTCCTTCGAGTTCGTATATAACCATATGATGGTTTTATCCAATGGTAGTGGATGTTCGTAGTAATACGGGGTGTTCTGGAGAAAAGGGTAAAAGTAGGAGTGGCAATGAGGTATGCGACTCTGACAATCCAAAAGCCAGTGTTTAAGAAGGTTCGGTCAACTTGGTCACTGAGTTATACTCTAGGGTCGGGTCTTGGTCGCTGCCAAAGAGAGAGAGAAAAGAAACACTCAGCGTGCACTCTAACCTAGATCAGAATGGTTATCAATTTATCTAATCAGGAAACCTCCCACTGTAACCTCAAATTCTCCTCCAAACCTGAAAGAAGAATTAGTCGGGATCACCCGAGGAGTAAACCAACTCATCAGTGGGAATCGAGATCCAACTATCATCGCATGATAACGTGATGGAATCCACTCACGTTATCACACTCCAGAAGGTATGCGCATATCTGGAAAGTTTCAGTTTCTTTAGAAACTCCCGATGTAATTTTTACCCCATGCTCTTATGACCTTGACGAAGGTCAACAAATCATAAGTCACATGTCAAGTTCTACCCGTCATTGTCCAGGTTAATTTGAACCCACCCGTACAAGCCCTGAACGAAGGTCAACAAGGCTATACGATTGTCCCAAACCAACGAATCTATCTATGCAACAGAAAGGTAACAAGCAGCTACCATTCACTATGCCTTAACGAAGATCAACAAACATAGCATGAATACTACGTGCTACCCGTCTGAAATGACGGAGGGCTACGAATGGTTTTTGGCGAAAAACCTTTAACGTAATGAACTTGATATCGTTGAAGGAACCGGATAGCTTTTTATAAAAATATAGTGACGAAAACCTTTGCTAAAGAGGTCACTCCCGGTGAAGGGATCTTGGCTCTTTCCCCGTAGAATGAGGTGCAGCATATTCCAACTGAATACCATGATGCAAAGCAAAAGGTAATCGACTATAGTGAAGTTATTGCCCTAACGCAAACTTCTGTCCAAGGGGTCACTCCCGGTGAAGGGATCTCGGCCCTTACCTCGTCGACTGAGGTGCTGGATATTCATAACCGAATACCACTGTGCAAAACAAAAGAGAACGTCCTTGCAATAACAGCTTTTTGAAAAATGTTCCAACAACATCAGAATATGTTTTTTTAGCTTGCATTGATCCGAATCAATGCAGTCCCATCAATTGATCACACCAATAAAGAACGAAAATACGATGTAGGTATATACCACCCGCATTCGCCACTGGGTCCCGTCATCACCCGTTAGGTTACTTAACCAACGACAGAGCGGGGACTGGACTAGCGCGGGTGCAAAACATATACAATATCTACTAGTATATATATCAATATATAATAATCGCTCAAGGCGTGATAAAATGCAACATCACAAAAATGTAATAAGTATCACAGAACAATACAGATATCTGGGATCCCCGGGTTTCATAGAGCCGCTACTGAAACCCGACATTCCCCTGGTCGTGTGGATAGCCTGTGCAATGAGATCCTAGACCCCTACGGGCGTGGAAAGTTACCCGCCAAAACCTGAAGTGAGGCAGCCCCCTTCAACAACGTGAATGGACCACCCAGCACTTCACGGAATCCGGTAACTTGAGCACCCCTCCTTGGGTCAACCTGTACCCCCTACGAGTGTGGCGAATAGCCCGCCAATTCTAGAGTGAAGCCCCCTCCGTCTCAAAGCCATGAGATACGGGCCCGTTGCCCTTTAGAACCCGGCTATCCGTGCACCCCACTGCGGGGTAATCCTAGTATAGAAAGTAAAATATATACAACGGGTACATCGACTTCAGCCCGGTCGTGCCCCAAAAGAATAATATACAAACAGGCAGTAACGGCAGTCCACATGTCGGACGCTCGCCCCGCAATATCAAATGTACATATACAACCAAACTGTACTACCATGGAATCCAGGCTATCCACCACGACAAATCCGCAACATCACAGCACAACACAGAACATCAACGTGAATGTCACGTTCGCAAATCCATCTAAAAGGGCTATAGCAGTTAGACAGGATTTACCGATCAAATGACATTCACGGTCGCAGATATAATGTAAATACTGTGAACTAACATGTTTAAAAGTTTCGATCGACTAAATTTCCCGAAGTGGGCCCCAAGCACAACTGTAGCACTCAAAATAAATCTGGGCCCAAACAGAATATACCAAAAACCCCATTTTAAACTCAGGAATCACTGCAGGAAAAATGGTGCAGTGACTTCACTATTCTGCGGTGGAACCGCGGCCAAAAGGGGGTTACGGCCGCGGTTTCGCGGCGATACAGTGACTTCATGCAACCAAATTTCTACAGTATTCTTATAACAGCTTGCACGATTTTCTGCAATATTCCAAATAATTTTTCGAGCACAAATGAAAATCGACAGAAACTGTCAAATTTGAAATCGGGTTTTCGGAATTTTTGTTCGATCGAAATTCTAAACACGTTAGAGCAAGCTAGAAAAGGTTAATAGCGTGGCTCTGATACCATGTAAGTGCACGGCAGCGCCCCGGTCGTCTGAACGAGGCCAAAATGCGGAAACAAAAACTTTTCTTTAAACAGAAACTGGCGCTACCGCGGACTATAAACCCGGATCGGGCCATTAACCTACTACTAGCTAACTAGAGAAAGGGTAGAGAGCTATACCGAGCGATCCGTGTCCTTCGATCTTCGGCCACCATCCCGATCTCCTCGCGGAATCTCCGGTCTCGATCTCCTCGTCGGAAAGGGAACCATAACACCGAGTCTTTTTACGAGCTCCCGCCTCTGGACCGAGGCAACTCGGACACGAAGTTGGCAAGCCGACGTGTCCAAGATTGCTGTAGACTGAGTATAGAATGGTTTGTCTCAAGGGGTTAGTGAAGTTGCCATATGGGTGGAGGTGAAAGAGATGAGCATTGAAATGGAGCTATATCATTTTGTGCAAGCAAATGAGATACAAATCCCAACTCCAAAAATTTGGACAGCCCCCAAACTCCTTATGGCCGGCCATGATCTAGGAGGAGGGAAAAAACAAGGGGTGAGCACAAGGAGAGAATAATGCAAAAGAGAAAATGAGTGATCATCATGAAAAAGGTCACACCAATATCCTTTTCAATCCCATCTCCAACAACCAAGTAATGATGAACCCAAAAAGGCAATCATGAGAGGCTAGAACCATGATGAACCCTCCATCACAAAAAACATCCTCTATATTGCTAATTTCCACATTTGCAAATAAGCCCCTCCATGGAAGGAATTTCAGCCAAGAAGGAACAAAGGAAAAATGGCCGAAACGGAATGCAAACTGGCAACTCCAAAAAGCGATCCCGTAATAAATTACAGGAAAACCCCGCGACTGTATATACATACCAGCATTTGTATTCCGACCGAATACAAATACAATGAGACAAAATCTACACTGTACAATACTAGGATCCGGCTTAAACCAAAGCTCGCTAGTATTATCCGTCCGATCATGATCCGTGCAATACCGCACGTATATGATCGAACCCTGCCATATATCCATATGGCCTCTACAGCATTTCGCCCGAAACTTAAGAAACTGTCTGTGGGGGACTCTAAAGACTCGTCAATATTTTGGCTGTGGATTTAACTACTAGCACATCAGAGGTATTAGCCGTACGTAACGGGCTACCAGGTATTGACCAAAAGGGAGGTCGATGAGCGAACTCATCCTAACACCTTACTGAGCCTGTCAGTGACAATATCCATACAGTCTGGTCCGTTCGTCTATGAGCATCGCATGGCGGGCCTAGGGGTTGGTAAAAGTCAAACCCCCAAAAGCGGTACAAGTCGTGTCGGAGTGTAGCCCAGAACACCCTGAGATACTACCAGAATACCTACCAGTAAATGTCCTGCCTAGGCCAAGGACTTTGTGTAATGGCTCTCCTAGACACAGCGCGACCTCACCCCTAATACCGGGAGAGACGAATCCTTGCAGATCCGCTCACTGCCTCCATGTGGCTCGGGACTGTACCCAACTAAAACCTGTTTGCACGACTCCTTTAAGCCGTGGTAGGGTAGTAATCAAAGTACAGTGGGAACTCACACGAGACAAATGACGATCTCAGGTCGATGAACTAACCTGTACATATGTCATAAGGGAACTGCTATCTGACGTGAGGTATAAAACCAACTAGCATGTTCCCGGCAAGTCCTGTCCGCTGTACTCATAACCCAATGAGCCCCTGTATACATCTTAGGTGAACCAACTGACACCAGTGGCTTGTGAGACCGGCCACCGCCCCTCGTCGGGGTCTCGACTGTATACACTAGTCTACTCTGGAGTATCGATGCTCTGTCTCGAAAATTCCTATGACTAGGGACCTTTTAAGGATGTGCTATAGAACCCAGCTCCCACGTATATGATCGCCATCATACTGCTGGACGTCAAGCAAGACTCCTAAGGGCTCTATCAACGCGCAATAATGACCTGTAAGGTCACCTAAAGCAGTACACGATGATAAAGATAAACCAGATAGCATACTATCATCTTGAGTAAGACTGTCCTACCGGCATAGGTCCTCCCTCAATCATTGCAATTACGTACCTGTGATCCAATAATTGACTCTGAGGGCACTATCTCCAACACATGTGCCATTTTGAAAAGCCCAAGGGGCCATATGTAAAATGTAAAGCCTATATAATATATCATGATGAATGATAACAAACAAGATTCTTCACATATTAACCTAGGGTTTTGTGCCTCCTTCTTCAAGGTTCAAAGCCTCCTTCTTCTTTTCCTTTTTTGAATTAAATCAAGAGTTTAACTCTTGTTTTCTAAAAAAGGAAATAATTTTTCGCAATAAAATCTTTGGAGAGGAGTTCAAATCTCCTGTCAAATCTCTTAAAATGGGAGATTTTAAATCTCATCACCCTCCCCCCATGATCCAAAAAGAAGAGAGAAGAGGGAGAAAAAGACCCATCCTAAAAAAAGACCTCACTTTAAGAGGATTCAAGGCTTAGAAAAGAAAAAAGGGGTCCCCTTTAATCATCCAAGACATAGATCTTGGAGCTTCAAGAGATCCCTTTTGAGTTTTCTAAAATAAAAATCCTTTTGGGAGTTTAACTCCATATTTTAAAAAAATATTTTGGAGTTTAACTCCATAATAAAAATTCTTTTGAGAGTTTAACTCCTAATAAAATTGTTTTGGGAGTTTAACTCCAAATAAAATTGTTTTGGGAGTTCAACTCCATATTTTAAAATCTTTTGGAGTTTAACTCCATAATAATTATAAGAAAAAAAGATAATCTTTTGATGTTTAACTCCAAACTCGTGAGCACCCTCCAGTCCCTCCACATGAGTGGGGGTTTCCTTCCTCACGTACGGAAGAGGGAAGCTCCCATTAAGTGGGAGCTTCCTACTCCCTATCACGTGAGGAGGAGACTCCCACAAAGGGGAAGCTCCTTACTCTTCATCACGTGAGGGGGAGGATCCCATTGTGGGAGCCGCTTGCTCTCTCTCACGTGAGGGGGAGACAAGTTCCCACTCAGTGGGGGCTTCCTCTTAAAAAAAAATTATTTTTGGAGTTTAACTCCATATATTTATTTTGGGAGTTTAACTCCAAATAAAATTTATTTTAGAGTTTAACTCCACAATAAAAAAACTTTTAGGGAGTTTAACTCCACGTAAATTTTTTCGGAGTTTAACTCCATACAAAAACTTTTGGGAGTTTAACTCCAATTAAAATCTTTTAGAGTTGACTCCATAAAAAAAGGGTCTTTTGGAGCCCAGTGAGGAGGCTCCCTTCCCCACATGAGGGGGAAGCTCCCACTAAGTGAGAGCCTCCTACTCCCTCATGAGGGGGAGTGGGAGCTTTCCTCCTCCGTCATGTGAGGAGGATGTGAGGGGGAGGCTCCCACTAAGTGGGAGCCCCTGCTCCCTCTCACGTGAGGGGGAGGAAGCTCCTACTAAATAGTAGCTCCCCACTCCCCTTCACGTGAGGGGAGGCTCCCACTTAGTGGGAGCACCTCCTCTTTCCTTTTTTTTGGAGTTTAACTCTATACAGAAACTTTTGGCAGTTTAACTCCAAATAAAATTGTTTTTAGAGTTTAACTTTAAATAAAATCTTTTGGAGTTTAACTCCATAAAAAAATGTTTCTTTGAATAAAAATAATCATTTGTCGCAAATAGAATAAATAAAATGAAATAAACATGCCTTTCTACATTGTTTTCAAAGACCGACACTTCTCATTGAGTTCATATGACTATTTTGACCCGTCAATTGGAGGTTTCTTCGCTCTAAAAGCGAGGGGTAATTAACGGCAGTTTAGTCTGCGGCAGCCGGAGACTTGGATCCCCACAATCAATAAACCCCAGTCTACCCTGGACAGGAGGAATATGTATATGCCTGACAAGTAACGCGTATTTCCCATCTCATTAGGGTAACGAAAAACACCCTACATGGACTTTTAAGGATGTGCTTATCGACTACCCAACCCTCAGAAGTATGATTGCCATCATAACGCTGGTGGTCAAGTAAGGATCCTAAGGGCTTTATCAACATGTATAAGCGATATGAAATAACAAGTAAAACATATCACATGTTAAGATAAAGGCAAACCAAATAGAATACTATCATATTGAGCAAAATTGTCCTGTACATACATACCCCTAGTATCCTATATAATGAAGGCCTCTAGGGCATACATATCCAACAGGACTTTATTTATCTGTTTGGGATGCCGAGACTTCGGAAGCGTCATCATTTGGTGCTTCATGACAAGGCTAAAGATCTTCCATGTCTTGTCTCGAGGAAATGAGTGTTTCCAACCCATCTTCTTTATGAGGGATGGGCTAAGAGCGAACTTTCCTCATTTAGAAGGTGTCCTAGACTTTCTTTGTTGTCCTTAAACGTTGCTCGTGATTGTTGCCGCATTCTTGTCTCCGCCTCAGGATTTTCCTTTTCTACGGGGGTACATAGCGGGTTATGGATGGAGTGTATCATAATCTATTCCTTCCACTAATTGCTGACTGAGACGCTGCGTCTTAGCCTTTTCATATATGCCATTTCGCGATTGTGGTTGTCACGGCTAGCTTTACAAGCTCTTTTATTATCTTGTCAATTTGCTCTTCAAGTGACAGATTTCGAGCAAGACTTTCCCTTGTTCGGTAGCATGGCTGTTTAGAAAAACATTTTCTTCTCTATTCGAGCTATTTATGGCATGGCAGCTGTAGATTTTCTCCTGCTTCTTGCACTGAACGTATCCCAGCCCAGTTGTTTTCATCTTCCCATTAGGACTCTTTCATTGAGTCCCGGGAATATACCAAATCTTTTTGTAGAATTGGGCCTGCCGAACCGTTTTTTCGAGGGGTACGCCTTGGCGCTTTAACAGCTTCTTTAATCCTTCCGTATAATATCTTGGCATACGGATAGGCTGAAAACTATCAAGAGTGGGGTTGGTACCATGCCAGACTTCTTTTTCCACCTTAGTCTCCATAGATTTGTAGTAGTGGATGGCATTTTCATCTCTGTCTTGAAGACACGTAGTAATTTTCCTGTTCCTGCACGCTGTATGTATTGAGCGCGTCAAGTTCCCTGTAGTGTCAAGACAGAGTCATCATAATATGTAGACTCTAATCTTCTTCGGCAAGAGTTTGTGTTGATGGGCGGCTAGAGAACACCACATTCGTATCATCTTCGAAGTCGCTACCAAAGACCAGGATAGGGGTCGATGGTCCGGACTTATTGTTTTCCCTCTGAGGTTGTCCCGAATAGACTATTTTTCATCTTCCTCAGTATCACTCCCGAAGACCGGGATAGTGGCCACCGACTTTGGCTTATTCTCCGGCTTATGGCACCTTTCAGTGTCTTTAAAATCTGGCTGAAAATACTTTGCGTCTTCATAATTTCACACCTCGTTCACCAAAAAAGGATCGAGCTCTCTCATGACGGTGTACTCTGAACCGTCTTTAAAATACTACATACACCGATATTGTATAGAAGGGATGACGTTGTACTCGTGTAGCCAAGACCTGCCTAGTAGAGCGTTATAACAAGTCTTGGCGTTAATGACATGGAATTTGATATTAGTAACGAGTATCCCGAAGCGGAGCATCAATATTATAGACCCAAGCTTCCGTCACGACTGCGAGTCGAACCCTGAGATGGTAATTTTATCTTGGGCAATATGCTGAACATTCATACATATTTCTTTCAGCACTCTCACGTTGAAAAGATTGACAGAGAATCCGTTGTCGACAAGGATTTTCCCTATCTTGACGTCGTGGCAGTACCCGGTGACATATAGCGGTGGATTATGTCCGCATGTACCGAGAAGTAGATCTTCATCGCTGAATGTGATTTCAGCTGTATGGACCTCTGCCAGTTCATTTTTCATCTTCTCTTCTGCGAGGAAGGCTTGAAATTGATCAGGCTCTTACAGGGTTTTGATCAAGGAGTCTCGCGCCTCTTTGAACAAAAGCAAAGCATCCAGTATACTCAGTTGTGAAGGTATTTTCCTCAGCTGCGCAAGGACATTATAACCCGTCTTAGTTTTCATAGGTAGGTCTTTCGCAGCGAGCTCTTTGGCCACCTCTTTATGAAAGGGGAATCTCGTCGGGCATCTTCCCCCTCCTTTTATCTGTTTTATTCGAACCCTTGTTTGCAGGTCCGAGATTATTTTTAGGCAGCGTACTGTTACGCAGCTGGATGTTCTTGTAATCCTTCTCCTCCTCTTCTTTTTCTATGGGGAAATTTTCAAAGAGAGAATTGAGAGGCATTTCATCCTCGGAATGACTCCCGAATGTGAGAACTCGAGATTTCTCTCTTCTGAATAGGTACCAACCATATGAAAATTGCCAGTTGTTTCTGTCATTTCACATTCTCATTTCGACGAGCGCGAGCTTCACGTTTCTCCTTCTTGAAGTATTTTCTATGAGCAATATATCCTTACCACCACTCGACATTTTTTCACTATTACCCACATTTTCTCCATTGATGTTTTCTTACCCTCACATTCTACGCTTTGACTAGACTAAACTCATTTAGTGTATATCCATTTGGACTCGGGACCCTAGTGCCCGTTTAGTCCGCATTTTGTTAGTCGCTATCAACTACACGATCGACTCAGAAGTCGAAACTCTTTCCACGCCTCTTTCAGTTTTACCTTTGCCGGTCAACTCCAACGTTGACCGTAATTCTGTCCATACTTCTTCACCTTCACTTTCACCAAGCTCTTCTTCTAAGATGTCAGTATTTCCTCCAAACATCACTTTACCTACTACGAGATTGATTCCACCTCCACCTGGTGTGAATAACCCGCAACCACCTTTGGTTGCAGCACTACAGCGAATCGCACTTCAAGATCGTTTCTACCCAACACGCGCAGTGCTTCTGTCTTGTCTTTCTCTTCCACCAACCAATGGGGACAACTTTGAAATTAAGTCCCATTTCATCAACATGCTGCCCAAGTTTCACAGGCTTGAATCTGCAGATGCCTATATCTTCATAAACAAATTCCAAAATGTGTGTGCGATGATGAAGACAACCCAACTATCTGACGATACTATATGACTACGCGTTATGCCTTTGACTCTTTGTGGCCTTGCTGAAAAGTGGTTGTATAGCACCGCATCTCATTCGATAACCAGTTGGAAAAAATTTTTGAAGGAATTTCTGAAGAAATTCTACCCTAATCATAAAACCGCTAGGATCTGAAACGAGATAAACCAATTCACCCAGTTTCCAACCGAATCTTTTTGGATGTGTTTTGACCGGTACAAGGACCTTCTTGTTCAGTGTTCTCATCACGATATTGAGAAATTGCAACTTTGCCAAACTTTGCATGAGGGCCTGAATCCAGCAACTTGGAAGTTGATGGAAACCATCTGTCAAGGCCACTTCCTATCCAAATCTGACGAGGAGGTTTGACAATTCTTCGATGATCTTGCGGAGAAGACGCTACAATGGGAGAGCAGCAGACCGAACGTTTCTTCTTCTACTTCTTCTTCCGGCCAGTCTAGAGCAGGCATTCACCAGCTCGATATCTCTATTGAAATGAAAGCCGAAATGGCTGCAATCACGAGAAAAACTTAAGGCGGTTGAAAGCAAATTTTCATCTCCTTCTCCTAGCCCTGTGGCTCCCCTTCGCACAATTTGTGCTTGTTGTTCGGATCCATCTTATTTGACCGATAAGTGTCCTTACAATCCACCATCTCAAGGACATAATCAGGTTAATGCTGCATTTCAGCGAAGACCAAGAAACGATCTATACTCTTCCACATATAACCCTGGATGGAAGAACCACCCTAATTTTGCTTAGAACCAGAACCAGAATCTAAACCTTTTCCAAGGCCAGAATAACTTTCACAGGGCCCCTCCATAACAACAACAAGCTCAGCAACTTTTCCAATCCCAACCTTTTCAGAATCCGACGAATAACTTTGCACCTTACAACAATTCTTTTTCTCAGAACAACAACTTTGTTCTGTCCAACAACGATAAGGTTTCCTCGCTATAATAGAGTCTTGATACTTTTGTGAAGCAATCAACTCAATCCACCGCAAACATTCAATCGTCCATTCAATCACTTGTGCAACACACAGCTTCTCATAGACAGAGCATCAAAACCATCGAGACCCGGATTGCACAGCTGAACGCGGTATTGAGCGAGCGAGAAAGAGAAAAACTTCTATCTCAACCATTACCCAATCCTGGTCACCCACATAATGCACATGTTGCTCTCGAACAAAAAAAACAAAATGTGAGTGCTATGACTACGTTGAGATTAGGAAGAATGCTGAACAACAATATCGGCGCACGGAATGATAATGATGATGAAACTTCGTCTGCTTCTTCTTCTTCTTCTTCTTCTTCTAAGCCCATTCTCCATTCTTCACAGGGCTCTTCAAAAACTGTTGTTTCGAGCTGACCCATTTCTCACTCCACTCAAACTCCAGTTTTGGGTTCCGTTCCAAATCCATAATCTCCTCCACAAATATTGGACTCAACCAATTTAAACAAAGCTCCATTTCCAAACTGGTTAAGATCCAATAAACAAAGTCCACAAATGGAGAAGGGTGTAGAGTTGTTCAAACAGGTTAACATAAATATTCCCCTCTTAGATGCAATCCAACAAGTCCTTTCTTATGCAAAAATCTTGAAAGACTTGTGCACTAAGAAGAAGAAATCCCAGGTACCGAAGAAAGTTTTCTTGGCAAGTAACGTGAGTGATTCTCTTACCCAAGATTTACCACAAAAACGGAAGGACCCTGCTTGTCCTACGATTTCAATTATCACCGGAGATAAGAACATCAATCGCGCTCTTTCGGATCTTGGTGCCAGTGTTAACCTTCTTGCTTATTCGGTTTATGAGCAATTCGGTGTAGGAGAACTGAAACCTACACATTGTACTCTTCAAATGGCTGACTGATCTATCACCCATCCTAGGGGAGAGCTAGAGTATGTGTTGATTGAGGTTGGGGACTCAATATTCCTTGTTGACTTCATTGTTTTAGATACATAAGCTGTAGCTAACCCCTGGAATCAAATTCCGGTGATACACGGTCGCCCATTCCTTGCAAGCTCAAATAAGGTGATCAATTGTTGAAATGGTTCCATGAACCTATTTTTTAGTAATATGACAATTGAACTCAACATTTTCAGATTAGGGAATCAGCCATTCGAACTAAACGCTCATCTACTGGATATCTGTTCGATTCAGGAGATTTCCCCCGATGATTGTGAATTTGAAGAATTTCTGTTGGGTGATCTTGACGCCACTAATGCGTTCTTCTTTGAACCTGCTGCTTCCGACTACGACAAAGAATACGAGTGCTTCACGTTTTTGAACGATCTTGACATATCACCACCCGAGTTGGAATCTTTTGAATTTTCGGATGAGTTAGTTGAACTATCCAACTCTGTTACATACACTCAATTTGAACCCCTCCTAAAATTCTTTGAGTTCGAGACACGTTTCCCGATCTTAGCATCAGTTGTTTCTCCTCTGACACTTGAACTCAAGCCACTGCCATCTTACCTCAAGTATGCCTACTTAGGTGAAAACGAGACTCTCTCGGTTATTATTTTGGCCTCTCTAGCTTTAGAGCAAGAGAAAGCCCTTCTCGCAGTCTTACAATCAAATCGGCAAGCTTTCGACTAGATGATGGCGGACATCAAGGGGATTAGTCCCCTGATCGTTGAACATCGCATTCACATGATGAATGATACCAAACCAGCTAGGGATCCACAGAGACGATTGAATCTAGTCATGAAGGAGGTTGTGAAGAAAGATATTGTCAAATGTCTGGATAGTGGTATCATTTACCCTATATCTGATAGTCAATGGGTCAGTCCGATACATGTTGTCCTTAAAAAGTCAGGCATTACGGTCATCGCTAACGAGGCAAATAAGTTAATCCTCACTCGCACTCAAACCGGGTGGCGAGTATGCATTGATTATCGTAAACTCAACGCCGCAATGCAGAATGATAACTTTCCGCTATCTTTCATTGACCAAATGCTCGAAAGATAAGCTGGACATGAGTTCTACTGTTTTCTGGACGGTTACTCAGGATACAACCAGATTCCCATCGCCGAAAAAGACCACGACAATACCACTTTCACTTGTCCTTTCGGCACATTCGCATATAGTCACATGCCCTTTAGGCTATGCAATGCTCCCGCTATATTTCAGTGGTGTATGATTGGTATATTCTCTGACATAGTCGAGAAGCAGCTAAGTTGAACTAATTGAAGAAAGCACTTGAAGCGAAGACGACCAATGAGCGAATTTCTGACTTACAAAAAAGTTGTCGACTTCAGATCAGCGAGCACAGATGAGTTTGGACTGATCGACTAGGGAGTTTTTGGAAATATTCATGGACGACTTCTCCATCTTTGGAGACTCTTTTAACGAGGGTTTACAACATCTGGATGCTGTCCTTACCCGATGTAAGGATAAGAATTTCACTTTGAACTGAGAGAAATGCCACTTCATGGTGCGCAAAGGTATTGTCTTAGGACACATCATTTCGCGAAACGGTATTGAGGTCGACAAAGCAAAAATTTATGTCATTTCCTGTTGGCTATAGTGCCCTCAAGTCAATTATTGGATCGCAGGCACACAATTGCGATGATTGAAGGAGGACCTATACCGGTAGAAATGTCTTACTCGAGATGATAGTATGCTATCTGGTTTGTCTTTATCATCATGTATCTACTTTAGGTGGCTTTACTAATCACTATTACATATTGATAGATCCCATAAGATTCTTGCTTGACTACCAGCATTATGATGGCGATCATATACGTGGGAGCTCGGTGGTCTATAGGCACATCCTTAAATGTCCCTAGTCATGGGAGTTTCAAGACTGGGCAACGATACTCCAGAGTAGACTAGTGTATACTGATCAAGACCCCGACGAGGGGCGGTGGCCTATCTCACAAGCCATTGGTGTTAGTTTGTTCACCTAAGATGTATACAGGTGCTCATTGGGTTATGAGTATACCAGACGGACTCACCGGGAACATGCTAGTTGGTATTATACCTATTGTCAGATAGCAGTTCCCTGGTGACATGTGTACAGGTTAGTCTATCAACCTGATATCGTCATTTATCTCGTGTGAGTTCCCACTATGATTTGATTACTACCCTACCATAGCTCAAAGGAGTCATGCAAACAGGTTTTAGTTGGGTACAGTTCCGAGCCACATAGAGGCAGTGAGTGGATCGTCGGGAGATTCGTCTCTCCCGGTATTGAGGGTTGATATCGCGTTGTGCACCGGTGGCCATCACTATAAATCCTTAGCCAAGGTAGTTGAGAATTACTGATCTAGGATCGGTAGTTTTCTAGGTGGTGATAGGCTTCATACCGACACTAAATGTCGTGTTATTAGGGGTCTGACTTTATCCACCCCCTAGAATCGATATGCGATACTCATAGATGAACGGACCGAATTATATGGATATTGTCACTTTTAGGCTCAGTAGGGGTTTCAGGATGAGTTTGCTCATCGACCTCTCTTTCGCTCAATACCTGGGTATCCATTACGTACAGCTAGTGCCGCTGACGTACTTGTGGTTAAACCCATTGCCAGCGTATTGACGAGTCTTTAGAGTCCCACACAGAGGGTTTTCCTGCTTCGGGCGAAACGATATAAAGGCCGTATGGTTTTATGGCAGGGTTTGATCACATACGTATACTTGTGCACGCATGATGTTCGGACGGATAATACTAGTGGGTTTTGGTTTAAGCCGGATCCTGGTATTATATTTGTTGGATTGTTTTCGTCTCTTTGTATTCGTTTTCTTCGGAATACGGATGTGGGTATGTATAGGTTAAGGGGTATTCTTGTAATTTATTACAAGATTACTTTTAGAAGATTACACCTCATCATAATTTAGACCTTTTTGGATTAAAAAATTATTGAGGTGTAGGATGAGGTGTTTATTGCATTTTTGTGGCATGACTAATTAGTAACCCATGGTTACTATTCTAGCATACATAAGGTTTTTGTTTGTTGTGAGATTATCTTAACTTGAGATATTTTTTGTTGACTAAGATATTTTGAAGACATGGATATTTATGTGATGGCTCCATTATTTCTTATCACACTCACACAATAAACAAAAAAAAACACAAGCCATTATTCATTTTTTTCTCGCTTTCTTGAGTTGCTCTCAACACCTCATTCTCGTGGCATCTTCTTCTTCCTCTAGCTCCACCCAAACCCTCTCATCAGTTGAGAATCCTTAGGTGCCTTGAGACAAATTAATCCTTCATCACTCTCTAATTCATCTACGGTATCTAGAGTAGCGATCTAGGTGCCCTAGTTGCCTCGGATTTGAGGTTAGAGCTCGTTGCATAGACTCTCGGGTGAATCATCTTCGATGGTGAGAGACCGGAGATCAAGATTGATCAAGGAAGCCCCTAGGAGCTTGGGATGATGGTTGAAGACCGAAGGACACGGATCTATTCGGTATAACCATTCTAACTCCTTTGTATGTTTTGTTATCTAGGGCTTATGGGTAGATCCGGGTAATTGGTTGCGGTACATCAAGTTTTATAAATTTTTGTTCTGTATTTGGTCACGGATTGATGGCCAGGGTGCTGTCGTAACCCAACATGGTATCAGAGACACTCCATAAGCCTTAGTTAACTCTTTGAGACAATAGAAATCCGTCGTTTTTGTCGTGTAAAAACTGCCAACAAAAACAGTTCCGAAAACTGAAAGTTTGAGATGTTTGCACACCCCGCGGGCTCACGGTTTGAACTGAGAAGCCGCGGGATGGTGCATGGGCACCCCGGGGAATCCCCGGGGGGACCGGACGGCTGGGCCCACTCCCCAAGACCACCACAAGATGGTCTTAGCAGTGGGGATCCGAAACTGCCCCACCTTAGGCAGTTTCGGGTCTGCCTCACCCCTTGGCCACCTCGTGGTGGTCTCGGGGGTGGGGTACCCCCTCTAGGCCCCCGACTCAAAGTTAATTTCGTTCTCTAACCCCCCGTGAAGGTTCGAGCGCATTTCGTTTTGATTCGGACTTCCGAATTGTCGTTAAACGGTCGGTTTTTGGAACTTTAGCTCATTGTTTTTTCATGGTTTTGAAAATTGGTTTAGTTTGCTAATCTTGTGCGGAATTCTAATGTCGTAGTTTTCAGTACATACATTACTATCTGTGACCATGAATGTTATTAGAGCGGTATAACTCGTCTAATTGCTATATGACTTTTAGACAGTTTTGCGAACATGACATTCACGTTGATGTTCTGTGCTGTGCCGTGGTTGTGGTTGGATCGTCGGGGTGGATAGCTTAGGTGCAATGGTAGTACAGTTTAGTTTCATTTGTACATTTGATATTGCGTGGCGAGCGTCCGACATGTGGACTGTCTTCACTGCCCGTTTGTATATTATTTGTTTGGGGTACGACCGGGTCGAGGTCGATATCACCCTTGTACTTATTTTGTTTTTTATACTAGGATTACCCCACGGTGGAGTGCATGAATAACCAGGTTCTAAAGGGCAACGGGCGCCATCTCATGATGTTTAGACGGAGGGGGCCTCACTCTAGATTTGGCGAGCTATTCGTCGCACTCGTAGGGGGTATAGGTTGACCCACGGAGGAGTGCTCAAGTTACCGGATCCCGTGAAGTGCTGGGTGGCCCATTCACGTTGTTGATTGGGGTTGCCTCACTTCTTGTTTTGGCGGGTAACTTGCCGCAATCGTAGGGGTCTAGGTTTTCATTGCACAGGCTATCCACACGACCAAGGGAACGTCGAGTTTCACTTGCGGCTCAATTGAAACCCGGGGCTCCAGGATTATCCACCACTCTGTGTTGCTTGGCTGAGATTCTGAGATGTTGCATATATCATGCCTGGGACGATTGTTATATATATTTATATATATACTAGTAGATATTGTATATGTTTTGCACCCACACTAATTCAGCCCCTGCTCTGTCATTAGTTAAGTAACCTAACGGGTGATGATGGGGCCCAGTGGCGAATGCGGATGGCATATAAGTACATTATATTTTCGTTCTTTTCTGGTGTGATTAATTGATAGAACTGTGTTGATTCTGATCAATGCAAGGAAAACAGACTTATATGATGTTGTTGGAACAATTTTCAAAGCTGTTATTACAAGGACGTTTTCTTTTGTTTTGCACAGCGGTATTTGGTTATGAATATCCAGCACCTCATTCGACGATGCAAGAGCTGAGATCCCTTCACCGGGAGTGACCTCTTGGGCAGAAGCTTGCATCAGGGTAATAACTTCACTATAGTTGATTACTTTTTTGCTTTGCATCGAAGTATTCAGTTGGGAATATCCTCCACCTCATTCGACAAGGAAAAAGCCAAGATCCCTTCACGGGGAGTGGCCTCTTTAGCAATGGTTTTCGCACTATATATTTGTAAAGCTATCCGGTTCCTTCAACGCTATCAAGTTCATTACGTTAAAAGTTTTTTGCCAAAAACCATTCGTAGCCCTCCGTTATTTCAGACGGGTAGCACTTAGTATTCATGCTATATTTGTTGGCCTTCGTCAAGGTATAGTGTATGGTAGCAATTTGTTACTTTTCTATTGCATAGATAGATGCATTAGTTTAGGACAGTCGTACTATTATATTGTCCTTCGTCAAGGGTATGTACGGGTGGGTTCAAATTAATCTGGACAATAACGGGTAGAACTTGACTTGTGACTTATGATATGTTGGCCTTCATCAAGGTCATAAGAGCATGGGGCAGAAATCACATCGGGAGTTCAAACAAACAGGAAACTTGCCAGGCATGCGCATAGCTTCTGGAGTGTGATAACTTGAGTGGATTCCATCAGCTTATCATGCGATGATAGTTGGATCCTGATTCCCACTGATGAGTTAGTTTACTCCTCGGGTGACTTTAGATGATCCCGACAAATTCTTATTTTGGGTTTGGAGAAGAATTTGAGAATACAGTGGGAGACATCCGGATTAGATAAAATGATTAACCATTCTGATCTAGGTTTGAGTGCATGATGAGTATTTATTTTCTCTCTCTCTTTGGTAGCGATCATGGCCCGACCCTAGACTAGAACTCATGAACCAAGTTAACCAAATCTTTTTAAAACACACTGGTTTTTGGATTGTCAGAGTTGCATACTTCATTGCCACTCCTACTTTTACCCTTTACTTTTCTCCAGAACATTCTGTATCACTACGAAGATCCGCATTTATTGGATATGACCATCGTATAGTTACATACGAACTCGAAGAAACTTGTTTCAGATTCAAGAATGGTTTCCGGTTCTGGAGAAATTGAATAGGACTATTCAGTTGTTGTTTTTCTTTTACCTTCTCTCAGATTGTGAGGGTTCCTAGGATTAAGAGATGTTACACCTATTACGCTTATTGGATAGTCTTCTTCCAAACCATAGGCAGGTGCCGAAAGGTGGAGAAGGAAGAAAACCAATTAGCGTAAGTGTGGTGTACAGAAGGTAATAAGTAAAGAAAAACAAAGAGATTACAAAGAGGACAAAGTAAATTGCGACTGCTATCATTCATGACGAAACCGCGTATATCATCGCCACTCCTACTTCACCTTTGAATTTCTCCAGAACACCCCGTATCACTACGAAGATCCACATTTATTGGATAATCCATTGTATAGTTACATACGAACTCGAAGGGACCTGTTCCAGTTCGAGAATGGATTCTGGTTCAGGAGAAAATAATAAGGATTATTCAGTTGTATTTTCCCTTTACCTTCTCTCAGATTGCGAGGGCTTATAGGATTAGGAGAGTACACCCATTACACTTATTGGATAGTCTTCTTCCAAACCGTAAGCTGGTGCCAAAAGGTAAGGAAGGAAGAAAACCATTTAGCCTAAGTACGATGTACAGAAGGTAATAAGTAAAGACAAATAAAGGGATTATAGAGATAGCAAAGAAATATATGGTTACAGTCATGAATCTCGATAATGGACAAGGCATTACTAGGAATACCCGGATACCCCTTCGAAACATTTTCATGTTTCAGTTTCACTATGAGTTGTTAATTGAAAACTGATTTCTCAATTAGATTCTTACTCGAGGGTATGTATATAACAGGTTTGATTCTCATATCTGTATAGTATTACAGATGATGAGTGGGGATAAGATATTGGGAATTAGGTGATTATATCCTCATTATATCGGAATTCGTTGTAATTGGTGATATTTGAGGAAATCGCCTGGGTTTTTGCCGAACGGCAAATATTTGGTTTTGAATATCCATAGTTATGCACCAGTTTCAAACTGATATATCTGTATGTTTATTTTATAAAGTGAGATATAACTTTTTGAAATTATATCTATGACATTTACCTATATCAGTTGATGGTTAGGTAAGGAGCATTCAACAAAGGTGTAATTCTTCTTAACCATAGTACAGTTTTCAACCTACGATGCACAGGGTTTGAGTTATTGAACTCAGGGGACTTATACAAAGTATTGTATGTTGTCCAGTGTCCATTAGGACAAAGAGATTGGTACCCGTACTATATTCTGTTTACTTGTGACTTCTCTAGATTTTAGACAAGTATTTCGTAGAAATACAAGGTCCAAGTTTTGAGAATTATAGGTACAAGAATAAAGGAAAAGAACCGTATGTTGCAAGTATCGGGATCTTTTAAGGTGATCGAAGATGTAGATACTTGTGTTTGGTATTCAGTTGATAGTAATGGTTTTGAGAACTTGCTTCTCTTTCAGGTTTCTCATATCTGGATGCACTCCTAGTTGAGTAATATTGATCGGCCTCTCTCCATTTAGTTGGCATGCACTGGAGATAGCTGCATGATTTGAATTTGGTTCTGATTAAATTAGTGTCTCTGTTTCTATATTGTATATAGAATGGTTCATATCTTAACGATGTTAAGGTAGATGGAGTTGTCTGGCTTATGCTTGAAACCAGACTCTGGATAAACTCAAGGCACGTTTCAGAAATGGTTGTTTGTGGGTTATCCCGGGCTATGTCGAAGGATAACTTTCTACCATCTGGAAGATCAATAGTGATATTGTTCTTGACTCGCCACGGTTTTAACAAAATGGACTTTTTTCAGAAAACAGTGGTGGGAGTATGATAGAACTGGAAGTGATTCCAGAACAACAAACGATTACTGAAGATTTAATAGAACCTAAAGATTCAATTGGTTTTTGAAATTCCATTAGCCACTCCGTAGATATGGCGGGTAATCTCAGGCGCCCGAGAGGTATTTCGGTATCCTCAAATACGGTAACATGGAGGTTCTTGTTTACCCAGACTTGCCATTACTGCTGTTCTAGACTATGAGACCCGGCAGGAGGATGAGTATAGCGTCGTTCTAAACTATCTTTAGAAATGCACGTGTATATGACTCTGCCAGAGGGTTGTTATAGTCAGTGGGAGCAGCGGAAGTATAGTGGACAAGTAGCTTGTGTCTATTTATAGACTGAAGCAGGTATAGCAGAGATAGATCATATATTTTTGATGTAATAGTCATAAGTTTTGACTTCATCAGAATAGGAGATGGATCTGTTAAGAAGGTAGTAGGGTGTGATGTCCTGGTATTTGGATGACATGCACTTTATAGGAAGTGAAATTCCTATACTACGATCGGTTATACTGTGGTTGTCACTCAGTGGTTTTTCCACATTGGATATGGATAATAGATCAGGCATTCTTGTAAATAGATCTATGGTTTTAGATCTAGATTTAGGTAGTTTCCCAATCTGGGTACTTTGACACTATTCTAAAGATGTTTTAGAATGGTCGACTCCTGGCATGGTGGTGTACCTGCAGGTGATGGAGTCACCCTCTCTAAACGTGTCTTATAGACTAAAGGGGAGAGGGATGTGCATGATTGGCATATCACTTGCTTAGGCAATTGAGTCAATCATAAGATGTAAAGTACCACACCAGATGTTTTTTTTGCATAAGCTGCATTAATTTTATATTGATCCAATCCTGGAGAAACGTTGGGAACCAGTTTATAAACATAAGTGGATGTTCATGGGATATGGTAACAGCAGCCTTCTTCGGGAGACGGCTATCATTTCAGGCTTCCAAGGTGACCTAGATGACAGAGCGACTATCAAAGTTTTAGTTTCCCCTCTTTTGAGGGGCAGTAGTTTGGACATGTGGTCCAAGCGGATACTGAGGAAGGTATGATGCAGGATACTGATTAAATTCAGTGGACAATACAGTCTAAGAAGTTTGCTGGATTTGGAGTTCATTTGTGAACTGGGTCCCATCAGATATCCAGACATATTCTAAGATATGTATTGCTCATTTCGGAAGATATCTTTCTCCGCGAAGTTGAGATATAAAGAGATACAGAAAGAAACATTGAAGCGGATCCACTCACTGGGGCTATTTCTCGAACACAATAGTTTCGCAAACGAGCTTTGCGAGACTGATTAGTAGAGAAGTTGGGTGTTCGGTATCACACAGGCTGTGAGTATGCGACAACGTAATAATTAGCCTTAAGTGCAAGTGGGAGATTGTTGGATATAGTGCCCTGAAGTCAATTATTGGATCGTAGGCACATGATTGTGATGATTGAAGGAGGACCTATACCGGTAGAACAGTCTTATTCGAGATGATGTATGCTATCTGGTTTGTCTTTATCATCATGTATCTGATTTAGGTGGCTTTACTGATCACTATTACATATTGATAGAGCCTATAGGATTCTTGCTTGACTACCATCATTATGATGGTGATCATATACGTGGAAGCTGGGTGGTCTATAGGCACATCCTTAAATGTCCCTAGTCGTGGGAGTTTCGAGACTGGGCATCGATACTTCAGAGTAGACTAGTGTATACTGATCGAGACCCCGACAAGGGGCGGTGGCCTGTATCACAAGCCATTGGTGTTAGTTTGTTCACCTAAGATGTATACAGGTGTTCATTGGGTTATGAGTACACCGGACAGACTCGCCGGGAACATGCTAGTTGGTATTATACCTATTGTCAGATAGCAGTTCCCTGGTGACATGTGTACAGGTTATTCTATCGACCAGAGATCATCATTTGTCTCGTGTGAGTTCCCACTATGCTTTGATTGCTACCCTACCACGGCTCAAAGGAGTCGTGCAACAGGTTTTAGTTGGGTACAGTCCCGAGCCACATGGAGGCAGTGAGCGGATCATTGGGGGGTTCGTCTCTCCCGGAATTGGGGGTTGATATCGCGTTGTGCACGAGTGGCCATCACCATAAATACTTGGCCAACATAGTTGAGAATTACTGATCTAGGATCGGTAGTTTCTTAGATGGCGATAGGATTCATACCGACACTAAATGTCGTGTTATTAGGGTCTGACTTTATCCACCCCTAAACTCGATATGCGATACTCATAGACGAACGGATCGGACTGTATGGATATTATCACTGTCAGGCTCGGTAGGGGTTTCAGGATGAGTTTGCTCGTCGGCCTCCCTTTCGCTCAATACCTGGGTAGCCGTTACGTACAGCTAGTACCGCTGACGTGCTTGTGGTTAAATCTATTGCCAGCATATTGACGAGTATTTAGAGTCCCACACAGAGGGTTTCCCTTTTTCGGGCGAAACGAAGTAAAGGCCGTATGGTTTTTTGGCAGGGTTCGATCACATACGTGTACTTATGCACGCATGATGTTCGGACGGATAATACTAGTGGGCTTTGGTTTAAGTCGGATCCTAATATTATATTTGTTGGATTATTTTCGTCTCTTTGTATTCATATTCTTCGGAATACGGATGCGGGTATGTATATACGGTTGAGGGGTATTCTTGTAATTTATTACAAGATTACTTTTAGAAGATTACACCTCATCATGGTTTAGACCTTTTTGGATTAAAAGTTTATTGAGGTGTAGGATGATGTGTTTATTGCATTTTTTTGGCATGGCTAATTAGTGACCCATGGTTACTATTCTAGCATGCTTAGGGTTTTTATTTATTGTGAGATTATGTTGACTTGAGATATTTTTTGTTGACTATGATATTTTGGAGACATGGACATTTATGTGATGGCTCCATTATTTCTTATCACACTCACACAACAAACGAAAAAAACACAAGCCGTTATTCATTTTTTTCTCTTTCTTGAGTTGCTCTAAACACCTCATTCTCATGGAATCTTCTTCTTCCTCTAGCTCCACCCAAACCCTCTCATGAGTTGAGAATCTTTGGGTGTCTTGAGACAAATTAATCCTTCATCACTATCTACTTCATCTACAGTATCTAGAGTAGCGATCTAGGTGCCCTAGTTGCCTCGGATATGAGGTTGGAGCTCGTTGCATAGACTCTCGGATGGATCTTCTTCGTGTTAGTGTATATGCCCTAGGGGCCATTATTGTATCATACTGGCTTGTATATTACTTAATGGAAGCTTGGGATATTCACAGTTATATTAACAGTCTTGCTAAACATGGTAGTATGCTACTTGGTTATGTCTATCTTAATATGTGTGTACGTATTGATAGAGCCCTTAGGATCTTGCTTGACTACCAGCGTTGTGATGGCAGTCACACTAGTGGGGGCTGGATAGTCTACAAAAACATCCTTTTTTAGGTCCCTAGTCGTAGGATTATCGATACAGGGCATCGATACTCCGGAGTAGACTGGTGTGTACGCTTCTCATCCCAGTTGGGGAGATGGTCTGTCCCACAGCCATCAGTATGTCGTACTGGAGATTGTATACAGGTGCTCGTTGGGTTACGGGTACACCGGACAGGACTCGCAGGGAACTGTTGGTTGGTATTATACCTGTCGTCAGTTAACAGTTCCCAGGTGACATGAGTACAGCATAGTCCGCAGACTTGACACTGCTACTTCGCCTCGAGTGTGTCCCACTGTTCTTAGATTGCTACCCTACCACGGCTCAAAGCAGTCATGCAAACAGGTAGCAGTTGGGTGCAGTCCCGAGCACTTGGAGGCAGTGGCGGTTAGACAGGATTCGTCTCTCCCGGTATTGGGAGCTGATATCGCGCTGTGTCAGAGAGCCATTATGCAAAGTCCCTAGCCAGGGCAAGCGAGATTTACTGGTAGGTTTTCCAGTAGTTTCTCAAGGTGTAATGGGCTTCGCTCCGACATGACTTATACCAGTTTTAGGGGACTGACGCTTGTCGCCCCCTAGGCCCGATATGCGATAGTCCTAGACGAACAGACCGGACTGTACGGAGATTGTCACATCAGGCTCAGTAGGAGTTCGGATGGGTTTCCTCATCGGCCTTCTTTTCGACATCTACCTGGGGACCGTTACGTACAGCTAGTGCCGCTTGCGGTCTGTGGTTAAACGCACTGCCAGCTTAGTAGTCGAGCCTTCAGAGTCCCACACAGAGAGTTTCCCTGCTCCAGGCGAAACGATATAGAGGTCGTATGGTTTTACGACAAGGGTTCGGACGCATACGCGTTTAAACGCACGTACTGTTAGTGTATATGCCCTAGAGGCCATTACTGTATCATACTAGCTTGTATATTACTTAATGGAAGCTTGGGATATTCACAGTTGTATATACAATCTTGCTCGAAATGGTAGTATGCTACTTGGTTTGTCTCTGCTTTAATATGTGCATGTGTTTCTTTTAGCATATTGCTGGTATACATATTAGTAGAGCCCTTAGGATCTTTGCTTGATTACCAGCGTTGTGATGGCGCTCGCACTCGTGGGAGCTGGGTAATCTATAAGCACATCCTTATACAGGTCCCTGGTCGTTGGACTATCGAGACAGGGCATCGATACTCCGGAGTAGACTAGCGTATGCGCTTCTCATCCCAGTGTGGGAGACGGTCTGTCCCACAGCCGTTAGTACGTCGTACTTGGGATAGTATGCGGGTGCTCGTTAGGTTACGAGTACACTGGACAGGACTCGTTGGGAACTGTTGGTTGGTAATATACCTATCGTCAGTTATCAGTTCCCAGGTGACATGAGTACAGCTTAGTCCGCTGACTTGACACTGTCACTTCGCCTCGAGTGTGTTCCCACTGCACTTTGATTACTACCCTACCGCGGCTCAAAGGAGCTGTGCAAACAGGTAGTTTTTGGGTGCAGTCCCGAAGCACTTGGAGGCAGTGACGGTTAGACAGGATTCGTCTCTCCCGGTATTGGGGGTTGACATCGCGCTGTGTCCAGGAGAGCCATTACACGAGTAGTCCCTGGCCAGGGCAAGCGAGATATACTGGTAGGTTTCCAGTGTTATCTCAGGGTGTTCTGGGCTACACTCCGACACGACTTGTACCGCTATTAGGGGACTGACGTTCACCGCCCCCCTAGGCCCGCCATGCGATGTATCAGACGAACAGACCGGACTGTACGGAGACTGTCACATACAGGCTCAGTAGGAGAGCAGATGGGGTTCACCTCGTCGGTCTTCTTATCGACATCTACCTGGGGACCGTTACGTACAGCTAGTGCCGCTTGCGGTCTGTGGTTAAACCCACTGCCAGCGTAGTGTCGAGTCTTTAGAGTCCCACACAGAGAGCTATTCGCCTTTAGGCAAAACGAGTAGAGGTCGCATGGTTTTGCGACAGGGTTCGTTCGCATCCGCGCACTTGTGCACGTTTGCTGTCCGGACAGTCTATACTAGCGGGCTTTGGTTTAAGCCGGATCCTAGTATATGATTTGAGATTGGTTTTTCTCATTGTGTTCGTGTTCCTCGGATCACGAATGCGGGTGCGTATGCACAGTTGCTTGAGATTGAGGGAGAGGACCTTGATTAGGGTTAATGGTTGTTGTCATTTTATTAACCCTAATATTTATGTGTGTGTTATTGTTAATTAGTAATTAGTTTAATAATTATCCATGGTTGTGGTTTTTGACCTTTTGACTTCTTTGACTTGTTGACCAAGGTTGACACTTTGACCATCATAATTTCTTTTGGAAGATGCTTTTTGATCTTTGCAATTTGAAATGATAATGGTCATGTCATGATTTACCATGATAATTATCTAGCTAATTATTCAATTAAAAAATATACACACATATTAGTGAGAAAGGCTCACAAAAAAATCATTCTCTCATTTCTTTTCTCTCTCTTGCTCATCCTCTCCCTCAAGCTCTCTCCCTCTCATGTGTTGAGAAACAAAAAAGCTTGAGAAAAACCCTCTCTTGATCTTCTCTACTCACTTCTAGGGTTCAAGTCTTAGCATTTCTTGCACTCTAGTTACTCCTAGCTTGGAGTTGAAGCTAAAGGTGGTGGCTTTCGGGTGGATCCTTCTTTGACGGGAGAAGACAAGCAAGGTGATCCTTTTCTACCATACCTAGGAGCAAGGAGAGAAGGACTAAAGACCAAAGGTATAACCTTTCTACAACTTTGTTAGTTGTTAGTTTACTTTAGCTAGTTTTAGTTTAGCAAAGATCCTCACAAGCTTAGTCCATGTTGCCTAAGTCATTAAAAATCCGATTTTTATTATGTTTTCCGCCTCCCCGTAAGCACCGGGGTGGGCAACACGGACTTACAGTGGTATCAGAGCCTAACTAAACTCAAACTAGCTAAGTAGTTAAGTGTAACGAAGTTTCGAAACCGAAAAACCCTAAAACCAAACTTTTTCAAAATCCAACTTTCTGTTGAAATTTTTTCTGCTCAAAATAAAAAACTGTATACTTGTAAAATTGTCTCAGGGTTTTGTGTGAAACACCACCAAATACGAACCAGAGAGGAGCCAAGAGGACCGCGGTTCCGCGGCATAAGGAAGCTCTTGCCGCGGAAGCGCGGCCGTCTTGTCAACTCTCTGTATCGTTTTTGGTGCAGATTGTTTCTGAGTTGGTTTTAGGATTTTTAGGATATATAATATGTGCCCAGATTTTCCAGAACTAAAATTTACTTTTGGGGGCCTATAAATCCGTATTTTTCGGAACTTCACTACACTTTAACTATATCGGTTATATCTGTGATGCTTGTATGTATTGAACGTCGGCTAATCGCTATAAGTCGATTAGTCGGGGTTATACATCTCTGTGATCTGTGATTGTTGGTTTGTGGATATGAATGGATTGGATTGTCGCGGGTGAATAGCCGGGTTGGATGTGAGATGAGTGTTATTTTCTTTCATTCATTTGTAACATGTAAATTGATGTAATAATATTCTTTGTATGGCCGCACAACCGGGTCGGGGTTGTAGCCGTCATTGTATAATTCTTTTTACTGTTTTTGCTCCTAGGATAGACCCATGGAGGGGGTGCACAAACTACCGGGTATCTCGAAGTGCCGAGTGGCCTACTCACGGTGGTGAGGGAGGTTGCTTCGCTTCGGGTGCTTGGCGGGTAGTTTGCCGCACCCGTAGGGGTCTTGGGTGGGGTATTGGCTATTCACCGCGACCGTGTAATCCGCTTTGCGTTGCAGGCTCGAACGCATTGCGGATTCCTAGTATATCCAATGTATTCATCTGTGATCTGTAATGTCTATCATTGCTATATATTTATATATAATAACTATTTAGGCGTTGCTTATGTTTTACAGCCGCGCTAGCCCAGCCCCCGCTCTGTCGTTAGTTAAGTAACCTAACGGGTGATGACGGGGCCCCATGGCGAATGCGAATGGCATAAGCGTACGTCATATTTTGGTTGTTTTCTGCAATGGTAGGGTTAAATGATGGGACGCATTAAAAGAACTAATGCAAGAAATAAACCAAGTAAAAGTCGATTGGAACACTTTGAAAACCACTCGGTTCTTTTCAAAACTAAAACTTTTAAACGCGGAGCTTGAACCACTCCTTTTAAAAGCTATCTCGTTCCATCGATTATATCAAGTTCACTACGTTCACGGTTTCGCCAAAACCATCCGTAGCCCTCCATCATTTCGGTTAAATATTCGGTAGTATTCAAGCTATGTATTTTGACCTCACGCCAAGGCATAGTGATTGGTAGCTGCCGGATATTTATCCGTTGCATAGATAGAATGCGTTGATTTGAGACAGTCGTACTGCCGTTTTGGCCTACGTCAAGGGTAGGTACGGGTGGGCTCAAATTAACCAGGATAATGATGGGAAGAACTTGACATGTGACTTATGACATTTTGACCTCACGCCAAGGTCATAAGAGCATGGGGCAAAAATCCACATCGGGAGTTTCATAAGTACTGAAACTTGCTAGATTTGCATACCATTTGGAGTGTGATGATTCTGGTAGGATTCCTTCGGTTTTATCACGCAATGATATTTGGATCCCGATCCTACTGTGAGTATATGCTACTCCTCGGGAAAACTCTCACTTAACGATCAATGCTATAAACCTAGTAGGTGCCTAGAAAGGTGTTAGCGGGGCTACGCCCACAGGGAAAAGAGGTTACTTAATTAAGGAACTTCGCGAAAGCGTTGGAAAACCTCCCTCGAAGTACCGACACTGGCCTGGCTGAACGGTTAAGCAAGTATTGTACGGTGAGAATGATCCCGGCTAATCCTTTTCTTTACGGTTTGAGAAGGGATTCGAGAGACAGTGGGAGCCATCCAGTTTAGACAAACTAAAAACCACTCTAAACTTGCAAGAGCATCATGCTAAAGTGTTTCTTTTCTCTCTCCTAATTGCAGCGACCATTCAAGATGACCGGACTTAAGTTACTGTTAGATAAAAACATATTGACAGGGCCAAACTACAAAGATTGGCTCAGGAATGTCAAGATGGCTATCACTTATGACAAGCTGGGGTATATACTTACCACCAAAGCTCCCCCCGTCCCAGGTCCCACCTCCAGCGTCGCGGATGTAGAAATCCGTAAGACATGGGAGATAGATTGCGCGAGGGCCAAATGCCTCGTACTAGCCTCGATGGACAATGACCATCAGAGGAGGCACGAGAATATGGACCTAGAGTCCATATTTCTCCATACAAAAGAACTGTATGGAGAGCAGTCTCGTATCGCAAGATACGAAGTGTCGAAGAAGCTCTTTTCGGCAAGGTTGGCCGTCGGATCATCGGTAGCGGACCACGTGCTTAAGATGATCGGCTACATAGAGGAGCTCGCGGACCTTGGGACCACGTTGGAGAATGAACTCTATACTGATCTGATTCTCCAGTCCCTTCCTTCCACTTACGCCCAGTTCATTCTTAACTTCAACATGCAAGGAAAGGAGGTAGAACTTGCCGAGCTTCTGAACATGTTGAGGACTGCTGAGGGCACCCTACAGAAGAGTAGGGAGACATCCACTTTGTTTGTAGGAGGATCTTCCTCTTCTAGGTCCAGGGCGAAAGCCAAGGGCAAGAAGAAGAAAGCCCCCGCCAAACCAAGAGGCGGTGTCGGTAAAGTGGATACGAAGGGAAAGGGTAAAGCAACAAAGGTAGCGGGGAAGCTGGTGGGGAAGGAAGAATGCTTCTATTGTCACAAAAGTGGCCACTGGAAACAAGATTGCAAGGCTTGGAAAGCCAGAACACAGGATTTGAAGCGAGTTGCAGCTTCAGCTTCAGGTGTGTATGTTATTGAAAATTGTCTATCAATAAACTCTACTTCCTGGGTATTGGATACCGGATCAGGATCTCATATCTGTAATTCTTTGCAGGCGTTGAGAAAGCGTAGAGTTTTGAAGGCAGGTGACATGACCCTCAGAGTTGCGAACGGTGCTAGCATGGATGCAGAGGCCGTGGGGGACTATCACCTGGGATTATCAGATGGACACTTTTTGGTTTTGCGTAGTTGTTATTATGTACCAAATGCAACCTGTAATATCATTTCTGTATCTTTATTATCTAAAGAAGGTTATGAATTTGCATTTGTAAGTAATGTAGTGAACATTCACCTTAATCAAGTGTTGATTGGGTCAGGTACATTGAACAACGGTATTTACGTTTTAAACCAACCACAGATTTTCAATATCCAGAATACACACAAAAGAAAGTCTCCAGAAATTAATAAAACTTTCTTATGGCATTGTAGACTGGGTCACATCAACGAGAGAAGATTGACTAAGTTACATACTGAAGGATATTTGGATTCGTTCGAATATCAATCGTATGCAACTTGTCAATCCTGTCTCAAAGGAAAGATGACAAAGGCTCCGTTTTCTGGACACGGAGAAAGAGCGAGCGAGCTCTTGGGACTCGTACACAGCGACGTGTGCGGTCCAATGTCTACACATGCGCGAAGCGGTTTTTCTTACTTCATAACTTTTACGGATGATCTCTCAAGATTCGGACATGTCTTCTTAATGAAGCATAAATCCGAAGCTTTTGAAAAGTTCCAGGAATATAAGAGTGAAGTAGAGAAACAAACCGGCAAAAGTATCAAGATCCTAAGATCGGATCGAGGAGGAGAATACTTAAGTGCCGAATTCCTGAATTACTTAAAAGAGAATGGAATTCTCTCTCAGCTTACTCCTCCATACACCCCGCAACATAACGGTGTATCGGAGAGACGGAACCGAACCCTATTGGATATGGTACGGTCCATGATGAGTAATGCTGAGTTACCGCGATCTTTCTGGGGATATGCGCTAGAAACAGCTGCATACCTTTTGAACCGTGTTCCCACTAAGACTGTGCCTACCACACCATATGAGTTATGGAGTGGGAAGAAACCCTATCTTCAATACTTGAAGATTTGGGGATGTCCAGCTTATGTCAAAAAGCAGCATGTGGACAAACTCGAGGCACGCTCAGTACTGTGCAAGTTTGTGGGATACCCAAAGAACTCCAGGGGGTATCTTTTCTATTACGCAGAGGAACAAAAAGTCCTTGTTTCTCGCAATGCCCACTTTCTGGAACATCAGTTCATAGAAAAAGAAATAAGTGGGAGCGCAATAGAACTGGAAGAAATTCCAGAACCACAAACTATTACTGAAAGTTTAGTGGAACCAGAAAGTTCAAAAGAACAGGACATTCCTATGCCGCTCCGCAGGAGTAGTAGGCAGTCTCATCCGCCCGAGAGATACTACGGTTTTCTCATTGACGGGGATAGAGAAGACTGCATCCTGGATTGTGATGAACCTACTAGCTTCCAGCAAGCCATTCAGAGCGTCGACTCGGTAAAATGGCTGGATGCAATGCGGACCGAGATGGAGTCCATGTACACCAACAAAGTATGGACGTTGGACATTGCCCCAGATGGGGTAAAACCCGTAGGATGCAAGTGGATCTTCAAAAGGAAGATTGGTGTAGATGGACAGGTTGAGACCTATAAAGCTAGACTGGTGGCAAAGGGTTTTCGTCAGCGACCTGGTTTGGACTATGACGAAACCTTTTCTCCAGTAGCTATGCTGAAATCCATTCGGATCCTTCTTGCCATTGCTGCTTTCCACGATTATGAGATTTGGCAGATGGACGTAAAGACAGCTTTTCTAAATGGTCATTTAGAAGAGTGTGTCTATATGGATCAGCCAGAGGGTTTCATTCAGGGTGGGAGCAGCGGAAAGGTGTGCAAGTTGCTCAAGTCCATTTATGGACTCAAGCAGGCATCGCGGAGTTGGAACATCTGTTTTGATGAGACAGTCAAAGAATTTGGCTTTATCAAAAATCCAGATGAACCATGCATCTATTGTAGATTTGTAGCGAGAACTGTAGTATTCCTCGTTTTATACGTGGATGACATTCTCTTAATAGGAAATGACATTCCTATGCTACAATCTGTCAAGGGGTTCTTGTCACACAGGTTCTCCATGAAAGACCTGGGTGATGCCTCCTACATTCTGGGTATCCGGATCTACCGTGACAGATCCAAGAGGATATTAGGACTCTCGCAGTCCAGGTACATCGACACCATACTGAAGAGATTCAGTATGGAAGATTCCAAGCGCGGTAATCTACCGGCTTGTCACGGGATCACCCTCTCCAAAGAGATGTCTCCCAAGACTGATTTGGAGAGGGATCGCATGTCTATTATACCCTACGCTTCTGCGGTAGGCTCTATAATGTATGCGATGTTGTGTACCAGACCGGATGTGGCTTATGCACTGAGTGTGGTAAGCAGGTATCAGTCAAACCCTGGGGAGAAACATTGGATAGCAGTAAAGAACATTCTCAAGTACCTGAGAAGGACTAAGGAGATGTTCTTGGTGTATGGCGGAAAAGACCTGCAGATTGAGGCCTTTGCTGACTCCAGCTTCCAGAGTGACAAGGATGATTCCAAGTCCATGTCGGGTTTTGTCTTTACCCTCAATGGAGGGGCGGTGTGTTGGAAGAGCTCCAAACAGGAAACCGTTGCTGACTCGACTATGGAAGCGGAATACATCGCTGCATCTGATGCCGCAAAAGAAGCTGTCTGGATGAGGAAGTTCTTGAAAGAACTTCAGGTGGTTCCGTCCATTGTTGACCCAATACCTCTGTATTGCGACAACAACGGGGCTATAGCTTTAGCGAAGGAACCCAGGTCCCATCAGAAATCCAGACACATCTTAAGGCGGTATCACCTGATCAGGGAGATCGTAGATCGCCAGGAGATCGAGGTCCGGAGAGTTGCATCAGAGGATAACACAGCAGATCCATTCACCAAGGCCTTGCCCCAGACTCAGTTCGAGCGGCTGATCGAGATGATAGGTCTTCGATACGCCAGTACATGGCCTTAGTGCAAGTGGGAGATTGTTAGTGTATATGCCCTAGAGGCCATTACTGTATCATACTAGCTTGTATATTACTTAATGGAAGCTTGGGATATTCACAGTTGTATATACAATCTTGCTCGAAATGGTAGTATGCTACTTGGTTTGTCTCTGCTTTAATATGTGCATGTGTTTCTTTTAGCATATTGCTGGTATACATATTAGTAGAGCCCTTAGGATCTTTGCTTGATTACCAGCGTTGTGATGGCGCTCGCACTCGTGGGAGCTGGGTAATCTATAAGCACATCCTTATACAGGTCCCTGGTCGTTGGACTATCGAGACAGGGCATCGATACTCCGGAGTAGACTAGCGTATGCGCTTCTCATCCCAGTGTGGGAGACGGTCTGTCCCACAGCCGTTAGTACGTCGTACTTGGGATAGTATGCGGGTGCTCGTTAGGTTACGAGTACACTGGACAGGACTCGTTGGGAACTGTTGGTTGGTAATATACCTATCGTCAGTTATCAGTTCCCAGGTGACATGAGTACAGCTTAGTCCGCTGACTTGACACTGTCACTTCGCCTCGAGTGTGTTCCCACTGCACTTTGATTACTACCCTACCGCGGCTCAAAGGAGCTGTGCAAACAGGTAGTTTTTGGGTGCAGTCCCGAAGCACTTGGAGGCAGTGACGGTTAGACAGGATTCGTCTCTCCCGGTATTGGGGGTTGACATCGCGCTGTGTCCAGGAGAGCCATTACACGAGTAGTCCCTGGCCAGGGCAAGCGAGATATACTGGTAGGTTTCCAGTGTTATCTCAGGGTGTTCTGGGCTACACTCCGACACGACTTGTACCGCTATTAGGGGACTGACGTTCACCGCCCCCTAGGCCCGCCATGCGATGTATCAGACGAACAGACCGGACTGTACGGAGACTGTCACATACAGGCTCAGTAGGAGAGCAGATGGGGTTCACCTCGTCGGTCTTCTTATCGACATCTACCTGGGGACCGTTACGTACAGCTAGTGCCGCTTGCGGTCTGTGGTTAAACCCACTGCCAGCGTAGTGTCGAGTCTTTAGAGTCCCACACAGAGAGCTATTCGCCTTTAGGCAAAACGAGTAGAGGTCGCATGGTTTTGCGACAGGGTTCGTTCGCATCCGCGCACTTGTGCACGTTTGCTGTCCGGACAGTCTATACTAGCGGGCTTTGGTTTAAGCCGGATCCTAGTATATGATTTGAGATTGGTTTTTCTCATTGTGTTCGTGTTCCTCGGATCACGAATGCGGGTGCGTATGCACAGTTGCTTGAGATTGAGGGAGAGGACCTTGATTAGGGTTAATGGTTGTTGTCATTTTATTAACCCTAATATTTATGTGTGTGTTATTGTTAATTAGTAATTAGTTTAATAATTATCCATGGTTGTGGTTTTTGACCTTTTGACTTCTTTGACTTGTTGACCAAGGTTGACACTTTGACCATCATAATTTCTTTTGGAAGATGCTTTTTGATCTTTGCAATTTGAAATGATAATGGTCATGTCATGATTTACCATGATAATTATCTAGCTAATTATTCAATTAAAAAATATACACACATATTAGTGAGAAAGGCTCACAAATAAATCATTCTCTCATTTCTTTTCTCTCTCTTGCTCATCCTCTCCCTCAAGCTCTCTCCCTCTCATGTGTTGAGAAACAAAAAAGCTTGAGAAAAACCCTCTCTTGATCTTCTCTACTCACTTCTAGGGTTCAAGTCTTAGCATTTCTTGCACTCTAGTTACTCCTAGCTTGGAGTTGAAGCTAAAGGTGGTGGCTTTCGGGTGGATCCTTCTTTGACGGGAGAAGACAAGCAAGGTGATCCTTTTCTACCATACCTAGGAGCAAGGAGAGAAGGACTAAAGACCAAAGGTATAACCTTTCTACAACTTTGTTAGTTGTTAGTTTACTTTAGCTAGTTTTAGTTTAGCAAAGATCCTCACAAGCTTAGTCCATGTTGCCTAAGTCATTAAAAATCCGATTTTTATTATGTTTTCCGCCTCCCCGTAAGCACCGGGGTGGGCAACACGGACTTACACGTACGATGTTCGTACAGTTTTACTAGCCGGCTTTGGTTTAAGCCAGATTCTAGTATCGGATTATTGGATTTATACAGTCTAAAGTTTTTTCGTGTTTTCACGGATAGGAGGGGCGTTCTCGTAATTTGGCGGGAAGCTTTTAGAAGGATGATGACTTGAGGGTTTAGGTGGCATAAGCATTTATTGATTTAGTGACTCATTTGTGTGATTCATTCATGTCATTAATGATGCATTAAATGGTTAATGACTCATGTAATGAATCACACATAATGAATAAATGAAGCATGATGATTAATCATTTTATTTATTTATTTTGATAAATGATTATGCTTCATATATTCAAGAAGGATCATTATTTCATTATCATTCTCATCCTCACCTTCTCTCTCCTCAAGCTCTCTCTCTCTTCAAACCCTAATCATACCCTCTCATGTGTTGAGATCAAGGATTAGCAAGACTAATTAATCCATATCCATATTTGATTAGCAACTAGAGAAACCTAGTTACCTCAAGATTAAAGGCAAAGCTTGGAGTAGAAGCTCTCGGGTGGATCGTCTATTACATAGAGGAGGCCGACGAGGAGGTGGATAACGAGAAGAAGAAGGACACGGTTCGTTAGGTATAATCTTCTTCCATAGTAGTTAACCACTCCTATGTTAGTGTTAGTTATAGTTTAGCAAAGATCCTTTTGGTTAGTCGATGTTGTTTTAAACAAAATGATTGTTTTTCATATTTCCGCCTCCCCGCAAGTAGTGGGGTGTACAACGTCGACTTACAGTGGTATCAGAGCCTCGCTAAACAATAACTAACTTATTAGCAAAGTCATTAGAATTTCGAACGTAAAACGAACCAGAAAAAACATCGAAATCACCAAGTTTCTGTCGATTTTAAAACAGGGTCTAAAAATTTTTCAGGGACCCTTAAAATTACAAGCAGGGAAACCTAAGAATACTGGAGAAATTTGGGTTCCTGAATCGGCCAACGCGCCGCGGATCCGCGGCCGAGTTGGGGCCGAGTCAGCCCAAAATTCCCCAAAACTCTTCTGTGATAATTTTGTTCTTTCTGGAATGTTTTGTTTCTGCTCAAGTCTCAGGTGCACAAAGAAGTTTTTAGAGTAGAATCAATTGTGTTTTCTCGATCGAAATTCTACGATTTTTGGCTAATTAGATTATATCAGTGATTTGTATAATGTGTTCGTAAACCTCCCCTAACTGCTAGTATGTCGACTGGCAAGGGGTTGCACATTTTTGTAATGATTTTACTCTTTGTGATTATGAACTTGATTGGATTGTTGTGATGATTAGCCGGGGTTTGAGATGGGTTTCTATATTCATTCATTCGATGTAATTGTAATATGTTGTAATATTATTTTGCGAAGCACATCCAGGTTGCGGTTGTAGCCACCGTTGTATTATTTCATTTTACTGTTTTTGCTCCTAGGATAGACCCAAGGTGGGGTGCACAAACTACCGGGTACTTTGAAGTGTTTAGTGGCCTATTCACGTTGTTGAGGGAGACCGCTTCACTTCGGGTACTTGGCGGGTAGTTTGCCGTACCCGTAGAGGTCTAGGGTGGGGTAATGGCTATTCATCACAACTATGTAATCCGTCTTTCGTTGCAGGCTCAAAGGAAACACGGATTGCTTGTATATCCAATAATGTTCATCTGTGATCGGGAATGCCTATTATTGCGTCAGACGAATGTACAATATCTATATATGATAGCAATTTAGACGTCACTTATGTTTTACACCCGCACTAGCCCAGCCCCCGCTCTGTCGTTAGTTAAGTAACCTAACGGGCGATGACGGGACCCAGTGGCGAATGCGGATGAAATAAGAGGACGTTGTATTTTCGTTGTTTTCTGCAATGATAGGTTAATCGATGGGACGCATTATTTTAATGCAAAGAAAATAAACCAAAGTTGAATCGTTGGAACAGTTTAAAAGAAACCACTCGGTTATTTTAAAACAGAGGATATTTTTTAATTGCGGAGCTTTAACCACTCCTTTTAAAAACTATCAGGTTCCTTCGATCATATCAAGTTCACTACGTTCACGGTTTCGCCAAAACCATTCGTAGCCCTCCGTCATTTCATTTGGGTATTCAGTAGTATTCAAGTTATGTATTTTTGCCAAAGTCAAGGCATAGTGTTTGGTAGCTGCTGGGTATTCATTTGTTGCATAGATAGATGACTTAGTTTGGGACAGTCGTATTATCATTTGACCAAAGTCAGGGATATGTACGGATGGGTTCAAATTAACAAGATAATGATGGGTAGAACTTGACATGTGACTTATGACATTTTGACCAAAGCCAAGGTCATAAGAGCATGGGGAAGAAATTTATATCAGGAATTTTTAAAGAAACTGAAATTTGCAAAGAGATGCATACCATTTGGAGTTTGATGAATGTTAGTAGGATTCCTTCAACATTATCACACGATGATATTTGGATCCCGATCCTACTATGAGTATATGCTACTCATCAGGAGATTCGTCACTTAACGATCAATGCTGTAAACCAAGTAGGTGCCGAGAAAGGTGTTAGCGGGGCTACGCCCCCAGAGAAAAGAGGTTATTTAATTAAGGAACTTCGCGAAAGCGTTGGAAAACCTCCCTCGAAGTACCGACACCGGCCTGGCTGAACGGTTAAGCAAGTATTGTATAGTGAGAATAGTCCTGGCTAGTTCTTCCTTTTTGGTTTGAGGAGGGATTCGAGAAACAGTGGGAGCCATCCAGTTTAGATAAACTAAAAACCACTCTAAACTTGCAAGAGCATCATACTGAAGTGTTCTCTCTCTCTCTCTCTCCTAATTGCAGCGACCTAGAAAATGACAGGACTTTAGTTACTACTAGAAAAAAATATATTGACAGGGCCAAACTATAAATATTGGCTGCGGAATGTCAAGATGGTTTTGACCTATGACAAATTGGGGTATGTCCTTACCACTAAGGCACCTGCTATCCCTGGTCCCAAATCCAGTAATGCGGATAAGGAAATTCGCAAAACCTGGGAGTTAGATTGCGCAAGGGCCAAGTGCATCATGCTTGCCTCGATGAATAATGAACATCAGAGGAGGCACGAGGATATGGATCTTGATGCCATATTTCTCCATACAAAGGAACTTTATGAAGAGCAATCTCGTATAGCAAGATACGAGACCTCAAAAAACTTGTTTCAGGCGAGGTTGGCCGTCGGATCATCGGTAGGAGAACATGTCCTAAACATGATTGGCTATATAGAAGAGCTCGCAGACCTTAGGACGACTTTGGAGAACGAGCTCTATACATACTTGATTCTCCAGTCCCTTCCTTTCACCTACGCCCAGTTTATTCTAAATTTAAACATTCAAAGAAAAGAAGTTGAACTTCCAGAACTCCTTAACATGTTGAGGAGTGCAGAAGGCACCTTGCAGAAGGCAAGGGATACACCCGCTATGTTTGTTCCCGGTGCTTCTTCTTCCGGGTCTAAGGCTAGGGCCAAAGGAAGGAAGAATAAGGCCGCCACCAAACCTAGAGGAGGTGTTGGTAAGGTGGGAGTGAAGGGAAAGAAAAAGATTGCGGTGCCAGTAGTAGCCAAAGATGAGTGTTTCCATTGTCATAGGAAAGGGCACTGGAAGAAAGATTGCAAGGCGTGGAACGCCAAGAACCAGGAACCGAAGCAAGCTGTGGCTTCGACTTCAGGTGTGTATGTAATTGAGAATTGTCTGTCAATCAACTCTACTTCCTGGGTATTGGATACCGGATCAGGATCTCATATATGCAATTCATTGCAGGTACTGAGAAACCGTAGAGTGCTGAAGGTTGGTGATATGACCCTCCAGGTTGCTAACGGAGCTAGCGTGGGTGCTGTGTCCATAGGGGATTATCACCTGGGAGTGACGAGTGGACATATTTTGATTTTACATAACTGTTTTTGTGTACCTAGTTTAACATATAATATCATATCAGTTTCCTTGTTATCAAATAAAGGTTATGATTTCACGTTTGTAAGCGATATTGTTAACATCCACCTTAATCATGGTTTGATTGGGTCCGGTACACTGGATAACGGTATATATGTCTTAAACCAATTACAGATTTTCAATGTCCAGAACACACTAAAAAGAAAGTCTCCAGATTTAAATAAGGCTTTCTTATGGCATTGTAGACTGGGTCACATCAATGAGACAAGGTTAACTAAGTTACATAGAGAAGGATATTTGGATTCGTTCGAATATCAAACTTATGCCACTTGTCAATCATGTCTCAAAGGAAAGATGACAAAGACTCCATTCACTGGACATGGAGTAAGAGCGAGCGAGCTCTTAAGACTCATACACAGCGATGTATGTGGTCCAATGTCTATACATGCAAGAGGTGGATTTTCCTATTTCATTACTTTTACGGATGATTACTCTAGGTACGGATTCATTTTCTTGATGAAACATAAATCCGAGGCTTTTGAGAAATTCCAAGAGTATAAGAATGAAGTAGAAAACCAAACCAGCAAAAGTATCAAGACACTGAGATCTGATCGAGGTGGTGAATACTTAAGTGCCGAGTTCCTAGGTTACCTAAAAAAGAAAGGAATTCTCTTTCAGCTTACTCCTCCATACACTCCACAGCATAACGGTGTATCGGAGAGAAGGAATCGAACCCTATTGGATATGGTACGTTCCATGATGAGTAATGTTGAGTTACCGCGATCTTTCTGGGGTTATGCGCTAGAATCAGCAGCATATCTTCTGAACATGGCTCCTACTAAGATTGTGCCTACCACGCCATATCAGATGTGGAGTGGGAAGAAACCCCATCTTCAGCATATGAAGATATGGGGATGTCCATCTTTTGTTAAAAAGCAGCATGCGGACAAACTCGAGGCACGATCAGTACAGTGTAAGTTTGTGGGATATGCAAAGAACTCCAAGGGGTATTATTTCTATTACGCAAAGGAACAAAAAGTTTTTGTTTCTCGTAATGCCCATTTTCTAGAATAGCAGTTTATAGAAAAGGAAACAAGTGGGAGCGAAATAGAACTGGAAGAAATTCCAGAACCACAAACTACTACTGAAAGTTTGGTAAGACCAGTAGTTCAAGAAGAACAGGACATTCCTACACCCCTCCGCAGGAGTAGTAGGTCGTCTCATCCGCCTGAGAGATACTACGGTTTTCTCATAGATGGGGATAGAGAGGATTGCGTCATTGATGATGATGAACCTACTAGCTTCCAGCAGGCCATCCAGAGCGGTGACTCGATACGATGGCTAGATGCAATGCGGACCGAAATGGAGTCCATGTACACCAACAAAGTATGGACTTTGGATTTTGCTCCAGATGGGGTAAAACCCATAGGATGCAAATGGATCTTTAAGAAAAAGATTGGTGTAGATGGACAGGTGGAAACCTATAAGGCTAGACTTGTTGCAAAGGGTTTTCGTCAAAGACCTGGTTTGGACTATGACGAGACTTTTTCTTCAGTGGCTATGCTCAAATCCATTCGAGTCCTTCTTGCTATTGCCACCTTCCATGATTATGAGATCTGGCAGATGAACGTAAAGACGGCTTTTCTAAATGGTAATTTGGAAGAGTGCGTCTATATGGATCAGCCAAAAGGCTTCAATCAGAGTGGGAGCAGCGGGAAAGTGTGCAAGTTGCTTAAGTCCATTTATGGACTAAAGCAAGTATCGCGGAGTTGGAACATCTGTTTTGATGAAACGGTCAAAGAATATGACTTTGTCAAAAATCCAGATGAACTATGTATATATAGTAAAAGTGTAGCACGAACTGTCGTATTTCTCGTCTTGTACGTGGATGACATTCTAGTGATAGGAAATGACATTCCTATGCTACAATCTGTCAAAGGATTCTTGTCACACAGGTTCTCCATGAAAGACCTGGGTGATGCCTCTTACATTCTGGGGATCCGGATCTATCGTGATAGATCCAAGAGGATGTTGAGACTTTCGCAGTCCAGGTATATCAACACTATACTGAAGAGATTCAGTATGGAAGATTCTAAGCACGGTAATCTACCGGCTTGTCACGGAATCACCCTATCCAAAGAGATGTCTCCCAATACTGATTTGGAAAGGGATCGCATGTCTATTATACCCTACGCTTCTGTGGTAGGCTCTATAATGTATGCGATGTTGTGCACCAGACCAGATGTAGCTTACGTACTGAGCCTGGTAAGCAGGTATCAGTCAGACCCAGGGGAGAAGCACTGGATAGCAGTAAAGAACATTCTCAAGTACCTGAGAAGGACTAAGGAGATGTTCTTGGTTTACGGCAGAAAAGACCTCAAGATCGAGGCCTTTGCTGATTCTGGCTTCCAGAGTGATAAGGATGACTCCAAGTCCATGTCAGGTTATGTCTTTACCCTTAATGGAGGGGCGGTGTGCTGGAAGACTTCCAAGCAGGACACCGTTGCTAACTCAACGATGGAAGCGGAGTATATTTTTGCTTGCGATGCCGCAAAAGAAGCGGTCTGGATGAAGAAGTTCCTAATAAAACTTCAGGTGGTTCCTACCATTGTTGATCCAATATCGCTGTATTGTGACAACAACGGAGCTATAACTTTAGCGAAGGAACCCAGGTCCTATCAGAAGTCCAGACACATCTTAAGACGGTATCATCTGATCAGGGAGATCATAGATCGCCGGGAGATCGAGGTCCGGAGAGTTTCTACAGAGGAGAACACTGCTGATCCATTCACAAAGGCCTTATCTCAGATTCAGTTTAAAAGGCCACTCGAGATGATCGGTCTTCGATATGCCAGTACATGGCCCTAGTGCAAGTGGGAGATTGTTAGTGTATATGCCCTAGGGGCCATTATTGTATCATACTGGCTTGTAAATTACTTAATGGAAGCTTGGGATATTCACAGTTATATTAACAGTCTTGCTAAACATGGTAGTATGCTACTTGGTTATGTCTATCTTAATATGTGTGTACGTATTGATAGAGCCCTTAGGATCTTGCTTGACTACCAGCGTTGTGATGGCAGTCACACTAGTGGGGGCTGGGTAGTCTACAAGCACATCCTTTTTCAGGTCCCTAGTCGTAGGATTATCGAGACAGGGCATCGATACTCCGGAGTAGACTGGTGTGTACGCTTCTCATCCCAGTTGGGGAGATGGACTATCCCACAGCCATCAGTACGTCGTACTGGAGATAGTATACAGGTGCTCGTTGGGTTACGGGTACACCGGACAGGACTCGCAGGGAACTGTTGGTTGGTATTATACCCGTCGTCAGTTAACAGTTCCCGGGTGACATGTACAGCATAGTCCGCAGACTTGACACTGCTACTTCGCCTCGAGTGTGTCCCACTGTTCTTAGATTGCTACCCTACCATGGCTCAAAGGAGTCGTGCAAACTGTAATACCCAGTTCTTTTATAGGCCAATAGCCGTATTTTATTAATAAGGGTCATTTACAAATTTACCTATTCATACTTATAATTATTTTATGTATTTAAAAACGCCTTTTTCCGAAAACTAATTCTATTACTTAAAACCCTTTTCATTTTTCCCCTTTACTGTTTTCTCTTTCTATACCCACTCCCCTATAAATAGTTAGCTTATTCTAAAAAATAAGTCTCCTGAAATTTTCCTGAATTTTTCTATAAATTTTCTGTATCTTTCCATAATATAATCCGGGTCTGTCTGATTTGAATATATGCATTTTATATATCTTTTATTTAATTTAGTTTATTAAACCTCATAACCTAAAACTAAATACTTTTCCCCTTTCCATTTATTTATCTCCTTCTATTTAGCCCAACACCTTCCTTGTTCAGCCCAAGCAAAATCCCAATTTACTAAATGTCCCATACTAAATCCCTTCCCTATTTACTCCAACTCCATTTCTTCTTTAAATTAAATTTCCATTTTATAAACCCTAGCCCATCTTTTTTTTTCTTTTCTGATTTACCCTCAAAGCCCGGCCCAGGCTCCCTAATTCCTTTTTACTTATTTTTCTTAACTCCCCGTCCCAAGTCCTTTCTCAGCCCATTTCCCTTTAAAATAAAAACTAAACACTTTTTTCTGCCTCTGGCCCAAGCCCGCCAACCCGACCCACTCGTAACTTCATCTTCCCCATGATTCCATCTTTCCCGCTCGAATCTTCCCGTTGTGCCCACGTCGCCAACGCCCGCTCCTCGTGCCCACGATGCGCGCACCCCTACGACCCTCTCCCCAACGGCTCACTCCTCCCTCGCTCTCCTCTCTCCAAATCTCAAACCCCGAGCTCAATCTCCACACTGCACCACCCCGGCACCAAATCACCGCCGACCACCTACCTTGACCGATGATGAGTCCTAACCACCGCACCGACCCTCACACTACCACGAGCCCACTCCATCCAAACACAACGAACCTAACCTCCATCACCTCCTCGAACCAAGCCCCGAGCCCCCACTGCCAACTCCCTCACTCCGCCGACGCCGACGACGACGAGGAAGACCTCGACTCTTCCCTTCCTTCCTCCTCCCCCTCCATCGACAGAGCTCCTTGTCTCCACCCTCCTTCAGCCGCCACTAACCTCGCCTGCACCCGACCACGGCCACCGCCTGCACCCGACGCCGGCGATCCCCCACTGCCCTGAGCCGCCTCCGTCGACCCCGTCGTCACCAGGTAAAGTTTCTCAATCTCTGCTTCTCTCTCCCACTCTGCCTCTCGACCTCAAACTCCTTCTCTATCTCTCTGCTTCTCTCTCACTCTCTCTCTGGTTTTTCTCTCCCTCTCTCGATCTCTCTGTTTTCTCTCTGTCTCTCCCTCTCTGTCTCTCCCTCTCTCTCTAATTCTCTCTCTCTCTATGTTTCTGTCTCTTTCTCTCTCTCTAAATCTCTCTCTCTGTTCTCTAACTCTCTCTCTCACCAGATCAAAACCGGAAACAACTCGCGGCGGTGATGAAAATGGTTGCACGGAGAGTAACTGGAGTGAGTATAATTTTTTGATTCCAAAAGGCCGAACCTGTGCTGCGCCTGCGACGCGATCGTGCTGCTGCCGCTGCCGGACCCTCGTCGACACGTTTCCAGGCAAGTTCCCTACTTGCTACATGCTAATTTATGCTTGTTACAAACTATAATCGTATAAATCCCGTGTGTTACAAGTCACGATAAATTATATGTTATGACTGTTCGATGCATGATCCTAATGGAAATCTTCATTTAATTTGACAGAACTCATTTGTATTGTCTGGCTCGTAAGGCAGTAAACCTTGTGTATAAATTTCACTGGAAAATATGACTGTTAATGACTAGAACGAACACACCCAAATACACCCGTAAAACTGGAAGTTTCCCGCATCTGAAAGTTGTTAAAATCACCATAAATTATGTACTGAAATTGTGACGATAGTTGGATCGGAGTGCGGCTCTGGACTGTAGTCCAGAGCGACTCTGGTTACTGTTTACTGTCCCGTAATGGGTACCACCTTGTTTCCTGAACTCGTATGTTGCGGAACTCTGCAGTTTATTAAAGATGGATCTGTTAGCTAAGTAACACAAGTAGTTTCGTTCCGTTTTATCGTCTTTTGCTATTTAATCTGCAATTTAAAAGATCGGGACGTATAGCAGTCCCAAACAGAACCAGAACGGACACCCCAATGTTGAATAGTGCATAACTCCTGACGTGCAGATGTGATTGAGAATCCGTCTATTGAGTTGAAAACCTTATTAAAAACCCTAGATTTCATTCAACTGTTGTGTCGCTAAAATATGATCCCAACTAGAATTAAAATGCGTTGCGAAACGGACTTCCGATTCTGAAACTGGATTTCCAGCAGTGAACGCTTAAAATGAAATGGCCATATCTAGGGATCCTGAAACCCGATTGACGTGAAGCTAAATTTGCTGGATAGATAATCGAACATACTACTTATCCCGTATTCATTGTTGCGCTAAATTTGGCATGTATGATTTATGATAATTTATGCAAGTGGTACGATACCGACATATGACATCTTAATCATGCCTTACATACCGTTTTCTCATCACATCATATACAAGTCATTGCATTGGTAACCAAGTGATCATGTGCATTACCCAGTGTTAGGTATTAGTGGTGATTGTGGCAAGTACGTTAGTGTTGTGCATGAATGGATAAGTGAAAGTGACACGTACTTGTACGCAATCAGTGGACCCTATTGTTCTATTGCATTGTCGACGTCTGTGGGACGCGTATAAGTGTGACTATAAGTGGTATGGGACACTTATGGAAGCTCTTGTATGGGTGTCACAGGTAAGGCACCAGACACTGCCCATTTATCTCGGGTATCAGTCGGGACATGCTTGATGGAGATCCTGTCTCCAGTTCTCGCGCAGACTTGTCATGGACCGATCGGTATTTGAGGTTATGGTTGGCGTTTGATGTAGACCATGGTGTGTGGGGTAGTTTGAGTGTGAGTTCAACAGAATCTCGGGAGTCCCATGCCGGCATATATATATACATGGAGATATATGGAGATTTACAGGGTACATGATTACTACCGTGCGTTATATTTTGGGCCCGTGGTCCCTTGCCCTTGGGTCCTACCCCTGGGTGGAGGACACTCATGAGTGGTTGACTCTCTCACTTGGACTGACGATAGGCTTAGTGACCTGTACAGTGAGACTTAGAGACTAATAGGGACAGTGACATGGACATGCATTACTTACTATATTGACACATGTTCAGTTGATAAAACTGCACATTTGTATTACATTTTTCCTACCATTTTCATATTAAAAAAGAACTTTATTATAATATATCTTACATATGAGGGTTTATGTGTAAAAATACTATTTTCCATGTGTTAATATATTATAATTATAATTTGGTAGGAAAATGTATGCAAATAAATTAATTGACCAAATCCTAGTAGAACAAAGTCTACTAAAGATTTTTTGAGTTGTTGTGCAAAAGATTTTCAAGTGTGCAGAATTTTTAAAAATCTAGAATCAAGTAAATCAAGTTGTTGAAGAAAACTTGCCTCATTAAAGAAGCAAAACTTGGAGACCAAGTCTGGAAGCAACCGAGAAAAGATTTACAAATTCTAAAGGTGCTAAGGATCGCCAAATGTCACATAGAGAGAGCTCCTGAAAATTGATCAACGGCGGAGATGATAAGGCCGCGGATCCGCGGCATTAACCCATTTATGCCGCGGATCCGCCGCGGTTAAGAAGAGTTGGGAGTTGAGGATTTTTAAGGAAAATCTTTTCTGCTTAAATCATATTTTAGAAGCTTGTATTCTGGCTTTAGCACTATAAAAAGGCACCGAGAGCCTCTTGGAAAATTTATCAAAGCCGACGCGATCACGAAGTCCCAGACGGCTCACGCATCCAGGCTGGTCATCAACTGTTCATCTACCTCCTTAGGAAAGATCGAGAAGCAACTAGTTTTGTAATCATTTTCTACGGAATAAAGTGTAGATTGTTCAAGTGATTAATAAAGGTAGTTATTTTATTTAATTCTTTTGCATTTTACATTATGTTTTCCCTCTCTGTCTTTCCATCTTCTTTTCCCAACATGCGCGAGTAATTCTCCGCTTGTTAGGGTTCGTAGGACTAGGGTAGGCTAATGAACGATGAAAATCCCTAAACCCTTTTTAAGTCCTATAAACTTTATGAACTTTATTAAAAGAATTATTAACATCCTAATCGGGCGCGCTAACAATTCTTTGCTAGTTCCAACCGCGATTAGAGTTTAGATTAATAATTGTTTTGGTAAGGGCTAGATATGAACGGAGTTCCGTGTCGATATAAGGGTTAAGAGTGGGATTCCTTTTCCCTCTAGAAACCCTAATCTACACGCATCACTGTCGTTCTAGTTTTAAATCTATTAATGGATAAAAAGGTTAACTTTTAATTAATCGTCCATAACTACTAAATCCTAACGAACCCTACAAGCCCCCTTATTATATTAACTACATCCTTGAAATAATCTAAATCTATATTTTACATTCTTGTTTAACGTAGATCTAGAAACCATTCGTCAAAATTCTTTTTCCCTCCTCTCTTTCTCAACACATCTAAAGTAAGAGTAAAAGATTCAACGTTTCCCTGAGGATGACCCGTACTCACCTCGGTCTAGCTACGCGCGACACCATTCTGATTGCGGTTACACTACTACAAAAACACTCTTTCGAAACAATCAAATGGCGCCATTGCCGGGGATACGTGCGTAATTTTTATTTTTACTATTTGTGTTGGATTCTTAAACGAGTCATATCATTATTAACACAAAACTGCAAATTGCATATTTAATGATTTGTGCGTGAATTTTGCAAGGAGATCTGGAGTCACAGAATTGAGGAAAACAGGAAACAGAGACATTTTTAGAGATCCAGAGGAACAAAGGAGGCCACAGAAAAATTTTCATCAACTGTTCTCTCCACAATGCAGCGGAACCGCGGCGCAGAAGGGGCTTTTTGCGGCGGAATCGCGGCAAGTTAGAAGGGTTAAGGCTACAAAACTCTCTGGTATCTTTCTCAACTCCTTCTCTCTCCTCTCAAATCCAATAAAATCTATCTTCTGCAGGATTCTTTGCAAAATAGCGCCGCTCAAAAATCTTTTTGCAAAAGCTTTGTGATTGGTTTTGTTTTGCATATTTTAATACGGACTTTAAGGGGCAAAGACCAAATCAAGATTAGGTGGGGATTTCATCACCCTTCCTAAGCCCCACAAATCACAAACCGAGCATCTAGATCAACCCTTCATTAATTTAAAAAAATATCTAGACCAGACTCTAAGGACTGTCGCGCTCATTAAGGACAGAGGAAGGTCGTGGATAATCTATCGTTTATCCGCATTACTTTTGTAGTGCCTAGGCAAGTGTGTCAAAGGCTAGTGGTTTTTAATTAGGCCCACTACCGTGGTTCCTTCCCACTTACCTGCCACTTACCTGGCTACAAGGGTAGTACGGAGGCGGTAGAGGATTGATCCTGCGGCTTGTCCTTTGGAAGTTTAGGAGCGGTCTAGAGACTGGACCTAGGTGACCTTAGTTCTAGGATTGCTTGTGCATCTTAGGGAGATTTGTCTTGAGTCCCACTTTTTCAAAACAAGCCAATTTTAAATCACACATACGCTGCCACATGTACTAAACCCGCTTAGTGCATGCTCGGCTGGACACGGGATCCTAGTGCCCGTCTTGTCCGCGTTCCTGCTATCGACGCCGAAGTCGGTACTTCTTCATCTTCTTTTCCCCCACCACACACCACGACCGAGATGGACGGCACTCCATCAGAATACACCACCACGCTGCCACCGCCCGTAGGTGCGCAGAATCCACCGCGCATCTCTCTCCAAGAGAGATGCTATCCTATCCGTGGTCCTCTTCCCACTTGTCTATCTCTTCCACCACCTAACGGGGATAATTTCGAAATTAAACCCCACTACATCAATCTGCTGCCCAAATTTCACGGGCTTGAGTAGGAAGACGCGTACGTTTTCATCACCAAATTCAAAAACGTATGCGCAATGATGGGTACTTCACAATTGACTTTAGATGCTATGCGCTTACGTCTTCTCCCATTGACACTGTGCGACTTGGCAGAAAAATGGCTTTACAATACTGCCGCACACTCTATCACTAATTGGGATGAATTCGTCATAGCATTTCTTAAGAAGTTTTACCCAAACCATAAGACTGCCCATATTAGGAGCGAGATCAACCAACTCACCCAACTTCCCAATGAACCATTTTGGAAGTGCTTTGAACGTTTCAAAGATCTGCTTGCCCAATGCCCCCATCACGGAATACAAAGATGGGATTTATGTCGGATTATATATGAGGGAATTAATCCAGCGACAAAGCAGATTCTTGAAACAATGTGTCAATGCAATTTCATGTCTAAAGATGACGGTGAAGCGTGGAAATATCTGGAAGACCTTGCTGAACACACGTTGCAGTGGGAAAGCGTAAGACCACCTTCAACTAAGGGAGGTATTCACCAGCTCGATGTTTCTATCGCAGTGAAAGTCGAAATGGCAGCGATACAGAAGAAACTCGACGCTATCGAAAACAAGTTCTCATCATTCTCCCTAAGTCAGGTCACGCTTCCTAAGACCATCTGTGGTTGCTGTTCGGATCCTTCACACTTAACGGAAGAATGTCCTATGAATGCATCATTTCAAGCTAATGCTGCTTTTCAGCAGCGACCTAGAAACGACCCTTATTCTTCCACGTACAATCAAGGATGGAGGAATCATCCTAACTTTGCTTAGAACCAAAACCAACAAAGCAATTATCAAAGACCTCCTCCACAGCAACCACAACCACAGAATCAGCCCCCTTTCAGTCACAGAATTTCCAAAATCCGGCCAACATTTCTACACCACAAGTGGCCGGTACTGACAACTCACTTGCACAAACTTTAGATATGTTCACGAAACAATCCATACAATTTTCGGCTGAGATGAGGTCTTCTATTGATACTATAACGAAAAACTCCGCCTCCCATGGTGAGAGTATTAAATCATTAGAAAACCAAATCGCACAGTTAAACGCCGCAATGAGTACGAGAGAGAAAGGAAAACTCCCATCTCAACCCCTACCGAATCCTAGCCATTGACAAAATCATAATGTGAATGCCGTTACTATGTTGAGATCGGGGAGAGTGCTGAATAACCGAGTGGGTGAGCAGTTTGATGTTAGTGACACATTTGATACCCCAGCTTCTTCTTCTTCTTCCCCTAATTCGTCTAGTCTCCCAACTTCATCCGAGCCTATTCTCCGTTTTCCCCAAGGCTCGAACATTTTGCCAAATCTATCTAAGTCGATTCCCACTCCGATCTTGGGATCGAATCCGTCGCCACAGTCTTCTCCACAAACGTTGGACCCAAAACTTATTGATCGAGCTCCATTTCCAAACCGATTAACGGCCAACAGACCTAACCCGCAAATGGAGAAGATTGTGGAAATGTTTAAGCAAGTTAGCGTGAATATTCCTCTCCTAGATGCTATTCAACAAGTCCCATCTTATGCAAGAATCCTTAAAGACTTGTGCACTAGGAAGAGAAAAACTCAAGTGCCTAAGAAGGTTTTCAGGACGAGTAATGTTAGCACTGCTTTTACCCAACAAATACCAAAGAAACGTAAGGACCCCGGCTGTCCTATAATCTCTATTTCTATTGGGGGTAAAAATATTAATCGTGCTTTACTCGATCTAGGCGCTAGCGTTAACTTGCTTCCTTATTCAGTATATGAGCAGTTAGGAATTGGAGAGTTAAAACCCGCCTATTGTACTCTCCAGATGGCAGACCGATCTATCACAAAACCTCGGGGCGAACTAGAGAATGTGTTAATTAAAGTCGGGGAATTCATATTTCCCGTGGACTTTATTGTTTTAGATACACAACCTGTGGCAAACCCACGCAATCAAATCCCGGTGATACTTGGTCGACCCTTCCTAGCAACTTCTAACGCTGTAATTAATTGTCGTAACGGTTCTATGAACTTATCCTTCGGGAAAATGACAATTGAGCTTAATATTTACAAGCTAGGAAGTCAGCCGTCAGAACCTTCTGCTCATTTGCTGGATGTTTGTTCCATCCACGAGATAGCTTCCGAAAGTTGCATGGATGAGGAACTTTGCTTTGATGTTCTCGACAACACTAATGAGATATCGTTTGATCTTGCACCACTTCACAGTAAGGATATGTTCAATGAGTCCGACCTTGAGATTGAACCCGTTAATTCGTTGCAAAAGTCAGCAGCACTTTCCGAGTCAATATCTTATGCAAGTTTTGAACCTCTTCGGGAGTCCGAATATCATTCGCTTACCCCACCTTCTATTGTCTCTCCGCCAATTCTTGATCTCAAACCGCTACCTTCTTATCTTAAATATGCATATTTAGGAGAGAATGAGACTTTGCCAGTGATTATTTCCGCTTCTCTAGCCTTAGAGAAAGAGAACGCACTTTTGGCAGTGTTGAGATCGAATCGGCAAGCATTCGGTTGGACAATGGCCGACATCAAAGGGATTAGTCCCTTAATTGTTGAACATAACATACATCTGATGGATGAAGCCAAACCATCCCGAAACCCAAAAAGACGGTTAAATCCCGTTATGAAGGAGGCGGTAAAGAAAGAAATTGTCAAGTGCCTTGATAGTGGAATAATTTACCCCATATCTGATAGTCAATGGGTAAGTCCAATTCATGTGGTCCCTAAAAAGTCTGGCATCACGGTCATCACTAATGAGGCTAATGAGTTAATCCAAACACGCACCCAAACTGGGTGGCGCGTATGTATTGATTACAGGAAACTCAATGCCGCTACGAGGAAAGATCACTTCCCTCTACCTTTCATTGACCAGATGTTAGAACGATTAGCGGGACACGATTACTACTGTTTCTTAGACGGATACTCTGGCTACAACCAGGTCCCCATCGCCGAAAAGGATCAAGATAAAACCACTTTTACTTGTCCTTTCGGAACTTTTGCTTATAGACGCATGCCCTTTGGGTTATGCAACGCTCCCGCTACATTTCAGCGGTGCATGATGGGGATATTTTCAGATATGGCGGAAAATTTTCTAGAAATTTTTATGGACGATTTCTCCATTTTTGGGGACTCCTTTGAGGACTGCCTTCGTAATCTTGACGCGGTTCTTACCCGCTGTAAGGATAAGAACTTGACTTTGAATTGGGAAAAATGCCATTTTATGGTCCAAGAAGGTATTGTACTTAGACATATAATTTCACGAAAAGGCATTGAGGTTGACAGAGCTAAAATAGATGTCATTCAAAACCTCCCTCGTCCCAAATGCGTCAAAGATATACGATCCTTCCTTGGCCATGCAGGATTTTATAGAAGATTTATTAAGGAGTTTAGCAAAATTGCTAGACCCTTAACCCTTCTATTGGCCAAGGACACTACTTTTCACTTCGATTCGGATTGTGAGGCTGCTTTTGAATCGCTTAAAGAATCACTCACTACAGCCCCCGTTCTATCATCTCCGGATTGGAACCACCCGTTCGAGCTTATGTGTGACGCATCAGATTTTGCTATTGATGCTGTCTTAGGACAGCATATTGATAAGATGCCACATGTAATTTACTATGCAAGTAGGACCTTGAATGATGCACAAATAAATTACACAACTACCGAGAAGGAACTCTTGGCAGTTATATTTGCATTAGAGAAATTCATGCCCTACTTGATTGGCTCGCCTATTGTGGTTTACACAGATCACTCTGCCCTACGACATCTTTTATCGAAGAAGGATGCGAAGGCCAGGCTAATACGTTGGATCCTATTATTACAAGAATTTGATCTTGTCATTCGAGACAAGAGTGGATGTGAAAACGTTGTAGCCGACCATCTTTCACGCATCACTTCTTCGCAAACTGTGACCGTGCCGATAAATGACTCATTTCCTGACGAACAGCTCTTGAATGTATCCTACGAACCTTGGTTCGTGGATATCGTGAACTATCTTGCGACGGGACTTATACCTAGCGATTGGTCGAAACAAGACAAACTTCGATTTCTATCCCAAGTAAAATATTTTTACTGGGATGAACCATATCTTTTCAAGTATTGTTCCGATCAAATCATTCGCAGGTGTGTCCCTAACGATGAATTCAAGAGCGTGTTATCATTTTGTCATGATCAGGCATGCGGCGGTCATTTTGGACCTCGAAAAACGGCGGAGAAAGTTTTGCAATGTGGCTTTTATTGTCCAACATTATTTAAAAATGCATTTGAACATTCCAAAACTTGTCCGCGATGTCAGCATTTGGGTCGGATTTCACGAAGGAATGAGATGCCGCTCCAACCTATATTGGTTGTGGAAATATTTGATGTTTCGGGTATTGATTTTATGGGCTCTTTTCCCAACTCCTTTGGGAATTTATATATCTTGTTAGCGGTTGATTATGTCTCGAAGTGGGTGGAAGCTATACCGTGTCGCACTAATGACAACAAAGTTGTCATTAAGTTCCTTAAAGAAAATATCTTTTCGCGATTCGGACACCCTCGCGCTATAATTAGCGACAACGGGACACATTTCTGCAATAGGTCTTTCGAGGCCTTGATGCGGAAATATTCAATCACTCACAAGCTTTCTACGCCCTATCATCCCCAAACAAGCGGGCAGACTGAGATCTCAAATAGGCAGATCAAACAGATATTGGAGAAGAAGGTTTCTAAGAACCGTAAAGATTGGTCAACCAAATTGACGGATGCTCTTTGGGCATTCCGCACCTCTTATAAGACCGATCTTGGTATGTCTCCATACCGCCTTGTGTTTAGGAAGGCATGCCACCTTCCTGTCGAGATCGAACATAAAGCAATGTGGGCTATTAAAGAGCTTAATTTTGATCTTGATCATGCAGGCAGCTATCGGAAGCTGCAATTGAATGAGCTAAGCGAACTCCACGATGAAGCTTACGATAATGCGGTGATAGTAAAGAACAGGACTAAAGTGTTCCACGATAAAAATCTTTCTAGAAAAACCTTCACATCGGGGTAAAAAGTCCTTCTTTACGATTCCCGTCTCCATCTTCATCCGGGTAAGCTTAAATCTCGTTGGAAAGGACCTTTTGTGGTGCGGTATGTACACCCGCAAGGGGCAGTTGAAGTCGAAAATTTAAAAAACGGTTCGATTTTTAAAGTGAATGGGCATAGATTAAAACCGTATTTTTCTGCTGACCCCGCGGAGGAGCTCCTGTTTTTACAGGAGCCGCTTTATCAAAACTAAATTTCCTCCGCCTCACCTCCATGTTTTGGTAACTTTTTCACATTTTAAGAATGGAGGTGAGTAAAAAAATGATTTGGTTGAATATCTGTGCGTGTCAAAGAATAAGTCTGGGGGAATTTTCATTTAATTATTATTTTACCCCTTGTATCTCTCTTCTAGTATACAGGCCTTGTTCTCAAAAGGCTACATCAGTGAAGACACTGCTGAAAACAGGTTTGGGAGGGAGGTTTGTATTCACTGAATTATCTTTGACACTGGGCATTAAAATTTTTTTTTATAACAAAAGAGTGGAGTGTGAAAAATTGCATCCAAAAGATAGGAATAGTTTAAGAAAACCAAGAAAATTAGAAGTTTTCTTAAACGAACTAGTAATAAGTAGTTATAAGCTGTTGTCCCAAGGGTTAGTAAGATGAAGGAAGTCACTAATCTGAGGATAAAAATAAGTCTGAAAAATAGTTTCTATTCTGCAAGCCAAACATTTGAATGTTGATACCCTACTATTTGCACTTACACACGTCTTGAAACTCGGGATAGTAGAGGATACCTTGAAATGCTCTTGTCTAAAAGCCAAAATATGAAGAAAATAAAAAAATGAAGAAAATATAAAAATGGTGAAAAAAAAAATGAACACTGGTTTTGTTATCGCCAAGGCAGCAATAAAAAAATATAGCGAGGGTGCCTCTTCACCTAGTGTCCTAAGGCCAACTGGTCTGGGAGTCACTGCTAAGCCTCAGGTGGTGCAAGACGAGGAAAAATTATCACGTAATCAGCAAGCACATGAGTAATCGGTCGGTTAGTACCTCAAGAAGTATTAATGGTCGCATGAAAATGTGTGAGCAAACCTAAGTATTCATCAAATTAAAAAGTACTAAGCTAGATGGACAAGAGTATGATAGCTTGAATTGAATTTTCCGAGTGTAGGGATGTTCTTTACACACACATAGGGGTATATGATCAATGTTTGGACGAAAGGTAGGAATGAAGAATAAAGATGATGTTTTATTGAGGGATGATGTGATTTCTAACATTTTTTTCATGACTATTAAGATAGGGCTCATGACAACTGAAAAGCTAATGTAGTTGGAAACTCTTATTTTCAAAGTCTTTCTTTTATGGTTCTTATCTTTATATGTAAATTTCACCATCTCTCTTTTGTTATTGGATTTTGTGGGTGTAATCCGCTGAAAACCCTCAGGAGACAACACTTCTCCTACTAGGGACACCTAGAGGTTTAACGGCTTGTTGCACGTGCTCAGTGCAATCGTGTTTGCCTACGAAAGTGTGCTTAGTTTTCTCCTTTCTTTTTCTCCTCTTGAATAAACTAGTTTGCTCGGGACGATCAAAGATAAGTTTGGGGGTATTTGTTCAGTTGATAAAACTGCACATTTGTATTACATTTTTCCTACCATTTTTATATTAAAAAAGGACTTTATTATAATATATCATACATATGAGGGTTTATGTGTAAAAATACTATTTTCCATGTGTTAATATATTATAATTATAATTTGGTAGGAAAATGTATGCAAATAAATTAATTGACCAAATCCTAGTAGAACAAAGTCTACTAAAGATTTTTTGAGTTGTTGTGCAAAAGATTTCCAAGTGTGCAGAATTTTTCAAAGACTAGAATCAATCAAATCAAGTTGTTGAAGAAGACTTGCCTAATTAAAGAAGCAAAACTTGGAGACCAAGTCTGGAAGCAACCGAGAAAAGATTTAAAAATTCTAAAGGTGCCAAGGATCGCCAAATGTCACATAGAGACAGCTCCTGAAAATTGATCAACGGAGGAGATGATAAGGCTGCGGATCCGCGGCATTAACCCCTTTATGCCGCGGATCCGCCGCGGTTAAGAAGAGTTGGGAGTTGAGGATTTTTAGGGAAAATCTTTTCTGCTTAAATCATATTTTAGAAGCTTGTATTCTGGCTTTAGCACTATAAAAAGGCACCGAGAGCCTCTTGGAAAATTTATCAAAGCCGACGCGATCACGAAGTCCCAGACGGCTCACGCATCCAGGCTGGTCATCAACTGTTCGTCTACCTCCTTAGGAAAGATCGAGAAGCAACTAGTTTTGTAATCATTTTCTACGGAATAAAGTGTAGATTGTTCAAGTGATTAATAAAGGTAGTTATTTTATTTAATTCTTTTGCATTTTACATTATGTTTTCCCGCTCTGTCTTTCCATCTTCTTTTCCCAACATGCGCGAGTAATTCTCCGCTTGTTAGGGTTCGTAGGATTAGGGTAGGCTAATGAACGATGAAAATCCCTAAACCCTTTTTAAGTCCTATAAAGTTTATGAACTTTATTAAAAGAATTATTAACATCCTAATCGGGCGCGCTAACAATTCTTTGCTAGTTCCAACCGCGATTAGAGTTTAGATTAATAATTGTTTTGGTAAGGGCTAGATATGAACGGAGTTCCGTGTCGATATATGGGTTAAGAGTGGGATTCCTTTTCCCTCCAGAAACCCTAATCTACACGCATCACTGTCGTTCTAGTTTTAAATCTATTAATGGATAAAAAGGGTTACTTTTAATTAATCGTCCATAACTACTAAATCCTAACGAACCCTACAAGCCCCCTTATTATATTAACTACATCCTTGAAATAATCTAAATCTATATTTTACATTCTTGTTTAATGTAGATCTAGAAACCATTCGTCAAAATTCTTTTTCCCTCCTCTCTTTCTCAACACATCTAAAATAAGAGTAAAAGATTCAACGTTTCCCTGAGGACGACCCGTACTCACCTCGGTCTAGCTACGCGCGACACCGTTCTGATTGCGGTTACACTACTACAAAAACACTCTTTCGAAACAATCAACACACCTGACATACTATTTTACTGCTTTACCGTTCACCTGCTTTATTTGACACCGCATCGGTTACTCTATGTTCATATCTTTACTGTCTTGATTTACTGTTATATATCTATTATCACTGTTCGAGTTACAACTGCATTTATACACGTATATTGCTATCGCGTCGCTCTGACGACCTGAGTATGCATGCTCAGAGTGAGAAGTGGATTTAGCTTGGACCAGGACCAGACGTACCTCGAGGACATCGCGGCCATCTTGATCAGCTACCCAGAACCTTGCTCTCTTGATTCCCATCTGGTTAGTTCTTTGTATTTGTTTTGATTTATATACTGCATTTCTCATTACCCATGCATTGTATTACTGGTTACCACGTAAAGCTAGAAGCCGAAGTGTGACTACGGCAGGATATTTCCTTGACCGTAGGAGCATGGCTGGCCTTGTCAACCACTTGTATTCCGCATTTTGGGAAGCGGGGCGTGACATGGTTTTGTTGGTATCAGAGCCAGGTTTTGCTATGATTGGGCTTGCAATTTCCGAGTAGAGCTTGACGATTTTAGCCGCTCTTTCGGTCTAGATGGTGAACTGTTATCTTTGACTTGAATCTTTATTATTCATCATGCCATATTTTGACTCCATCCGTTAGAGTTCTGGGCGACTTAGTAGAGTTACGGGGTTGTAATTATGAACCGCAGTATAGCTACAATATTGTACTCTATTGGGTAACTGGGAGTTCTACATTTGTTTTCCGCTTAATTGAGTTTCACTCACCCGATATTCTTGTTTCATTATCTATTCTATATCCTGTTCTGATTTTTCCCCTGTATCTTATGCCGACCTAAAAATGTTGTTTCAGGATCATGTCTTCCAACGACTCTTCCTCTATCTCCACTCCCCAGAATCAGACCGTTGAGATTCTGAATGTACTGCAAAGTTTGAAGGAAGCCCAGGAGCGAACAAACGACTTGTTAGCTGAAGGACTGAAAAGGCAGGTGAATCAGGCACCAGCGAAAGTCTCCAATCGTGAGGGGATCCCTGTTAGACGAGGAAAAGGGGGGAAGATGAAGCGCCCACTTGTTCCCCCGCGACAGAAGCAGCAGAAGACCCAATGTTGTGGGTACTGCAAGAGGCCAGGACATCTTCAGAGGGATTGTCGCCGCGCCCAGGGGAAATGCCTGATTTGCGGATCCAGCGAACACTTTATCAATAGCTGCCCTGACAGGAAGGAGCTACAAGGAGGTAGTTCGTCCCCACTCCCCACTCCTGCTAACTGATGGATATTTCGTAGTTTGAGCTTCGAGGATAGTGCGGACTCAGCATAGGATTCAACTCGCGTGATGAGATTGCAGCGGTCCAGAAATCAAAGAAGAATTATCATGTTTTCTGCTTTCAATAATAATGTTGTCACCCTTTTGTAAAAATTTTCCTTTCATTTGAAATCTTGTATGCGTCGAAATTTTAGTTGAATGCAATAAAACTTTGAGTCATGATGTATGTATCATTCTCTTGCTTTCCCCCTTATTTATATCATTCATTACAATAGCATTTTTATTTTGATTTTGCAGTCCCTGCCTACTGCATATTTTCCTGTACTCCGTAACCTTAGCTATTTTCTTAATGTGGTCCACTGTCTAATCATGACTCTTTCTTTTCAGGCCATGGCCCACCCTGGAGCAGCGCCGCATCTAGATGAGGATGCACAGTCATGCGTTTTTTTAGACCAAATGCTGGTGAGCTCGGACGATGAGATAAACGGCCCCCAGGTCATTTTCGGAAACAGCGATTCTGAGGACGAAGGAGCCACCGCCCCAGAAGTTGACATAATCGGCGATTCCGATGAGGAGGAAGGAGACCCTGGAGAGAACCCGATAGAGGAAGATCCCGAGGAGGGCCCGATAGAAGAAAATCCAGTGGAGGAGAATCCCATGGAAGAGAATCCAGAAGAAGAAAATCACATGGGGGCAGACCTCGATGAAGAAGCTCCAGCCGAGGATGAAGGATCGGAAGAACAAGACTCTGCGGTGGAAGAACTCCCAATGGCGGTCCCTGCGAGGCGATATGGGAATGGACGCCCCTACCTTAGTGCGCGAGCCTACCGTAACCTGCTGAATCTCCACAACCGCGACTGACGGGATTTAGCTGTTGTCTCCTCTGGCCAAATAACTCTGTGTATAGTTTAGGGCCATCTTTCGCTTTTCGAGAATGCTTTGTTTAGAATTTTCTGAAATGAAATAAAATTTCTGAGTTCGCAAATCTCTTGATTGCTGGTTCACCTGATGCTTTGACTGTTCCCCTATACGTCCCTCCCCCTGAGATTCGTTACTGTCCTTCACTCCTGCACCTTGTGTTGTTCTGACCTTCGCTTAGATTAAAAAGCGCCGCACCCCGATCTTTTGAATGGGTCACCCTTCATCCTTCGTATGTGCCTCGTTTGAGATCCATCTTGAAGGGAAATTGATAGTGAAATTTCCGAGTTAGCTGACCCTTCGGATTGTTGATTCGTATGGTGTATCGACCGTTTTCGTTCCCATGCATCCTTTCCCCTCCTGAAGTTCATTACTGCTCACCCTTACTTCCCGTGCCGACTCGACCCCAATCTCTTTGACCTTCAATCTAAAGCCGTCACACTCCGACCTTTGAGTGAGCCATACTCCATTGTAGCCCCTACCCTAGCTAGCCCTATACATTTTTGTGCTATTTTCCTATTACCCTAACTATATTTAGGGACATCGCTATTCAAAAATTTATTTTTCATTATTTTATGTCCATCGAAAAGTGCATGTTATTAACTATTTCCGTTTTATGCATTTTAAGTACACTACTAATCTCCCATTATTTTCGAAAGCACAACCATATATTACACATATTATTTTATGCTATGTTTCTTATTTGCACCATGTGGATTTTCCAAGTTACTTTAAGATTTGTTTTTTTTTCTTTTTGATCGATACATTGCACTAGAGTGTTTTAATCGATCGACAGATCCTTCACTATTCCATCATGATTATGCTTTATACTTATTATTTTAGCTACGCTACTTTTGATATATATAGGTGTGCACATATTTAGGATTTCGATTCTTCCAGTACGCCTCGAATGTTATTATTCGTTGGTGCTATTTTATTCTTTTGTACATATAGGTTGCCCTTATAGTTGTTCCGGTTTTATACTTATTTGGGCCTACCCTTTTAGTTGTGTTGTTCTTATATATATATATATATATATATATATATATATATATATATAGCTTCAAAGAAATTTCTTTTACCCACCTGTTTTAAATAAATCATTATGTGTTAATGTTCGATGTGGTAGCCTTTCGCTTATTATTTTATAACTTATCATTTATTTTAAATTTCGAGGACGAAATTTTTGTAAGGGTGGTATGATATAATACCTAGTTTTTTTATAGACCAATAGCCGTATTTTATTAATAAGGGTCATTTACAAATTTACCTATTCATACTTATAATTATTTTATGTATTTAAAAACCCCTTTTTCCGAAAACTAATTCTATTACTTAAAACCCTTTTCATTTTTCCCCTTTACTGTTTTCTCTTTCTATACCCACTCCCCTATAAATAGTTAGCTTATTCTAAAAAATAAGTCTCCTGAAATTTTCCTGAATTTTTCTACAAATTTTCTGTATCTTTCCAGAATATAATCCGGGTCTGTCTGATTTGAATATATGCATTTTATATATCTTTTATTTAATTTAGTTTATTAAACCTCATAACCTAAAACTAAATACTTTTCCCCTTTCTTTTTATTTATCTCCTTCTATTTAGCCCAACACCTTCCTTGTTCAGCCCAAGCAAAATCCCAATTTACTAAATGTCCCAAACTAAATCCCTTCCCTATTTACTCCAACTCCATTTCTTCTTTAAATTAAATTTCCTTTTTATAAACCCTAGCCCATTTTCTCTTTTTCTTTTCTGATTTACCCTCAAAGCCCGGCCCAGGCTCCCTAATTCCTCTTTAATTATTTTTCTTAACTCCCCGGCCCAAGTCCTTTCTCAGCCCATTTCCCTTTAAAATAAAAATTAAACCCTTTTTTCTGCCTCTGGCCTAAGCCCGCCAACCCGACCCGCTCGTAACTTCATCTTCCCCATGATTCCATCTTTCCCGCTCGAATCTTCCCGTTGCGCCCACGTCGCCAAAGCCCGCTCCTCGCGCCCACGATGCGCGCACCCCTACGACCCGCTCCTCAACGGCTCACTCCTCCTTCGCTCTCCTCTCTCCAAAACTCAAACCCCGAGCTCAATCTCCACACTGCACCACCCCGGCACCAAATCACCGCCGACCACCTACCTTGACCGACGACGAGTCCTAACCACCACACCGACCCTCACACCACCACGAGCCCACTCCATCTAAACACAACAAACCTAACCTCCATCACCTCCTCGAACTAAGCCCCGAGCCCCCACTGCCAACTCCCTCACTCCGCCGACGCCGACGACGACGAGGAAGACCTCGACTCTTCCCTTCCTTCCTCCTCCCCTTCCATCGACAGAGCTCCTTGTCTCCACCCTCCTTCAGCCGCCACCAACCTCGCCTGCACCCGACCACGGCCACCGCCTGCACCCGACGCCGGCGATCCCTCACTGCCCTAAGCCGCCTCCGTCGACCCCGTCGTCACCAGGTAAAGTTTCTCAATCTCTGCCTCTCTCTCCCTCTCTGCCTCTCGACCTCAAACTCCTTTTCTATCTCTCTGCTTCTCTCTCACTCTCTCTCTGGTTTTTCTCTCCCTCTCTCGATCTCTCTGTTTTCTCTCTCTCTCTCTTTGTCTCTCCCTTTCTCTAATTCTCTCTCTCTATCTCTCCCTCTCTCTCTCTGTTTCTTTCTCTCGCTCTCTCTAAATCTCTCTCTTTGTTCTCTAACTCTCTCTCTCTCACCAGATCAAAACCGGAAACAACTCGGGGCGGTGATGAAAATGGATGCACGGAGAGTAACTGGAGTGGGTATAATTGTCTGATTCCAAAAGGCCGAACCTGTGCTGCACCCGCGACGCGATCGTGCTGCTGCCGCTGCCGGACCTTCGTCGACACGTTTCCAGGCAAGTTCCCTACTTGCTACATGCTAATTTATGTTTGTTACAAACTATAATCGTATAAATCCCGTGTGTTACAAGTCGCGATAAATTATATGTTATGACTGTTCGATGCATGATTCTAATGGAAATATTCATTTAATTTGACAGAACTCATCTTCATTGTCTGGTCCGTAAGGCAGTGAACCTTGTGTATAAATTTCACTGGAAAATATGACTGTTAATGGCTAGAACGAACAACCCCAAATACACCCGTAAAACTGGAAGTTTCCCGCATCTGAAAGTTGTTAAAATCACCATAAATTATGTACATATAGAAATGATGCGTTCGAGGGCTCAAATTGAATCCGACTTGACGAAATGTAACCCTATACAAGTTTCTAATGGTTTCTGTACTGAAATTATGACGATAGTTGGATCGGAGTGCGGCTCTGGACTGCAGTCCAGAGCGGCTCTGGTTACTGTTTACTGTCCCGTAATGGGTACGACCTTGTTTCCTGAACTCGTATATTGCGGAACTCTGCAGTTTATTAAAGTTGGATCTGTTAGCTAAGTAACACAAGTGGTTTCGTTTCGTTTTATCGTCGTTTGATATTTAATCTGCAATTTAAAAGATCGGGACGTATAGCAGTCCCAAACAGAACCAGAACAGACACCCCAATGTTGAATAGTGCATAACTCTTGACGTACAGACGCGATTGAGAATCTGTCTATTGAGTTAAAAACCTTACTAAAAACCCTAGATTTAATTCAACTGTAGCATCGCTAAAATATGATCCCAACTAGGATTAAAATGCGTTGCGAAACGGACTTCCGATTCTGAAACCGGATTTCCAGCAGTGAACGCTTAAAATGAAATGGCCATATCTAGGGATCCTGAAACCCGATTGATGTGAAGCTAAATTTGCTGGATAGATAATCGAACATACTACTTATCCTGTATTCATTGTTGCGCTAAATTTGGCATGTATGATTTATGATAATTTATGCAAGTGGTAAGATACCGACATATGACATCTTAATCATGCCTTACATACCGTTTTCTCATCACATCATATATATGTCATTGCATTGGTAACCAAGTGATCATGTGCATTACCCAGTGTTCGGTATTAGTGGTGATTGTGGCAAGTACGTTAGTGTTGTGCATGAATGGATAAGTGAAAGTGACACGTACTTGTACGCAATCAGTGGACCCTATTGTTCTATTGCATTGTCGACGTCTGTGGGACGCGTATAAGTGTGACTATAAGTGGTATGGGACACTTATGGAAGCTCTTGTATGGGTGTCATAGGTAAGGCACCATACACTGCCCATTTATCTCGGGTATCAGTCGGGACGTGCTTGATGGAGATCCTGTCTCCAGTTCTCGTGCAGACTTGTCATGGACCGATCGGTATTTGAGGTTATGGTTGGCGTTTGATGTAGACCACGGGGTGTGGGGTAGTTTGAGTGTGAGTTCAACAGAATCTCGGGAGTCCCATGCCGGCATATATATATATATATGGAGATATATGGAGATTTACAGGGTACATGATTACTACCGTGTGTTATATTTTGGGCCCGTGGTCCCTTGCCCTTGGGTCCTACCCTTGGGTGGAGGACACTCACGAGTGGTTGACTCTCTCACTTGGACTGACGATAGGCTTAGTGACCTGTATAGTGAGACTTAGAGACTAATAGGGATAGTGACATGGACATGCATTACTTACTATATTGACACACCTGACATACTATTTTACTGCTTTACCATTCACCTGCTCTATTTGACACCGCATCGGTTACTCCATATTCACATCTTTACTGTCTTGATTTACTGTTATATATCTATTATCACTGTTCGAGTTACAACTGCATTTATACACGTATATTGCTATCGCGTTGCTCTGACGACCTGAGTATGCATGCTCAGAGTGAGAAGTGGACTTAGCTTAGACCAGGACCGGACATACCTCGAGGACATCGCGGCCATCTTGATCAGCTACCCAGAACCTTGCTCTCTTGATTCCCATCTGGTTAGTTCTTTGTATTTGTTTTGATTTATATACTGCATTTATCATTATCTATGCATTGTATTACTGGTTACCACGTAAAGCTAGAAGCCGAAGTATGACTACGGCAGGATATTTCCTTGACCGTAGGAGCATGGCTGGCCTTGTCAACCCCTCGTATTCCGCATTTTGGGAAGCGGGGCGTGACACAAACAGGTAGCAGTTGGGTGCAGTCTCGAGCACTTGGAGGCAGTGGCGGTTAGACAGGATTCGTCTCTCCCGGTATTGGGAGTTGATATTGCACTGTGTCAGAGAGCCATTACGCAAAGTCCCTGGCCAGGGCAAACGAGATTTACTGGTAGGTTTTCCAGTAGTTTCTCAAGGTGTAATGGGCTTCGCTCCGACACGACTTATACCGGTTTTAGGGGATTGACGCTTGCCGCCCCCTAGGCCCGATATGCGATAGTCCTAGACGAACAGACCGGACTGTACGGAGATTATCACATCAGGCTCAGGAGGAGTCCGGATGGGTTTCCTCATCGGCCTTCTTTTCGACATCTACCTAGGGACCGTTACGTACAGCTAGTGCCGCGTGCGGTTGTAGTTAAACCCACTGCCAGCGTAGTAGTCGAGTGTTTAGAGTCCCACACAGAGAGTTTCCCTGCTCCAGGCGAAACGATATAGAGGTCGTATGGTTTTACGACAAGGGTTTGGACGCATACGTGTTTAAACGCACGTACGATGTTCGGACAGTTTTTACTAGCCGGCTTTGGTTTAAGCCATATTCTAGTATCGGATTATTGGATTTATACAGTCTAAAGTTTTTCCGTGTTTTCACGGATAGGAGGGGCGTTCTCGTAATTTGGCGGGAAGCTTCTAGAAGGATGATGACTTGGCATAAGCATTTATTGATTTAGTGACTCATTTTTGTGATTCATTCATGTCATTAATGATGCATTAAATGGTTAATGACTCATGTAATGAATCACACATAATGAATAAATGAAGCATGATGATTAATCATTTTATTTATTTATTTTGATAAATGATTATGCTTCATATATTCAAGAAGGATCATTATTTCATTATCATTCTCATCCTCACCTTCTCTCTCCTCAAGCTCTCTCTCTTCAAACCCTAATCCTACCCTCTCATGTGTTGAGATCAAGGATTATCAAGACTAATTAATCCATATCCATACTCTATATCACCTAGGTGACTTTGATTAGCAACTAGAGAAACCTAGTTACCTCAAGATTAGAGGCAAAACTTGGAGTAGAAGCTCTCGGGTGGATCGTCTATTACATAGAGGAGGCCGACGAGGAGGTGGATAACGAGAAGAAGAAGGACACGGTTCATTAGGTATAATCTTCTTCCATAGTAGTTAACCACTCCTATGTTAGTGTTAGTTATAGTTTAGCAAAGATCCTTTTGGTTAGTTGATGTTGTTTTAAACAAAATGATTGTTTTTCATATTTCCGCCTCCCCGCAAGTAGTAGGGTGTACAACGTCGACTTACACTTCGATGGAGGGAGACCAGAGATCAAGCTTAATTAAAGAAGCCCCTAGGAGCTTGGGATGATGGTTGAAAACCGAAGGACACAGATCTATTCGGTATAACCATTCTAACTCCTTTGCATGTTTTGTTATCTAGGGCTTATAGGTAGATCCGGGTAATTGGTTGTGGTAGTTCCAAGTTTTATAAATTTTTGTTCCACATTTGGTCGCGGATTGATGGCCAGGCGCTGCCGTAACCCAACATTTCCAACCCCCCCTCCTCCAAAATGCATCAGAGACATCAGATCTTTTCTTGGCCATGCCAGTATTTATAAACGGTTCATCAAGGACTTTAGCAAGATTGCTATACCCTTGACTCTTTTGCTGGCCAAGGACATAACATTCAACTTCAACTTGGACTGTCCGACTGCTTTGAATCATTATGAAGCTCACTCACTACAGCTCCCGTGCTATCTTCTTCCGACTGGACACGTCCTTTTGAAATCATGTATGATGCATCAGACTTTGCCATTGGTGCGGTCTTAGGACATCACATCGAAAAAATGATGCATATGATCTACTACGCGAGCCGGACCTTGAATGACGCGCAATTGAACTACACAACAACCGAGAAAGAGTTCTTGGCAGTTGTATTCGCTCTGGAGAAATTCAGGCCATATCTCATTGGCTCCCCAGTCGTCGTTTACACTGATTATTCTGCTTTGAGGCACCTTTTTGCAAAAAAGGATGCCAAATCTCGGCTAATACGTTGGATCCTCTTACTTCAAGAGTTTGACCTTGTCATTAAGGACAAAAGCGGATGTGAAAACGTTGTCGCCGATCATCTTTCACGACTTTCTTCTTTGCCAATGATACCTCTCCTAATAAACGATGCTTTTCCTGATGAACAACCCTTGACAGTATCTTGCGAACCATGGTTCGCAGATATTATGAACTATTTAGCAACAGGACTCGTACCAAGCGAATGGTCGAGTCAAGACAAACTTAGATTTTTCTCCTAAGTAAAACACTTTTACTAGGACGAACCCTACTTGTTCAAGTATTGTCCAGACCAAATCATTCGCTGGTGTGTCCCTGAAAATGAGTTCAAGAGTATGTTGTCATTCTGCCACGATCAAGCGTGTGGCGGGCATTTTGGCCTAAGAAAAATGGCTGAGAAAGTCTTGCAGTATGGGTTTTACTAGCCACAACTTTTCAAAGATACAAATGATTACTGCAAAACTTGCTCCCGGTGCCAACATTTGGACCGGATCTCCAGGAGAAATGAAATGCTGCTCCAACCAATTCTGATTATTGAGATATTCGATATTTTGGGGATTGATTTCATGGGCCCGTTTCCCAACTCCTTTGGGAACTTGTAGATCCTTCTAACTGTTGATTATGTCTCCAAATGTATCGAGGCAAAACCGAGCCGGATGAACGACAACAAGGTTGTCGTTAAATTCTTGAAAGAAAACATCTTCTCTAGGTTCGGGCATCATCGCGCTATCATTAGCGATAATGGAACACATTTCTGCAATAAGTCTTTTGAGGCCTTAATGCGGAAATATGAAATTATTCAAAAGCTATCAACGCCCTATCATCTCCAAACAAGCGGGAAAGCCGAGATTTTAAATCGGCAAATCAAACAAATATTGGAGAAAACAGTTTCCAAGAACCGTAAAGATTGGTCTTTGAAATTAACTGATGCCCATTAGGCATTCCGAACTGCTTACAAGACTGATCTTGGCATGTCTCCATATTGGTTTGTGTATGGAAAGGCTTGTCACCTCCCTGTTGAGATCAAGCATCACGCATTATGGGTGATTAAAGAACCAGCGTCAATCTTGATGATGCAGGCAGTTTTCGGAAGCTGCAGATAAACGAATTGAATGAGTTTCAAGATGAAGCTTACGAAAACGCGGTCATTGTAAAGAACCGAACGAATGTGTTTCATGACAAACACTTTATACGCAAAACTTTCACACCTGGACAGCAGGTATTCCTTTACGACACCAGACTTTACTTACATCCTGGTAAGCTCAGATCTCGCTGGACAGGACATTTTTTGTGTGGTGTGTATACCCGCATGGTGCGGTGGATTTAGAAAATCCAAGGGACGGTTCAGTTTTTAAAGTAAACGAACACCGATTGAAACCGTTCTTTACCGCAGAACCATCGGAGGAGCTCCTGATATTGCAAGAGCCAGTTTACCTTGCCTAATTTTCCTCTGTTTACCACCAAACTTCGTTTATCCAGCCATAAACAGTAGAAACACTGTTTCAAATAATTTTAGGGGTTTGTATATACTATCTTGTATATATATGTGGATATTCTTGTCTGGTGCGTATCCATTTTTCTTTTTGACGAGCAATCTTGTCTGGTGATGCTCGGTTTTTGGAAATATTTTTCCTGGTACAAATCCCTTTAAAAAAAGGAGAGAATGTGTACATAGAAAAGAAAAGAGAGAAAAAGGGAAAAACAAAAAAATGAAAAGAAAAAACAAAGAGAGAAGGGGGTATTTTTTGTAAAGAGGTCTGTTGGGGTCAAAATTTACACCCCGGTTGACCAAGTCAAAATCAAAGTCAACCCCAAGCCAAGTGGGCCCAAGCCCAGGTCAAGTGGGCCCAGCCCGAGTTGAGCCCGAACATGAAGCGGCCGGCCTACCCCATGCTAAAATAAAAATTTTGTAATAAATAATTTTGGTGTATTTTTTATGAATAAATGTAAGAAAAATGGGCATAAAGCCAAATTTTTGTAAAATCCATGGCTCATATGCAAAAGAAATGAGTACATGAGTCATGGGATAAGAAAAATGCCATTTTTGTAAAGCCCAAGGGGATATATGTAAAGTGTGTAGCCTATAAAGGCAAAAATGATGAAAATATCTCAATAATTTCTCTCTCTCAAAATTAGGGTTTGTGTCTCCTTCTCCTTTCTCAAGATTCTAAAACCTTTTTCCCCATTTTGAATTAAATCAAGAGTTTAACTCTTCCTTTTCTAAAAATAAATAGTCTTTCACCACAAAACCCTTGAAGGGGGACTCAGATCTTCCATCAGATCTCAAGAAGGGGAGATTTTGAATCCCACCCTCCTTTTCCTCCAAGATCCGGCCAACAAAAAGGAGGAATAAGGAGACCCATCTTCGAAAATACCACTTTGGAAAAGATTCAAGGCTCAAGAGAAAATCCAAAGCTTAAGAGAGAAAAAGGGATCCCCTTTGACCACCTCTAAAGATCTTTGGGGAGTTCAACTCCAAGACCCAAATTCTCAAAGGAGTTTAACTCCTAATCTAGATCATTTAGGAATTTGACTCTAAATCTAAATCTTTTGGAGTTTAACTCCACTCAAAATTCACTTTTAGAGTTTAACTCTTATTTTCGGGACTAAAGGCCCTTTCTTTTTGCCGGTGCCCAGCGCCCACGTGCCGGGCACGTGACGCGCTAGCGCCCCGTGCCCAAGTGCCGAGCACATGAGGCGCTAGCGCCCGGCGCTCAGTGCCCACGTGCTAGGCACGTGAGGCGCTGGCATCCACGCGTCCTTTAGACGCTATTCTTCCGTTTTTTTCATACACACACTCCACAACACTGTCCTCGTTAGAAAAAATTTCTAACAAGGCGCTGCCCTGCACCCCGCAAGGGGGCTGCTACCCCCTTGACCCCCAGCCCGCTATCCGGGTAGCAGGACCCCTGTAAAACTATGTGGGGCCTCCGATATATCCAATTCCCCTTCAAAACACATACGCACACTGCACGTTGAGTTCGCATGACTAGTTTGACTCGTCAATTGGAGGTTCTCTCGCTTCAAAGGCGAGGGGTAATTAACGGCGGCTTAGTCCAAGGCTGTCGGAGATTCAGATCCCTACAATCAATAAACCCCTGTCTACCCTGGGCAGGGGGAATCTGTAGTACGCCTGACAAGCGCACGCGTATTCCCATCTCAATCGGGTGATGAAAAACACCTTACAGATTCTGGCACGCCCGGGGGGACACTTCTCTCCTCCCATATCTCGGGTCAAGTGTTCATACGAACTTTTTTAGCATATATGTCGATATTTGTACTGAAATAATGTTTTTTTCGTGCAGCAATCAACTTTTAACGACGATGTCTCCTAAGATGAATTCAGCTTCCGACGCGGCCCCGATATCGTACGTGGTCAAGATCAATGCTCGCGTGGTTCTCCCTGCCAGTCTCAACCGGCAATGGGAGGAGCCACCCCGTTAATTTGGTTCCGTCATCATCTACCCTACCGGAAGCGCTCATCTAGCGGAGGTCACAGCAAACCAAGCGGCCAAACCAACCTCAAAGGGCTGGAGGCTGAACATTGTGGTCGCCAAAGCATCCGACCCCAAATTCAAATATGTATTCGAACGCTCTCCATTGTTCCGACTGGAGGCAAGGCCGTCAATACCAATAAGCCCACAAAGCAGCTCAAGCAAGCTCAGACATTGCTCTTGACGATCGAGCGAGCAGGCATATTCTCTGGACTCTCTATCAGTCGGTCTACGACGTCGTCCCGAAGGGCCGAAGCTTGCCAAGTGCTTAAAACAGAAAGGTTGAGACAGAAGCGGCTCAGGTATCGAGCCAACAAAAGGGCCAGGACTTCGGCCAAGTGGAATCTTGTGAGGTTCCAAGAGCAGGGTCACCCCGCGATGATGATTGAGTCAGCCATAAAAGTCAGCAATTCCTTCGAACCTCTGAAGTGGGTTCAGAAAAATGCCATGACCGCCAGAATCAAGAAGACATCGGTCTGAACAATGCTATAAAGGGACGTGTCCCAGCCTCAACTGAGAAAGCATGACACTGTCTCTTCGAGAGTCTATCAGGCGCTCTGTACCGCTCGAATGCAGTGAGGCAAATCCAGAAAAGAGGAACCAGCACCACTCATGAATCCGGTCAGGCCAGCCATCTTGAATCGATTGTCCGCTATCAAAACAGAAGAGCTAAGACGGTGGTCCATAAAGTCAGCTACTAATAATGAAATGATGGCCGGATATGTTGTCCACATGGTCTATATGGCTGCACGCGCCCTAGCGACAACCTTCGCAGCAAAAGCAAGGATGGGGCCACCACATCCCAAGCCCAATCTGGTTTGAATGTGGTTGCCGCTTCCCAAGAACAGCCGCCTCCGCTGGATGATGAAACCCTCTCGATGAGGATGATAGGAAGAAAGACCCCTCAGTCCATGTAGAGTCAAGCTTAGACAGCGAGGAAGAACCGACTTTCCGCTCCAAGACCATACAACAAGAGCTGCTTCAAGAGCTTCGAAAATATCTCAGGAGCAAAGATAAAGAAATGTCCAAGTTTTACGCAAAAATCGATGACCTGACGAATGTTGTGATGCATCTCACGGCTCAAATTGCTCGAGCACCTTCCTATCAGGAACATGTCTCTACTAATGGGCCGGGTGATGACAACCCGAAGCAACCGATGCATGTCCCCTTAGGTCCAAGATTGGGTGAGCCACACGAAAGCCGGTCACATTCTACTTCTAGGGATGCCTTGGCCCCAGACAGCACTATCCCGCTAACACAAGATCGGATAATGGATTTGGTCACCAGCAAGGTTAAAACATTGGTGACCGAAGCCGAAGCTCAGAAAGAAATTGGCAGTAGCAGGCGACCATATCCCGCACAGTACAATCTGATTGAGTTCCCCAGCGGCTTCGTCATTCCTAAGTTCAGAAGATTTAACGGAACGGGAAATGCAAATCGGCACGTCGCTTACTTTAAAGTGTCGTACGGAAATACAGGGGGCAATGATGTGCTCCTTCTTCGTCAGTTTGTCAATAACCTGACTAGTGTTACTTTTGACTGGTACGTGAGTATACCATACGGGTCCACCATTACCTTTGCCTAAATGGAGTCTCTGTTTCGGCAAATGTTCATGAGTGTCAATGATAAAATCTCCATTGCTGACCTTGTGAGGACCAAACCAGGGAAGAATGAAAGCAACACCGACTTTATCGCCCGATGGCGTAATCTCACGGTCAAGTGCGAACCACCACTAGAGCAGGACTAGTCCGTCAGCCTTCTCATTGGGAACCTCAGCAATTGGATGGTCCCATTCTTGTGTACAGCAGGCCTCAAGACGTTTCAGGAGCTAACCAAGAAAGTCCAAATGTTGGAACGCTCGAAGAAAGAGTCTACCCTAGACTCTCCGAGAGACAAGACTTGGAAAAGCAAGAGGGAGGACAACCGTAGAAGTGGGAATTCCAGCAGTACCAATTTCTTCAATGCGTCCGACAATGAAGACAAGCGAAAGGCAGGCGATTCCAAAACCAACCAGTCTCGAAAACCATTGCTGGGAGGAGAAGGGCCTTCCCTAGAGGAGAAAAAGAACAAAGTTTACTCTTTCAGAAGGGACAAGGTCCGCAAGATATTCAAAGATGCCTTGAACAATGGTCTACAATTGCCGGAGTTGAAGAGACCCCACGAAGCAAAAATGACCGACAATCCCCTGTATTGCTCATACCACCGAGTAGTGAGTCATGCGATCGAGGATTGCTATATCTTCAAAGACTGGGTCGAGAAGCAGTACAAGACTGGAGAGATCTAGCTGTCCAAGAGTGTGTTGGTGAACAATCAAGTTGCAACCACCAACTTTATACAGACAGAAGTTGAAACCTTCTGGGAGCAGACAACTGAACCCGTTGCCCTGAGAAATGAAACTGACTCACCGCAGCCTCCGTGGAGTATGCATATATCTAATAAGACGAAGAAGATGATAAAGCTACTTCGAAAAGAGTCCAGAACAGAATGGGAAGGGTAGAAGAAGCCCACCATTCTAGCTGCCAATTCGTCTCAATCAGGCTCAAAATCCAAAAAGCTCAAGAAGAAGAAAAGTACAGCTCGACGCGAAAAAGAGTTTGCAGGGAGATTGACCATTCAAAAATATATCGATTCTCTTGAAGACTATGAACAAAAGGAAAGGACTTTAATTCAATTAAAGGAGTTCTTTCCTATAGAAGCGGCTGAGATTCTGAAGGAGCTAGAAGAAGACTCCAATGAAGAGATCCTTATAGTGACCTGCTACGCCATCCATCTGGGCAGCGACTCTGAGGAGGAAATCTTTTTTCCCGAAGAGGACGAGGAGCTCACCACAAAGGCTAACCAAATCCAGCTCAGAAGCGGCAGGGCTCTATCGCCGAATCAGGGCAATGCCCCAAAAGGGAAGGAAAAACAAGTCGTTAATGAGGAAGATGGCAGAGAACCGGCTAATGAAAACACAAGTCCTTCCTTAGTGGACTACAATGTCTTGGCTCATCTCCGGAAGCTTCCGTCTCTCCTGAGCATCTACGATGCCTTGGTCCTATCTAAGGAGCTTAGAGATGTTCTCATTCACGCTTTAAAAAACCCTGAGCGTTACCAGGCTCGCTTTGCGGAAATTAATATAAAAGAAGCCCAGTACACCCTGCGTACCACCGCGGTCACGTTTAAGGAAGAAGACCGGCTACTGGGAACAGCTGAGCATAATCGGCCGCTTTACGTGACAAGGTACAGCGACAGAGATCGGATTAATTGCATATTGATTGATCCGGGATCCTCAGTGAACATCATGAACTTGTGGACTCTGAAGAGTTTGTCAATGGACATCCGACACCTGTCAAGGGAAAGGATTGTCATTTAAGACTTCAATCAAAACTGCCAGCAAGTTCTGGGGTCTATAGCTCTGCCAATCAAATTCGGGGATCTGCAAACCGAAACTAAGATATATGTGATCGACGCTGACACATCTTATACGGTTCTTCTGGGATGGCCGTGGCTCCACGATTACGGCATCGTTCCTTCAACTCTCTATCAATACATGAAGTATACTAAAAATGGCGAAGAAAGACGCATTGACGGAGACATCCAGCCGTTCGGTGTGCATGAACTCCGATATGAAGATTCTCAGTACTTTGTGAACCTCCAAAGTGCTGAGCCGCAGCTGACTAAAGACAGAACGGCCCCGAAACTCAAAAGCAAGTCTGAGCCGGCTGTCACTTTCAAAAGCAAAAACCCTAAGTATGTCCTCATTTCGGCAGTGACACTGATGAGTTCGACGTTGGAAGTCCCTCTGTCCATAAAAACCGCCCTCATTTTGGTAGCGATACAGACGAGTCTGAAGGCCCATCCGACAGCAAAATTCACCCTCGTTTAGGCAGTGACACTGAAGAGCCAGAGGAGGAGAACCTTCCTTGCAACAGCTATACAGATTGGGCCTCCACGCAATGAGCAAAGCTGCGAGAGACCTTCAAAGTTGCAGAAGGGTCCCTGGCCGTCACAAGGGTGCCGGAGCAGATGTGCAAAGAGCTCGATTTTGTCAGTCTCCACCGTGGACCAGCTGAAAACTTTCTGCATTCCCGGAAGAAAAGTGGATAGAAGGGCATCCTATTTTATGGGTCAAATCCTGTTGTGCACCCAGGCAATTTGTCTGTCGCGTGCCTTCCCTATGAAAGAGGCATAAGAGTCGTCCTTAATCCCAGATACTATGCGCCCGAGATGCGGAAATATTTCAAAAGGTGCAGATGCTGGTTATATCAAACAGAGCCCGAAGCAAAGTTTTATGAAGGGCTATGGCATCCGCCTCAGGTCCGAGCACTCATCGATGGACGAATTCCAGATAGACGGGGCATAGGTTTCATCCAGCCTGATTCTAAGGCATGCTACATGATCCATATTTGGGAAGCCAGCGAAGAGTCAAATGATGAAGACTAGCTAGCTGAGCCAGAAGAAGCTCCTCAAGAGCTCGAATATGGCGGACAAGCAACCTTCGATGAGCTAACCGAGATCAATTTGGGAATTCCTGATAATCCAAGGCCGACCTACATCAGCTCACTCTTGTCAGAGAATATGAAAGAGTAGATAATTGCCCTGCTGCATGAGTTCGCCGACTGCTTCATATGGACGTACAAAGAAATGCCTGGCCTCTCCCCGGAAGTGGCCGTGCATAAGCTGGCTATATCTCCTGATGCCAAGCCTGTCAAACAAGCTCCTCGAAGAATGAGAAGGGAGCTGGAAGAAAAGGTCATTGAGGAAACTAAGAAACTTATCGATGCTGGATTCATCAGGGAAGAGAAATACGCAGACTGGATTGCATGCACTGTCCCGGTAAAGAAGAAAAATGGGCAGATCTGGGTTTGTGTCAATTTCAGGGACCTTAACATGGCATGCCTTAAAGATGATTTTCCGCTTCCGGTCATAGAAATGATGGTCGATGACACTTCAAATTACGAGTTGTTCATCTGCATGAACGGTTCGTTTGGGTATAATCAGATCAAGATGTTGCCTGAGGATGAGAAACACACAGCATTTCGAACCCCGATCGGCATATACTGTTACAAAGTGATGTCATTCGGACTGAAGAACCCAGGTGCTACATATCAATGGGCAATGGCCAATATCTTTGATGACCTAATCCATAAAGTCGTCGAATGTTATGTTGATGATCTGGTCGTCAAGACTAAAGCCAAGGTCGATCACATCCAAGATCTTAGGACCGTTCTCACTAGACTGAGGGAATACGATCTGAAGATGAATCCTCTAAAGTGCGCTTTTGGCGTGTCATCGGGAAAATTCTTGGGCTTCATAGTCTGACATCGAGGGATCGAAGTTGACCCATCCAAGATAAAGGCCATCATGGAGATGCCCTCTTCAAAGAATCTGACGCAGCTTAGATCTTTTCAAGGAAATCTTGCTTATATACGAAGGTTTATCTCAAATTTATCGGGGAGATGTAGGCCCTTCTCAAAGCTCATGAAGAAAAGAGCTCCTTTTGTCTGGGATGCCGAATGTTAAGAAGCGTTCGAAATCATCAAACGGTACCTGTTGCACCTTCCACTGCTTGATGCTCCTAATTCAAATAAACCATTGATTCTCTATATTACCGCGCTAGGTGAGTCACTCGGTGCGCTCCTTGCCCAGAACAATGAGGAGGGAAAAGAAAATGCCTTCTACTACCTCAGTCGAACTTTAGTCGGGGCGGAACACAACTATTCCTCGATCAAAAAGCAATACCTGGCTCTGATGTTCACTGTGAAGAAGCTGAGGTACTATCTGCTCGCTCATCGGGTTATGTTGATCTCTATGGTTGACCCGCTCAAACACTTAATGACCAAAGCAAGCCTAGCCGGTAGAATGGCAAGATAGGCTATCATACTACTTGAGTTTGACATAGTTTATACTCCTCAGAAAGCAGTAAAATGGCAAGCTCTTACAGACTTCCTTGCTACTCATCTCGTACCAGAAGGGTCACCGCTCAATTGCGAGTTACTCGACGAACAAGTGCTGCACCTCGAGGAAGATGAGCCATGTTGGGAGCTCTACTTCGATGGAGCCTCATCAATTAGGACCTCCAGCAAATCAAGCATCCCGCAGATAAAAGCAGGGATAGGATTGGTGCTCATCACGCCACGGGAACCCTACGATGTTCTTTTTCTCTCACCGAGCCTCACACAAACAACGAGGCTGAGTAGGAGGCTCTGATAGCTGGTCTGGAGCTCGTCATAGAAATGGAAATCCTTCAGCTACGAGTCTACGATGATTCCCAGCTTGTTATCAACTAAGTAAGCAGTGACTATAAGATATACAAACCCGAGTTAGCTCGATATAGAAGCCGGGTGGTGGAGCTCATGAAACAGTTCATCCGCATTGAACTAATGAGAGTCCCTAGAGCGTTGAACGGAGAAGCCGACATACTCGCTCGCCTAGCTAAAGAGCTAGCCGATCGTGACATGGACAAAATTCTAATCACGGTTAGAAACCGGAAAATTTTGCCTCCAGTCTCTTTGCGTGAAGAAGAAAGCTAAGAACAAGAGAACAATCCTGCCGAAGAAGCTTCGATCATTCAAGACGAGCCCGATTGGAGAGAACCCTTCATAGAGTACCTCCGATACAGCAAGCTACCTGAAGAAAAATCTATGAGGATTCAGCTGAAGAATAGAGCTCTCCGATACGTGTTTGTAAATAATATGCTATACCGCAGATCATATGACCAACTCTGGCTCAGGTGCCTGTCATCGGCCAAAGCCCAAAAAGTCATGAAAGAAGTTCACTCAGGCATCTGCGGGGCTCACCAGTCCGGCCCTAAAATGCAACTTCAGATCAAACGGCTTGGATATTACTTGCCCACCATGATAAGGGATTATGAAGAGCATGCAATGAAATGCCATATCTGCTAAATTCACGGTGATTTCATTCATAAGCATCCCAATCCGTTGCATCCTACGGTGGCGTCATGGCCTTTTGAAGTTTGGGGCACCGACATAGTTGGCACGATTGATCCTCCGTCATCTAAAAGCCACCGGTTCATATTGGCTACAACAGACTACTTCTCCAGATGGGCTGAAGCTGTCCCGCTAAAAGAAATCAAGACAGAAGATATTCTGACATTCTTCCGGCATAATATTCTATACCGCTTCAGTACATCAAGAAGAATCATTTCTGACAACAGGCCTTCTTTCAAGAGCTTCAAAATCTCAAGGTTTGCTACTCAGCACAAGATAGACTGGAGATATTCCTCCATCTATAATCCAAGGGCTAATGGGCTAGCCAAAGCCTTCAATAAAACTCTATGCAAGCTCCTGAGGAAAAATGCTTCAGCCAATAAGAGAGACTGGAATCTCAAACTTCACGAGGCGTTGTGGGCATATCGTACCACGCACCGTACTCCAACTCAGTCCACTCCATACTCATTACTCTTCAGAGTAGAGGCGATCCCCCCCTCGAAGTCGAAGTTCCAAACTTAAGCATGGTCGTTCAGCATGAGTTGACGGAGGAGGAAAAGTGCTCCTTCGGCTCGAAGAGCTCGATGCCCTCAAAGAAAAGAGGCTCGCAGTACAGCAAAATCTGGAGCTGAACCGAGCCAAATGTCATGGGTCTATGACAAGATAACCCGTCTACGAGCTTTCAAGAAAGGCGAATTGGTGTTTGCCCTCAAAACACCGATCATCCCCAATCGACATGCCAAGGGAAAATTTGAGCCAAATTGGGAAGGACCATACGTCATTAAGAAGGTGTTTGATGGAGGGTCCGACCGGCTGATAAATGCCGAGGGAGAAAGGCCCATGCCACCCATCAATGGCCGATATCTTAAGAAATACTATGCGTAAATGCTCTAAGTCGCAGAAGAATTGAGTACACCAGCCCTATGGTCTGGATTATACATCCTGTAAAACCGTATACAATCCACGGGCGTAAACGACCCCTATCACTCCCAAAGTCCTACCGGCAAGACTATATTTAAAGTCCCACCGGCATTAAAAAACGGTATGTCCACAAGCAAAACGGGCACAGATGAAAACCCGAAAGAGCTCCGTGAGTAAAAACAGCAGGACTGCCGGCGAGTTTGTGAAAACCCGAAAGGGCGCAAACTCGTGTAAAGAGATAAAATACACTCGCAAAGTCCTCTCGACCTTGTGAGGAGAAAATCCCTGCGTGAGATCCTTACGACTCACAAAGGAGCAACACACTTAGGAATCCTCACGATTCCTAAGGAGAACATACACCTGTGAGATCCTCTCGACTCGTAGGAAGAAAATTCTTTTATGAGACCCTTACGGCTCATAAAATTGAAAAGCCTTAGGTGATAGGGATCTAAACCTGTCTCCTGAGCCATCGCTCCCCAACGGGAAACGGCAAATAATGAGTCGCTCCTGGCATTTCACTTCAGTGTTAGCGGTGATGATGCCGACCCAAAATCCAACGCCCAAATTTTCCCTGGGCAAATGATGAGTCGCTCCTGGCATTGCTTCAGTGTTAGCGGTGCTGATGCCGACCCAAAAACCAAATCCCAAGTCTTCCCAGGGAAAATGATGAGTTGCTCCTGGAATTATTCCAGTGTAGTAATGCTGATGCCGACCTTTACCCCAAAATTCCAAACTTTCGACCCAATAGACCTCTAAGTCTTTAAACCGGGAACAAATGACCTCTAAATCATTAAACTAGCAACAGATGACCCCTAAGTCGTTAAACTGGGAACGAGGGAAATCCCCTCACGGCAAATGGTGATTCGCTCCTGGTACCATATCCCAGTGTAGCGGTGCTGATGCCAAACCAAAACCAAAATCCTCAAATATACTCATGGCAAATGATGATTCGCTCCTGGTACTATATTTCAGTGTAGCGATGCTGATGCCGACCCAAAAACCAAATCCCATGTCCTCCTGGGGCAAATGATGAGTTGCTACTGGCATTATTCCAGTGCAGCAATGATGATGAGTTCCTCTCAAATTCAAAAATCCAGCCAAATAAGGCAGAAATGAAACAGATCAAATCAACGTCCCACCCGGTAGCACTTCTAAGCTCAAAAGTCTCACTGGACGGATAGGGAACTCCCAAAACAAATCAAATCAAACAAATCAACCGGGACACCGCAGGAAGCAGAGCAAGTCAAATCAAGCACCGACCATCCACGTCGCAAAGATGGCAGAACCGACCGTCCAAGTCGCAAAAAGGGCAGAACCGACCGTCCAAGTCGCAAAAAGGGCAGCATCGACCGTCCAAGTTGCAAAAAGGGCAGAACCGACCGTCCAAGTCACTAAAAGGGCAGCACCGACCATCTACGTCACTAAAATGGAAGCACCGACCGTCCACGTCGCAAAAATGGCAGAACCGACCATCCACGTCGCTAAAATAGCAGCATCAACCATCCAAGTCACAAAAGGGCAGAACCGATCATCCAAGTCGCTAAAAGGGCAGCACCGACCGTCCACGTCGCTAAAATGGAAGCACCGACCATCCACATCACAAAAATGGCAGAACCGACCGTCCACGTCGCTAAAATGGCAGAACCAACCGTCCACGTCGTTAAAATGGCAGTACCGACAGTCAAAGTCGCAAAAAGGGCAGAATCGACCGTCCAAATTGCTAAAAGAGTAGCACCGACCATCCACGTCGCTAAAATGGTAGCACCGACCATCCAAGTCGCACAAAGGGCAGAACCGACCATCCATGTCGCTAAAATGGCAGAAACGACCTCCACGTTATCAAAACGGGAACCAAATTAAACTCCATGCGAAAGAAGATCTATCAATTTCATGCACACAACCTACATATGTGGTATGCATTTATTGATGGGGGGAATTTGTTGGGGTCAAAATTTACACCCCGGTTGACCAAATCAAAATCAAAATCAACCCTAAGCCAAGTGAGCCCAAGCCCAGGTCAAGTGGGCCCATGCCCCAGTCGAGCCCGAACATGAAGCGACCAGCCTCCCCCATGCCAAAATAAAAATTTTGTAATAAATAATTTTGGTGTATTTTTTTTATCAATAAATGTAAGAAAAATGGGCATAAAGCCAAATTTCTATAAAACCCATGGCTCATATGCAAAAGAAATGAGCACATAAGGCACGGGATGGGCAAAATGCCATTTTTGTAAAGCCTAAGGGGTTATATGTAAAGTGTGTAGCCTATAAAGGCAAAGATGATCAAAATATCTCCAACAACTTTTTCTCTCTCTCTTTCAAAATTAGGGTTTGTGCCTCCTTCTCCTTCCTCAAGATTCTAAAACCTTCTTTCCCTTTTTGAATTAAATAAAAAGTTTAACTCTTCCTTTCCTAAAAATAAATAGTCTTTCACCACAAAATCCTTGAAGGGAAACTCAGATCTTCCATCTGATCTCAAAAAGAGAAGATTTTGAATTCACCCCCCTTTTCTTCCAAGATCGAGCCAACAAAAAGGAGGAAGAAGGAGACCCATCTTCGAAAATCCTACTTTGGAAAAGATCCAAGGGTCAAGAGAAGATCCAAGACTTAAGAGAGAAGAAAGGGAACCCCTTTGACCACCTCAGAAGATCTTTGGGGAGTTCAACTCCAAGACCTAAATCCTCTAAGGAGTTTAACTCCTCATCCAGATCCTTTAGGAGTTTAACTCCAAATCTAAATCTTTTGGAGTTTAACACCACTCAAAATTCTCTTTTGGAGTTTAACTCTTATTTCCGGGGGTAAAAGCCCCTTCTTTTCATCAGCGCCCAAACGCCCAGCGCCCACGTGCCGGGCACGTGAGGCGCTAGCGCCCAGCGCCCGCGCGCTGGGCACGTAAGGCGTTGGCACCCATGCGTCCTTTGGACGCTATTCTTCCTTTTTTTCATGCACACACACTCCACAACAATGTCCCCATTAGAAAAAATTTCTAACGGGGCGCTGCCCCACACTCTACAATGGGGCTGCTAGCCCCCTTGACCTCCATCCCGCTATCCGGGTAGCGGGACCCCTGTAAAACTCTGCGGGGCTCCCGATATATCCAATTCCCCTCCAAAACACATACGTACACTGCAGGTTGAGTTCGCATAACTAGTTTGACCCATCAATCGGAGGTTCTCTCGCTCCAAAGGCGAGGGGTAATTAATGGCAGCTTAGTCCGCGGCTGCCGGAGATTCGGATCCCCACAATCAATAAACCCCCGCCTACTCTGGGCAGGGGGAATCTGTAGTACGCCTGATAAGCGCACGCGTATTTCCATTTCAATGGAGTGACGAAAAACACCCTATAGGGTCTTTTTGTAAAAACTATCTTACAACATTACCAACCCAGACCCGAGCCCTATCAAACAGAAAAATTTCTCTTCTCTCTTCTCCCCTGACTTGACCAAGAAACCCTAGCCTCCAATTCACCAAATCGATCGTCGGATTCACATTTTTTCCTGCCGCCGCTGGTTTTCTAATGTCCAATCGACGAAATTTTTCCCCTCTCTGTAAGATTTTCACTTCTCGCCACTCCCTTTGTGTTTGATTTCCCTGCAAATTTTGTTTACCCACTGCCATCGCTCCATTCGATTTTGAGGAAAATTTTGTGAATGTGCTCACCCATTAGATATATGGGAGCTATTTTTACGATGCAATTTGTCAAATGGTATAGGAATATCTGTTATATGGGGATGAGAATTTGTGTGCAATTCAGGAATTGGTGAATGAATTTTACGAGGCTTTGAGAGCGGGCGAGCAATTTCAGGATCATGTCCGTTTTCATTTTTGAGGAGGAGGTGGGTGTTCTCGCCAGAAACGATTTCCAATGTCACTAACATCCCCACCCAACCAGGATTTCAATACCCGTTAAAGCTCGCTGAGTATAGGATGATCGTCAGATCGAGGTGTGAACTGCGGGATAATGGGCTGAAAACTTTTACTTCAAGTCCTTATCATATAGATTTTCCACTACTATATAGGCCATGTCGTTCTTTACCTGATGACAAAGAACTACCAATTTTGCATTGTGAACATGTTGTTCACAACGATCATGGAAGGGTAGCAGGGCGAAAACTTTTACTTCCAGTTCTCATCACACAAATTTGCCACTACTATATGGGGGAGGACTACGATGCCTATGTTATCATGTATGACACAGTCCCAGTTGAGATTGAAAGGATTTCGTAGGGCTATATAGACACCCGATGCGAGCAATAGATATGGTCACCCACAGACCCGAGCGAGCATGCAGCGCCGCAAACGTCTTCTGAGATCTACCTAAATGAAGATATACCGACAGATCTCTATGATTTGCAGAGGATGGAAGTCTGCGGCATCAAGACACTGATTAGGTAGAACAGAGAGATAAATGTAACATTTCAAAAAGGTAAAATATTATTTTTGGGAATTTTTATAATTAAATAATTAAATATTGAATATTTTAATAAGGCGGTATAATTAAATACCGATAAATTAGGAAAAATTTGGAAAATTATGGAAATTACTAAAAAGAGGGTGCTTTATGTGATTTAAGCAAATTATGAAATTTTATGATTTATTATACACTAATTTTATGCTAATCGCGATTAAAAATCGCTAATCGGGCTTTAAGCGTGTTTTGTGCACATGACATGCACATGTCATTTTAACACTTGTTGATTTTGGGTGTATGGTTATTGTTTTGGGTTTACTATTGCAAAGAGAAGGAAATAAAAGAAAAGAAAAGGAAAAGAAAACAAAAGAAAGGGGGATATGATTAAACAATAAGGTATGGGTGAGAGAGAGAGAAGTGAGGGGTCTTCTTTAACTTAGCCATTCTCTTTCCCTCTTCATTCTCTTCATCTTTCTCCTTCCTCTTCACCATGGCAGCACCACCCTTTCCCCTCCACTTCAAACCCTGACTTCATCATCAAATCTCTATCAAAACCCCATTCCCACTTCACAAAAAATATGCACAAGCTCTCAAGCAACCCTTTGGACCAAGAAAGTTTGAGTTTTGGCGCTGTTGTTACGACCCAAAGTTCGGCCCGTGACCGACACTTAACCACGTAACGTCTACAGGCGTAACGCGGCTAAGTAAGACGAAACCCAGAAATCAAAACCATTAAAAGTAGTTAGTGTTGGAAACATTTGATGAAAACATTTGTAAAACATTTGGAAATCTCAAATAAAAATCTTTCAAGTTTAAATTATTTTATTCAAAATTTTGGCAGCACCTCCTTTGTAAAAACAAGCCCCGAAACGGTACAACGTAAGAAAAAGGTAAAACAACTGAAGAAATATAACGAGCATCCCAAACGGGAGCAATCACGCCCAACGGCGGAAGCAACCACCAAAAAAATAATAATATACGACGCAGTAGCGAAGAATGAGCAACATGAGTGAAAAATAGCATGAAAGATAAAACTGCATAAATAAAGCCGGCCCACACGAGCTCGACACCCAGAGTACAAAATAATATACAACATCGTCCTCACAACTGGTCTCTAAGCCAATACATAACTGGTAGATGGAGAGTACTAGATACAATGAAGAGTACAATAAAATGTAAACAGATAACCGCAACCCACCTATAGCAAAATGGCTCGCACGCCAACTGTAGCGGTATCCGCAACAAAAAGATACAAGGATGTAGCCCTGCCGCGACTACTCTGAGGGTCTACCTACAAGTACTGTGGCACAACGGGGGTGAGTTGCCAACTCCTGAATAGTAAATAACATATAAAGGTAATCGTAGGTATGCACGTACTGCGATACTCTAACATGTGCAGCTGATAACATCAATATGGTAATCTGGGTATACAATAATCATGCGAGGTACTCTATCAGGTACTAAAGGTACATGATGCAATACATGTAAATGGGTGCTGAGCATGGGAAAATAAATCATCAACACGAGTCATCATCGTGGAAAAACCTCGGTGTCTACCAAAAACACCCTAAAATCTCGATAACTCAGGCGCCGTCACTCAATCCGGCCCTCATATCCTATAAATCTCATGGAACAGGAGTGCCCAACATCGGCACCCAAATATTATGAAATACCCGTGTCCAGCATCGACACGCAAATCCTCATCTCTCAGGCGCCGCATACCAGATCGGCCCTCGGTATGTATCTCATGTCATAACCCCCAGACGGTATCCTCCGGATATCTGTCGGGTCTCCAAACTGTCACCGGCAGGTAGTAGTCCCTCCGCTGGGCTCACCGTCTAACTATATGAGTCTTCTTGCCCCGGGTACCATAACGGGTCCACCATGTACCCACAGACGGTGCCTACCACTCCTCGAATCGGGTATACTCACACAAGCTCTCAGAACCGAGAAAACTCATGGTGGACGCACTAAAACATCATGTCAAGAGAAACCGGGTTTTTAAAATAAAGCATACTTTCTTGAAATAATACCACAGTTCTCAAATCCAGAAATCACATGAAATCCAAACTCAATGCGTAAATCCATGCGATGTGATGTATGCATCATAAGGTCGTACTATGAGTAAAAGGGAAAAACCGCTCTTTAAATGAATTCAATTTTAAAAAATATCTCATGCGGTCCCCAGTTTTCCTAAAAACTAGCTTATCTAGGTAGGTACAATGTGTATATGCATAAGTATGGATGTACCAAGGTATATATGCACCAATACGAATATACAATGTGTATGTGCACAAGTGTGGAGGTATCAATGTGTATGTGCACCAATATGGATATGCAAATGAGTATGTGCACAAGTAACATAATCATGTCGAATCATATATAAGGTGAGCTACAATATATTGTTCAATGCAATTCTATAGTGTGAGTGTCATGGCAATTACTAACGGTGTGTATGTAACATGCAGATTAGTGCTCGTGCAACATGAACCGTTAGTAACAGTGCGGTGTTCTATTAGTTCTAAGTCCATATATAGCAGGGAATACAGTATGCAACAAATAGCATCTGTGCGCAATCAATGTATATGCATGCAAATATGCCGCTACAACATCCTATCAAGCCCTGGCGCATAACGCCATACGGGCGATTTTCCCGTAGATGTTAAATCTACTCACCGTGATCTCGATCTACGTGTATCCGACCACCTACTCCCCTTCTGTGCGGCGTCCGAAGTACCCGCCTGCGAACCTAGAATTTACACAAAATAACACACATAAGCTAAAATCCTGCAAAAAACGCGATATCAAGATTATACAAGAAACTAGCGTTGCAAACTAAGCGCGTGTGTATACGTAACGTGTGTGCGTATGCCAAAAACCATCGCGACATGCTGTGGCACACAGCAACACGCTGTGACACACAGCAACACCAAACCCACTCATAGCGCACGTATCGCGCAAGTCCCGCTACAAAAATTATAGGTAATTTGGTCCCAGATTTTATCTGGAGCAAAAACAAGAAAAATAAACAAGACCAAATCTCTTATAATACCTACAGACAGTTACCTGCAAAAATTCAACATGTTCCAAAAAAATTGGGACAGCCACCATAGGCTTGATATCGGCCAAGGTTGGGTGAAACTGGTCCAGGTTTTTACATTACACTCCTAGCACAAATTATAGTCTAGTGTATATGTTTACTCATCAATAAAATACCCACAGATAAAGCAGATTCTACGTATTCTATAACTTGGTTTTAAAACGTTTTAAAAGCACTAATTGGTACACACAGGTATTTTAGTGCAAACTAAAACAAAAGACTTGGTTTAACAGTGTTAATAGCATTTAATTAAGTTAAACAAACCCTGTAAACCCTAATTAACAGAAATTCCACTTAGACCACCAAAACAACCCAATACCCTCAAAACTCTTAAATAAAGCTAAACTACCCCAGATTTTGCCCACTGCAAATACCCAAAAACCAAACAACACCAAAGGATCCCAAACCACAGCAGACACCTACCCTAAAAGTTTCAACCCCCAACTCACCTTAAAAACCGATCTCGCCGGAATTTCCCCTTTCGCCGCCGGCCAAAACCGCCCAGGTTGGGTCCAAACTCCACTCACACACTCAGGGTACCTAGCACTACACTACTACAATGTTTGGGTTTCACAAAGGGTCTTGGGGTAACAGCAGGTTGCCGTAGCTCTAAAACGACACTGAAATACGATATTGGCACAAAACTATGACTTTAAAGTTCTAAACTGAAGCTAAAGTGTAACACAACCTAAAAACTAGCTAAATAACAGTTGGGGATTATACCTATACCAACTTGCTCCAAAGTCCAAGCTTTCCTAGCTCCATGGATTGATTTGGGATGTAGGATCAATTTGTGTGAAAGAAGTATTGAATTTTGATGAATTGAGGTCGAGATCTTGTAGATTTGGGTGAGGGTTTGGTGGGGGCAGAAGTTGTTTCTGTTTTTGAGGGAGAGAGAGGGAGAAGAAAATATGAGGGAAAGAAAATTGATTTGAAGTAATATGAAGAGAGTGAGATGAGTGTGAGAGTCAACCATGCCCCTCTCTCTCTTCTCCATAAATGCTTGTCATGCTTTATCCTCCAAGCCTCCTAGCCCATCATTCTCTCTCTCCACAAGTCAAACCCAAAAAGAAAAACATTTGTGAATTTAAATTTAGAATTTTTTTGAAAACTAATAATTTTGTTAATTACATTTTCTAATTAGTAAGATGGTTGAGCTCCCAGACCACATAAACATGGTTTAACCCAAAATTTTGCCCTAGCTTACATGCACATGTGTGTGCAACCCAAATTAAATTCTAATAAAATATTCATTAATTTTTATAAAATATTTGAAAACCGTTTTGGTAAACTTTTTACGAAAAAACCCATATTAACGTATAATTAACCACTAATCACATTCTAAGGTGTTACAGCTGTAGAGGATTCATGAGTGCAAAAGGAGGTAATTATCCCATCATTAGTGTAGAATTTCCATTGCTTTAGCATCCATGTTAAATTAGAATCGATATTGTATGGTTTTGGGGACTTCGAAAACTTTAAGTTGAGAATTAGGGTTTGAGTTGAAACCAAAGGTGAAATTAAGGCCAGTAGAGGCTACACAAGCCCTGTGGTGATTGATTGGAGACCTAAATCAGAGACTACAACCCATTTTAGAGAACTTGGAAACCCGATATCGGAAGAATTGTGGATTCTGTGTGTGTATATTGAAATCTGCTAACACCCGGAGCCTCTGAAAATTTTTTAGCAAACACAGAGTGATGTGCAGGCAACCTGGAGTGTACCACCAAAACCCTAGACCCTAACCATCAACCCTGGCCGCAAATTACTTCATTCTGGCCGCAATTTGCGGCCAGAGCAGTTTGGAATCGTTTCGTTTTTGTTCCAGGGTTTTATCTCCAGTAAACTAGACCCTTGGCATATGCAAAATTGACTAATTTGACCTAGGATAAAATCTGGGACCGTTTTCAAGAGTTGCTATTTTGATTCGGGGTTTCGTTTCTCATATTTTGAATTCTGGATTTATGTATCTGTGTTTTGCCTCGATCACTTGACGTTTGTACGACGATATCGAGGGTTGGTGGTGGTTTTGAAAGCGTGGTCCATAGGTTCTAACCTATAGGCCTTTAGCGTGTCGTTTTGATTTTCTGATGTGATTTTAATGCGCATTTGCGATTGTATATATGTGTAGGTACCCCACGTGATGTCGAGACATTGAAGATGAAGATGGAGACATTGGCATCGGCACACAAGAAGCAAGGTGGGTAGATTTATATCTACGGGGAGAAGTCGGGTGGATGGCGTATAGCACCCCCACAAAGTTGTAAGGAATTACATGATGGGATACGATATATGTACCTTTATATGTTAGGATGTGATATGAGCCTTAGCAAGAAAGCTTTAGGATGTTAGGGGTTAGTGTTAGCGAGTATGGATGAAAGGACTCTAGTCGATTTCTTAGTCCCGAAACCCTTGGGTAAAGATTTGCATACATGCACATACACATACTCGCATACTTTGACTTCCTTGTGTGTATTGGGGACATATTTATATTGGTATTCCTATGCTTGGATGACGAGAATGTTATATGATATTTGGGAATGAGTCGATCTGATCGGGCATAATGCCGTGAGATATTGAATGCGTGACCGAGATATGTCATGATGTTATAGCGGGTCATTGGATGACGATACTATGTTGATGATATTTTTATGATAGTTGACGAGTTATACACCGAGATATGAGGTATGATATGTTACGATATTTATAATGGATCGCTTGGGCGATGTATACTCCTATATGATAATAAGTATTGACGACACCGAATTGTATGAGACTTTAGATCAGTAGCCAGATTATGATATTGTTGATGATATTAGTAGTGTACTAGACTCAGATCAGTACCTCTGCTCACGATATATGATGATGTGGATATCAGATGAATAATGAGATAAATATGATATTTGACCCGTACCCAGATTTGGGATGCCGTACAATAGATTTACCGTACGAGAGATAGTTATGAGGATAGATACGCACTCTTGACTCCAGGATGTCATATTATTTATGGTATCGTACGTGATACTGTTGAGGCGAGATCACCGACTACTAGGTATGTATGTATAGATCGACTCAGACTTAGGCGGATTCCCTTACCCTTTTGACTGGGCTCGAGTCATACTCATTTTCAAAAGTGGGGAGTCGTGAGTAAGTTTATATCCCAAACTGTATGAATCGTATATTGGGTAGGCATATTTTCAGTGTTGCTGTTACTACATCACTTTCTGTATATTCATGATGTTTCATCGCATTGCATGCTTGTACATATGCCATTATTGAGATCATGCTGTCAGGACACCAACACCATTACCGATGATGCGTATGTTCTACATACACTTACTTGCCGGCTCACACACATCATCATCGGTAATTGCCAAGTCACGAACACTTTAGAGAATATTACTCATTGACATAGCTTGCTAACTGATAGTTCGACATGGTATTAGCGTACTCATCTTTATATACTAGTTTAGGCATTGCAGTTATTACTTGCTACTGCATGCATATTGATATTCACTGTTTACTTGCTATTGATGATTGGATTTCGGATTTTCATGAAATTTCCTGGATTTGGGAGAAAACCGCAAGCATATATATAAACTTCTCATTCTCTCTCTTTTTAAAATGAAAAGTGCAGTTTTCTCGTGATGTATGAATCGTCCACCATGATGTTTTCTCGGTTATGAGATGGATTTCGAGACCCGATTCGAGGAGTTGGATGAACCGTCTGCGGATACATGGTGGACCCGGTAAGGTACCCCGGGGCAAGAAAGTCGAGGTGTAGACGATGAGCCCGGCAGGGGCAGACTGCCTACCGGTGATTTTACCTGGCGCGTCGGATATCCAGAGGATACCGTTCGTGGTCGTGTGATTGATGATAGGGGCCGATTAGGACTGACGGAGCCCTAGATAGTGAGATTTGAGACACTAAGATTTTGAGATATTGAGGTATTGAGATTTGTTGATACAGGCTAGTCCGGATGCCGGAGCTTGAGATATTGGGATATTGGGATTTATATTTTGTGTCAATGCTAGACACTGTTTATGTTGATTTCATTGATGATACCTCGTTTTAAATATACAGAAATCTCACTAAGTTATGAAAGCAGTTTCTTTATTTACATGTATTCTATTTTCATGCATTCATACCTCATTCATATGATATGTTGGTACCTGAGGCACTGACACGAGCACATGGGATTACACTTATGTACAGATGTTTACCCTTGCCACCTTTTCTTGCTTCAGACTTATCATTTGAGGTTATATATATTATTGATCGTATTGACCTAGGATTATGTCATACATACGATTTCTGCTCGGTGATTTTTTCTACTCACGAGTTGGAAACTCACCCCCATTGTGCCACAGTTTCTTGCAGGTTTTGCCGCACAGGTTTCGTTGCGGTTTTGCTGGCACACTGTCCCTTCCGGGTGATTACTTTGGTAGGTGGGTTCTTTTGCATCAGGACCATCATTGTATATTTGTTATTTCAGTTGTATCTAGTAAAACTCCATCAACCAGGCTTGTATATTTGACAGAGATAGATGACCAGTGTTTATTCTTTCGACCTTAGAGTCTTGCGCTGTATTATTATGGTTTCATCTAGTTTCTTGTTGATGTTGGATTTTTATCCTGAGTTTGATCCTCGCCCTTCGGCATTGTATATTATATTGCTTGCGTGGCAGTGGCCGTCGATGGACGAAGAGCTAGCTCCCGCTTGGGGATGCCTTTATCATTATGCATATATTTATCATGTTGTACCCCGTTCGGGGCCAGTATTTACAAAGGAAACTCTGTCGAAATTTTCAGAAAATACTTGTGATTTTAAAAATACATGCTTCGGCTTATGTTGTTAAACTACTTAATTTAAATTGGTTTTTCCTTCACTCTACTGCTTTACTTGGTTTTGATTTCTGGGTTTTGGCTTACTTAGATTACGTACGCCTTGAGAAGTTTCGTAATTTAAGTGCCGGTCATGTTCCATACTTTTCGGGTCGTGACAAAGTTGGTATCAGAGCGTTAGGTTTCACCTTTGGAGTGTAGAATGACCCTTGGTTGATGGAGTAGGTAGCTTGAGTAGAGTGACGTACCGTACTTTTATTCGCGGCATATTTACGATACAATACTCCTCTTAAGAAGCCTTAGGATGTACATTTCTTTGCACAGTATTATATTCATTCCTATGATCTATCCTCATCTGTACTAGTTTATGGTTTTGTTACCACGATTATGGGCAGAGAGAGTTACGGCTAGAGTTGTGGTCAGCACGAGCTCATTACGGATGAGGACTGACCAGTGCGTGATTCCAGGGACATACGATTGCATAGAGCGGCGTCGTTTTATTGTGTTTTCACGCCATGAGCGTTGGATGGATCGCTATTATGAGATTTCTCGGGCGTGCGGAATTGCATAAGAAGATTGAGTCACTGATAGAGGCCAGCCAGAATGTGATGACCATTGATGTATCGCTTATTCATGATGATTGAGGCACTGTTCAGCGTGCAGATGAATGAGCCAGTTGTTGCTGCGATCAACGAGATATCGCCCCAGAGCTATTGCCGTATGAGTTGTATTTAGAGATATGATAGAAGGTCGCTAGTCACCCAAGGATGAATGACTAGGACATGTGGTTCGTTCGCTTACCCCGATGCGAGGTCATCAGATAGATTGATTCCAGCTAGAGACGACTTCACGCAGGTACGTTGAGAGTCAATAGAGGCGATCGAATGTCAGAAACTCATATTCCAAGTTTAAAGTATTCGGAAAGACATGCAAGCAATTCTATGGACCCTCTAGAAGAATGATACCCTAACTCAACATAATGACCGTATGAAAGCCTTTGAACCTTAGGGTTTGCGGCAGTTCCGCGGTGCCGTTAGTGAGGCTTGGGTTTGCCCTTCTATGGCTGGTCTACCGATGCTGTGGTACGTACTCGATACTATTAAACCGTACCCAAGATGTTGAGCTCTTGGGGGATATGAGGTTTTGACGAATCGATCGAATGGTTTGACTTCATTCGGATGCTATGTGGTGAGATGCATTTCTTGGGAGACTCCAGATACGAGTATAGCCCTTGGAGCACAATCCATGCAGCCCCGATGAGACGAGTCTGAAGCAGTCGACATTAGAGAAAAGTGGAGTAAGAGGTTCGTACGAGATCTTGATGAGACGACGTTCCACTCCGCCGACATCAGAGATGTGATACGCATGCAGAGGCGTTGTATATGGATATATCTTACAGAAGGAGTCGCGATGAGTACGCAGTCGTTCCGAAACAAGAAACAGATTTAGTGAAGGGTGATAACTTCCGGACAGTTCGGCAGAAAATGAGATTTGGGAGAGACCTCGACAGGACCTTTCTGGAATAATTCACGAGAAGACTTGGACCCAGGAATGGTCATTTTACGCACACCAGCAGGCCAGAGTTCGGCATCATCGACGAGACATGTTATGAGTGACCACGACAGTTGGCCAGAGATTTTTAGAGGATGTTCTTGAGCGGGACTATTCCGCCATACTTGATTTCGGTATTTAGGCGATCTATTCGCATGATTGAGTATTGATGACCGAGTTTCATGATATTTGTTTTCATGCACCATGGTTGCACCTACTGGGTATTTATGATTTGTGCACAGTTATTGCACTTGTTGTCGTTTTGTACCTTGACTGCACATGTTTATGACTTCATGGATTTCGATTATGATACACGATATTTGTTTTGTGTACCTTGTGCACCTGATTGGATTCTTGCGCATATTTGACGCGCTTGGATTGGATTTTTCCGCATGTTCGGGGCTTGATATTGGATTTCATGATTTCGTGCATATTGGATGCACACAATTTAGATTTTATTCGTGCATGATGGATGCACCTGATTTAGATTTTTGCGCATGTTGGGCGCATGTTATGAGATGCTGTTTACCCCAATCAGAGCAAAGCTCTGTTCAAATTTCGAGGCGGGAGATAAAGCAACACTTCATCTTCCCCCAATCAGAGCAAAGCTCTGCTTTGAAAATTTAAAAATTTAATAAATGAAGCAACGCTTCAGATTATTTACGCTGCGCAACACGCCACGTGTCAGGCGCAGATGCATCAGCGCAGCGCCCAAGGCAGCACACCCAATCAGAGCAAAGCTCTAATTAAAGAAAAATTAAATGAAGCAACGCTTCAGCTGCGCAAGCACTGCGCTGCGCGACACGTGTCAGCGCAGATGCACTAGCGCAGTTGCGCTGCGCTCTGCGCTGGGCGACACGTGTCAGCGCAGTTGCGCTGCGCGACACGTGTCAGCGCAGATGCGCTAGCGCAGTTGCGCAGCACAGTGCGCTGCGCGACACGTGTCACGCGCTGGGGCATCTGCGCCAAACAGAATTAAATTTCCAAGAAATCTTTTCTGTTCTTGTTAAAATAAGAAGATTTTCTTCTGCAAAACAGAAGCCCTTGGATCAAAGATCCAACGGTGGGGAAAATTCCCCAAATCACTCAGAGAAAGATCTCTTTAACAAATTTAACTAATTTATGGGCACTATAAAAAGGACCCTAGGCCTCAATTAAAAAGGAGGAACATTTTTCTTAAAAAAAAAAGAGAGAGAAGAGAACTCTTGAGAACTCCTCAAGAACAACAGAAGGTAAAAACCTTTAGGAAAAAGAGAAAATTCTCTTATGGACAGATTATTGATCTAAGAACAAGATCAATAATTTTAAAATAAAAGAAAAAATAAGTAATAATAGTGCTTTGCACTTTTTTTATGAACCTCTGGTTCTTGAAACAAAAAAAAATTTATTTTCTTTGATCTAAATTTGATCAAGAAATCAAATAGTGCTCTGCACTCCTTTTCTTGAATCTAAAAGATTCTTAGTGCTTTGCACTTCCAAACTGCGCTGTTGCGCTCTTGAGAGAGCGCCACGTGTCAGCTACAAAACAACTTGCGCTACGCGCTCTTGAAATAGAGGTTTGCTCTCTGGAATTGGTGCAACTCACCAGAGCGCGCCACGTGTCAGCAGCACAACAGCACAACGCATTAGCGCAGCGCACTGCGCTATTGCGCTTGCGCTCACTAGAGCGTGACACGTGTCACCACCATATGAGCTTGCGCTCATTACTTGGCGCAAAGCGCCTGACAAGCCACGTGGGGCACTGTTAGAGTACTTAATGCCCTGCATTATTAAAGAAAAGGGAAAGAGCCCAATTAAAATGCTTAACAGGCTCAATCAAATATGCTATGCATTTTAAAATGGGCAGAGCCCAAACAAAATAGATGCTCTGCATCATTTATAAAGGGCAGAGCCCAATCAAAACAAGAATAATGCAGTGCATTACTAAAAAGGGGTAAAGCCCTAGAACAGGCCAAAGACAAAAAAAATATTGAAACTGGACTTAGCCCAATTTTGGCCATAAGTCCTTAAATTAAATTGACTGGGCACGACTGCTCCCTAAATCAATTTACATCCGGTTCGAGAGTACATCTCCGAACTCCTCTGACACCTATCGTTGTAATTCCTCAACGACGTCAGAGAGGTGACGAGTCCCAACGACTACACATGAATATGGACTGCGGGGTCCTTAAACTCGTGGACCGAAACGTCCCTAAACTAATATCGGACCGAAACGTCCTTAAACTAATATCGGACCGAAACGTCCTTAAACTAACGGTGGACCACTATGTCCTTAAACTGGTATTGGACCACCATGTCCCTAAACTGGCACAATAGAGCCCAAATGCTCTTTTGTCGGATCTAAATGATCTCGTTAAGTCGATCTTAGTCCCAAACTGGACTAACGTATCCTTAACAACCGTTTAAGTTGATCTTAGCCTCAAATATGGCTAACGCATCCTTAAACCTTCAAACAGACTTTAGTCCCAAATTGGACTATAAATTCCCCCAATCAACTTTGGCTCAAGGGTACATCTCTGAACTCCTTTGACATTTGTCGTTGTAATTCTTCAACGTCGTCAGAGAGGTGACGGGTCCCGACGACCATACATGCAATGGACCACTATGTCCCTAAACTGGAACAATAGAGCCCAAATGCTCTTTTGTCGGATCTAAACGATCCTGTTAAGTTGATCTTAGTCTCAAACTGGACTAACGTATCCTTAACGAACGTTTAAGTTGATCTTAGCCGCAACGCGACTAACGTATCCTTAAACTAAAAAACACCAAACCCAAATCTAAATAAATACGGATTTGGACTAATCCACGTCCTACGGGCGACGGTATTACTCAGTCTCCGTATACAATCCACGGGCAACCACAAACAAACAAACACCCACGACACGAAGTGAAATTCTGGAGAAGGAGAAAGTTGTTACCCCGAAGCGGTAGCGTAATTAACTGCAGTGGCTTACGCCTGCAGGGAAGAGCGTCCCCACAATCAAAAACCCCTCTAGCGAGGGGGAATCTGACAAAGTCTGCTATATCGGCCGCATCCGTCTAAACCTTCGATACACGGTGCCATAAATCAACTTGGCATCTTCGGAGAGGTGGACGGATAAAAACAAATAGCATCTGCCCCGAATCTCAGCGTCAGGACCCATCGCGGTCCTGTGCGCCGTCTTTCGGAGGGGAACAGATGCGATTTTGGTGCACACCAGATGCATTAAATCGGGATTCCTTGTGCATATCCGATACACCTGATTTTGCTGTCAGGTACACACGTTGCCTCTGACAGGTGTTTCGTGCACACCCGTTGCACATAGATGTTGTTTCTGTGCACATGTATGGCACATATATGGATTTTGATTTCCGTGCGCACCAGACGCACGTAGCATTCATATGCACATTTTGGGATTGATTTCTTATAGAGCGGTATGTTTTTATGATATTTACTATTGTTTCGTACTGAGCAGGGCTAGTCAGAGGACAGTATCTGAATGTATTTTGCATGCATTGATAGTTATCAAAGGGATTTCCAAAAAGAGAGCTACGATCTCAGTATTTACCTACGTGTCTGATATAATACGAAACGTTTAAAATAAGGGAACCCTTCTAAATTGTTTTCAAAAATGGCGGGACGTGCATATTAAACAAAAGATATATAGAGAGAGAGTTATTTTCTTACTAGAGACGTCCGCCACTGTGCAGTGTTATGCGTATCGCACAGCGACTTAATACGGTTTGGCATGCATTTCCTTCAGGTGTTTATATGTATAGTGTTGATGTATATCATATTGGTTTTCGTATTGGATTTAGACATTGATGCCTTCCCTATGACTCCGATGATTGCGGGATACTTGACGGAGTTTCTTTTTTGAGTTATCTGCTCATTGTTCATGCGCATGCATTGCGCTATGATATGTTTTATGTATTGATGATTTCGGAGCCTCGACGACTTGGACTTTTTACTAAAATGTTTTAGTATTGAGGGGTTTAAATTTAAATTCAGGGACCGAATTTCTTTAAGGGAGGAAGATTGTAACATTTCAAAAAGGTAAAATATTATTTTTGGGAATTTTTATAATTAAATAATTAAATATTGAATATTTTAATAAGGCGGTATAATTAAATACCGATAAATTAGGAAAATTTTGGAAAATTATGGAAATTACTAAAAAGAGGGTGTTTTATATGATTTAAGCAAATTATGAAATTTTATGATTTATTATACACTAATTTTGTGCTAAACGCGATTAAAAATCGCTAATCGGGTTTTAAGCGTGTTTTGTGCACATAACATGCACATGTCATTTTAACACTTGTTACTTTTTTCCTACATAATTTTGGGTGTATGGTTATTGTTTTGGGTTTACTATTGCAAAGAGAAGGAAAGAAAAGGAAAAGATAAAAAGAAAACAAAAGAAAAAGGGATATGATTAAACAATAAGGTATGGGTGAGAGAGAGAGAGAGGTAAGGGGTCTCCTTTAACTTAGCCATTCTCTTTCCCTCTTCATTCTCTTCATCTTTCTCCTCCCTCTTCACCATGGCAGCACCCCCCATTCCCCTCCACTTAAAACCCTAACTTCTGTAAGTCTGCGGTAGCGCCCCTGCCGTCTGTCCGAGGCCAAAATGCGGAAACGAAAACTTTTTCAAAACTTGAAACCGGCGCTATCACAGACTTTAATCCCGGATCGAACCATTAACCTATAACTAGCAACTAGAGAAAGGTTAGAAAAGCTATACCGATCGATCCGTGTCCTTCGGTCTTTAGCCACCATCCCTAGCTCCTCGCGGCATCTCCGATCTCCGATCTCCTCGTCGGAAGGGCACCACATCGATGAGTCTTTTTACGGGCTCCCGCTTCATCCGAAGCAACTCGGGCATGAAGTTCGCTAGCCGACGTGTCCAAGGCGATGTAGAGAATGTGTGTGATAACTTTGTTTCAAGCATCCATTGATTCTCATCACATGAGAGTGTATGGATGGAGGTTGAAGGTGATGTCATTGGTGGAAATGGTGAGCTCAAGAAGCAAGAGGAAGAAGAAGAAGAAGTGCCCTTCTTTTTCTTATGTGTTGCTATGATAAAATGAGAGTGAGAATCAATAAATACAAGAGCAAACTCAAGCCATATGGCTGCCCTCTTTCTCTCCTCTTTTCATTTCAACACATAAATCAATCCTAATGTGACATTAGCACAAGAAAAGAGACCATGAGTCACTAATCATGTCCATGTCACATTAAATGCACCTCATCATGAAATCCACTCACATTTTCCACCAAAATAAACATTAACCCAAATGTTTATGACAATTAAAAGAACCGCATCATCTAAAATAAACTCGTGACGGATCACAAGGATACCCCCCACCTGTATATACATACCTGCATCCGCATTCCGACTGAATGCGAATGCTATGAGACTAAAGCAATCCAACAAATCCAATACTGGGATCCGGATTAAACCAAAGCCCACTAGTATAATCCGTCCGATCATGATCCGTGCACTATTGCACGTATATGATCGAACCCTGCCATAATACCATACGGCCTCTACAACGTTTCGCCCGAAACTTGAGAAATTGTCTGTGGGGGACTCTAAAGACTCGTCAATATTTTGGCTGTGGATTTAACCACTAGCACGTCAGTGGTACTAGCCGTACGTAAAGGGCTACCGGGTATTGACCAAAAGGGAGGTCGATGAGCGAACTCATCCTGACACCCTACTGAGCCTGTCAGTGACAATATCCGTACAGTCCGGTCCGTTCGTCTATGAGCATCGCATGTCGGGCCTAGGGGTTGGTAAAAGTCAGACCCCCAAAAGCGGTACAAGTCGTGTCGGAGTGTAGCCCAGAACACCCTGAGATACTACTGGAATACCTACCAGTAAATCTCCTGCCTTGGCCAAGGACTTCGTGTAATGGCTCTCCTAAACACAGCGCGATCTCACCCCCAATACCGGGAGAGAAAAAACCCCTGCCGATCCGCTCACTGCCTCCATGTGGCTCGGGACTGTACCCAACTAAAACCTGTTTGCACGACTCCTTTGAGCCGTGGTAGGGTAGTAATCAAAGCACAGTGGGAACTCACACAAGACAAATGACGATCTTGTTGGATATATGTATGCCCTAGAGGCTATTATATGATAGTGGATGTATCTATACATGTATATATATTCAGTATGCATTCTTGCTCGACATGATAGTATGCTATCTGGTTCTTCTTTATCTGACATGTTGATTTGATCATGCTTTTATTCATTCATACATGCTGATAAAGCCCTGAGGATATTGGCTTGACTACTCTGATTATGATGGAGATCATACTAGTGGGACATCTGTAATCTATAAGCATATCCTGGAAAGTCCCTAGTCGTAGGTATATCGAGACGGGGCATTGATATACCAGAGTAGGCTGGCGTATATGATACTAGACCCATGTGATGGGCGATGGATGATCCCATATCCATTGGTGTTTGACATCAAGATCATATACGGGTGCTCAGTGGTGACTGGGTACACTGGACGGACTCGCCGAGAACTCCTATATGGAATTATATCTATCGTCGGATAGCAGTTCTCAGGTAACACTGGTACAGGTTAGTCTGTAGACCCGAGATCGTCATGGAGTCTTGTGTGCTCTCCCACTGTACTTTGATTGCCACCCTACCACGGCTCTACTGAGCCGTGCAAACAGGTGGCCGTTGGGTACAGCCCCGAGACACACGAAGGCAATGAGCGATAGGAGGGGTTTCGTCTCTCCCGATATTGGGGGTTGATGCTGTGCTGTGCCCGACTGGTTATATCAGTAAGTCCCTGGCCAGGGCTGCTGAGATTTGCTGATAAGTGTTATCGGTAGTTTCTCGATCTGTTATAGACCATTCACCGGCACGACTTATTGAGTTATTAGGGTCGACGTGACCATCCCTAGGCTCGATATGCAGCATATCTGACGAAGAGACCGGACTGTACGGTAGTGTTGCCGGATGGCTCGACGCGAGTTGTAACAGGTTCGCTTGTTTTCTTCTGATCGATCAATACCCGGGTGGCCGTTACGTTTAGCTGACCGCTTGCGGCTTGGGGGTGCTTGATATGATCATCACCCACTGCCGGCGTATTGACGAGTCTTAGAGTCCCACATAGGAGTTACCTAGTCCAGGCGAAACGTTGTGGTGCGCGTATGAGATATGCGCTTGGACCCGATTAAAATGCGTGTATGGGATACCGTATATTAATTGGGCGGCTTGCTAATGGTCGGGTCGTATGTGATATGACCGGATTAGTGAATCAAGTGTTGATTTATCATTAGCTTCTCACTACAAATCCTATCTTATTTATTTTGGATGTATGCATGCATGTATGCATTCATTCTTGTTCATGCACATATGGATGTGCATGCACACATGCATACATACATCATTTTATCATGGTTGCTTATATAATGAGAATGGTGGCAATATAAGAATCACACCATAGTTATTTCAATGGATTATTATTGCTTTTAAATTAAATCAAAAAGGAAATAAAAAATGGGTTAAATCAAAAAGGTTTCTACACTCTTCTTAACCTTACCATTCTCACCTAACTTTTAACCCATGGTTTATTTTCTTTTTGTGCTTTTGATTTTAATCCAATAATAATCTTTAGAGTTAACCATGGTGAGATATGAGAGAGGAAAAATATATATACTCATTTTTCCTTTTTCTTTCCATGGTTCTATTATTCTCTTCTTCACAAAAGACCACCATCTTCATCAACCTTGATTCTTTGCTCTCTAGTTCTTTCAATAGAATAAAATAATCATAAAAATAGGATTTTGAAGTGAGATCCTTAGCCACAACATCATTCTAATCAAGTTTAGCCAACTTGATTAGAGTGTTCTCTTTGTTTTTCCAAAGTTGCAAGCTTGGACGGGAAACTCCGGGTGGATCGTCGTGGACGTGAGAGGACTACAAGTGGACCTTCTTCCAACACCCAAGAGTCTAAGGAGTCAAGCACAAAGGGAGCTACAAAGATTGTAGTCTCGAAACCCTAATTTTTATTAGCTAAAAGTTTAGTAACCCTAATATTCTAGGATCGATTCCTTTGCGTGTTTGTTTAGCACCATAAAAATACATACTTTGAGACATGTGATGCTTCAAAACTCATTATAGGGTGCTAGGCTAACCTAACATTGGTATCAGAGCCAACCTAGAACATTAGGCGATGTTTTAGCGAAGTAAAAACTCCGTTCGAAACAAAATACGGATTTACGGGACACTCTCTGGAAATTTTTTAAAAACTGACATTTTTCAGAATTAAAAATACTCAAAAAATAGAGCAGGTAAATATAAGACAAACTGGAGAATTCGTGACCATGAACAGTACTTTTGGCCGCGGAACCGCGGCGCAAGCAAGCTTAGACCGCGGATCCGCGGCCATACAAAGGGATCTCACACTATATTTTGCACAGTGTTTTTCCTTACCTGCTATAGTATATTTTGAGTATGTTTAATCTGAATCTACTGTTGAAAATTCTGGAGATGGTTTTGCACTCGTCGTTTCGATCGGAATTTTCATTTCGTTTCCTTTTCCGGGTAGACTAGAAAGTATTGAAGTGTTCGAACAACTATCATTTACTCACCTTTCACGGAGTTTGAAAATATTGGAGATACGTGCAAGTTTTGTGGTGGTCTCTCTAGAAGACAACAAACCATAACTCGATTATGTGACCGTCTTGAACTGCCCTTTGAACCTTAGGGTTTGGGGCAGTACGGCGTGCCACATGTGAGGCGTTGGCTTGACCCTTCTACGGCTGGACCGCTACTACTGTGTCACACTCCGGTTTTTTTGAACTCTGCTCAAGTGTTGAGCTTTAGTGAATCTTGAGTATTTGATCGATTGTTCGAAAACTTTAATACTGTCTGTTTATCCGGAATTTGATGCAATGTGTGGAATTCATATTATTAGACATGAAATACGGAATATGTGATATTTTGCATTTGTGATGTCTAAAGAGAATGTGGATTCCAGATATTGCAGTTTTACACTTTCTTTTCTGTGACCGTAAGTGTAGTATGTACGATATTGCCGGTTTCGTTGCTATACATCAACGACAATTGGGGTATACATACTTACTTACGTTGATGATATGAGATATTATGTGTTGCTGAGATATGATGTGCAGGATTGAATTGCTGAGATATTAAGTGTAGTATGTACGATTATCGCGATTGAATTGCCGCGATTGAATTGCCGGGGGGTTTTATGTGAGATGAGAGTTTTATATTTTCATTCATGTAAATTCAAATGTAATGTAATATTCTTTTATTTGGGGCACTTCCGGGTTGAGGTTGTGTCACCAGTGTTGTATATTATTTACTTTTCCGCATTAGGATGGACCCAAGGAGGGGAGCACAAGTGACCGGGTTCTGGGGTTCAGTGGGAGGCCATCTCGAGGAGTCGAGACCGGGTCTCCTAAACTCCAGAATTGGAAGGGTCACTTGCCGCTCTCGTAGGGGTCCAGGGTGTGGGCTTGGCTATTCATCGCGACTGTGGAATCCGTATTTTCTATTCTGGCTAAATACTAAATACGGACGTCCTAGTATATCCCACGTTATATCTATGTTTCTGCTGCCTGTGTTCTGCGATATCTGAGACGAATGACATATTATATATGTGATATATAGTAGACGTTGCTTATGTTTTTCACCCGCGCTAGTCCCGTCCCGGTATGCCGTTAGTTAAGTAACCTAACGGTGCATAACGGAACATTGCGGCGAATGCGGATGGCATAAGCGTACGTGTTATTTTCGTTTCTTTTCTGTGACTGGCTTAAGGACTTAAATGATGGGATTACATTAATATGATTAATGTAAAGAAAATAAACCTAAAAAAGATGTTGTAGAATCGGATTTGAAAACCACTCGGCTATTTATGAAAAAGCTATATTTCAAAACTGCGGAGCTTAAGCCACACCTTTTGAAAACCATTTGATTCTACAATGATATCAAGTTCAAAGCGTTAAAGATTTTCTTAAAAATCATTCGCAACCCTCCGTCATTTTAGGAAGTAGAGTACTTAGTATTCGTGCTACGTTTGTTGACTTTAGTTAAGGCGTAGTGTACGGTAGCTAAGTGATGTCTTCCTACACTGCATATGATGCAGATTAATTAGGACATTCATGCGACTTTGTTGACCATAGTTAAGGTGTAAGTGCACGGCGGCGCCCCGGCCGTCAATCCGACAGCCAAATACGGAAGCGGTGATAAACTTTAATTTTGCGAACTTAGCAAACCGGCACCACCGCGCACTAAACCCTGGATCGGGCCATTAAACTAGATCTAGCTAACTACAAGACGGGTTAGAGATATATCGAGTGATCCGAGTCCTCCGGTCTTCTCGTCGTCATCCCGATCTTTCGCGGAAACTCCGGTCGTCGCCTCTTCGCCGGAAGGGCACCACATTGCCTGCATCTTTTACGGGCTCCCACCTCAATACAGAGGCAACTCGAGCACGAAGCTGGCAAGTCGACGTGCCCAAGACTTGCTGTAGGTTGTAGTGTAGAATCACTTTGTCTCATGGGGTTTGTGAAGTTGCCTTGATGGAGGAATCAACAAGATATGAACTTGGGAATTTTTGGTGGCAAGATAAAATGAGATGGATGCTTAATTTTTGCCACACCAAAATGAATCAACCAATCTCCTTTCCATGAAGTGGCGGGCCATATACATGTGAGAATGGTGGAGGAAAAAACAAGCATAAGAGGGAGGTGAGTGTAGGAGATGAGAAGAGGTGACCCCATCAAAAAAGGCAAGTTTCAAATCAAACCCTTAATCAACCCATACCCTTTCTTATCTCAATTAATGCAAAAAACCATCATGAAAAAAGCAAAGATGCTTATCCTATCATAATGAATACAAGTACAAGAAACCCCTCCACAATGTGTTATCTGCAAATTTGCAAATAACACCCTGCATCGGAAAAGTCCGGCCGGGAAGGAACAAATGAAAACCGGCCGGAACGGAATGCAAACTGGCAACTCCAGAAAACTGGTCCCATAATAAATTACAGGAAAACCCCCATACTGTGCATACACACCCGCATCTGTATTCCGACCGGATACAAATGCAATGAGACAAAATCTACACTGTACTATACTAGGATCCGGCTTAAACCAAAGCCGGCTAGTAAAATCCGTTTGATCCTGATCCGTGCAATACCGCACGTATCTGATCGAACCGTGCCATATAACTATACGGCCTCTAGTACTAACCGTCCGATCCTGATCCGTGCAATACCGCACGTATCTGATCGGACCCTGCCATATCTCCATACGGCCTCTACAGCGTTTCGCCCGAAAGCTTGAGTAACTGAAAGTGTGGTGGACTCTAAAGACTCGTCAATACTATGGCTGTGGATTTAACCACTAGCACGTCAGAGGTATAAGCCAATACGTAACAGGCCACCAGCTATTGACTAAAAGGGACGTCGATGAGCGAACTCATCCTGACACCCTACTGAGCCTGTCAGTGACAATATCCGTACAGTCCGGTCCGTTCGTCTATGAGCATCGCATATCGGGCCTAGGGGGTTGGTAAAAGTCAGACCCCCAAAAGCGGTACAAGTCGTGTCGGAGTGTAGCCCAGAACACCCTGAGATACTACTGGAATACCTACCAGTAAATCTCCTGCCTTGGCCAAGGACTTCGTGTAATGGCTCTCCTAGACACTGCGCGACCTCACCCCCAATACCGGGAGAGACGAACCCCCGAAGATCCGCTCACTGCCTCCATGTGGCTCGGGACTGTAACCAACTAAAACCTGTTTGCACGACTCCTTTGAGCCGTGGTAGGGTAGTAATCAAAGCACAGTGGGAACTCACACGAGACAAATGACGATCCCCAGGTCGATGAACTAACCTGTACACATGTCACCTGGGAACTGCTATCTGACGTCAGGTATAAGACCAACTAGCATGTTCCCGGCGAGTCATGTCCGGTGTACTCATAACCCAATGAGCACCTGTATACATCTTAGGTGAACCAACAGACACCAGTGGCTTGTGAGACCGGCCACCTCCCCTCGTCGGGGTCTCGACTGTATACACTAGTCTACTCTGGAGAATCGATGCCCTGTCTCGAAACTCCCATGACTAGGGACCATTTAAGGATGTGCTTGTAGACCCCAGCTCTCACGTATATGATCGCCCTCATACTGCTGGTCGTCAAGCAAGAATCCTAGGGGCTCTATCAACGTGTAATAGCGACCTGTCAGGTCACCTAAAGCAGTACACGATGGTAAAGGTAAACCAGATAGCATACTATCATCTCGAGTAAGACTGTCCTACCGGGATAGGTCCTCCCTCAATCATTGCAATCACGTGCCTGTGATCCAATAATTGACTCTGAGGGCACTATCTCCAACAATCTCCCACTTGCACTCAAGGCTAATTATTGCGATGTCGCATACTCACAGCCCGTGTGATACCGAACACCCAACTCCTCTACTAGTCAGTCTCACAAATCCCGTTTGTGAAACTATTGCGGTCGAGGAATAGCCTCAGTGAGTGGATCCGCCTAGATGTTTCTTTTTATGTCCCTCTATATCTCAAGTTCGCGGAGAAAGCCATCTCCCGAAATGAGCAATACCTGTCTTAGAGTGTCTGGATGTCTGATGGGACCGAGCTCATAAATGAACTCCAAATCCAAACTTCTTAGACTGTATCGTCAACTGAACTTAATCAGTATCCTGCGCCATGCCACCCTCAGTATTTCCTTGGACCACCTGTCCAAAATACTGCCCCTCGTCAGAAGGAAAACTATAACTCTGACAACCTCCTTGTCGTCCATGTCACCTTGGAAGCCTGGAATGATAACTGTCTCCCAAATGAGGCTGTCGTTATCATATCCCTAGAACATCCACTTATGTTCTAAAACTGCTTCCGACTGTTTCTCCAGGATTGGATCAATGTCAACTTATTGCATCTAGTGCAAGAACAACATCTGGTGTGGTACTTGACATCTCATGATTGACTCAATTGCCTAAGCAAGTGATCTGCCAATCATGCACATCCCTCTCTACTTTAGTCTATAAGACACCTTTAGAGAGGGTGACTCCATCACCTGCAGGTACACTACCGTGCCAGGAGTCGTCCATTCTAAATACTCTTAGAATGTTGTCGAAGTACCCTGATTGGGAAACCACCCAAATCTAGATCTAAAACCATAGATCTAGTAACCAGTATGTCTGATATAATGTCCAAGTCCCATGTGGAGAAACCACCGTGTGACGACCAAAGTATAACCAATCGTAGTATAGGAATATCACTTCCTACTTTGTGTATGTCATCCATAACCCGGATATCACACCCTACTACCTTCTCAACAGATCCATCTCCTATTCTGATGACGTCAAACCTATGACTGTCACATCAGAAATAGATGATCTATCTCCGCTATATCTGCTTTAGTCTATAAATAGACATAAGCCTGATGTCCACCAATGCTTCCGCTGCTCCCACTGACTATGACAACCCTCTGGCAGAGTCATATACACGCACACTTCTGAAGCTAGTTCAAAACGACGCTATACTCATCCTCCTGCCGGGTCTCACAGTCTGGAACAACAGCAATGGCAAGTGTGGGTAAACAAGAACTTCTCTGTCACCGTCCTTGAGGCTACCGGAGCACCTCTCGGGTGGCTGAAGTTACCCACCGTATCTGCGGAGTGGCCAATGGAATGTCAAATCAGATTGAATCTTTAGGTTCCTTATCAAATCTTCAGTAATCGTTTGCGGTTCTGGAATCACTTCCAGTTCTACCATACTCCCACTACTGTTTTTGAAAAAATCCATTTTTAATAAAACTGTGGCGAGTCTAGAACAATATTTCTATTGATCTGCCAGATGGTAGAAAATCAACCCTCGTCATAGCCTGGGTCAACCCACAAACAGCCATTACAGAAACGTGCCTTGAGTTGTCCAGTGTCTGGTTTTAATCATAAGCCGGACAACTCCCCGTACCATAACAACGTTAAGATATGAACTGTTCTACATCCAATATAGAACCAGAGGCACTGATTTAATTTAACCAGATTCAAATCATGCAGCTGTCTCCAGTGCATGTCAACTAAATGGAGAGAGGCCGGTCAGCGTTATTCAACTTAGGAATGCTTCCAATTATGAGTAACCTGAAAGAGAAGCAATTTCTCTTTATCATTACTATCAACTGAATACCAAACACAAGTATCTACATCTTCGATCATCTTGAAGAATCCCGATACTTGCTACACCTGGTTCTCTACTCTATTCAAATACCTATAACTCCTCAAAACTTAGACCCTGTGTTTCTACGAAACACATGTCTAAGAACTAGAGAAGTTAAAAGTAAACAGAATATAGTATGAGGACCAACCCCTCTGTCCTAATGGACACTGGACAACATACAATACTCTGTATAAGTCCGCCGAGTCTAACAACTCTTTCACTGTGTGTCGTAGGTTGAAAACTGTACTTATGGTTAAGAAGAATTACACCGCTGTTTAATGCTCCTTACCTAACCATCCACTGATATAGGTAAATATCATCGACATAATATCAAAAGGTATATCTCACTCTATGAAAATAGACGTACAGATATATCAATTTGAAATTGGTGCACAACAGCGGATATTCAAAACCAAATATTTGTCGACCGGTAAACAGCCTAGGTGATCTCCTCAAATATCACCGATTACAACGAATCCCGATATAATGAGGATGATCACCCAATTTCCAATAACTTACTCCCACTCATCATCTGTAAAACCATACAGATGTGAGAATCAAACCTGGTAAATACATACCCTGGAGCAAGTGTCTAATCGGGAAATCAGTTTTCTTTTAACAGTACACAGTTGAACTGAAACATTGAAATGTTTCGATGGGGTATTCTGGTATTCCTAGTAATGCCTCTACCATTATCCAGATTCACAACTATAACCGTATAATTCTTTGCCACCTCTCCAAATCCCTTTATATGTCTTTAGTCATTACCTTCTGCACACCCCTTTAGGCCAATTGGTTTTCTTCCTTCCCTACCGTTCGGCACCAGCCTATGGTTTGGAAGAAGACTATCCAATAAGCATAATGGGTGTACTGTCCTAGTCCTAGGAGCACTCGCAATGCGAGAGAAGGTGAAGATAAAAGACAACCGAATAAACCTTATTCCTATTTCTCCTGGACCAGAATCCATCCCCGAACTGGAACAAGTTCCTTTCGAGTTCGTATATAACCATACGATGGAGTATCCAATAAACTGTGGATCTTCGTAGTGATACGGAGTGTTCTGGAGAAATACAAAGGTGATTTAGGATTGGCGAAGAAATACTTGGTTTGGTCGTGAATATCAGTCGCAATTTACTTTGCCCTCTTACTAATCCCTTGCTTTGTCTTAATCTTAATACCTTCTGCACACCATCGTTATGCTAATTGGTTTTCTTCATTCCCCACTGTTCGGCACCAGCCTAAGGTTTCGAAGAAGACTATCCAATTTGCGTAATAGGTGTACTATCTCCTAAACTAAGGAGTACTCGTAACTTGAGAGAAGGCAAAAAGGAAAAGACAACTGAATAAACCTTATCCGTTTTCTCCAGAACCGGAAACCATCCTCGAATTCCTTCGAGTTCGTATCTAACCATACGATGGCTTTGTCTAATGGAAGTGGACGTTCGCAGTAATACGGGGTGTCCTGGAGAAAAGGGTAAAAGTAGGAGTGGCAATGAGGTCTGCAACTCTGACAATCCAAAAGCCAGTGTTAAGAAGGTTCGGTCAACTTGGTCACTGAGTCATAGTCTAGGGTCGGGTCAATGGTCGCTGCCAAAGAGAGAGAGAAAAGAAACACTCAGCGTGCACTCTACCCTAGATCAGAATGGTTACCAATTTATCTAATCTGGAAACCTCCCACTGTACCTCAAATTCTCCTCCAAACCTAAAAGAAGAATTAATCGGGGATACCCGAGGAGTAAACTAACTCATCAGTGGGAATCGGGATCCAACTCTCATCGCATGATAAAGTGACGGAATCCGCTCACGTTATCACACTCCAGAAGGTAATGCGCATATCTGTCAAGTTTCAGTTCTTTTGAAACTCCCGATGTGATTTCTACCCCATGCTCTTATGACCTTGACGAAGGCCAACAAATCATAAGTCACATGTCAAGTTCTACCCGTCATTCTCCAGGTTGATTTGAACCCACCCGCACAAGCCCTTGACGAAGGCCAACAAGGCTATACGACTGTCCCAAACCAACGCATCTATCTATGCTGCAGAAAGGCAACAAGCAGCTACCAAACACTATGCCTTGACGAAGGCCAACAAACATAGCATGAATACTACGTGCTACCCGTCTGAAACGACGGAGGGCTACGAATGGTTTCTGGCGAAAACCTTTAACGTAATGAACTTGATATCATTGAAGGAACGGATAGCTATTTAGAAAATACAGTGACGAAAACCTTTACTAAAGAGGTCACTCCCGGTGAAGGGATCTCGGCTCTTTCCCCGTAGAATGGGGTGCAGGATATTCCAAATGAATACCGCGGTGCAAAGCAAAAGTAATCGGCTATAGTGAAGTTAATGCCCTGACGCAAACTTCTGTCCAAGGGGTCACTCCCGGTGAAGGGATCTCGGCCCTTGCCTCGTCGACTGAGGAGCAGGATATTCCAAATGAATACCACGATGTAAAACAAAAGTGAACGTCCTTGCAATAACAGCTTTTTGAAAAGTGTTCCAACAACATCAGAATAGGTTTGTTTATCTTGCATTGATCCGAATCAACGCAGTCCCATCAATTGATCACACCACAAAGAACGAAAATATACTGACGTACGTATATGCCATCTGCATTCGCCACTGGGTCCCGTCATCACCCGTTAGGTTAGCTAACTAACGGCAGAGCGGGGACTGGACTAGCGCGGATGAAAAACATATACAACATCTACTAATATATATACCAATATATTATATTCGCTCAAGGCGTGATAAGAAATGCAACATCACAGAAATGTACAGCATCACAGAACAATACAGATATCTGGGATCCCCGGGTTTCACAGAGCCACTACTGAAACCCGACGTTCCCCTGGTCGTGTGGATTGCCTGTGCAATGAAATCCTAGACCCCTACGGGCGCGGAAAGTCACCCGCCAAAAGCTGAAGCGAGGCAGCCCCCTTCAGCACCGTGAATGGACCACCCAGCACTTCACGGAATCCGGTAACTTGGGCACCCCTCCTGGGTCAACCTGTACCCCCTACGAGTGCGGCGAATAGCCCGCCAATTCCAGACTGAAGCCCCCTCCGTCCCAATGCCATGAGATGCGGGCTTGTTGCCCTCCAGAACCCGGCTATCCGTGCACCCCACCGCGGGGTAAACCTAGTACAGAAAGTAAAATATACATACAACGGGTACAACGACCGCAACCAGGTCGTGCCCCAAAAGAATAATACAAACAGGTAGTGACGGCAGTCCACATGTCGGACGCTCGCCCCGCAATATCAAATGTACATAATACAACAACACTGTACTAGCATTGCATCCAGGTTATCCCCACGACCGATCCGCAACATCACAGCAAAACACAGAACATCAACGTGAAAGTCACGTTCGCAAATCCGTCTAACCGGGCTATAGCAGTTAGACCGGATTTACCGATCGAGTGACATTCACGGTCGCAGATATAATGTAAATACTGTGAAAAATGTGTTTAAAATATCCGATCGATCAAAAATTAACAAGTGGGCCCCCAAGCAATACTGTAGCACTCACAGAAATTCTGGGCCCAATATTAATATTCCAAAACCCCTAAAATTAGCCCATAAGGCCACTGGAAAAAAATGATGCAGTTACGACACCAATGTGCGGCGGAACCGCGGCCCAAGGGGGGGTTTGGCCGCGGTTCCGCGCTTCAGTGGTCGACTGACTGTGTCGAATTTTTCCAGTAGTCTTAGAATTTCCAGTATATTAGTTTTTTACAACCTGAAAAAATTTTGGAGTTCAAAAAATTTCGACAGAAAACTGATGTGAGGAAAAACGCGAGTTTTTGGAATTTTGGTCGATCGGAAATGTAAACACATCAAACAAAGCTAGCCGAAGTTAATGGCGAGGCTCTGATACCACTGTAAGTGCACGGCGGCGCCCCGGCCGTCAATCCGACGGCCAAATGCGGAAGCGGTGATAAACTTTAATTTTGCAAACTTAGCAAACCGGCACCACCGCGCACTAAACCCCGGATCGGGCCATTAAACTAGATCTAGCTAACTACAAGACGGGTTAGAGATATACCGAGTGATCCGAGTCCTCCGGTCTTCTCGTCGTCATCCCGATCTTTCGCGGAAACTCCGGTCGTCGCCTCTTCGCCGGAAGGGCACCACATCGCCTGCATCTTTTACGGGCTCCCACCTCAATACCGAGGCAACTCGGGCACGAAGCTGGCAAGTCGACGTGCCCAAGACTTGCTGTAGGTTGTAGTGTAGAATCACTTTGTCTCATGGGGTTTGTGAAGTTGCCTTGATGGAGGAATCAACAAGATATGAACTTGGGAATTTTTGGTGGCAAGATAAAATGAGATGGATGCTTAATTTTTGCCACACCAAAATGAATCAACCAATCTCCTTTCCATGAAGTGGCCGGCCATATACATGTGAGAATGGTGGAGGAAAAAACAAGCATAAGAGGGAGGTGAGTGTAGGAGATGAGAAGAGGTGACCCCATCAAAAAAGGCAAGTTTCAAATCAAACCCTTAATCAACCCATACCCTTTCTTATCTCAATTAATGCAAAAACCCATCATGAAAAAAGCAAAGATGCTTATCCTATCATAACGAATACAAGTGCAAGAAACCCCTCCACAATGTGTTATCTGCAAACTTGCAATAACACCCTGCATCGGAAAAGTCCGGCCGGGAAGGAACAAATGAAAACCGGCCGGAACGGAATGCAAACTGGCAACTCCAGAAAACTGGTCCCGTAATAAATTACAGGAAAACCCCCATACTGTGCATACACACCCGCATCTGTATTCCGACCGGATACAAATGTAATAAGACAAAATCTACACTGTACTATACTAGGATCCGGCTTAAACCAAAGCCGGCTAGTAAAATCCGTTTGATCCTGATCCGTGCAATACCGCACGTATCTGATCGAACCGTGCCATATAACTATACGGCCTCTAGTACTAACCGTCCGATCCTGATCCGTGGAATACCGCACGTATCTGATCGGACCCTGCCATATCTCCATACGGCCTCTACAGCGTTTCGTCCGAAAGCTTGAGTAACTGAAAGTGTGGTGGACTCTAAAGACTCGTCAATACTATGGCTGTGGATTTAACCACTAGCACGTCAGAGGTATAAGCCAATACATAACGGGCCACCAGCTATTGACTAAAAGGGACGTCGATGAGCGAACTCATCCTGACACCCTACTGAGCCTGTCAGTGACAATATCCGTACAGTCCGGTCCGTTCGTCTATGAGCATCGCATGTCGGGCCTAGGGGGTTGGTAAAAGTCAGACCCCCAAAAGCGGTACAAGTCGTGTCGGAGTGTAGCCCAGAACACCCTGAGATACTACTGGAATACCTACCAGTAAATCTCCTGCCTTGGCCAAGGACTTCGTGTAATGGCTCTCCTAGACACTGCGCGACCTCACCCCCAATACCGGGAGAGACGAACCTCCGAAGATCCGCTCACTGCCTCCATGTGGCTCGGGACTGTACCCAACTAAAACCTGTTTGCACGACTCCTTTGAGCCGTGGTAGGGTAGTAATCAAAGCACAGTGGGAACTCACACGAGACAAATGACGATCCCCAGGTCGATGAACTAACCTGTACACATATCACCTGGGAACTGCTATCTGACGTCAGGTATAAGACCAACTAGCATGTTCCCGGCGAGTCCTGTCCGGTGTACTCATAACCCAATGAGCACCTGTATACATCTTAGGTGAACCAACAGACACCAGTGGCTTGTGAGATCGGCCACCGCCCCTCGTCGGGGTCTCGACTGTATACAATAGTCTACTCTGGAGAATCGATGCCCTGTCTCGAAACTCCCATGACTAGGGACCATTTAAGGATGTGCTTGTAGACCCCAGCTCTCACGTATATGATCGCCCTCATACTGTTGGTCGTCAAGCAAGAATCCTAGGGGCTCTATCAACGTGTAATAGCGACCTGTCAGGTCACCTAAAGCAGTACACGATGGTAAAGGTAAACTAGATAGCATACTATCATCTCGAGTAAGAATGTCCTACCGGGATAGGTCCTCCCTCAATCATTGCAATCACGTGCCTGTGATCCAATAATTGACTCTGAGGGCACTATCTCCAACATAAGGGTCATATGGGTGGGTCTAATTGATCAAGAAATGACGGGTAGAACTTGACTGGTACTTATGATTTGTTGACCATAGTTAAGGTCATAAGTACTAGGGGTAAAAATTACATCGGGAATTTCAAGTGTTGAAATTTGCAATGAGATTGCATACCTTCCATGTGATGGTTGGATCCCGATCCCACTGTGGGCAATAGTTGCTCCTAGGAGAGTTTTACAGTTTACAATTAGCTAACTCATTAGGTGTCTAGAAAGGTGTTAACGGGGCTCCGCCTCTGGGAAAACGAGGTTTACTCTAATTAGGTCCGTGCGAAAGCACGGGGAACCTCCCTCAAAGTACCGACACTGGCCTGGCTGAACGGTTAGCGAAGTTGTAGACTGTAATTAATCCTGGCTAGTTTTTCTTTTTAAGGTTTGAAAGAAAGACTCGATAAAAGCAGTGGGAAATATCGATTAGACAAGATAATAACCAATCTATTCTATGCAAGAGCTTTCGCTGAGTGTATTCTTTTCTCTCTCTTAATGGCAGATACCCATGACTGGACTCAAGCTTTTACTAGATAAAAACAAACTGAATAGGACCAACTATAAAGACTGGCTGAGGAATCTGAAAATCGCCTTGACTTATGATAAAGTATCATATGTCCTCACGGCTTCAGCCCCGCCCGTCCCTGGTCCAAAATCCTCAGTTGCGGACATTGAAGTCCGCAAGACATGGGACGCTGACTGTGCCACGGCCACATGCCTCGCGCTTGCATCGATGGATAACACACATCAAAAGCAGCACGAGAACATGGATATTCACGGTATATTGCTCCATACAAAGGAGTTGTATGGGGAGCAATCCCGCGTATTACGATACGAAGCATCAAAGAAATTGTTTCAGATGCGAATGGCCCCTGGCACACCAGTAGGAGACCATGTTCTGAAGATGATAGCTCTTATAGAAGAGCTTGAGGACCTTGGATGGACTATGGACAATGAACAATATGTAGATATTATTCTGCAGTCTCTCCCCTCCACCTTTGCTCAGTTCATAGTGAACTTCAACATGCATGGCATGGAGAAGGACCTCCCTGAACTCCTTAATATGTTAAGGAGTGCAGAGAGCACTATGAAGTTAGCAAAAACTCCCGTTATGACTATTGGACAGTCTTCCTTTTCTCGCCCAAAAGCCAAGGCCAAGGGAAAGAAAAAGAAGAAACCCACTAATCCTAAGGGCGGAGTTAAAAAGGTGAAGGGAAAGGGAAAGTCCAAAGCTGGAGACTCGGGGAAGGGCGAATGTTTTCATTGCCACAAGACAGGACATTGGAAGCGCAACTGCACGGAGTACTTAAGTCTCAAGAAGAAGCATAGTGATGCTTCTGCTTCAGGTGCGTTTGTGACTGAAAACTGGTTTTCTATAAACTCTGCTTCCTGGGTATTGGATACCGGTTCAGGTTCTCACATTTGCAATTCTATGCAGGGGCTGAGAAATAGCAAGGTTTTGAAGACAGGTGACCATACTCTCCGCGTTGGAAATGGTTCCAATGTACATACAGTCGCAGTGGGAGAGTATCACTTGGGGTTGCCATCTGGATGTATTTTGATTTTGAATCCATGTTATTTTGTACCAAGTATGCTATGTAATATAATATCCGTTTTTTTGTTGGACAATGAAGGATATAATTTTGTACTGCAGAACAATGTTATGAACATTCACCTAAATCAAATGTTGGTTGGGTATGGTACGCTTAATAACGGAATATATGTCCTAAATCAACACACAGTTTTCAGTATACAACACATTAATAAAAGAAAACTTTCAGAATTAAATGAAGCTTTTCTTTGGCATTGTAGACTTGGTCATATTAACGAAACAAGACTAAACAAGTTATACAAAGATGGATATTTAAACTCATTTGAATATAAATCTTATGCGACTTGCCAGTCTTGTATCAAGGGTAAAATGACCAAAACTCCGTTTACTGGACACGGAGAAAGAGCTACTCAGCTCCTGGCCCTCATACATAGTGATGTATGTGGGCCAATGTCTACACAGGCTAGAGGCGGTTTTTCATACTTCATTACATTCACTGACGATTTCTCAAGATTCGGTCATGTATTTTTATTAAAGCACAAGTCCGACGCTTTCGAGAAATTCATTGAATATAAACAAGAAGTAGAAAAACAAACCGGCTTGAGTATTAAAATGCTTCGATCAGATCGAGGTGGTGAGTATCTCAATACAGAATTTGCAAACTTCCTAAAAGAGAATGGGATTCTCTCTCAGCTCACTCCTCCTTACACACCACAGCACAACGGTGTGTCAGAACGACGGAATAGGACCCTATTAGATATGGTCCGGTCTATGATGAGTGACGCTGAGTTACCAGTCTCGTTTTGGGGGCATGCATTGGAGACTGCAGCGTTTCTGCTAAACAGGGTTCCAACCAAAGCCGTGTCTACCACGCCATATGAGATATGGAATGGGAAGAGACCATCTCTTAAGAGAATTAAGATTTGGGGTTGCCCGGCATATGTTAAAAAGAAGAATCCGGACAAACTCGAGACACGGTCAGTCATGTGTAACTTTGTGGGATATCCAAAGAATTCTTATGGATATCTGTTCTACCACAAAGAGGAACAAAAGGTGTTTGTTTCCCAGTATGCCACATTCTTGGAAAAAGAGTTTTTCACAGATAAAGATGATGGCAAGGTGGTGGATCTAGAAGAGGTTCTAAAGACACAAACTACAAATGACGATTTGGTTGAACCGGCTGTTGCAACAGAAACTGAGGAAGCTCGGCCACTCCGAAGGTCTGGTAGGACTTCTCGCCCACCGGAGAGGTACTACGGTTTCCTCATTGATGGTGACAGGGAAGATTGCATCATGGATGATGATGATTCTACCAGTTTTCAGCAAGCTATCATGAGTGGTGACTCTGTGAAGTGGTTGGATGCCATGAGATCCGAAATGGAGTCTATGTACACCAACAAAGTATGGACTTTGGACGTTGTACCCTTTGGGGTAAAACCTGTAGGGTGCAAATGGATCTTTAAAAGAAAGATTGGTGTGGAAAGGCAGGTAGAGACCTATAAGGCAAGACTTGTGGCGAAAGGTTTTCGTCAAAGACCAGGTTTGGACTATGACGAAACTTTTTCGCCCGTAGCCATGCTTAAATCCATTCGGATCCTACTTGCTATTGCTGCTCACTACGACTATGAAATCTGGCAGATGGACGTTAAAACAGCATTTCTAAATGGAGATTTAGAAGAATGCGTTTATATGGATCAGCCAGAGGGCTTCATTGACAGTGGGAGCAGCGAGAAAGCGTGCAGGCTGCTTAAATCCATATATGGGTTAAAGCAGGCATCTCGGAGTTGGAACATCTGTTTCGATGATGTTATCAAAGAGTTTGATTTCATCAAAAATCCAGATGAACCTTGTGTTTATAAAAAGGCTGTAGGAAGAGCTGTCACATTCCTCGTATTGTACGTAGATGACATTCTTCTGATAGGAAATGATATTCCTATGCTACAGTCGGTCAAATCATTCTTATCACTGAGGTTCTCCATGAAGGACCTAGGGGATGCCACAAACATCCTGAGCATAAGGATCTATAGGGATAGATCCAAAAAGTTATTGGGATTGTCCCAAACCAGGTACATCAACACCATCCTAAAAAGGTTTAGTATGGAAGACTCCAAGCGGGATGCCTTACCCGCTTGCCATGGAGTCACTCTCTCCAAGGATTCTTGTCCAAAGACCGATGAAGAGAGAGCTCGCATGAGCATTATACCTTATGCTTCGGCAGTAGGATCTATAATGTATGCGATATTATGTACACGCCCAGATGTAGCTTATGCACTTAGTGTTGTAAGCAGGTATCAATCCAACCCAGGGGAGAACCACTGGACAGCTGTGAAGAACATTCTTAAGTACTTGCGAAGGACTAAAGAATTGTTCTTGGTGTATGGTAATACAGATCTCCAAATGGAGGCCTTTACCGATTCGAGCTTCCAGAGCGATAAGGATGACAGCAAATCTATCTCAGGGTTTGTATTTACCCTCAATGGAGGGGCGGTAAGTTGGAAGAGTTCCAAACAAGATACCGTTGCAGACTCTACAATGGAAGCTGAGTACATTGCTGCAAATGATGTCGCCAAGGAAGCCGTCTAGATGAAGAAGTTCATCTCGGAGCTAGGAGTAGTTCCAACCATTATTGATCCAATACCTTTGTATTGTGACAATAATGGGGCGATGGCGTTAGCCAAGGAGCCCAGATCCCATCAGCGGTCCAGACACATCCTGAGGCGTTTTCATTTGATCCGGGAGATTGTAGATCGCCGCGAGATCGAGATTAAGAGAGTAGACACAAAGAACAACGCCGCGGATCCATTCACCAAGGCCCTCCCTCAGCCGCAGCATGAGCGACTTTTTGAGATGTTGGGTATGAGATACGCCAATAACTGGCCTTAGTGAAAGTGGGAGATTGTTGGATATATGTATGCCCTAGAGGCCATTATATGATAGTGGATGTATCTATACATGTATATATATTCAGTATGCATTCTTGCTCGACATGATAGTATGCTATCTGGTTCTTCTTTATCTGACATGTTGATTTGATCATGCTTTTATTCATTCATACATGCTGATAAAGCCCTGAGGATATTGGCTTGAGTACTCTGATTATGATGGAGATCATACTAGTGGGATATCTGTAGTCTATAAGCATATCCTGGAAAGTCCCTAGTCGTAGGTATATCGAGACGGGGCATTGATATACCAGAGTAGGCTGGCGTATATGATACTAGACCCATGTGATGGGCGATGGATGATCCCATATCCATTGGTGTTTGACATCAAGATCATATACGGGTGCTCAGTGGTGACTGGGTACACTGGACGGACTCGCCGAGAACTCCTATATGGAATTATATCTATCGTCGGATAGCAGTTCTCAGGTAACACTGGTACAGGTTAGTCTGTAGACCCGAGATCGTCATGGAGTCTTGTGTGCTCTCCCACTGTACTTTGATTGCCACCCTACCACGGCTCTACTGAGTCGTGCAAACAGGTGGCCGTTGGGTACAGTCCCGAGACACACGAAGGCAATGAGCGATAGGAGGGGTTTCTTCTCTCCCGATATTGGGGGTTGATGCTGTGCTGTGCCCGACTGGTTATATCAGTAAGTCCCTGGCCAGGGCTGCTGAGATTTGCTGATAAGTGTTATCGGTAGTTTCTCGATCTGTTATAGACCATTCACCGGCACGACTTATTGAGTTATTAGGGTCGACGTGACCATCCCTAGGCTCGATATGCAGCATATCTGACGAAGAGACCGGACTGTACGGTAGTGTTGCCGGATGGCTCGACGCGAGTTGTAACAGGTTCGCTTGTTTTCTTCTGATCGATCAATACCCGGGTGGCCGTTACGTTTAGCTGACCGCTTGTGGCTTGGGGGTGCTTGATGTGATCATCACCCACTGCCGGCGTATTGACGAGTCTTAAAGTCCCACATAGGAGTTACCTAGTCCAGGCGAAACGTTGTGGTGCGCGTATGAGATATGCGCTTGGACCCGATTAAAATGCGTGTATGGGATACCGTATATTAATTGGGCGGCTTGCTAATGGTCGGGTCGTATGTGATATGACCGGATTAGTGAATCAAGTGTTGATTTATCATTAGCTTCTCACTACAAATCCTATCTTATTTATTTTGGATGTATGCATGCATGTATGCATTCATTCTTGTTCATGCACATATGGATGTGCATGCACACATGCATACATACATCATTTTATCATGGTTGCTTATATAATGAGAATGGTGGCAATATAAGAATCACACCATAGTTATTTCTATGGATTATTATTTCTTTTAAATTAAATCAAAAAGGAAATAAAAAAATGGGTTAAATCAAAAAGGTTTCTACACTCTTCTTAACCTTACCATTCTCACCTAACTTTTAACCCATGGTTTATTTTCTTTTTGTGCTTTTGATTTTAATCCAATAATAATCTTTAGAGTTAACCATGGTGAGATATGAGAGAGGAAAAATATATATACTCATTTTTCCTTTTTCTTTCCATGGTTCTATTATTCTCTTCTTCACAAAAGACCACCATCTTCATCAACCTTGATTCTTTGCTCTCTAGTTCTTTCAAGAGAGCAAAATAATCATAAAAATAGGATTTTGAAGTGAGATCCTTAGCTACAACATCATTCTAATCAAGTTTAGCCAACTTGATTAGAGTGTTCTCTTTGTTTTTCCAAAGTTGCAAGCTTGGACGGGAAACTCCGGGTGGATCGTCGTGGACGTGAGAGGACTACAAGTGGACCTTCTTCCAACACCCAAGAGTCTAAGGAGTCAAGCACAAAGGGAGCTACAAAGGTTGTAGTCTCGAAACCCTAATTTTTATTAGCTAAAAGTTTAGTAACCCTAATATTCTAGGATCGATTCCTTTGCGTGTTTGTTTAGCACCATAAAAATACATACTTTGAGACATGTGATGCTTCAAAACTCATTATAGGGTGCTAGGCTAACCTAACAGATCTCAGGTCGATGAACTAACCTGTATACATGTCACCAGGGAACTTCTATCTGACCTCAGGTATAATACCAACTAGCATGATCCCGGCGAGTCCTGTCCGATGTACTCATAACCCAATGAACACCTGTATACATCTTAGGTGAACCAACTGACACCAATAGCTTGTGAGACCGGCCACCGCCCCTCGTCGGGGTCTCGACTGTATACACTTGTCTACTAATGGAGTATCGATGCCCAGTCTTGAAACTCCATCGACTAGGGACCTTTTAAGGATGTGTTTATAGACCCCAGCTCCCACGTATATGATCACCATCATACTACTGGCAGTCAAGCAAGAATCCTAAGGGCTCTATCAACGTGTAATAGCGACCTGTAAGGTCACCTAAAGCTGTACACGATGATAAAGATAAACCAGATAGCATACTATCATCTTGAGTAAGACTGTCCTACCGGCATAGGTCCTCCCTCAATCATTGCAATCACGTGCCTGCGATCCAATAATTGACTCTGAGGGCACTATATCCAACAATCTCCCACTTGCACTCAAGGCTAATTATTGCGATGTCGCATACTCACAGCCCGTATGATACCGAACACCCAACTCCTCTACTAACCAGTCTCACAAAGCCCGTTTGGGAAACTATTGCGTTCGAGGAATAGCCTCGGTTAGTGGATCCGCCCTGATGTTTCTTTCTATGTCTCTCTTTATCTCAAGTTTGCGGAGAAAGCCATCTCCCGAAGTGAGCAATACCTGTCTTAGAATATGTCTGGATATCTGATGGGACCTAGTTCATAAATGAACTCCAAATCTAAACTTCTTAGACTGTATCGTCAACTGAATTTAATCAGTATCCTGCGCCATGCCTCCCTCAGTATCCGCTTGGACCTCCTGTCCAAAATACTGCCCCTCGTCAGAGGGAAAACTGTAACTCTGACAGTCACTCTGTCATCCAGGTCACCTTGAAAGCCTGGAATGATAACCGTCTCCCGAAAGAGGCTGTTGTTATCATGTCCCTAGAACATCCACTTATGCTCTAAAACTGCTTCCTAACGTTTCTCCGGGATTAGATCAATATCAACTTATTGCATCTCGTGCAAAAACAACATCTGGTATGGTACTTAACATCTCATGATTGACTCAATTGCCTAAGCAAGTGATATGTCAATCATGCACATCCCTCTCCCCTTTAGTCTGTAAGACAGCTTTAGAGAGGGTGACTCCATCACCTGCAGGTACACTACCGTGCCAGGAGTCGTCCATTCTAAAACACCTATAGAATACTGTCTAAGTACCCAGATTGGAAACTACCCAAATCTAGATCTAAAACCATAGATCTAGTAACCAGAATATCTGATATAATATCCAATTCCTATGTGGAGAAAACACTGTGTGATAACCAAAGTATAACCGATCGTGGTACAGGAATTTCACTTCCTACTATATGTATGTCATCCAAACACCAGGACATCACACCCTACTACTTTCTTAACAGATCCATCCCCTATTCTGATGAAGTCAAACCAATGACTGTCACGTCAGAAATAGATGATCTATTTCCGCTATATCTTCTTTAGTCTATAAATAGACATAAGCTACTTGTCCACTATGCTTCCGCTGCTCCCACTGACTACGACAACCCTCTGGCAGAGTCACATACACGTACACTTCTAAAGCTAGTTTAGAACAACGCTATACTCATCCTCTTGCCGGGTCTCACAGTCTGGAACAACAGCAATGGCAAGTCTGGTTAAACAAGAACCTCCCTGTCACCGTCTTTGAGCATACCGAAGTACCTCTCGAGTGCCTGAAGTTACCCACCATATCTGCGGAGTGGCTAATGGAATGTCAAACTAGATTGAATCTTTAGGTCCTATTAAATTTTCAGTAATCGTTTGCGGTTCTGGAATCACTTCCAGTTCTACCATACTTCCACTACTGTTTTCTGAAAAAATCCATTTTTATTAAAACTGTGGCGAGTCAAGAACAATATCACTATTGATCTTCCAGATGGTAGAAAGTTAACCCTCGTCATAGCCCGGGTCAACCCACAAACAGCCATTATAGAAACGTGGCTTGAGTTATCCAGAGTCTGGTTTTAAGCATAAGCCGGACAACTCCCCGTACCTTAACATCGTTATGATATGAACCGTTCTATATCTAATATAGAAACAGATGCACTGATTTAATTTGAACCAGATTCAAATCATGCAGCTGTCTCCAGTGCGTGTCAACTAAATGGAAGAAGGCCGATCAGCGTTACTCAACTTAGGAGTGCTTCAAAAACATGAGTAACCTGAAAGAGAAACATGTTTCTCAAAACCATTACTATCAACAGAATACCGAATACAAGTATCTACATCTTCAATCATCTTGAAGAATCCTGATACTTGCAACACCTGGTTCTCTACTTTATTCTTATACCTATAACTTCTCAAATCTTTAGACCTTGTATTTCTACGAAACACTTGTCTAAAAGCTAGAGAAGTCACAAGTAAACAGAATATAGTACGAGGACCAACCCCTCTGTCCTAATGGACACTGGACAACATACAATATTTTGTATAAGTCCCCTGAGTCTAATAACTCATTCCCTGTGTGTCGTAGGTTGAAAACTGTACTTATGGTTAAGAAGAATTACACCGCTGTTTAATGCTCTTTACCTAACCATCCACTGATATAGGTAAATGTCATAGACATAATTTCAAAATTTTATATCTCACTTTATAAAAATAAACGTATAGATATATCAATTTGAAATTGGTGCATAACAACGGATATTCAAAACCAAATATTTGCCGTCCGGCAAACAACCCGGGCGATTTCCTCAAATATCACCAATTACAACGAATCCCGATATAATGAGGATGATCACCCAATTCCCAATAACTTACTCCCACTCATCATCTGTAAAACCATACAGATATGAGAATCAAACCTGGTAAATACATACCCTGGAGCAAGGGCTAATTGGGAAATCAGTTTTCTTTTAACAATACACAGTGAAATTGAAACATATAAATGCTTCGAAGGGGTATCCGGGTATTCCTAGTAATGCCTCTTCCATTATCAGATTCACAACTATAACCGTATATTTCTTTGTCATCTCTCCAAATCCCTTTATATGTCTTTAGTCATTACCTTTTGTACACCCGTTTAGGCTAAATGGTTTTCTTCCTTCCCTACCATTCGGCACCAGCCTTTGGTTTGGAAGAAGACTATCCAATAAGCGTAATAGGTGTACTGTCCTAATCCTAGGAGTACTCGCGACCCGAGAGAAGGTAAAGATAAAAGACAACTGAATAAAACCTTATTCCTATTTCTCCTGAACCAGAATCCATCCCCGAACTGGAACAAGTTCCTTCGAGTTCGTATATAACCATACGATGGAGTATCCAAATAACTGTGGATCTTCGTAGTGATACGGAGTGTCCTGGAGAAATACAAAGGTGAAGTAGGAGTGGCAATGAAATACTTGGTTTGGTCGTGAATAATAGTCGCAGTTTACTTTGCCCTCTTTCTAATCCCTTTATTTGTCTTAACTTATTACCTTCTGTACACCATCGTTAGGCTAATTGGTTTTCTTCCTTCTCTACCGTTCGGCACCTGCCTATGCTTTGGATGAAGACTATCCAATTAGCGTAACAGGTATACCGTCCTAATCCAAGGAGCACTCGCAACCTGAGAGAAGGTAAAAGGAAAAGACAACTGAATAGTCCTATTCATTTTCTCCAGAACCAGAAACCATCCTCGAATCTGGAACAAGTTCCTTCGAGTTTGTATATAACCATACGATGGTTTTATCCAATGGAAGTGGATGTTCGTAGTAATACGGAATGTTCCGGAGAAAAAGGGTGAAAGAAGGAGTGGCAATGAGGTATGCAACTCTGACAATTCAAAAGCCAGTATTTTAAGAAGGTTCGGTTAACTTGGTCACCGAGTCATGGTCTAGGGTCGGGCCATGGTCGCTGCCAAAGAGAGAAAGAAAAGAAACACTCTGCGTGCACTCTAACCTAGATCAGAAAGGTTATCACTTTATCTAATCAGGAAACCTCCTACTGTAATCTCAAATTCTCCTCCAAACCTGAAAGAAGAATTAGTCGGGATCACCCGAGGAGTAAACCAACTCATCAGTGGGAATCGGGATCCAACTATCATCGCATGATAACGTGACGGAATCCACTCACGTTATCACACTCCAGAAGGTATGCACATGCCTGGCAAGTTTCAGTTTCTTTAGAAACTCCCGATATGATTTTTACCCCATGCTCTTATGACCTTGACTTTGGCCAACAAATCATAAGTCACATGTCAAGTTCTACCCGTCATTATCCAGGTTAATTTGAACCCACCTGTACCTACCCTTGACTTTGGCCAACAAAGTAGCACGACTGTCCCAAACCAACGCATCTATCTATGCAGCAGAAAAGTAACAAATAGCTACCATACACTATGCCTTGACTTTGGCCAACAAACATAGAATGAATACTAAGTGCTACCCGTCTGAAATGACGGAGGGCTACGAATGGTTTTTGGCGAAAAACCTTTAACGTAATGAACTTGATATCGTTGAAGGAGCCGGATAGCTTTTTATATAAAAATATAATGGCGAAAACCTTTGCTAAAGAGGTCACTCCCGGTGAAGGGATCTCGGCTCTTTCCCCGTAGAATGAGGTGCAGGATATTCCAACTGAATACCACGATGCAAAGCAAAAAGGCAATCGGCTATAGTGAAGTTATTACCCTGACGCAAACTTCTGTCCAAGGGGTCACTCCCGGTGAAAGGATCTCGGCCCTTGCCTCGTCGACTGAGGTGTTGGATATTCATAACCGAATATCACTGTGCAAAACAAAAGAGAACGTCCTTGTAATAACAGCTTTTTGAAAATGTTCCAACAACATCAGAATAGGTTTTTTTGTCTTGCATTGATCCGAATCAATGCAGTCCCATCAATTAATCACACCACAAAAGAACGAAAATATGATGTACGTATATGCAATCCGCATTCGCCACTGGGTCCCGTCATCACCCGTTAGGTTACTTAACTAACGACAGAGCGGGGACTGGACAAGCGCGGGTGTAAAACATATACAACATCTACTAGTATATATATCAATATATAATAATCGCTCAATGCGTAATAAATGCAACATCACAGAAATGAAATAAGCATCACAGAACAATACAGATAATCTGGGAGCCCCGGGTTTCATAGAGCCGCAACTGAAACCCGACGTTCCCCTGGTCGTGTGGATAGCCTGTGCAATGAAATCCTAGACCCCTACGGGCGCGGAAAGTTACCCGCCAAAACCTGAAGTGAGGCAGCCCCCTTCAGCAAAGTGAATGGACCACCCAGCACTTCACGGAATCCGGTAACTTAGGCACCCCTCCTTGGGTCAACCTATACCCCCTACGAGTGCGGCAAATAGCTCGTCAATTCTAGAGTAAAGCCCCCTCTGTCTCAAAGCCATGAGATGCGGGCTCGTTGCCTTCTAGAACCCGGCTATCCGTGCACTCCACCGCGGGGTAATCCTAGTACAGAAAGGAAAAATATATACAACGGGTACATCGACCTCAGCCCAGTCGTGCCCCAAAAGAATAATATACAAACAGGCAGTGACGGCAGTCCACATGTCGGACGCTCACCCCGCAATATCAAATGTACAGATAATACCAAACTATACTACCATTGCATCCAGGCTATCCACCATGACAAATCCGCAACATCACAGCACAACACAGAACATCAACGTGAATGTCACGTTCGCAAATCCGTCTAAAGGGGCTATAGCGATTAGACAAGATTTACCGATCAAATGACATTCACGGTCACAGATATAATGTAAGTACTGTAAGCTAACTTATTTAAATTTTCCACCGACAAAAATTTCCCGAAGTGGGCCCCAAGCACAAATCCAGCACTCAAAATAATCTAGGCCAAAACTGAATATTCCAGAAACCCCAATTCCAAGTCATAGACCACAGTAGAAAAATTGGTGCACTGAAGCAACAGTTCTGCGGCGGAACCGTGGCCAAAACGTGGGTAAGGCCGTGGTTCCACGGCGCAATGGTGGAATTACACTTTCAAATTTCTACAGTGGTCTTAGAAAAGCCTGCCTGATTTTCTGAAACACTCAAAATAATTTTTCGACGACAAAAAAATTTCGAAAGAAACTGCTAAAATGGAATTAGGGTTTTGGAAAATTCGGCCGATCGATGTTTTAAACACGTTAGAACAAGCTAGTAAAGATTAATGGCGTGGCTCTGATACCATGTAAGTCTACGGTAGCGTCCCGGCCGTCTGTCCGAGGCCAAAATACGGAAACGAAAACTTTTTCAAAACTTGAAACCGGCGCTATCGCAGACTTTAATCCCAGATCGAACCATTAACCTATAACTAGCAATTAGAGAAAGGTTAGAAAAGCTATACCGATCGATCCGTGTCCTACGGTCTTTAGCCACCATCCCTAGCTCCTCACGGTATGTCCGATCTCCGATCTCCTCGTCGGAAGGGCACCACATCAATGAGTCTTTTTACGGGCTCCCGCTTCATCCGAAGCAACTCGGGCATGAAGTTCGCTAGCCGACGTGTCCAAGGCGATGTAGAGAATGTGTGTGATAACTTTGTCTTAAGCATCCATTGATTCTCATCACATGAGTGTATGGATGGAGGTTGAAGGTGATGCCATTGGTGGAAATGGTGAGCTCAAGAAGAAAGAGGAAGAAGAAGAAGTGCCTTTCTTTTTCTTATGTGTTGCTATGATAAAATGAGAGTGAGAATCAATAAACACAAGAGCAAACTCAAGCCATATGGCTGCCCTCTCTCTCCTCTTATCATTTCAACACATAAATCAATCCTAATGTGACATTAGCACAAGAAAAGAGACCATGAGTCACGAAGCATGTCCAGTCACATTAAATGCACCTCATCATGAAATCCACGCACATTTTCCACCAAAATAAACATTAACCCAAATGTTTATGACAATTAAAAGAACCGCATCATCTAAAGTAAACTCGTGACGGATCATAAGGATACCCCCTACCTGTATATACATATCTGCATCCGCATTCCGACTGAATGCGAATGCAATGAGCCTAAATTAATCCAACAAATCTAATACTAGGATCCGGCTTAAACCAAAGCCCACTAGTATGATCCGTCCGATCATGATCCGTGCACTACTGCACGTATATGATCGAACCCTGCCGTAATACCATACGGCCTCTACAACGTTTCGCCCGAAACATGAGAAACTGTCTGTGGGGGACTCTAAAGACTCGTCAATACTTTGGCCATGGATTTAACCACTAGCACGTCAGTGGTACTAGCCGTACGTAACAGGCTACCAGTTATTAACCAAAAGGGAGGTCGATGAGCGAACTCATCCTGAAACCCTACTGAGCCTGTCAGTGACAATATCCGTACAGTCCGGTCCGTTCGTCTATGAGCATCGCATGTCGGGCCTAGGGGGTTGGTAAAAGTCAGACCCCCAAAATTGGTACAAGTTGTGTCGGGGTGTAGCCTAAAACACCCTGCGATACTACTGGATTACCTACCAGTAAATCTCCTGCCTTGGCCAAGGACTTCGTGTAATGGCTCTCCTAGACACAGCGCGATCTCACCCCCAATACCGGGAGAGATGAAACCCCTGCCGATTCGCTCACTGCCTCCATGTGGCTCGAGACTGTACCCAACTAAAACCTGTTTGCACGAATTCTTTGAGCCGTGGTAGGGTAGTAATCAAAGCACAGCGGGAACTCACACGAGACAAATGACGATCTCAGGTCGATGAACTAACCTGTACACATGTCACTAGGGAACTGCTATCTGATGTCAGGTATAATACCAACTAGCATGTTCCCGGCGAGTCCTGTCCGGTGTACTCATAACCCAATGAGTATCTGTATATATCTTAGGTGAACCAACTGACACCAATGGCTTGTGAGACCGGCCACCACCCCTCGTCAGGGTCTCGACTGTATACACTAGTCTACTAATGGAGTATCAATGCCCAGTCTCGAAACTCCTTCGACTAGGGACCTTTTAAGGATGTGCTTATAGATCCCAGCTCCCACGTATATGATCGCCATCATACTGCTGGCAGTTAAGCAAGAATCCTAAGGGCTCTATCAACGTGTAATAGCGACCTGTAAGGTCACCTAAAGCTGTACACAATGATAAAGATAAAACAGATAGCATACTATCATCTTGAGTAAGACTGTCCTACCGGCATAGGTCCTCCCTCAATCATTGCAATTACGTGCCTGCTGTAAGTCCACGTTACCCGTCCCCGGTTCTTTGGGGTTGCGGAAATGGTGAAAAACGATTTTTACGGTGGGGGTAACATGGACTCTAGAAAAGGATCTTTGTTAAACAAACTATCTAACAACTTAACTAAGAGTTTAGCTACTATGTTAGGGGTTATACCTAAACTTGAACTCCTTCTCTTCGACTCCTTGTGGTGGTCGGATCGGCCTCACCTCGTCGTCTCCTTACGCCGAAGATGGATCCACCCGAAAGCTTCTACCTTTGGCTCCAACCTCAATCTAGAGGAAACTAAAATCCTTGGCTTGCTAGACCATGGACTTTAGGATGAGTAGAGAATTGTTTTAGGGTTTTATCTCCAAGGCAAATAGTTCTCAACACATGAGAGATTTTTGCCTTGAGCTAGAGGAAGAGGGAGAGCAAGAGGAAGAGGAGAGCTTTCATGAGAGAGAATGCAAATGATAGAATGAGCAAGCCTTTTTCCACCCATGCTCTCATAACACAAAATAATCATAACAATAACAATAATTAAGCATCTTGTGATGGTTCATGTCAATGTCTTTATCATTTCATGCATTTTGTGAACAAGCAAGCAAGCAAAGGTCAATGCCATGAAATGATAGCCATTGTCATGATGATGGTCAACAAGTCCAACCTAATCAACCGGTCAACAAAGTCAATAAGTCAACAAAGTCAACCTTTCAACCCAACCATGGCACAATAATACTTAATTAATATTATTATTAATCATATTTCTAATTCTCATTAGGGTTTAGCAAAAGTCAACAGCCAACAACCCTAATGAGAATCCTCTGCCTCTGTCTCTGTCAACTGTGCATACACACCCGCATCCGTGTTCCGTGGAACACGAATACAAATGAGATAAAACCAATCCCAAAATGTATACTAGGATCTGGCTTAAACCAAAGCCCGCTAGTAATAACTGTCCGGACACTAAACGTGCACAAGTGCGCGGATGTGACCGAACCCTGTCGTAAAACCATGCGACCTCTACTCTTTTGCCTAAATGCGAATAGCTCTCTGTGTGGGACTCTAAAGACTCGACACTACGCTGGCAGTGGGTTTAACCATAGACCGCAAGCGGCACTAGCTGTGCGTAACGGCCCCCAGGTAGATGCCGATAAGAAGACTGACGAGGTGAACTCATCCGAACTCCTACTGAGCCTGAATGTGACAGTCTCCGTACAGTCCGGTCTGTTCGTCTGAGAATATCGCATGGCGGGCCTAGGGGGCGGTAAATGTCAGTCCCCTAATAGCGGTACAAGTCGTGTCGGAGTGTAGCCCAGAACACCCTGAGATAACACTGGAAACCTACCAGTGTATCTCGCTTGCCCTGGCCAGGGACGACTGTGTGTAATGGCTCTCCTTGACACAGCGCGATATCAACTCCCAATACCGGGAGAGACGAATCCTGTCTAACCGTCACTGCCTCCAAGTGCTTCGGGACTGCACCCAATTACTACCTGTTTGCACGACTCCTTTGAGCCGTGGTAGGGTAGTAATCAAAGTACAGTGGGAACACACTCGAGACGAAGTGATAGTGTCAAGTCAGCGGACTAAGTTGTACTCATGTTACCTGGGAACTGATAACTGACGATAGGTATAGTACCAACCAATCAGTTCCCGACGAGTCCTGTCCAGTATACTCATAACCTAACGAGTACCCGTATACTATCTCAAGTACAACGAACTGACGGTTGTGGGACAGACCGTCTCCCCTACTGGGATGAGAAGCACATACGCTAGTCTACTCCGGAGTATCGATGCCCTGTCTCGATAGTCCTACGACTAGGGACCTATATAAGGATGTGCTTGTGGATTACCCAGCCCCCACGAGTGTGACTGCCATCACAACGATGGTAATCAAGCAAAGATCCTAAGGGATCCACTAATGTGTATAGGTGATATACTAAAAGAAACACATGTACACATTAAAGTAGAAACAAACCAAGTAGCATACTACCATTTTAAGCAAGATTGTCTACACAATGGTGAATATCCCAAGCTTCCATTAAGTAATATACAAACTAGTATGATACAGTAATGGCCTCTAGGGCATATACACTAACAATCTCCCACTTGCACTAAGGCCATGTACTGGCGTATCGAAGACCTATCATCTCGATCAGCCGCTCGAACTGAGTCTGGGGTATGGTCTTCGTGAATGGATCAGCAGTGTTATCTTCCGTAGCAACCCTCCGAACCTCGATCTCCTGGTGATCCACGATCTCCCTGATCAGGTGATACCGCCTCAAGATGTGTCTGGACTTCTGATGGGACCTGGGTTATTTCGCTAAAGCTATAGCCCCGTTGTTGTCGCAATACAGAGGTATTGGATCAACAATGGACGGAACCACCTGAAGTTCTGTCAAGAACTTCCTCATCCAGACGGCTTCTTTTGCGGCATCAGCAGCAGCGATATATTCCGCTTCCATCGTCGAGTCAGCAACGGTTTCCTGTTTGGAACTCTTCCAACACACCGCCCCTCCATTGAGGGTAAAGACAAAACCCGACATGGACTTGGAATCATCCTTGTCACTCTGGAAGCTGGAATCAGCAAAGGCCTCGATCTGGAGGTCTTTTCCGCCATACACCAAGAACATCTCGTTAGTCCTTCTCAGGTACTTGAGAATGTTCTTTACCACTATCCAGTGCTTCTCCTCAGGGTTTGACTGATACCGGCTTACCACACTCAGTGCATAAGCTACATCCGGTCTGGTACACAACATCGCATACATTATAGAGCCTACTGCAGAAGCGTAGGGTATAATAGACATGTGATCCCTTTCCAAATTAGTCTTGGGAGATATCTCTTTGGAGAGGGTGATCCCATGACAAGCCGGTAGATTACCGCGCTTGGAATCTTCCATACTGAATCTTTTTAGTATGGTGTCGATGTACCTGGGCTGTGAAAGTCCTAATATCCTCTTGGATCTATCACGATAGATCCGGATCCACAGAATGTAAGAGGCATCACCCAAGTCTTTCATGGAGAACCTGTGTGACAAGAACCCTTTGACAGATTGTAGCATAGGAATGTCATTTCCTATCAAGAGAATGTCATCCACGTATAAAACGAGGAATACGACAGTTCTTGATACAAATCTAATATAGATGCATGGTTCATCTGGATTTTTGATAAAGCCAAAATCTTTGACTCATCAAAACAGATGTTCCAACTCCGCGATGCCTGCTTTAGTCCATAGATGGACTTAAGCAACTTGCACACCTTTCCGCTGCTCCCACTCTGAATGAAACATTTTGGCTGGTCCATATAGACACACTCCTCTAAATTTCCATTTAGAAAAGCGGTCTTTACGTCCATCTGCCAAATCTCATAATCGTGGAAGGCAGCAATGGCAAGAAGGATCCGAATGGATTTCAGCATAGCCACTGGAGAAAATGTTTCGTCATAGTCCAAACCATGTCTTTGACAAAAACCCTTTGCAACAAGTCTAGCCTTATAGGTCTCGACCTGTCCATCTACACCAATCTTCTTCTTGAAGATCCACTTGCATCCTACGGGTTTTACCCCATCTGGAGTAATGTCCAAAGTCCATACTTTGTTGGTGTACATGGACTCCATTTCGGTCCGCATTGCATCCAGCCATTTTACTGAGTCAACGGTCTAAATGGCCTGCTGGAAGCTAGTAGGCTCATCACTATCAATGATGCAATCCTCTCTATCCCCGTCTATGAGAAAACCGTAGTATCTCTCACTAGGATGAGACTGCCTACTACTCTTGTGGAGCGGCGTAGGAATGTTATGTTCTTTCGAACCCTCTGGTTCTTCTAAGATTTCAGTAATAGCTCGTGGTTCTGGAATTTCTTCCAATTCTATTGCGCTCCCACTTATCTGATTTTCCAAAAACTCAGTTTCCAAGAAGCAGGCATGACGAGAAATAAAAACCTTTTGTTCCTCTTCGGAATAGAAGAAATATCCCTTGGAGTTCTTTGGATATTCCACAAACTTGCACTGTACTGAGCGTGCCTCGAGTTTGTCCGCATGCTGCTTTTTGACAAAAGCTGGACATCCCCATGTCTTAATGTGCTTAAGATAAGGTTTCTTCCCACACCACATCTGATATGGTGTGGTAGGCACAGTCTTAGTTGGAACTCGGTTCAAAAGATATGCAGCTGATTCTAGTGCATATCCCCAGAATGATCGCGGTAACTCAGCGTTACTCATCATGGAACGTACCATATCCAATAGGGTCCGGTTCCGTCTCTCCGATACACCGTTAAATTGCGGAGTGTATGGAGGAGTAAGCTGAGAGAGAATTTCATTCTCTTTTAGGTAATCCAGGAACTCGGCACTCAAGTATTCACCACCTCGATCAGATCTCAGTGTCTTGATACTTTTGCTGGTTTGTTTTTCTACTTCATTCTTATATTCCTGGAATTTTCCAAAGGCTTCGGATTTATGTTTCATTAAGAAGACATATCCGTACCTTGAAAAGTCATCCGTAAAAGTAATGAAGTAAGAATAACCGCTTCGCGCATATGTAGACATAGGACCGCACACGTCGCTGTGTACGAGTCCCAAGAGCTCGCTCGCTCTTACTCCGTGACCAGTGAACGGAGTCTTTGTCTTCTTTCCTTTGAGACAGGATTGACAAGTTGCATATGAATGATATTCGAACGGATCCAAATATCCTTCTGTATGTAACTTAGTCAACCTTCTCTCATTGATGTGACCCAGTCTACAATGCCATAAGAAAGCCTGATTTGTTTCCGGAGACTTTCTTTTGTGTGTATTCTGGACATTGAAAATCTGTGGTTGGTTTAATACGTATATACCATTGCTTAATGTACCTGACCCAATCAAAACTTGATTAAGGTGAATGTTTACAACATTGCTTACAAATGCAAATTCATAACCTTCTTTAGATAATAAAGATACAGATATGATATTACAAGTTGCATTGGGTACAAAATAACAATCACGCAAAACCAAAACATGTCCATCTGACATTCCTAAGTGATAGTCCCCCACGGACTCAGCATCCATGCTAGCTCCGTTTGCAACTCTGAGGGTCATATCACCTGCCTTCAAAACCTTACGCTTTCTCAGTGCCTGCAAAGAATTACATATATGAGATCCTGATCCGGTATCCAATACCCAGGAAGTAGAGTTTATTGATAGACAGTTTTCAATAACATACACACCTGAAGCCAAAGCCGCAACTTGCTTCGGATCCTGGTTCTTGGCCTTCCAAGCCCTGCGATCCTTTTTCCAGTGTCCTTTCTTATGACAATAGAAGCACTCTTCCTTTCCCACAAGCTGCCCCGCTATCTTTGTTGCCTTTGCTTTTCCCTTCGTTTCCACTTTACTAACACCGCTCCTTGGTTTGGCGGGGGCTTTCTTCTTCTTTCCCTTGGATTTCGCCTTGGACTTAGAACAGGAAGATCCTCCTACAAACAAAGTGGATGTTTCCCTACCTTTCTGTAGGGTGCCCTCTGCACTCCTCAGCATGTTGAGGAGCTCCGGAAGTTCAACTTCTTTTCCTTGCAAGTTGAAGTTCAGGATAAACTGGGCGTAAGTGGAAGGAAGGGACTAGAGAATCAAGTCCGTATAGAGCTCGTTCTCTAACGTAGTCCCAAGGTCCGCGAACTCTTCAATGAAGCCAATCATCTTAAGCACGTGTTCCGCTACCAATGATCCGATGGCCAATCTCGCCGAAAACAACCTTTTCGATACTTCGTATCTGGCGATACGGGATTGCTCCCCATACAAATCATTAGTATGGAGAAATATGGATTCTAGGTCCATATTCTCGTGCCTCCTCTGATGTTCATTGTCTATAGAGGCAAGTACGAGGCACTTGGCCTTCGCGCAATCGATCTCCCAGGTCTTACGGATTTCCTTATCCGCGACGCTGAAGGTAGGACCTGGGACAGGGGGAGCTTTGGTGGTAAGGAGATACCCCAGCTTGTCGTAAGTGATTGCCATTTTGACATTCCTGAGCCAATCTTTGTAGTTTGGCCCTGTCAGTATATTTTTATCTAGAAGTACTTAAGTCCGGTCATGACGATTGGTCGCTGGAATTAGGAGAGAGAGAAGAAACACTCAGCATGATGCTCTTGCAAGTTTAGAGTGGTTTTTAATTTGTCTAAACAGGATGGCTCCCACTGTTTCTCGAATCCCTCCTCAAACCAAAAAGGAAGAATTAGTCGGGATCAATCTTACCGTACAATACTTTCTTAACTGTTCAGCCAGGCCAGTGTCGGTATTTCGAGGGAGGTTTTCCAATGCTTTCGCGAAGTTCCTTAATTAATTAACCTCTTTTCCCTGGGGGCGTAGCCCCGCTAACACCTTTCTAGACACCTACTTGGTTTATAGGATTGATCGTTAGGTGAGAAATTTCCCGAGGAGTAGCATATACTCACAGTAGGATCGGGATCCAAATATCATCGTGTGATAAAACTGAAGGAATCCCACCAGAATCATCACACTCCAAATGGTATGCAGCGCTAGCAAGTTTCTGGTTCTTTAGAAACTCCCGATATGGATTTTTGCCCTATGCTCTTATGACCTTGACTTTGGCCAATAAATCATAAGTCACATGTCAAGTTCTACCCGTCATTCTCCAGGTTAATTTGAACCCACCCGTACCTACCCTTGACTTTGGTTAACAAGGCAATACGACTGTCCCAAACAAACACATCTATCTATGCTGCACATGAATACCCAATAGCTACCAATCACTATGCCTTGACTTTGACCAACAAACATAGCTTGAATACTATTGACTATCCATGTGAAATGACGGAGGGCTACGAATGGTTTTGGCAAAACCGTGAACGTAGTGAACTTGATATAATCGATGGAACGAGATAGCTTTTAAAGGGAGTGGTTCAAGCTCCGTGTTTAAAAGTTGGTTTTTGAAAAGAACCGAGTAGTTTTGAAAGTGTTCCAACGACTTTACTTTGGTTTATTTTCTTGCATTAATTTTAATGTGTCCCGTCATTTAATCCTACCATTGCAGAAAACAACGAAAATATGACGTACGCTTATGCCATCCGCATTCGCCACGGGGACCCGTCATTACCCGTTAGGTTACTTAACTAACGACAGAGCGGGGGCTGGACTAGTGCGGATGCAAAACATAAGCAACGCCTAAATAGATATCATATATAGATATATACATTCGTCAGATTCAATGATAGCCATTCCAGATCATAGATGAACATATTGGATATACTAGGAATCCGCATTCCGTACGAGCTTGTAACGAAAAGCGGATTACACGGTCGCGATGAATAGCCAATACCCCACCCTAGACCCCTACGGGTGAGGCAAACTACCCGCCAAATACCCGAAGTGAAGCAACCTCCCTCAACAACGTGAGTAGGCCACTCGGCACTTCAAGGTACCCGGTAGTTTGTGCACCCCCTCCTTGGGTCTGTCCTAGGAGCAAACACAATAAAAAGAAATTATACAATGGTGGCTACAACCTCATCCCGGATGTGCGGTCATACAAATAATATTACATCAATTTACATATTACATGAATTGAAAGATAAAGAAAACTCTCATCTCACAACCCCCACGACTATTCATCCGTGACAATCCAATGAATTCATATACACATACCATCAACATTACAGATCACAGATATGTATAACCCCCACTAATCGACGTATAGCGATTAGCAGACATTCAATACATATATCACATCACAGATCTAACCCGTTAGCTAAAGTCTTTAAAAGTTCGATCAAAATACGGATTTTTAACCACCCCAAAAACAAATTTTGCTTTCTGGAAATTCTGGGCAGAAAAATCATATTCCAAAAATCCCAAAACACCCCAATAAATACACTGCAGCAAAACCGATCCACGGCCGAGTCAACTCGGCCGTGGATCCGCGGCAAGAATCTCTTCTAGCCGCGTTTCCGCGGTGAGTTGGTCGGTTCAGTGGATCGTTTTTCTGCACTGTTCACTAAAAACCCTGAGCCAATTTTTGGTATATGTCAAATAATTTTTACAGCAGTTTAAAAATCGACAGAAAGTTTAAGTCTCGGGCATGTTTTGTGACTTTTTCTCCGATCGAACTTCTAGTTACTTTGCTAACATGTTAGATAGTGTTTAACCTGGCTCCGATACCACTGTAAGTCCACGTTACCCGTCCCCGGTTCTTTGGGGTTGCGGAAATGGTGAAAAACGATTTTTACGGTGGGGGTAACATGGACTCTAGAAAATGATCTTTATTAAACAAACTATCTAACAACCTAAATAAGAGTTTAGCTACTATGTTAGGGGTTATACCTAAACTTGAACTCCATCTCTTCGACTCCTTGTGGTGGTCGGATCGGCCTCACCTCGTCGTCTCCTTGCGCCGAAGATGGATCCACCCGAAAGCTTCTACCTTTGGCTCCAACCTCAATCTAGAGGAAACTAAAATCCTTGGCTTGCTAGACCTTGGACTTTAGGATGAGTAGAGAAGTGTTTTAGGGTTTTATCTCCAAGGCAAATGGTTCTCAACACAGGAGAGATTTTTGCCTTAAGCTAGAGGAAGAGGAAGAGGAGGGCTTTCATGAGAGAGAATGCAAATGATAGAATGAGCAAGCCTTTTTCCACCCATGCTCTCATAACACAAAATAATCATAACAATAACAATAATTAAGCATCTCGTGATGGTTCATGTCAATGGCTTTATCATTTCATGCATTTAATGCATTTTGTGAACAAACAAGCAAACAAAGGTCAATGCCATGAAATGATAGCCATTGTCATGATGATGGTCAACAAGTCCAACCTAGTCAACCGGTCAATAAAGTCAACCTTTCAACGCAACCATGGCACAATAATACTTAATTAATATTATTATTAATCATATTTCTAATTCTCATTAGGGTTTAGCAAAAGTCAACAGTCAACAACCCTAATGAGAATCCTCTGCCTCTGTCTCTGTCAACTGTGCATACACGCCCGCATCCGTGTTCCGTGGAACACGAATACAAAAGAGATAAAACCAATCCCAAAACGTATACTAGGATCTTGCTTAAACCAAAGCCCGCTAGTAATAACTATCCGGACACTAAACGTGCACAAGTGCGCGGATGTGACCGAACCCTGTCGCAAAACCATGCGACCTCTACTCTTTTACCTAAAGGCGAATAGCTCTCTGTGTGGGACTCTAAAGACTCGACACTACGCTGGCAGTGGGTTTAACCACAGACCGCAAGAGGCACTAGCTGTGCGTAACGACCCCCAGGTAGATACCGATAAGAAGACTGACGAGGTGAACTCATCCGAACTCCTACTGAGCCTGAATGTGACAGTCTCCGTACAGTCCGGTCTATTCGTCTGAGAATATCGCATGGCGGGCCTAGGGGGCGGTAAACGTCAGTCCCCTAATAGCGGTACAAGTCGTGTCGGAGTGTAGCCCAGAACACCCTGAGATAACACTGGAAACCTACCAGTGTATCTCGCTTGCCCTGGCCAGGGACGACTGTATGTAATGGCTCTCCTTGACACAGCGCGATATCAACTCCCAATACCGGGAGAGACAAATCATGTCTAACCGTCACTGCCTCCAAGTGCTTCGGGACTTCACCTAACTACTACCTGTTTGCACGACTCCTTTGAGCCGTGGTAGGGTAGTAATCAAAGTACAGTGGGAATACACTCGAGGCGAAGTGACAGTGTCAAGTCAGCGGACTAAGCTGTACTCATGTTACCTGGGAACTGATAACTGACGATAGGTATAGTACCAACCAATCAGTTCCCGACGAGTCCTGTCCAGTGTACTCGTAACCTAACGAGCACCCGTATACTATCTCAAGTACGACGTACTGACGGCTGTGGGACAGACCGTCTCCCCTGCTGGGATGAGAAGCGCATATGCTAGTCTACTCCGGAGTATCGATGCCCTGTCTCGATAGTCCTACGACTAGGGACCTGTATAAGGATGTGCTTGTGAATTACCCAGCCCCCACGAGTGTGACTGCCATCACAACGCTGGTAATCAAGCAAAGATCCTAAGGGCTCCACTAATGTGTATAGGTGATATACTAAAAGAAACACATGTACACATTAAAATAGAAACAAACCAAGTAGCATACTACCATTTTGAGTAAGATTGTCTATACAATGGTGAATATCCCAAGCTTCCATTAAGTAATATACAAACTAGTATGATACATTAATGGCCTCTAGGGCATATACACTAACACCTGCGATCCAATAATTGACTCTGATGGCACTATATCCAACAACTTCATCTTCAAATCTCTATCAAAACCCCACTCCCACTTCACAAAAAATGTGCACAAGCTCTCAAGCAACCTTTTGGACCAAGAAAGTTTGAGTTTTGGTGCTGTAGAGGATTCATGAGTGAAAAAGGAAGTAATTATCCCATCATTAGTGTAGAATTTCCATTACTTTAGCATCCATGTTAAATTAGAATCGATATTGTATGGTTTTAGGGACTTCGAAAACATTAAGTTGAGGATTAGGGTTTGAGTTGAAAGCAAAGGTGAAATTAAGGCTAGTAGAGGCTACACAACCCCTGTGGTGATTGATTGGAGACCTAAACCAGATACTAGAACCCATTTTAGCGAACTTAGAAACCCGAGATCGGAAGAATTGTGGATTCTGTGTGTGTATTGAAATCTGCTAACACCCGGAGCCTCTGAAAATTTTTTAGCAAATACAGAGTGATGTGCAGGCAACCTGGATTGTACCACCAAAACCCTAGCCCCTAACTATCAACCCTGGCCGCAAATTAATTCATTTTGGCCGCAATTTGCGGCCAGAGTAGTTTGGAATCGATTCTTTTTTGTTCCAGGGTTTTATCTCCAGTAAACTAGACCCTTGGCATATGCAAAATTGACTAATTTGACCTACGGTAAAATCTGGGACCATTTTCAAGAGTTGTTGTTTTGATTCGGGGTTTCGTTTCTCGTATTTTAAATTCTGGATTTTTGTATCTGTGTTTTGCCTCGATCACTTGACGTTTGTACGACGATATCGAGGGTTGTTGGTGGTTTTGAAAGTGTGGTCCATAGGTTCTAACCTATAGGCCTTTAGCGTGTCGTTTTGATTTTCCGGTGTGATTTTAATGCGCATTTGCGATTGTGTATATGTGTAGGTACCCCACGTGTTGTTGAGACATTGAAGATGAAGATGGAGACATTGGCATCGGCACACAAGAAGCAATGTGAGTAGATTTATATCTACGGGGAGAAGTCGGGTGGATGGGGTATATCACCCCCGCAAAGTTGTAAGGAATTACATGATGGGATACGATATATGTACCTTTATATGTTAGGATGTCATATGATCCTTAGCAAGAAAGCTTTAGGAGGTTAGGGGTTAGTATTAGCGAGTATGGATGAAAGGACTCTAATTGATTTCTTAGTCCTGAAACCCTAGGGTTGCATACATGCACATACACATACTCGCAAACTTTGACTTCCTTGTGTGTTTTGGGGACATATTTATATTGGTATTCCTATGCTTGGATGACGAGAATGTTATATGATATTTGGGAATGAGTCGATCTGATCGGGCATAATGCCGTGAGATATTGAATGCGTGACCGAGATATGTCATGATGTTATAGCGGGTCATTGGACGACGATAATACGTTGATGATATATTTATGATAGTTGACGAGTTATACATCGAGATATGAGGTATGATATGTTACGATATTTATAATAGATCGCTTGGGCGATGTATACTCTTATATGATGATAAGTATTGACGACTCCGGATTATATGAGACTTTATATCAGTAGCCAGATCATGATATTGTTGATGATATTAGTAGTGTACTAGACTCAGATCAGTACCCCCCTGCTCACGATATGTGATGATTTGGATATCAGATGAATAATGAGATAAATATGATATTTGACCCGTACCCAGATTTGGGATGTCGTACGATAGATTTACCGTACGAGAGATAGTTATAAGGATAGATCTGCACTCTTGACTCGAGAATGTCATATTATTTATTGTATCGTACGTGATGCTGTTGTGGCGAGATCACCGACTACTAGGTATGTATGTATAGATCGACTCAGACTTAGGCGGATTCCCTTACCCTTTTGACTGGGCTCGAGTCATACTCATTTTCAAAAGTGGGGAGTCGTAAGTGTATTTATATCCTAAACTGTATGACTCGTATATTGGGTAGGCATATTTTCAGTGTTGCTGTTACTACATCACTTTCTGTATATTCATGATGTTTCATCGCATTGCATGCTTCTACATATGCTATTATTGAGATCATGCTGTCAGGACACCAGCACCATTACCGATGATGCGTATGTTCCATATACACTTACTTGCCGGCTCACACACATCATCATCGGTAATTGCCATGTCACGAACACTTTAGAGAATATTACTCATTGACATAGCTTGTTAACTGATAGTTCGACATGGTATTAGCGTACTCGTCTTTATATGCTAGTTTAGGCATTGCAGTTATTACTTGCTACTGCATGCATATTGATATTCACTGTTTACTTGCTATTGATGATTGGATTTCGGATTTTCATGAGATTTCCTTGATTTGGGAGAAAACCACAAGAATATATATAAACTTCTCTTTCTCTCTCTTTTTAAAATGAAAAGTGCGGTTTTCTCATGATGTATGGGTCGTCCTCCATGATGTTTTCTCGGTTATGAGATGGATTTCGAGACCCGATTCGAGGAGTTGGATGAACCGTCTGCGGGTACATGGTGGACCGGTAAGGTACCCCGGGGCAAGAAGATCGAGGTGTAGACGATGAGCCCGGCAGGGGCAGACTGCCTACCGGTGATTTTACCTGGCGCGTCGGATATCCAGAGGATACCGTTCGTGGTCGTGTGATTGATGATAGGGGCCGATCTGGACTGATAGAGCCCTTGATAGTGAGATTTGAGACACTGAGATTTTGAGATATTGAGATTTGTTGATACAGGCCAGTCCGGATGCCGGAGCCTGAGATATTGGGATTTATGCTTTGTGTCGATGCTAGAAACTGTTTATGTTGATTTCATTGATGATACCTCGTTTTAAATATACAGAAATCTCACTAAGTTATGTAAGCAGCTTCTTCATTTACATGTATTCTGTTTTCATGCATTCATACCTCATTCATATGATATGTTGCTACCAGAGGCACTGACACGAGCACATGGGATTACACTTATGTACAGATGTTTACCCTTGCCACCTTTTCTTGCTTCAGACTTATCATTTGAGGTTATATATATTATTTATCGTATTGACCAAGGATTGTGTCATACATATGATTTCTGCTCGGTGATGTTTTCTACTCACGAGTTGGCAACTCACCCCCGTTGTGCCACAGTTTCTTGCAGGTTTTGCCGCACAGGTTTCGTTGCGGTTTTGCTGGCACACTGTCCCTTCCGGGTGATTGCTTTGGTAGGTGGGTTCTTTTGCATCAGGACCACCATTGTATATTTGTTATTTCAGTTGTATCTAGTAAAACTCCATCAACCAGACTTGTATATTTGACAGAGATAGATGACCAGTATTTATTCTTTCGACCTTAGAGTCGTGCGCTGTATTATTATGGTTTCATCTGGTTTCTTGTTGATGTTGGATTTTTATCCTGAGTTTGATCCTCACCCTTCGGCGTTGTATATTATATTGCTTACGTGGTTGTGGCCGTCGATTGACGAAGAGCTAGCTCCCGTTTGGGGATGTCTTTATCATTATGTATATATTTATCATGTTGTACCCCATTCGGGGCCAGTATTTACAAAGGAAACTCTGCCAAAATTTTCAGAAAAGACTTGTGATTTTAAAAATACATACTTCGGCTTATGTTGTTAAACTACTTAATTTAAATTGGTTTTTCCTTCACTCTACTGCTTTACTTGGTTTTGATTTCTGGGTTTTAGCTTACTTAGATTACGTACGTCTTGATACGTTTCGTAATTTAAGTGCCGGTCATGTTCCGTACCTTTCGGGTCATGACAATAAAATAATAATTGAGCCAGATACTTGCTAATCAGGAAGAAGCAAGTGGAAGCGGCCAAGGCAAAGGCAAGGGAAAGGATTGGCGACGATGAGGGCATCATCCACTTCAAATTTGGGGGTGATTTTGAGAATGGGTTTTATCATGTATCGAGTATATAGTGTTTCATTTGCATATTTCCTGCATTTTGGTATTTCATTTCATGTATTTTTTCTTTTATTTTGCATGTAGTTACATTGCACGTTTGCTTATGTATTGCATTTTGCTGTTTGTATCCAAAAATCTAAAATATCATAAAAATCAAAAAAATTCCAAAAATATAAAAACTTTGTTGTTAAGTTAGCTGGTGAAAAAACTTAAATTCAAAATATCGACGGTTTAGTATGATAAAATAGGAATAACTAAATTCTATTTCTAGATATTGAAAACCCGAACGATAACCCTCCTTGGAGTTTAACTGTAGTTAATATACGTCTTTTACATCACACTACACGTGTCGTGAGTTTTGAAAATTAGATGAAAAGTTTGATATGTCTTAAAACACCTTTAAAATTAGTGAACTCCTTCAGGATCAAACCGGTTTTTCTGACATATGTAAAATCGAGAATAGTTTATAAAGCAAAGTGGATATGAAAGGATATTAGTGATGGTTTAATAGAAACTATGTCTGAAAAATAACCCCTCTAAAATTTAATTGGAGTGATTGCACACCTTATCTACATAAACACGTCTTATATCTTGAAAAATATTGAACAACTGGATATATCTCCGTTTACATTGAATTGTCATAATTTTCAAGCCAAAATGAGTCTTTTTGTTTTAGGGCATGGGTAACTTGGGCAATTAAGTCCGCCGGGGTGTCTCTACACCTAACGCCCTGAAACCAACTGATTTTGGTTCATTGGCCCAAAACTTGCTAAGAAGCCTAAAAAGTCCAATTTAAAACAAGGTCAAGTAAGTATTCTCTCCGAGTTAAAATTTCTAACGGTTCTTTGTGTGAGAATAATCTTGACTAAAGACAAATTTTTATTAAAATATTTTCAAATGGAGATATGAAGGTTTTATTTGATGATAAAGACTATTGCATGTTCATGAAGGTGTGTATGAAACGAAAACAAGTAAAAGGTGGAGTGAAAAATAAGACCTAGTTTTATGTTAAAGATGACAAAAATTCTGAATTTGAAATCTAGCTGGAGAATGAAACTTGAGAAAAACTTAACTTCTTATAAACTTGTATGATCCTTTTAAAGTTTTATCCGATCTTTATTTTATGACATGATGACTCTAATCAAACTTTTTAAAATGTAACGACGCTATTTGCACTACACGTTAAGACGTATAGGATCTTAAATTAAATAAGAAGTGATGTGTAAAAAATAAGGGTTCGATATTCCTAACTTGGAATAATAGAATTTCTAGATTTGAAACTAAACTCTAGAATTAGAATTGACAGTTATTTTGCGAAACTAGGTTAACGGGGTTTTGTGGGTGTAATCCGCTAAAAACCCTCAGGAGACAACACTCCTCCTACTAGGGACACCTAGAGGTTTAACGGCTTGTCGCACGGGTTCAATGCAATCGCGTTCCATGCGAAATTGAGGTTGGGATTTTTTTTTACTCAGGACGAGCAAAAGATAAGTTTGGGGTATTTGTTCATCATAAAAAACTGCATTTTAATACCACTCATTCATTATCTTTTTTGTATTATATCGGTACTATTAATCCGTGTATGCTCGATAAGTACAGATTACAGGTATTCATGACAAAATACTGGAAACACACTCAAATGCACAGATATAACATTTGTGAGTCGACACTGCAACCGAAACAGAAGATAGATCAATATTCAAGAAGATTTTGCAAAAAAATTCAAGTGTACACATTTTTTATAAAAAATGGCCAAACATGGTACAAATATGAACACAACCTTTTTGATGTATGAACCAAGTGGGCAGCTGCAATGATATAGTGTGAACACATTGAGCAAGTGGGCAAGTGGATAACCAAGTGGGCTAGATGTAATGAGTACTTGATAAAGGTGTGATGTGATATTTAAAGTTGCATTTCCCTCCAGATCTTCAGATTGCAACTCAAGTTTATATAGAAGAATCAAACAATGACAGAGAGATCATGAAGAGGACATAAGATCACCGCAAGAAAACGGGCGCCGCCACTTGAAGAAAAACTGCCAGAAATATCTATTTCCCCGCTACCGCCGGTTTTATGGTCTCTAATGTGCCTCATTTTTCTTCTGGTCATTTCTCATTATCACATCACCTATGTTTTATGTGGCTGGCTTTCATGTGGCTCATCCATACTTGGACCTAAAGGGAAAGGCGTTGGCTGTTTTGGATCGTTATCACCTGGCTCATGAGTAGAGACTTGCGCTTGATTGGAGGGTGCCCAAGCAACTTGATCCGTGAGCTGCATCACAATATTCATCAAGTAGTCAATTTTAGAGTAAAGCCTGGCCATCTCTTTGTCTTTACTTCTGAGCTGTTTTTGGAGCTCTTGAAGTAGCTCCTGTTCTGCAATCCTGGGGTAGAAAGTCGGCTCCTCTCTTTCCAAACTAGATTCCACATGGACTGAGTGGTCCTTCTGCTAACCTCATCGATGGGGTTCCATCATCCTGAGGAGGAGGCAGATCTTAGAAAGGGGCAGCCAAATTCAAGCCAGATTGGGCTTGAGATGTGGTGGACCCATCCTAGGATGCGTGCCCACCATATAGACCGTGTGGATAATATATTTGGCCATCATTTCATCACTGGCAGCTAATTTCGCAGACCGTTGTCGTGGCCCTTCCACTTCGGGAAAGGACAATCGACTAAAGACGGTCTGCCTAGCCGGGTTCTTGGATGGCGCCGGTATAACTTTTCTGGCTTTACCCCGCTGCTTTCCAATGAAACGAAGTGCTTAGTAGACTTCTGAAGAGGGGCTATCATGCCTTGTGTGCTGGGGCTTGGACAAATCCTTTCGTAGCATAGTTAAAATTGCGGTCATCTTGATTTTGGCAGACATCGCATTCTTCTGAACCCATTATAGGGTTTCGAAAGAATTGTGGGTTTTCACGGCTGAACAACTATGGTCCCGAGGCAGTCCGGGCTTTGGAACTTCATAAAATTTAATTTGGCCGGTGCCCTAGACCTTTTGTTAGCTCTATATCGGAGCCGCTTCTGCCTCAGCTTTTCCGATTTGAGCACCTGGCGGTCTTTTGCTCTCCGGGAAGCCGTCGTAGGCAGAGTGGCGAGGAGCCTTGAAATGACATCCGCTCGCGCATCCGTTGAAAGCATCGTGTAACGTTTTAAAAATCGTTTAGGAGAATTTTTCCGATAATCAGTAAAATAACTTGTGTTTTCCGTAAAAACCAAGATATAATTATTTTTCCACATAGACTTAAATATACCTACTTTAACTATGTAATCGCTAGTATTCGGTATTTATTTAGTCACTTATAAATTGTTAGTTTACTTAAATATTTTTCCTTAATTAATTATTTTTTTATATTATTTTAAGCTTTCACTTATACTTTTAATTAGTGAAAATTACAAATGAGAATGGGTTAATTACACAAATGTGAACCATGACAACCTAGAATCTAGTTTGTAACATATTCTTTCTCTTTGTTCTATCTTTAAAATTCTAGAGAAGTCTAGGATTTAATTAGGAAATAAAATAAAACAAGATAATTAAGAAAAGACTTAATAGATGTAATAATTAGAGATGTTTCTACACACTCACCCACACACACCTCGCTCTCTCTTTCCCTCCCTCGCCTCTGGCCGAAACCTCACTACAGCCCCTCTCCCATTTTCCCCACTTCATTTCCTCTCAAAAATTCTTCATTTTTGCTTCAAAAATCAATACAAAGTCTCACTAATTCTTCATTAAACCTTTACCCAATATTACTTGGCCCAAACTAGCTTGAATCTTGAAGCAAGAGAGCAATTTTGGAGGCTAAATTTGCATGTTAGATATCAAAATTTGTGAGGTATAAATCTTAACCCTATGGTTAGATTGTTGGTTAATTGATTTAATCTACCTTATCTAGGTTTTAAATTGGTTCTAATTGCAAGATTGTGATTATAAAGAGAAGGGTTTGAATTCAAGTTAGGGTTTTTATCAATAAACCAAGTTAACTAAGTGTAGGTTATCATCTTAAGATTTGCAAAATCTAAACTAGTTGTTAATTTGCTAATTGTTACTTTTAAATTTATTTTAATTATATAATCTTGCAAACTAAATTTTGTGATTAAGGTAAATAGGTGAGATTAAAATGTAGTTAATAATGGTGTGACCTAATTAAGATATTATGTGATCATTGTGGCCACTAGAATTACTAAAACATCTAGATTTGTACTAAAACGGTTAATGATTGCTTACTAGGTTTTTGGAATAAATCGATTTGAATTAAATTTGAGGTTTTGATGATTTAGAACCTATTTCATATAATATTTAGTGGGTTGTGAATGCGCGATTGGTACGATTGGGTTCTAGGCTAGGTAGTTGTCACGTAAAGCGACCCTAGTTATGGTTTGTGGTATTGTCGCGAGCGCGTTTTGTGCACTAAGTGTGTGCGCGTCTAGTTAGTGCACGTGGTTGACTTGTATCGTTGTGTTAGCGACTATTTATATCTATCCTCTTATATACTTATGTGCGATTCTAGGATCGGATGCAAAGGCGTCGGACATGGCGTGGAATGGCAAGGTTGAGATCGGATCGGATTAGCCATGGCATCCCAATGTGTAGATGTATACAGCACGGGGCGCCCGATAGTTAGGAATAATTAGTAGTTTTGCATTTATATGCGTAGTTTTCGTAGTTATTCATTTCATTACGTTGCATCATCTTAGATACCTAGGATATTATCTCATAGGACACTTGCACCATTACCATTGGTTCATGCCGCACATGCACTACTCATGTGAACACACACGCTTTTGGTAATTGCTATGTCTCGAACACTATAGAAATTACTTATAATCGGTAATTGTGCATTTGCATCATATATGATCCATAGACTTATACTTGTATATTCATTACATTAAAATGGATATGTAGGATTGTTAGTCATATATACATAACTCATTGTATCATAATTCATGCATAGTTTCTGGCCGTACTTTGCATGGTATATACTATCGTATCATAGACTTTCATCATCATCGACATGTTTACATATTGTGATTCTTCTTGAAGATTTCAGTACTTATGAGATTTCTGGATTTGGGGGAACACCGCATAAATTTTATAAACCTATTATCATTTTTAAATAGAGAAATTTGCGGTTTTCTCTTGATATGATGTGTATGGCATCCACCATGAGTTTTCTCGGTTCTTGAGCTGTATCATATACCCGATTCGAGGAGAGGGATGCACTGTCTGCGGGTACATGGTGGACCCGGCGCGGTACCTCGAGGAAAAAAGATCGCATAGATGGCGTTGAGCCTGGCAAGGGAGCACTACCGACCGGTTATTATTGGCGCGGCGGATATCTGGAGGATACCGACCGTAGTCGTGAGATTTGAAGAGATGGGCCGATGCGGACTGCCGGAGCCCGAGATATCAAGATATTGAGACATTGAGACATTGAGATATACATATATTGTGTCAATACTTGACATAGATTTTCTGTTGATTTCATTGATGATACTTCGGTTTATTGTACAGAGGTTTTTCTAAGATAAGAATAAAGATTTTCTCATACCAGACATGTTCGTGTTTCGTGTTTGATTATGCATTCATATTGCATCCATTCGAGTGCATCACATTGTATTGATATATGTAGGCTGTGACGCATTGCGTGCATGCTTACGATAGACTTATTAGATGTTACTTACTACTCACTGTTCCCTTTTAAAAAATGAATAATAAATCAAAGCAATGGGAAAAAGTCCCCCAAATGGAGCATCACGTGCCCACACGTGATAGGCGCTGCGCTTGACAAAACTAAGCTGAAACTGGGCCTCACGTTAGACCCGTGACCTCTATATATAAAGTATATAGGTGCCTGAATAAAGCAAACAATTGGCCAGAGCAAAAACTCACGTGATAGCACGTGACGCTCTTTAGTAGGCTTAATTTGAGGGGGTCACGTGCTATACGTGATGGGCTCCTATGCCTTCTGAACCGATAGAATTAAATTCTAATTAAGAGGAATCAAAACCCCTAGCTGGAAAATGTTTCCTTAAATCATTCCAAACAAGAAAGATTACGCTCTGTAAAACAGGGCGCTGTTGGATTAAAAATCCAATGGTGAATAAAAATCACCAATCTACAGAAAGATTTCTATACGGGAAATATCTTCCTAATCTTGTTAAGAACAACAAAAGAGATATCTTCAGTAAAACAGAAGTCCTTGGATTAAAAATCCAACGGTGAATAAAATTCATCTACTGATTTAATAGATCATTTTGTTTGATTATAAAATCAATCAAAATCTCTCAAAGAGAGATTTTCTAAACAAATTGATTCCCTTCTTCTCATATAAATAAGGGCAAAGAAGCAAAGGAGAAGAGGAGACAGAAAGAGAGAAAAAGAAAACCCTTCGAAAGACAAAAGAAAAGAGAATTTAATTCTCCTAGGAGAAGAAGATCTCCAAAAAAGAAACCCTAGGTAAGGAAGGGAACCAAACACAGAACCTTTTACCTCTTCTCCACCTTCACAAGAGTTTAACTCTTCTAAAAAGAACTTAGTTTATCCTCTGGTTAAAGATCTGCAGAAGCAGATCTTCCCACAAGTTGAGAATTTAATTCTCATCGGGGAGATCTGTTATGCAGATTCAAAATTTAGGGGGAGAATTGAGTCCAAAGAATTTAATTCTTATAACAGAACATATAGGAATTTAATTTCTCTAAATAAAACTAGGGTTTAACCCTATAACAAAATTTAATTATTATTAAACAAGGGGCTTGAAAACTTAAGATCCCCATGCACGTAAAAGGAGATTAGCATCCAAACATAATAATTGCAGATCACGTGCTCCCACGTGACCCCTGAACAAACCTTTGTAAAAGGGGGAATAAGCTTAAGACAGATTCCATTCTTAGGGCGCCTCACGTGACCCCTTAATAGTGCTTAGCACTTTTCTAAAGAGAATAAAACAAAGGCAGCTTTCAGTCTTTGGGGACGCCTCACGTGATCCCACGTGACCCAATAGCGCTCAGCGAAAAGAAAAAGGGAACAAATCCAAAGAAGCTGTGCCAAATCTCAGGCACCTCACGTGAGCGCCTCAGACTTTCAGTGTTTAACACTACTTCAAGCGCCTCACGTGACCCCACGTGAGCGCTTCAAATCTTCAGTGCTTAAACAATACTTTAAGACCTCACGTGGGAGCACGTGAGCGCCGAAAATATGCTAGTATTTAACACTACGATAGGTCAACCTTAGCCCAAGTTAGCTAAGTCTCTCAAATCCAAAACCTTGTTTTTAAACCAAGCCCTAATTATGCTCAGGTCTTCCAAAATTAATCATCTCAGATGGCATTTACATTAATGTTTATCACATTGCTGCTCAATCTGGCATTTGGTTCAAGGGTACATCTCTTCACACCTCTGATACATGTCGTTGTAATTCTTCAACGTCTTCAGAGAGGTGGTGGGTCTCGACGACCAATAACTATCTGGTGTATTTCCAAACCCATGATTACATCCAAACAATAGACCGCAACGTCCCTAAACTAACAATGGACCGTAATGTCTTTAAACTAACTCTGGACCATAACGTCCTTAAACTAACAACGGACCGTGACGTCCTTAAACTAAACTTCATGGACTATGATGTTCTTAAACTGAAAAAACCTTACAGACTATGATGTCCTTAAACTCATGGACTATGATGTCCTTAAACATACGGACCGCAACGTTCCTAAACTAAATCCTACGGACTATGACGTCCTTAAACTCACGGGCTATGATGTCCTTAAACTTATAGACCGCAACATCCTTAAACTAAAACGATAGAGTCCAGATACTCTTTCTTTGGATCTAAATGATCCCAAAATCTTGTTAAGTAGATCTTAGTCTAAAATTAGACTAACGTATCCTTAACAAGAATTTAAGTTGATCTTAATCTCAAATGAGGTTAATGATCCTTAAAACAAATCCAAACCCAAATCTAAGAAAATACGGATTTGGACTAATCCACGCCCTACGTGCGACAACATAAATTAGTCTCTGTATACAATCCACGGGCAACCAAAAATAAAACAAACACACATGACACGAAGTGACCATCTGGAGAAGGAGAAAGTGGTTACCGCTATGCGGTAGCGTAATTAACTGCAGGGGCTTGCGCCTGTAGGGAAGAGCGTCCCCACAATCAAAAACCCCTCGTACGCGAGTGGAAATCTGACGAAGTCTGCTAAAACGGCTGCATCTGTCTAAACCACCGATATACAGTGCCATAAATCAACTTGGCATCTTCGGAGAGGTGGACAGATAAAACCAAATAGCATCTGCCCCTAAATTCAGGCAAGACGTTTGTCTTCCCGGCTTTCGGCGGCGAAAAGATTCTGGTACGCCCGGTGGGAACTTTTCCTCTTTCCACTCCACAATTCATGTGTCTTGTTCGTGAACGAATCGCGGTCTGCTATGGTTGTCTGTGGATTCGAGGTACTAAGATTTGGTGTCTTGCTCCATGCAGAAGTGAAAATGGCTTCCAACTGCACCAACTGCAACAACAATTCCCACTCCGTCCTCGCTGGAGGGGTGACCTATGGGCCCCAAGCGGCCTCCATCTTCGCCATGCCAATGGAACAGGTAACTCAGGCCACCACTGGACTGTTCTTTGGGACCATGATCCCACCGACAAGTTTCAACGCTTTAGTGCCGTCGCAGGGAGCTCCAAAGAAGTCGGTCTTCGATCGGCTTACAACTACCACGGCCCCTATCAACGGGTCGTCCAATTCCAATGCCTCGGTCTTCGACAGGCTAAACATGAGCTCCAGTGGGCCCGTAAAGAAACCTGCAATACCCGAAAAAGTTATCCCGAAGCGGATAGCCATTCCAGCTCCAGTAAACAAAGTCATCAAAAGGGCTTCTCCGACTAAGGGGTCCGTCTTTTCAAGACTGGACATCTTAATTCCTGCTTCGGGTGAGGTCATTATGAATGCTTCCCTTGCCAAGAAGTCGGTCTTTGCAAGATTGACCGTTCCCTCTCAGCGAACATCGGTCTTCGATAGGTTGGCACCAACAGCAAGCCTTCACCAAAACAGGGGGCATGATGAAGCCACCCCCATAACTGAGACAGTCCTATCTGCAAGGCATGCTCAACGTCGCCATTGGCGCCGAGTGAGGAAAACTGGGAGCAGCTCTCCCTCTGGACTCACTCCACTAGCTCCTATCATGGAAGTTGGTGCTGCTGTTCCAACTGGGAACAGCTTTAAGCCGCTCAAGAGGGTGCGCAAGAACTCTCCAATTGCCGTATTGAAAAGGTCTCCTCCACCCACTGAAAATGTCACAAAAGCGAAGCCGGACCAGCCCCCTCAGCGGCTGTCCTCCAAAATCTACAGGGTCTGGCAAAGAGTCCAAGACTCTGTAATCAACAACGACTACTCCCGCCAACCAAAGAAGATGGGGGTTCGGCAAGAGGAGGACCATTCCTCCGCCATGCCACGAAAGGTGTCGTCTACACGGGTGCCTACATCAATAGCCCCCTCAACTTCAACCGTCTATAAAAAGAGGAGGACGAAGAAGATCCCTACCTAAGATGAATCTTAAGAGCACTGAACCCATATGCTCCAAGTCTGGGGGCATGGTGGTGCATACTGTTTATATGGCTTCCGGGAAAGAGGAGAGCCGCGCTTCCGGGGGTCACCGACCACTCACCCGATCCGTAACAAAGGCTCAGGAGCAACAACGGAAGTTCCAGGAAATGTTAACAAAGATGGCCGCACTCAGGCCAAAAGAAAGCCCGGAGACATTGTCGGAGCAACGCTAGGAGCAAGAAACCGATGCTGAGTTCCTCTGCAGAGTGCTTGAGAAAAAAGATAAAGAAGCCACGGAACAAGCGGCCAACATAACACAAATGGCGCTATTGTTCCAAGACATGGTGGGCATGATGATCCAGCCGGACCCTCCAGCGGATGAGCCTCCGGTGATCATTGAAGACGACAGAGGGGAGACATCAAACCCTCTTCCGGACTTTTCAGCAGCAAAGGACGAAACAATCTCGAAAGCTGCGCTCGATGATTATATAGCTCAACAGATACGAGCTCATCAAGCGAATGAAGCTGCTGGCCAAGTCGTTAGAATGGGTGACCATATCCCAGCTGGTACGATCAAATCAAGTACCCGCCAGGATACATAATTCCTAGGTTCCACGTGTACAAAGGGACAGGAATTCCCCATCAACATGTCGCTCAATTCAGGGCTCTGTGCAGCAATACTCGAGGTGACGATAAGCTACTGCTTCGCCAATTCATCGGTAGCCTAGCGGAGACGGCCTTCGAATGGTATTCGGAGCTTCCGAACGACTCCGTCAAAATGTTTACAGAGATGGAGTTGTTATTCACTCAGTGTTTCGCAAGCGCTAGTGAACGCACCCCAATCACGGCATTGATCAATGCCCGTGTGAAGCCAGGGGAGACATGGGTTCAGTATGCAATTCAGTGGCGCAACCTATAGTCGAAGTGTGAACAGCACATAGAGGCTCCTGCAGTAGGCATGTTTGTAGGAACCCTCGATCCGCAGGCGACCATATCCCAATTCATGATGTTTTTCAAGCCAACCACCTTCCAGGCCTTGATTGACAAGCTGGCCCAAATGGACCAGATGGGCCATAGGCCTTCCTCTTCAAAGACGGAGCCTCGGAATGAAAAGGGGAAAGGGAAAGCGACCTTCATCGCCAATGCTCAGCAACAGCCGAGTGGTCCAAAACTAGCTGATCGCCAAAACGATAGACAACGATTTATCAACGAAAAGTTAAAATGTCCTTACTCGTTCCCTAGGGATAAAACAAGGAGACTGTTCGAACTGGCGGTGCGCAACAGGCTCATCACTCTACCAGATCCGAGATGCCCACTGCAGTCAGGTGACGTCAACAATCCTAATTATTACCCCTACCACCGAGTAGTAGGCCGCCCAATTGAAGATTGCTTTGTCTTCAAAAGCTGAATCGAGGACCAATACCAACAGGGAAAATTTGCACTGTTCAAGAACTGGAAGGTAAGCCCGCCGCAGCCGCATGCTCCTAAAAGGGTAGACACGCCGGGGTCATCATGCTCATTCATAGAGGAAGCTCCATGGGAAGTAGTTCTTTCGGCAAAAACGAAAAGAATGCTGAAGGATCTTCAAGCATGCCCCGCAATCAGGTGGAAAAGCCCGCTAGAGCCCGAGATTATTGAGGGAATGTTGAAACCGCGCCCGACACCGAGAGTTGGTAGCAATAGGTGAAATACCCAGGTCCAGCCGTCAAAGTCATCGAAAAAGAAGAAGAAGACCAAGAAGCCCGTGCAGCCTGATGACAAGCGTACGGACCTACAAAAGCATATTGACGCGCTGGAGGAATACAACCAGAAGGCGCGGACCCCAGTCACACTCCATGAGTTTCTCAACCATATCCTTGAGAACAGAGGCAATGACAATGACGAGAGAGACGACGCGTCAGAAGAACCCGAGGATTACGTGGCAAGTTGTCAAATGATCTCTCATTCGTCACTGAATGATGAAGAAGCTCACTCGGCGTTAGAAGATAACATAGAGGAGGTGGGGGCAGAATCGGCACCAAAATCCTTGGAACCGTCCGATGAGCTGATTGACATGCTCTAAACGAAGCCCGTCAGAAGAGCAAAGATGATCGAGAACGTGAAATGGCCATATTCGAAAAGGCCAGGCGGCGGCGTTAAGTTGAAGAATTCGCAGTAGGGATGGATCACAAAACACCCCAATGAAACCAAATCGCACCCTAAATCGGTGTATCCCACTTTATCGTTATGTATCCCGTCACGTGACAAATACACGTGCATACAGGATGAGCTATGGACCAAAACGTCCCTAAACTAACAATGGACCGCAACGTCCCTAAACTAACAATGGACCGTAATGTATTTAAACTAACTCTGGACCGTAACGTCCTTAAACTAATAACGGACCGTGACGTCCTTAAACTAAACTTCATGGACTATGATGTCCTTAAATTGAAAAAACTTTACAGACTATAATGTCCTTAAACTCATGGACTATGATGTCCTTAAACTTACGGACCGCAACGTCTCTAAACTAAATCCTACGGACTATGGCATCCTTAAACTCACGGACTATGACGTCATTAAACTTATGGACCGCAATGTCCCTAAACTAAAACTATAGAGTCCAAATACTCTTTCGTTGGATCTAAATGATCCGAAAACCTTATTAAGTAGATCTTATCTAAAGTTAGACTAACGTGTCCTTAACAAGCATTTAAGTTGATCTTAATCTAAAACAAGATTAACGATCCTTAAACCAACATAAATCCAAATCTAAGAAAATACGGATTTGGACTAATCCATGCCCTACGGGAGACAACATACATTAGTCTCCGTATATAATCCACGGGCAACCAAAAACAAAATAAACACACACAACACGAAGTGACCATCTGGAGTAGGAGAAAGTGGTTACCGCGATGCGGTAGCGTAATTAACTGCAGGGGCTTGCGCCTGCAAGGAAGAGCGTCCCCACAATCAAGAACCCCTAGTACACGATGGGGAATCTGACGAAGTCTGCTACAACGGCCGCATCTGTCTAAACCTCCGATATAAGGTGCCATAAATCAACTTGGCATCTTTGGAGAGGTGGACAGATAAAACCAAATAGCATCTGCCCCAAAATTCAGGCGAGACGTTTGACTTTCCGGTTTTCGGCGGAGAACAGATTCTGGCACGCCCGGTAGGACCTTTTCCTCTTTCCACTCTACACTTCGTGTGTCGTGTTCGCGAACAAATCACGGTTTAATATGGTTGCCCCTGGATTCGAGGTACTAAGATTTGGTGTCTTGCTCCCCTAGAGAAAATGGCTTCCAACTGCACCAACTGCAACAGCAACTCCCACTCTGTCCTCGCTGGAGGAGTGACCTATGGGCCCCAAGCGGCCTCCATCTTCGCAATGCCGGTGGAACAGGTGACTAAGGCCACCACTGGACTGTTCTTTGGGACCGTTATCCCACCAGCAAACTTCAGCATCCCAATTCTGTCACAGGAAGCTCCGAAGAAGTCGGTCTTCGATCGGCTTACAACTACCACGGCCCCTCTCAATGGGTCATCCAGTTCCAATGCCTCAGTCTTCAAAAGGCTGAGCATGAGCTCAAGTGGGTCCGTAAAGAAGCCTGCAATACCTGAAGGAGTCATCCCGAAAAGAATAGCCATTCCAACGCCGACGGACGAAGTTGTCAAAGGGGATTCTCTTGCTAAGGGATCGGTCTTCGCAAGGCTGGCCATTCCAACTCTTGCTGCAGGAGAATTCGTTAAAAATGCCTCCCCTGCCAAAAAATCGGTATTTGCAAGATTGACCATTCCCTCTCAGCGGACGTCAGTCTTCGATAGGTTGGAACCAACAGCAACCCTTCACCAGAACAGAGGGCATGATGAAACCACCCCCGTCACTGAGCCAGTCCCATCTGCAAGGCATACTCGACGTCACCACTGGCACCAAGTGAGGAAAACTGGGGGTAGCTCTCCCTCTGGACTGACTCACCAGCTCCTATGGTGGAAATTGATACTGTTGTTCCAACTGGGAACAGCTTTGAACTACTCGGGAGGGTGCACAAGAACTCTCCGACTGTCGTGCTAAAAATATCTCCTCCACCGGAGGAGAATGTTATTAAAGCAAAGCCGGAACAACCCTCTCAACGGCTGTCTTCCAAAATCCACAGGGTCTGGCAAAGAGTTCAAGACTCTGTGATCGACAAAGACTACTCCTGCCGACAGAAGAAAGTGAAAGTTCGGCAAAAGAAGGACCACCCCGTCATACCACAGAAGGTATCATCTATATGGGTGCCCACTGTAACGGCCCCCTCAACATCGACCGCCCATAAAAGGTGAAGGCCGGAGAAGATCCCTGTGTCTGCGACAAATCTCAAGGGTGCTGAATCCAAACGCCCCAAGTCTGGGAGCATGGTAGTGCACACCATCTACATAGCTTCCGGGAAAGAGGATAGCCGTATCTCCACGGGTCATCGACCACTCACCCGGTCTGTGACAAAGGCTCAGTAACAACAGCAAAAACTCCAGGAGATGCTAATGAAGATGGCTGCGCTCACTGGGCCGAAAGAAAGCCCGAAGACTTTTTCGGAGCAACGCCAGGAACAGGAAACCGACGCCGAGTTCCTCCGAAGAATGCTCGAGAAGAAAGACAAAGAGGCAGCGGAAAAAGCGGCCAACATAAAACAAATGGCACTCTTGTTCCAAGACATGGTCGGGATGATGATCCAGTCGGACCCTCCAGCTGAAGATCCCCCAATAATCGTTGAGGACGACAGAGAGGAGACATCGAACCCTCTTCCGACCTTTTTAGCCGCCAAGGAAGAAACAATCTCAAAAGCCGCACTCGATGATTATATAGCTCAACAGATACGAGCTCATCAAGCGAATGAAGCTGCTGGCCAAGTCGTCAGAACGAGGCGACCATATCCCAGCTGGTACGATCAAATCAAGTACCCGCCAGGATACACAATTCCTAAGTTCCACGTGTATAAAGGGACAGGCAATCCCCATCAACATGCCGTTCAATTCAAGGCTCTGTGCGGCAATACTGGAGGTGATGATAAGCTACTGCTTCGCCAATTTGTCGGTAGCCTAGCGGAGACGGTCTTCGAATGGTATTCGGAGCTTCCGAACGACTCCGTTAAAATGTTTACAGAGATGGAGTTCCTATTCACTCAGCGTTTCACAAGCGCTAGCTAACGCACCCCAATCATGGCGTTGATCAATGCCCGAGTGAAGCCAAGGGAGACATGGGTTCAGTATGCAATTCAGTGGCGCAACCTATGGTTGAAGTGCGAACAGCGCATAGAAGAGGCTCCTGCAGTGGGCATGTTTGTGGGAACCCTCGATCCGCAAGCAACCATATCCCAATTCATGATGTTCTTCAAGCCGACCACCTTTCAGGTCTTGATTGACAAGCTGGACTAAATGGACCAGATAGGCCATAGGCCTTCCTCTTCAAAAACGGAGCCTCGGAATGAAAAGGGGAAAGGAAAAGCGACCTTCGTCGCCAATGCTCAGCCGCAGCCGACTGGTCCAAAACCATCTGATTGCCAAAACGATAGACAGTGATTTCTCAACGAAAAGTTAAGACGTCCCTACTCGTTTCCGTGGGAGAAAACAAAGAGACTGTTCGAACTGGTGATATGCAACGGGCTCATCAATCTGCCGGATCCGAGACGTCCATTGCAGCCCGGTGACGTCAACAATCCCAATTACTTCCCCTACCACCGAGTAGTAGGCCATCCAATCGAAGATTGCTTCATCTTTAAAGGCTGGATCGAAGACCAGTACCAACAGGGCAAGTTCGCGCTGTTCGAAAACTGGAGGGTGAATGTTCAGACCATAATATTGCATTCTTCATTCCCCTATTCTTATCCGTTTTATAAATAAACAGGTACTCTTGACGCACGTTTGTTGCATATTACAGGATACAGGGTCTTGGAGCAAATACAGTGAAAAAGATGAAAGTTGATACAGAAAAGGGACTTTTGACCAACAAGTAGATGGATCCTAGTCACGAAGAACAATTTACAATTGTATACGGCAATGCAGTCCGAAATGTCAAAGTGAACGGTCAAAAGGTCCTCACAAGTTTTCACTGAAGATCTGGAGAAGACCCAGATGTAAAATAGAGAAAAGAAGTAGAGAAATAACAAGCCCAAGAAGCAGGAAAGAAAGCCCAGAAAGATGGTGAGCCAAGCCCACCAAAGGGCCGCGGAACCGCGGCCCAAGGCCTACATCTGCCGCGGTTCCGCGGCCGCTTAGTGCCCGTGTAGGTGCATTTTTCGATGCGTCGGTGCGGGGGTTTGGATTTTTCGTGGGCAAATCTGTAATTGCACATGTGCGAATCCCGTAACCCTAAATTCTCCTGTTTACTTATAAATTGTAATCGAAAATTATAAAACCCTATGCCTCTTTTCAATCAATAAAATTCAGAATTGCTGGGAGTATTATTCAGATTTGTTCTATATTGCTTGGAGGGAGCCGTCAACCTAGTAAGTTATTTTATTTTAATTCTTTTAATTAGTATGTCTTATCATCCCCTAATGAGCGAGTAGTCTCCTCGCTTGTTAGGGTTAGCCTTAGGGAAAGGTTTGAGAGATGAGATCTCTCACCCCTTTCATACCATCCACACCTAAGAGTTAGAACTCTATGCATACACGCACAACCGCTCCCTACGGCATCCTACCCCACGAGGTAACGATGAACCGTAGTATAAAGGACCGGTTGCGCGTGTTTTCCATGGAGGTTAGGGTAATTATCAATAAAGGAAGGATACGTATCTAGAGGAAGAAATATCTTCCCAAAAGATTCGAATCCACTTTATTGATAATTACCGTAACATCTAATAGATCTAAAATAGGGCAATGAAAGCGGTGAGGAAACCTTTAATCTCCAAACTTCCCCTAAACCTAACCCTAGCAAGACTTTAATTTAGATTAATTTAGTTCAGTGATAGATCTAGTTTTTTAGATTAAATCAATCCAAACAACATTTGGAATCAACTCGTAAAGACACAATAAGAAATCTACCCATCTCTGTGGATCGACCCGTACTCACCGGCTAGCTGCAAAGCGACGCCGTTTCTGATTGCGGTAAATACAAGTTTTTGGACTAATCAAATGGCGCCGTTGCCGGGGATGGCGTAATCTTTTTTTTTGTGTAATTTCGGGTTGATTTAAATTCTTAAAAAATTATAAAAATCTGAAAATAAAAAAAAAGAAATAAAAAATTATCAATTTTGATCTGTTTGAAGGGTGTATCTTTTGAATCTTGCAGGAACAGCGAAGAATCGCGGATTTAAAAATTTACAGAGGGCAAATCAGGAAAAAACACATCAGAACAGAGAAGGAGTGGTACAAGGGTGCAGCACAAATTTTTTCATAGCCTGATCACCCTATACGACCGCGCTTCCGCGGCCTTATCCCTACTTCTGCCGCGGTTCCGCGCTCTGGATGCCACATCAGCGCACAAAATTTTCTGGTCTGTTTCCTCCTTCTCCCCTCTGCAACCTACAATATATCCACTGTAAAAATTTTCTGCAGGAATTCTTTGCGCTAAAAAAAAATCTTTCTCCCCCTTCTAAATAACAGATTTTCTGCAGGTTTCTTTGCGCCGCGCTAAAAATTTTGATTGCAAGTGAATTTTATTGATTTGCATAATTTAATCGGACTTTAAGGGGCTAATTGACCAAACTCAGATTGGGTGGGGATTTCATCACCCTTTCCAGGACCCCAGAAAACACCTAAAGCATGTGCATTGACCACAATTAATTAATTAAAAAATATTAGACTCAGACCTAAGGACATCGAGCTCAATAGGAAAAGGACTAGTATAGGCATCGACCGTTTATCCTAACTGACTTTGCGGTGTCTAGGCCAGTGGTTATTAATTAGGCCCACTGTTGTGGTGGTTTCTTCCCACTTACCTGGCCGTACTTGTCGGTGAAGAGGCGGTTTGAGGTCCTATTTCTAGCCCTAGTTAGGAGCTGTCTAGCAGACCTAGGTGACCCTAGATCTAGGCCTGATTGTGCATGTGTAGTTGATACATTTGTGTCACGAGTCCCTTTTTCAAAAACTTCTTTGCAAAACTCTCACATAAAAAAAAGGAAAAATCTTTTCAAAACTTGCAACTTGTCGCTAAAGAAATCTTGCAACTCACTTCCATCACTTCCCTCCATTGACGTTATCTTACCCCCACATTCTGTTTTTCTATTTTTTCTAACTACACTACTCCTTTAGTGTATGTCACTTTGGACTAGGGATACTAACGCCCGATTAGTCCGTGTTTCGTTGGTACCGACCGACGAACCCTTCGACGAACCCTTCGTCGAAATTCCCTCCATTTCCTTACCTCCACCTTCAAATTCTTCTTTCGAAGGTATGTCGGGACACGACCCCAACAATACCTTACCGACGGGAATGATTCCACCTCCGTTAGGTGCGAATAACCCGAATCTTCCGCCTGTTGTATCGCCCGCACGAGTTGCGCTCCAGGATCTCTTCTACCCCGTCCGTACTTCTTTACCTACATGTCTTTCACCCCCACCGGCAAATGGGGACAACTTTGAAATAAAACCACATTTCATCAATATGCTGCCAAAATTTCATGGTTTGGAATCTGAAGATGCATATATCTTTATCAATAAATTCCAAAATGTTTGCGCTATGATGAAAACGACCCAATTAAGTGATGACGCTATAAGGCTAAGGGTCATTCCTTTCACCTTATGTGACCTAGCCGAGAAGTGGCTATATAGCACCGCATCACATTCCATTAGAAATTGGGACGAGTTTGTGAGAGCTTTTCTGAAAAAGTTCTATCCTCATCACAAAACTGCTAGAATCCGTAACGAGATTATACAATTTTCACAGCTTCCTTCCGAACCATTTTGGAAGTGCTTCGAGAGATTTAAAGACCTACTTGTTCAATGCCCTCATCATGGGATCGAAAGTTGGCAACTTTGCCAAACATTATACGAGGGATTGAACTCGACAACGAAGCAGTTGCTAGAAACTATATGTCAAGGTCATTTTCTTTCCAAGTCTAGCGACGAAGCGTGGCAGTTTCTTGAGGATCTTAGTGAGCAAACAATTCAGTGGGAGAGTACCAAAACCACATCATCTTCTTCTGTTGGTCAATCTAGGGCAGGCATACATCAAGTAGATATGTCGATTGCTATGAAGGCCGAGATGGCCGCACTTATGAAAAAGCTAGAAGCCATTGAGACCAAAATCTCATCGTCTTCTCCTGCCCCTGCTTTACCCACACGAACTGTTTGTGCTTGTTGTTCGAATCCATCGCATCTAACCGAAGAGTGTCCTTATAATGCACCTGTTCAAGGACAGGATCAAGTCAATGCTGCATTTCAGCAACGACAAAGAAACGATCCATACTCTTCGACATACAATCAGGGGTGGAGGAGTCACCCAAATCAACAGTTCCAAGGGAATAACAATTTTCAAAGACCTCCTCCACAACAACAACAAGCACCTTCACAAACTCAAAACCAGCAACCTTTCCAACAACAACCTTATACAAATCAAACGAACAATTTTGTTCAACCAAATGATGATAAGGTTATCTCGCTAGAAAAAAGTCTAGATGCATTTTTCAAGCAATCTACTGAATCCGCAGCAAGATTTGAAAATTATGTTCAGTCTTTGATGAATAACAATGCTTCACACGATCAAAGTATCAAATCTATTGAGGCACAAATTGCACAATTAACTGCTGCATTGAGCGAGAGAGAAAAGGGAAAGCTTCCATCTCAATCATTGCCAAATCCCGGTCACACACAAAACGCATATCCCAATCACAATGTAAATGCGGTGACCACGTTGAGATCCGGAAGAGTGTTGCAAAATAATGTGGGAACTAGTGATGACATCCCCGCCGGTGGTTCTTCTTCTTCTTCTTCTTTTTCTCCATCGTCATCTTCCCCTTCTTCATTTTCTTCACTTTTTTCTTCACCTTTTTCTTTAGAGCCTATTCTCCACCCTTCATATGGCTCTACTTCTTCTAGATCGAACGGACCCATTTCTCACAACATGAACACATCTACACCGGGATCCGTTCCTACTCCACATTCTACTCCACAGACATTTGACTCAACGAATTTTCAAAATGCTCCATTCCCAAACAAGTTGAGTCCCAATAAACCAACTGCACAAGTGGAGAAGATTATGGAATTATTTAAACAGGTTAGCATAAATATACCTCTCTTGGATGCTATCCAACAAGTCCCTTCATACGCGAAAATCTTAAAGGGCTTATGCACCTCGAAGAGAAAGGCATCTCAAGTACCCAAGAAAGTGCTAGTGGCTAGTGCAGTGAGCAATGCTATTAACCACCCTCAAACCTTACCCCAAAAACGAAAGGACCCCGGCTGTCCTACGATTTCAATCACAATTGGGGATAAAAAAATTAATCGAGCACTTTTAGATCTTGGGTCTAGTGTTAACCTGATTCCCTACTCCGTGTACGAACAATTAGGGGTTGGAGAGTTGAAACACACTCGTTGTACTCTCCAAATGGCTGATCGATCAATCACCCATCCAAGGGGTCAGCTAGAGGATGTGTTGATCAAAGTTAGGGAGTTCATATTCCCCGTTGATTTTATTGTTATGGATACACAACCTGTTACTAACCAAAGAAACCAAATTCCGGTGATTCTCGGTCGACCATTTTTTGCCACTTCCAATGCCGTAATAAATTGTCGTAATGGCTCCATGACTCTATCCTTTGGAAAGATGTCTAGTGAGTTCAATATTTATAAGATGGGAAGTCTGCCCCCCGTGCCTAAAACTAGTACACGAGAAGTTTGCTCTGTTCACGAAATCACGCAGGAGGACTGCGAGCTTGAAAGATTCTTGTTTGATGAAAACAGTTTTGACGCCACTAGTGCGTCCCTCCTTGAGCCTACCATAATTGACACAACCGATATGGATTATGAATGTTTCACTTTTTCGGATGATGACGACTCACAGCCCGAATATGAGTCTTTTGAATTTGTGGATGAGTTAGTTGAATCATCCGAATCGGTTGTTTGCAGTGATTTCGAACCTGTGTTGGAGTCCTTTGAGTTCGAGTTAGATTCCGCAATGATTCTTTCGCCTCCGAAAATCGAACTCATGTCCTTACCGCCTCACCTTAAATATGCTTACATAGGTAAGAATGAGACTTTTCCCATTATAATATCAGCCTCTCTAGCCTTCGAGCAAGAGAACGCTATTTTAAAAGTCTTACAAGATAGGCGGCAAGTTTTCGGTTGGACTATGGCGGACATCGAGAAGATCAGTTCCCTTATAATTGAATATCATATGAGATTGATGGATGATGCCAAGTCAATAGAGCACCCACAGGAACATTTTGGGGGTATTGTGGTTAGTCAACTTCCTCCTTTAGAAGTTGAACCACCCCCATTTCTTTTAATAAGCTACGAGAATGCCAATATTCCATTGATTGCTGATCATTCACATTCTCGTTTTGATTCATCACCACCTCCTGTATATTTACCTCCACACCTTCCATTCCACCACTTCTATCTTCCCCAATTCTTTGTGGACCACCATAACTTATTCTTCCACCAACCAATACTCTTTACTGATAAATTTTTCAACTGGTTGGTGTTAACGTTTGGTCTATGCAAGGTCTGGCAGTAATGTCTAACATAGTTTAAATGAAGTTTGGGGGAGGGCCTTTCTGTATATATTTTTCTTAACAATAAAAAAAATTTAAATAAATAAACAGGGAAGTGCCGGTATTTTGACCCTCTTGGTTTAGCATGACAGTGAGAACACAGTCAAGTTCAAGTTTGGGGGTATGCTCGGTACGTCTTCTTCCTTCGCATTCATTTGTATATATTTTTGCATTTGCATATTTATTTGAAAACCCATAAAAATTTGAAAAATTTCAAAAATTATAAAAATTATTGTATTCAATATTGGCTAATTGACTTGAGTTTGACAAATAGGTTAACTGGCTAGGAACAACTAGATCTTAGACTTAGTGAATTAAAAACCCTAAAAATAACATTCCTTAAAGTTTAACGGTAGAAAGTATATGCCTTATAGTTTATTTAGAAATAGGCAAATTTTGGGTTCACTTCTTGGGCTAAGTCGAAACAAGGGAAGAGTATTGATGTTCTTATTAGAGTATAAGTTTGAAAAATAATTCCTAGCTTAAGTCTAGATTCTGAAAATGTATACCCTACAATTTGCACAATCACGCACCTTGAAACTTGGAATAGTAGAAGAGACCTTGAAATGCTCTTGTCTAAAGTCCTAGTACAATGAAAATGAAAAAAAATATATGTATATATAAGTGTGAATAAAGAAAAAAATGGACACTGGTTTTTGTGATTACTTAAGGCTGCAAAAATAGAAAAATATTTAGCGAGGGTGCTTCATCACCTAGTGCCTTAGACCAACTGGTTTGGGAGTCACTGCTAAAGCCTTGGGTGTTGCAAGACTAGGAAGTACTTTTTAAAGTGAAAACGCATCTTGTAATCGGTTGTTGGTACCTCAAGAAGTATTAACAGTCGCATGAAGGATGTGTGAGCAAAATTCAATTAAATTCACCAACTAATTAGTACTTTGGACAACGGACAAGGGTATGATTGCTTGATTTGAATTTCCAAGTGTAGGGGTGATTTATACACACACGTAGGGGCATGTGATTGGAATTTAGATAAGAGATAGGAATGAAAGATAGAACTTGTATCTTTAATAGAGTTGATAGAAATTCCTAAGTAGAGATGAAACCCTAGAAGGAAGACTTAAGAGATGCCGAAAGCTGAGTAGGTCTACATAACATATATAATCTTAAGTTAGATGATAAGGAAGTGTGAAGAATATGGGTGGACAATTTACGAGCCAACGATAATAGAATTCCTTGTTAGAAACCCTAATTGGAGAATTAAAGTCGAAAAGCCGAATTGATAGGATTTTGTGGGTAGTATCCGCTGAAAACCCTCAGGAGACAACACTCCTCCTACTAGGGACACCTAGAGGTTTAACGGCTTGTTGCACGTGCTCAGTGCAATCGCGTTTCCCTGCGAAAGTGTGGTTAGGATTTTAGTGAATAAAAATAAGTTTGCAATTACAGTGAAAAAGATGAAAGTTGATACAGAAAAGGGACTTTTGACCAACAAGTAGATGGATCCTAGTCACGAAGAACAATTTACAATTGTATACGGCAATGCAGTCCGAAATGTCAAAGTGAACGGTCAAAAGTTCCTCACAAGTTTTCACTGAAGATCTAGAGAAGACCCAGATGTAAAATAGAGAAAAGAAGTAGAGAAATAACAAGCCCAAGAAGTAGGAAAGAAAGCCAGAAAGATGGTGAGCCAAGCCCACCAAAGGGCCGCGGAACCGCGGCCTAAGGCCTACATCTGTCGCGGTTCCGCGGCCGCTTAGTGCCCGTGTCGGTGCATTTTTCGGTGCGTCGGTGCGGGGGTTGGGATTTTTCGTGGGCAAATCTGTAATTGCACATGTGCGAATCCCGTAACCCTAAATTCTCCTGTTTACTTATAAATTGTAATCGAAAATTGTAAAACCCTATGCCTCTTTTCAATCAATAAAATTCAGAATTGCTGGGAGTATTATTCAGATCTGTTCTATATTGCTTGGAGGGAGCCGTCAACCTAGTAAGTTATTTTATTTTAATTCTTTTAATTAGTATGTCTTATCATCCCCTAATGAGCGAGTAGTCTCCTCGCTTGTTAGGGTTAGCCTTAGGGAAAGGTTTGAGAGATGAGATCTCTCACCCCTTTCATGCCATCCACACCTAAGAGTTAGAACTCCATGCATGCACGCACAACCGCTCCCTACGGCATCCTACCCCACGAGGTAACGATGAACCGTAGTATAAAGGGCCGGTTGCGCGTGTTTTCCATGGGGGTTAGGGTAATTATCAATAAAGGAAGGATACGTATCTAGAGAAAGAAACATCTTCCCAAAAGATTCGAATCCACTTTATTGATAATTACCGTAACATCTAATAGATCTAAAATAGGGCAATGAAAGCGGTGAGGAAACCTTTAATCTCCAAACTTCCTCTAAACCTAACCCTAGCAAGACTTTAATTTAGATTAATCTAGTTCAGTGATAGATCTAGTTTTTTAGATTAAATCAATCCAAACAACATTTGGAATCAACTCGTAAAGACACAATAAGAAATCTACCCATCTCTGTGGATCGACCCGTACTCACCGGCTAGATGCAAAGCGACGCCGTTTCTGATTGCGGTAAATACAAGTTTTTGGACTAATCAGTGAACCCGTCACAACCGCACGCTCCTAAAAAGGTAGACACGCCGGGGGCATCATGCTCGTTTATAAAAGAAGCTCCATGGGAGGTCGCCCTTTCAGCCAAAACAAAATAAATGCTGAAAGATCTTCAAACATGCCCGGCGATTAGGTGGAGAAGCCCGCTGGAACCTGAGATCATTGAGGGAATGCTGAAACCGCGCCCGACGCCATGAATTGGTAGCGATGGTCAAAACACTCAGGCCCAATCGTCAAAATCTTCGAAAAGGAAGAAGAAGACCAAAAAGCCCGTGAAGCCTGATGACAAGCGCACAGACCTGCAAAAGCATATTGACACACTGGAAGAATATAATCAGAAGGTGTGAACCCCAGTCACGCTCCAAGAATTTCTCAACAACATCCTTGAGAGCGGAGAAAACAACAATGACGACAGAGACGACTCGTCAGAAGAATTCGAGGATTATGTGGCAAGTTGTCACATGATCTCTCATTCGCCCATAAATGATGAAGAAGCTCACATAGAGGAGCTGGGGGTAGGAGCGGTGCCAAAATCCTTTGAACCGTCTAATGAGATGATCGACATGCTGCTGAATGAAGCCCGTCAGAAGAACAAGGCTGATCAGCAACGTGAAATGGCCATATTCGAAAGTGCTAGGCGTCGGCATCAATTTGAAGAAGTCATAGTAGAGATAAATCACGAAACACTCCAACCAGATCAAAGTGCACCTGCGGCAAACAAAAGCAAGCTTAGGACGAGGAAATGGTTTGCCAAAGTCTTGTCTATAGGAATGAAGCTGCCACCGCCCAAAGAAAATATCCCCGAGGATACGCACCTTGACGAAGCAGACGTACATCCTAACTATTGCTTATACCACCAGAGGATTGCATACCCTACTGAAGAGTGCATGGCCTTTAAAAAGTGGTCGTAAGGGTACGTCACTCATCGACAACATTTCAAGCGGATAAAGTGCAAAGCTCGTCGGGAATGGAGAATCATGACAGATGAGCATAAAATAGCTGCCAGCAACTGTCACATGGTTGATACTAGAGGATCTCAGGTTCTCACCTTCGGAAGTGATTCTGACGAAGAAATATCTATCGGCCCTCTCTTCAAAGAATCCACCTTAGGAAAAGAAGAAGAGATAAAGAACTGTGAGAATATTCAACTGCGTAACCGCACGTTGCCTGAAAATAATCTCAGACCCATGAACAAGGGATCAAACAAAAAAGATAAAGGGAAGGAAAAGGTCCCTGAGGATATCGCCCTCGATGATCGAGTCGTCGAAGAGGTTGCAGCCAAGGACCCACCTAAGAAGAGCAGAGTGGATTACAATGTCATGGCCCAACTGAGGAAGATACCCTCGCAGTTAAGCATTTTGGATGCCCTTCTCTTGTCTAAAGAGGCACAAGATTCTCTAATAAAGGCATTACAAGACCACAAACAGTTTCAAGCCTTCCTTGCCGAAAAAAAGATGAAGGATGAGCTAGAAGAAGTTCACATGGCCGACATTACCTTCAGCGATGAAGACCTCCTCCTCGGGGCGTGCGAGCACAATCGCCCCCTATATGTCACCGAGTACTGCCACGACATTAAGATAGGAAAGATTCTAGTTGACAACGGTTCCTCTATCAACCTCCTAAATGTCAGAGTGCTAAAAGAAATTTGCATAAGCGTTCAGCACCTAGCTCGGGATAAAATTACCATCTCTGATTTTGACTCCCAGTCATCATGGACACTCTGGTCCATAATAATGACGTTACGCTTCAGGTCGCTCGTCACCGACATCAAGTTTCACGTCATTGACGCCAAGACTTTCTATAATGCTTTGCTCGGTAGGCCGTGGTTACACGAGTACAATATCATCCCTTCTACACAACATCAGTGTATGAAGTACTTCAAGGATGGTCTCGAGTACACTGTAACAGGGGAACTAAACCCATTCTCCATGAATGAAGTCCGCAAATATGAAGATGCCAAGTACTTCCTACCAGACTTCGAAGACACAGAAAGATGTCGCAAACCGGAGAACAAACAAAAAGCTATCACCACTATTCCGGTCTTCGGGAGTGATACCGAAGAGGACGAGGAAATAGTTTATTCGGGGCTGCCCCAATGCAGCAAGCTGGGACCCTCTACCCCTATTCTGGTCTTTGGAAGTGACTCTGAAGACAAAGTCAACGCAGTGTTCTCGATCAGTCCATCAATGCAGGCTCTCACTGGAGATGATCAGAGTCTGCAAATCGCCATGGTTCCGCGACCACACTATAGAGAGCTTGATGCACTCGAGACATATAGTGTGCAAGAGCTACAGACATTCGATGTCCCTCCCAGGCGAAGAGGTGAAAAGGCGATCCTATTCTATCGATCCGAGGAAACCAAAGTCGAAAGGGAAGTCTGGCATAGTGCCGAACCTGCGCTTGACAGGCTCCAACCAATCCGTTTGCCCAGATACTACGCAAAAGGATTGAATCGACTCTGTCTTCATCCAAGAAGTTCAATACCCTGACTGGATCGCTAACATTGTCCCAGTGATGAAGAAAAATGGGACGGTGCACATCTGTGTAGACTTTCGGAACCTCAACAAAGCCTGCCCGAAGGATGATTTTCCCGTACCGTTTACTGAGTTGATGATAGATAACACATTCACTCACGAAGTTTTCTCCTTCATGGATGGATCATCGGGGTACAATCAAATAAATATGCATCCCGAAGACCAGAAGCATACCGCTTTCCGGACTCCTCTAGGCATATTTTGCTACAAAGTAATACCTTTCGGTCTAAAGAACGCCGGCGCTACCTATCGGAGGGCCATGACGAAGATTTTCGATGACCTCATACATAAAGTCGTCGAATGCTATATTGACAACCTCGTGGTGAAAAGCAAATCGCACGAGGAGCATTGGAAGCATCTGAAGATAGTGTTCCAACGTCTTCGAAAATACAACCTGAAGATGAACCCTCTCAAATGCACGTTCAGAGTTTCCTCGGGCAAATTCCTAGGATTCATCGTACGACATAGGGGCATTGAAATAGACCCGTCAAAGATCAAGGCGATTATAGAAATGCCTCCACCAAGAACTCTCAAGTAACTGCGGTCTCTCTAAGGAAAGCTCGCGTATATCCAGCGATTCATAGCCAATCTTTCCGGCAAGTGCCACCCCTACAGCCATTTAATGAAGAAAGGGGCACGTTCGTTTGGGATCACAATGCCAAAGCGCATTAGACGAAATCAAGCAATATCTGCAGAACCCGCCGGTACTAACCGCTCCGGTCAAGGGAAAGCCCCTCATTCTGTACACAACAACCCTTGAAGGTTCTTTAGGCGCATTATGGGCATAAGAAAATGACCAAGGGAAAGAGAGAGCCCTCTACTATTTGAGCCGAGTTCTCCTCGGGGCAGAAAACAACTACTCCCCTATCAAAAAACATTGCCTGGTGTTAATTTTCGCTATAACGAAGCTTCGGTATTATGCTTTGGCGCATGAGGTCCATCTCATATCAAAGGTGGATCCTCTCAAGAATTTTATGTCAAGAGACATACTAACGGGACGGCTTGCTAAATGGGCCCTACTATTAATGGAATTCTCGATAACATATCGACCTCTCAAGGCAGTGAAAGGCCAGGCCATCGCCAACTTCCTCGCTAAGCTTCCGATACCTGCCGATTCACCCCTAAATTATGAATTGCCGGATGAGCACGCGTTTGACACGATCTGTTGGTTGTATGTATGCCCTAGCGGCCAGTATTGTACATATGATGTATATTATATTGGATGCTTGGACATATATAGAGAGGACTTTCTTGCTCGATATGATAGTATGCTATCTGGTTGCTCTTTATCTTAACATGTATACTTGTCTCTTGATACTGTCTTATGGTTACATGTTGGTAAAGCCCTTATGATGTGTACTTGACTACCAGGACTATGATGCAGATCATACTAGTAGGGCCATGGTAGTCCATAAGTTCATCCTTTAATGTTCCTAGTCGTAGGTGTATCGAGACGGGGCATCGATATACCAGTGTAGACTAACGTATACGCTTCTCGACCCATGAGATGGGCGATGGATGATCCCATATCCATTGGTGTTTGACATCAGAGATGGTATATGGGTACTCAGTGGAGACTGGGTACACTGGACGGACTCGCCGAGAACTCCCAGATAGTATTATACCTCACGTCAGATGGCAGTTCTCTGGTGACACTTGTACAGGTTTGTCTGTAGACCCGAGATCGTCATAGAGTCTTGTATGATTCCCACTGTGCTTTGATTTCCACTTTACCACTTCCAAGAGGGCGTGCAAAACGGTGGTTTTTGGGTACAGTCCTGAGTCACATGGAGGCAATGAGCGATAGGAGGGGTTTCGTCTCTCCCGGTATTGGGAGTTGATGTTGCGCTGTGCTCGATTGGCCATGACAGGAAAGTCCCTGGCCAGGGCTGGTTTAGAGATTTACTGGTAAGTGTTACCAGTAGTTTCTCGACCCGTTATGAGTCTCACATCGGCATGACTTATCGGTTATTGGGGTCTGACGTTTACCACCCCTAAACTTGATATGCGACATATCAGACGAGGAGACCGGACTGTACAGCAAGTGTTACCGTCAAGCTTTTGCAGGAGTTGGAGCGGGCTTGCTTACTGATCTTCTGATAGTTCAATACCTGGGTAGCCATTACGTCCAGCTAGTACCGCTGACGGCTTGTGGGTGCTTGATGTAATCATCACCTACTGCCGGCGTATTGACGAGTCTTTAGAGTCCTACATAGAGGTTTTACTAGCTCAGGCAAAACGGAATAGGGGCACATATGTGATATGTGCGGGACCGAGAATAATGCATGTATGTGATACCGTATTCTATTCTCGTGACTTTTGTATCGGTCGGTTATATGTGATATAGCCGGGTTGTCAAATCAAGTGTTGATTCGATAAGTCGATATATTGGATGTTAGTCGGTTATATGTGATATAGCCGGATTATTAAGTCAAGTGTTGATTTAATAATTTAGTGTATAATTGTATATTTGATATACTAATTTAAATTAACTAACATTTTCTCACTTAAGCATTTTTTCTCACTTGTACACAACTTAATATGTGTGTGTGTGTGTGTGATATATATTTATTTGTGTTTTCTTTTTGTATCATGGTTGTTGATACAACATACATGGGTATGTAAGACATACACCATTCTATTTTAAATGGTGGGTTATAATTATTTAAGGTAATTACAAATTAGTGGAGTTTTTGTCACAAGCATGAAGCTTGTAGAAGCTTGTGGATTGCTTTGACAAAGTCCACTCACTTTGTTTTTACTTTAGATTTTTATTAAGCTAACCATTTTGGATTAGCCATGGTTATGTCTCTACATGAGTTAGTATATGATACTCACTCACCATGGTCACTCTCTCACTTCATCATTATTCTCATCCCATTTTAGTTCATCTTCTTCCTCAAGCTCAAAAAGCTTGCTAGGGTTTTGATTAAGTGAGAAAGTAAAGTGAGAAAAGAAATTCTAAAGTGAGCCCACTTCTTATTTCATCATTCTTTACTAGTCTAGCACTTTAGTTTAAGGTGTTTGCTTCACTAATTCTCTAGTTAGTGAAGTAGAAGCTTGAGCTAGTATTCCCTCGACGTAAATCATCTTCGGCCTCGAAAACTTCAAGTAAGATCGCCCATTTCTCTACGCGAAGCCATGCAAGAGTCCGGGAGTTCGACGATCGCAGCGAAGGGACTGCTACAAGGAGCTTATGAAGTGAAGGACCGATCTACAAAGGTTGTATTTCCTTTTTCACTTAGATAGTAAATGGTTTACTATGCTTCCGTATTGTATTCTAGTTAACGATCATGTTTAGAGTTCCTTGAAACGGCAATATTTTCAAATGGCATGGACGATGTCTCCCGAAAGCTTGCTGCCGTCGATAGGAACCCTACAGTGGTATCAGAGCCTAGCTAGAAAATTATACGGATAATGTTAGATTACAAATACAAAACAAACTCCGAAACTTGAAACACTAATTCTATGTTTCTGTCGATTTTAAAACGAGCTCGAAAAATTTTCCAAACAAGTGCAGAATCATCTATGAGAAAACCTAGGATCATGGAAGAAGTTTGGGACCCAGTGCTCGGATTTGGACCGAGCACATGGGCTGCAAAACCGAAGAGGCCGGCCTGGGCATGTCCTTAGGGTCCCAAAAAAATTTCATGGTCTGTTCTCTGGGATTTGGGGTTTCAGGTGTTGTTTATTTTTGCTACTTTTTCATGTGATGATTAACTCAAAGCAAAGGCAACTCGGAGTGTTTCGTAGTCATAATTTTAATTGTTTTTGGGTTACTTTAGACGTTGTTAAAAAGTTCAATCGGATGTCAAATACTCGCTTTAACCCTTGCCGGGAAATTTTCCAAGTGTTGGATTTTTCCCGTAGTTAAAAAGCTTTCAAAGATCATGCAAGTTATGCGATGGACCCTCTAGAAGAACAAAACCTTAACTCGATTATGTGGCCGTCAGAACCGCCACTGAACCTTCGAGTTTGTAGTGGTTCAACGGTGCCACATGTGAGGCGTTGGTTTGGCCCTTCTACGGCTGGTTCATTGGTACTGTGGCGTGTGTTGAATAACTTTAAAACTACGCTCAAGTGTTGAGCTTTTTGGGTAATTTTGGGTGTTTGATGATTCGATTGGAATGTTTAACATCGTCTAGGCTTTTCTCTGTGATGTCATGACATGTGATGTTCTGTGATACTGGATATGTTATATTGGATCGTCGCGTTTTGAATAGCCGGGGGTTTTATGTGAGATGAGAGTTTTTATTTTCATTCATATAAAATTAAATGTATGTAATATTCTTTTATTGGGGCACTTCCGGGTTGAGGTTGATGTCACCATTGATGTATATTATTTACTTTTCCGCATTAGTATAGACCCAAGAAGGAGAGCACAAGTAACCAGGTTCTAGAGTCCAGTGGGAGACCAACTCGAGGAGTTGAGTCCGGGTCTCCTAACTCTAGAATTGGTAGGGTTGCTTGCCGCTCTCGTAGGGGTCTAGGGGTATGGATTTGGCTACTCATCGCGACCGTGGAATCCGTGTTTTATAAAGGCTCAAAATAAAACACGGACTTCCTAGTATATCCAATATTTCATATGTTTCTTCTGCTGCGATATCTGTGATGTGATCATTTGATATGTTGAGATGGATACTGTATATAGTATATATGATATATCATATAGACGTTACTTATATTTTACACCCGCGCTAGCCCTGCCCCGCTCTGCCGTTAGTTACCTAACCTAACGGTGCATGACGGGACATCAAGGCAAATGCGGATGGCATAAGTGTACGTCGTATTTATCTATGATATTTAGGTGAATTAAATGATGGGACTTCATTAATGTGATTAATGAAAGAGAAGAAACCTAAAAAATGTTATAGAATCAAAATTTTTAAAAAGGGTAGCTACAGTTTTGCTTTGCATAGTGATATATATGATATATCCCGCACCTTATTCGATGAGGAAAGAGCTGAGTTCCCTTCACCGGGAATGACCTCTTTAGCAAAACTGGCAGATGCTACAACACTCGGTTTTCTTTTTGATTGCTTTTGGAGTTTTACTTTGCATAGTGATATATATGATATATACCGCACCTTATTCGATGAGGAAAGAGCCGAGATCCCTTCACCGAGATTGACCTCTTTAGTAAAACTAGTAAAAGCCTCAAAAACAATCCTTTTCAAAATTCACTTGTTTCTACAACGATATCAAGTTCATTACGCAATAGGTTTTCAGAAAAACCTGTCGTAGCCCTCCGTCATTTTAGATAAGTCCTACTTAGTATTCGTGCTACATTTGTTGGCCTGCGTCAAGGCGTAGTGTGCGGTAGCTAACTAGTATTTATCTGCTTATGCATATGATGCAGATTGGATTAGGGTAGTCGTGCGACTTTGTTGGCCTGCGTCAAGGGTCGTGCGGGTGGGTTTAATTCAATCAAGAAATGACGGGTTGAATTTGACTAGCGTACTATGGTTTGTTGGCCTACGTCAAGGTCATGGGATGATAGGAGCAAAATATTATCGGGAATTTTAAGTGTTGAAATTTGCAATGAGATTGCATACCTTCTATGAGATAGTTGGATCCCGATACCCACTGCGAGTAATTGTTACTCCTAGGAGAGTTTTACACAGGACAATTAGCCGATCAAGTAGGTGTCTAAAAAGGTGCCAACGAGGTTATGCCTCTGGGAAAACGAGGTTTATTTTAATTAGGTCCGTGCGAAAGCACGGGGAACCTCTCTCAAAGTACCGACACTGGCCTGGCTGAAAAATTGGCGAAGTTGTAGGGCGTAATTAATCCCGGCTATTCTTTCCTTTTAGGGTTTAAAGGAAGATTTGATAAAAACAGTGGGAGCCATCCTGATTAGATAAAATAATAACCAATCTGATCTTGCAAAAGAATACGCTAAAGTATTTTCTTCTCTCTCTCTCCAGGTAGCGACCATATCATGCCTTAATCAAGATAATAATATGAATGTATTGACCGAACCCACATGTTATACTGTGCTGGGGAACGTTGGTTCCGTTCTTTCTTATAAAAGTTATAAGACTGAACAAGATATAGGGGAATACCAGGATTCCCATGCCACCCGAATAAAGAAAGTACATGTTGATGCATTTTCTTCCGGTGTGTTCCTTACAGATAACTGTTTCTCCATTTGCTCTACGTCTTGGGTATTAGATACCGGATCAGGATCCTATATATGTAATCAGTTACATGGGCTGAGAAAAGGTAGAGAACTTGGAGAAGGTGATAAAGACATAAGGGTTGGAAATGGTGCAATTGTTGCGGCTAAAACCGTCAGGGAATATCACCTTGTATTACCAACTGGTAATATATTGATTCTGAACGAATGCTATTACATGCCGAACCTGATATGCAACATTATATCGGTTTCTTTATTGAGTAAAGAGGGATATAATTTTGTATTACAGGATAATGTTATGAACATTTTCCTGAACCAAAAGTTGGTTGGATCAGACACGTTGTGCAATGGCATTTATGTTCTAAATCAATCAACAGTTCTGAGCATAACAAACACACACAAGAGGAAGAGTTCGGAAATGAACGAATCCTTCTTGTGGCATTATAGACTTGGCCATATCAATGCGACACGACTAGCTAAGTTGCATAAGGATGGATATTTGAATCCGTTTGAATTTTCATCTTATGACACTTGCCAGTCATGTCTCAAAGGCAAGATGACCAAAACTCCATTTACGGGATATGGAGAAAGAGTTACGGAACTCTTGGGGCTGGTACATAGTGATGTATGCAGTCCCATGTCTACACATGCCAGGAATGGTTCTGCAAACTTCATTACATTCACTGACGATCTCTCTAGATTCGGATATGTGTTCCTGATGAAACACAAATCAGAAGCTTTTGAGAAATTTAGAGAATATAAACAAGAAGTCGAGAACCAAACCGGAAAAAGTATTAAAATCCTTCGATCTGATCGAGGAGGTGAATACTTGAGCAATGAATTCATGGACTTCCTAAAAGAGAATGGGATTCTCTCTCAGCTAACTCCTCCATATACACCATAGCACAACGATGTATCGGAACGGAGGAACCGCACCCTATTAGATATGGTGCGCTCTATGATGAGCACAGCTGAGTTACCTATTTCCTTCTGGGGGTATGCACTGGAAACAGCTGCAGACCTATTGAATATGGTTCCCACCAAATTTGTGCCAACCACTCTATATGAGATATGGAAAGGAAAGAGACCATATCTTAATTATGTTAAGATATGGGGTTGTCCGGCATATGTAAAAACGCAAAATCCGGACAAACTCGGGGCAAGGTCCATTCTGTGTAAGTTTATTGGATATCCCAAACATTCGCGCGGGTATATCTTCTACCACACCGAGGAATAAAAGGTGTTTGTTTCTCGACATGCCACCTTTTTAGAAAAGGAATTTCTTGAAAAAGAGATTAGTGGCAAGGAGGTAGAACTGGAAGAGATTCCAGCAATACAGACTACGACAGAAGATTTGGTGGAACCGGAGGATTCGGTAGTTCCTGATGAACCCCAGCCACTCCGCTGATCTAGTAGGGTTCCTCACCCACCTGAAAGATACTACGATTTTCTCATGGATGGTGGGAGCGAGGATTGCATCATGGAGGATAATGACCCAACTAGCTTCGAGCAGGCCATCACGAGTGGAGACTCGGTGAAATAGCTGGATGCAATGCAGTCCGAGATGGAATCCATGTACACCAACAAAGTATTGACTTTGGAAGATGCTCCTGAAGGGGTAAAACCTATTGGGAGCAAGTGGATCTTCAAGAAGAAACTTGGTGTAGATGGGAAAGTAGAGACTTTTAAAGCTAGACTTGTTGCAAAGGATTTTCGTCAACGACCAGGTGTCGATTATGACGAAACCTTTTCTCCAGTGGCTATACTTAAATCCATCCGGATCATGCTTTCCATCGCTGTATATCATGACCATGAAATCTGGCAAATGGATGTTAAGGCCGCCTTTCTAAATGGTGATTTAGAAGAGAGCGTGTACATGACTCAGCCAGAGGGCTTCGTAGCTAGTGAGAGCAGCGGGAAGGTATGCAAGCTGCTTAAATCCATTTATAGATTAAAGAAAGTATCACGGAGTTGGAACATCTGCTTTGACATCGTTATCAAAGAGTTTGATTTCGTCAAAAACGTAGATGAACCTTGTATATACAAGAAGGTGGCAGAGAGTAAGATTGTCTTCCTCGTATTGTACGTGGACGGTATACTCTTGATAGGAAATAACATTCCTATGCTGCAATCGGTGACCCTCTTCTTATCACAAAGATTCTCAATGAAAGATCTAGGAGATGCCTCCTACATCTTGGGGATTAAGATCTATACAGATAGATCTAAATGGATACTGGGATTGTCCCAATCCAGGTACATTGACACCATACTAAAGTGGTTTAGTATGGAAGAATCCAAGCATGGGTTTTTATCCACGATCTCTGGGCTCACTCTCTCCAAAGAGATGTCTCCCAAGGCTGATTTGGAGAGAGCTCGCATGCAAGGGATACCCTATGCTTCGGCAGTAGGCTCTATCATGTACGCGATGCTATGTACCAGACCCGATGTAGCACATTCACTAAGTGTAGTGAGTAGGTATCAAGCTGATCCTGGAGAGAGTCACTGGACAGCTGTGAAGAGCATTCTCAAGTACTTGCGAAGGACTAAAAAGTTGCTCTTGGTGTATGGTAACGGAGAACTCCAAGTGGAGTCCTTTACCGATTCGAGCTTCCAGAGTGATAAGGACGACTTTAAGTCGCACTCGGGATTTGTCTTCACCCTTTACGAAGGGGCGGTAAGATGTAAGAGTTCCAAGCAGGAAACCGTGATAGACTCGACGATGGAGGCTGAATACATCGCTGCCAACGATGCTGCCAAAGAGGCTGTCTGGATCAAGAAGTTCATAACTGAACTTGTAGTGGTTCCATCCATTAAGGATCTAATACCTTTGTATTGTGATAAAAATGGAGTGGTGGCTTTGGCCAAGGAACCCAGGTCCCATCAGCGATCCAGGCATATTCTGAGGCGGTATCACCTGATCCGGGAGATAGTTGATCGCCGGGAGATCGGGGTCAGGAGGGTTGACACGAAGAACAACACAGCGGATCCACTCACGAAGGCCATTCCCCAGATATAGTTTGAGAGACTCTTCGGGATGCTCGGCATGCGATACTACAGCAGCTGGCCCTAGTGCAAGTTGGAGATTGTTAGTTGTATGTATGCCTAAAGGCCAGTATTTTACATATGATGTATATTATATTGGATGCTTGGACATATATAGAGAGGACTTTCTTGCTCGATATGATAGTATGCTATCTGGTTGCTCTTTATCTTAACATGTATACTTGTCTCTTGATACTGTCTTCTGGTTACATATTGGTAAAGCCCTCAGGATGTGTACTTGACTACCAGGACTATGATACAGATCATACTAGTGGGGCCATGGTAGTCCAAAAGTTCAACCTTTAATGTTCCTAGTCGTAGGTGTATCGAGACGGGGCATCGATATACCAGTGTAGACTAGCGTATACGCTTCTCGACCCATGAGATGGGTGATGGATGATCCCATATCCATTGGTGTTTGACATCAGAGATGGTATATAGGTGCTCAGTGGAGACTGGGTACACTGGACGGACTCGCTGAGAACTCCAAGATGGTGTTATACCTCACGTCAGATGGCAGTTCTCTGGTGACACTTGTACAGGTTAGTCTGTAGACCCGAGATCGTCATATAGTCTTGTATGATTCCCACTGTGCTTTGATTTCCCCCTTACCACGTCCAAGAGGGCGTGCAAAATGGTGGTTTTTGGGTACAGTCCCGAGTCACATGGAGGCAATGAGCGATAGGAGGGGTTCGTCTCTCCCGGTATTGGGAGTTGATGTTGCGCTGTGCTCGATTGGCCATGACAGGGAAGTCCCTGACCAGGGCTGGTTTAGAAATTTACTGGTAAATGTTACCAGTAGTTTCTCGACCCGTTATGAGCCTCACATCGGCATAACTTATTGGTTATTGGGGTCTGACGTTTACCACCTCTAGACTTGATATGCGACATATCAGACGAGCAGACCGGACTGTACGGCAAGTGTTACCGTCAGGCTTTTGCAGGAGTTGGAGCGGGCTTGCTTGCTGACCTTCTGATCGTTCAATATCCGGGTAGCAGTTATGTCTAGCTAGTACCGCTGACGGCTTGTGGGTGCTTGATGTGATCATCACCTACTGCCGGTGTATTGACGAGTCTTTAGAGTCCTACATAGAGATTTTACTGGCTCAGGCAAAACGGAATAGGGGCACATATGTGATATGTGCGGGACCGAGAATAATGCGTGTATATGATACCGTATTCTATTCTCGTGACTTGTATCGGTCGGTTATATGTGATGTAGCCGGGTTGTCGAATCAAGTGTTGATTCGATAAGTCGATACATTGGAAGTTAGTCGGTTATATGTGATATAGCCGGATTATTAAGTCAAGTGTTGATTTAATAATTTAGTGTATAATTGTATATTTGATATACTAATTTACATTAACTAACAGTTGCTCACTTAAGAATTTTTTCTCACTTGTACACAGCTTAATATATATGTGTGTGTGATATATATTTATTTGTGTTTTCTTTTTGTATCATGGTTGTTGATACAACATACATGGGTGTGTAAGACATACACCATTCTATTTTAAATAGTGGGTTCTAATTATTTAAGGTAATTACAAATTAGTGGAGCTTTTGTCACAAGCATGAAACTTGTAGAAGCTTGTGGATTGCTTTGACAAAGTCCACTCACTTTGTTTTTACTTTAGATTTTTATTAACCTAACCATTTTAGATTAGCCATGGTTATTTCTCTACATGAGTTAGTATATGATACTCATTCACCATGGTTCACTCTCTCACTTCATCATTATTCTCATCTCATTTTAGTTCATCTTCTTCCTCAAGCTCAAAAAGCTTGCTAGAGTTTTGATTAAGTGAGAAAAGAAATTCTAAAGTGAGCCCACTTCTTATTTCATCATCCTCTACTAGACTAGCACTTTAGTTTAGGGTGTTTGCTTCACTAATTCTCTAGTTAGTGAAGTAGAAGGTTGAGCTAGTATTCCCTCGACGTAGATCATCTTCGGCCTCGAAGACTTCAAGCAAGATCGCTCATTTCTCTACGCGAAGCCATGCAAGAGTCCGGGAGTTCGACGATCGCAGCGAAGGGATTGCTACAAGGAGCTTATGAAGTGAAGGACCGATCTACAAAGGTTGTATTTCCTTTTTCACTTAGATAGTAAATGGTTTACTATGTTTCCGTATTGTATTCTAGTTAACGATCATGTTTAGAGTTTCTTGAAATGGCAATATTTTAAAATGGCATGGATGATGCCTCCCGAAAGCTTGCTGCCGTCGATAAGAACCCTACACGATCGATAGGGAGAAAGGAGGGAGTGATACCTGATGGGAACTCTATTTTGATGGGGCATCTTCCATGAAGAGGAGAAAGCACATCACCCCTATAATCAAATCGGGGGTAGGCCTTATCTTCGTGTCTCCGCAATGAGAGATAATGTGCTTTGCCTTTTTCTTAACATAGCCGAGGACAAATAATGAAGCGGAATATGAGGCTTTGATAGCAGGTCTTGAGATCGTTGTCGACATGGGAATCGAAAATCTCCTTATATACGGAGATTCCAAGCTAGTCGTTAGTCAAGTAAACGGCGACTATCAAACGTGCAAACCAGAGTTGGTGAAGTACGATGAGAGAGTGTAACAATTGCTGACTCAAATCCCTTCCTACGCCTTGGAAAGCATACCGCGAGCGGAGAATAGCAAAGCGAATACATTAGCCAAACTCGCTAAAGAACTGGCTAACGAAAAACTTGATGATGTAAGGATCGTTGTACAAAGCCGTCGGGTTCTTGCACCAGTGGAAATATCTCCAGGGTCGCCTGAAGAAAAGGAAGTGACCCGGCAAACAACCTTCCAAATAGAAGACCAGGAAAAGGCTACGGATTGGAGAGAAGTCTTTATAGACTACTTCAAATCCCGTCGAACACCTGAAGCTGCATCCTCAAGACATCAGCTCATGAAACGAGCTCTGTCTTTCATCTTCGTCAATGATACACTGTATAAGAGATCGTTCGACACTTTGTGGTTGAGATACCTAGGACCGGAAGAAGCAAGGAGAGTCGTCCAAGAAACTCACGACGAACTCTGCGGTTCTCATCAAGCCGGGCTAAAGATGAAGATGAAGATCAAAAGGATGGGCTACTACTGGCCCACAATGATTCAGGATTGCCTCGAATACACGAAGCAGTTCCACTCGTGCCAAATTCACGGAGAATTCATCCACCAGCATCCAAACCCACTACACCGAACAGTGGTTAGCTGGCCGTTCGAAATCTGGGGAACCGACATAATTGGGCCCATCGAACCAGCGTCATCCAGAGGACATCGGTTCATATTGGCGACAACCGATTACTTCTCCAAGTGGGCAGAAGCGATACCGCTAAGGGAAGTGAAGACAGAGAACATTCCCTATTTCTTTAAGACACGCATCATTTATCGGTTCGGCACTCTGCGACGGATTATCTCTGATAACGGGCCGGCCTACAAAAGTCACAAAATCAGCCGCTTCGCACAGCAGCATAATATAGACTAGAGATACTCTTCGGTCTATAATCCCCGAGCTAACGGTCTAGCTGAGCCTTTCAACAAGACCTTGACGAATATCATAAAGAAGACGGTGTCCAAAAATAAAAAGGACTGGAACAAGAGACTGTATGAAGCTCTCTGGGCTTATCGGACCACATTCAAAACAGCCACTAATACAACGCCGTACGCATTGGTATTCAGCGCTGAAGCAGTACTCCTCTTGGAGATAGACCTACCCTCTCTACGAGTGTCGGTTCATTATGAGTTAACAGACGAAGAGAATGCTCATCTTCGGCTTGAGGAGCTCGACGCCCTCGATGAAACTCGTTTCATGGCGCAGCAAACCTTGGAGGCCTATAAGGCAAGGATGACACGCTCATACGAGAGATTGACCAGGCCGAGGACATTTCGCCAGGGCGAACTCGTACTAGTGGTCAAGAGAACTATGATCCCTAATCATGCCAAACGGGGGAAATTCGAGCCAAACTATGAGGGCCCGTACATCATAAACAAAGTATACCAAGGTGGTGCTTACTTGCTCATGGATATGTATGGCGAAAGACCCTTCAGGCCAATAAACGGCCGGTTGCTGAAAAAATACTACGCCTGACGAGTCACGGCCTAGGTTAACGATAGATGACGATGCCTATGTCAGCTCACTATCTTCCCAAGCCCAAACTCTGTAAGTAGTATCCAGCGAAGCCGTTGTCTCCAAAATGGCAACAACGGACCGAAACGTCTCTAAACTAACAATGGACCGCGATGTCCTAAAACTAGCTATGGACCGCGATGTCCTAAAACTAGCAACGGACCGAAACATCTCTAAAACTACTACAAACAGCAGCATCCTTCGGCTGTGACGCAAAAAAAACGGTGCGTCCATAAGCAAGATGGGCAGGGATGAAACCCAAAAGGGCTCCGTGAGCAAAAACAGCAGGGCTACCGGCGAGTCTGTGAAAACCCGAAAGCGCGTAGACTCGTAAAAAATTCATGCACACTGGCAAGGTCCTCTCGACCATATAAGGAGAAAATACCTGCGTGAGATCCTTAAGACTCACAAGGGAGCAACACACTTAGGATTCCTCACGATTCCTGTGGAGAAATTACACTTACGAGATCCCCACGACTCGTAAGGAGAACCCTCTTATGAGGCCCTCACAGCTCATAAGATTCAAATGCCTTAAGCTACAGGGATATGAACCTGTTTTTAAGCCATCACTTTTCCCAAACTGCCCTACAAGCGGTTCGATACTGAATCTTGTATACAATCCATGGGCACAAATAATCATTTCCTTGCCAAGTCCCACCAACGACGAGGAATGCCCTCATTTGATGAACAAACACTTGTAGGTCATCTTGATTTACAAGGAGAAAACACTCTTGCAACAACCTTACGAATTACAAGAGAACATACACTTAAGAATGCTCACGATTCCAAAGGAGAAATCGCACCTATGAGATCCTCACGACTCATAGGGAGAAACACCTTTATGAGACCCTTACGGCTCATGAAGTCAAAAGCCTTAGTCGATAGGATCCTAACCCTGTTTGCTAAGCCACTTTTATTCGAATCGACAGAGGCAAATGATGATTCGCTCCTGGCAATGTTCCAGTAGTAGCGATGCCGATGCCTAAATCGGTAACAAATTCTAAGTCCTTTCACGGCAAATGATGATTCGCTCCTGGCAATATTCCAGTCGCAGCGATGCTGATGCTAAGATTGGTATCAGATCCCAGGTTCCATACTCGCGGCGAAAAGTCAGCGAGCCATAAATGCATATGAAATAGCCAAAATGATAGGGCAACTTGTAATAAAATCAGCGAGTAAAATATATGCATACAAAAATAGCCGAAAGGATTAGGCAACTCGCAATAAAAAGCAGCGAGTAAAAAGAAAAATAGCCGAAATGATTGGGCACTGCGAAAAACAGCCGAAATGATTGGGCAATCGCGACTTTCGCGATATAAAAAGCTGAAATGATAGAGCATCGCGAAAAGAAATAAAAAAAATAATGAAACTTTTGCCCTGCAGGTAAGTCCATACTGACCCCTGTATACAATCCATGGGCATAAACGAAAAGAGAACCACATGTCCCAACAAACTCTTTCAAAGGGAAAGTCAGATCTCGACAGCAACATCTGCATCCCAGAAGACCAACAACGGCGTTCCTCCTCATGCCAGCAGGGCATGGATGTGACACCACCAATTGGAGCCATGACAAAGTCCCCAATTCCAAGACTCTACGGTTCACGGACAACGTAGAGTCAGCCCTGACACCGCCGAAAGTGGAGCAAGTCAACCCGACACCGCAGAAAGCAGAGTACGTCAGCAAATGATCCCGTCATGGAAATACGTCATCCAATGACCTCATCACGGAAATACGTCAGCAAATGACCCCATTGCGGAAATACGTCATTTAATGACCTCGTCTCGGAAACACGTCAGCCAATGACCCCGTCTCGGAAACACGTCGTCCAATGACCCCGTCTCGGAAATACATTAACAAATGACCCCGTCGCGGAAATACGTCAGCAAATGACCCCGTCTCGGAAACACATCATCCAATGACCCCGTCGCGGAAATACGTCATCCAATGACCCCGTTTCGGAAATACGTCATCCAATGACCCCGTCATGGAAATACGTCATCCAATGACCCGGTCGCGGAAATACGTCAGCAAATAACCCCGTTTCGGAAATACGTCAGCAAATGACCCCATCTTGGAAATACGTCAGCAAATGACCCCGTCGTGAAAACACGTCATCCAATTACCCCGTCTCGGAAATACATCGTCCAATGACCCCGTTTCGGAAACAAGTCAACCAACGACCTCCCCGTCGGAGCAATGCTTTGACTCGGAAACAAGTCAACCCACTAAACCACTTACGAGTCCTCTCGACTTGTAAGGGAGAAAATTCTCTTGTGAGATCCTTACGACTCTCAAGAAAAATGCACGTAGGAATCCTCACGATTCCTAAGGAGAAAATACACCTACGAGATCCTCTCAACTCGTAGGGAGAAGTCTTTATGAGACCCTCACGGCTCATAAAATTGAAAAGTTTTAGGTAGCAGACCTGAACCTGTTTCCTAAGTCGTCGTTGTCCTGCAAGGAGATCAAGATAGACTATTTACGGAAAGCATTTGCTAAAAGGGACACGCTAATATGAAATAAAGTATATGTCTTTTAGACTATTTACGAAACGCATTTGCTAAAAGGGACACGCTAATATGAAATAAAGTATATGTCTTTTATTCATGAATTCATAATGAATACAAGATACATTTCATAAAAAGAATCAAATGGATATTCTCTCATTCAACAGTGAATACAAGAAAAGGAAAATATACAAAAAAAAATCTTTAAGCCGGCGGACGGTGTAATAAGTTCGTCAGTTCATCCTCCTTCCGCTGGGCCTCGGCTTCAAGTTTTGTTATCGCCACGAGACGAGTCTCCTCCTGAAACTGTTGAGCCTGGTATGATGCGGGCCGACTCTCAAGCTCCCTTTCAGCTACTTTGTGAGCTTCAACCATCTCGCGGGTAAAAATAACGGTTTTATCAAGAGCTACCACCTCCATGATAGCTTCTTGAAGCACCCGCCAAAGTTCATATGCACGAGTGGTCTTAGTAGTGAGTTGGGCTTGAAGCTCCCCCAAAGCATTCGAATCTAACTCCATCTCCGAAAACTTCCGATTGAGCCTCTTTTCGCAGGACTGAAGATTCGCGGCGCACCGTTCAATCAACCCCCGCAAGTTCGTCTTTGCAGCAAGGACCTCTGAAGGAAGGCGTACGCTCTCAAGACCATGTAAGCAAGCCTCCACTTGGCAACAATACTCGACCCAGACATGCACCAAGGTTTCATCGTGGTAAGTGGCGAGAAAGGGAAAAGAGATGTTGGCTTCGGCAGCAAATTCTTCGGCTGTGATCGAATTACCAACACGAAGATCTTCGATAAGAGCCAACAAGGAGTGGATGCTTTATTTCGCCATCCGTTCAGACGCACGCCGGGTATAAGGGCCTGGTGGCATAATGATGCGAGACTCCAGCAGGGTAAGAGCGGGCAAAGCTGTCAAGATTCATGAACAATCAGCGAGATTTGCAAACAAAGAATAGATGGAACAACGTCAAAACCTTACTTACCCACAGTCATGCAATGAGGGTTTAAAAGATCCCCAGGCCCATCGAGGATCTCAACTTCATCGTTAGCTTCCAGAACTACAGAAGACATATTAGTATCGTTATACGAAATAATGATAATACAATGAAGGGGTCAAATAACACCAACCTTGCCCAGAAGAGAGGACGATGCTTTGCGGAGATATTGCCTGTAGGGCGGCCATCTCGAGCAGACGCTGAAAAGACTTTCTGGAGGATAGATCCACGATGGACGCCGCCAACCCTCGTAATTCTGAAAAGACAGAAAGATTCAAATAATGGAGAGATCATTAAAATAAAATATAGAAGACTACCTTCGATGCTCCTCCCGCTTTGAACTGGAGGGATAGCAGCTTCGGCAGCCTCCTCCGTAACCTCAGGCACATCACCGGGGACATGGGCTGGCGTAGCAGCTTCCAGTCGCGAAACGACATCTGCCATTTCAGGCTCCAAGGAGGGAACAGTGGCCATGGCGGTGATTTCTACAATCTTCGAGGCGCCACCAGAAAGATCATTCGGGTCTATAACCGACAAGGTCGCCTCTGTGGAAGGTGTAGGCAATGAAGAAGTGGAGGTCATCACTCGGAGCTCCAAGATAGAACCGACCGCTTCGACAATCTCTTCTACACCTTTCGGTGTGTCATCAGAGACATCCATAGGATCCGTGGCCAATGAGGCTACCTCCGCTGAAGGAATTGACACTGAAGGAACAGAGGCTATCATCGGAAGCTCTGTAGCAGGAATAGCAGCTATAACAATCTCTTCCACACCTGCCAGTGCTTCATCAGAGACATTTGTAAAATCTACAGGCGGAGCATGACTTGGACTCAAATCCTCTGTCATCGCCGAAGTCCCTGCAAAGTTTTTCACGAAGATAAGAATACATAAATAAAAGCAAAACAAATTACTTTCCAAAGGAAAATACAGGAAAAAAATGCATACTGATACGCCAGGGTGCCTCTAGTATAGCTTTTTCAAGCCGTCGCTCCTTCCTTAGGAAATGTGCTCGCCGGGCATCAAACGTAGACTCATGCCCACCGGTCTTCGCTGCTGGCTCATTTTCGGAGGCGGCTGAGATGGGCTGCTTGAGGGATATCTCGTCTTCCGGTCGCAGGGGACCCATATGTACCCTCCATAGTGAGGGGGATCTTTGTAAAAGATAACTGGGGGGTAAGGCTTCTTCGGGATATGCACATTCTCTGTCTCATCCTGTGAACGCCTTATAGCCTCAGCCAATTGTGCGGCTTCCTCGGCAGAAGAACCCGGAAAGAGAAGACCATCATCCGGCTCTCGCATGGATATTGGCTCATCTTGAACAATAGGCTCGGATTCTAGAAAAAGGTCAAGCAGACCGATGACCGTCTTCTTTCTTCTCTTCTACACGGAACTAACGCTGGAAGAAGATCGCTTCCTTCCCTTCGGCACTTTGGCGCGACGTTGGCCCACTTCGCCTCCACTTTCCCCTTTTGGTGACACCACTTCCGATAGCGTCGCCACTAATGGCACGGCCAATGGCGCTTCGGCGGAAGCCTTTACTTGAGCCCTAGTGCGCATTGGCATCCCTGCAGTGGAAGGAATCGATTCTGTTTCTGCGACTTGTGGGATAAGGACCATGCCGCCATCCCTCAAGAGAGGGCAAATGACTGACCACTGTCGTAACGGAGCGTTGGCAGCTTGGGTTGGAGCGGGAGTCCTATACTCGAAGAGTACCCGCCTCTCCTCAGCAATGACAGGACCGACCCGGTGGCGATACCAACCCACAAAGGACCCCACAGACCTTGGGAGATAGTCTGGCTCCGGGATCATAAACAGAGAGCCAGTGTTCAGCCGCATGAAGTGATGAATGACGTCGCGAATAACTCCCACAGATGAGGTAGGCTCAACCAAGAACGCTTCGAAGGGGACGCCCTGATTGTAACCCAATTGCCGAGCGAAGCGGTGCAGATTATACCGCATAAGGAAGGCCATATCAAAACCAAGTAGCCCGGCCTAATTTAATACAAATGCATGATCTCCTTAGGCTTTAAGGATGATGCTCCCCCTTTCGACAAGTTAAATAGCTGTTGGATGGGCCCCGCCGGAGCAGAAAGAACGCGATCAGTAAACACCATCCCACCCTCAGTAGCATATGTATTGAGCAGAACACAGAGGGCCCCTAGCTGAGTCGGATCGGAAGTGGAGGCATCCACCAATCTCATAACTCGCGGGAAGGTGTAGGAGTCATAGAAATTCGACTGTCGATGTGCCGTGAATGCCCCCAGCACATGCATTTCGATCCAAGATGTGAAGTAATGGAGGGGGAGATTCACAACATCTACACCTGGAGTCGAAGTGTTGGCTGCAACACTTAACTCATGATAAAGGTATGATAGTCCCGCAATGCCAACGGCCAACTTTGTCCCTTCAGCTGCACGATGGGCGGGGTAGAAGGCGGAAGCTCTCATGAAGCGTCAGTGCGACGGTATCGCAAACCAACTAAGCCAGAGGCTAATGAAGCCTACAAAGAAGGTCTCTTTGTCTATGCCGGGAGCCGCAATTGCATTAAAAGACACGGCCGACGTGGTTGGAATATAAAACTGCGGCAAATCTTCTTCTTTGGCCAGCAGTTTGTCCAACCCAAACCCAAAAGGGTCGTCGATGCTCGCAAACTTCGGGGCTTCCTTGGATAGAACATCCTCCCGGATAAAGCAAGCAATGAAGCTCTTGAAAGTGACGCCATGCCTCTCTGACTTCACAAACAATCTGTCGAAAATACCCAGAGCCTTGATTAGGCTGGGGTATTTGTGACGGACGGCAGTTTCGACCGTCAAGCCATCAAGTGTAGCTGGCACAGTGGAGAAAATATATTCATCAGGAGGCATCAACTCCTCGTAATGCTCCCCCCTGATGGGCAATCCTGAAATCTCACAGAATTCATCCAATGAAATAGACACCTCTCGATCCTTTAGTAGAAAGGTGTTGGTAGGCAGGTTTCATTGGTTTAAGAAGGCTTTGATCCACCAGACGTGAGGAGCCTGATAATGGAATAGCGACGCATATACTGCCTGATACAGCCCAACCTTCTTCAACCTTGTGCGGTGGGCAGAAAGAAAGTAGTGAGCCCAAATAAGATAGCCCACTGGATGCCGGGGGATGACACCTACTTTATAAACTTGTCCCCAAGGTCGAGCTTCACCTTGGCAAATCCAACGCACCAAGATGTCTATAGACGGTAAGGGCTGGTTGGGTATCCCAGATGTAGAAGGCTCAAGCCTGCCCGAAGGAGTCCAATTGGTTATCTCCACTACGTAAGTTGTCTGTGGGCGCTCCATCGGCAATATAGGGCGAAGAGGCTCCGCTGGCTCTTCGCAAATAAAACTTTGGCGCCCCCGGATGATGTGGCCGTACCAAACGCCCTATAAGAACAGACTTGTCCGGTCTTTATCATGAGCTCTGATCATCGCCATTGCCTCCTCATCCGATGGCGATTGTGGAAAAGTGGCGTCCGAGTGGGTATAAGGGAAATAGGGGAGAGAAGCCATAGTTCCTGAAATAAGGAAAAGAGGAAACATTAGTGAAACCTATGCACATACATATATATATATATAACAGGATGTCTGTTTTGCGGGACCACTGCCTACAAAACACATGGACCCCACAAAATCAATATGGCAGCGCACTAATGATGAGACAGGGAAATCATTATGAGAATCAAATAGATTCTCATTAAACAGACATTGGAATTCCAAACAACTCTTGGGAAAACAACCTCTGCTAAGGCACACAACAAATTTAAAATTTTCGCGAATAAGGGTAAAACCCTATGCAAAGATTTTCAAGAGTACCAGGGAATAAAATTCCCAAAAGGACCTTTTGATCTTTCAGAGCTAAGCTCTTTGCCTGAGGAATTAAATTCCTTTTATATGATGGAATTAAATTCTAAAAACTCATAAAAAACATATAAGAAATAAAATTCCATGAATCCTCAAAAAACGGAGATGAATGTTCGAGATATGGAGGTTTACTACTCAAAAATCACACCTTTGGATTCTTAAGTGGATGGGTTTCAGAGGAGAGCAAAGCTCTCATGATAGATTCAAAATCCAGAGAATTTTTGTCCAAAAAGAAAAGTTTTTATGATGTGCAAGATTTTTACCTAAAAAGGGTTTCTTTTTGACAGAGTTTAACTCTGGGATTGCAATGGCAGAGAACTAAGCTCTAAGGAGGAGAATTAAATTCTCAAAGAAAACGAAAGAGGAAGAAGATGAAGGAAACAGTGGCTACATAAAAAACTAAACCCTCGCATTTATAAGACGTGACAAAGGCGGTTCATCTTCCCGTTCCCTAGGCAATCCAACGGCTGTAAAGATGGCAGTGTTGCACTCACGTGCAAACCACGTGAGAACAACGCTGTGGGGGCATTTGTTCCCTTATAAAAAATGAATAATAAATAAAAGCAACGGGAAAAAGTCCCCAAATGGAGTATCACGTGCCCACACGTGATAGGCGCTGCGCTTGATAAAACTAAGCCGAAACTGGGCCTCACGTGCAGACACGTGACCTCTATATACAAAGTATATAGGCACCTGAATAAAGCAAACAATTGGCCAGAGAAAAAACTCACGTGATAGCACGTGACGCTCTTTGGTAGCCTTAATTTGGGGGGTCAGGTGCTACACGTGATGGGCTCCTATGCTTTCTGAACCGATAGAATTAAATTCTAATTAAGAGGAATCAAAACCCCTAGTTGGAAAATGTTTCGTTAAATCTTTCCAAACAAGAAAGATTACGCTCCGTAAAACAGAGCGCCGTTGGATTAAAAATCCAATGGTGATTAAAAATCACCAATCTACAGAAAGATTTCTGTATGGGGAAATATCTTCCTAATCTTGTTAAGAACAACAAAAGAAATATCTTCTGTAAAACAGAAGTCCTTGGATTAAAAATCCAACGGTGAATTAAATTCACCGATTGATTTAAAAGATCATTTTGTTTGATTATAAAATCAATCAAAATCTCTCAGAGAGAGATTTTTTAAACAAATGGATTCCCTTCTTCTCCTATAAATAAGAGCAAAGAAGCAAAGGAGAAGAGGAGACAGAAAGAGAGAGAAAAAGAAAACCCTTCGTAAGCCAGAAGAAAAGGGAATTTAATTCTCCAGAGAGAAGAAGATCTCCAATAAAGAAACCCGAGGTAAGGAAGGGAACCAAACACAGAACCGTTTACCTCTTCTCCACCTTCACAAGAGTTTAACTCTTCTAAAAAGAACTTAGTTCTTCCTCTGGTTGAAGATATGCAGTAGCAGATCTCCCCACAAGTTGAGAATCTAATTCTCATCAGGGAGATCTGTTATGCAGCTTCAAAACTTAGGGGAGAATTGAGTCCAAAGAATTTAATTCTTACAATAGAACATATAGGAATTTAATTCCTCTAAATAAAACTAGGGTTTAACCCTATAACAGAATTTAATTCTTATTAAACAAGGGGCTTGAAAACTTAAGATCCCCATGCACGTAAAAGGATATTAGCATCCAAACATGATAATTGCAGATCACGTGCTCCCACGTGACCCCTGAACAAACCTTTGTAAAAGGGGAATAAGCTTAAGACAGATTCCATTCTTAGGGCGCCTTACGTGACCCCACGTGACCCCTTAATAGTGCTTAGCACTTTTCTAAAGAGAATAAAACAAAGGCAGCTTTCAGTCTTTGGGGATGCCTCACATGATCCCACATGACCCAATAGTGCTCAGCACTCAGAAAAGAAAAAGGGAACAAATCCAAAGAAGATGTGCCAAATCTCAGGCACCTCACGTGAGCACCTCAGACTTTCGGTGTTTAATACTACTTCAAGCGCCTCACGTGACCCCACGTGAGCGCTTCAAATCTTCAGTATTTAACACTACTTCAAGCGCCTCACATGACCCCACGTGAACGCTTCAGATCTTTAGTGCTTAAACAATACTTTAAGAGCTCACGTGGGAGCACGTGAGCGCCGAACATATGCTAGTGTTTAACACTATGATAGGCCAACCTTAGCCCAAGTTAGCTAAGTCTCCCAAAGCCGAAACCTTGTTTTTTTTAACCGAGCCCTAATTATGCTCAGGTCTTCCAAAATTAATCATCTCAGATGGCATTTACAATAATGTTTATCCCATTGCTTCTCAATCTGGAATTTGGTTTAAGGGTACATCTCTTCACACCTCTGATACATGTCGTTGTAATTCTTCAACGTCTTTAGAGAGGTGGTGGGTCCCGACGACCAATAACTATCTGGTGCATTTCCAAACCCATGATTACATCCAAACAATGGACCGCAACATCCCTAAACTAACAATGGACCATAATGTCTTTAAACTAACTCCGGACCGTAACGTCCTTAAACTAACAACGGACCGTGACGTCCTTAAACTAAACTTCATGGACTATGATGTCCTTAAACTAAAAAAACCTTACAAACCATGATGTCCTTAAACTCATGGACTATGATGTCCTTAAACTAAAAAAACCTTACAAACCATGATGTCCTTAAACTCATGGACTATGATGTCCTTAAAGTTATGGACCACAACGTCCCTAAACTAAATCCTACGGACTATGACGTCCTTAAACTCACGAACTATAACGTCCTTAAACTTATAGACCGCATCTTCCTTAAACTAAAACGATAAAGTCCAAATACTCTTTCGTTGGATCTAAATGATCTTAAAATCTTGTTAAGTAGATCTTAGTCTAAAATTAGACTAACGTATCCTTAATAAGCATTTAAGTTGATCTTAATCTCAAATGAGGTTAATGATCCTTAAAACAAATCCAAACCCAAATCTAAGAAAATATGGATTTGGACTAATCCACGCCCTATGGGCGATAACATAAATTAGTCTCCGTATACAATCCACGGGCAACCAAAAATAAAACAAACACACATGAAACGAAGTGGCCATCTGGAGAAGGAGAAAGTGGTTACCGCTATGCGGTAGCGTAATTAACAGCAGGGGCTTGCGCCTGCAGGGAAGAGCGTCCCCACAATCAAAAACCCCTCGTACATGAGGGGGAATCTGACAAAATCTGCTACAACGGCCGCATCTGTCTAAACCTCTGATATACTGTGCCATAAATCAACTTGGCATCTTCGGAGAGGTAAAGAGATAAAACCAAATAGCATCTGCCCCCAAATTCACGCAAGACGTTTTTCTTCCAGGCTTTCGACGGCGAACACTCACGAGTTAGCAACTCACCCCCGTTGTGCCACAACATCTTACATGTTTGACCTATCTGCGCAGTAGCGGCGGACGTACCTCTTTTTGGCTTCATTTGATTGATTTTTGGTTTACTCGTAGGTGGGTTGCGAGGACATTTTATTCCCACTTTGTGTATCATTTGTATCTAGTACACTCCATCTACCTTATCTATCCTTGTATGTTGGACTAAACGGTGAAACTCGTGAGACTTGTATTTGTGGTTTTTGGTGTCGATGCTCACTTAAGCCGACGTGTTGTTTTCTTATTTTCATGCTTTTATATGCTTATTTAGCACTTGTGATATACATATTGCTTGTGGTTGTGATTCCGCCTTTGGCGAAGAGCTAGCTCCCTTTTAGGGATGTCTTTATTCATGACTTATATGTATTTTCATGTGTTGTACATGTTTGGGGGCCAGTATTTACAAAGGAGACTCTGCCGAAATTTTCTGGAAATTTTAATGTTTTAAAAAAATGTTTAATGCGACTTATTTTGTTAAAATCGCTTTCTTTAACTAAGTTTTCCTTCACTCTATTTCTTTAAAAGGTTTAGATTTATGGGCTTTGGCTTACTTAGATGACGTTATGCCTTGAGTTGTTTCATAATTTAAGTGTCAGTCACGTTCCATACCTTCGGGTCGTGACAAAGTTGGTATCAGAGCGATAGGTTTTACCTTTCTAAGTGTAGGCTGACCCTTGGTAGATGGAGTAGGTGACTTAAGCAGAGTGACATACCGTGTGTATGTTCCACGGCATACTTACAATACGATACTCTGCCTAAGTGACCTTAGGATATATATATTTGCTTGTATTTCCTTCCTTGATTCTGGAAATCCTTTGATTCGATCGTAATGTTCCTATCAATCCTGTTCTTGCTCTAGCCACTATGCCGCCGGAGACTATGAGGGCCAGAGGGCTGCCGCCAAGGATGAGATTAGAGTAGGCTCGTTTGAGACGAGGACCGATCATGACGGTACGCCTACCCCTCAGGGACAGAGTGGTCCGCCTTTTCCAGGACGGATGGCTAGGCTGGAATCGAGTATTCAGGACTGGTGACAGATGGTTGGATTATTAGTTGGGGTTAGCCGAGCTCCGAGAGCATATGATGTCCCTCCTATTTCAAGGACTGTGATTGTACCTGCTGCTCAGGCAGCTGTTTCTGTTGTTACTGAGATTATTTTCGTATCCTTACAGGAGTTTTTGAGGCTGAAGCCTCCAGTTTTTACCGGCACAGATGCAGCGGAGGATCCGTAGATATTCCTTGACGGGATGGCTAGGATTTTTCGTTCACAGAGATGTTCTGACGAGATATGGGTTGAGCTTGCGAGTTTTTTCGTCTAGAAGGTCTTGCTCAGACGTGGTGCGAGTTAATTGAGAGAGGCCGAGCTGCAGATCTACTTTCTATGACTTGGGATGAGTTTGCTGCTGTATTTCTTGCTCGTTTCCTTCCAAAGAGCGTTCGAGATGCCCGAGCTCATAGTTTTGAGTCTTTGCGCAAGACTTCAGGGATGACAATGTCCGAGTACGACATTTAGTTTACTTAGTGGTTCGATATGCTCCTTATCTGGTGGACACTGAAGAGAAACGGATAAAGAGATTCGTGTGGAGATTGGACATGCAGTTATTTCTTGCTTTTGGTGCCCAGCATTTTGACACCTACGCTGCTGCTATGAATGCAACCTTACTGTTGGAGGAGCGCATTTCTGAGACTTCAGTCGTTTCTGGACCAAAACGGAATTGTACCGGTATGTCAGCTCAAAGGCGGTTAGACAGACGCCATTGTGACGGATATTCTTTCTGGTGTCGTTTGAAATGGTATCCACATATTTTGTATCGAAGTTTAGCCGATAGTAGTCCTTACTAAATCAGCCGCTTATTGTGATTTCTTCCGTAGGCTAATCTTTTGTCGCTCGAAATGTTTTCGTTCGTGTTTGTTTGTTCGTATCGGAGATAAGGATTCTTCAGTCAATTTGATTCTTCTCGATTTGTTGGACTTCGAAGTTCTTATGGGCATGGATTGGTTAGTCACGCGTTTTGCTGTAAGGTTACTAGGCACTCTAACAAGGTTCTACAAGGCATCAATTATGCCCGATTAAAATTTTAGCCGTGCCGAACAACCCTAAACAAGATCTTTAAACTAGAGATTAGGCAAAAACAAGCATGTTAAACACTTCAACACTAAGTGAGAGAGATTACAACCTTTGTAGATCTTGTCCTTCACTTCTTAAGCTCCGTGTTGAGGTCCCTTCGCTGCGATCATCAAGTTCCGGACTCTCGAGAGGCTCCACGAAGAGAAAGATGCGAGCTTGCTTCCGATCTTCGATAACAAAGATGATCTACCTTGAAGTTTCATTAACACAAGCTCTCACTCACTAAATGAAGTGAACACCCTCATCTAAATGGCAAGGATAGATGAGGATGATGAAGTAGGATTTTAGCTCTCATTTGTTTTCTATTTCTCACTCATTTTCATCACCTTTGAAAAAGCTAGAAAGCTTTTCCATCAAAAAGGAAGAAGGAAGAAGAAGAACAATAGTCAATCCTTTTGTGATGAATAATGAAAGAATATATGATTAATAATGTAACCATGGTCAACTAAACCTTTGTAGAGATTTAACTAGGGCTAGGGTTTGGGTTGGGTTAAGAATGAGTCATTACAAAATATCAAGCATAATATCTTAACTAAAAACAAAAAGAAACCTTCTAGAATCTTCATGAAAGAACTAACCCAATTCAAACCCTAATCTTGTTTAATCTCCACTAAATATGTTGCATTAGTAATCATATCATGTTACAATATTATATATCACATATATAATATTTATTGTAACAAAATAAAATAATACAATTAACATATATCGCATATATATCAATGTATTACCCGAGTGAGAAAAAGAATCTTTTAGTGAGCTAATATTAGTTAATGTAATTTAATATATCATATATATAATTATACATTAAATTATCGAATCAACACTTGATCCGACAATCCGGCTATATCGCATATAACCGACTAATATATCATTTACCGATTCATTGAATCAACACTTGATCCGCTGACCCGGCAGATATCATATATCGTGAGAATAGAATACGGTATCTCATATCGCATTATCCTCGGTCCTACACATATCACATATATGCCCCTACTCCGTTTTGCCTGAACCAAGAAACCTCTGTGTAGGACTCTAAAGAATCGTCAATACGCCGGCAGTAGGTGATGATCATATCAAACACCCACAAGCTGCAAGCGGTCAGCTAAACGTAACAGCCAACCAGGTATTGAGCGCTCAGAAGATCAACAAGCAAGCCTGTACATTCTCCTGTGAATCCAGTCAGTAACACTCCCGTACAGTCCGGTCTCATCGTCTGATATGTCGCATATCTCGCCTAGAGGTGGTAAACGTCAGACCCCGGTAACTTGATAAGTCGTGTCGATATGAGGTCTATAACAGTTCGAGAAACTACTGATAACACTTACCAGTAAATCTCAGCAACCCTGGCCAGGGATTTCCAGTTATAGCCAATCGAACACAGCGCAACATCAACTCTTTATACCGGGAGAGACGAATCCCCTCCTATCGCTCATTGCCTCCATGTGATTCGGGACTGTACCCAAAAGCCATCTTTTTGCACGCCCTCTTGGACTTGGTATGATGGAAATCAAAGCACAGTAGGAATCACACAAGACGCTATGACGATCTCGGGTCAACAGACTACTCTGTACCAGTGTCACCGGAGAACTGCCATCTGACGTGAGGTATAATACCATCTGGGAGTTCTCGGCGAGTCCGTCCAGTGTACCCAGTCTCTACTGAGCACCCGTACACCATCCTTAATGTCAAACACCAATGGATATGGGATCATCCATCGCCCATCATATGGGTCAAGATGCGTATACGCTAATCTACTCTGGTGTATCGATGCCCTGTCTCGATATACCCTCGACTAGGAACTGTTATAGGATATACTCATCGACTACCGTGGCCCCATTAGTATGATCTCATCATAGTCCCAGCAGTCGAGTACATATCCTAAGGGCTTTATCAATATGTAACATAGAGACAATCAGAGTACATGTTAAGATAAAGTACAACCAGATAGCATACTATCATGCCGAGCAAGAAAGTCCTCCCTATATATGTCCAAGAATCCATTACAATATATATCGTATGTACAGTAATGGCCTCTAGAGCATACATATAACTAACATTTGGGTCTATGGACTGCAGTGAGAAGGCAGTCAGATTTAGTTTTCCGGGTGAGCCAGTTCTTGTTATTCTGGGAGACCTTAGCGCCACCCTTCCCGATTTGATTTCTTCTCTTCGCGTTAGTCAGCTCCTAAGGAAAGGATGTCAGGGATTCTTGGCGTATGTTTGTGATGTTAAGTGCCGCAGAGGTCCTGTTGGACCAGGTTCCGATTGTGAGGAAATTTCAAGATGTCTTTCCTGACAAGTTTCTTGGTTTGTCGCCAGAGTGCGATGTTGAGTTCTGCTTTGACTTGATTCCCGGCACAGATCCTTTTTCTATACCGCCATATCGGATGGACCCGGCAGAGCGTAAAGAACTGAAGGATCAGTTGCAAGAATTGTTGGATAAAGGGCTTATTCTTCGAGTGTATTGCCTTGGGGTGCTCCTGTTCTGTTCGTTAAGAAGAAAGACGGCAGTTTGTGTTTGTACATTGATTATCGTCAGTTGAATCGGATTACTGTGTGGAACAAATATCCCTTACCTCGCATCAACGATTTATTTGATTAGTTCTAGGGTGCAGAACATTTCTCAAGATTGACTTGCAATTAGGCTGCCATCAGTTGCGGGTTCGGAAGAATGATACTCCGAATACTGCTTTTCGCACACGTTTCGGGCATTATGAGCTCTTGGTGATGTCGTTTGGGCTCACCAATGCCCCAGCAGCGTTTATGGACTTGATGAACCGCATATTCAGGCCGTTTCTTGATCAGTTATTATTGTGTTCGTTGATGACATTTTGGTACACTTTTGGAGCCGAGTGGGGCCTGGGCAATGATTGAGGACTTAGTTGCAGACTTTAAAGAAACACTAGCTGTTCGCTAAATTATCCAAGTGTGTTTTCTGGTTGGATAGTGTTGACTTCTTGAGTCACGTAGTTATGAGAGATGGTAAGCATGGAACCGAGGAGGATCGAGGCCGTTCAGCACTGACCCATACCTGTATTAGTGATGGAGGTTCGCAACTTTTTGGGTTGGCCGAATTCTATCGATGTTTCATACAGGATTTTTCTCATATAGCTGTAACGTTGACCAGGTTGACCTGGAAGGGAGTTTCTTTTCTTTAGACTGGGATTTGTGAACAGAGTTTTTAGAAGTTGAAGACGCGTTAGATGACTGCATAGTTTTATCTTTGCCTTTAGGATCAGGTGGTTTTGTTGGTTATTGCGATACTTCTCGGCAGTTGAAGAAGCACGAGCAGAACTATCCCACGCATGACTTAGAAATGGCTGCAGTGATTTTTACACCTAAGATTTGGAGACACTATTTATACGACAAGTCGTGCTAGATATTTATGGACCACAAGAAGCTTAAAGTACATTTTTCAGCCGCGAGATTTAAATTTAAGACAGCGCCGATGAATGGAGCTAGTGAAAGACTATGACTACGAGATTCTTTATCGTCCGGGCAAGGCGGATGTTGTGGCAGATGCTTTGAGTTGGAGGCCCAGAGGTAGCTCTTCTTGTTTGAGCACAGTTCAGAGACAGTCGACGGCAGATTAGCAGATTCTTTTTGACAGCCGAGTACACTTCGAGTTACGTCGACCGGGGGACAACTTGCCCGTGTCCGTGCACATCCACCGTTATTTGATCATATCCGTTAGGCATAGTCCGATGACGTTCGTTGTTAAAAATTATGGAGCAGGTTCAGCAAGGAAGAGATCCAGAGTTTGTGATTGATGATCAGAGAATACTGCGGATTAGGACTCGACTATGTGCCAGATTCCGAAGGACTGAGAAGCTATATTTTTGAAGAGGTGTATCAGCCAGCATATAGTGTTCATCTGGGTTCCACCAAGATGTATCATGACGTAAGAGATGTTTACAGATGTAAAGGGATGAAGAGAGATATCACATATTTTGTTTCGGGATGCTGACTTGTCAGCAAGTCAAGGCCGAGAATCAGAGGCCAGCATGAGAGTTACAACCTTTACCCACTCCGGGGTAGAAATAGGAGCAGATTTCTATAGAATTTATCATGGGTCTTCCTAGGACCAGTTGAGAGTATGACTCTATTTGAGTAATCGTAGACCGATTAACGAAAGCATCTCACTTTCTGCCAGTAAGATCACTTCCGGGTTCGTTCGGTATGTTCAGACACATGTTGATGAGATTGTGCGACTACATGGAGTTCCGACTTGCATTGTGTCCGACTGGGACACCCAGTTCACCAGCCGACTAGGGCAGAAACTTCAGGAGGCTTTGGACACCAATTGAGTTTCAGTACAGTTTTCTATCCGCAGATCGACGGTTAATCGGAGAGGACCATTCAGATTCTTAAGGACATGCTTCGAGCTTGCGTTCTAGATTTCAAGGCAATTGAGATTGCCACTTGCCCTTGATAGAGTTTTCCTATAATAATAGCTTTCATGAGAAGATTTAGATGGCACCCTTTGAGCCGTTTTATGGGAAGAGATGTCGATCGCCCGTTTGCTGGACATAGCTTAGTGAGAGCAGTATTTTGGGACCACAGATTGTGCAGGAGATGACCGAAAGGATCCAGTTAATTTGGAATAGGTTGAGAGCGGCCCAGAGCAGGCAAAAATCTTATGTGGATGGACGTCGTTGCAAACATGAGTTCACCGTTGGAGATCATGTTTTTCTTAAGGGTTTCTCTGATGAAGGGCATGTTGAGATTCGGAAGGAAAGGGAAGCTTAGTCCCAGATAAGTGGGTCCCCTAGAGATTCTTGAGCGTGTCAGGCGCAGTTGTTTATCGTTTGGCTCTTCCACCTGGATTTCTAGATGTTCACTCCGTGTTTCATATATCGATGCTCCATAAGTACCTTCATGACCCCTCTCACGCGATACAGCATCAGACGATCCAGCTGGAGCACAATCTTTCTTTCACCGAGCAGCCGATAGTCATTCTAGATCGGCAGGTGAAGAAACTGAGGTCCGAGGTCATATCAACCGTGATGGTTCTTTGGCGTGGCCCGAGAGGCGATGAGGTCAAGTGGGAAGCTGGGGACGAGATGAGAGAGAACTATTTCCATCTTTTCGAAGGTACGCGTAGTTAGATTTTAAATTCGGGGACCGAATTTCTTTAAGGGAGAAGATTGTAATGTTTTAAAAATCGTTTAGGAGAATTTTTCCGATGATCGGTAAAATAACTTGTGTTTTCCGTAAAAACCAAGATATAATTATTTTTCTACATAAACTTAAATACACCTACTTTAACTATGTAATCGCTAGTATTTGGTATTTATTTAGTCATTTATAAATTATTAGTTTACTTAAATATTTTTCCTTAATTAATTATTTTTTATATTATTTTAAGCTTTCACTTATACTTTTAATTAGTGAAAATTACAAATGAGAAAGGGTTAATTACACAAATGTGAACCATGACAACCTAGAATCTAGTTTGTGACATATCCTTTCTCTTTGTTCTATCTTTAAAATTCTAGAGAAGTCTAGGATTTAATTAGGAAATAAAATAAAACAAGATAATTAAGAAAAGACTTAATAGATGTAATAATTAGAGATGTTTCTACACATTCATCCACACACACCTCACTCTCTCTTTCCCTCCCTCGCCTCTGGCCGAAACCTCACTGCAGCCCCTTGTTGGGATACCTAGCATGGCAGCAAGGTTTCGGGTGGCATCATCCATGCCAAGTTTAAATTTTTGCCATTCTAGATAACCCTAACCTAGAATCGATACTAGAGAATCAAGCGGAAAACATAAAGCAAACATCTTTACAACTAAGTGATAGGGATTACAACCTTTGTAGTCCGTTCCTTCGCTTCATAAGCTCCGAGTTGTGGTCCCTTCGCTGCGATCATCATGCTCCCGGACTCTAGAGAGGCTCCATGAGGTGAATGATCCATGCTAGCTTGAAGTCTTCACAATCAAAGATGATCTACCTTGAGAAATCACAAACCCAAGCTATTACTTCACTAATTAGATATTGGTGAAGCTAACATACTAATCTATATGGCTAGTATAGACGAGAATGATGAAGTAGGAATTTTGCTCTCTTTAGTTTTCTATTTCTCACAATCATTCATCACTTGGAAAAATCAAGCAAGCTCTTTTTGTGAAGAAGAAGAAGAAGAAAAAAGTTATGAAAGAAAATGAATTATTGTTGAGGTTAGAAATGTAACCAAGGGTTAAGAATGTCATGCTTAACCCTTGTAGAGAATTAACCATGGCAAAGCGGTTAGGGTTAGATTAACAAATATCTTAGAAATATCAAGAGAGCGGACTAAGTCCACAAGGAAAATATCTCATGCATTAATCCACAAATTTGAATTATCTAAACAAATAAAACCTAACCCTAATTACAAAACATGGTGTAGTTCTCTTAAACCCTAGTTGCATGTGTAACCCTAGCATGTTACAATATCACATATCACATATATAATATTTTATAACAAAAGAAAAGAATACTTTAAACATATATCACATATATGTTAAATGTATCCAAATGTGAGAAAATGAAATACTTAAGTGAACAATATATTAGTTAATGTAATTTAATATATCTAATATATAATTCTACATTAAATTATTAAATCAACATTTGATTTAATAATCCAGCTATATTACATATAACCGACTAATATTAAATGTATCATTTTATCGAATCAACACTTAATCCGATAACCCGGCTATATCACATATAACCGGCCGATATCACATATCGCGAGAATAGAATACGGTATCACATATCGTATTAATCTCGGTCTCGCACATATCACATATGTGCTCCTACTTCGTTTCTCCTGAGCCAGGAAACCTCTGTGTAGGACTCTAAAGACTCGTCAATACGCCGGCAGTAGGTGATGATCATATCAAACACCCACAAGCTGCAAGCAGTCAGCTAAACGTAACAGCCACCCGGGTATTGAGCGATCAGAAGATCAACAAGCAAGCATGCACACACTCCTGTGAATCCAATCAGTAACACTACCGTACAGTCCGGTCTCTTCGTCCGATATGTCGCATATCCAGTCTAGGGGTGGTATACGTCAGACCCCAGTAACTGATAAGTCGTGTCGATGTGAGACTCATAATGGGTCGAGAAACTATTGATAACACTTACCAGTAGATCTCCATATCAGCCCTGGCCAGGGACTTCCAGTTATAACTAATCGAACACAGCGCAACATCAACCCCCAATACTAGAAGAGACGAAACCCCTCCTATCGCTCATTGCCTCCATGTGATTCAGGACTGTACTCAAAAGCCACCGTTTTGCACGTTCTCATGAACGTGGTAAGGTGGAAATCAAAGCACAGTGGGAATCACACAAGACTCTATGACGATCTCGGGTCTACAGACTAACCTATACCAGTGTCATCAGAGAACTGCTATCTGATGATAGGTATAATACCATCTAGGAGTTCTCGACGAGTCCGTTCAGTGTACCCAGTCTCCACTGAGCACTCGTACACCATCTTTGATGTCAAACACCAATGGATGTGGGATCATCCATAGCCCATCATATGGGTCAAGATGCGTATACGCTAGTCTACTCTGGAGTATCGATGCCCTGTCTCGATACACCCTCAACTAGGAACAATTATAGGATGTACTCATGGACTACCCTGGCCCCACTACTACATCATAGTCCTAGTAGTCAAGTATATATCCTAAAGGCTTTATCAACATGTGAGAGCAAGACAGTAATACTATACAAGTCAATATGTTAAGACAAAGTGAAACCAGATAGCATACTATCATGTCGAACAAGAAAGTCCTCTCTATATATATCCAAGCATCCATTATAATATACATCATATGTACAATAATGGCCTCTAGGGCATATATATAACTAACAATCTCCCACTTGCACTAAGGCCAACTGTTGTAGTATCTCATACTCAACATGTCGAAGAGTCTCTCAAAATTTATCTGGGGTATGACCTTCGTGAGTGGATCCGCAGTGTTGTCCTTCGTGTCAACTCTCCTGACCTCGATCTCCCGGCGATCAACTATCTCCTAGATCAAGTGATACCGCCTCAGAATATGCCTGGATCTCTGATGGGACCTGGGTTCCTTGGCCAAAGCTACAGCTTCATTATTATCACAATACAAAGGTATTGGATGCTCAATATACGGAACCACTCCAAGTTCAGTTATGAACTTCTTCATCCAGACAGACTCTTTGGCAGCATCGTTGGCAGCGATGTATTCAGCCTTCATCGTCGAGTCTGCCACGGTTTCCTGTTTAGAAATCTTCCTGTAACACCTTAGATTGTGATTAGTGGCTAATTATACTTTAATATATGGTTTTTAATAAAAAGTTTACCAAAACAATTTTCAAATATTTTATCAAAATTAATGAATATTTTATTAGAATTTATTTAGGCTTGCACACACATGTGCATGTAAACTAGGGTTAAATTGGGGTTAGACCATGATTAGCAACCATGGTGGACTAACCATTGTGTTAAGCCAATTTGATTTTTATTTAAGTGTTTTGGTTTTCTTTCAAAAAAAAGAAGAAAAGAATTATGTAGGGGTGTTGACTTGGAGAGAGAGAGAGAGTGCATGATGGGCATCATGGCTTGAGCCATGCCTACATTTAATGAAGAGAGAAGGGGGGTTAACTAGTTATACTCTCATTTCTTTTCTCTTTCTCAATCTCACTTCTCTCACTCTCACTCTCACTCACACACACACACACACATACCCAGCAGCAGCAGCCTCCAGCAGCAACAACAATAAAGCAGCAGCAGCAAAAACAACACCAACAACAACAATGCAGCAATAGCAAGCAACAGCAGCTCCAAGCAACAGCAATAGCAAGCACATCTTCTTCTTCTCCTTCTTCTTGCACGTAGGAGCTAGTGAGGTATAATTTCCCAAGTCCGACTTCCTTGTTGCTAAACTTATGTGTTAATTAGCATCGGTTAGTGTTAAATATGAGTTTTAGTGCTAGATTTGTGTTTTAAGTGGGGTTTAAGTTAAGATAGGGTTTTTATAGCTTAATGAACCTCATAAAGTGTAGGTTTTGCTGTTTGAACCTAGCAGTGTCACTAGATTTAGCTAAATCGCATTAAGTCGCAAACTTGAAAACTTAAAATACGGTTTTGAAGCAAATTATAGGACATTTGAGATCTGCTGCAATTGTGCTCATTTTCTAGCTTAGCAAACAACTTCAGACTAGTGTGCAGGCTTTTTAGGCTAGTGTGTTGAAATCCGAGCCCACCACCTCTCCGAAAACCCGGAGACCTCCCCTTGCATTTCCGGCGTCGCCAGCCTCCCTGATGCTTTGGGTGTTGGTGTTTTGCAGGGTGGTGTCTGTGTTAGTTTTACAGTGTTTGGTGTTATTTATTTTCTTTAATGGTTTCCAGGTAGAAATCTAGGATGGTTTAGCTAGTCTTAGTGTTTGAGGGTGTTGTGATGATTGATGGTTTAGGTAGGATTCTGTTAAATTAGGATTTTTGTGGTTAGATTTGCTCTATTTTGTGCTGGTGGTGTCACTCAAATCTAGTAATTTCACCTATATCACTTGTGCACCCTATTATTTCAAATTTAGTGTTTTGAAACGTTTTTAATCTAAACCTTATGATACATAGAATCTGCTGTTATTAGGGTAGTAATTTTAGTAAGCAAACATATACACCAGGCTATGAATTGTGTTAGGAGCATAGTGTAGGAACCTGGACCCCTTCCACCGGTTTTTGGCTGGTATGATACCCCTAGCCGTCGGCCCAATTTTGAGGGAATGTGTTGGATTTTGGCAGGTAGCTGTCTGTAGGTATTGTGAAGGGTTTGGTCTTGTTTGATTTTCTTGTTTTTGCTCCAGATTAAATCTGGGACCGTTTACCTATTTTTAGCGTAGCGGGACTTGCGCGACACATACGATATATGTTGAGTTGGTTTGCTGTGTATCACAGCGTGTCGCTGTGTGCCTCAGCATGTCGCGTTGGGTTTTGGCGTATGCACACACGTTACGTTTACACGCACGCGTTTAGTTCGCGACGCGAGTTTTTCGTTTGGTTTTAATATTGCGTCTTTACAGGATTTTGCTTATGTGTATTTATTATGTAACTCTAGGTTCGCAGGCGGGTACGTCGGACGCCACAAAGAAGGGGAAGCAGATAGTTGGCTACACTTAGCACGAGACCAGGTGAGTAGATTTAACATCTACGGGGAAATCGCCCATATGGCGTTAAGCGTCAGGGCGTGATAGGATATTTTAGTCATAGATATTTATATGTATTATTGTAGCATACCTTCTTTTGTTGCATATAGAAATGGTAGTATGTAACACTGCACTGTCACTAACGGTTCAAGCTACACGAGCACTATTTGCATGTTACACTACCACCGTTAGTGATTGCCATGACACTCGCACTATACGACTGCTACGAATCATATATTGATAATTAGACATGACTTTGTCACATATTGGCATATATTTATATTCATATTGATATATCTACACTTGTGCACACATACCTTATATATCCATGTTAGTGCACATATACATTGCTACACTCATATTCGCGTGTATATCCATTTGCACATCCATACATATATACATACACATGTTACATACATGGATTTACGCATTGAGTTTGGATTTATGTGATTTCTGGATTTGAGAACCGGGGTATTATTTTAAGAAAATACGCACTGTTTTAAAAACCCGGTTTCTCTTGATATGATATTTCAGTGCGTCCACCATGCGTTTTCGCGATTCTGAGACATGTGACATGTGAACCCGAATCGAGGAGCTGGACGAGGCCGATTGCGGGTACATGGTGGACCCGGTATGGTACCCCGGGGCAAGAAAGGGATGCTGTGTATGCAGACGGTGAGCCTAGCAGAGGGACTACTACCTAACGGTGATTGGTTGGACCTGGCGGTTATCCAGAGGATACTGACCAGAGTCGATAGATGGATACGGGACGACACGTACTGCCGGGGCCGAGGGCCGATTCCGCAGACGGAGCCCGTGGGCCGATCCGGACTGACGGAGCCCGATACATGAGGATTTGCGTGTCGATACTGGACACGATCATTTTATGATATTTCGAGTACCGATGTTGGGCACTCACGATTCTATGAGATTTACAGGATTTGAGGGCCGATGAGGGTGACGGCGTCTGAGTTTTACTGGGATTTGGGTGCATTGATGGACACCGGTTATTTTTCCATGTTGACATTCCGTGTAGATATTATTTTATCCCATGCTCAGCATTCATTATTTGCATCTCATCCTGTAGTTGTAGTACCTGATAGAGTACTTCTGCATGATTATTACATACCCTACTCATCATATATTGATGTTATTAAATTGCACTTGTTAGGCATGATTATTGCGTATCCGGTTCATCATATAGATATTATCTGTTGGCATATGTTAGAGTATCGCAGTACGTGCATACTCGCGATTACCTTTATATGTTATCTACTATTCACGAGTTGGCAACTCACCCCCGTTGTGCCACAGTGTTTGCAGGTCGCCCCTTAGAGTAGTCACGGCAGGCTGCTTTCTTGCATCTTTTGATACAGATACCACTGCTGTTGGCGCGTGAGCCCTTTTGCTGATAAGTGGGTTTTGTGCGGTTTCTGTTTATTTTCTAGTTGTATACACTGTTGTATCTAGTACTCTCCATCTACTATCCATGTATTGACTTAGAGACCAATTGTGAGGACGATATATATTATTTTGTACTCTGGTGTCGAGCTCGTTGTGAGCCGATTTTATTTATGCAGTTTTATATTTCATGTTGTCTTCACTTATTTTGCTCATTCTTCGCTACGGCGTCGTATATTATTATCGTGGTGATTGTTTCCGCCGTTGGGCGTGATTGCTCCCGTTTGGGATGCTTTATTCTTATTGTATATCATTTTACTCATATCTTGTCTTGTACCCGATTTCGGGGCTAGTTTTTACAAAGGAAATGCTGCCAAAATTTTTAAGATAATAACTTGGACTTTAAAGAATTTTACTAAATTACTTAAGTTTTTTTTAAAATGTTTTAACAAATGTTTCTATTATTTTGTTTTAACACTCATAGCTTTTAATGGTTTTGATTTCTGGGTTTCAGCTTACTTAGTCGCGTTACGCCTGTAGACGTTACGTGGTTAAGTGCCGGTCACGGGCTGAACTTTGGATCGTGACAAAGTTGGTATCAAAACGTAGGTTTACCTTTCGGAGTATAGGATGGCCCTGGTATGATGGACTAGGTAGCTGATGCAGAGTGGCGTAGCGTGTCTATGTTCCGCGGCATACTCATGACACGGTACTCCGCCTAAGCGACCTTAGGACTTGTTGATTGAAATTCCTTGATGGTTATATACATTCTTGCGATTCGATTTCCGTATCCTTATCGAATCCTACTTTCTTTTCAGCCATTATGCCGCCAAAGACTACGAGGGCGCAGAGAGCGGCCGCGAAAGCCGAGATTCGAGTTGACTCGTCTGAGACGAGGACTGACCCGGGCAATACACCCATTGTACCAGAGCAGATTGTTCCTCCTATGACAGATCAGATCGCTATGCTAGGGGCCGGTATGCAGGAGATGCGCCAGATGATAGGGTTGCTAGTTGAGACACTTCGAGCACAGCGACCAGAGGTAGTTCTACCCGTTTCGGGGACCGCGATGGTACCTACGGTACAGGCAGTTGCCCCTGCAGCTACAGAGGTCATTACGGTATCGCTATCAGAGTTTATGAGGCTGAAGCCTCCGGTCTTCACAGGCACCGATGCAGCCGAGGATCCATAGTCTTTCATTGATAGGATGGCCCGGATATGTCGTTCACTCAGATGCTCAGATGCGAGATGGGTAGAGTTCGCGAGCTTTCGCCTGGAAGGTCTTGCGCAGAAATGGTGTGAGTTGATCGAGAAGGGCAGAGCAGCAGGTCTTCTTCCTATGACCTAGACCGAGTTTGTGACGGTATTTCTAGCCCGTTTCCTTCCCCAGAGTGTCAGGGATGCCCGAGCGCGCAGGTTCGAGTCTTTACGCCAGACGCCAGAGATGACAGTAGCAGAGTACGATGTGCTGTTCACTGAGCTATATGTTTATGCCCCATACCTAGTGCCTACTGAGGAGATGCGAGTCAAGAGGTTTGTTCGAGACTTGCTTACCCCGTTATTTCTTGCGATCAGCGCGCAGCGTTGCGAGACCTATGCAACAGCTGTAGATGCAGCCTTATTAGTCGAGGAGCGCCTTGCTGAGACTTCGGTAGTTCCAGGTCCGAAGAGAGTTTGTACAGATACGTCAGCACAAAGACAGCCGTTTAGCCACCGCGACAGGTTCCGTTCAGGTACGGGGGTTAGCGGAGGATCGGGACGAGGTCGGCTATTCAGCTCTTATCCCCAGGAGGGTCAGCCGACACCATCTAGATGTTTCTGATGCGGGAGTACTTATCATCATGTGCGAGATTGCCCGGAGCCACATGAGTGCGAGACTGCTGTACCACACGTCACACTTCCATCTTCCCCACCCCAGAGGGCGTTGCCTATTGTACCTACTGTTGCTCCGCGTCAGACTCATGCATAGAGAGGCCGTGGTCACAAAGGGTTTGCTCATAGAGGACGAGGTGGCCGAGGCAGAGGACATCCAGCTGCCGGCAAAGTACAGCCAGTTGCTAGTAGGGGACCGCCAGTCGCAAGTGGAGGACAGGCACGGGTTTTCGCTTTGACGCATCAGAACGCGCAGGCGTCCAATGCGGTGGTCTCAAGTACCCTATCAGTATGTTCTGTTGACGCACACCTGTTGTTTGATCCCGGATCCACGCACTCGTACATTTCCACACACTTCGTGCCGAGTTTGGGTAGAGAGTCCGGTTTGCTTGATCAGCCGCTTGTTGTGACCACTCCTGTAGGCCATTCGTTTGTTGCTAGGCACGTGTTCCGATCCTGTGTTGTCCGTATTGGCGAGAGAGATTTGCCTGTCGACTTGATCCTTCTTGAGATGTTAGACTTCGACGTTCTTTTGGGCATGGATTGGTTAGCCACGTGCTATGTGTCTGTGGATTGCCGGGAGAAGACAGTTAGATTTTGTTTTCCCGGCGAGTCGGCTTTGGTTGTGCAGGGGGACCGTGGTGCCACCCCTCACATTTTGATTTCTTCTCTTTGCGCTGGACAGCTGTTGAGGAAGGGATGTCAGGGATTTCTAGCTTATGTTTGTGATACTAGAGCTACAGAGGTTCCGTTGGACCAGGTTTCGATTGTTCGTGAGTTCCCTGATGTTTTCCCTGACGAGCTTCCTGGGCTACCGCCTGAGCGCGATATTGCTTTCTGTATTGATTTGATTCCCGACACGGGGCCTATTTCTATACCGCCTCATCGGATGGCCCCGGTGGAGCTTAGAGAGTTGAAAGGTCAGTTGCAAGATTTGCTGGATAAGGGACTTATTCGACCCAGTGTGTCTCCTTGGGGTGCTCCGGTCCTGTTTGTCAAGAAGAAGGACGGCAGTTTGCGTTTGTATATCGACTACCGCCAGCTGAACAGGGTTACCGTGCGGAACAGATATTCTTTGCCACGCATCGACGACTTGTTCGACCAGCTTCAGGGCGCAGGGTATTTTTCGAGGATCGACTTGCGATCAGGATACCATCAGTTACGGGTTCGACAGGAGGATATTCCGGGGACAGCTTTCCGCACGCGTTACGGCCATTATGAGCTTTTGGTGATGTCGTTCGGACTCACCAATGCCCCAGCAGCCTTTATGTACTTGATGAACCGTATTTTCAGGCCGTATCTTGATTTGTTCATCATCGTATTCATTGACGATATTTTAGTGTATTCCCGGAGCCGAAAGGAGCACGAGCAGCACCTGCGGATCACAATGCAGACTTTGAGGGAGCACCAGCTATTCGCAAAATTCTCCAAGTGCGCATTCTAGCTTGACAGCGTAGACTTCTTGGGTCATGTGATTACACGAAACGGTATATGTGTGGACCCGAAGAAGATCGAGGCCGTTCAGCGTTGGCCCAGACCGACATCAGTTATAGAGATCCGCAGCTTTCTAGGATTGGCCAGCTACTACAGGCGATTTGTACAGGATTTCTCCCGCATTGCCGCACCTTTGACCGGGTTGACCCGGAAGGGAGTTCCTTTCGATTGGACGGAGGAGTGCGAACATAGCTTTCAGCAGTTGCAGACTCGTTTGACCACGGCGCCGGTGTTATTATCATTGCCTTCAGGATCGGGAGGATTTGTGGTCTATTATAACGCTTCTCGAGTGGGGCTAGGGTGCGTATTGATGCAGCATGACAGGGTGATCGCGTGTGCTTCACGGCAGTTGAAGAAACATGAACAGAACTACCCCACTCACGATTTGGAGATGGCTGCAGTGGTCTTTGCACTCAAGATCTGGCGACATTACCTATACGGCGAGTGGTGCCAGATATTCACTGATCACAAGAGCTTAAAGTATATATTTCAGCAGCCAAACTTGAATCTTAGACAGTGCCGTTGGATGGAACTTGTAAAGGACTACGATTGCGAGATCTTGTATCACCCGGGCAAGGCGAATGTAGTGGCGGATGCCTTGAGTAGGAGGCCCAGGGGTAGTCTATCTTGTTTGAGCGCAGTGCAGAGACAGTCGTCGGCAGATTGGCAGATTTTATGCGACAACTGAATGCAGTTCGAGTTCACGCCGATCGGGGGACAGCTTGCGCATGTTCGTGCACGCCCACAATTGCTTGACCGTAACATGAGGCACAGTACAGTGATGACCGTTGTTCAGAGATCAGGGCACAGATTGGACAGGGCAGATCTTCCGAGTTCGTGATTGATGATCAGGGGATACTGGGATTTGGGACTAGACTGTACGTACCAGATGCTGAGGGACTGCGGCGTGAGATTCTTGAGGAGGCACATCGATCGGTGTATAGTGTTCATCCGGGTTCCACCAAGATGTACCATGATGTGAGAGATGTTTACTGGTGGGATGGAATGAAGAGGGACATCACAGACTTCATGTCGAGATGCCTGACTTGTCAGCAAGTCAAGGCCGAGCACCAGAGGCCAGCGGGAGAGCTACAGCCGTTACCCATTCCGGAGTGGAAATGGGAACAGATTTCTATGGACTTCATTGTGTGTCTATCCAGGACTAGTCGAGGGTATGACTCCATTTGGGTGATAGTGGATCGATTGACGAAAGTGGCTCACTTCCTGCCGGTGAAGACGGCTTTCGGATTTGCTCAGTATGCCCAGATATACATCGACGAGATTGTACGACTGCATGGAGTCCCGACGTGAATCGTGTACGACCGAGGCACCCAGTTTACCAGCCGACTATTGCAGAGGCTTCAGAAGGCATTGGACACCCGCTTGAGTTTCAGCACGGCATTTCATCCGCAGACCGACGGCCAGTCAGAGCGGACTATTCAGACTCTCGAGGACATGCTCTGAGCATGCGTTTTAGACTTTGGTGGTAGCTGGGATCATCATTGACCCTTGGTGGAGTTCTCCTACAACAATAGTTTCCAGGATACTATTCAGATTGCACCTTTCGAGTCCTTGTATGGGAGGAGATGTAGATCGCCCATCTGTTGGACAGAGCTCAGTGAGAGCAGTATTTTGGGGCCGCAGATCGTACAGATGACGACCGAGAAGATACAGCTGATTCGAAATAGGATGAGGACAGCTCAGAGCAAGCAGAAATCGTATGCTGACAGACGTCGCCGTAGATTAGAGTTCACAGTTGGCGACCACGTTTTTCTGAGGGTCTCTCCGATGAGGGGAGTGATGAGGTTTGGACGGAAAGGGAAGCTGAGCCCCAGATTCATTGGTCCCTTCGAGATCCTCGAGCGTGTGGGTGCAGTAGCATATCGTTTGGCTCTTCCACCCGACTTCCCAGATGGTCACCCCGTATTCCACGTGTCGATGCTTCTCAAATACCTACATGACCCTTCTCACATGATTCAGCATCAGACCGTTCAGCTCGAGCGCGATCTTTCGTTCACCGAGCAGCCAGTCGTGATATTGGACCGACAGGTGAAGAAGCTTCGATCGAAGGTCTTGTCATCTGTAAAGGTGCTTTGGCACAGCCCGAATGGTGAAGAGATCACTTGGGAGGCCGAGGGCGAGATGCGGAAGAAATTCCCTCATCTCTTTGAAGGTACGCGTAGCTTTATATTTTTAAATTTGAGGACGAATTTCTTTAAGGGGGAGATTGTAACACCATAGATTGTGATTAGTGGCTAATTATACTTTAATATATGGTTTTTAATAAAAAGTTTACCAAAACGATTTTCAAATATTTTATCAAAATTAATGAATATTTTATTAGAATTTATTTAGGCTTGCACACACATATGCATGTAAACTAGGGTTAAATTGGGGTTAGACCATGATTAGCAACCATGATAGACTAACCATTGTGTTAAGCTAATTTGATTTTTATTTAAGTGTTTTGGTTTTCTTTTTAAAAAAAAAAGAAGAAAAGAATTATGTAGGGGTGTTGACTTGGAGAGAGAGAGAGAATGCATGATGGGCATACTCTCATTTCTTTTCTCTTTCTCTTTCTCATTCTCACTTCTCTCACTCTCACTCACACACACACACACCCATACCCAGCAGCAGCAGCCTCCAGCAGTAGCAACAACAAAGCAGCAGCAGCAAAAACAACAACAACACCAACAACAATGCAGCAATAGCAAGCAACAGTTGCTCCAAGCAACAGCAACAGCAAGCACCTCTTCTTCTTCTCCTTCTTCTTGCACGTAGGAGCTAGTGAGGTATAATTTCCTAAGTCCAACTTCCTTGTTGCTAAACTTATGTGTTAATTAGCGTCGGTTAGTGTTAAATATGAATTTTAGTGCTAGATTTGTGCTTTAAGTGGGGTTTAAGTTAAGATAGGGTTTTTATAGCTTAATGAACCTCATAAAGTGTTGGTTTTGCTGTTTGAACCTAGCAGTGTCACTAGATTTAGCTAAATCGCATTAAGTCGCAAACTTGAAAACTTAAAATACGGTTTTGAAGCAAATAATAGGACATTTGAGATCTGCTGCAATTGTGCTCATTTTCTAGCTTAGCAAACAACTTCAGACTAGTGTGCAGGCTTTTTAGGCTAGTGTGTTGAAATCCGAGCCCACCACCGCCCCGAAAACCCAGCGACCTCCCTTTGCATTTCCGGCGTCGCCGGCCTCCCTGATGCTTTGGGTGTTGGTGTTTTGCAGGGTGGTGTTTGTGTTAGTTTTACAGTGTATGGTGTTATTTATTTTCTTTAATGGTTTCCAGGTAGAAATCTGGGATGGTTTAGCTAGTCTTAGTGTTTGAGGGTGTTGTGATGATTGATGGTTTAGGTAAGATTCTGTTAAATTAGGATTTTTATGATTAGATTTGCTCTATTTTGTGCTGGTGGTGTCACTCAAATCTAGTAATTTCACCTATATCACTTGTGCACCGTATTATTTCAAATTTAGTGTTTTGAAACGTTTTTAATCTAAACCTTATGATACATAGAATCTGCTGTTAGTAGGGTAGTAATTTTAGTAAACAAACATATACACTAGGCTATGAATTGTGTTAGGAGCATAGTGTAGGAACCTGGACCCCTTCCACCGGTTTTTGGCCGGTATGATAGCCCTAGCCGCCGGCCCAATTTTGAGGGAATGTGTTGGATTTTGGCAGGTAGCTGTCTATAGGTATTGTGAAGGGTTTAGTCTTGTTTGATTTTCTTGTTTTTGCTCCAGATTAAATCTGGAACCGTATACCTATTTTTAGCGTAGCGGGACTTGCGCGACACGTACGATATATGTTGAGTTGGTTTGCTGTGTATCACAGCGTGTCGCTGTGTGCCTCAGCGTGTCGCGTTGGGTTTTAGCGTATGCACACACGTTACGTTTATACGCACGCGTTTAGTTCGCGGCGCGAGTTTTTTGTTTGGTTTTAATATCGCGTCTTTGCAGGATTTTGCTTATGTGTATTTTTTGTGTAACTCTAGGTTCGCAGGCGGGTACGTCGGATGCCACAAAGAAGGGGAAGCAGATAGTTGGCTGCACTTAGCACGAGACCAGGTGAGTAGATTTAACATCTACGGGGAAATCGCCCGTATAGCGTTAAGCGTCAGGGCGTGATAGGATATTTTAGTCATAGATATTTATATGTACTATTGTAGCATACCTTCTTTTGTTGCATATAGAAATGGTAGTATGTAACACTGCATTGTCACTAATGGTTCAAGCTGCACGAGCACTATTTGCATGTTACACTCACACCGTTAGTGATTGCCATGATCCTCGCACTATAAGACTGCTACGAATCATATATTGATGATTAGACATGACTTTGTCACATATTGGCATATATTTATATTCATATTGATATATCTACACTTGTGCACACATACCTTATATATCCATGTTAGTGCAAATATACATTGCTACACTCATATTCGCGTGTATATCCATTTGCACATCCATACCTATATACATACACATGTTACATACATGGATGATATTGGCATGATTTACAAAACTAAGGGACCGCATGAGATATTTTCAAAACTGGATCTTTTTAAAAGAGCGGTTTTCCCTTTTTACTCTTAATGTCATACGACACATTGCATGGATTTACGCATTGAGTTTGGATTTATGTGATTTCTGGATTTGAGAACCGTGGTATTATTTTAAGAAAATACGCACTGTTTTAAAAACCCGGTTTCTCTTGATATGATATTTCAGTGCGTCCACCATGCGTTTTCTCGGTTCTGAGACGTGTGACATGCGAACCCGAATCGAGGAGCTGGACGAGGCCGATTGCGGGTACATGGTGGACCCGGTATGGTACCCCGGGGCAAGAAAGGGATGCTGTGTATGCAGACGGTGATCCTGGCAGGAGGACTACTACCTACCGTTGATTGGTTGGACCTGGCGGTTATCCGGAGGATACTGACCAGAGTCGATAGATGGATACGGGACGACACGTACTGCCGGAGCCAAGGGCCGATTCCACAGACGGAGCCCGTGGGCCGATCCGGACTGACGGAGCCCGATACATGAGGATTTGCGTGTCGATGCTGGACACGATCATTTTATGATATTTCGAGTTCCGATGTTGGCCACTCACGATTCTATGAGATTTACAGGATTTGAGGGTCGATGAGGGTGACGGTGCCAGAGTTTTACTGGGATTTGGGTGCATTGATGGACACCGGTTATTTTTCCACGTTGACATTCTGTGTAGATGTTATTTTATCCCATGCTCAGTATTCATTATTTGCATCTCATCCTGTAGTTGTAGTACCTGATAGAGTACTTCTGCATGATTATTACATACCCTGCTCATCATATATTGATGTTATTAAATTGCACTCGTTAGGCATGATTATTGCGCATCCAGTTCATCATATAGATATTATCTGTTGGCATATGTTAGAGTATCGCAGTACGTGCTGATCAGTCGAAAATACTGCATTTTTAACACGGCAATTTCCCTATCATTTGCACTCATCTAGAAGTGTTCGGTATTCATATTGCACATATTTTCAAAACAGTCCTGAAATACCAGATTGCATGTGTTATACTTTAAAACCGGCATTTCTAGGGAAATTGACTGTATATCATGGCATCGCATCATCCCTATATTGCGCAACACTTGTCTTGAGAAATTGTGCAGGAAAATCCAGGAGACAGGCCAAAATTGTCAAAGTGCTCATAAAAGATACGTCAATTCAAAGATCTGAGATCTGGCAGTGATACAGAAAGCCAAATAAGATTTAATATATTTTATAAAGGCCCATAAGTCAGCCCAGTAATTACCAGTGAAAGACCAAGCCCTGAGGCTCCAAAGCCGCCGCGGTTCCACGGCGGGAGCGCGCTTGCACCGTGGTTCCGCGGCGCTGTGATGGCTTCAGATGCTCAATTTTCTTACACGTGTCTCTCATAACGGTATAAGCTTCCAGAAGACTCCCGATTCTCCATGTGGCACGTCTAAAAGGCTCGGCTTAACAAACTTCATCTAGAAGCTTCTCCTCAACAAACTTTTGGAGGGAAATTCAAATCTCCTCTAACTAACTTTTGGAGGGAAATTCAAATTCAAATCCTAGATCTAGGGTTTTGAAGTTCTATAAAAAGGAGCCTAGATCTAGGGTTCAAGGGTTCTTCAACTTCTTCATCCCCCCCTCATTCCATTTACAAGTTGAGTGACACATCTTGTAGCCCCAAATTCTAAATCCAATTCCAAATTCAAGATCCCGAGTACCATTCAAGCAAGAAGCCTTCAACCTTTTAGGAGCCGAGCCGATCTTCAATCGGGCAAGTGATCCAAGCCGATCCGCGACTCAAGAAGACGAGCGAAGCCAAATCGACGATCGAGTTCTTCCTCTTGTAGTTCTTGAGCGATTGTAACGAAATTGTTGATATAAATAAAAGGTGAAATTCTTTAATCTTGCTTTCTTTTAATTCTTGCATCATGATTAGATCTCAATTTGTGATTGTGGTTCTTGTTATGATGTTTGAGTAAAACTCCGCTCGTAAAAGAGTCGAGACGATCAATAGAATGATGATGATTTAGATCTTTTTACAATTCTTAAATCCTATAACGATTGTAAATTCTTGTGAATCAAATGATCGATGACCTAGTTTCGGGATGATCCTTTCTTGATTGTGTTCACTCAAAACTAGGGAACAACGATTGATCATGTGATTAACTAGAAGCTAGAATTTGAATGAGATTCATCGAAAGGATAAAGGATTAGACGAGAAAACCCTAGCTTCTTCGCAAGATCCTTAACCTCAACGAATAATCATCGATCTAGTATCAATTCGTTAATGGATAAGAACAAGAAATCTTTAGATCTCATCACATCTATAGATCCGATCGATTCCTACGAGCCTCATTTTGATTCTTGATATTTGGATTGGAAATCATCCCAAATTACCACTTCTTGATTTTAATGCTTTCTTAGATCTAGATATTTTCTCTTTCTTGAATTGCAATTACAAATCATGAATTGTTTTCTTTTCTTTTCTTTAAAGTTTCAATTCACCTAATTCGAAAGACGAACGATTACACTTTCCCTGTGGACGATCCGCACTTACTAACACGCTACATATGACACCGTTATTGATTGTGGTCAAATAATTTTTGGTTGTGATTTCTTTACAATTTTCAAAAACCGACACAACGGAAAATCATCAAATCAAATGGCGCCGTTGCCGGGGATAGTGCGCTAATTGTTCGTATTTTGAAATTTGAGTTGAAAAGTTTATTCCATCCATATTTTTAGATCAAAATTCGCGCAAATACTAATACGAGTTGTTGTGATTTCTTGCGAGGAAATCTGGAATTATTGGAGCTGGAGAAAAAAATTTCTGCATATTCCAGTAAGCTAAAAGGAGCAACAAAAGCATTGTCCTAAAATTCTGTGCAGAGAACTGCCTATGTGACCGTGATTCCGCGGCGAAGACCCACATACTGCGGCGGAACCGCGGCGTTCTGACGTCAGCTCTGCACCAAAACTCCTCTGTAACTTTCTAACTCTCTTATCTCTTACCTCCTCTGCTCCAAATAACACTTTGCTGCAGGTTTCTTTGCAAATAATCGCAGCGCCGCAAAAGAAAAATAAATTGTCCGTGTTTTGATTTTGTGGTTGTTTGCATAATTAATACGGACATTAAGGGGCAAAGACCAAATCCAGATTAGGTGGGGAGTTCATTACCCTTCCTAAGCCCCAAAAATCACAAACTTGCATCCGCATTACCCTCATTAACTAAAAAATATCTAGAGATGACTCTAAGGACCGTCGCGCTCACTTAGGACAAGAGAAGGCCGTGGGTAATTCATTGCTTATCCACGTTTCTTTTGTGGTGTCTAAGGCAAGTGTGTCGAAGGCTAGTGGTTACTTAATTAGGCCCACTACTTACGTAGTGGAGAACCTCCCACTTACCTGGCACTTACCTGGCCACAGGAGAGACAAAAAGGCAGTGGACGATTTATCCTGCGGCTTTTCTTTTGGCAGTTAGGAGCGGTCTAGAGCCTGACCTAGGTGACCACTAGATTTTAGGGTATTGCTTGTTGCATTTGTTATGATCGCATCATATTTTCAAAAATCCGTATCATTTTTCAAAACAAACACCAACACTTCATTTTCCCTAATTATAAATCACGCTGCCACTTGTACTAACCCTTTTTAGTGCAAGATAGGCTGGACAATGGGATTCTAGTGCCCGTTAAGTCCGTGTTTCCCCCGATCGACCCAAAAGTCGGTACTTCTACATTTACCCTTTCTTTACTCACCACCACACCCACATCGATGGATCCATCTCCATCGAACTTCTTTACCACTACCCTGCCGCCGTCCGTTGGTGCGCAGAATCCACCTCGCATCTCTCTCCAAGAGAGGTGCTATCCTACCCGAGGTCCCCTTTCCACCTGTCTTTCCATTCCACCAGCCAACGGGGAAAATTTTCAGATTAAACCCCAATACATCAACCTTCTACCAAAATTTCACGGTCTTGAGACTGAAGACGCATATGCCTTTATCACGAAATTTGAAAATGTATGCGCAATGATGGGTACCTCACAGCTGTCTGTGGATGCTTTGCGTCTTCGTCTTCTCCCATTTACCTTGTGCGATTTAGCCGAGAAGTGGCTATATAACACTACCGCACATTCCATTTCAAACTGGGAAGAATTCGTAAAAGCATTCCTTAAGAAATTCTACCCACATCATAAAACAGCTTGAGTCCGTAGCGAAATATATCAATTCACCCAGCTTCCAAATGAAACATTTTCACAATGTCTTGAACGCTTTAAGGATCTGTTAGTCCAATGTCCTCATCACGGAATCCCCAAATGGGAACTGCGCCGAATCATTTATGAGGGCATTAATCCTAACATAAGACAGACCCTTGAATTAATGTGTCAAGGTAATTTCATGACCAAAGATGATTGGGAAGCCTGGAAATTTCTAGAAGATTTCGCTGAAAAATCTTTACAGTGGGAGGGTGTGAGTCAATCGTCTAGGGCTGGCAATAACCAATCGGATGTTTCCATAGGAGTTAGAGCTGAAATTTCAGCTATGCAAAAGAAACTCGAGACTATGGAAAATAAATTTTTAGCTGCCGCCCTAAATCAAATGTCACTCTCCAAAACTGTATGTGGCTGCTGTTCTGATCCTTCTCATTTGACGGAAGAATGTCCATTGAATTCTCCGTTTCAAGGTCACGAGCATACCAATGCCGCATTTCAAAGACCTAGAAACGATCCATGTTCTTCCACATATAATCAGGGTTGGAGGAATCACCCTAACTTTGCTTGGAACCAATCACAATCTCAAAACACGGTTCCAACCCAAAACAATTTCCAAAGGGTCCCTCCACCACAACAGCAACCACTTCAATTGAGTCAGCACCCCTACCAATCACAAAACTTCCAAAATCCGGCCAACACTTTTGCACCACATGAAAACTCTTTGCAATTGACCGGTACTAATAATACCTCTGCACTAGCACAAACCTTGGATACTTTCATGAAACAATCCATCCAAGGGACGGCAAGTTTGCAATCTTCCATCGAGAATGTGATGAAGATCATTGTCTCTCAAAATGAGAATATCAAATCGATGGAAGAACAAATTGCACAAATAAAAGCCGAAATAAGTGCAAGAGAGAAAGGGAAACTTCCAGCTCAACCTTTACCCAATCCTGGCTATTCACATCATGTGAATGCAACCACGTTGAGATCTGGAAGAGTGCTTGACAATCACGTTGGGGAAGAGTTTAATGATACTGATAAATCAATCAATAACACCCCAGCTGAGACCTTTCCTCACACACACACTTTTAATTCCGACCCCAGTTCTTCTACCCCACCACCTTCTCACGAGCCTATTCTTCGTTTCCCAAAAGGCTCGACACCTCAGTCCACCTCTTCTAGTCTACCACAGACGATCCCCACTTCTATTTTGGGATCGGGTCCACACACACTTCCTTCTCCTATGATGGACCCAGCGCTTATTGCTAAAGCACCTTACCCTAATCGGTTAAGGGCTAACTGATCGAGTCCACATATGGAGAAGATCATGGACATTTTTAAGCAAGTTAACATCAACATCCCTCTCCTAAATGCCATCCAACAAGTTCCGTCCTATGCGAAAACTCTTAAGAACTTGTGCACTAGGAAGAGGAAGACTCAAGTGCCCAAGAAAATTTTCATGGCAAAAACAGTAGACACGGCTTTCCCCCAACAATTACCGAGGAAACGTAAGGATCCTGATATCCTACTATTTCCATTTCTATCGGGGAAAAACACATCAACCGTGCTCTACTAGACCTTGGCGCTAGTGTTAACTTGCTTCCATACTCAGTTTATGAGCAACTAGGGATCGGAGAGTTGAAGCCAACCCATTGCACTCTCCAGATGGCTGACCGATCAATCACCAAACCTAGGGGTGAACTGGAGGATGTGTTAATAAAAATCGGGGAATTTATATTCCCTGTGGACTTTATTGTAATTGATACACGGCCTGTAGCGAACCCACGGAATCAAATTCCGGTGATTTTAGGTCGCCCCTTTTTGGCCACTTCCAACGCTATCATCAACTGTCGTAATGGTTCTATGACCATATCCTTCGGGAATAGGTCAATTGAGCTAAACATTTACAAGTTGGGAAGTGTACCCTCCGAACCTACTGCTCAGGTCTATTCTGTCGACTTAATAGATGTCGACAGCAGCGAATTTGATGATCCTCCTGATACCGATCTCGACTCTTTTCATATGTTATTGTTTGACCCAACTATGTATCATACACATACGGACTCTTCCACCGAGATGTTCGGGTCAACAACTAACACTGATTATGAACCGTTCTTAGAGTCTGAAGATCACCCCGCACTTTGTGATGACATTATTCATCGGGGTATTGATGGAACTTTTGAGGAGATCTTCGCTGATGAACTCGCATTTTTGAATGACACGGGTGTTGAGATGAATCATCTCCCAATCACTGAAATTGAACCTCCACCCCTTCTTCTGAACTGTAAAAAGAATGCAAGTAATCCATCACATTCACTGCATCGTCTCTCCAAAATGAGACGCACACACACTCTCTTCCACCACTTAACCTTTCCCCACTTCTTCTTCCACCAACCAGAGCACTGTATTGATAAAAAATTTGAATGGTTGGTGTTAACGTTTGGTCTTTGCAAAGCTTGGCATCGACCACTGATTTTTGACCCCCTCATATGATTTTCAAAGATTAACATTGCATAACTCAAGTTTGGGGGGGTACATTTTTCGGGCTCTTGAAAAGAAAATTTTTACAAAATTTTGAGCCAAAAATAAGTTTGGGGGAGCATCTTCACTTATATATTTTGCCCCCACTAATAAATTCCTCCCAAGCTTACAGGTTTTTCGAGATTTAGCTGATGGCAACAGTGAGGACACTGTTGAAAACAAGTTTGGAGGAGGTTTGTGCTTATTTTCGCATCATTTGCATATCATTTGCATAAGCACAAAACATTTTTGAAAACCTATAAAAATTTAAAAATTTTCAAAACTATAAAAATATTTTTGTACATAAATAAGATAATAAAAGATTAGATAGTGAAAAATTACATTAGAAAAAAATTTAAGAAAACCAAGAAAATTAGAAGTTTTCTTATACGAACTAGTAATAAGTAGTTATGAGCCGTTGTCCCAAGGGTTAGTAAGATGAAGGAAGTCACTAATCTGACGATAAAAATAAGTCTGAAAAATAGTTTCTATTCTGGAAGCGAAACATTTTGAACATTGATACCCTGCTATTCGCACTTACACACGTCTTAAAGCCCGGGATAGTAGAGAATACCTTGAAATGCTCTTGTCTTAAAGCCGATGTATGAAGGAAATAAAAAAAATGAATGAAGAAAATATAAAGTGGTGAGAAAAATGGACACTGGTTTTGTTATCACCAAGGGCAATAAAAAATATATAGCGAGGGTGCCTTTTCACCTAGTGCCCTAAGGCCAACTGGTCTGGGAGTCACTGCTATGCCTGAGATGGTGCAAGACGAGGAAAATACACCAAATAAGCAAGCACATGAGTAATCGGTCGGTTAGTACCTCAAGAAGTATTAACGGTCGCATGAAAGTGTGTGAGCACATCTAAATATTCATTAATTAAAAATTACTGAGGCTGATGGGCAAGAGTATGATAGCTTGAATTGAATTCTCCGGGTGTAGGGATGTCTTTACACACACGCAGGGTGATATGATCGATGTTTGGAAGAAAGATAGGAATGAAGAATAAGACGATGTTTTATTGAGGGAGGACGTGATTTCTGACATCTTTTCATGACCATTAAGATAGGGCTCATGACAACCGAAAAGCTAGCTTAGTTGGAAACCCTAATTTTCAAGGATTTTCTTTTACAATTCTTTTCTTTAAATGTAATATTCATGATCTTCCTTTTATTATTGGATTTTGTGGGTGCAATCCGTTGAAAACCCTCAGGAGACAACACTCCTCCTACTAGGGACACCTAGAGATTTAAAGGCTTGTTGCACGTGCTCAGTGCAATCGTGTTGCCTACGAAAGTGTGCTAGTTAGTTTTTCTCTTTCTTTATTTTCTCCTTCTCTTTTTAATAAAACAGTTCGCTCGACACGATCGAAAATAAGTTTGGGGGAATTTGATCAATCGAAAATACTGCATTTTTAACACGGCAATTTTCTTATCATTTGCACTCATCTAGAAGTGTTCGGTATTCATATTGCACATATTAGCAAAACAGTCCTGAAATACCAGATTGCATGTGTTATACTTTAAAACCGGCATTTCTAGGGAAATTGACTGTATATCATGGCATCGCATCATCCCTATATTGCGCAACACTTGTCTTGAGAAATTGTGCAGGAAAATCCAGGAGACAGGCCAAAATTGTCAAAGTGCTCATAAAAGATATGTCAATTCAAAGATCTGAGATCTGGCAGTGATACAGAAAGCCAAATAAGATTTAATATATTTTATAAAGGCCCATAAGTCAGCCCAGTAATTACCAGTGAAAGATCAAGCCCTGAGACTCCAGAGCCGTCGCGGTTCCGCGGCGGGAGCGCGCTTGCACCGCGGTTCCACGGCGCTATGATGGCTTCAGATGCTCAATTTTCTTACACGTGTCTCTCATAACGGTATAAGCTTCCAGAAGACTCCCGATTCTCCACGTGGCACATCTAGAAGGCTCGGCATAACAAACTTCATCTAGAAGCTTCTCCTCAACAAACTTTTGGAGGGAAATTCAAATCTCCTCTAACTAACTTTTGGAGGGAAATTCAAATTCAAATCCTAGATCTAGGGTTTTGAAGTTCTATAAAAAGGAGCCTAGATCTAGGGTTCAAGGGTTCTTCAACTTCTTCATCCCCCCTATTCCATCTACAAGTTGAGTGACACATCTTGTAGCCCCAAATTCTAAATCCAATTCCAAATTCAAGATCCCGAATACCATTCAAGCAAGAAGCCTTCAACCTTTTAGGAGCCGAGCCGATCTTCAATCGGGCAAGTGATCCAAGACGATCCGCGACTCAAGGAGACGAGCGAAGCCAAATCGACGATCGAGTTCTTCCTCTTGTAGTTCTTGAGCGATTGTAACGAAATTGTTGATATAAATAAAAGGTGAAATTCTTTAATCTTGCTTTCTTTTAATTCTTGCATCATGATTAGATCTCAATTTGTGATTGTGGTTCTTGTTGTGATGTTTGAGTAAAACTCCGCTCGTAAAGGAGTCGAGACGATCAATAGAATGATGATGATTTAGATCTTTTTACAATTCTTAAATCCTATAACGATTGTAAATTCTTGTGAATCAAATGATCGATGACCTAGTTTCGGGATGATCCTTTCTTGATTGTGTTCACTCAAAACTAGGGAACAACGATTGATCATTTGATTAACTAGAAGCTACAATTTGAATGAGATTCATCGAAAGGATAAAGGATAAGACGAGGAAACCCTAGCTTCTTCGCAAGATCCTTAACCTCGACGAATAATCATCGATCTAGTATCAATTCGTTAATGGATAAGAACATGAAATCTTTAGATCTCATCACATATATAGATCCGATCGATTCCTACGAGCCTCATTTTGATTCTTGATATTTGGATTGGAAATCATCCCAAATTACCACTTCTTGATTTTAATGCTTTCTTAGATCTAGATATTTTCTCTTTCTTGAATTGCAATTACAAATCATGAATTGTTTTCTTTTCTTTTCTTTAAAGTTTCAATTCACCTAATTCGAAAGACGAACGATTACACTTTCCCTGTGGACGATCCGCACTTACTAACGCGCTACATACGACACCGTTATTGATTGCGGTCAAATAATTTTTGGTTGTGATTTCTTTACAATTTTCAAAAACCGACACAACGGAAAATCATCAAATCACGTGCATACTCGCGATTACCTTTATATGTTATCTACTATTCATGAGTTGGTAACTCACCCCCGTTGTGCCACAGTGTTTGCTGGTCGCCCCTCAGAGTAGTCGTGGCAGGCTGCTTTCTTGCATCTTTTGATACAGATACAACTGCTGTTGGCGCATGAGCCCTTTTGCTGATAAGTGGGTTTTGTGCGGTATCTGTTTATTTTCCAGTTGTATACACTGTTGTATCTAGTACTCTCCATCTACTATCCATGTATTGACTTAGAGACCAGTTGTGAGGGCGATGTATATTATTTTATACTCTGGTGTCGAGCTCGTTGTGAGCCAACTTTATTTATGCAGTTTTATATTTCATTTTGTCTTCACTTATTTTGCTCATTCTTCGCTACGGCATCGTATATTATTATCGTGGTGATTGTTTCCACCGTTGGGCGTGATTGCTCCCGTTTGGGATGCTTTATTTTTATTGTATATCATTTTACTCATATCTTGTCTTGTACCCGATTTCGGGGCTAGTTTTTACAAAGAAAATGCTGCCAAAATTTTTAAGATAATAACTTGGACTTTAAAGAATTTTACTAAATTACTTAAGTTTTTTTTTAAAACGTTTTAACAAATGTTTCTATTAAATGTTTTAACACTCATAGCTTTTAATGGTTTTGATTTCTGGGTTTCGGCTTACTTAGTCGCGTTACGCCTGTAGATGTTACGTGGTTAAGTGCCGGTCATGGGCCGAACTTTGGGTCGTGACACTTCCAACACACCGCCCCTCCATTGAGGGTAAAGACAAATCCCGAGTGCGATTTAGAGTCGTCCTTATCACTTTGGAAGCTCGAATCGGTAAAGGACTCCACCTGGAGTTCTCCGTTATCATACACCAAGAATATCTCCTTAGTCCTTCTCAAGTACTTGAGAATGTTCTTCACAGCTGTCCAGTGACTCTCTCCTGGATTTGCTTGATACCTACTCACTACACTTAGTGAGTATGCTACATCGGGTCTGGTATATAGCATCGCGTACATGATAGAGCCTACTGCCGAAGCATAGGTTATCCTTTACATGCGTGCTCTCTCCAAATCATTCTTGGGAGACATCTCTTTGGAGAGAGTGGGTCCAGGGATCGTGGGTAAATTCCCACGCTTGGATTCTTCCATACTAAACCTCTTTAGTATAGTGTCAATGTACCCGGATTGGGACAATCCCAGTATCTGTTTAGATCTATCTCTATAAATCTTAATCCCCAAAATGCAGGAGGCATCACCTAGATCTTTCATTAAGAATCTATGTGATAAGAAGAGGTTGACCGAGTGCAGCATAGGAACATCATTTCCTATCAAGAGTATGTCATCTACGTACAATATGAGGAAGACAACCTTACTCTCTGCCACCTTTTTGTAAGTACAAGGTTCATCTACATTCAGTCAAACTCTTTGACTACAACATCAAAACAGATGTTCCAACTCCGCAATGCCTGCTTTAACCCATAGATGGATTTAAGCAGCTTGCACACCTTTCCGCTGCTCCCACTGTCTACGAAACCCTCTGGCTGAGTCATGTACACGCACACCTCTAAATTACCATTTAGAAAGGCGGTCTTACCATCCATTTGCCCAATTTCGTAGTCATGGTATGCAGCAATGGCAAGTAAGATCCGGATGGACTTAAGCATAGCCACTGGAGAAAAGATTTCGTCATAATCCACACCTTGTCGTTGACAAAAACCCTTTGCAACAAGTCTAACTTTGAAAGTCTCAACTTTTCTATCTACACCAAGTTTCTTATTAAAGATCCATTTACTCCCAATGGGTTTTACCCCTTCAGAAGGAACTTCCAAAGTCCATACTTTGTTAATGTACATGGATTCCATCTCAGACCGCTTTGTATCCAGCCATTTCACACAGTCCCCACTCATGATGACCTGCTCGAAGTTAGTCGGGTCATCATCTTCCATGATGCAATCCTCGCTCCCACCATCAATGAGAAAACCATAGTATCTCTCAGGTGGATGAGGAACCGTACTAGATCGGCAGAGCGGCTGAGATTCGTCGGGAACTATTGAATCCTCTAGTTCCATTAAATCTTCAGTTGCAATTTGTGGTGCTGGAACTTCTTCCAGCTCTACCTCTTCGCCACTAATTTCTTTTACAAGAAATTCCTTTTCTAAAAAGGTGGCATATTGAGAAACAAACACCTTTTGTTCTTCAGCGTGGTAGAAAATATATCCTTATGAATTCTTCGGATATCCCACAAACTTGCATAGAACCGATCGTGCCTCGAGTTTGTCCCAATTTTGCCTTTTGACATAGGCCGGACAACCCCAAATCTTAACACGTTTAAGATATGGTCTCTTCCCACTCCATATCTCATATAGTGTGGTAAGTATAGATTTAGTTGGAACTTGATTCAATAGGTATGCTGCTGTCTCAAGCGCATAGCCCCAAAAGGAAATAGGCAACTCAGCAGTGCTCATCATAGAGTGCACCATATCTAATAGGGTGTGATTTCTCCGTTTCGATACGCCGTTGTGCTGTGGTGTATACGGAGGAGTAAACTGAGAGAGAATCCCATTCTTTTTTAGATGGTCCAGGAACTCATTGCTCAAGTATTCTCCTCCTCGATCAGATCGAAGGATCTTAATACTTTTACATGTTTGGTTCTCTACTTCGTGCTTATATTCTTTGAATTTCTCAAAAGTTTCAGACTTGTGTTTCAACAGGAACACATGTCCGTATCTTAAGAGATCGTCAGTGAATGTAATGAAGTACGAGGAACCATTCCTAGCATATGTAGACATGGGACCGCATATATCACTATGTATCAGTCCCAAGAGTTCCGTAACTCTTTCTCCGTGTCCACTAAACGGATTTTTGGTCATTTTTCCTTTGAGACATGACTGGCAAGTGTTATAAGATGAAATTCAAACGGATTCAAATATCCATCCTTATGTAACTTAGCTAGTCATGTCGCATTGATATGACCTAATCTACAATGCCATAAGAAGGATTCGTTCATTTCTGAACTCTTCCTCTTGTGTGTGTTTTGTACATTAAGAACCGTGGTTTGATTCAAACCGTATATGCCATTATTTAATGAGCCTGATCCAATCAACTTTTGATTCAGGAAGATGTTCGTAACATTATCCTGTACTACAAAATTATATCCTTCTTTACTCAATAAAGAAACTGATATAAGATTGCATATCAGAGTTGGAATGTAATAGCATTCGTTCAGAATTAATGTATTACCATTTGGTAATACAAGGTAATATTCGCCAACTGCTATGGCTGCAACATTTGCACTATTCCCTACTCTTATGGAATGATCACCCTCTCCCAGTTCTCTACCTTTCTTTAGCACATATAACCTATTATATATATGGAATCCTGATCTAGTATCTAATACTCAGGACGTAGAGTGAACTGAGAAACAGTTCTCGATAAATAACACACCTGAAGAAGATGCATCAACATACTTATTCTTCGTTTGGGCGGCGTGAGAATCCGGATATGCCCCTATTTCCTGTTCTATCTTATAACAATTATAAGAAAGAACGGAACCAACGTTCCCCTGCTCAGTATAACAAGCGGGTTCGGTCAATACATCCATATTATTATCTTGATTAAGGCCTGGCATGGTCGCTTCCTGGAGAGAGAGAGAGAAGAAAAACACTTTAGCGTATGCTCTTACAAGATTAGATTGGTTATTATCCTATCTAATCAGGATGGCTCCCACTGTTTTCATCAAATCTTCCTTCAAACCCTAAAAGGTAAGATTAGCCAGGATTAATTACCCTTTACAAGTTCGCCAATCTTTCGGCCAGGCCAGTGTTGGTACTTTGAGGGAGGTTCCCCGTGCTTTCGCAGGGACCTAATTAAAATAAACATCGTTTTCCCAGAGGCATAACCCTGTTAACACCTTTCTAGACACCTACTCAATTGGCTAATTGTCATGTGTAAAACTCTCCAAGGAGTAACTCTTAATCGCAGTGGGTATCGGGATCCAACTATCTCATAGAAGGTATGCAATCTCATTGCAAATTTCAACACTTGAAGTTCCCGATAATGCTTTTTCCCCTAGCAACTTATGACCTTAACATAGTCAACAAATCATAATTGCTAGCCAAGTTCAACCCGTCATTTCATGATTGAATTAAACCCACCCGCACAACCTTTAACATAGTCAACAAAGTCGTACGACTACCCTAATCCAATCTCATCTCGTGCTTTAGCAGATAAACACTAATTAGCTACCGCACAGTACGCCTTAACATAGTCAACAAACGTAGCACGAATACTAATTAGGATTTATCTAAAATGACGGAGGGCTATGACAGGTTTTTATGAAAACCTTTTGCGTAATGAACTTGATATCGTTGTAGAAACAAGTGATTTTGAAAAGGAGTGTTTTTGAGGCTTTTACCAAGTTTCGCTAAAGAGGTCACTCCCGGTAAAGGGATCTCGGCTCTTTTCTTATCGAATAAGGTGCAGGATATTTCACAAATACCGCTATGCAAAGCAAGAACATAGAAGCAATCAAAAACAAAACCGAGTAAGTCGTATCATCTGCTAGTTTTGTTAAAGAGGTCACTCCCGGTGAAAGGATCTCGGCTCTTTCCTTATCTAATAAGGTGCTGAATATTCTACAAGGAATACCACTATGCAAAACAAAAACTAGAGCTACTTTTTTTATAAATTTGATTCTACGACATCTTTTAGGTTTCTTTTTTTTTCATTAATCTCATTAACGAAATCCCATCACTTATGCTTCCTAAGCATCACAGAAGAAACGAAAATACAACGTACGCTTATGCCAGCCGCATTCGCCACAGTGTCTCGTTATGCACCGTTAGGTTACTTAACTAACGGCATACCAGGGCGGGACTAGCGCGGGTACAAAACATAAGCAACGTTTATTATATATCATATATATAATAATAAAGCATTCGTCTTACGTATATAAAATGATCACATCACAGAATATCAGCAGCAGAAGATAACATATGAAATATTGGATATATTAGAAGGTCCGTGTTTTATTTTAAGCCTTTATAAAACACGGATTCCACGGTCACGATGAATAGCCAAACCCACATCCCTAGACCCTTATGTGAGTGGCAAGTAACCCTCCCAATTCTAGGGTTAGGAGACCCGGTCTCGACTCCTCGAGATGGCCTCCCACTGGACCCTAGAACCCGGTTGCTTGTGCTCTCCTCCTTGGGTCTATCCTAATGCGGAAAAGTATATAATATACAATGGTGACATCATCCTCAACCCGGAAGTGCCCCAATAAAAGAATATTACATACAATGAATTTTACATGAATGAAAATAAAAACCCTCATCTCACATAAAAAAACCCCGGCTATTCAGAACACGACGATCCAATATAACACATCACAGTAACACATAACATCACATGTCATCAACGTAAGTAAATATGCGTATCGCAATTGCCGTTGATGTATAGCAACGAAACCGGCGATACACCACATATTACACTTACGGTCACAGAAAAGAAAGTGAAAAACTACAACATTTGTAATCCACAATCACCTTAGACATCATAAACCCGAAATATCACATATTACGGATTTGATGCCTAACTATATGAATTCCACATATTGTATCACATTTCAGATAACTAGATAATGTTAAACTTTCTGATCGAATAAACAAACACCCAAAATTTCCCAATTGAGCTCAACACTTGAGTGAAGTTCAAAAAGTCCCAGAACATGCCACAGCTCCTATGAACCAGCCGTAGAAGGGTCAACCAATGTCTCATATGTGGCACCGCTGAACCACCACAAACCCTAGGATTTAGTGGCGGTTCTGATGATCACATAATCGAGTTAAAGTTTCGTTCTTCTAGAGGGTTCACAGAATCGCTTGCATGATTTTCTGAAAGTTTTAAACTAAGGAAAAATCCAACACTTGGAAAAAAATTTAGCAAGGGAAAAAATGAGTTATTGATATCCGTTCGAAATTTTTAACACCGTCTAAATAACCTGAAAACAAAACTAGAATCACGACTACGAAACACTCCGTATAGTTAATGCAGTAAATTAACATCACACGCAATTTTAGCAAAAACAAACAACACCTAAAATACCAAACCACAGAGATCAGAACATTGTACAAATTTCACCTAAAAATACCTACACAAAACCGAGCTCGCCGGCCATATCCTCAAAGTGCTCAGCCAAAATCCGAGGGTAGGTATTGGAATTTGTACGGTGTTCATATTGTATCACATACAACATTCTGCAACTGTTTGGAAAAAAATTTGGCTCTCTGAAAAAATTTACAGAAACTAGGATTTGATGTCGGCTGTTGTGGAGTTGTTTTGGTTTCGTAATCCTATACTATCCGTCTAATTCTCTAGCTAGACTCTGATACCATTGTTGGGATACCTAGCACGGCAGCAAGATTTCGGGTAGCATAATCCATGCCAAGTTTAAATTTTTGTCGTTCTAGATAATCCTAACCTAGAATCGATACTAGAGAATCATGCGGAAAACATAAAGCAAACATCTTTACTACTAAGTGATAAAGATTACAACCTTTGTAGTCCGTTCCTTCGCTTCATAAGCTCCGAGTTGTGGTCCCTTCGCTGCGATCATTGCTCCCGGACTCTAGAGAGGCTCCATGAGGTGAATGATCCATGATAGCCAGTCAAAGATGATCTACCTTGAGGAATCACAAACCCAAGCTATTACTTCACTAATTAGATATTAGTGAAGCTAACACACTAATCTATATGGCTAGTATAGACGAGAATGATGAAGTAGGAATTTTTCTCTCTTTAGTTTTCTATTTCTCACAATCTTTCATCACTTGGAAAAATCAAGCAAGCTCTTTTTGTGAAGAAGAAGAAAAAGAAGAAAAAAGTGATGAAAGAAAATGAATTATTGTTGAGGTTAGAAATGCAACCTAGGGTTAAGCATGTCATGCTTAACCCTTATAGAGAATTAACCATGGCAAAGTGGTTAGGGTTAAGTTAACAAATATCTTAGAAATATCAAGAGAGTGGACTAAGTCAACAAGGAAAATATCTCATGCATTAATCCACAAATTTGAATTATCTAAAACAAATAAAACCTAACCCTAATTACAAACATGGTGTAGTTCTCTTAAACCCTAGTTGCATGTGTAAGCCTAGCATGTTACAATATCACATATCACATATATAATATTTTGTAACAAAAGAAAAGAATACTTTAAACATATATCACATATATGTTAAATGTATCCAAATGTGAAAAATTGAAATACTTAAGTGAGCAATATATTAGTTAATGTAATTTAATATATCTAATATATAATTCTACATTAAATTATTAAATCAATATTTGATTTAATAATCCGGCTATATTACATATAACCGACTAATATTAAATGTATCATTTTATCGAATCAACACTTGATCCGATAACCCGGCTATATCACATATAACCGGCCGATATCACATATCGCGAGAATAGAATACGGTATCACATATCGAATTAATCTCGGTCCCGCATATATTACATATGTGCTCCTACTCCGTTTCGCCTGAGCCAGGAAACCTCTGTGTAGGGCTCTAAAGACTCGTCAATACGCCGGCAGTAGGTGATGATCATATCAAACACCTACAAGATGCAAGCGGTCAGCTAAACGTAACAGCCACCCGGGTATTAAGCGATCAGAAGATCAACAAGTAAGCCTGCACACACTCCTGTGAATCCAATCAGTAACACTACCGTACAGTCCTGTAACATTTTGGAAAATTATAAATATTAATTTATAATTTTAAATATAAAAATAATGAGTTTATAAAAGTGATATCACATACAACTTTTGGTATCGGAATTTTATCCGTAAAAATGTAGTCATTTCATTAAATATAAATAAACGTGTGTGATGTCATAAAAATGATGTTTTAATTATTTTAACATGACATTGTAATTGTCATTAAGCTAATGAAAATTTAGTGATAGATTTATCATTTCATATCCTTTATGTCATATGAATTTGGATTTATAATATGAAGGTTTGTCTTTATTGTTGTATTTCTTTTAATCATGGATGGCATATGATATTCTATGTTAACTTTCACACATCACCTCATCTTCACCCTTGTTCATAACCCTACACCTCCTCCTTCATACCTTTATACCTCCTTCTTCAAGTTTAACACCTTCTCCTTGCATGAATACATCATACTTCCTCTTGATGACACCTCCTCTTTCCTCCATGCCACCTCCACCTCTCAACCTCCACATCATGCTTTCTCTATACCAAATAACACTTAGGGAATCCCTTAGTGATATCAACTGAATACAACACATTCTTCAACTCCAAACTAAATTTCCTAAGTGTTCATCACTCCAAATGGAGAAGAAATGAATTCCTTCATCAAAGTTGTGCACATCATCAAGCTAGAGCCTCTACAAGACCTAGATGCTCCTACACACAATTCATGAGCTGGTGTTCCATTATACACAATCTCCATAGGTATATCTTCCTCTCTCTTCACTTAATCATTTCTGTCCAATATCATTTTTTGTGTGCAATATTACAAAAATAGTTTGTTTTGTGATATTTAGCTACTGTAATTGAATCTGAAACTAATAGGTATAATCACTAGAAAAACTAGCAAAACCAAAACTATACTGAGACCACTAAAGAACTTTTCACAAAGTCCGAGCCCCTAACTCCTTACCAAGCCCGGCGACATTCACCATTTTTCTGAGCTCGCCGGCCTTCCTTTGGCTGTTGGTGTTGGTTTTTCTTCTGTAGCCTATTTTGGGTAGTTTATGATTTATAGTATTGTTTATTTTGTCTCTAGATGTATACAGAGAAATCTGGAAGTGGTTAGTTAAGGTTTTATCAAGTTTTCCGATATTCCGATATGGACTTTTCGTATTTCAGTACTACAACTAAAACGTTAACGTTCGTACGTTAAGTTCAGAGGCAATTGATCGTCTTTGAGGTAAGTAAGTTGTAGGTTCTAACCTACGGGTGCTTAGCTCGTTGTTTTGGTTTTCGATATAATATTTACATCGATGTGATTTTAAATACGATTATAGGTACGATTTCGAGGATTTCCGAGACGGAGTTGGCGGACATAACAACGTGGATTTCAGCGAGCTCATCATGTTGGTGAGTAGATTTATATCTACGGGAGAAGTCGGGTGGATGGCGTATAGCACCCCCACAACCTTATAAATAGTATTATGATATATAGTAGTCTTAGTAATTAATTAAGATATGGATATTTGAATTAAATTGCATCTAGTATGATATTCATTTGCATATAGTTTAGGAATGGTTTGGTAACTTGGTATGAAGGATCATGCAGTACTAGAGAGGATTTGAGATATAGTGATAATGTGAGCCATTATACGAGGAATTTTGCATATTGGTAAGGATAAGATTCGTATGCCGAATAACGGCCAAGTTTTCTTTTAGACTCGTAGAGTTAGATTATATTCCGTTTTAGGATGTGATATTTGTGTGAGCTATATTCTTTTAAAAACTACGATTCGTTTCTCTTTTAATGATAAAATACAAGGATGCGGTGCCAATTTCCAAAAACGAATATCTATTTTAACCTAAGGCAGCTTCCTTATCTCAAAACCAACGTTTCGTTCCATTTTCAAAGATAATGGTATAGCTCATAGCAGATAATTACAGTTATTAGTTACGCTTAGATTTACTTTACATGTTCGCGTTATATTTATCGATAGTATACGTTTTCGTAATACGAACACTCTGATATAACATTACACAATTACCAATGAGTACTATGCTGCACAAGCACGTACATATATGTTACACTATACCTCATTGGTACTGCCATGTCACTGTAGAACCGTTCTGTTATATAATGCGTATATATATATATAGGTTAATATGAATGGGTTATTACACCTGTAGAACACTTGCACAAATACTAATGATTGCCATGCTGCACGAGCACAAATGCGTATGTTACACCACACATCATTAGTATTGCCATGACACAGTAGAATTAATACGTTTATTTGCTTGTATGATTTATTTACACATTTTACCTGATTATCTGTTAAGAATTGTGAATACTAGTACTATGGATGTTTATATTTGAATTTATGAGTTTTCTAGAGGTTTTACTTTTGATGATATATATCAGTGGTATAGGACGCTATTATATATGTATATATATAATATATCATCAGGATAATCTATGCAAGTATTCTCATTCATTACTTGATATTTTAGATATGATGAGTCGGCGTCCACCATGAGTTTGTGTTTTCTGATTGTTTTATTCCGACCGAGTGGGGTAGCTATACAGTTTCGGATTTGTTACCTATCCGGACTGAGTGGGGTAGCTATACAGCCGGATATATGGTAGACCCAGTTCGAGACCGAGGGACAGGAAAGCCGCATTATAGACGGGAAGCCTAGCGAGGATGCTCGATACCGGAGATAGAGATGAGCACGGCAGATATCCAGGGGATACTAACCGAGGTTCGATTGAGCACGGCAGATATCCAGGGGATACCGACCGAGCCAGGGAAATCGGGTGGCGATCATCTATTGAGATGGTGTCGACGGTATCTGCATTTACGTGTCGGTGATGGACACGAGAGATTTCTGATTTCGGGTGTCGATGCTGGACATCCATACATATATATATATATATATATATATATATATATATATATATATATATATATTTGGTTACATTAGGCTTATATCTAGATACAGGTCATTTGCATTTGATATATTCTACTTGGAATTGTATGATAGTTAGTGTTGCATTATGATACTTACGCATATCATATTATATTAGTACATATTATGATAGTACTATACTTATGACCTAGGTATCGTCGTGCATTTCGATTTCTACCTTTAGATGTGCTTTTATTCACTAAGTCAGCAACTCACCCCGCTGTGCCACAGTTCTTGCAGGTTTTACCGCTTGGATTATCAGCGGCTTGGCACACATTCTTTTCGGTGATTGATTGGTAAGTGGGTTACTATTGTATCGTACTCACACTTGATTATTCATATATTCTTGTATCTAATGAAAACTTCGTCAACTTAGAAATGGTATATTGTGGACTTAGAAGTGAGACTTAGAGTTGTGTGTTGTGATATCATACTCATTGGAGTCGACCATTTTAGATCGTTGATTTTGTTTCGCTTTTCTTTTCTTCACCTTTGTGCGTCGTATATTATTTGCTGGGTTGCTCCACCATTTGGGCATGGAAGCTAGCTCCCGTTGGGATGCTATTTTATTAATATGTTGAACCGGGTTTTATACAAAATCCAAAGGAGGTGTTGTAAACTTTCAAAATGTCATAGATAGTGTTCAAACATATTTAGTTAAACTTAAATGTTATTTTAAACTGATTTCATCGGATGACTATTTAAAACCTCATCTCCAATATTTTCAAAAAGGGTTTAGATTCCGGGTTTTGGCTTACTTGGACCGCGTCGACGTCTTTAGATATCACGTGATTTAAGTGCCGGTCGCATGCCACATTTGGGTCGTGACAAGTCCGGTCTCTTCGTCTGATATGTCGCATATCCAGTTTAGGGGTGGTATACGTCAGACCCCAGTAACCGATAAGTCATGTCGATGTGAGGCTCATAACGGGTCAAGAAACTATTGATAACACTTACCAGTAGATTTCGATATCAGCCCTGGCCAGGGACTTCCAGTTATAGCCAATCGAACACAGCGCAACATCAACCCCCAATACCGGGAGAGACGAAACCCCTCCTATCACTCATTGCCTCCATGTGATTCGGGACTGTACCCAAAAGCCACCATTTTGCACACATGGTAAGGTGGAAATCAAAGCACAGTGGGAATCACATAAGACTCTATGACGATCTCGGGTCTACAGACTAACCTATACCAGTTTCACCAGAGAACTGCTATCTGATGATAGGTATAATACCATCTAGGAGTTCTCGGCGGGTCCGTTCAGTGCACCCATTCTCCACTGAGCACCCGTACACCATCTTTGATGTCAAACACCAATGGATGTGGGATCATCCATCGCCCATCATATAGGTCAAGATGCGTATACGCTAGTCTACTCTGGAGTATCGATGCCCTGTCTCGATACACCCTCGACTAGGAACAATTATAGAATGTACTCGTGGACTACCCTGTCCCCACTGGTATGATCCGCATCATAGTCCTAGTAGTCAAGTACATATCCTAAGGGCTTTATCAACATGTGAGAGCAAGACAGTAATACAATACAAGTCAACATGTTAAGGCAAAATGAAACCAGATAGCATACTATCATGTCGAGCAAGAAATTCCTCTCTATATATATCCAAGCATCCATTATAATATACATCATATGTACAATAATAGCCTCTACGGCATATATATAACTAACACCCCTCTCCCATTTTCCCCACTTCATTTCCTCTCAAAAATTCTTGATTTTTGCTTCAAAAATCAATACAAAGTCTCACTAATTCTTCATTAAACCTTTACCCAATATTCCTTGGCCCAAACTAGCTTGAATCTTGAACCAAGAGAGCAATTTGGGAGGCTAAGTTTGTATGCTAGATCTCAAAATTTGTGAGGTATAAATCTTAACCCTATGGTTAGATTGTTGGTTAATTGCTTTAATCTAGCTTATCTAGGTTTTAAATTGGTTCTAATTGCAAGATTGTGATTGTAAAGAGAAGGGTTTGAATTGAAGTTAGGGTTTTTATCAATAAACCAATTAACTAAGTGTAGGTTATCATCTTAAGATTTGTAAAATCTAAACCAGTTATCAATTTGCTAATTGTTACTTTTAAATTTATCTTAATTATATAATCTTGCAAACTAAATTTTATGATTAAGGTAAATAAGTGAGATTAAAATCTAGTTAATAATGGTGTGACCTAATTAAGATATTAGTGACCATTGTGGTCACTAGAATTGCTAAAACATCTAAATTTGTACTAAAACGGTTAATGGTTGCTTACTAGGTTTTTGGAATAAATCGATTTGAATTAAGTTTGAGGTTTTGATGATTTACAAACTATTTCATATAATATTTAGTGTGTAGTGAATGCGCAATTGGTTCGATTGGGTTCTAGGCTTGGTAGTTGTCACGTAAAGCGATCCTAGTTATGGTTTGTGGTGTTGTCGTGAGCGCGTTTTGTGCACCAAGTGCGTGCACATCTAGTTAGTGCGCGTGGTTGAATTGTATCGTTGTGTCCGCGAATATTTATATCTATCATCTTATTTACTTATGTGTGATTCTAGGATTGGGTGCAGAAGCATCACACGTGGCGCGGAATGGCAAGGTTGAGATCGGATCATATTAGTCGAGGCGTCCCGGTGAGTAGATGTACACATCTATGGGGGGATCGTCTGGATGGAGCGAGGCACACGATGGTTAGGAATAATTAGTAGTTTTGCATTTATATGCGTAGTTTTCCTAGTTATTCATTTCATTGTGTTGCATCATCTTAGATACCTAGGATATTATCTCATAGGACACGTGCACCATTACCATTGGTTCATACCGCACGTGCACTACTCATGCGAACACACACGCCTTTGGTAATTACTATATCATGAATACTATAGAACTTGCTTAGAATCGGTAATTGTGCATTTGCATCATATATTATCCGTAGACTTATACTTGTATATTCATTTCATTAAAATGGATACGTAAGATTGTTAGTCATATATACATAACTCATTGCATCATGATTCATGCATAGCTTCTGGCCGTACTTCACATGGTATATACTATCGTATCATAGACTTCCATCATCATTGACATGTTTAAATATTGTGATTCTTCTTGAGGATTTCAGTACTTACGAGATTTCTGGATTTTGGGGAACCGCAAAAATTTTATAAACCTATTATCATTTTTAAATAGAGAAATTTGCAGTTTTCTCGTGATATGATGTGTATGGCGTCCACCATGAGTTTTCTCGGTTCTTGAGCTGTATCATATACCCGATTCGAGGAGGGGGATACACCGTCTATGGGTACATGGTGGACTCGGTGCGGTACCTCGAGGCAAGACCGCATAGATAGCGTTGAGCCGGGCAGGGGAGCACTACCGACCGGTTATTATTGGCGCGGCGGATATCCGGAGGATACCGACCGTAGTCGTGAGATTTGATGAGATAGGCCGATCCGGACTGACGGAGCCCGAGATATTGAGACATTGAGATATTGAGACATTGAGATATCGAGATATTGAGACATTGAGATATACATATATTGTGTCGATGCTTGACACGGATTTTCTTTTGATTTCATTGATGATACTTCGGTTTATTGCACAGAGGTTTTTCTAAGATAAAAATAAATATTTTCTCATACCAGACATGTTCGAGTTTCGTGTTTGATTATGCATTCATATTTGTATCCATTCGAGTGCATCGCATTGTATTGATATATGTAGGCTGTGACGCATTGCGTGCATGCTTACGATAGCCTTATTAGATATTACTTACTACTTACGAGTTGGCAACTCACCCCCGTTGTGCTACAGTATCTTGCAGGTTTGACCCGTCAGCGCAGTAGCGGCGGGCGTACTTCCTCTTTTTGGCTTCATTTGCTTGATTTGCGGTTTGCTCATAGATGGGTTGCGAGGACATTTTATTCCTGCTTTGTGTATCATTTGTATCTAGTACACTCCATCTACCTTATCTACCCTTGTATATTGGACTAGACGGTGAGACTCGTGAGACTTGTATTTGTGGTTTTTGGTGTCGATGATCACTTGAGCCAACGTGTTGTTTTCTTATTTTCGTGCTTTTATATGCTTATTTAGCACTTGTGATATACATATTGCTTGTGGTTGTGATTCCGCCTTTGGCGAAGAGCTAGCTCCCACTTGGGGATGCCTTTATTCATGACTTATATGTATTTTCATGTGTTGTACCCGTTTGGGGGCCAGTATTTACAAAGGAGACTCTGCCGAAATTTTCGGAAAATTTTGATGTTTTAAAAAAATGTTTAATGCGACTTATTTTTTTAAAATCGCTTTCTTTAACTAAGTTTTCCTTCACTCTATTTCTTTAAAAGGTTTAGATTTCTGGGCTTAGGCTTACTTAGATGACGTTACGCCTTGAGACGTTTCGTAATTTAAGTGCCAATCACGTTCCGTACCTTCGGGTCGTGACACATCGCCTAAGCTTACCCACGACGTCTGGTGACTTCTTTTGTTCTAACGGCTTTTCCCCCAGCTGGAGCCACGGAAAGCCATTCAAACACCGACTTGCGCTTGAGTTGTAGTGCCCCTGCAATCACCACATTCGGCCTTCTACCCCTTGAGGTCGGTTTGGCCTTTTGGTTTGCCGGGGTTTTCACCAGATGAGCGCTTCCGGTGGGGTAGATGATGACGAAGCCAAATTGGCATGGAGGTCCTCCCACTGCGACATGAGACTCGTCGGGGGGATTACGTGGGCATTCGTCTTGACCACGTAGGTCACCGGAGTTGTGTCAGAAACGAAGTTCATCTTGAGAGACATGGTTGCTGAGTTCGAGATTATAATTGAAAGTTGTCAACCTGCAAAAAGATGTATGATTTCAGTACAAGCAATTGATGTATATGTTGATTGAGTTCGCTTGAATGTTATAACCCGAAATATGGGAGGAGAAAGGTCCCACCGGGTATGCCAGAATCTGTAGAGTGTTTTTTGTCACCCCATTGAGATGGGAATGTGCGCGCTTGTCAGGCGTATACAGATCCCCCTGCCTGGGGCAGGCTAGGGTTTTATTGATTAGCCACGGACTAAGATGCCGTTAATTACCCCTCGGTTTTGGTACGAGCAAACCTCCGATTGACGGGTCAAACTGGTCATGCAAATTCAAAGTGATGTGTTGGTGCTTTAAAAAATGCAGAAGGGCATATTCATTTCATTTTTTCATTTATTTATCCTATTTGTGAAAAAGATTTATTTTATTTCAAAGAAACATTTTATTTATTTATTTATTTATTATTTTATTTTTTTTAGGTGAAGCGTGCAGCGCATGCGCGCACGTGCGCGCGTATGCACGTCGCGCAGGGCAGGCGCACAGCACACAGGGCAGGCAGGCACAGGGGCGGCACGTGAGGCGGGCACGCATGTGCGGGAGCAGGTGCGGGCGTAGAGGCGGGCACGGGACCAGATGGCGTGGACCAGATTTAGAGTTAAACTCCCAAAAAAAATTTAAATGGAGTTGAACTTTAAAAGAATTTTAATGGAGTTAAACTCCCAAAATAATTTTAAATGGAGTTGAACTCCAAAAGAATTTTAATCAGGTTAAACTCTCAAAATAATTTTATTTGGAGATAAACTCGCAAAAGATTTTATTTGGAGTTAAAATCCCAAAAGAATTTTAAATGGAGTTAAACTCCAAAAAAAATTAAATGGAGTTAAACTTCCAAAACAATATTATTTGGAGTTAAACTCCCAAAAGATTTTCCATGGAGTTAAACTCCCAAAACAATTTTATTTGGAATAAAACTCCCAAAAGATTTTATATGGAGTTAAACTCCCAAGAGATTTTACTTTGAAGTTAACCTCCTAAAAGAATTTTAAATGGAGTTAAACTTGAAGATGATTTTGATGGAGTTAAACTTCCAAAACAATTTTATTTGAAAAGAAAACCAAAAAGGTGTCACTTGAAACTTCAAGATATATGCCTTGAATGATGATAAGAGACTCTTTTCTTCTCTTTGAGCGTTGTATCTACTCCAAGGTGGGGATGAGTCTTCTACTTCCTCCTTTTTTTGGATCTTGGAAAAGGGTGGTGAGATTTAAAATCTTCCCTTCTAGATATTTGATAGGATATTTGGACTCTCTTTCAAAGGTTTTATAGCGGAAGACTATTTTCTTTTGAGAACATAAGAGTTAAACTCTTGATTAGAAAAAAAGAAAGAAGAAGGAGGCTTTGAACCTTGAAGAAGAAGGAGGCACAAAACCCTAGATTGATATGGGAAGAATCTTTTTTGTTATCATTTATCATGATGCCTTATATAGCTTTTACATTTTACATATGGGCCCTTGGGCTTTTCAAAATGGCACGTTACATTTCCCATGCCATGTGCTTTCTTTTTTTTGCACATAAGTCATGGATTTTTACATAATTTAGGTTTTTGCCTATTTATTTTTTATTCATGCATGAAAATTACATCAACCTTATTTATTACGTAATTTTCTTCTTGGCGTGGGGGAGGCCAGCCACCTCAAGTTCGGGCTTGACTTGGGCATGGGCCTACTTAGTTGGACTTGGGTTCGGGCTTAGGCCCACTTGACTTGGATTTGGGCCTGGGTTCATGTATGTCAATGTCGTACACCCCAAAGGTTTATGGGGAAGCGGAATAAAAAAACGATTTTTAACTTGCAATATCGACCTAAAATCCAGGATCTTTACGGAAACCCTAACTAGCAAAACTACAAAGAGCTTCTAACTACTATGTAAGAGTTTATACCTTCTTGTCACAAGTCCTTTGGGTCTTCTTCTTCTCTTCTTAAGATCCTAGACGGTTTGCAACAAACTCAGTCGCCGGCCTCCTTTGTGTTGAAGATGATCGACCTGAGAGTCTTTGGTTCAAGTTTCAATCTCAAGAATGAGATAACTAAGGTATCTAGTTTGCGTACAATCGAGATCTCTGAGCCTAGCAAGTCGGAGTTGCGTCGTATTTGTCATAGTCCGGTATGCATCGCATTCGTATCCGTATTCATCGTGACCAAGGCAAGTTTACAACTTGCTACATGCAATATTTGCTATTTATCTAGATATCGTATTATTAATCATTATTATTATATGTTTATAGAATCCGTATATCATTAATTATAACAGGTTTATAATTTGCAGTATATAACATTATTTAAATTATATTGATAATATGAAATTATAGAAAACTAATCTTGTAGGCTCAATTGATTAATCGAAGAGTAAGAATTAATACAGTTTAATTTATAATGCTTGATTATTGTGAAAAGATATTGTAAATACGGTTATATATATATATATATAACAATTAACAATGGATACATCATTTTCGTTACTTTCGGTATCACGGCTAGATAACCGTGACAACTATAATCCTGTTATTTACTATGATGTGTTTGTGCGATTAAATACTTTATCTGTTTTGTACACAATACTTGACATGCTTGCGACCTGCCATCTTGCTACTGCTATAGCTATATTGTTTATACCTGTTACCTGTAATACTTACCGATACCAGCAATCCTGACTTGTTGTCCTAATAGACGTGACATGTTGTCTAAATAGACATAACCTGTACCTGCATGTTTCTATGTTGGTATTAGGTAGATATTATTTCATACCTGACTTAGAAAACCAAACCTGGGGAAATATGGAAATCAAAAGTGTAACTGAAGTGTAACTTAAAAGGATATTACTTGATTCGTGATTCCAGGGGGTAACGGAACAGAATCATTCGTGATTCTTACTACTTGATCCGTGATTCCGGAGGGTAACGAAACAGAAATATTCTTGATTCATACATCTTGATCCGTGGTCCCGGGGGGTAACGGGATATATACTTTTGAGTTACATAGAGAAATACATTCATTGGTTTCAATTACCTGTAGGATAGTAAACCTAGAAATACAGACTTAAGGATACACGTGACACTTATAGCCTGCTGTATAACATCTATAATTGTTTATACTCATACCTTATTTTGCATGTGACATCATATATAGCATATTGTTCAGTTTATTATTATTATTATATTTATGACGCACTGACGTTTGGGTTTTGCATGGCCCAGTTCCTCTAATTTTATCACAGGAAGATCAAAAATACTTTAGCAGGCAAGCTGAGTAGTGAAGAGCGTTCTGCTGATTTAGTTTAGCGATGCTTAGATTTATTTTTCTAGTTATGGTTTTAATGTTGTGATCTCATAAGGGACGAGACTAGGATATCACTTCTTGTTGGATCTTTATTTATTTTTGCCATCTTTCTTGTTATTATTTATTGTGGCAATTGGACATGTGATAGTTAGATATTTATTTTACCATTCTTGATATCCGATTTACAATCTTAATGTGACTATGGAAGGATATTTTCTCGCCATAGGTAACATGGTTGGCTTTGTCGCATATCGTATTTACGTATTTTGGAAAGCGGGGCATAACAGTGTCCCTCTCCACCATCGAAATATAGGACACCAGACGTGTACATCATGAGAGGTGGTAGCTTCATCCCCAATGATAGGGCTTTGGCAAACCACTTCTCAGTTTTGATCCTGATCTTATTTGTTGCAGGCATGTCTTGGTTTGGTTGGAGAGCTTTATGACTCGTCCTCATCACATCTTCTTTGTTCAGACACTGGCGCATAGCCTTTTCATATATGGTCATCTCACGTTCTAGGTCATCTTTGCTCTTTTGAAAAGCTTCGTTTAATAGCTTTTCATCGAGTCTTCTTCCGGCAGTTTCAGGAAGTTTAGCGCCGATTCTGCCCCCAGTTCATCCACGTCACTTTATGATGCTGGCGGAGCTTCTTCATCATATAATAATGAATATAAGATCATGTGGCAGCTTGCTACACATTCCTCCATTTCGTCTAATGAGTCATTTTTCTCATCATCGTCACTGTTCTCGTCCTTAAGAATATGCTTCGAGTGTGACTGGCGTTCGCGCTTTCTGATTGTATTCTTCCAGTGCATCTATATATTTCTAGAGTTCCAAGCGCTTGTTGATATATTCAGCAGGCTGCACTGGCTTCTTATTCTTCTTCTTTTTCTTAGAAAACTTTTGAAGACTTGACTTGAAGGCTTTTCCCTTTGTCAGTGACTTTCGGTGTAGGACGCGGTTTTAGCATCCCTTCTATAATTTCGGGCTCAAGCGGGCTTTTTCATTTGATCGCCGGAAAAGATTGTAGTTCCTTTAGCATTGTTTTAGTTTTTGCTAAAAGAATACTTCTCATAGAGTTTCTTCCACGAGCGGGTAGGATTCCCCTTGCGCATCCACTTTGGTAGGAGCATGCTTTTGGGGTGGATTTACCCTCCTGCTATCGGACAGTGCGAACTTCCCCTGCTGGTACTGGTCCTCGACCAAGTTTTTGAAGACATAGCAGTCCTCGATTGGATGGCTCACTTTCCTGTGATAGGAGCAGTAGTTGGGGCTATTAACATCGCCGGCTTATGCGGGTTGCAGCGGGTCTGGCAATATGATTAGATTATTTCGCATTGCCAGCTCAAACAACCTTCTCGTCTTATCATGAGGGAACAAATAAGCACATCCCAACCTTTCTTCCAAGGATAGGCATGTACGACTGTTGCTTTGGCAAACAGGAGCTTTCGGATCCCCCGGTTGTTGTTGCGCGTTGGCAACAAAGGTTGCTTTCTCTTTGCCTTTGTTATTTCGGGGGTCCTTACCTGAGGAGGAAGGATCATGACCTATCTGATCTATCTGTGCTAACTTATCAATTAGCGCCTGAAACGTGGTAAGCTTAAAGAAGGTCATGCACTGGGACACGCTCGATTGAAGATCAATAGTCCCAATAAACATTCCCACATCCGGAGACTCCTTAATGCGTTGTTCGCATTTGGACCACAGGTTCTGCCATCAGATCGCATATTGGACCCACGTTTCCCCTGACTTGACCCTGGTATTGATCAGCGCTGTGATTGGAGTGTGTTCACTTGCACTGGCAAACCTTTGCATGAACAACAGCTCCGTTTCAGAGAAAGTTTTTACGGAGTCATTTAGGAGCTCCGAGTACCATTCGAAAGTTGTCTCTGATAAGCTTCCGACGAATTAGTGAAGCAGAAGTTTGTCGTCGCTTCTAGTATTCCCGCACAAAGCTCTGAATTGTACGACATGCTAATGGGGATTATCCGTTCCTTTATATACATGGAACTTCTGGATCGTATATCCCGGTGGGTACTTTATCTTGTTATACCAAGCCGGATAGAGTCGTCCAGATTTGACCAGCTGGTTTGCGGCTTCATTGGCCTGGTGAGCTCCAATTTGCTGAGCAATGTAATCATCCAGGCCTACCTTGGATATCTTCTCCTCCTTAGCCGTTGATATGATCAGGAGAGGATTCAATGTTTCCCCTCTGTCATCTTTGATAATCACCGGAGGCTCTTCAGCCGGTGATTTTGGTTGGATCATCATCACAACCATATCTTAGAATAGAAGAGTCATCTGCTTTATGTTAGTAGCCTCCTCTGCAGCTTCCTTATCTTTCATTTCCAACACCTGTCGCGGGAACTCTGTATCGGTTTCTTACTCCTAGCGCTGTTCAGTTTATTTGTCCGGACTTTCTTTAGGTCCGGTAAGTGCTGCCATTTTGGCTAGAATATCTTGGAGCATCTTCTGTTGCTCCTGAGCTTTTGTCAACAACCGGGTATACGGTCTGTTACTCACAGAAGCATGACTCTCTTCTTTACTATTGGTCATATAGATCGTATGTACGGTTATGCCCCCAGACTTAGGGCGTTTAGAGCTTTCGCCTTTGGATTTTGCCATTGACGATAAAATTTTCTTCAGCCTCACTCTTTTATGAGAGGTTGGAGCAGGATGAACCATTATGATAGGCACGTATTTATGAGAAGTCCTTCATTGTATGGTGGAGGAGCAATTGTTTTCTCATCGGTCCTTGGATTTTTTCGGTCAACGAGCATAGCATTCATCGAGCACTGAGTCTTGGACTTTCCACCAGACTCTATGGATTTGCAAAGAGAGACGCTGATAATGTTGTTCTGACTTCGTCTGCACTAAAGTTTCTGCAAGCAGAGGTGATCTTTTTAGTACCGCTGTCGGAAATTTCTTGCACACCCTCCTAAGCGGGTCAAAACTGTTCCCAGTTGGAACAGCAGCGTCAATATCTACTATAGGAGCTGGTGGGGTAAGCCCAGAGGGAGAGTTGCTTCCAGCCTGTCTCACTTAGTGCCAGTGGCGACGTTGAGCATGCCTGGAAGTAGGAACCACCTCAGCATTAGAGGCGTCTTCATCATGCCCCCGTATTTGCTGAGGAGCTTCGCTTGTTGTCAACCTATAGAAGACGGGCATTCTTGATGGGGCTAGAGCAGAGTTGGTCAACCTGTCAAAGACCGACCGCCTTGGAGATGAAGCATTTTGGCTGGCTTCATGTGTGGCAGGAGCAGGAAGGGTCGGCCGTTTTGGAGCAACCCCCTCCAGAATCATGGCCTTCTTTATAAGCTCGTTTGAGCTTTCTTTCAGCCTGTTAAAGACTGAACCTCCGGAGTTGGACTGATAGGAACCGTCACAATGGCTAACCGATCAAAGATCGATCTTTGGGAGCTTCTTCTTGGAGCATTGAGGCGCCAAAGCTCATGGATGGGTGTAATATTTTGAAAATTTTAGATAATAAATTAATCTAATTAATTAAATAAAAAATGTTAATTTAAAAGGTTATTGAAACAAAATAGGACATTTTCTTAAGTAGTGTGTAAAACTAATTAAATTGAAATATTTTAGATAATTAATTAAATTATTTAATTAAAAAAATAATGTTATTTAATTTTTATTGTAGTAAAGAAGGCTTTTTAAGTTAAAGTAGAATTAGTTTAGTAAAGAGAATAGTGTTTTTATAATAACATGAGTAATGAGGGGTTTATGTGAGAAAGTTAGTGTCCTTATGCTAATTAGAGTTGTATGAGAGGGTTTGTGAAAAGTTTAGGTAATTGTGAAAATTGGAAATTTGTGAGAGTTTATGGGTAAGAAGGGTAAGGTCATGTTAAGCTTAAGTTATAACCATGGCATAATACATCCTAGATGACACCTCATATATACACCTCACTCTTGCATGAAAACCCCACCATTTTCTATGCTACGCCTCCTACTTGCATGAAAGCACCACAATCCTTTTGGTGACACCTCCTCCTACAATTCATAGTTCACTCTCCTTATCTTATACAAATTGGTTCAGTTGATATATTAGGTTAAGGAAATGAAAATAGTTTAGAGAAAGAAAAACATTAGAACACAACAAGAGAAAAGGAAAGAGGAAAGAGAAAGGAACTAAAGGCTAAGGATTATCACCATCACCCTCAATCTAGGATCCTTGAGTTGTGCTTCTTGGAGGGAGTTTTCCAGTGATCTTACTGTAGGTATAATCCTTAAACTCTGTAGGATTTTAGTTCTGTAACTGTTTTAGTTTAGAAATCGGATATCGGATATGTGGTATTTTAGGAAAATATAGGCTCTGTGAAGATCTGCTGTAACTTAGGGAATAATTAACATAACCAAACAGTACTTTAATCTTATAGACTGGACCTAGAATAAACCCTAGGAAGACGAACCCTTTTGTTCGGATTTTGGCCGGCGGCAATAGCCAAAAATCTGATGTCACCGGATATCTTAGGGAGTTGGGTGTTGGGGTTTTTAGGGTAGGTCTAGGTATATGGATTAGGATGTTTGGCATTGTTTGTTTAAGTTATTTTAGCAATATATGAAATCCGGAACCTAATATCTGAAAAGGGGTTAAAATTCTAAAACACGACACGGAGGTTTCGTAACGCGTATCTGTTTTCTGTTACAAACAACGATTGGGTAAATTCCAGTTAGTATAGGTATTAAATAGTTTACAATAGTCGTATGTAGTATAGTTAATACGTAAAACTTGTATTTTTCATGTTTTCGCCCTATCGGAGTTTAGCCGTTTCTTATACGAATTAATATCGATGTTAGATTTGAGTACGGGAACTTCGGAGGCGCAAGGAAAGGAAAGGAATTGATGATCTGAGTAGATTCGATGTTTTCCGGTGAGTAGACTAAATATCTACCGGGGGATTTTGTATGGATGGCATGATACGCCTGTAGTTTAAGTTTAAATTATAATTGTTCCCTTGTATAAAAAGTTTGATCGTATGCATTCATATATATAAATATCATTATGTTAATAATTGTTAGAAAACTGCACAATTATCGACGAGTCATACTGCACGTGCACATATCTACATGTTACACTACACCTCGTCGATATTAACATGTCACATATACACTTAGTACTTATTATACTAAATATGATTCACATCATACCTTAACATCAAGAATGGTAGTTATTTTTCATAAATGTCATCATATTTTATCTTCAAGTATTTGTAGTTTTGATATAAGATGCATTGGATTACTTCGGATTTATGGTTTTGAGTTTTTTACACTATCGAAAGGATTCAGTGATTTTTCATGTTGATGTGAGATGTCCACCATGAAATGTTGTTTTTTGATTTGGTTTTATTCCGAACTGGGTGGGGTAGCTATATAGTTGCGGAATTTTTACGTATATCCGGGCTGGGTGGGGTAGCTATACAGCCGGATTCATGGCGGACCCGGTCGAGACCGAGGGGCAGGATAGCCGCACTTTAGGCGGGGAGCTTAACGAGGATACTCGATATCGGAGACAGTTGTGAACACGGCGGATATCCAGATGATATCGATTGGTGTTATTGAGTGACAGGATCGTTCGGGGAACGATGCCTGATGAAACACCGATGATTTGTGTCAATGTTGGACACGGAAAAATAAACCTTATTTGGAATATAATTGATGAGATTTCAGTTTTGATTTATACATTGAGTAGTACATATTCATGCTTCCACCTGTTATATTGCATCACATTCATTGTTGTTGATATTAGTTCTAGTTCGGCATACTTACATTATCAGCCAATATATGTTAGTTTTATTCACTGAGTTGGCAACTCACCCCCGTTGTGCCATGGTTCCTTGCAGGAATCGTGTGGACGCGTAGCAGCAGTGCGGATCCAATTATCAGCTTTTATCGCTCTTTTGCTAGGTGGGTTACCTACGTAGTAACCTCCTACTTTGGTTTTGTATATTGGATCTAGTATTACTCCATCAGACCCTGTATAGTTGACTTAGAACGAGATGTGGTTGTATATATCTTATTTTGAATGTTGAGATCGTTTAGTTGTGTTAAATTATATTTCTTTTACTTATGATCGAGATTCTTCATTTTGAGTGTCGTATTATTTTTGTGTATTGATTTATGCTGTTTGGCATCGTTTGCTCTCAACTAGGGATGCAGCCTTATCACACATCCTATAACTGCATAAATAAATAATTAAAATGGAGGTACTGTCGATGTTTCAAAACCAGTTGTTTAAACTTCTAATAAAAAAACATTCGGCATGCTACTTCATTCTTTTACTAAAAAACTAAAAATTTCTAAATTCCGCAACAAGGGTTTTGATCTTGGTTCTTTTGGCTTACTCAGATTGTGTCAATATCTTTAGATATCATACAATCTAAGTGCCGGTCACATCCAAACTTTGGGTCGTGACAAAGTTGGTATCAGAGCTTAGGATTAAGCTTATGGAACCGAGTAGTGAATTGAATATAGTAGGCTTTAGTTTCGCTAGCTAGGTTGACCCTTGGTTGATGGAGCAGGTGATTTAGGATGAGTAGAGTACCATACATATGTTACGCGGCATATTTACGCTACGATACTCAGCCTAAGTGACCTTAGGACATATTTGTTCGTATTTCCTTTCTTGATTCCATGTATCCTGTGATTCAATTGCAATGTCCTTATCAATCCTGTTTCATACCTCAGCCACTAAGTCATCAATGACTACGAGGACTCAGAGGGAAGCTGTTAGAGATGAGATTGGAATGGGCTCGTCTGAGACGAGGACTGACCTAGGCAGTACGCCTATTTTTCATGAACAGATTGATCCACCCTCTATTGATCGTATAGCTAGGATGGAAGCGAGTGTTCAGAAGATGCGCCAAATGATCGGATCCTTGATAGAGATTAGTCGAGCACGGAGATCGGCCATTACTCCACGTACGGGTGTTCAGAGGCCAAGGCGAATTCGTACTAATATATCAGCTCCTAGACATGTTCGTAGAGGCCGTGGCAGATTCTTTATGGACCAGTTATGTCACTTATACCCATATGATCAACAGCCCTCGCAAAGATGTTTCGGGTGTGGGGGTCCGTATCACTTTATCCGGAATTGTCCCGTGATGCGACAGGGTGAGGCATCGGTCTCACATGTGACTTCACCATCTTCACCACCTCCTCCGAGCACATTACCTCCTACACATGTTGTTGTTCCACGCTAGATCAATGCCCATAGAGGCCGTGGTCGAGACGGTCGTAATTTGAGAGGACGAAGAGGCAGAGGCAGACGACAGTTGGTCACTGGAAGAGGGCAGGCTTTAACTTTTTTGTTGACTCCTCGGGACGCATAGGCGTCGAACGTTGTCGTAACAGGTATTCTTTGAGTATGTTCCTTAAATGCACATATTTTATGTAATCCCGGTTCTACGCATTCTTACGTATCTGCACACTTTGCACTTTCTCTGGAGAGAGAGTCATCGTTGTTAGAGTTACCGCTAGTTGTGATTACTCCTGCAGGAGATTCTTTTGTAGCTCGACACGTATTCAGGTCCTATTCAGTACGTATTGGTGATAGGGATTCATTAGTGGATTTGATTCTCCTAGATATGTTAGATTTTGATATACTTCTTGGTACGGATTGGTTGGCCGCTTGTCATATAAATTGTCGGGGGGAAGCGATCAGATTCTGTTTTCCAGACGAACCGATTTTTGTTGTGCAGGGAGACTGTAGTGTAACTCCTGCCAACATGATTTCTGCTCTTTGTGCAGGACGGCTCTTGAAGAAAGGTTGTCATGGGTTCTTGACATTCGTCCAGGACTTAGGAGCTGTTGAAGTCCCGTTGGACTAGGTTCCGACCGCACAAGAATTTCCGGATGTGTTTCCTGCTGAATTGACAGGATTACCGCCGGATCGCAATATCGAATTTTGCATTGACTTGATTCCGGGTGTGGGGTCTATTTCTATACCACCTTATCGGATGGCCCCGACGGAGTTGAAAGAACTCAAATGTCAATTGCAAGAGTTGTTACATAGAGGACTTGTTCGTCCAAGTGTATCACCGTGGGGAGCTCCTGTCTTGTTCGTTAAGAAGAAGGAAGGCAGCATGAGACTGTGCATCGATTACAGGCAGCTGAATCGAGTTACTGTGCGAAATAGGTATCCACTACCTCATATCGATGAATTATTCGATCAGCTGCAGGGAGTTGGCTATTTCTCGAAGATTGATTTGCGGTCAGGGTATCATCAGTTGAGAGTTCGGAAGGATGACATTCCGAAGACTGCTTTTCGCACACGATACGGGCATTATGAATTTCTGGTGATGTCGTTCGGGCTCACCAATGCCCCAACAGCTTTCATGAATATGATGAACAGCATTTCCAGGCCATTTCTTGATCAGTTCATTATTGTATTCTTGGATAACATCCTTGTATACTCCCATAGATGAGAAGAGCACGAGCAGCACTTGCGTATCACATTGCAAACCTTGAGGGAGCATCAGCTGCTTGCTAAATTTTTCCAAGTGTGTTTTCTGGCTGGATAGTGTGGATTTCTTGGGTCATGTAGTTACGAGAGACGAGATATGTGTGAACCCAAAGAGGATCGAGGCAGTTCGGCACTGGCCCAAACCTGTGTCGGTTACGGAGATTCGCAGTTCTTGAGTTTGGCCGGTTACTACCGACGTTTTGTGCAAGATTTTTCTCGGGTCGCTGCACCACTGACCGGGTTGACCAGGAAGGAGGTTCCATTTCTTTGGACAGAGGCGTGTGAGCAGAGTTTCCAGCAGTTGAAGACTCGCTTGACGACTGCACCAGTATTATCTTTGCCTTCTGGGTCAAGTGGTTTTGTTGTTTATTATGACGCTTCTCAAGTGGGGTCAGGCCATGTATTAATGCAGCACGGGAAAGTTATCGCATATGCTTCTCGGCAGTTGAAGAAGCATGAGAAGGATTATCCTACTCATAACTTAGAGATGGCTGTAGTATTCGCACTAAAGAATTGGAGGTATTACTTGGACGGTGAGTCGTGCCAAATATTCACATACCACAGAAGCTTAAGGTATATCTTTCAGTGGTGAGATCTTAATCAGAGGCAGCGTAGATGGATGGAACTCGTGAGGGATTATGACTGCGAGATTCTTTAGCATTCGGGCAAAGCGAATGTTGTGGCAGAGGCTTTGAGTCGGAGGCCCGGAGGTAGCTTATCTTATTTGAGCACGGTGCAGAGACAGTCATCCGCAGACTGGCAGATTCTATGTAGTAGCAGCGTACAGTTTGAGTTCATATTGACAGGAGAACAGTTAGCTCATATTCGCACCCATTCTCAGTTATTGGATCGCATCCGAGAAACATAGCCACAGATGCTCGCTTGTTGGAGATCATAGATCAGGTTAGATAGGATAGAGATTCTGAGTTCATGATAGATGACCATGGAGTATTACAATTTGGGACTCGTCTTTGTGTGCCGGATTCAGAGAAACTGGGACTTAAAATCTTATAGGAGACCCATTAGTCAGCATATAGTGTTCATCCTGGTTCCACCAAGATATATCATGACTTGAGAGATGTCTATTAGTGGGAAGGAATGAAGAGAGATGTCACAGAATTGTTTCAAGATGCTTGACTTGTCAGCAAGTCAAGGCTGAGCACCAGAGGCCGGCAGGAGAGTAGCAGCCCTTACCTATTCCGGAGTGGAAATGGGAGCAGATCTCCATGGATTTCATTATGGGTCTACCCAAGACTAGCAGAGGGTATGATTCCATCTGGGTGATTGTAGATAGATTGACAAAGAAAGCTCATTTTCTTCCGGTGAAGACAACGTTTGGATATGCGCAGTATGCTCAGATCTATATTGATGAGATTATGCGATTGCATGGAGTTCTAATGTGCATAGTGTCCGATAGGGGTACTCATTTTACCATCCGACTATGGCAGAAACTTCAAGAGGCTCTAGGTACCAGACTGGATTTTAGTACAGCTTTTCGCCGCAGACAGATGGTCAGTCAGAGCGGACCATACAGACTCTAGAGGATATGCTTCGAGCTTGCAATCTTGATTTCGGTGGCAATTGGGATCGTCACTTACCGTTGATAGAATTCTCTTACAACAACAGTTTTCAGGAGACGATCCAGATAGCACCCTATGAAGCTTTATATGGGAGAAAGTGTCGATCACCCGTTTGCTGGACAGAACTCAGCAAGAGTAGCATTTTGGGACCGCAGATAGCACAAGAGACTACAGAAAAGATCCAGTTGATACGGGACAGAATGAGAGCGGCCCAGTGCAGACAGAAATCATATGCTGATCGACGCCGTCGTAGACTCAAGTTGATAGGGGAGACTATGTGTTCCTTCGTGTATCTCCGATGAAGGGTGTGATGCGTTTAGAGAAAGGGAAAGCTCAGCCCCAGATATGTCGAACCCTACGAGATTCTGGAGAGAGTGGGTGCTGAAGCTTATTGTTTAGCACTTCCATCGAATTTTCCCGATGTGCATTCAGTGTTTCTTATATCTATGCTTCGTAAGTATCTTCACGATCCCTCTCACGTGAATCCAGCATCAGACCTTACAGCTTGAGCAGGATTTATCCTATGTTGTGCAGCCGGTAGCTATTCTAGACCGACAGGCAAATATACTGAGATCAAGGGTACCTCCGTCTGTAAAGGTTCTTTGGCAAGGACCAAATTGCGAGGAGGTCACTTGGGAGGCTGAGAATGCGATGCGGGAGAAATTCCCATATCTTTTTGAGGGTATGTATAGTTAAGTTTTAAATTCGGGGACCGAATTTTCTTAAGGGGGGAGTATTGTAATATTTTGAAAATTTTAGATAATAAATTAATCTAATTAATTAAATTAAAAAATGTTAATTTAAAAGGTTATTGAAACAAAATAGGACATTTTCTTAAGTAGTGTGTAAAACTAATTAAATTGAAATATTTTAGATAATTAATTAAATTATTTAATTAAATGAATAATGTTATTTAATTTTTATTGTAGTAAAGAAGGCTTTTTAAGTTAAAGTAGAATTAGTTTAGTAAAGAGAATAGTGTTTTTATAATAACATAAGTAATGAGGGGTATATGTGAGAAAGTTAGTGTCCTTATGCTAATTAGAGTTGTATGAGAGGTTTTGTGAAAAGTTTAGCTAATTGTGAAAATTGGAAATTTGTAAGGGTTTATGTGTAAGAAGGGTAAGGTCATGTTAAGATTAAGTTATAATCATGGTATAACACATCCTAAATGACAACTCCTATATACACCTTATTCTTGCATGAAAACCCCACCATTTTCTATGCTACACCTCCTACTTGCATAAAAGCACCACAATCCATTTGGTGACATCTCCTCCTACAATTCATAGTTCACTCTCCTTATCTTATACAAATTGGTTCAGTTGATATATTAGGTTAAGGAAATGAAAATAGTTTAGAAAAAGAAAAATATTAGAACACAACAAGAGAAAAGGAAAGAGGGAAGAGAAGGAACTAAAGGCTAAGGATTTTCACCATCACCCTCAAGCTAGGATCCTTGAGTTGTGCTTCTTGGAGGGAGTTTTCCAGTGATCTTGTTGTAGGTATAATCCTTAAACTCTGTAGGATTTTAGTTCTGTAACTGTTTTAGTTCAGAAATCGGATATCGGATATGTGGTATTTTAGGAAAATTTAGGCTCTGTGAAGTTCTGCTGTAACTTAGGGAATAATTAACATAACCAAACAGTACCTTAATCTTATAGACTGGACCTAGAATAAACCTTAGGAAGACGAACCCTTTTGCTCGGATTTTGGCCGGCGGCAATAGCCAAAAATCCTATGTCACCGGATATCTTAGGGAGTTGGGTGTTGGGGTTTTTAGGGTAGGTCTAGGTATATGGATTAGGATGTTTGGCATTGTTTGTTTAAGTTATTTTAGCAGTATATGAAATCTGGAACCTAATATCTGAAAATGGGTTAAAATTCTAAAACACGACACGGAGGTTTTGTAACACGTATCTGTTTTCTGTTACGAACAGTGATTGGGTAAATTCCAGTTAGTATAGGTATTAGATAGTTTACAATAGTCGTACGTAGTATAGTTAATACATAAAACTTGTATTTTTCATGTTTTCGCCGTATCAGAGTTTAGCCGTTTCTTATACGAATTAATATCGATGTTAGATTTGAGTACGGGAACTTCGGAGGCGCAAGGAAAGGAAAGGAATTTATGATCTGAGTAGATTCAGCGTTTTTCGGTGAGTAGACTAAACATCTACCGGGGGATTTTGTATGGATGGCGTGATACACCCGTAGTTTAAGTTTAAATTATAATTGTTCCCTTGTATAAAAAGTTTGATCGTATGCATTCATATATATAAATATCATTATGTTAATAACTGTTAGAACACTGCACAATATCGACGAGTTATGCTGCACGTGCACATATCTATATGTTACACTACACCTCGTCGATATTAACATGTCACATATACACTTAGTACTTATTATACTAAATATGATTCACATCATACCTTAACATCAAGAATGGTAGTTATTTTTCATAAATGTCATCATGTTTTATCTTCAAGTATTTGTAGTTTTGATATAAGATGCATTGGATTACTACGGATTTATGGTTTTGAGTTTTTTACACTATCGAAAGGATTCAGTGATTTTTCATGTTGATTTGAGATGTCCACCATGAAATGTTGTTTTTTTATTTGGTTTTATTCCGAACTGGGTAGGGTAGCTATACAGTTGCGGAATTTTTACGTATATCCAGGCTGGGTGGGGTAGCTATACAGCCGGATTCATGGCGGACCCGGTCGAGACTGAGGGGCAGGATAGCCGCACTTTAGGCGGGGAGCCTAACGAGGATACTCGATACCAGAGACAGTTGTGAACACGGCGGATATCTAGATGATACCGACCGGTGTTATTGAGTGACAGGATCGTTCGGGGAACGATGCCTGATGAAACATCGAAGATTTGTGTCGATGTTGGACACGGAAAAATAAACCTTATTTGGAATATAATTGATGAGATTTCAGTTTTGATTTATACATTGAGTAGTACATATTCATGCTTCCACCTGTTATATTGCATCACATTCATTGTTGTTGATATTAGTTCTAGTTCGGCATACTTACATTATCAGCCGATATATGTTAGTTTTATTCACTGAGTTGGCAACTCACCCTCGTTGTGACATAGTTCCTTGCAGGAGTCGTGTGGACACGTAGCAGCAGTGCGGATCCACTTATCAGCTTTTATCGCTCTTTTGCTAGGTGGGTTACCTACGTAGTAACCTCCTATTTTGGTTTTGTATATTGGATCTAGTATTACTCTATCTGACCCTGTATAGTTGACTTAGAACGAGATGTGGTTGTATATATCTTATTTTGAATGTTGAGATCGTTTAGTTGTGTTAAATTATATTTCTTTTACTTATGATCGAGATTCTTCATTTTGAGTGTCGTATTATTTTTGTATATTTATTTCTGCTGTTTGGCATCGTTTGCTCTCAACTAGGGATGCAGCCTTATCACACATCCTATAACTGCATAAATAAATAATTAAAATGGAGGTACTGTCGATGTTTCAAAACCAGTTGTTTAAACTTCTAATAAAAAAACATTCGGCATGCTACTTCATTCTTTTACTTAAAAACTAAAAATTTCTAAATTCCGCAAAAAAGATTTTGATCTTGGCTCTTTTGGCTTACTCAGATTGTGTCAATATCTTTAGATATCATACAATCTAAGTGCCGGTCACATCCAAACTTTGAGTTGTGACAATGAGAGCATGGTCCCAAAGAATAGCCCGGTAGTGGCCTGAGTGACTTGTCCTACCGGCATTGAGAAGATGGAGGCTGCATTGGGCCTGTATGTCACTCCTCCGGCTGGAGTGGAGAGAGAGTTGTTGTTGCAGGAAGTGCAGTGAGAGGCCATTGATTCTGCACAGAGACGAAACACCAAATTTTAGTAGTTCAAATCCAAGGGCAACCATGATCAAAGCAAACGACGATTTTGTGCGTGAAACACGACACACGAAGTGTAGAGTGAAAATAGGAAAAGGTCCCACCGGGCATGCTAGAATCTATTTACCGCTAAAAACAGAGACAAACTGGGATAGGACGTCTTGCTTGAATTTGGGGGCAGATGCTATTTGGAACATATCCATTCACCCGGAGTTTGGCGTAACGACTTGATATGAGAAGGATCATGAAGGTATTTACGAAGTATCGATACATGGAATACGGGGTGAACATCCAGAAAACTGGGTGGAAGTGCCAAACGATAGGCAACGGTACCAACTCGCTCAAGGATCTCAAAAGGACCTACAAATCTAGGACTAAGCTTCCTTTTCTTCCCAAATCTTATCACGCCCTTCATCGGAGAAATCCGTAGGAATACATGATCCCCCACTGCGAACTCGAGCTTGCGACGACGACGGTCGGCATAAGACTTATGTCTGCACCGGGCTGCTCTCATCCTATCCTGAATCAACTGATTTTCTCCGTAGTCTCTTGAACTAGCTGGGATCCTAAAATCCTGCTCTCGCTAAGTTCGGTCCAACAGACTGGCGATCGACACTTCCTACCATACAAATCCTCAAAAGGTGCCATCTGAATCGTCTCCTGATAACTGTTATTGTAGGAGAACTCTATCAATGGCAAGTGACGATCCCAACTGCCACCAAAATTAAACACGCACGCATGAAGCATATCCTCCAGAATCTGTATAGTCCGCTCTGACTGACCATCGGTCTTCGGATGGAAAGCGGTGCTAAAGCTCACATGGGTACCCAAGGCTTCCTGAAACTTCTGCCAAAGACGGCTAGTGAACTGGGTGCCCCTGTCGGATACGATGCATGTGGGAACGCCGTGCAAACGCATAATCTCATCAATGTACAACTGTGCATACTGAGCTAAACCGAAAGTGGTCTTTACTGGAAGGAAGTGAGCCGCTTTCGTCAACCGGCCAACAATCACCCAAATAGAGCCATACCCTCGACTAGACCTGGGTAGACGCACAACGAAATCCATGGAGATCTGTTCCCATTTCCACTCTGGAATGGGTAAAGGCTGCAACTCTCCTGCCGGTCTCTGATGCTCAGCCTTGACTTGCTGACAAGTCAGGCACCTCGAAACAAAATCTGAAACATCACTCTTTATCCCTGCCCACCAGTAGATATCTCTCAAGTCACGATACATCTTGGTGGAACCTAGGTGAACACTAAAAGCTGATTGATGTGCCTACTCTAGGATCTCACGTCTCAACCTATCGATATCAGGTACACACAAACGAGTCCCAAAACGTAGCACACCCTGGTCATCAATCAAGAACTCTAAATCTCTACCCTACCGAACATGCTCCAGAATCTCAGAAAAACGGGCATCAGCGGGCTGTGCCTCACGAATACAATCAAGTAGAAGTGGATGGACATGGACATGAGCAAGATGTCCCCCAGTGAAAGTGAACTCAAACTGTACTCTGCTATGGCACAAGATCTGCCAATCTGCAGAAGATTGTCTCTGAACTGTGCTCAACTGGGACAAGCTACTCCCGGGCCTACGACTCAAAGTATCGGCTACCACATTCGCCTTGCCCGGGTGATAAAGGATCTCACAATAATAATCCTTCACAAGCTCCATCCAACAGCGCTGTCTCAAATTCAGATCCCGCTGCTGGAAGATGTACTTTAAGCTCCGGTGGTCCATGAAAATCTGACATGACTCCCCGTACAAGTAGTATCTCCAAATCTTAAGCGTAAAGACCATCGCGGCCATGTCAAGATCATGAGTGGGATAATTCTGCTCGTGCTTCTTCAACTGCCGAGAAGCATAAGCGATAACTCTATCATGCTGCATCAATACACAACCAAGCCCCACTCGAGAAGCATCACAGTAAACGACGAAGCCGCCTGATCCAGAAGGCAAACATAAAACTGGTGCAATCATCAACCGAGTCTTCAACTGCTGAAAATTCTGCTCGCATGCCTCAGTCCAAAGGAAAGGAACTCCCTTCCTGGTCAGTCCGATCAGCGGTGCAGCGATGCTCAAGAAATCCTGCACGAAACGGCGGTAATAACCGGCTAAGCCCAAAAATCTGCGGACCTCTGTCACTGATACAGGTCTGGACCAAAGCTGTACGGCCTCAATCTTCCTCGGGTCCACACGAATACCGTCTCCCGTAACCACATAACCTAGGAAATCAACACAATCAAGCCAGAAGGTACACTTCGAGAATTTAGCAAACAGCTGGTGCTCTCTCAATGTCTGCAAGGCAATCCTCAAGTGCTGCTCATTCTCCTCTCGACTCTTGGAATAAACCAGAATGTCATCAATAAACACAATAATAAACTGGTCGAGAAACAGCCTGAAAATCCAGTTCATCAAATCCATGAATGCTGCTGGGGCATTGGTGAGTCCGAACGACATCATCAAAAACTCATAATGCCCGTAGCGCGTACGAAAAGCAGTCTTCAGAATGTCATCATTCCGAACCCGCAACTGATGATAACCTGATCTCAAATCAATCTTGGAAAAATGTCCCGCACCCTGGAGATGATCAAACAAATCATCAATGCGAGATAAAGGGTACCTATTCCGCACCGTCACTCGGTTCAATTGACAATAATCAATGCACAATCTCAAACTGCCGTCCTTCTTCTTGACGAACAGGACAGGAGCTCCCTAAGAAAAAACACTCGGACGTACAAGTCCCCTATGAAGCAACTCTTGCAACTGATCCTTAAGCTCCCTAAGCTCCGTCGGGGCCATCCGGTAAGGCGGTATAGAAATAGGCCCTGTGCCGGGGATCAAATCAATGCAAAACTCAATCTCACGCTCTGACGACAATCCAGGTAACTCATCGGGAAATACGTCGAGAAACTCTCGCACGATAGGAACTCGGTCCAATGAATCTACTGTGGCTCCGGTATCACGAATGAAAGCCAAGAATCCCCGACATCCCCTCCTCAAAAGCCGACTAGCACAAAGGGCTGAAATCAAACTGTGAGGGGCGGCACCACGATCACCCTGCAAACCAAGAACTGACTCGCCGGGAAAACAAAACCCGACTGTCTTCTCACGGCAGTCCACGGACACGTAGCAAGTAGCTAACCAGTCCATTCCCAGGAGAACGTCGAAGTCCAACATCTCAAGAAGGATTAAGTCGACAGACGAATCTCTATCTCCAATACAGACAACACACGACCAAAACACGTGTCGCGCAACAAACGACTCGCCAACAGGAGTAGTCACAACAAACAGCTGATTTAGCAAACACGACTCTCGGCCCAAACTCAGCACGAAGTGTGTAGAAACATATAAGTGCGTAGACCCCGGATCAAACAACACGTGTGCATCGAAGGAACATACTGAAAGAGTACCTGAAACCACTGCATTGGACGCCTGCGCGTTCTGATGAGTCAAAGCAAATGCCCGTGCCTGCCCTCTACCTGCAACTAGCTGTCCTCCGCCGCTGCCACCCCGTCCTCTCTGAACAAACCCTCCACGACCATGACCTCTCTGAGCATAAGTCTGATGCAGAGCAACAACAGGTGCAAGAGGCAACGCTCTCTGAGGTGGAGAAGGTGGTAAGGTAACATACGATACGGCTGTCTCGTCCTCACGTGGCTCAGTACAATCTCAAACACGATGATAGAAACTCCCACACCGAAAACATCCAGACGATGACTGCTGACCATTCTGGGGATAAGAGCTGAATAACTGGCCTCGTCCTAAGCCTCTGCTACTCCCTGTACCTGAACAAAATCTGTCATGGAGTCTAAACATCTGTCTCTAGGCTAATATACCAGTACGAACCCTCTTCGGTTCCGGAACGACCGATGTCTTAGAAAGACGCTCCTCAACCAATAGGACTGTGTCCACTGGTGCTGCATATGTGTCACAATGCTGGACGCTGATAGCGAGGAACAACTGGGTAAGCAGGCCTCAAACAAATCTCTTAATCCACATCACCTCAGCGTCCACCAAATACGGAGCATACACAGATAGCTCAGTAAACTGCACATCATACTCTGCCACCGTCATACCCGGAGTCTGGCATAACGACTCGAATCTGCGCGCTCGAGCATCCCTGACGCTCTGCGGAAGAAAATGGGAAAGAAACACCGTCACGAACTCAGCCCAGGTCATAGGAGAAAGACCTGCGGCTCTGCCCCTCTCTAAAGACTTGCACCACTTCTGGGCAAGACCTTCCAGACGAAAACTCGTGAACTCTACCCATCTCGCGTCGGAGCATCTCAGCGAACGACATATCCTGGTCATCCGATCGATAAATAACTGCGGACCCTCAGCTGCATCAATGCCGGTGAAAACCGGAGGCTTCAGCCTCATGAACTCAGATAACGATACGGTGATAACCTCCGTAGGTGCAGGTACAATTTCCTCATTATTCTAATCATCTAAGGGTGTTTACTGTAAATATAACACGGATTACAAATTCATCTGCAAAATACCAAATACCCCGTGTTATATACATATAATCAACATTCTGGAAGGAAATTGTGTGTTTATTACTTCACGCATGATATTGTATAGCTCAAAATATTTCATCGAGATGTTGTGCAGAAAATTATTCAGGTCAAAGAACCGGAATCACAAATTTGCCGACAACATGCAGCAAGTCAAAGAATTCAAATCTGGCAGAGATTTAGAAGAGATAAAAAAATTCCAGATATCAGAAGAGGACAAAACTGCCAACATCAAAACAGCCCTAAAATATCATGCAGAGATTTCACTACTTGGCAGCGGAATCGCGGCCGAGTTGGCCGAGTTGCCGCGGATCCGCGGCCTAGTTGGGGGATCCGATGACGTGTTCTCTCCAGAAGCTTCATTCTAACAACCTTGCTTACTTGAGACGATCCATTATAACAGACTTCTTCTGGAAACTTATCTGTAACAACCTTATTCTAGAAGACTTTTTATAACAACCTTATTTTAGAAGGCCCCTTGTAACAACCTTATTCTAGAAGGCTCCTTGTAACAACCTAGCTTATGAAGGAAGCTTGATTTGAGATCTATAAAAGGAGATCTAGGGCTAAGGTAAAAGGGTTGTTGGTGGTTGGTTGGTGGTGGTAAAATTCTAGTTACAAATCCAAATCAATCCAAGATCTAATTCCAAATCAAGATTCATTGAGAATTCATCAAGCAACTACTTCGAAGATCCTTTATCGCAATGCCGATCGTCATCAAGAGCAAGAGATCTGCGACGATCCACGTCTCATGGCGATCGAGCCACGCAAAGATCGACGACAAATTCACCTCTTCAACGGAGCGATCGAGAGCTTAGTCTTGTACCTCGAATTAAGGAATTGTGTAAATTTGAAGAAGATTTAATACAGGTGATCATTACTATTAGTCTTGCTTTCTTTAGATTCTTGCATTATGAAATTTTAAATTCTTGATTCTATTATTTTCATAATGTGTGAGTGAAATCTCCGCCTGTAAAGAATTCGAGAGAATAGGTAGATCAAGTGATGATAAATTCCTAATACTAATCTTAAGTCTTATGAGATTTGTGAACTTTAGGAAAAAAGAATCATCAATGACCTAATTTGGATCGAGATCACATTCTTGCTAATTTCATTGCAAATTAGGGATCAAATGATTGATGATTCTCTTTGCTAAAGGCTGGATCCGAATGATGATCAATGAAAAGACAAGGGATAGAGAAGGAGAAACTCTAGTTTCTTCAATAGATCCCTAATCTTCATTCATCACCATCGTCCTAGTTATAATTCATCAATAGATAAGATAAGTCATTATTAGATTCATCATTGCTACTAATTCAATCGAATCCTATAAGCTATTCTTCATATTCTTGATAATTCAAATTGAAATTGGACACTTTCTTGATTTTTTTAATTCTTGAATATGTTCTTGATTTTCTTGAAATGACAACTCAATTAAATCTCGAATTACTTTCTTGAATTTTCTTTTATATTTTCATTTCGACTCATCTAAAGCATGATCGAATAAGTACACGCATCTCAGTGGACGATCCGTATTCATTAACGAGCTACATCGACACAGTTAATTGATTGCGGTTATAAATTCTTTGGTTGTGATTACATTTTAAAACACGATCCGAAATTTTAGATCAATCAAATAGCGCCGTTGTCGGGGATGCGTGTGTAATTTGTTCGTTCTTGCTATTTGAGTTGAAAATTTATTATTCCATCAAATTTTAATTCAAGAATCGCTTCGTGTGCTTAACATTTAGTGTTTGAATTTTTGCGAGAGAATCTGGCATCACTGTAGACGGGAGATCAAGATTCAGAGACTTTCTGAAGAATCCAGAGGAGCACAAAAAGCTACAGGAAAATTTTCAGCACATATTTCCCACAGTACACCGCGGATCCACGGCTAATGGCCGGTTTTGGCGGCGGTTCCGCCGCCGTTTAGGCGTTTCAGTGTTCCAAACTTCTGTATTCTCTGTTCTCTCCTCTTCTCTCTGATCTTGTCCAATAACCATTTTCTGCACAATTCTTTGCAAAAATAGTGCCGCTAAAATAAAAATCTGTTGCGTTTCTTGAAATTGGTTGTTTGCATATTTTAATACGGAAATTAAGGGGCAAAGACCAAATTCAGATTAGGTGGGGATTTCATTACCCTTCCTAAGCCCCAAAAATCACAAAACTAGCATCCGCATCACCCTCATTAACTAAAAAAGATCTAGAAAAGATTCTAAGGACCGTCGCGCTCAATTAGGACAGAAGGAGGTAGTAGGTAATTTATTGCTTATCCGCATTTCTTTTATGGTGTCTAAGGCAAGTGTGTCTAAGGCAAGTGGTTACTTAATTAGGTACACTACTTACGTAGACGGGAGATCAAGATTCAGAGACTTTCTGAAGAATCCAGAGGAGCACAAAAAGCTACAGGAAAATTTTCAGCACATATTTCCCACAGTACACCGCGGATCCGTGGCTAATGGCCGGTTTTTGCGGCGGTTCCGCCGCCGTTTAAGCGTTTCAGTGTTCCAAACTTCTGTATTCTCTGTTCTCTCCTCTTCTCTCTGATCTTGTCCAATAACCATTTTCTGCACAATTCTTTGCAAAAATAGTGCCGCTAAAATAAAAATCTGTTGCGTTTCTTGAAATTGGTTGTTTGCATATTTTAATACGGAAATTAAGGGGCAAAGACCAAATTCAGATTAGGTGGGGATTTCATTACCCTTCCTAAGCCCCAAAAATCACAAAACTAGCATCCGCATCACCCTCATTAACTAAAAAAGATCTAGAAAAGATTCTAAGGACCGTCGCGCTCAATTAGGACAGAAGGAGGTAGTAGGTAATTTATTGCTTATCTGCATTTCTGTTATGGTGTCTAAGGCAAGTGTATCTAAGGCAAGTGGTTACTTAATTAGGTACACTACTTACATAGCGGAAAAACCTCCCACTTACCTGGCACTTACCTGGCCACAGAAGGGTAAAAGAGGCAGTAGAGGATTTATCCTGCGATTTGTCTTCAGGAAGTCTAGGAGCGGTCTAGTGACTTGACCTGGGTGACCATTAGATATAGGGTTGCTTGTGCATTTTTGTGTGAATTTTCATAAATCTGTCTTTTTTCAAAACAAACCAATTATTTTCTCTCCTTTTTACCTTTTTCCCCTCTTCTCTTCTTATAATGGGTGACCCAAACAGACGAACTCTTGCCGAGCTCTGCTATCCACAACCAGATATTTCTTGTCTTCACAATCGCTTCGGTATACCATCTGACTCTCCCATGTCTTTAAGAGATCGAATAGAACAAGCGGGTAGAAACAATTGGCCACCTCAGTTTAGGTCTTATCAACCGTATCCTAATTATATATCTGTTTCAATTGATACTCCGAGTGAGGATGCCCCTAGACGCATGTCCATTGCTGAGTATATAGCTAGGGCTAAAGGCCAAGGTTTCAATCCGGACCAATATCAACCATCACCACCACTTGCAAAAGAAGAATTTCATAATCGGTTTGTGGCATATAAGATGTCTATTGAAAATAGCCAACCCACCAACCAATATCAATATTCTTCTTATCACAATGTCGACCCTACTCCTGTCTAATTTACACAACCACCCAACTCCTATCAATCCTATCCGACTTTTACACCTTCTCTAGACATTCATTCTAACCAATCATTTGGGAGTTTTACTTATCCACAAGAATTTCAATTTTATCCTGAAACCCCTTGTCAACCCAAGTCTAGTCTTGAGCGGAAATTAGAAGAAGGTATAGTGATGTTTAACCGCATCAGAGAGGAATTGAAGGAAAGCATGGCTAAATATGAAAGAGCAACTAGTTCCGAACCAGCTAAAAAAATTTCAATGTCTAATATGGCCATAGAACAAAGTGAGAATTTGGGTAGTGAGAGAGAACTGTACACCCTTCCTAATCAAACCTTCCCATTCCAAACTGAAATCCACAACTCCAGTTTCACAGATTCATCAAGTACACCAAATGATTCACCAATTAAAGATAGGATGTGTGATAAGTTGTGTGACTTTGAAGTGTTTGATTTACCTGAGTGTGAAGGGTCCATTTCGAGTGAAACCATAACCAACCCTTGTGATCTTTACACCTCCACTCTTGAACCAAAATTGATTGAAAACCATACTTTTGATGAGGTGTTTGAGAATTCTAACCTTCACTTGAATGAGGAAATTGACGTTAGGGATATATTGATTGATATACCTGAAATTTTGGATGAGTTTGTCCCACCAATTCATCAGGTCCTTTCACTTCCCTGTGGTCATCATCTCGAGCCTCTAATTAATCTTCCCGAACCCCAAATGCGTCTTGAAGTTGATAATAATGGTATACCCGAACAGCAGACCAAAATTCAGTCTACATCTCCCACATCTGGTTTAGCGATTCTCGATACACCAATTTGTTTACCCATTTCACCTTCTAGTTTCTCAGGTTCTTCTTCTATTCTTCCTATAATTTTAGTGGGTGTTGATGAATCACAATCTGATAATTCAAGTTCGATAATTCCAGAAAGCCAGCTTGATTTGGATACTTTGGAAAATGAGGTAGATGAGTTTTTCGAGTCTTCTACCTCCATAAATTTTGACAAATCAAGTATAGTAAATTCTGGTACAAAATTTATTGACAGCAAAATGTTCAATCACACCATTGAAAGTTTTGAAGAACTTTTTGCTGACGAACTTGCATTCCTAAACAATGCAGATTTTGTGATTAATCAACCTCCACCTATAGAAGTTGAACTGCCACCACTCCTTCTTCTAAGATACGAGAGTGCAAATGCTTCACTCATTCCTAATCATTCACATTCTCGCTGTCATTCATCCTCATTCTTTTATTTCTATAATTTAAGACTCAAACCCTTTCTATCACACCACTTATTTCTTCCCCACTTCTTCTTTACTCTATACAACATGTTCTTTCACCGACCTATACGTTACATTGATCAAATTTTTGAATGGTTGGTATTAATTTTTGGTCTTTGTAAACCTTATATTGACCAAATAACTTTACCCCCCCTCCCTTTAAAAGCTTAATATTGTTTAACTCAAGTTTGGGGGGTAAATTTTTGGCTCTTGAAAATAATAGTTGTCTTCAAAATTGTGAGCCAAAAATATGTTTGGGGGAGGATTTTCATTTATTCTTGTCCCCGTTAATAACTTTTCCTCCCAAGCATACAGGTTTTTGAGATTTAACAGATGGCAATAGTGAGGACACTGTTGTAAACAAGTTTGAGGGAGGTTTGTGCTTATTTACGCATCACTTTGCATGATACTTTGCATAAGCACAAAACATAAAAAAAATTATAATAAAAGATTATGAAGTGAAAAATTACATCTAAAAGATTGGAAAAATTTAAGAAAACCAAGAAAGTTAGATATTTTCTTAAACGAAACTAGTAATAAGTAGTTATGAGCCGTTGTCTCAAGAGTTAGTAAGATAAAGAAATCACTAATCTGAGGATAAAAATAAGTCTGAAAAATATTTTCTATTCTGGAAGCCAAACATTTGAATGTTAATACCCTACTATACGTACTTACACACGTCTTGAAACTCGGGATAGTAGAGGATACTTTGAAATGCTCTTGTCTAAAAACCAAAAGTACGAAAATTATAAATGAAGCAATAAAGTATAAAATGGTGAAGAAAAATGAACACTGGTTTTTTAATCATCAAGGCAGCATAAAAAAAATATAGCGAGTGCTTCATCACCTAGTGCCTTAGACCAACTGGTTTGGGAGTCACTGCTAAGCCTTAGGTGTTGCAAGACGAGGAAAACACTAAATACGCCTAATTAGTAAGCACATGAGTAATCGGTCGATTAGTATCTCAAGAAGTATTAACTGTCGCATGAAAAATGTGTAAGAAATTCCATCTAAAATATTCACCGACTAAAAAGTACTGAGGTAAATGGACAAGAGTATGATAGCTTGAATTGAATTCTCCGAGTATAAAGATGTTCTTTACACACACACATAGGGGTATATGATCGGTGTTTGGAAGAAAGGTAGGAATGAAGAATAAAGACGATATTTTATTGGGGGATGATGTGATTTCTAACATCTTTTTATGACTATTAAAATAGGGCTCATGACAACCGAAAAAGCTAGTGTAGTTGGAAACTCTAATTTTCAAAGTCTTTCTTTTACAATTCTTATCTATACATATAACTTTTACAGTCTTCCTTATATTATAGGATTTTGTGGGTAGAACCCGCTGAAAACCCTCAGGAGACAACACTCCTCCTACTAGGGACACCAAGAGGTTTAAAGACTTGTTGCACATGCTCAGTGCAATCATGTTTGCCTACGAAAGTATGCTAGTTAGTTTTTCTCTTTCTTTCTATTTTCTCCTTCTCTTGAATAAAAGATGTTTGCTCGAGATGATCAAAATTAAGTTTGGGGCAATTTTTTCAGTCGAAAATATTGCATTCTATAACACATCAATTTTCTTATTATTCTAATCATCTAAGGGTGTTTACTGTAAATATAACACGGACTACAAATTCATCTGCAAAATACCAAATACCCCGTGTTATATACATATAATCAACATTCTGGAAGGAAATTGTGTGTTTATTACTTCACACATGATATTGTATATCTCAAAATATTTCATCGAGATGTTATGCAGAAAATTATTCAGGTCAAAGAACCGGAATCACAAATTTGCCGACAAAATGCAGCAAGTCAAAGAATTCAAATCTGGCAGAGATTTAGAAGAGATAAAAATATTCAGATATCAGAAGAGGACAAAAATGCCAACATCAGAACAGCCCTAAAATATCATGCAGAGATTTCACTACTTGGCCGCGGAACCGCGGCCGAGTTGGCCGAGTTGCCGCGGATCCGCGGCCTAGTTGGGGGCTCCGATGACGTGCTCTCTCCAGAACCTTCATTCTAACAACCTTGCTTACTTGAGACGGTCTATTATATCATACTTCTTCTGGAAACTTATCTGTAACAACCTTATTCTAGATGGCTCCTTGTAACAACCTTATTCTAGAAGGCCCCTTGTAACAACCTTATTCTAGAAGGCTCCTTGTAATAACCTAGCTTATGAGGGAAGCATGATTTGAGATCTATAAAAGGGGATCTAGGACTAAAGTAAAAAGGTTGTTGGTGGTTGGTTGATGGTGGTAAAATTCTAGTTACAAATCCAAATCAATCCAAGATCTAATTCCAAATCAAGATTCATTGAGAATTCATCAAGCAACTACTTCGAAGACCCTTTATCGCAACGCCGATCGTCATCAAGAGCAAAAGATCCATGACGATCCACGTCTCACGGCGATCGAGCCACGCAAAGATCGACTACAAATTCACATCTTCAACGAAGCGATCGAGAGCTTAGTCTTGTATCTCGAATTGAGGAATTGTGTAAATTTGAAGAAGATTTAATAAAGGTGGTCATTACTATTAGTCTTGCTTTCTTTAGATTCTTACATTATGAAATTTCTAATTCTTGATTCTATTATTTTCATAATGTGTGAGTGAAATCTCCGCTTGTAAAGAATTCGAGAGAATAGGTAGATCAAGTGATGATAAAATCCTAATACTAATCTTAAGTCTTATGAGATTTATGAACTTTAGGAAAAAAAGAATCATCAATGACCTAATTTGAATCGAGATCACATTCTTGCTAATTTCGTTGCAAATTAGGGATCAAATGATTGATGATTCTCTTAGCTAAAAGCTAGATCCGAATGATGATCAATGAAAAGATAAGGGATAGAGAAGGAGAAACCCTAGTTTATTCAATAGATCCCTAATCTTCATTCATCACCATCGTCCTAACTACAATTCATCAATAGATAAGATAAGTCATTTTTAGATTCATCATTGCTACTAATTCAATCGAATCCTACAAGCTATTCTTCATATTCTTGATAATTCAAATTGATATTGGACACTTTCTTGATTTTTTAATTCTTGAATATGTTCTTGATTTTCTTGAAATGACAACTCAATTACATCTTGAATTACTTTCTTGAATTTTCTTTTATATTTTCTTTCGACTCATCTAAAGCAAGATCGAATAAGTACACGCATCTTAGTGGACGATCCGTATTCATTAACGAGCTACATCGACACCGTTAATTGATTGTGGTTATAAATTCTTTGGTTGTGATTACATTTCAAAACACGATCCGAAATTTCAGATCAATCAGGCTCCGTCAGTCCGGATCGGCCCATATCCATCTCTCAACTCCGGTCGGTATCCTCCGGATAACCACTAGGTCCAACCAATCACCGGTAGGTAGTAGTCCCTCTGCCAGGCTCATCGTCTACTGCACAATATCCATTTCTTGCCCCGGAGTATCATACCGGGTCCACCATGAACCTGCAAACGGATCATCCAGCTCTTCGAATCGGGTTTCTATCACACGTCTCAGGACCGAGAAAACGCATAGTGGACGCACTGAAATATCATATCAAGATAAATCGGGTTTTCAAAACAATGCAAACTTTCTTGAAATAATACCACGGTTCTCAAATCCATAAATCACATAAAATCCGTATCTCAATGCGTAAATCCATGAAATATGATATATGCAACATAAAACCGTAATATGAGCATATCAAGGGAAAACCACTCTTTTAAATGAATCCAGTTTTTAAATATATCATGCGGTTCCCAATTCCTCCAAAATCAAATGCAACATCATATAAGGTGTACATGTAGCTATAGCAAGTATGGGTGTATATATGTAAGTATGTATGCATGATGTATCTCATATGCGCAATAGAACAAGAATCAATGTGTCAATATCAGTAACAATACAATACTGCATATGTGTATAGGTTGTGTGTGTCATAGCAATTACCGACGGTGTGGGTGTAGCATACAATTTAGTGCTCGTGCAACATGAACCGTCAGTAATGGTGCAGTGTCAAGGCACAACAAGTCATGGTATGTAATGATGCTCATGCACAATCAACATATATGAATATAAACATGCGGCTATACTATCATATCAAGCCTTGACGTATAACGCCATACGGGCGATTTCCCCGTAGTTGTTAAATCTACTCACCGGTGATCTCAAGCTAAGTATATCCAACCACCTGCTTCTCTTTCTTCGCAGCGTCCGAACTCCCTACACTTGCCCCTAAGATCACACAAACATAGCAAGTGCACTTAGAAATCGATCCATAATACGTACAATTACGTTTAAATTGACGCACCGACTCCAACACCCTCTAAAGTGTTCGCTTAGCGGCTAACGTGTATGGCGACACTACTAAAAGAAACCCACGACAGCAGCTACCCGAAACACTAGAACTATGTCGGATCACTCATAACGCGCGTCATTGAAACGCTAAAAACTAACAAACTGCTCCCAGATTTTACCCACTGTCAAAACATCAAAATCTAGTAGTACCAAACACCCTAAAACAACCACAGACAGCTACCCACAAAAACACAGCACTCCAGTCCCCTAAATGGCCGAGCTCACCGGATTTATCCCAAAAGTCTCCGGCCGAACAGTGTCGTGTGGGGTCAGGGTCTCAGGTGTACACTCAGGGTCTCTATTACAACACTACTATACTGCTAAATTACACGGTAAAAACTCATGGTGATAGCAGGTTACAGACACCACAAAAAGACACTAAAAATACGATATTTTGCACAAACTAAACTTTTAGTGTTCTAAACAGCCACTACTAAGCAACATTACAAAATAACTACCTAATTAATAGTTAGGGGCCATTACCTATCCACACTTGCTCCAAAACCCTAGCTTTCCATACTCCAAGTCATCTCTAGAGTCTTTGGATCAAGTTTAATGAAGGATGTGGTGAGTTTTGTGAAGATTTGTGAGGATTTGGGCTTGGTTTAGTGAGGAACAAGGTGAGGGTTCAGTTGAGGGAATGAGAGGAAAATAAGATGAAGAGAAAAAGATGAGAATGAGAGAATGAGTGATTAGAAAGTGAGGGTGTATATGTGCGGGTGAGGGAACACAAATGGGGTGTAAGTTTAGATGAGCCATGCCTCGCTCTTCTCTCTCCTCATTTAATGCAAGCCATGCTTGCCCCATGTCAACCCTCTCTCTCTCTCAAGTCAGCAAATTTTAAACCCTAATTTAAAAACCAAATGATTTAAATAAATACATATTACAATTTAATGAAATGGGGTTAGATGCCATGGCTATTTAAGCATGGTTAACCTCTAATTAACCCTAGGTTAATATGCACATGTGTGTGCAAGCCCAAAATAAATATTAATAAAATATTAATTAATTTCCATAAAATATTTGAAAACTATTTTAGTAAACTTTTTACTAAAATTCCGCATTATCGCTTAATTAACACTAATCGCATTCTAAGGTGTTACATGACCGCATCTTTAATCGTAGCCCTCTCAGCTCGCGTAGCCATGGTGATAGGAACCGCAAACAAATATCAATAAGGATAGATCACAAGAACGAATAGAATAACAGATCTTAAGATATATACATTCTAAGGTTAATTAAGCGGAGCATCGTATCGTAAGTATGCTGCGAAACATACGCACGGTACGTTACTCTACTTGAGTTACCTACCCCATCAACCAAGGTCAACCTACGTAACGAAAGTTCGGGTCTAATACCCACTCAATCAAGTCTAAGTTCCGTAAGATCAAGCCTACGTTCCGAAATATACGTCCTAAACTCCGCATAGTCAAACCCAGACTCGAACAAAGGTTAAATCTAATGCTCTAATACCAACTTTGTCATGACCCAGAAATGGCACGTGACCGGCACTTGAATCACGTAAAGTCTATAGGACCTCACTGTAACCCAAGTAAGCCAAAAACCAGGAATCTAAATATTTTTAAGTAAAATAATGGAGGTGAAGTTTTAAAAAAGGGGTATAAATGAATTCAAGTTCTTCTTTTAAAGTATAAGTAAAGTTTATAGAAATACAGGTAGATTGTATACTAAAGTTTAAAAACATTTTCGTCATTTGAAATTTGGGCAGCACCTCTTTTGTAAATTTTGATCAAAACCAGTACATAAACATGATAATATTAGCATCCCTAAGCAGGAGCTAGCTTTTTGCCAATCGGCGGAAACACAACCACGCAAGTAAGTATACGACGCCCAAGGCAAAGATCAAGCACAGAAAAGAGTAAAGAAAACCAAACATCATCAACTCCAATATAAAAATATATACAAGCCACGACTCTAAATCTGAAAGAATATACAACTGGTATCTAAGTCTACCAAATATATATAGTCTGGTTGATGGAGCTTTTAACTAGATACAACTGAATATAAAAGTATACAATGGTGGTTACGCTCTGTACTGTAACCCACCTACCAATGCAAATCACCTAAAAGAATAACGTGCCAGCAAGCCACTACTGATCCGAGCAGTCGATCCTGCAAGAAAACTATGGCATAACAGGGGTGAGTTGCTAACTCGTGAGTAGAAAATATCATCAAGTAAAAATCAAATGTATAACAATCTACCTAGGTCATACAGTAATATAATAATAATATCATACTGTGTGGTATAGAAATGAACGTGTATATATGTGTATATATATAAGTATAATATCGAGCATGTATCAATATGTGGTATCGTGTCATCCATATTATTTATGTATACATATCATCTGATGAGCGTCCATCAACGACACTCGAAATCATCATGAAATCCTGAGAGTCCAACATCGACACTCGAAATCATCATAAATCCCGTGTCCAGTATCGACACGTAAATCCTCATATCTCAAGCGTCGTCTCATCGGATTGGCCCTCATATCTCAGGCACAGTCTCATCAGATCGGTCTTCATAACCATCTGTCTCATATAACTCTAGTCGGTATCCTTCGAATATCTGCCGAGTCCAATACTATCACTGGTAGGCAGTGTTCCCCTGCCAGGCTCAACGCCTTTCTATATGATCTTCTTGCCTGGGATACCGTACCGGGTCCACCCACATTTTTTAAAACATTCACAAGCTTTTAAATAATATCTGCGGTTTCTCAAATTCAGAAATCTCATGCAAGCGAAATCATAAATATAGAATATGGAAATCATGAAAAGATATGTACAGGCACAGAACAATGCTGTAATACTTAGCAAGTGTGTTCATATAAGTGTGTCGTATAGCATTGTAAAGAAAGTACTACTAGAATCTAACATGGTAACAGGTATACTATGATGCGGTAGCATAGCGAGTTCTATCTGTGTACGTGGTATGGAAATTACCGAAGATGTGTGTGTAAGCATGCGAGTATGTGCACGTGCAGTAAGTAAATCATCGGTAATGAAGCGAGTGTTCAAGTACGAGGTCAAGTAAAGCTAAAGGTGTGAATGCAGTATATGTCGTAAGTAGTCGAATTGTGAGCATATGCAGAAATAAGAAATCGAAACACGAACAAGTATAAAAATACGCAATTACGTATGAGCCATACAGTTATAGTTTAAAATAGTACAAAACGTTGTTTTAGAAAATAGACGGCTACGCTGTTTTTTGAAGAAGATACCATTTGAAAAGTCGTAGCATCCCCTTGAAGTTATCATTTAAAAGTGTGTAATGGTTCGTTGGTTTTGAAAGTAGGTAGGGCTCTAAACATATCATAATATCTACTTTAATGATTTTAAATAAGATTCTTGAGTCGAAATAAATATGGGCGATCCATCATCATCATATCACGTACGGAACATCCATCATACGATATTATCAAATCAATAGTACGGATCTATAGTCGTGTACATCATCTCATCTCATCTCATCACATATCATCACATGTCATATCGTATCGTATCGTATCATATCGCCTCATATCATCACATCGTATCATATCGACTCAAGTCATCATCTCGGATCATATCCTTATATATATAGCTCAACGCTAAGAAAATAGAACTAGAGATATGTCTTTCTACTAAGTATACTAATATCGCATAAAATATTCTAATAACTCTATAGGGTAGGTATACATACATACATATAGTATCCTAGTTGTACGGTTGCGGGGGTGTTATACGCCATCCACCCGACTTCCCCCGTAGATATACATTTACTCACCTTATCGTCTCGCCTTAGTCGAAGTCGACGGACGCCTTGCTCTTCTTCGTCGTCTCGGAATTCCACACGAATGTACCTACAATAAAATCCATAACCAAAATCGCATAAAAATATGAATCGAATTGAAATCACGAGCGAAGCGCATATAGGTTAGAACATGTTGGGGTCAAAAATTACACCTCGGTTGACTAAGTCCAAAATCAAAGTCAACCCCAAGTAAACGGGCCCAAGCCCAGATCAAGTGGACCCATGTCCAAGTCGAGCCCCGCGGGCCGGCCTCCCCCATGCCAAAATGAAATCATGTAATAAATAATTTTGATGTAATTTTTTATGTATGAATGGGCATAAAGCCAAATTCTGTAAAGTCCATGGCCCATGTGTAAAATAAATGAGCACATAAGGCATGGGATGGGCAAAATGCCATTTTGTAAAGCCCAAGGGGCTATATGTAAATATGTAAGCCTATATAAGGCAACATGATGAAGAAATAAAAAAAAAAGACTTTTCATTTCTCTCAAACTCTAGAGTTTTTGTGTCTCTTTCTCCTTCCTCAAGATTCTAAACCTTCTTCCCCTTTTATGAATTAAATCAAGAGTTTTACTCTTCCTTTTCCACAAAGAAATAGTTTTTCACCACAAAACACACAAAGAGAAGCTCAGATCTTCCATCAGATCTCAAAAGGGGGAGATTTTTTAAATCTCACCCCCTTTCATCCAAGATCCGGCCAACAGAGAGGAAGAAGAAGGAGACCCATCTCCAAAAATCCCACTTTGGGGAAGATCCAGAGCTCACAGGAGAAGCCCCTTTCATCAACTCCCAAAATATCTTAGGAGTTTAACTCCTTAAACACACACACACACACACACACACACACATAAAATAATAAATCTTTCTTTTTGGGAGTACAACTCCCAGTGCAGGGACTAAGCCCACTCTCTGTCAGGCGTTCAACTCCATAAGTCAAATCGGGAGCACAGCTCCCAGGGACCAAGTCCCTTTTCCTGCTGACGCATAGTGCCCGCATGCCAAGCATGTGGGGCGCCGACGCCCAGTGCCCGCATGCCAAGCACATGGGGCGTCGGCGCCCAGTGCCCGCGTGCCACACACGTGAGGCGCTGGCCTCTACGCGTCCTTTGGACGCTTTTTCCCTTTTTATATATATGTATATATGTATATATATACACACACAAACACTCCACGACACTGTCCTTGTTAGAAAAAATTTCTAACGGGGCGCGGTCCCGCACCCTGCAAAGGGGGCTGCTAGCCCCCTTGACCCTCAGCCTGCTATCCGGGTAGCGGGACCCCCGTAAAAACTCTGCGGGGCCCCCGATATATCCAAAACCCCTTCATAACACAACATTGCACATTGAGTTCGCATGACCTGTTTGACCGTCAATCGGAGGTTTTCTAGCTCTAAAGGCGAGGGATAACGGCAGCTTAGTCCGCGGCTGCCGGAGATTCGAATCCCCACAATCAATAAACCCCAGCCTACCCTAGGCAGAGGAAATTTGTAATGCGCCTGACAAGCGCGCACATATTCCCATCTTAATGGGGTGACGAGATACACCCTACAGATTCTGGCACGTCCGGTGGGACTAATCTCTCCTCCCATATTTCGGGTTAAATATCCATGCGAACTCAGTCAACATATACATTGATTGAATGTACTGAAATCATGCTTCTATTTGCAGGTTAACGAATTTCGATTGCCATCTTCGAACGCAAGTCGGTATTTGAACGACTTTCCTTGGCCCCAACTGAGGGCAAGTCCATCAACACCGACAAAGTAATAAGGCATCTCGGGCAAGCTCCAGCGATGCCCCTGACAACTGCTCAATCGGATATCTTCTCTAAGCTCCCCGTCAGATGAGCTCTGAGTCGTTAAACTGGAAACAGATGACCTCTAAGTCGTTAAACTGGAAACAGATGACCACCACGTCGTTAAACTGGAAACAGATGACCTCTAAGTCGTTAAACTGGAAACAGTCGACCTCTAAGTCATTAAACTGGGAATGTAACAAAAAAAGACCGAAATGATGGGGCAACTCGCAATAAAAATCAGCGAGTAAAATAAAGATGGAAAATAAAGCCGAAATGATAGGGCAACCGCGAATGAATAGCCGAAATGATAGGGCAATCGCGACCTTCGCGATAAGAAAAGCTGAAATGATAGAGCAATCGCGGTAAAAAAACTTCCAAATGGCGAATAATGAGTCGCTCCTGGTACCATATTCCAGTGTAGCGATGCAGACGCCAACCAAATCCCAAATCCCTAAATTCCCAACGGCGAATGATGAGTCGCTCCTGGTACCATATTCCAGTATAGCGATGCAGATGCCAACCAAATTCCAAATCCCAAAACGGTGAATGATGAGTCGCTTCTAGTACCATATTCCAGTGCAGCGATGCAGACGCCAACCAAAATCCAATTTTCCAAAATTCTCCCAGCCCTACAGTTGGTCCCCGAACTGACTACCGTATACAATCCACGAGCTCAAATAATTCTCATCATACCTATACCCCACCGCAATCATCAGTCCAGCGGCCGGTCTCCGCCCTTGGAATTATGCTCCATTTGGGAAGACCCACTCATGTGTCCTCACGATACATGAGGAGAACAAACTTACGAGATCCTCTCGACTCGTAAGAAAACACTTTTGTGGAATCCTTACAACTCACGAAGAAAAAACACACTTGGGAGTCCCCACGACTCCTAAGGAGAAAGTACACCTACAAGATCCTTTCGACTCGTAGGGAGAAAATGCTTTTATAGGACCCTTACGGCTCATAAAATTGAAAAATCTTAGGTGATAGGGACCTAAACCTGTCTCCTAAGCCATCGCTCCCCAACAGGGAACGGCAAATGATGAATTGCTCCTGGCTCATGTGCTTCAGTGTTAGCAACGCTGATGCCGGCCCTAACCCTAAAATTCCAAACTTCTGATCCAATAGACCTCTAAGTCTTTAAACTAGGAACAGATGACCTCTAAGTCGTTAAACTGGGAACAGATGACCCCTAAGTCATTAAACTGGGAACAGATGACCTCTAAGTCGTTAAACTGGGAACGAGGGAAATCCCCTCACGGTAAATGATGATTCGCTCGTGGTACCACATTCCAGTGTAGCGATGCTGATGCCAAACCAAAACCAAAATCCTAAGTCCTCCCAGGGAAAATGATGCGTTGCTCCTGGCATTATTCCAATGCAACAATACTGATGTTAAATAAATTCCAAATTCCTCTCAAATTCAAAAGTCCTGCCGAATAAGGCAAAAATCAAACAAATCAAACCAACCAATTCCAACATCGACCTCTGCGTCAAACAAAGAGACACTCCGTACCGGGGAAATGTCAAAGAGACACTCCGTACCGGGGAAACATCCAACATAGACACTCCGTGCCAGGGACAAGTCAACCAGCGACACTCCGCCTCGGGGACAAGTCGACCAGCGACACTCCGTGCCGGGAAAACGTCACATACAGACACTCCGTCTCGGGAAAACGTCCAACACAGACACTCCGTGCCGCGTCAACCAGCGACACTCCGTAACGGGGAAACGTCAAGCAAAAACTCCGTACCGAGGACACGTCAACAAACGACGCTCCGTAACGGGGAAACGTCAAGCAGACACTCGGTACCGAGGACACGTCAACCAGCGACACTCCGTGTCGGGGAAACGTCAAGCAAACACTCCGTAATGGGGAAACGTCAAGCAGACACTCCGTACTGGGGACAAGTCAACCAGTGACACTCCGTACCGAGGACAGACCCACCAGCGACACTCCGTAACGTGGAAACGTCAAGCAGACACTCCGTAACGGGGAAACGTCAAGCAGACACTTCGTAATAGGGAAACGTCAAGAAGACACTCCGTGCCGAGGGACCGTCAACCAGCGACACTCTGTAACGGGGAAACGTCAAGCAGACACTCCGTAACGGGGAAATGTCAAGAAGACACTCCGTAATGAGGAAACGTCAAGCAGACACTCTGTAACAGGGAAATGTCAAGCAGACACTCCGTACCGGGGACACGTCAACCAGCGACACACCGTGCCGGGGAAACGTCAAGCAGACACTCCGTACCGGGGACACGTCAACAAGCGACACTCCGTAGCGGGGAAAAGTCAAGTAGACGCTTTGTACCGGGGACACGTCAACCAGCAACACTCCGTGCCGGGGAAACGTCAAGAAGACACTCCGTAACAGGGAACGTCAAGCAGACACTCTGTACTAGGGACAAGTCAACCAGTGACACTCCGTACCGGGGACACGTCCACCAGCGACACTCCGTGCCGGGGAAACGTCAAACAGACACTCCGCGTCAGGGATACGTCATATACTGACACTCTGTCTCGGAGACACGTCAAGTATCGACCGTCCATGTCGTAAAAAGGGCAGTGTCAGCTTCCCAAAAAGCAGGAACCAAATCAAGTCGCCTCCACGTGAAAGAAGATCCATCAATTTCATGCACGCGACCCACATATGCGATGTGCATTTATTGATGGGAGCACTTTGTTGGGGTCAAAAATTACACCCCGGTTGACTAAATCCAAAATCAAAGTCAACCCCAAGTAAACAGGCCCAAGCCCAGATCAAGTGTCTCATGCCCAAGTTGAGCCCCGCGGCCGACCTCCCCCATGCCAAAATGAAATCATGTAATAAATAATTTTGATGTAATTTTTTATGCATGAATAGGCATAAAACCAAATTTTTGTAAAGTCCATGGCCCATGTGCAAAATAAATGAGCACATGAGGTATGGGATGGGAAAAATGTCATTTTGTAAAGCCCAAGAGGCTATATGTAAATGTGTAAGCCTATATAAGGCAACATGATGAAGAAATAAAAAAAAGAATTTTCATTTCTCTCAAACTCTAGAGTTTTTGTGCCTCCTTCTCCTTCCTCAAGGTTCTAAACCTTCTTTCCTTTTTCTGAATTAAATCAAGAGTTTTACTCTTCTTTTTCCAAAAAGAAATAGTTTTTTACCACAAAACCCACAAATGGGAGCTCAGATCTTCCATCAGATCTCAAAAGGGGGAGATTTTTATAAATCTCACCCCCTTTCATCCAAGATCCAGCTAACATAGGGGAAGAAGAAGGAGACCCATCTCCAAAAATCCCAGTTTGGGTAAGATCCAGGGCTCACGGAAGAAGCCCTTTTCATCAGCTCCAAAAATATCTCAGGAGTTTAACTCCTTAAACACACACACACACACACACACACACACACACACACACACAATAATAAATCTTTCCTTTTATGAGTACAACTCCCAGTGCAGGGACTAAGCCCACTCTCCGTCAAGAGTTCAACTCCATAAGTCAAATCGGGAGCACAGCTCCTGGGGACCAAGTCCTTTTTCCTGCTGACGCCTAGCGCACGCATGTGGGGTGCTGACGCCCAGCGCCCGTGTACCAAACACGTGGGGCGCTGGCGCCCAGTGCCCAGCGCCCGGCGCCTGCGTGCCACGCATGTGAGGCGCTGGCCCCTACGCGTCTTTTGGACACTTTTTCCCCTTTTTATATATATGTATATATGTATATATATATACACACACACTCCACGACACTGTCCCTGTTAGAAAAAAAATTCTAACGGGGCACCGCCCCGCACCCCACAAAGGGGATTGCTAGCCCCCTTGACCTCCAGCCCGCTATCCGGGTACCGGGACCCCTGTAAAAAACTCTATGGGGCCCCCAATATATCCAAAATCCCTTCAAAATACAACACTGCATATTGAGTTCGCATGACCTGTTTGACCCGTCAATCGGAGATTCTCTCACTCCAAAGGCAAGGGATAATTAACGGCAGCTTAGTCCGCGGCTGCCGAAAATTCGGATTCCCACAATCAATAAACCCAAGCCTACCCTAAGTAGGGGGATTCTATAATGCGCCTGACAAACGCGCTTGCATTCCCATCTCAATGAGGTGATGAGAAACACCCTACAGAACTTAGGTCAACGCATGCTAAAACAACAAAATACTTCCCGACGTCGACGTACAAACATCAAACGAACGAGTCAAAACACAAATATCCAAAAACCAAGTTTCACATATCGTAAAACATTGCCAAAAAACAAGTAAAACAACTCTAAATTTTTCTTAAGGTGATCTTACTTTTTAGCGTTTAGGATAGTTTTAGTTATCTAATAAGTGAGCTACAGAACAAATTTCAAAGCCTAATTCCAAAATTGTCCCGCAAATTGTGGTCAAAACGAATAAAACGGCGGCCAAGGAAAATAGATAGAGGCTCAGGCTTTTACGGTGGCTTTCTACTAGTCTATACATCTTTCTGTATCCTCTATTTAATTTTCAGAGTCCCCTAGTTATCCCAAATTCCATTTGATCATCAAAAATCGTGCAAAACTGACATCGGGAAACTTCTAAACTCATCTAATCCAAGGTTATATCCACTAACAAGCCTCATCTATCACTTAATAGGGTTGTGGTCACTCTCTAACCCCCTACTAAACCGCTACTACAAGTTCTACTCACTAAATCTCACTTTAGAAATTCTAAGTCTAGAAAACATGCACATTTAATGTCTAAACTAGTTGTGAAGGCAAGAACACTTGAAAACTTATCTAAAAGTGAAATTATTACCTCAAAAAACAACTTAAGAAAATTCTAAGATGGCAAGAGTTCCTCAAAACTTAAACTTGATCCCACCATGTTGCCTAGGATGATATTAGGAGCATTTTTTTGTGAAGGCTAACAAGAGTTTTGAGATGGTTTGGAAGGTGTTGTATAGTGGTAGAAGAGGTGGAGGAGATGGAGAAAATGAGAGGAAGAATATAAAGAAGAAGAAGAAGAAGAGGTAAGGAAAAGAAGTGAAGAATGCTCATGGTTGAAGTAATCATACCCCTTCTCTCACTCTCTCACTCTCGCTTGCCCATGCCTATGTGTCTCTTTGTCCCCTCTCATATTACTTCCATTTTCTTTTCTATTCTTATCTTATCCTTTTCTTTTCTTTAAACAAAACACAAAACCATATCGTAAAATGAAATGTTACATGTCACAATATGTCATGCACACTAAACATAGTTAACAAAATAAAATATGGTTTAATGTAGTAATTAGTAAAACACTGATCAAGTTTAACATTAAACTTGTATGTATATGTGTGTGTGTGTGTGTAAAATTATATTCTAACTTATAAAAATCCCAAATCAAAATAAATATCTTCATAATTAATAATTCATTTTAAATTTTCAATTATTTTATAAAATAGAGGTATATAATTATACCAATCTACGAAAATTCAAATCTATACTTGTATAATATCCGTGAAAATCATTATTTTATTATTTAAATTCCAAAATAATATTTTCTATATTTTGAAATGTTACAGTATCATATTATATTTGGTTTATTTTGGGGTTACCCGTGGATTATATACGGAAACTAATTTATGCCGTCACCCGTAGGGCGCGGATTAGTCCGAATCCGTATATTTAGGTTTGAACCTACGTTGTATGTTCCATCAGTTCAGCGGATATTTTGTTTTATTTAAGGACCATTAATCTAATTTTAGATTAAGATCAACTAAATATATGAGTATATGGGCACAATTTATTTTAACTAAGGATACATTAGTCTTATATAAGACTAAGATCAACTTAGAAATATACTTAAGGTTCATTAAATTTTGTGAAGATCGACAATTTTGTTAAGATCCATCAACAGAGAATATGGGCCCGGCTGCAAGGAACAATATGAGTTCAAGAAAATTTCAGAGACTTAACCAATTTTAGGCTCGGTCTTAAGTTTTTTCATCATCTAGCAGTACTAAACACTTAGTTTTTTGACGATGGATATAATATCCAACTTCTGCTCTGGCGCTCGCATGAGACGCTCAGACTTGGGTGTTCCTTATCAGTACTAAGCACTTAAACACTTGGAATATATAATGTTAAGCACCTTTATACAGCGCTCGCGTGGATATCACATGAGGCGCTCCGGCTTGACAATTTTTAAATGCTCACGTGTGCAGCACGTGAGACGCCAGATCTTTACTGATGGGTGCTTACGTGTGAGGTACGTAAGGCGCTGAGTCTTTACTTATAGGCGCTCACGTGTGAGGCGCTGAGTCTTTACTTATGGGCGCTCACGTGTGAGGCATGTGAAGCGCTGAGTTTTTGGAGATTTAATCTCTGTTGTTTTTTTAAAGAAGTTAAACTTCTATTAATGGTGTTTTGGCTATTAATGATCACTAAGATCTCTATTTTTGAAGATCCGGGATCGGAAATTTTTTAGAACTATGTTCTTCTATTCCTTTTTAATGAGAACTAAGTTCTTTATAATAGGTTGAACCTTGTTTTAGAGGAATTAAACTTCTGGAATATACATTCTGTTTCTTTCTTTTATATTTTTTTTCTCATATTTAGTTTTTCCCCTACATCTTGAGTCTGAAGAATAAAATCTTCTCGATGAGAATTAAATTCTCAACTTATGAGAAACTTGTCTTCCAGATCTCAGATACAGAGAAAAAACTAAGTTCTTTATAAAGTGTTAAACCCTTGTATTTATATACGATAGGTAAATGAGATATTTTGATATCTGTTTTTTTCTTTACCTGGGATTTGAAAGGAGCAAGAAAGAGCTTTTATTTAGCAAGAGAATTAAATTCTTAGTTGTAGTTTTTTTTATCACCTTATGGAATTGATCCTCCTCCCTGAGACTTGAAGTCTCGAGTCTTTTATATAGGTGAGGAGAAACTGTTGATTAGTTTGAGAAAATCTCTCATTGAAATATGTCAATTGATTTAATTGATCTTAAAGATCATTCCGGGAACTTTGTCCACCGTTGGATCTTTAATCCCATGGCTTTCTGTTTAACGGAATATATTTTCGGCTTTCTGTTTAATGGAATATATTTTCTGTTAATTTTAATATGATTAGGAAAATATTTTCCTGACAAAGGGTCTTTTGATTTGATCGGTGATATTGTAATCACTGTTGGATTTTTAAATCCAAAAGTTCTCTGTTTAATAAAGAAAATCTCTCTAGTTTTAGAAAGATCAGATGAAGATATTTCCCAAATACAATTAAATTCTATGTAGAATTTAATTCTATCCGATACTAGCGCTTCAAACAGATGCACTCACATGGGTTTCACGTGAGGGTTATCATATATAAACGATAGCAGCGCTAACGTGCTTTGCACCTGAGCGCTCACTTGTTTAACACGTGGGGCCCTATTTGGATTGTGATTTATTTATATTCAGCGCTTACATGCGAAGCATGTGAGCGCTCACGTGTCCAACACGTGAGACTTATATTCCAGGGTTTTAACTCTTACTGAAGCCTGAGGTCACATGCTTTGCATGTGAGCCCTTACGTGCTTTGCACATGGGAAGCTATAGGTTTTAATCCCTCCTTGATGCTGGCGGTCATATGCTTTGCATGTGAGCCCTCACGTGCTTTGCACATGGAAGGGTTTCGTTGCCTCTTCTCGTTCTCTCTCTCTCTCTTTTATAAGAGAACAGCTGGTATCTTCTTGACCGATCTAATTCTGACAACCGCCAATCTGACGCTTTGTCGAGTCAAACCTTTTTCTTTATGATGCCTCCGCCGCTCCGACTTGACATCACATCCACCGCTATCTTGCAAACTCGAAGCTCTGATCGAACACTATGAACTCTGATACCGCTTGTTAGGAATATTTCCCTTCTCCGATACTTATCGTCAAGGGAAAAATCTCGTCTTTGACGTTCGAGCGCCCAAGGCTAATGATCCATAAGAAGAAATAATCAACACATGGTACTTAACGTGGTTCGATCGACCGGCCTATTCCACGAGGCAAATATGAGGATTCCATTAATATAAGAGAGAGTACACCCGACACCTTATCTTCTCCTTAATTTGGTCATCTTTAATAACAGTATCTCTCAAATCTAGATTAGAAGTCTAATCTCTCAATGAAGATAAAGCTTATGGGATCTCACACATCTCAACTCGATCTCACATCCTCTCATCTCTTTCCTACATCTCATCTCCCCTCTCTTGATCTCACTTCAAGAGAGAAGAGTTACAACCCTCATAAACCTTGAGACTACATCTCTCTTTAGCTTTGTATCCTTTTGGCTTTGTCTTTGCCTTTGCCTTTGCCTTTGCTGTACCAATCCTCCTTGATGAAAGTATCTCTCTACTTATAGCATAAAATAAAGCTTCTTCTAATTAGATTAGGATTAACATAAATCTACTTTATCCTTATGTAATAAAGTATTTCCTCTTACTTAAATTTAGATTTAAATCTACATTTAAGTAAGAGGCTTATCTTAATTCTATATATAATAATAACTATTTAAATTTAAACTAATATCAACAAGCTAAGCTTAACTTTTGTATGCCCAATTAATTTTTAGTCAGTAAAAGCCGCACCCATAGTAAATTAAAATGAGAAAAGATAAAATAGGTAATCATTATCACAGCCGGTTTTTCAGAGATCCACAGCAGAAGAGCCTTATAAGAAAGAAAAAAATTAACGAAGAAAATATGTACTGAAAATAGAAAGGGAAAAATGTTGCACTAGTGTGAAGCAAAGTTAATAGGTAAAAGGGGGCCATAGAGTCCTTTGTAGACAGCATTCTGTAGAGTAGCACCATATATGAAAGGTTACATGGCGTGCTTTTATTTTTTGAGGGGTTGAATGATTAAAAGGATATTATGAGGAGGTGGCAGTGGCATGCTTATATTGAACTTTGTACTATAATTTGCACTTAAAGCCTCCCTCATTTTCCCCTCGTATTTTGTGAAATGCAAGGCTCGGCTTGAGTGCTTATGCAAAGTCCGATGGAAAAACCCTGTATACTACTTTTACCCCCAAATAAAAACAAACATGATAAGCCTCTATAGAGCCCTAATACACGAGTCATATAAGCCTCACTCAATTGTCACTTGGGAGTTGTTTGTTTCATATACATGAAAATGATGAAAATCATCATTTTTCTTAATTTCTCTTTCCCTTTGTTTGCTTCTCATGAAATTTTCAATGATTTAAAAAGAAATTGGATTTTTCTTCTTTGGCTTTGTTTGTTTGATGTGAAAGTTTGTTGTGTAAAATAAAAATTTGAATCTTTTTTTGATGTAGATAGAGAGAATGGATGATCCCTTTTAAATATTTTAATCCAAACAATCAATTTTCCATTCACAACTTCTGGAAATGAAAGATTTACATAGTTTTGATTTCGGTGGACCGTGTTGTGCTGACTAGTTGACTAAATGACATGAAAACACCCAAAGTTTTATGACCTTAGCACATAATTCTCCAATGTTTATTTTCGGGCAAACAAATGTCCAAAGTTCGGGTTTGACACTGTTCCATGGAATATTCCCAATGCATTTTATATGTTGTCCCTTTCTTATACGTTTTGATTTTTTGCCCTAACTCCGCGTCCCTTCATCTTGATCTTTTTGCTCGTCCTCTTTCTTCTTCGTTTTGATTTTTTGCCCTAACTCTCTATCTTTTCATCTACATCTTTTTGTTCGCAGCCCTCTTTCTTCTTTCTTTATATGTTAATATGGTCCATCTTCTTGACAAAAAATATGCCAACCTTTAATGATTCTCAAACTCACTTTCTTTCGATATCTTCTCTCAATTTGCAATTCAGAAGTCAGCATCAAAAAATTAATTGAAAGTTCATGAGTTTTTTATCACCACTGCCAAACAGCGCTGAATTTAATTTGTAACTACAATTTAATTCCACAAATTTGACCGGTTCACAAAATTGTAATTAGAATGGATGCAAAGGCAGCTGAGGAGGGAGGTCTCGTCTAGGTTGTTGTCGTGGATAAGGGCAAGGATGATGTTTGAAGGTTCGGCGAGGGTGGAGACGAGCTCCACGATCTTAGGGGTGTTAGGGTTTGGTGGTGGGTTGGTGGTGATAGAGAGAGGAGAAGGGGGCTCCATACAGAGACAACGCTTGCGGCACCGGCAAGCAATGATGGGCGGTGGATCAAGGGAAGGAGGCGACGATGGTAGAGAGGGGGGAATACTTTTCCTATCAGGATGTTACGATCTATATAGACTATATGAATTCTCATCAGGTGAAAATTGGGCATGATATCCACTATATAGGAAATTGCACTCTCTATCATATCTTATAAACAATAATTATCCTTGTGGATGATGTGGATTCCACCATTATGGTAGGAAAAGCATTTCTCCGAGAGGGAAAGGAGACTATGATTTTTTTTTTTCCTTTTTAGGTTAATTAGTTGGTCGACGTGGTCAATAGAATAGTGGGGAAGAAGGACAAAGTTGTCTATTCACTTCTGATGTTAATGGCGTTGCCAAACCTGAATTTAGGTATTTATCTGTCTGAAAATAAACTTTGGATATTTATGTGCTAAGGTCACAAAAGTTTGAGCAATATCGTGTCATTTAGCCAGAAGCCGTTTGGCAACTGTAAAGTGGAAAAAAAGTAAGTGATGGAGGTCGGAATCTCCCTCAGATATTGTCCTCCGTCGATCTTATTGCCAACGGGACTGAACGATTGAGATTTGATATGAACGTTGAGCGTGTGGATCTTAATGGGTTGTTGTTGACGCCGAGCTACCTGCAAGTGAAGTCCCGGAGTGGGAAACCACCGTAGGACCCTCCGACGATCAAGTAAGTATCAAGAAATAATAATGGCACGGTAGCAGCCCATTGGAAATGTGTTCGAGATACCTGAGTCGTCTGATAGAAAGGTTTATATAGCGGTCGCATAGAGCGAGCCGATATGAGATTCTCGTCGTCCGTTGCGTCCTTGTGTCACATTCACGTTGATGGCGTGATACGTCCATTAATGGCGAGATAAGCTCATTAATGGCGAGATACGCTAGCGTGAGATGCGGGACGTGGAGCGGCGGAGATCTCGTCATAGCGGGATACATAGAGCCGTTACGAAGAAGCCCGTGCTCCATGCTCCCGGCCAGACAGGAAAGCTAAGAAAGCTAAGCTCGGTGACAGCTCGGAGACGAACGAGAAGGCTGTGGAAGCTCAGCTCTATGACAGCTCGGAAACGAGCAGGAAGGCTGGTTGCTAAGCGAACAAGGAATGTATTCAGGGAAGGCCCCCCAAAGATCGGATGATACCTCGGAGATGAGGCGCCGAGAAATGTTCCCTTCGCATTGTATTTCAAAGAGCTGGTTGGTGCACGTGAGAGACTTACCATCCGCCACGTATCTTGATCAGGAGAATCCGTACTTATGAGCACCATCAGTAACAAAGTACGAAAGTAGTAGGAAAGTGAAATGGAAAGAAAGTACCGGTTCTTGTTTGTTTTGTTAAATAGAAAATGGTAAAGAACTAGTTAGCGCTTATGCGACAATGGAAAGTAAAATTGGATTGTTTGGTTGAAATAGTAGAAAGTAAGTAAGAATGAAAAAAAGAGAAAGCATAATATAATAATAATATAATATTCACTTTCCTACGCTTCTCTCTGCTTCCTATTACTTGGGCTAGAAAGTGGAAAGGCGCAGATTACTTATGTGGCAACGCATTTCTCACTTTCACACTTTCTTATAGAATAATTTAAACAAGTAACATGAGAAAGCGAAAGCCACTTTCTCACTTTGTTCGTTACTTCCTCCAAACAAACATGCACTAAATAATTCCCAATGCATTTATACTTTAAACCATACACTGGATTTGTATACATGGAGCGAAAAGTGGCTGCTACGGTGGAATGAGCCCTACATTCATCCGCTTTTCCACCATATTGCAGCCAATCAAACAGGCCCTTGGATGCATATACATACATTAGATGCATATACATACTACATACATTAGTTTAAATATCTGTAGTGTTGGTCTACATGACCTAAATCTATATACACCAACTTTTTGTTATTAACCTGATGTTTCTAGCTTCTAACAGATTATGACAAAATTAACACTTCTCTTGTAATAGAACATTTCTCATCTATAGACCCATGATAAATAAAAAGCATGAAAAATACATGACGTGTTTATATATGTTTTGGCTATTTTAATCCACATATACATTGTCGATCATCAAACCAAAATATGCAATGTTGATCTCTTCGGCCACTGTAGGAGGAAATTTCCTCTACAGGCGGCCACAGATGATAATCCATTTTCTCCTTTAATAAAGCAATTAACAATTGTTTCACACAGTAAACCACACAAGTAGTTTGTAGCTAATTTCTTGCCACAAACACGATGCATGCAACATCCTTAGCAAATCAAACTTCCTTTGCCGCCAACTTCAAACCTGAGAAAGAGCAGAATCCAATCCAAGTCGACATATAGAGCAACATTCACTTGCTGATTCCTGAAGCAATGCCATAACCGATTCGAACATTAACAAAATTCGAGGCCTCAAATAAAACTGAGTTGAAAACATCATTTATTCAACACAAAATATTTGATTAAAAGATAAACGGAGAACACATTTCTTTCAGAACCAAGTTCCAGAACTCACTGCCCTTTCAAATTAATACAACAAAGGGGTGATGGTTTTACAGTGTACCACATCAGAAATATTATTTTCGCATGGAAAAATACCCAAAAATGTCTCGACAGCTAAAATCCAAAGCAGAAGACCACACAATGAACCTCACAAACACACTGCAACGAGAAGTCCATGAGATTGTGCCCCGACACTCATTCATCCGGCGAGTCTGTACGGAGAGCTGGTAGAGCAAACAGATTGGTTAGTACAAACAGTATACTAGCAACTTGCATTAGAACGTATTTTAATACAAAGTTAAATATTTGGACTCATGGCGGAAAAAAAGTCAATTAAAGTATATTAGGAATTTTAATGCAAATGACATTTACATTTGCAACCACTTTGTACATGGTTTGCATTATAATCTGATTAACCTGAAAATATCTAACCCTTGCATTTTGCACTCTGGAACTTTCAATCCAAAACATCGAACTGTTTTGTTCCAAATCGCTATATATGGTGTTCTGAAGAACAATTACAAGATAGAAATACTTCTAGTAATGTCAAAAATAGCTATTTAATTATAATTGTTTTAATAGTTATATCACAGCCAACAAAAACATGTTATATTCACATTGCATAATAATAACAAAATGGTTACATGATAATAAAAGATAGTAGGTTAAATATTGAATATAGGCAGTTTTAATATCATATTATCTGTCATTAAAAATAGCTAATTGTTCCATTCAATATTGTATTTTGCTCTACTTCAACAGTCCAAAAAGGCCTAACCCTATACCACATCTGCGTTTTCGTAATCGTGGTTCTAATAGTAGAAAATGTGTGATATAGATTATGAGTGTAGCCAAATGTAAACGTTCCGCAACAGAAGCTCAAACTAACCAAGTCTTTCCTACCATAATTGTAAAGGAACTGTGATTCAATTCGGCACCAAAGCCAATATTTTAGCCGATTATTTTCCCCTGAACTCATTCATGAATACTCTTCCTGCTCTTGGGGAAATTTTTTAGATTGATTCGAAGTAGCATGATGTGTAACCGATAACATAGGTTTTTATTTATGGAAACCCCATCTCCTGTCCATAATTCTACTCTTTAATTTGTGACCAACATAGAGTGCCGATTACAGATTTGACAAATAGTTCTAAATAATGGTGTTATATATTGAATTGTGCTAAATTAATTCAATAAAAATGGTATGGAATGTTTATGAACATGCACCATATTCATTGTAAAGGCTTTAGCCTGAGAAAGAGCAATTGCACACTAAGATTAAAATATCATGTCCTAAAGCAACTCCTAACAATACTTATATCTAAATAATATTATTCATTAAATAATGATAAAAGTTTATCTTCCATCTAACACCAAAAGTCATAGGCAGCTTGAGTCAAAAACAACAATGACAACAACAACATGTCGACAACAATAAGCCTTTATCCTAGGTCGACAGCTTAAGGCAGAGTATATGCTGATTTTTATAGTTCTTTACCACGAGATACCAAACTAACACCTGATCAAAATAGAAGGGCTAAAGTGTTTTAAACATCTTGAAGTTCTATTACCAAACTGATGGAGGACAGAATTGTAGAGCGCGAATTGTGTGTCACCAATAACCAGGCAAACTCTAGACATTCCTATCTAGATGACTAACAACATACAAAAGACTAGAATGTCAATATCTGTGAACTGGTAAATAGCATACAATTTTCCAGACTTAATATCCACAATGAAGTTGTATAGTTCAAGTTCATGATGATAGCAAGCACGGAGTCCCCCCAAAATGTCCTTTTCAGCACCAACCGACAGTACATACAGTAAAAAAATAGTTCATAGCTTTTTTGGGTCAATGTCCTAACATGCCATGTTTGACCCAACATAAAGCCAACATATGATAGAGTTATATTTTTTTGTCATTATCATTATATGATTTAATTTACTCGCATTTAATATGAGCATAACAGTCCATTGATATATTTAAATATTGAGTTGAGTGAATGATATTAAGGATTTCACTGAATGTAGCATTTGTGCAGGTTACAATTGGGAGAAAAATTAAATCAAGCATAATGCCCGATATTTACTAAATATCCTTGATAAAGCGCTACCTCTGCAGTCCAACATTAAATATTTCCAGTCAACACACACCTGAAATACGACATCTAGAATATTAATAACAGATAATCCTTTGTTAGCAATCTTCAATATAGGTTATAATATCACATGTCAAGAATAACTATGTTCGACTTCTAGATCTTCCAGAAAATTAATATATATGATGGTCTTTTGATCCAACTTTTACCAACTCTCCAAAGCTCTCTATCTAGAGATTCCCCTCTACTCCATAATATCCAACGTTTTCCAACTTATTTTCTACATGGATAGTGAAAAGTCCTTTGTTCCAAGGTAATCAACAACTGTTCGGACTATCACATTCTTTCAAGGCACGCCTCTTCCCATTTCACCAATAAGCCTTCAACATAGAAGAGTGCCCTTGAAGTCGTAGCTTTGATACTGTTTCGACCAAGCCTACTTATACAGGTATGCAATGTTTTAAATTTCAGATGGTGTCATGTCGGCCCGAATAATTTGATGTCGGGTATCAGATATAGTGAAATATCGGATGGTATTATCAACTATCGGGTTCTACTTTTTTATAATATAAACGTTATTTATATAACTTTTTTTTTTTTGAAAAACATCAACTTAGTCAAATTTTAATTTTTTTTAAATTTATATCTTCCTTAATAGCTCAGTGGTAGAGCGGTAGCCAATTAAGCGAATGATCGTAGGTTCATATCCTACGAGGGAGATGAAACGAAATTCCTGCAAAGCAAGTTGGTCCAAATGGGCCCGGTTATTTACAAAACCCCAAACTGAATAAAGAAACTTACCCTCAAATTTTTTCCCCTCATAACAGTAAATGTCGACCTAAACGCCGACATCATAACATTCCGACCGAAATCACAAAACATTGGCCGACATTCACAAAATATCGTTATCTAAAAAATTTGCGCATCGTTTTCTTCCCAAAACCGACATTTCAGCGATATTTTAGCGATGTCGGACGACATTTAGAACGGTGTAGGTATATATTACAACAAGCCTTCATCCCAAACTTTTGGGTCAGTTATATGAATCCTTTTCTATTATGCTCTCAATGATCATTTTCTTTGTTAAATTAACAATTAACATATTGTTTTTAATAGGCTCAATCCATATTTGTTTAAGTCTACCCTATCCCTAGTTGCGTTAAGAACTATAATATTGTCGCATTCTAACCGGACAACGACCGGTCGATGTTGCACACATCCAAACCATTGCAATCGGTTCTCTCGTATCTTATCCTCTATGAAAGATGCCTCTACCTTATTACAAATACACTCATTTTTTATTCAATCTTTTAATATATTATCATCCATCGATCTAAACATTCATTTCAGCCATACTCATTTTTTGAACATGTTTCTTAATTGCCCATCATTCTGATCCAAGAAGTGTCTTAAAGTTGTCTTAAAAAAATTCTTCCAAAGGTGCCATGCGATCACAGCACTCCTAAGTTACTTCTCCATGTCAACCGACCTATTTTGATCTTCTGAGTTACATCCCCTCAATCTTCCCATCATGATCAATTATAGATTCTAAATAACGGAAATAGTTCATTCTAAATATTTCATGGCTATCGATTTGCATCAAATGCTCATTTCTTCACGCCTTTGTGCTGAAATTGCATGCCATATATTCAGTTTTGTTCAGCTAATTCTAAATCCTTTAGATGCTAAAGGAATTTATTGCTAACGTAAAATACTTTGCCTATGTTCTATAATATTCTTTATGATGTCGCTCATGTTTACTAATAATATTATAGTTCCCCAGTATAAATAGGCAAAGTAGCCAAGCAATTAACAGATTCAAAGAACCGAAGGGAAATCGAACCCCACAAACCAAACTGAGAACACAAGCATAGCAACAAAAATATAACAAAAAGAATGAGCACACCAGATATAACGTGGTTCGGCCATTCGGCTTAGTACACGGGGCAATTGTCTCACTTAGGATGGTTTCATTATAATTAGAGAATAACATATACGAGATTACAAGCTCTCACAACACTCTAATCACTCCCCCTCTCCACAAGAGAGGGAGCCACACCAAAACCCGAAGAGACTACATTTTGGCGCACAACCAACTCTTCTCAATATGAGTATATATATAATGTTAACAGCCTTACACTACCCATCACCTATTAGTAGCCCACACTATTAGATGGCCCAGCCCATTGGGCCCGAGTCCAAGATGAACTCTCTCTAAGTGTGCGAATGGATACGAGACACATCCCAACAATCTCCACTTTGGCTCAAATCCATGAAATGGAACTCAGAGATACAACATCCTCGCAATCCGCTCCTCAGACACACATGCAACTGCTAGGAACAATCGCATACTGTCATCAATGCCTCAAATACGAGCATCATAACTGCTCCACCTCGGTCCAATCACCAAGACCACAAACTGAGACAAAACCTGATGACGAATCCACAATGTGTCAAAATGTCTGCAAATATTCATACACCTAGAAAATCATGAGGCACCATACCTCATCATGCACTATAGTGCCCTAATGTTGCTAAAGAATCTACATCGGCCAACAAGCGAATACATCAACGCACCTCATCATTTATCATCGATGCAGCAAAACCACCAAAGAGCAATAACTCCTCTCAACAAAGGAACTGGCCTAAACAGAAACAGCTCAAAAAAGATGCACGACACAACCCAATCAAATCTTTATCATGACTCGGAAGATAATGTGTCACCAAAGCTTCGACGACGAACAAATCACACTAAATGTGACAAACCAAATCGCAACAAATGCGATAATGCATACGATCCACATGCCAACAAAGTCACGAAGCAAACAAACAAAGCATCCTGATATACGTCTGTTCGAACAATCGGCGATGAATGGAGTGGAATTTTCCTCGAAGCACCAAACTAAACTGAATGTAATTATCCTCGAACCACTAAATCCACAATCAATAGAAGGATGCGAGACACGAACAACAAATCTCCACCTTAACTCGCATTCGATGGAGACCAAGGTCAATATTGAAAGAAGATAGTGCCTCAACCAAAAAAACTTCGAAAACGAAATATGCCACATGATCAATGTGACAACTCAAAATCGCAAACGCAAGAACACATGCGACACCAAAAGAAAATGAAAAACTCCATCTTCAACTCAAATCCGCATGGTAACAAAGTCGCGAAGCAAACAAATAAAGCATCTGTAAAGAATAACATAAGCCGATGTGAACTATACGTACCAAAGTAGAGATATCTGCAACTGAAAACAGTATTTGGCCAATCCGACAACTCCAATGTGTCTTAAACGCCCGAAAACATAGAGATCAATACTTGGATCGTCAAAATGGGATTCTGAATGTTCAATCCACAACCAAATCAATCTTATCCGTTGATTCTAAACAAAATCCCATCAAAATTTGTGGAGCCACAATTTGCCCAAATCCGGCCAAATCTCACTATTACCGGCTTTCCAACTCTAGATCCGGCCAATACCCGTTGTCCATAAATAAGATCCGATCACCACGAGCCTCTGCAAGCTCCACCTCAACCAATCAACTCCGGACAATGACAAAACACATCGGATCTAGCTCTTCTTTATCATACAAAGATAACTTGTGAAATCGGAACTCAAACGGATCACCAAAAAGCAACTAAAGAGACCAAAAGATCTTTGAAGCAATTTCACAAACATCTTGTAGCCTTTGTGGAACAAAAGAGACCAAAAGCTCCATGAAGCAATTCTACAAACAATTTGTGAATAATGTAGAACAAGAGAGACTAAAGGCTCCATGGAGCAATTCCACAAACATCTTGTGGGCTCCGCGGCTCTGATACCACCTTGATAGGAAATCGATCCCCACAAACCAAATAGAGAACAAAAGCATAGCAACAAAAATGCAACAAAAAGAAATAGCACACCGGATATAACGTGGTTCGGCCATTCGACCTAGTGCACAGGGCAATCGTCAAACTCGGGATGGTTTCATTATAATTAGATGATAACATACAAGAGATTACAAGCTCTCACAACACTGTAATCATTATCTCCCTCTCCACAAGAGAGGGAGCCACACCAAAACCTAAAGAGACTGTATTTTGGCGCGCACAACCAACTACTCTCAATAGGAGTATATATATAGTGTTAACCTAACACTACCCCCATCACCTATTTAGTAGCCCACACTAATAGATGGCCCGGCCGATTAGGCCCGAGTCCGAGACGGACTCCCTCTAGGTGTGCGAACAGATACGAGACACATCCCAACGTGAACAATGTAATATCATTGACTAATCCTAGAGCAACCAACATTAGAACAACAACCCTTTAATTTTCTTCGGCTATATCGGACATATATATCAGGTTGGTCATCAAAGCAAAAATAGTCTGTTTATACCTGCCAGGCTGCTTCTATACATCAACTTCAATTTTATGATTTCTTTTAACTGGCATATTTATCGGCCTTCATTTCACTTGATCAGTCAAACTCATCTCCCCTAAAGCCATGGACGATCTAAAATCGGAGACGATCAAAACAATAACAAACTGATCCAAACATACAAGATCTAGAAACTAAACCCTAACCCTAGAAATCGATCCAGATGAATGAAAACTCACTAGGCTTCTCAGGCTTGCCCTCGCTCCACTTGGCGACAGAGAAATGGACCTTCTCCCTCGCCGCCGCCTCGGACTTGAAGGGCTCCTTGAGGCAGCTGCGGACGAGCGAGGCGCAGATGTTGGAGTAGGTTATGTACGTCATCCCCGCGGCTCTCCAGAACGGCGCCGCCGCCATTTGTCCCGCCGCCGCCGATGCCATCACCGGAATCGATCTCGATCTGGATCTCGATCTCCTTAGAATCGGTCTGTGGTCTTGAGATTTGAGTTTTAGGCTTTTTGCGGCGAATCTGGGAGATGGGATTGTATGTACGTGGCTTCGTCTTTTTAAGGGTAGTTTTGTAAATTCATGTTAAGAGCTTAATGGGCCTGGAGTCTAATTGTGCTGGGCCAACTGCGATTCCTAAGTCAAGGTTTGTATGAACATTGCAGAGGTGTCCAATGAGCCCGTTGGGTTGGACCACAGGCCAGTCTTTTCGGGTGATGGGTTAAATCGAGTAGGGGTAAAAATATCCATAGCTAGACATGTGCTAAATTTCATGTCCATCCGAGCCGTATATGTATATGGCAGGCAGATGTGCAGGTAGCCCGTGTTTGGATAAACAGGCCACGGGTGAGTAACGGGCAATAACGTGCATCGTAGGCGCCAACAACTAGGGTGAATTTGATGAAGGGCTTTGGGTGATAATAGGACTTGAAGTCTAACTGGATGGGCCATCTAAAATTCCTAAGTCCAGGAAATATCGTAATGTAGGCCCAAACATGGTCCAAGTTCTATCTAATTGAAATATTAAAAATAAGAAAATTAAAATTTGTTCTATTAGATTCCATGCAGAAAAAAGTTTACGTGATTTCTCTAATTTCATAGTATTGCTTTTATTTTTACAGCATGGAGAAATGTCGTGGTTGTATTGAATTTTTATGCATCTGGCTCCACTATGCTCGTCCAAATATTGATTGGAAAATATTTTATATATTTATCTTTTTGAAAGCAGAAGATAGGTATGTAAGAAATTATGCTTATGCTGGTTACTGATTTTGCATTTTCTACGACATTAAATCATTATGATAAGAGACACATTTTCCAATTCCTTTAAAAACCTTGTTTTCATGGGATTCACTCAGGACGTGGACTCTGCATGTCATGGACTTGTGCGAGCATGCATGATGAAAATCGAATTCTGAATGCTTTGGGAAGCTATATATGAAAGAAAACACTTTCATTTCATCTAGCATATGGTTACATAAGCTTTTGTTTTATTTGTTTACATGTGATTAGAATAATAACCGTTTCATAAATCAAGCATGCCAAATTCACGAACCTTCATTAAGGCAAGCATGTAGATCATGGTGATCCATCATCATCAACCAAATCACAAGGAAAAGCATCCAAGAAAAATTTCTCTTTTTAAAAAACGGGTAAATTGTCAAAAAGCTCCCGGCCCGCTTAGCAGTTGTCTAAAATCCCCTGATATTTTTGAAATTGTTTGGAAGGGACTGCTGTTAAAAGCTTTTGTGAAAAAACCCATGAGCTGTATTTCATTTAGACCTTTGTTGTCTCCAACTGTTTAGATATCACATGCAGCTTTTTAGACATTACAAGCAACCGTCTAGATATTACAGTTGACTAGCATAAAGGGGTTTTTGATTGGGCCCAAGGATTTCTTACCAAGAGCGAAAGTCCCAGGGGTTTTTACACAAGTTTGAACAGGCCAGGGGCTTTCTGACAATTTACCCTAAAAATCATATCACATGTGTGTACGGTTGATAATATTTGAACCATTCAAACGAGGCAAGTGACCACATTGGATTGAAAGGGCCCACACTTGCCAAAGGCAACAAAATCTTTTATGACAAAAGCTTCACGTAATGGTCTATCTGCTGCCTACCAACTAAATAAGGTTGAATTTATGAAATGGGCCTTGATTTCCTCATTGAATGCTGCTGAACTTTTTGGGCTCTCAAGTCAATGCATTTAAAATTAGTTGGTGAAGATGCTAGAACAATATACCATCCATACTCACATAAATTGTTCGGGCAAATTCACGAATAATTTGCAAATTTTTGATCGACCGATTTAATCCAAATAAATTGTTCGGGCAAATTGTTCGGGCAAACGCTTCAAATAATTCGTGAATTATCCAAATAAACAGCGAATAATTCGCAATATCAAAACCCAGCGCCTCATATATTAATTTCTTGCTCGAAATCCTTTCCGAACATTTCCCGAATACCCGCCGAATCTTTCCCGAATGCCTGCCGATTTTTTCCGGACAGTTCTCCGAATCCGAATTTTCACCGCATTATTCCTCAATCCCGAATTTATGACTGTGCAATATACATCCAGAAAGATTGCTTTGTCAATGGGATCTTGATGAATTTTAAGGAATTAAATAAATCCAAAAGAGTCCAAGTGAATTTATAACTAGAGTCTTGGTGGATTTTAAATAATTTAATAAATCCAACGAAAACACCGTGAGTGAAACTCTTTAAATTTGTTTATTTAATTGATGCAGTTGTTGCATAGAAATGGTGGGATCACCTATCATTATAAAAAAACAGTCCAGCAAGTGCGATACGCTGGACTTGTGTTTTTCTTTTCCTGTGTATCCTAGAAAACCGGTCTACCAAAGGGAGGAGCGGTATTTCGGCTCTTTGATATTGAACCTTCAGTTTGTGTGTAGAGGCCAGCGTTAGTATATAGTAACCTATCACATCGAACGGTTTGCAGATTTAAGGAAAAAAGTGGTTTAAACATGACACGAAAATCATCAAACAATTTTAGGTTTCTTTTATAACCATAGATTCAGTAAGTTGATCAGTGAATAAACAAAAGCAAACAGCTTAGTCTAATATCATTCCCCTTTTTGAGTTACATGCTTGTTGGTCCAGCGAGAGCCTGATAACAAATCATAAAGATATTTAAATCAACGATTTCTCCCAATTACATGTATGCTCAAGGGAAGAGAGGAACGATTTTCCGTCGGTGAATTTCACTCATAGAGACGCATTACCAGCCGATTAGGAGCACCTCGTATTTTTGTTTAAAATACAACCATGCATGCATATCAAAATATAACATGTTTTGCAGCTGTTAAGGGAGAATCCACATGATAAGCATAATAATATTCCTCATCATTCACCATAGGTAACAAATGAGCTTGTTATTAACAACCTTTGCATATTACAATTTTGCTCACAAGCCACGGTACAATGCATGATTCGGCGGTGATTTGGCCTTGTGCAATAGTACTGTTATAAATATATCGGCCTAAAGCAAACCGGTATGCAACCGTTTAGCTCATATGAGGAGTCGCATCATAGGTAAGTCGGAAGGCACTGTTTCAACCTAAACCTTACCGAAGTCCGTCCTGCAGGGGTTTGCACCCCACAAAGCCTCTCGTGAAAGCTTCGGCCTCAGCGTCCTCATCCCATCCTTGACAAGGCTTAGGATGCATGAATTCACACTGTACATTCTTGACCCTGCTTTAGAAAGGACTTAAGCGTTGCGATCGACCATGAACAAAACTTTACCAGGGAAGGATTCACATTCTACTACGATAACGGTTTTGCCCATGCCTAACACTGTTCACCGCCGGAAGACGGACCGGAACGTCGGGACGTCTGGCCTGAGTTCTGGGGGCAGATACTATTTGCATTTATCCGTCCACCTCTCCGAAGATACCAAGTTGACTTATGGCACCGTATATTGGAGGTTTGGACAGATGCGGCCGTTGTAGCTGACTTCATCATATTCTCCCTCGTTTGCGAGGGGTTTTTTAATTGTGGGGACGCTCTTCCCTGCAGGCGTAAGCCCCTGCTGTTAATTACGTTACCGTATCACGGTAACCATTTTCTCCTGCTTCGGAAATTCACTTCGTATCGTGTATTTTGTTTTGGTTTTGGTTGTCCGTGGATTGTATACGGAGACCAATTTATGTCGTCGTCCATAAGGCGTGGATTCGTCCAAATCCGTATATTTTTTAGATTTGGATTTGAGTTGATTTAAGAATCGTTAATCTGGTTTGAGATTAAGATTGATTTAAAACGTATGAGCGTTCGGGCTCAAGTATTTTAGTTTAAGGATATCGCGGTCCATTATCGTCATATTTGAGGCGTAATGTTAGTTTAAGAACGTTTCGATCCATTATCGCTGTATTTGGGGATGAATATTAGTTTAGAAATATTTCGGTCCATTATCGCTGTATTTGGAGGTGAATATTAGTTTAAGGACATTTCGGTCCGTTATCGCCGTGTTTGGAGACAAATATTAATTTAGGGACATTTCGGTCCATCATTCATCCCGTGCGCATGTATATTTGTTACGTGGCAGAGTGAACAATGTAGATATGGAATGTGTCCAATTTGAGGCGTGATCCGATTTGAGGCATATACGTCAATTTGGAAGTGCATTAAGGGAAGAAGTTGTTGGTCGTTGGGACCCGTTACCCTTCCGAAGACGTTGAGAAATTACAACGACATGTATCAGAGATGTGAAGAGATTTACTCTTAAACCAAATCCCATATTTGAGTGGAAAGAGGTTGTTGTGAACTCAAGAATTTTTGGTCATATTTGATACCTTGGAAATCAAGAGCATATGGGCTCGATTGATTTTTTTGTTCAGGATACATTAGTCCAATTTGAGACTAAGATTCTCTTAACAATATTTTAGGATTTTCTTTATTTAAGACCCAACAACAGAGCATTTGGACTTGGTTGCAAAACTTTAGCAATTTAGCCAATTTGGGCTTTAATCTGCTTACTCTCCCCTTTTTTGAAAAAGTGTTAAGCACTTGGTTGGACTCTATTTATTCAGTCCCTTTTTTTATGCAAAAAGTGCTGAGCACTTATATGAGTTCTGACGCCCATATATAATCATGTGGAGTTTTCAGTCATGGACATTGCCCAATAAGTGTTGAACAATTTACTCATTTTGTTTTTATATGGAGTGCTAGGCATTCTTTATGGCGTCCACATGGGGAGCGCGTGAGGCGCTGCCCAATGAGTGTTGAGCATTCAGCTGTTTTGTGCTACCTGTAGAGTGCTAAGCACTCTTTTCTTCTCTTTTATGGCGCCCACGTGGAGAGCACGTGAGGCGCTGAGTGCTGCCCAATGAGTGTTGAACACTCAGCCGTTTGGTTCTCTCTTTTTTTTGTGGAGTGCTGAGCACTTTATGGCGCCCTCGTCACTTTCACGTGCGGCGCTGGGCGCCGACCGCTGCCCAATGAGTACTAAGCACTCTTTTCTTTTATGGCGCCCACGTGACGAGCACGTGAGGCGCTAAGCGTTTTTAGTGGCGCCTATGTGGGAAGCACGTGGGGGCGCTGAATTCTTTTCTCCTCTGTTGATGGCATTTTTGCCCATTAATGATCACCAGGATTTTTGTTTTGAAAATCTAGGATCAAGCTTCATTTTTAAGAACTAATTTCTTTTATAAAAATTAGGTTTCTCTTGTATACTTTTGTTTTTTGAGGAACTCAATTTCTGTTTTTTTTTTCTGAATCTTTGATTCTCAAGAACAAGTTCTTTCCGATGAAAATTAAATTCTCAACTTGTGGGAGACTTGCCTCGCGGATCTCATTTACCTTCAATAGATAAATGAGATGTTTTGATCACTATTTTTTTTATTTACCTAGAGTTTTGAACAGGAAGATCTTCTTCCTTGAGAATTTAATTCTCTGTTCCTTTTTGAAGCTTTCTATCTCTTCTTTTTCAGAATTTTATGGGGGTTCCTCTATCTCAGACTTGAAGTTTTGGATTCTTTATAAACTAGAGGCAATTCGTTAATTAGTTTTGAGGAAATCTCTTATTGAGAGATTCCAATTGATTTGGCGAATTTTACCCATCCTTGGATCTTTGATCCAAGGGTTTCTGTTTTACAGAGGGCAATTTTTCTTGTTTAGAAGAATTGATGAAATATATCCCAAAATAGAATTTTACTCTATGATCTAACCGAATGTATCTTTCTTATTTCTTAGAAAGATTTGGAGAATGTTTTCTCCCGACAGAATTTAATTCTGCATTTTTGATGATTTAACATCTCCGTTGGATCTTTGATCCAACGACTCTATTTAACGGAGGGTAGAATTTAATTCTACCTAAGCGTTGGCGCTCACGCGTTGTGTACGTAAGGCGCTACCTGAGAGTTTTAATTCTTATTTAATAAATTCTTTTATGCTTTGCACACTGGCGTCCGCGTGAAGAACACGTGCGGCGCTATATGAGAGTTTTAACTCTTATTTAATTTAATAGATTCTTTTGTGCTTTGCACACTGGCGCCCGCGTGAGGAGCACGTACGACGCTATATGAGAGTTTTAACTCTTATTTAATTTAATAAATTCTTTTGTGCTTTACACATTGGCGTCCGCGTGAGGAGCACGTGAGACGCCACCATAGGATTTAATCGTATAAGATTGGCTCTAGTCCGACGCCTTTATGGAAGGCACGTGAGGCGCTGCCTTATTAATTTTGAATAGAGTTTTACTTTTTTATTGGGGGAAACAAATGCCCCCCCACCGTTGCGCTCACATGGCTCACACGTGAGTGCAGCGGTGGCACCCACGTAAGTGCTGCGGTGGCACCTTTTCCACCGTTTGATCTTCTGGGAAGTTGAACCCTCTTCTTATGTTTTATAAATAGGGACTTTGGCCCTTGAGATGACTGTTGTTTCCCTCATCCTATTGAGCCTTCTTCCTTCCTTGAGAATTTAATTATCTTTTTAGAATTCAGATTTCTGTCCAAAGAATCTCCCCTTAGAGTTAAAACTCTATCAAAATTGGTAAGAATCATGACCATGATTTAACTCTTGAAGAAACTCTTGAAAGAATCTCTTCATGTTCTAGGGTTTTTAACCCATTAACAGAGATTTTCTCTTCTCTTATAATGATCTCTTAGAGATCTAAAACTTTTATTTGAGTAGACCATAAGTCTTAAAGATTTTTAGGGTTTTACCCTGTTTCTATCTTTGATTTTTGAAAGTTATTTGGAATTTAATTTCATTTCCCGGGTGGATTTCTGGGATTTTATCCCATTGTTCTACAGGGCTTGGCTCCTAAAAAAATTTCTTTTAAAGAAATTCTTTTGGGAATTTTATTCCCTTTCTTATTTTCCTTTTAGGATCCTTTTTTAGCAGATTTGAAATCTGTTTGTGGAACACGTTTCTCGAGAGAGTTTAGCTCCATAGTTCAATGAGATTTTCTCATTAAATGAGAATCCTTATTGATGGGGCATTAGAACCACTATTTTTTTTATTTTAGATTGTAAGAATCTTGATATTTTGATTGCTAACCTTTTATTGATTTTTCTTTTTAGATATCATGGCTTCTCATCTGTATGATCTTGACGAGATTGTCTCTTATGAGGACATTCACGTCCAAGGACGCTGCCAAGACCAGGTGTTTACCGACGCCCAATGCGCTGAGGTGATGCGTCGCTTTGACGATTACAACGGTCGATTATTTCCCCGCCATTCTGCTCTTTTGAAAATCATCGTGAGGTCAATTTGGGAAGCACTTCCTGAAGACTATGCCGCTCGAGGCACTTGATGATATTGAAGATAAGGTGCATTCAGTATATCTGATGGGCCTGATCTCAAAGAAGTGAAGAAATGATCTTGTCGATGTTTTGCATCGCGTCTTCCAACAGACGGCGATAATATCTACCTACCAGAGAACGGATGATATCAGCGGGGATCCCGACGCTTGTATTCGTGAGAAAATGCATAAGAAAATAGTAAGAGAAGCAAGAAGCACTTTACTCGGACTTGCTTCTAAATTCCTAAATCCATGTCCGGAATTTAGTGTCTTACCATTGTAAACATTTTGATATTTTTTTTATCACCCATGTATAAATTTTATGAAGTATGAATGACAAAACTTCCCCTTCTTTTATACCACTGCTTATATGTGCCTCACGTAGAGTAATAGGTACTCATATATACATATAAAAATATTACTACCGGGGCCCACGTGTTATGCATGTGAGGCGCTGCTATGAGCTTTAAGGATTGACGCCGTCGCCCGCATGGTATGCGCGTGATGCGCTGTTACTGATTCTAAGGCGACAACGCTCACGTGAGACGAACGTGAAGCGCTGGACCTTCTTGCTCTGATTCCTATGAATCAACTCTTTTCTTTTCTCATGCCCTTTTTCCCGGCCTTGGAAATAGTTCCACCATGCACATAATTTTCTATGCCTCGACTTGAATGCTTCTCTTTATAATCTAAAACTGTGTCTTCCTCCTTCTTCACAAAGAGAGAAACTTAGGGTAATACCTTTTTTTAAGAAACAAACCAAGAGGTATGGCTTGCAATCATCCTCACACTCGTCGGTAACCATGGGAGTACCTATTGAGGAGATCATTCCTCGTTTTGCAGCGCGGTTAGCAGATCCCCTTCTCACCAATGACCAATGCGATACGGTGATGTACGAGCTCCTGGCTCATAGGGGCTCTCCTCTTCCTATAGGGTCCATTTGGCTCCGGATGATTTTCCTATCCGTGCTCGCTGACATCCCCCTTCATCCGGCGGAGATGACTCTGGCGATTCTCGACGCGGTAGAGAACAAGATCGAATGCTTTCATGAGGCACATTTGATTACCCAGCCTCTGAGGGATCGTTCGGTTCAGTTGCTAAACCAGATACGGGCTCAGCGGGCCATCATGTCTGCCTACTGATGAGCACGACATTGACCGATGGAGGGCGACTCCTCACGAAAATCGCCGCTTCAATATGGTGGAGAAGGCAGAGAGGGAGTTGGAGAATTTTGTTTATTGTTTTGTTAACCCCTGTATCTCTGACCCCATATTTGGTGATCTCTTCCCTTCAGAGTAGGATGTTTATTTAAATGTATTTCTTTTATCATTGGCTGCTGCATGTTTCTTTATCGCATATTCGTGTGTGCATCTTGCATCTGCGCATGAGCTTTATATTTTACCCTTAGGGATTTTTGCTAGCTGCAAACGCCGCTGTCATGCTCATGTCATGCACTAATCCTTCTCACGCATATATAAATCAGCATGCTCTGAACACTATTTCCATTCAAGTACGTATGTAGTTGTTAATGAGCGCTCAAACGGGTGCGAATTAAATGTTCTTCCTACTTCCTTGCATAGCATACGGTTGGTCTCGAGGTGTTGCAACTTTTTAGAATTTCGATATGAGAAGATAGCGAGCGGATATAAACGTCGTCATCTATCGTTAACTCAGATCTCAATTCTGTAGTTCTGAGCCCTGGGGCCCATAGGTTGCACCTTTCTGTTTCTTGATGTCTTGATCTGTCGCGAAATAGTTTATGTACCTATTTCAATGTTTGTAGTTTATCCACTTGTTTTGGAGTTTCTAGTTTATGTACTCTGTTCACCGCCGAAAACCGGGAAGACAGACGTCTTGCCTGAGTTTGGGGGCAGATACTATTTGGTTTTATCCGTCCACCTCTCCGAAAATGCCAAGTTGATTTATGGCACCGTGTATCGGAGGTTTAGACGGATGCGGCCGTTGTAGCAGACTTCGTCAGATTTCCCCTCATTGTGAGGGGTTTTTTGATTGTGGGGACGCTCTTCTCTGCAGGCGCAAGCCCCTGCAGTTAATTACGTTACTGCATCGCGGTAAGCACTTTCTCTTGCTCCAGAAGATCACTTCGTATCGTGTGTGTTTGTTTTATTTTTGGTTGCCCGTGGATTGTATACGGAGACTAATTTATGTTGTCGCCCATAGGGCGTGGATTAGTCCAAATCCGTATTTTCTTAGATTTGGGTTTGGGTTGGTTTAAGGACCGTTAGTCTTGTTTTAGACTAAGGTCAACTCAAACGTTTGTTGAAGATACGTTAATCTAATTTTAGACTAAGATCTACTCAACAGGATTTTGGGATCATTTAGATCCAACGAAAAGGTATTTGGACCCTATCGTTTTAGTTTAGAACATTGCGGTCCATTGGTTTTAAGGACATCGTAGTCCGTGGAGTTTAAGGAGATCATAGTCCATGTTTAAAGACGTCGTAGTCTGTAGTGTTTAAAGACGTCGTAGTCTGTAGGGTTTAAAGACGTCATAGTCTGTGGGGTTCTGGTTTAGCCAATTTGGGAATGCACCAAAAGTTATTGGTTATTGGGACCCTCCACCTCTCTGAAAACGTTGAAGAATTACAACGACACATATCAGAGGTGTGGAGAGATGTACCCTTGAACCAGTGAATGTTCATCAAAGATTTGATAATCTTGTCTGGGACTGAGTCCAATAAAGAGCGCATGGGCTCAGTTGATTATGAGTTTGGCCAACTTAGGCTGAGCCCACTGAGTCTCTGTCATTTCTCTTCTTTTTTATAAAGTGTTAAACACTTGTTAGGACATAGTCCTTTCTCTGTGCACATACTGCTAAACATTTATTGGGGTACTGACACCCACTTTCTTTTTGTTTTTTATTGAGTGTTGAACACTCTTTATGGCGCAGAGCGCTTGGCGCTGAATGCCAGACTTGGAGCGCTAAAGCGCTTCTTCTGAAATAGCGCTCACGTGGGGAGCACGTGGAGCGCTTGGCGCTGAGCGCCAGATTTGGAGCGCTGGAGCGCTAAAGCACTTCCTTCAGAATAACGCCCACGTGAGGAGCACGTAGCGCGCTTAGCGCCAGACTTGGAGCGCTAAGGCATTTTTTATAAAATAGCGCCCACGCGAGTAGCACGTGGCGCGCTTGGCGCTGAGCACCAGACTTGGAGCGCTAAAGCGCTTCTTTTAAATTAGAGCACTAAGGCGCTTCTTATAAAATAACGCTCACGTGAGGAGCACGTGGAGCGCTTGGCGCTGAGCGCTAAACTTGGAGCGCTTAAAGCGCGTCGTTTAAATTGGAGCGCTAAGGCGCTTTTTTGGCAGCTCTGATTAGTTCTGTGCTCTGAGAATTAAATTCTCGGTTTATAAGAGACTTTGTCTCATGGATCTAAGAATTGAGTTCTTCTTTTTGTGAAGAGATGCTTTGATCTCTTCTGTTTTTTATGAAAGACTTGGCCTTATAGATTTGCGATCTAGAAAAAGAACTAAGTTCTTTTGATGTGAGAGCTGAACTCTCAGATATGGAGGGGATGTTATAATCTCTTTTCTTTTTATTTACCTTGAAGAAAATTTCTTCTTCTTAGAGCTTGCTCTTCTCTTTTCTTTTCTGAGAACTTGAAGTTTTGGGGGGGGGGAGGGGGTTCTTCTGTACAAGACTTGGAGTCTTGGGTCCTTTATATAGGGGAGGCTGATTTGTTGAATCAGTTAAGGAAATCTCTCATTTGATAGATTTCTGATTGATTTGGGGAATGTTTCCCACCGCTGGATATTTGATCCAAAGGATTCTGTTTTACAGAAAATAGTTTTCTTGTTATTAACAAGATTGGGAAAGTATTTTCCCATACAGAACTTATTCTGTATCTTGGTGATTTTTAATCACCATTGGATCTTTGATCCAACGTTGCTCTGATTTACAGAATACAATCTTTCTTGTTTGGAAAGATTTGAGGAGTATTTCCTCAACAGAATTGAATTCTGTAATTTGATAATTTATTCATCTCAGTAGGATCTTTGATCCAATGGTGAAGAACATTTAGTTCTAGCACTTGGCGCTCTCGTGTTTTGCATGTGAGGCGCTGCCTCAGAGTTTTTAGCGCTGGCGCTCTTGTTGCTAGCGCTCTCGTACTTTGCACGTGAGCGCTGCCTCAGAGTCTTTGACTCTGGCGCTCTTGGCGCGACGCTCTCGTGCTTTGCACGTGAGCGCTGCCTCAGAGTCTTTGACTCTTAGCGTTGGCGCTCTTGGCGCTAGCGTTCTTATGAAGCGCTGTCTCATTTCAAATTTCAAATTTTGAATAGAGCTTTGCCTTCTTATTGGGGGAAACAAATGCCCCCCACCGTTGCGCTCACGTGGCTCACACGTGAGTGTAGCGGTGGCAGCTTCTCCGCTATTAGATCAACTTGAAAGTTGGATCGACTTCAAGCGCCTATAAAAAGGGCCTTTGGCCCTTGAGATGACTGCTTGTTCATCTTCTTATTTTATTGTTCTTGAGAATTTAATTCTCCTTCAGAGCTAAGCTCTCCGCCTTAAGAAATTTCTTAGAGTCAAACTCTGCCCAAATTTGGTAAGGGTGAACTTATTAACAGAGTTTTGCTCTTCTCGGATCTTAGATCTTAAAAAAAGTTTTAGGGTTTTATCCATTAACAGAGTCGTGCTCATAGTTCTGTTCATCTTCCATGAAGAACTCTTAGAGTTTGTTCATAGATCTTGAAGATCTTGGAATTTTTAACTTAGTAAAGTTTTGCTTTTTTAGGGTTTTTGATGGGTTACTCTATCATCTTCACAGAGCATAGCTCTTCAGAATTTTTGGGGGAATTTTTATTCCCTTCATCATTAGAGTTGACAGATATCACTCTCTTTTGCAGAGTGCTGCTCTCAAAGGAGTTTTACTCCTCGGCACGAGGGGCCTCTCATTAAATGAGAATCCTTTTAGGATTTCCTATTTAATGAGTGACTATCTCATCAATGATGAGCCGTCATCTTGATTTGGTGGGTCCCCTTTGGTCCCTCTCCACTGCATTGCAGTGTGGTACCAATTTTTAAGTACCAAGTGTCAGAATTTGAACTGTAGCATTGACAACTAACCCTTGTTCTTTCTTGCGCAGGTACCATGTCTTTTGACACTTCCTTCCCGTTCATTCGTCCGGAGAGCGCATTTGCTGACGCGCCCGTGGATAGGGAAGTATTCGCTCTCATCAAAGATCATGACCCAGAGCGGAAATCTCTTCATTTATGGGGGTCGTGGTACAATCAAATCATCCGGGGTCAACGCAGCTTCTCTTGCACGGTGCCTTCGGAGCCCATTTCGGCGATCCACTACGCTGACTCACCCCCAGTAAACTATGCCGTAGAGGAGGTCAACTGGACTTCGGAGGGTTGCCTTCAACCCTCTATGGCCGTGATACCCGTACAGCCACCGATAGCTTTGGATACTCTGGGACAGTGTATATGTCAAGGCGATTCGCGTCCCTTGGGACAGTCGTACATGATAGGCTTGACTCCTCGCCATCCGGCCGGATATTTGCAGTGGGCCCGGTACATTTTGTCGGCCAAGAAATCGCAGCTACTGAAGCTCGGGTTGTACCCCGCGATTTATGCGTCTCTCTTCCAGTATTCCACGCCCCCTGTATGGTGGGTCAAAGCTTTTTTGGAACAATGGAACGTTCTGACTCATACCTTTCTTCTATCAGATCCGGAAATCTCAATCTCTTTGGAGGAATTCGCGGAGATTTCTAGCTTGCCTGTCAGGGGAGAACATTACAAGGAGCTACTTCCTCCTGACGAGTACATCTTTGCCGCCAAGTTAGTGGTGATGGGCCTTACCCCGGAGAATGCCATTCAACATCAAGCCCCAAGTCTGATTAAGGTGTTGAATATTTATGAGAGTCTATTTCTCGAATCCGGAAGCCACGGGGTTAACTTCACAGATTTCATCGCCCGTTTCTCCTCCCAGAAGTCTTGTCGAAGGAAACCTCGAAATTCGCCAAACTCAACGATCCTTTTGGCTTTGGTTTGGACAACCAGCCGGCAACGGAAGCGGATCAAAGGAATTTCTTTCTCCCTGACACCCCAGTCGTCTCTTTCACAGAGCTCGCAGTTTCTGACGTCGACGAAGAGGCGTTCTTTTTGGGGTTCCTCAGACTATGGCTAAGCTGGTTTGTGCTCCTAATGCACCCTCGCCATATGAGGCCATCCGTCTTCTACCCAGCTTACCGAATGGTTATTGGGATGCAAGTGGCCGTCGGGGTCGCTGGGCTGGCTTACCTGTATCATGGCCTTAGCTTGGCGGCAGACACCACTCAACCGGGGGTGCAACCCGTAAACTTCCCGATACATTATTTCACTTTGTGGCTCGAGCTACATGTGCTCGGCGCCTTTGAAATCCACAAGTGGCCCCGTTTCTACGAAAGTTATAACTTTCCTCGGGTTATACGGCTAGTTGACGCTTCCTCTTTGGAACTGACTCAGCGAGAGGCTCGGGGCTTGGTTCTTCACCCGCGTACGGTCGGGGATGGCATGACCTTTGTCGATAAGGTTTTAACTATCGGCAAGGAATCCGCTAAGACGGTGCAGCCACTGCGGGACACCTTCAAAGACGGGGCTTCTACCTTGATAGCTTGGGAAATTATTCACTTATATTCAATTAGGCCGGGCTTTCTAGTGTTTAGGCAGAATGATTCGGCGTTGTTCATGAGACACAACCCGCATCGTTTCGCTCAATAATCAAGCTATAATCAGGGTATCCCGCTTGAGGCCTTCCTAGCTGAGCCGGTTGCCACGGAAGAGGGTATCTGTAATGCGCTACACTATTTCATGCGGCTTAACACCGGGTCTAACTTCTTTATCAGTGAGCCGAGCTGCGTCCCGAAGGTCCTGAACGTATATGTGGCGTGGTACCAGCGTGCGATGGGTGCAGTTATCAGGGAAGAAAAGCGATTATTGCTTGATCGCAAGGGTGCTGTCCCAGCTGGTAATCCAGTTGTTCCCTTGAAGCGACGGACTATCGTTCGTCCTTCCTTGAGAGGAGCTGCTGCGGTGGTGGTCCCGCGCGCCTTTCCTGATAAGCCTCTACCTTGTGTGCCTGTAGAAACAGTGGCTGCAGCGTCTCCTGAGTCCGGCGTGGGTACGGAGATCGGGGCTCGTTGTCCAAAGTTGCCCGCCAAGCACAAACTCCTGTTGCTGGTTGCCGGCGTCCGCTTACAGAAGAAGAAGTCGCTATTTTCTGCAGACGTTGCATTCGTCCAGGAGCCTCATGCTCCTTACAGCTGTTCCCCTCCGAATGGCGGCGCGACGTAGAGACGTCTTGCCTGAGATTCGGGGCAGATGCTATTTGGTTTTATCCGTCCACCTCTCCGAAGATGCCAAGTTGATTTATGGCACCGTGTATCGAAGGTTTAGACGGATGCGGCCGATGTAGCAGACTTCGTCAGATTCCCCCTCGCTTGAGAAGTTTTTGATTGTGGGGACGCTCTTCCCTGCAGGCGCAAGCCCCTGCAGTTAATTATGCTACTGCATCGCGGTAACAACTTTCTCCTTCTCCAGATGTTCACTTTGTATCGTGGGTGTTTGTTTTGTTTGTGGTTGCCTGTGGATTGTATACGGAGACTAATTTATGTCGTCGCCCGTAGGACGCAGATTAGTCCAAATCCATATTTTCTTAGATTTGGGTTTGGGGTTTTGGTTTGAGGATACGTTAGCCATATTTTTGTAAGTCCACGTTGCCTACCCCGGTGCTTGCGGGGAGGCGGAAACGTTATGAAAAATTTGATTTTTACAACACTAGACAACATGGACTTGCTAAAGGAGGGATCTTTGCTAAACAAAACTAACTAACAAAGCTAAAGGAGTTAGCTACTCGGTTAAGGGGTTATACCTAGGTCTTCAAGTCCTTCTCTTCTTGCTCCTTGGAGTGAAAGAAAGGGATCTCCTTGTCGCCTTCTCTTGTCGAAGAAAGATCCACCCGAGGGCCTCAACCTTTGGCTTCAACTTCAAACTAGAAGTAACTAAGATGCTTGGAGTGCTAATCCTAGAACCTTAGAAAGAGTAGAGAGTATTTTAGAAGGATTTATCTCAAGCTCAAGAGATTCTCAACTCATGAGAGGGGAGAGCTAGAGAGAGAGGAAGAGGAGGAGAGAGAATCAAAATGATAGAATGAGAAGAAATAAACCATTCTTCTCACATATATGTGTGAATTATGAAAATAGATAATTAGCTAAATATAATTGTCATGGTTTAATCAAGAAATGACCATTATCATTTCATATTAAATGCTTTTTGCTAGAATCAAAGAGCATCTTTCTTATGGAATGATTATGGTCAAGTTGTCAACCTAGGTCAACAAGTCAAATAAAGTCAAATGGTCAACAACCCTAACCATGCATAATTATAATTAACTAATATCAATAAATCATATTTCACACATAACCATTAGGGTTAAGAAAATGACAATGGTAATCAACCCTAATGAAAGTCCTCTGCCTCTCCCTCAGTCAACTGTGCATACACACCCGTATCCGTGTTCCGAGGAACACGAATACAATGAGATAAAACCAATCCCAAAACATATACTAGGATCCGGCTTAAACCAAATCCCGCTAGTATAAGCTGTCCGGACACAAAACGTGCACAAGTGTGCGAATGTGAACAAACCCCGTCGCAAAACCATGCGACCTCTACTCATTTTGCCTAAAGGCGAATAACTCTCTGTGTGGGACTCTAAAGACTCGACACTACGCTGGCAGTGAGTTTAACCACAGACCGCAAGCGGCACTAACTGTACGTAACGGTCCCCAGGTAGATGCCGATAAGAAGACTGACGAGGTAAACCCATCTGAACTCCTACTGAGCCTGAATGTGACAGTCTCCGTACAGTCTGGTCTGTTCGTCTGATAACATCGCATGGCGGGCCTAGGGGCGGTAAAACGTCAGTCCCCTAATAGCGGTACAAGTGGTATCGGAGTGTAGCCCAGATTTCCCTGAGATAATACTGGAAACCTACCAGTATATCTAGCTTGCCCTGGCCAGGGACTACTTGTGTAATGTCTCTCCTAAACACAGCGCGATGCCAACCCCCAATACCGGGAGAGACGAATCCTGTTTAACCGTCACTGCCTCTAAGTGCTTCGGGATTGCACCCAACTACTACCTGTTTGCACGACTCCTTTGAGCCGTGGTAGGGTAGTAATCAAAGTACAGTGGGAACACACTTAAGGCGAAGTGACAGTGTCAAGTCAGCGGACTAAGCTGTACTCATGTCACCTAGGAACTGATAACTGACGATAGGTATAATACTAACCAACAGTTCCCGACGAGTCCTGTCCAGTGTACTCGTAACCCAACGAGCACCCGCATACTATCTCAAGTACGACGTACTGACGGCTGTGGGACAGGCCGTCTCCCGTGCTGGGATGAGAAGTGCATACGCTAGTCTACTCCGGAGTATCGATGCCCTGTCTCGATAATCCCATGACCAGGGACGTGTAAATAAGGATGTGCTTGTAGATTACCCAGCCCCCACGAGTGTGATTGCCATCACAATGCTGGTAATCAAGCAAAGATCCTAAGGGCTCCACTAATGCGTATAGGTGATATAATAAAAGAAACACATATACACATTAAAGAAGAGACAAACCAAGTAGCATACTACCATTTCGAGCAAGATTGTCTATACAACTGTGAATATCCCAAGCTTCTATCAAGTAATATACATACTAGTATGATACAGTAATGGCATCTAGGGCATATACACTAACAATCTCCCACTTGCACTAAGGCCATGTACTGGCGTATCGAAGACCTATCATCTCGATCAGCCGCTCGAACTGAGTCTGGGGTAAGGCCTTCGTGAATAGATCTGCAGTGTTATCTTCTGAAGCAACCCTCCGAACCTCGATCTCCTGGCGATCCACGATCTCCCTGATCAGGTGATACCGCCTCAAGATGTGTCTAGATTTCTGATGGGACCTGGGTTCCTTCGCTAAAGCTATAGCCCCGTTGTTGTCGCAATACAGAGGTATTGGATCAACAATGGACGGAACCACCTGAAATTCTTTCAAGAACTTCCTCATCCAGACGGCTTCTTTTGCGGCATCAGATGCAGCGATATATTCCGCTTCCATAGTCGAGTCAGCAACGGTTTCCTGTTTGGAACTCTTCCAACACACCGCCCCTCCATTGAGGGTAAAGACAAAGCGCGACATGGACTTGGAATCATCCTTGTCACTCTGGAAGCTGGAGTCAGCAAAGGCCTCGATCTGGAGGTCTTTTCCTCCATACACCAAGAACATCTCCTTAGTCCTTCTCAGGTACTTGAGAATGTTCTTTACCGCTATCCAGTGTTTCTCCCCAGGGTGATACTGGCTTACCACACTCAGTGCGTAAGCAATATCTGGTCTGGTACACAACATCGCATACATTATAGAGCCTACCGCAGAAGCGTAGGGTATAATAGACATGCGATCCCTTTCCAAATTAGTCTTGGGAGACATCTCTTTGGAGAGGGTGATCCCGTGACAAGCCGGTAGATTACCGCTCTTGGAATCTTCCATACTGAATCTTTTCAGTATGGTGTCGATGTACCTGGACTGCGAAAGTCCTAATATCCTCTTGGATCTATCACGATAGATCCGGATCCCCAGAATGTAGGAGGCATCACCCTGGTCTTTCATGGAGAACCTGTGTGACAAGAACCCCTTGACAGATTGTAGCATAGGAATGTCATTTCCTATCAACAGAATGTCATCCACGTACAAAACGAGGAATACGACAGTTCTTGCTACAAATCTACTATAGATGCATGGTTCATCTGGATTTTTGATAAAGCCAAATTCTTTGACCGTCTCATCAAAACAGATGTTCCAACTCCGCGATGCCTGCTTTAGTCCATATATGGACTTAAGCAACTTACACACTTTTCCGCTGCTCCCACTCTGAATGAAACCCTCTGGCTGGTCCATATAGACACACTCCTCTAAATTTCTATTTAGAAAAGCGGTATTTACGTCCATCTGCCAAATCTCTTAATCGTGGAAGGCAGCAATGGCAAGAAGGATCCGAATGGATTTCAGCATAGCCACTGGAGAAAAGGTTTCGTCATAGTTCAAACCAGGTCTTTGACGAAAACCCTTCGCAACAAGTCTAGCTTTATAGGTCTCAACCTGTCCATCTACATCAATCTTCCTTTTGAAGATCCACTTGCATCCTACGGGTTTTACCCCATCTGGAGCAATGTCCAACGTCCATACTTTGTTGGTGTACATGGACTCCATTTCGGTCCGCATTGCATCCAGCCATTTTACCGAGTCAACGCTCTGAATGGCTTGCTGGAAGCTAGTAGGCTCATCACAATCAATGATGCAATCCTCTCTATCCCCGTCTATGAGAAAACCGTAGTATCTCTCGGGCGGATGAGACTGCCTACTACTCCTGCGGAGCAGCGTAGGAATGTCCTGATCTTTCGAACCCTCTGGTTCTACTAAGCTTTCAGTAATAGCTTGTGGTTCTGGAATTTCTTCCAGTTCTACTGCGCTCCCACTAATTTCCTTTTCCAAGAACCGGTGTTCTAGAAAGTGGGCATTACGAGAAACAAAGAACTTTTGTTCCTCTGCGTGGTAGAAAAGATACCCCCTGGTGTTCTTTGGGTATCCCACAAACTTGCACAGTACTGAGCGTGCCTCGAGTTTGTCCGCATGCTGCTTTTTGACAAAAGCTGGACATCCCCAGATCTTCAGATATTGAAGATAAGGTTTCTTCCCACTCCATAACTCATATAGTATGGTAGGCACATTCTTAGTTGGAACTCGGTTCAAAAGGTATGCGGCTGATTCTAGCGCATATCCCCAGAATGATCGCGGTAACTCAGCGTTACTCATCATGGACCGTACCATATCCAATAGGGTTCGGTTCCGTCTCTTCGATACACCGTTATGTTGCGGAGTGTATGGAGGAGTAAGCTGAGAGAGAATTCCATTCTCTTTTAGGTAATCCAGGAACTCGGCACTCAAGTATTCACCACCTCGATCAGATCTTAGTGTCTTGATACTTTTGCCTGTTTGTTTTTCTACTTCATTCTTGTATTCCTGGAACTTTTCAAAGGTTTCAGATTTATGCTTCATTAAGAAGACATGTCCGAACCTTGAAAAATCATTCGTAAAAGTAATGAAGTAAGAATAACCGCTTCGTGCATGTGTAGACATTGGACCGCACACGTCGCTGTTTACGAGTCCCAAGAGCTCGCTCGCTCTTACTCCGTGTCCAGTGAACGGAGTTTTTGTCATCTTTCCTTTGAGGCAGGATTGACAAGTTGCATATGATTGATATTCGAACGGATCTAAATATCCTTCAGTATGTAACTTCGTCAATCTTCTCTCATTGATGTGACCCAGTCTACAATGCCATAAGAAAGCCTGATTGATATCTGGAGACTTTCTTTTGTGTGTATTCTGGACATTGAAAATCTGTGGTTGGTTCAATACATATATACCATTGCTTAATGTACCTGACCCAATCAGAACTTGATTAAAGTGAATGTTCACAACATTACTTACAAACGCAAATTCATAACCTTCTTTAGATATTAAAGATACAGAAATGATATTACAAGTTGCATTGGGTACAAAAAAGCAATTACGTAAAACCAAAATATGTCCATCTGACATCCCCAGGTGATAGTCCCCCACGGCCTCAGCATCCATGCTAGCTCCGTTTGCAACTTTGAGGGTCATGTCACCTGCCTTCAAAAACCTACACTTTCTCAACCCCTGCAAAGAATTACAGATATGAGATCTTGATCCGGTATCCAATACCCCGGAAGTAGAGTTTATTGATAGACAGTTTTCAATAACATACACACCTGAAGCTGAAGCCGCAACTTGCTTCAGATCCTGTGTTCTGGCCTTCCAAGCCCTGCAATCTTTCTTCCAGTGTCCACTCTTGTGATAGTAAAATAACTCTTCTTTCCCCACAAGCTTTCCCGCTACCTTTGTTGCTTTTGCCTTTCCCTTCGTATTCACTTTACTAACACCGCCCCTTGGTTTGGCGGGGGCTTTCTTCTTCTTTCCCTTGGCTTTCGCCCTGGACTTAGAAGAGGAAGATCCTCCTACAAACAAAGTGGATGTTTCCCTACCCTTTTGTAGGGTGCCCTCAGCACTCCTCAGCATGTTCAGAAGCTCGGAAAGTTCAACCTCCTTTCCTTGCATGTTGAAGTTTAGGATAAACTGGGCGTAAGTGGAAGGAAGGGACTGGAGAATCAAGTCCGTATAGAGTTCATTCTCCAACGTGGTCCCAAGGTCCGCGAGCTCCTCAATGTAGCTAATCATCTTAAGCACGTGTTCCGCTACCGATGATCCGACGGCCAATCTTGCTGAAAATAGCTTCTTCGACACTTCGTATCTGGCGATACGAGATTGCTCTCCATACAGTTCTTTTGTATGGAGAAATATAGATTCGAGGTCCATATTCTCGTGCCTCCTCTGATATTCATTGTCCATAGAGGAAAGCACGAGGCACTTGGCCTTCGCGCAGTCGATTTCCCAATTCTTATAGATTTCCCTATCTACGACACTGGTTTTGGGACCCGGGACAGGGGGAGCTTTGGTGGTAAGAAGATATCCCAACTTGTCATAAGTGATTGCCATTTTGACATTCCTGAGCCAATCTTTGTAGTTTGGCCCTGTCAGTATGTTTTTATCTAGTAATAACTTAAGTCCGGTCATCTTGATTGGTCGCTGCAATTAGGAGAGAGAAAAGAAACACTTTAGCATGATGCTCTTGCAAGTTTAGAGTGGTTTTTAGTTTGTCTAAACAGGATGGCTCCCACTGTCTCTCGAATCCCTTCTCAAACCATAAAGGAAGAATTAGTCGGGATCAATCTCACCGTACAATACTTGCTTAACCGTTCAGCCAGGACAGTGTTGGTACTTTGAGGGAGGTTTTCCAACGCTTTCGCGAAGTTCCTTAATTTAACAACCTCTTTTCCCTGGGGGTGTAGCCCCGCTAACACCTTTCTAGACACCTACTAGGTTTATAGCATTGATCGTTAAGTGAGAAATTTCCTGAGGAGTAGCATATACTCACAGTAGGATCGGGATCCAAATATCATCGCATGACAAAACTGAAGGAATCCTACCAAAATTATCACACTCCAAATGGTATGCAGCGCTAGCAAGTTTCAGTACTTATGAAACTCCCGATGTGGATTTTTGCCCCATGCTCTTATGACCTTGGCGTGAGGTCAAAATGTCATAAGTCACATGTCAAGTTCTTTCCATCATTATCCAGGTTAATTTGAACCCACCCATACCTACCCTTGACGTAGGCCAAAATGACAGTACGACTGTCTCAAATCAACGCATTCTATCTATGCAACAGATAAATATCCGGCAGCTACCAATCACTATGCCTTGGTGTGAGGTCAAAATACATAGCTTGAATACTACCGAATATTTAACTGAAATGTTGGAGGGCTACGAATGGTTTTGGCGAAACCGTGTACGTAGTGAACTTGATATAATCGATGGAACGAGATAGCTTTTAAAAGGAGTGGTTCTAGCTCCGCATTTAAAAGTTGGTTTTTGAAAAGAACCGAGTAGTTTTGAAAGTGTTCCAACGACTTTTACTTGGTTTATTTTCTTGCATTAATTCCAATGCGTCCCATCATTTAATCCTACCATTGCAGAAAACAACCAAAATATGACGTACGCTTATGTTATTCGCATTCGCCACGGGGCCCCGTCATCACCCGTTAGGTTACTTAACTAACGACAGAGCGGGAGCTGGGCTAGCGCGGATGCAAAACATAAGCAACGCCTAAATAGATATCATATATATATATATATATATATATATAGCAATGATAGCCAATCCAGATCACAGATGAATACATTGGATATACTAGGAATCCTCATTCCGTTCGAGCCTGTAACGAAAAGCGGATTACACGGTCGCGATGAATAGCCAATACCCCACCCTAGACCCCTACGGGTGCGGCAAACTACCCGCCAAGTACCTGAAGCGAAGCAACCTCCCTCAACACCGTGAGTAGGCCACTCGGCACTTCGAGATACCCGGTAGTTTGTGCACCCCTTCTTGGGTCTATCCTAGGAGCAAAAACAGTAAAAAGAAATTATACAATGGCGGCTACAAGCTCAACCCGGATGTAGGGCCAAACAAATAATATTATATCAATTTACATATTACAAGAATTGAAAGAATAAGAAAAATCTCATCTCACAACCCCCCGGCTATTCATTCGTGACAATCCAACGAATTCATATACACAAACCAACAAGCATTACAGATCACAGATATGTATAACCCCTACTAATCGACGTTTAACTGTCATGACTCGAAAATACAGAACATGACTGGCACTTAGATTACGAGACGTCTAAAGGCGCAACGTAACCTAAGTCAGCCAAAGCCTAGAAAAATCTAAACCAAAATCAAAAGAGTGGAGGAAACCTTTCATGAAAACGATTTTGAAATCAAATAAGTTGCATTGAACCCCTTTTTAAAAACATCAGAAATTTCAGAAAATTTCGGCAGAGTCTCCTTTGTAAATTCTATCCCCCAAAATGTGTACAACAAGATATATAACATGTAATCACAAAAAGGCATCCCCAAGCGGGAGCTAGCTCTTCGCCCAAGGCGGATCATAACCACACGCAATATATATATATGTAATATTAAGAAAAGAGCATAAGGAAATGCAAAATATAGGAAAACACAACATCGGCTCAAGTGAGCTCGACTCAAAAAAAGAAACACATGTACACAAATCTCTCAGTCTCATCACTAGGTCGCATATACACATAAGAAGTGGTAGATGGAGAATACTAGATACAAAAATAGTATAAAAAAAAGATAAAAGCACTCTCGCAACCCACCTACGAGCAATGTTGCGATTCTGAGCAAAAGAAGTCACTAACAAGATAAGCCGCCGCTACTAGGCTGATGAGTCCGACCTGCAAGACACTGTGGCACAACGGGGGTGAGTTGCCAGCTCGTGAGTAGAATATAACATCTAGTAAGGCTATCGTAAGAATGCACGCAAATGCGCCACAGCATGTATGTCCAGATGTGATGTAATACCTCTAGTATGCATGCACATGTATGCAATGTCAATACTAAATATTTAAGTGTTTAATTGCTATGAGTTCTGCATTCCTAACTTTAGAAAAAGAATATCTGTATAATAACTAAATACCATCAAGAAATCATCTGAAACCCGTGTCAAGCATCGACACCAAATATGAAAACACATCTGTCTCACTGTATCAATGTCTCAATACATCGGGCTCCGTCAGTCCGGATCGGCCCATATCATCAAATCTCACGACAACGGTCGGTATCCTCCGGATATCCGCCGCGCCAGACATCACCGGTAGGTAGTCTTCCCCTGCCAGGCTCATCATCTACAACTCGATCTTCTTGCCCCGGGGTACCATACCGGGCCCACCATGTACCCGAGACGGTTCATCCACTCCTCGAATCAGGTCTCGAAATCCAACAGAAAATATGAAAACTCATGGTGAACAAAACATACATCACGAGAAAACCGCAACTTTGTTTTAAAAATGATAAATATAAGCTTTTGTTAAATTCTTGCGGTTTTCCCCAAAATCCAGAAATCGCAGCAATACTGAAATCCTCAAGAAAATCATAATACCCAACATGTTTTATATGATAAATGTCTATGATATCAAGGTATGCGATGTGATTTGTGGCTAGAATCTATGTAAGTATGAAAATGATGCGAGGTATATACATGCTATGCGATTTCATATATCGTATATAATGCAAATGGTGATACTAAACGAAACAGGTCCTACAGTGCTCGTGGCATGGCAATTACCAAAGGCGTGTGTGTCACATGAATAGTGCGCGTGCAATAGGAGCCAATGGTAATGGTGTCCGTGTCCTACGAAGTGATATCGCACATGTGTGTATGAATATCCTATGCAAATCTTACAGACGAAAAGCTATAAATGTATGAAATGTGAATGAGGGGGGTTAGTTAACTAACAATGCATATGTAGCAAGAAATAAGGTAATTCTAACTAGGGGTGCCTCGTGCCATCCATACGATTCCCCCATAGATGAATACATCTATTCACCTGAATGCCTCGCTAATCCGATCCAACCACCGTCTTGCCTTTGCGCGACGCGTCCGATGTTTCCGCGACCGATCCTAGAATTGCATAACACACAGTATAAGATTACAGATTCCTGAAATGACGCAACCCACAATATGAAAAGATCGACGCTCTCGAATTTATCACAACGTGCACTTGGTGCGCGGAAAACACACGAAAACCGCTAAAACCTTAATTAAAATCGCCGTTTCGGGGCAATCGTCAAAACTAAAACCCGACTAGACCAAACTCCACATTCACACACCCTAATAGTCGTATAAGATGCTAATTATATGGCCAAAATAATACAATCAGATCACATCCTAAAATTTTTGAAAAACTAGTAAGCAATTAGCATACCGATTTCGACGCAAATATCGCGAATTAACGATATCGCGATCACAATTCAACTCCAACATCCAATTCAAACTACTAGATGCCCACAACACAAATTTTAACCCAAATATCATACTTCAAACCCTAATTAGAACATCTACCATTTTCTTGAAATTCATTAGCAAGCAAAATAACCAAATTTCACACTTTAAATGTCTAATTTAGCTTATTTAAACTACAAATTTAACAACTAGTTTAAAACTTATACCTCCCAAGTTATGATTCCCTTGCACTAAGCCTCCAAAGTGGCCTCCTTTATTCACTTCTCAAACAAATTAGGGTTAGGGAAGGGATGGATTAGGGTTTTGGTTTGAATTTGTGAAGGAAAATTATGAAATTTTATGGATTTTTGTTGATTTTTGAAGAAATTTTGAAGCAAGAAAGAGAAGGGAAAATGGGGAGCTGCTGCAATGGGTTTCGGCCAGAGCTATGATGGGGGAAAAAGTGAGGGAAATGTGTAGAATTTTCTAGGAGGAAAGTCTCTTCAAAGGCATTAAATGCATATCACACAAATCTTACAAAAAAAACCCTTTTTAAGCCATTTTTTGCTTTAATTTTGTAACCATAGAACTAAAACTTTGAAAAGTCTTGATAAAATTTTATTAACACTAAATTTTAGTTTATAATGTTTCCTAAGTGTGTAACTTACCTAATTAAATTTGTATTTATCACTAATTTAATGTATTTTTAAAAGCTTAAAATAATATTAAAAATAATTAATTAAGGAATTTTTTTTTTTTTAACTAGAAAATTTTAAGTGGCATTTTAGTGACCAATTTATAGTAATATATTATTTATATTTTGTATAATTAGGTCTATAATGAAAAATACCTATTTTGACTTTTTACGGAAAAAGCTGCTAATTCAGCCGATTACCGAAAAACTGCCTAAACGATTTTCGAAGCGTTAAAATCTTCCCCCCTTAAAGAAATTCGGTCCCCGAATTTAGAATTTAACTATGCGTACCTTCAAAAAGATGGGGATAGCTCTTCCTCATCTCGACCTCGGTCTCCCAGGTGACCTCCTCGCTGTTCGGGCCACACCAAAGGACCTTGACGGACGGTATAACCTTCGACCTCAATTTCTTCACCTGCCGATCTAAAATGACCACCGGCTGCTCGGTGAATGAAAGTTCACGCTCTAGCTGGATCGTCTGGAGCTGAATCGCATGGGAAGGATTATGAAGGTACTTGCGGAGCATCGAAACATGGAACACGGGGTGAACATCGGGGAAGCTGGGCGGAAGAGCTAACCGATAAGCGACTGGACCAACACGCTCTAGGATCTCGAAGGAACCAACATATCTAGGACTCAACTTCCCTTTCCGCCCAAATCTCATCACACCCTTCATCGGAGAGACCTTCAGGAAAACATGATCGCCAACAGCGAACTCGAGTCGGCGACGGCGCCTGTCAGCATATGATTTCTGCCTACTCTGTGCCGCTCTCATCCTGTCCCGAATCAGCTGTATCTTCTCGGTCGTCTCCTGTACAATCTGCGGCCCCAAAATACTACTCTCCCTGAGCTCTATCCAACATACAGGCGATCAACATCTCCTCCCATATAGAGCCTCGAAAGGTGCCATCTGAATCGTCTCCTGGAAGCTATTATTGTAGGAGAACTCGATCAAAGGCAAATGACGACCCCAGCTATCACTGAAATCTAAAACACAAGCTCTGAGCATGTCCTCAAGAGTCTGAATAATACGCTCCGACTGACCGTCAGTCTGCGGATGAAAGGCTGTGCTAAAACTCAATCGGGTGCCCAATGCTTCCTGGAGTTTCTGCCACAATCGGCTGGTAAACTGGGTGCCCCGGTCGGATACGATGCAAGTTGGAACACCATGCAGTCGCACGATCTCATCAATATAAATCTAGGCGTACTGAGAAAATCCAAAAGTGGTCTTCACTGGCAAGAAGTGAGCCGCTTTCGTCAGTCGATCCACAATCACCCAAATAGAGTCATACCCTCGACTGGTCCTGGGTAGACCCACAATGAAGTCCATGGAGACCTGCTCCCACTTCCACTCAGGGATGGGCAAAGGCTGTAACTCCCCGGCCGGCCTCTGGTGCTCGGCCTTGACTTGCTGACAAGTCAGGCATCTCGACACAAAGTCTGTAACATCCTTCTTCATCCCGTCCCACCAGTAAACCTCTCTCAAATCATGGTACATCTTGGTGGAACCTAGATAAACACTGTATACTGATCTATGTGCCTCCTCAAGGATATCACGCCTCAGTCCCTCAGAATCTGGTACACACAGTCGAGTCCCAAATCGAAGTATCCCCTGATCATCAATCGCGAACTCAGAAACTCTGCCCTGCCGAATCTGCTCAATAATCTCTAAAATATGGACATCGCCGGACTGTGCCTCACGGATACGGTCAAGTAACTGTGGGCGTGCTCTGAAATAGGCCGGCTGTCCCCCGGTAGGAGTAAACTCGAACTGCACTCTGCTGTCACATAAAACCTGCCAATCCGCCGTCGTCTGCATCTGTACTGTGCTCAAACAAGATAAGCTACCTCCGGGCCTCCTACTCAAAGCATCTGCCACCACATTCGCCTTGCCCGGATGGTATAGAATCTCGCAGTCATAATCTTTCACCAACTCCATCCAACGGCGCTGTCTCAGGTTCAGATCTCGCTGCTGAAAGATATACTTCAAACTCTTGTGGTCAGTGAATATCTGGCACGACTCACCGTATAGGTAATGTCTCCAGATCTTAAGTGCAAATACCACTGCAGCCATCTCTAAATCATGGGTAGGGTGGTTCTGTTCGTGTTTCCTCAGCTACCGAGAAGCATACGCGATAACTCTGTCGTGCTGCATCAATACACAGCCCAGCCCCACTCAAGAAGCATCACAATACACCACGAACCCGCCTGATCCTGAAGGCAATGCTAACACTGTTGCAGTAGTCAGACGAGTCTTCAACTGCTGGAAACTATCCTCACATGCCTGGGTCCAATCGAAAGGAACCCCCTTCCGGGTCAACCCGGTCAACGGTGCAGCAATGCGGGAGAAATCCTGGACAAAACGTCGATAATAGCCGGCCAGAACCAGAAAGCTGCGAACCTCTGTAACTGATACCGGTCTAGGCCAACGCTGAACTGCCTCGATCTTCTTCGGGTCCACACAAATACCATCTCTCGTCACCACATGACCCAAGAAATCGACACTGTCTAACCAGAATGCGCACTTGGAAAATTTGGCAAACAGCTGATGCTCTCTCAATGTCTGCAATGTGATACGTAAGTGCTGCTCATGCTCCTCCCGGCTCCGAGAATAAACCAAGATGTCGTCAATGAACACAATGATGAACTGATCGAGATACGGCCTGAATACACGGTTCATCAAGTCCATAAATGCTGCCGGGGCATTGGTGAGCCCGAACGACATCACCAAGAACTCATAATGACCATATCGAGTACGGAAAGCGGTCTTCGGAATATCCTCCTTCCAAACCCGCAACTGGTGATAACTTGACCGTAAATCAACCTTCGAGAAAAACCCTGCACCCTGGAGCTGATCGAATAAGTCATCAATGCGGGGTAGGGGATATCTGTTCCGCACAGTAACCCGGTTCAGCTGACGATAATCAATGCATAAGCGCATACTGCCGTCCTTCTTCTTAACAAATAGGACGGGAGCACCCCAAGGTGACACACTCGGTCGGATAAGCCCTTTGTCCAGCAAGTCCTGTAACTGATCCTTCAGCTCTCTCAGCTCCGCTGGGGCCATCCGATAAGACGGTATAGAGATAGGCCCCGTGCCGGGGATCAAGTCGATGCAGAACTCAATCTCGCGCTCTGGTGGCAGACCAGGCAGCTCGTCAGGGAATACATCAGGAAACTCTCTCACAACAGGGACCTGGTCCAACGGAACCTCTGTGGAGCTAGTATCACAAACATAGGCTAAGAATCCCTGACACCCTTTCCTTAAGAGCTGACCGGCGCGAAGAGAAGAAATTAAGCTGGGAAGGGTAGCGCTACGATCTCCCTGAATAACCAGAACCTGCTCACCAGGAAAACTGAATCTGAGTGCTTTCTCACGGCAGTCCACGGATGCATAATAGGTGGCTAGCCAGTCCATACCAAGAAGAACGTCAAAGTCTAGCATATCGAGGAGAATCAAATCAACTGAAGAATCTCTCTCCCCGATACGAACGGAACATGATCGGTACACAACACGGGAAACAAACGACTCGCCTACTGGTGTAATAACGACAAGCGGCTGATCTAACGGAGAAGACTCTCGGCCCAACCTCGGTGCAAAGTACGTGGATACATAGGAATGTGTGGAGCCTGGATTGAATAATGCCCGTGCATCAAAAGAACATACTGGCAGAGTACCTGTCACGACGGCATTGGATGCCTGTGCATCCTGTGGGGTCAACGCGAACACTCGGGCCTGTCCACCACTAGTAGCTGGCTGTCCTCTGCCTCTACCTCGGCCTCTGCCTCTGTCGCCTCGTCCTCTCTGAACCGGACCGCCACGCCCACGACCTCTAGGAACATCTGGCTGGCGTGGAGCATCATCAGGAGTAGGAAGTAGAGCTCTCTGAGAGGTGGTGAGGGTGGTAAGGTCACATGCAGGACTGTCGCCGTGCCCTGGCGCCCCATGGTACAGTCTCTGATACGGTGGTACTGACTCCCGCACCGAAAACATCTTGGCGACGACTGCTGGGTCTGTGGATATGAACCAAATAACTGACCTCGTCTCAATCCTCGGCCTCCACCATCTCCCGGAAATAATCTATCGCGGTGTCTGCCCATCTGCCGCTGAGCTGGCGTATCAGTACGGATCCTTTTCGGCCCAGAAACGACCGGAGTCTCAGAAATACGCTCCTCCAAAAGTAAGGCTGCGTCCATCGCGGCTGTGTATGTATCAAAGTGCTGGGTGCCGGTGGCAAGGAATAGCTGTGTATCAAGCCCTCGCACAAACCTCTTTATTCTCTTCTCTTCTGTGTCTACTAGGTACGGAGCATATCGAGACAACTGGGTAAACTGTATATCATACTCCGACACCGTCATCCCAAGAGTCTTGCGCAGAGACTCAAAACTACGGGCTTGAGCATCTCGGACACTCTCCGGAAGAAAACGGGCAAGAAACACAGCTGTAAACTCATCCCAGGTCATAGAAGGTAGACCTGCCGCTCGGCCTCTCTCTACTGAATTGTACCATGTCTAGGCAAGACCCTCCAGACGAAAACTCGCGAACTCCACCAATCTATCATTAGAACACCTCAACGTACGACAAATCCGAGCCATCCTATCAAGAAATGCCTGTGGGTCCTCTGTCGCATCTGTACCGGTAAAAGCTGGAGGTCTCAATCTCATAAACTCCTGTAGTGAAACAGGGATAGTCGCAGTAGCAGCAGGAGTGACCATCTGTGCAGCAGGTACAATCATGGTCTGTGCGGTGGAAGGAACGTCCTCGGATCTCTATGCCCGACTGGACTCAACTAAAGATCCCATCATCTGTCGCAACTCCTGCATGCCGGCCTCTAATCTGGCAATGGATAAGGCGGATCAATATGACCCTGAGGGGTAGGCGTATCATCCTGCTCGACCCTCGCCTCAGAAGAGCCCGCTCGAATCTCATCCCTAGCGGCAGCCCGCTGAGCTCTCGTAGTCTTTGGCGGCATTGAAGCTGGAATAAGAAACAGAAGCGATAAGAACATTGCAATTGAATCAGGGAATGCAAGGAACCAAGACGGGAAATACAACCAATTTTGTCCTAAGGTCACTTAGACGGAGTACCGTATCGTAAGTATGCCGCGGATCATACCCACACTACGCCACTCTGCTTAAGTCACCTACTCCATCTACCAAGGTCGTCTTACACTCAGAAAGGTAAAACCTACGCTCTGATACCAACTTTGTCACGACCCGAAAATACGGAACGTGACTGGCACTTAGATTACGAGACGTCTAAAGGCGTAACGTAACCTAAGTCAGCCAAAGCCCAGAAAAATATAAACCAAAATCAAAAGAGTGGAGGAAACCTTTCATGAAAACGATTTTGAAATCAAATAAGTTGCATTGAACCCCTTTTTAAAAACATCAGAAATTCCAAAAATTTCGGCAGAGTCTCCTTTGTAAATTCTATCCCCCAAAATGGGTACAACAAGATATATAACATGTAATCATAAAAAGGCATCCCCAAGCGGGAGCTAGCTCTTCGCCCAAGGCGGATCATAACCACACGCAATATATATATATATATATATGTGTGTGTGTGTGTGTGTGTGTGTGTGTATGTGTAATATCAAGAAAAGAGCATAAAGAAATGCAAAATATAGAAAAACACAACGTCGGCTCAAGTGAGCTCGACTCAAAAAAAGAAACACATGTACACAAATCTCTCAGTCTCATCACTAGGTCGCATATACACATAAGAAGTGGTAGATGGAGAATACTAGATACAAAAATAGTACAAAAAAAAAAGATAAAAGCACTCTCGTAACCCACCGACGAGCAATGTCGCGAGTCTGAGCAAAAGAAGTCACTAACAAGATAAGCCGCCGCTACTAGGCTGATGAGTCCGACCTGCAAGACACTGTGGCACAACGGGGGTGAGTTGCCAGCTCGTGAGTAGAATATAACATCTAGTAAGGCTATCGTAAGAATGCACGCAAATGCGCTACAGCATGTATGTCCAGATGTGATGTAATACCTCTAGCATGCATGCACATGTATGCAATGTCAATACTAAATCTTTAAGTGTTTAATTGCTATGAGTTCTGCATTACTAACTTTAGAAAAAGAATATCTGTATAATAACTAAATACCATCAAGAAATTATCTGAAACCCGTGTCAAGTATCGACACCAAATATGAAAACACATCTGTCTCACTGTATCAATGTCTCAATACATCGGGCTCCGTCAGTCCGGATCGGCCCATATCATCAAATCTCACGACAACGGTCGGTATCCCCCGGATATCCGCCGCGCCAGACATCACCGGTAAGTAGTCTTCCCCTGCCAGGCTCATCGTCTACAACTCGATCTTCTTGCCCCGGGGTACCATACCGGGCCCACCATGTACCCGAGAAGGTTCATCCACTCCTCGAATCGGGTCTCGAAATCCAACAGAAAACATGAAAACTCATGGTGGACGACACATACATCACGAGAAAATCGCAACTTTGTTTTAAAAATGATAAATATAAGCTTTTGTTAAATTCTTGCGGTTTTCCCCAAAATCCAGAAATCGCAGCAATACTGAAATCCTCAAGAAAATCATAATACCCAACATGTTTTATATGATAAATGTCTATGATATCAAGGTATGCGATGTGATTTGTGGCTAGAATCTATGTAAGTATGAAGATGATGCGAGGTATATACATGCTATGCGATTTCATATATCGTGTATAATGCAAATGGTGATACTAAACGAAACAGGTCCTACAGTGCTCGTGGCATGGCAATTACCAAAGGCGTGTGTGTCACATGAATAGTGCGCCTGCAATAGGAGCCAATGGTAATGGTGTTCATGTCCTACGAAGTGATATCGCACATGTGTGTATGAATATCCTATGCAAATCTTGCAGACGAAAAGCTATAAATGTATGAAATGTGAATGAGGGGGGTTAGCTAACTAACAATGCATATGTAGCAAGAAATAAGGTAATTCTAACTAGGGGGCACCTCGCGCCATCCAGACGATTCCCCCATAGATGAATACATCTACTCACCTGAATGCCTCGCTAATCCGATCCAACCACCGCCTTGCCTTTGCGCGCCGCGTCCGATGTTTCCGCGACCGATCCTAAAATTGCATAACACACAGTATAAGATTACAGATTCCTGAAATGACGCAACCCATAATATGAAAAGATCGACGCTCTCGAATTTATCACAACGTGCACTTGGTGCGCGGAAAACACACGAAAACCGCTAAAACCTTAACTAAAATCGCCGTTTCGGGGCAATCGTTAAAACTAAAACCCGACTAGACCAAACTCCACATTCACACACCCTAATAGTCGTATAAGATGCTAATTATATCATCAAAATAGTACAATTAGATCACCTCCTAAAATTTTTGGAAAACTAGTAAGCAATTAGCATACCGATTTCGACGCAAATATCGCGAATTAACGATATCGCGATCACAATTCAACTCCAACATCCAATTCAAACTACTAGATGCCCACAACACAAATTTTAACCCAAATATCATACTTCAAACCCTAATTAGAACATCTACCATTTTCTTGAAATTCATTAGCAAGCAAAATAACCAAATTTCACACTTTAAATATCTAATTTAGCTTATTTAAACTACAAATTTAACAACTAGTTTAAAACTTATACCTCCCAAGTTATGATTCCCTTGCACTAAGCCTCCAAAGTGGCCTCCTTTATTCACTTCTCAAACAAATTAGGGTTAGGGAAGGGATGGATTAGGGTTTTGGTTTGAATTTGTGAAGGAAAATTGTGAAATTTTATGGAATTTTGTTGATTTTTGAAGAAATTTTGAAGCAAGAAAGAGAAGGGAAAATGGGGAGCTGCTGCAATGGGTTTAGGCCAGAGCTATGATGGGGGAAAAAGTGAGGGAAATGTGTAGAATTTTCTAGGAGGAAAGTCTCTTTAAAGGCATTAAATGCATATCACACAAATCTTACAAAAAAACCCCTTTTTAAGCCATTTTTTGCTTTAATTTTGTAACCATAGAACTAAAACTTTGAAAAGTCTTGATAAAATTTTATTAACACTAAATTTTAGTTTATAATGTTTCCTAAGTGTGTAACTTACCTAATTAAATTTGTATTTATCACTAATTTAATGTATTTTTAAAAGCTTAAAATAATATTAAAAATAATTAATTAAGGAATTTTTTTTATTTAACTAGAAAATTTTAAGTGGCATTTTAGTGACCAAATTATAGTAATATATTATTTATATTTTGTATAATTAGGTCTATAATGAAAAATACCTATTTTGACTTTTTACGGAAAAAGCTGCTAATTCAGCCGATTACCGAAAAACTGCCTAAACGATTTTCGAAGCGTTACAATAGCGATTAGCAGACGTTCAATACATATAATACATCACAGATATAACCCATTAGTCAAAGTATAGGGAAGATCGATCAAAATACGGATTTGTAACTACCCGGAAAACAAATTTGCTCTCTGGAAAATCTGGGCAGAAAAAACCATCCTAAAAATCCCAAAACCATAAAATAAGAACACTGCAAGAGAAATGAGCCGCGGCCGAGTCAACTCGGCCGCGGAACCACGGTGAGTTGGTCGGCTCGCTGGTTCGTTTTTCTTGGGTGTACTGTAAAAACCCTGAGCCGATTTTTAAGGTGTGATTTATTATTTTTAAAGCAGGTTTAAAAATCGGCAGAAACTTGGGGTTATTGAAAAATGTTTTGTGATTTTTACCGATCGAAGTTCTATATACTTTACTAACTAGCTAGTTTATATTTATTTAGGCTCTGATACCACTGTAAGTCCACGTTGCCTACTCCGGTGCTTGCGGGGAGGCGGAAACGTTATGAAAAATTTGATTTTTACAACACTAGACAACATGGACTTGCTAAAGGAGGGATCTTTGCTAAACAAAACTAACTAACAAAGCTAAAGGTGTTAGCTACTCGGTTAGGGGGTTATACCTAGGTCTTCAAGTCCTTCTCTTCTTGCACCTTGGAGTGAAAGAAAGGGATCTCCTTGTCGCCTTCTCTTGTCAAAGAAAGATCCACCCGAGGGCCTCAACCTTTGGCTTCAACTTCAAACTAGAAGTAACTAAGATGCTTGGAGTGCTAATCCTAGAACCTTAGAAAGAGTAGAGAGTATTTTAGAAGGATTTATCTCAAGCTCAAGAGATTCTCAACTCATGAGAGGGGAGAGCTAGAGTGAGAGAGGAAGAGGAGGAGAGAGAATCAAAATGATAGAATGAGAAGAAATAAATCATTCTTCTCACATATATGTATGAATTATGGAAATAGATAATTAGCTAAATATAATTGTCATGGTTTAATCAAGAAATGACCATTATCATTTCATATTAAATGCTTTTTGCTAGAATCAAAGAGCATCTTTCTTATGGAATGATTATGGTCAAGTTGTCAACCTAGGTCAACAAGTCAAATAAAGTCAAATGGTCAACAACCCTAACCATGCATAATTATAATTAACTAATATCAATAAATCATATTTCACACATAACCATTAGGGTTAAGAAAATGACAATGGTAATCAACCCTAATGAAAGTCCTCTACCTCTCCCTCAGTCAACTGTGCATACACACCCTTATCCGTGTTCCGAGGAACACGAATACAATGAGATAAAACCAATCCCAAAACATATAATAGGATCCGGCTTAAATCAAAGCCCGCTAGTATAAGCTGTCCGGACACAAAACGTGCACAAGTGCGCGAATGTGAACGAACCCCGTCGCAAAACCATGCGACCTCTACTCATTTTGCCTAAAGGCGAATAACCCTCTGTGTGGGACTCTAAAGACTCGACACTACGCTGGCAGTGGGTTTAACCACAGACCGCAAGCGGCACTAGCTGTACGTAACGGTCCCCAGGTAGATGCCGATAAGAAGACTGACGAGGTAAACCCATCCGAACTCCTACTGAGGCTGAATGTGACAGTCTCCGTACAGTCTGGTCTGTTCGTCTGATAACATCGCATGGCGGGCCTAGGGGGGCGGTAAAACGTCAGTCCCCTAATAGCGGTACAAGTGGTGTTGGAGTGTAGCCCAGAACTCCCTGAGATAACACTGGAAACCTACCAATATATCTCGCTTGCCCTGGCCAGGGACTACTTGTGTAATGGCTCTCCTAGACACAGCGCGATGCCAACCCCCAATACCGGGAGAGACGAATCCTGTCTAACCGTCACTGCCTCTAACTGCTTCGGGACTGCACCTAACTACTACCTGTTTGCACGACTCCTTTGAGCCGTGGTAGGGTAGTAATCAAAGTACAGTGGGAACACACTTGAGGCGAAGTGACAGTTTCAGGTCAGCGGACTAAGCTGTACTCATGTCACCTGGGAACTGATAACTGACGATAGGTATAATACCAACCAACAGTTCCCGACGAGTCCTGTCCAGTGTACTCGTAACCCAACGAGCACCCACATACTATCTCAAGTACGACGTACTGACGGCTGTGGGACAGGCCGTCTCCCGTGCTGGGATGAGAAGCGCATACACTAGTCTATTCCGGAGTATCGATGCCCTGTCTCGATAATCCCACGACCAGGGACATGTAAATAAGGATGTGCTTGTAGATTACCCAGCCCCCACGAGTGTGACTGCCATCACAACGCTGGTAATCAAGCAAAGATCCTAAGGGCTCCACTAATGCGTATAGGTGATATAATAAAAGAAACACATGTACACATTAAAGAAGAGACAAACCAAGTAGCATACTACCATTTCGAGCAAGATTGTCTATACAACTGTGAATATCCCAAGCTTCCATCAAGTAATATACATACTAGTATGATACAGTAATGGCCTCTAGGGCATATACACTAACAATTTAAGGCTAAGATCAACTCAAACGTTTGTTAAGGATACGTTAGTCTAATTTAAGACTAAGATCAACTCAACGGGATCGTTTAGATCCGACAAAAGAGCATTTGGGCTCCATTGTTCTAGTTTAGGGACATAGTGGTCCATTGCCAGTTTAGGGACATGGTGATCCATTTCCAGTTTAGGGACATAGTGGTCCATCATTCCCATTTTGGGGACGAATATTGGTTTAAGGACGCATTAGTCCATGAGTTTAAGGACCCCACAGTCCGTAGCAATGTGTGGTTGTCGGGACCCGTCACCTCTCTGACGACGTTGAAGGATTACAACGACAAATATCAGAGGAGTTCAGAGATGTACCCTTGAACCGGGTGTAAATTGATTTGAGAGAGCAGTCGTGCTCAGTCAATTTAATTTGAGGACTTATGGCCAGAATTGGGCTAAGTCCAGTTGAGAATATTCAACATTTTATTTGTGTTTGGCCTGTCAGGCCTTTATTTGGGCTCTGCCCTTTTTAATAGTGCACTGCGTTTTTTTTATTTGATCTGATAGACCTTTTAATTGGGCCCTGCCCCTTTTTTTAAAATAATGCATTGCATTTTGGTTTGATAGACCTTTTAATTAGGCTCTGCCCTTTTTAATAATGCACTGCATTAAATGTTCTGACAATGCCCCACGTGGCTTGTCAGGCGCTTTGCGCCAATTGAGGAGCGCAAGGCGCAAATTCATGTGGAGGTGACACGTGTCACGCGCTGGTGAGCGCAAGTCTGTTAGCGCAGTACGCTGCGCCAGTGCGCTGCGCTAGTCGCTACTGACACGTGGCGCGCTCTGGTGACTTGCGCCAAACTAAGAGAGCAGTGCTCTGTTTTTAGAAGCGCAAGGCGCAGTTGTTCTGTGATTGACACGTGGCGCTCTCTGGTGGCTTGCGCCAATCCAAGGAGTGCAACAATGCAAATTTCAAAAGTGCAAGGCACTGTTTAATATCTTGATCAAATTTAGATCAAAGAAAACAAGTTTTTCTTTTTCCAGAGAGGTTCTACCTCAAATTTCAAGAACCAGTGGTTCATTAAAAGGCAATGCCTTTATACAGATCGAAAGATCTAATAAAGAAGTAAAATTACTTCTTTTTTATTATTATTTTTTTTATTAAAGATCTTGATCTTGTTCTTAGATCTTTGATCTTTTTTAGAAGAAATTCTTCTTTTTTCTAAAGGTTTAACCTTTTCCTTTTCTTCGAGTTCTTCTCAAAGTTTTAGAGGAGTTCTGTATCTCTATCTCTGTATATTTTAGACTTGGAGTCTAGGGGCCTTTATATAGGGCCAATGAGTTTGTTAGGTTGGTTACAGAGATCTTTCTCTGATTGATATGGGGATATTTCCCCACCGTTGTATCTTTGATCCTAGGGCCTCTGTTTTACAGAAGATAATCTTCTTGTTTTAACAAGATTAGAAAGATCTTTCTAGAATTTTAATTCTGATTTAGTGCTGGCACAGTTGGCGCAAGTACACCTGCGCTTGACACGTGTCGCGCAGCGCAGAGCTCAGCGCAACTGCGCTGACACGTGTCGCGCAGCACAAAGCGCAAATCATCTGAAGTGTTGCCTCCTTTATTTTTATTTTAAAACAGAGCCTTGCTCTTATTGGGTGCGCTGTCTCGGGCGCAGCGCTGGCGTGTCTGTTTTTGACACGTGGCGCGTTGCGCGCAGCGCAAGGAATCTAAAGCGTTGCTTCACCTTTTGAATTTTGAATTTCAAAGCAGAGTTTTGCTCTGATTGGGGGAAACATAAGCGTTGCTTCATTTCCCGTCTTGGAATTTGAACAGAGCTTTGCTCTGATTGGGTAAACAAATGCCCCCCCACCATTGCGCTTACGTGGCTCTAACCGTGAGCACAGCGGTGGTAGAATTTCAACCGTTGGGAAGTTGAAACGGCTCTCAATGCTTATAAATAGGATCCTTGGTCCTTTAGATGATTTTCATCTCTTTTCTTGAGAATTTGTATTCAGAGCTTTGCTCTCATTTTTTAAGAACTTCAGAGTGTTACTCTTATTTTCAGAGTTAGAACTCTAGAAACCTCTTAGGTAAAAATTAACTTAACTTAATTAAATTAATTTTAATTAATTGAGCCTTTCTCATATAGATCTTTTGATCTAAAGAAATCATTTTAGGGTTCCAATAATAAAGCCTTTACTCTCTAAAAGGATTTTATTTATAATTTCTTGATTCATTAATGGGGCTTTGCTCCTTTTTTTCATGGATCTTGAATATTTAAGATGGAATTTTATTTTTGATGAATTATATCATCTTTTTAGAGCAGAGCTCTCAATGTTCTCGGGAGACTTCTTTAACTTCCCTTCATAATCGACTTTGACAGGTGTCACTCTTGTCTGTAGAGCATTGCTCTCGGGGAGTTTAATTTCTTGTGCCTGTCTTGAATAAGAAATTGCTCAATCAGTCTTTCTGATAATTTTGTTGATTCTCTTTTACAGAAACAATGGACGCCTACATGTACGATCTTGACGAGATTATCTCTTACGGGGACATCCGCCGACTCGGTCGTTCTCAGAACCGGGAATTTACAAACGCTGAGTGTGCCGAAATTATGAGTCGCTTCGACGCATATAACGGTCAACTGCTTCCTCGACGCTCCCCTCTCCTGAAGTTTATCGTGGGAGCCATCTGGGAAGCGCTTCCTTTGTTCTGTACTGGTGTGCCACTTGGAGCATTGGACCTGGTGCACCTAATCTCGAAGAGACGGCGAGACAATCTTGTCGATCTCCTTCACCAGGCCTTTCAACAGTCCGCCATTCTTACTGCCTATCGGAGAGTGGAGGACATCAGTGGGGATCCCGACGCTCGTGCTCGTGAAAGAAAGCACACTAGGATGGTCCGCCAGGCTTGGAAAGTCCTGGACAAGGTCACTTTTGAGTTCCTCAATCCATGTCCTGAATTTGAGATTTTGCCATTGTAATCATCTCGATAATGCTGCTTTTGTTTATTGTCTTTATTAATGTAAAAATTTTCCGAGTATGAATGACAAATCTTTTGCCTCTTTCCTTTTATTTTCTGCTTTGTTATTGACATATTCCTTAAGTAAGCATAGCCTGTAGGTGATATAGAACATTCCGTCTTGAATACTTCGAGGAGTAGTGATGGCTTAGGAGGCAGGTTCAGATCTGCTGCCTAAGACTTTCCAACTTCATGAGCCGTGAGGGTCTCATAAAGACTTTTCTCCCTACGAGTCGAGAGGATCTCGTAGGTGTATTTTCTCCTTAGGGGTCGTGAGGACTCCTAAGTGTGTTTTCTCTTGAGAGTCGTAAGGATCTCACAAGAGAATTTTCCCTCTTACGAGTCGAGAGGACCCGTAAGCGGTTGTTTCCCTCCTTGTCGAGATTCGACTTTGGAGAGTGTGACCCGTGAATAGTATGCAAGAGTCCATTTTGGACCGACTTGCAGGGTCCCAGTGCTTAGGAAACATGTTTTTTAATCCCCGCTGCTTAAGGCTTTTCCTCACGAGTCGAGACGAATCGAGAAGTTCTCGCAAAGACACTAATTTCCTCACGAGTCGAGACGAATCGAGCAGTTCTCGCAAGAATATCCTAACGTCACAGTTAACCTCTGCTGTTTATGACAGAGGTCTGTTAGGGTCTGTGGTACTAGGGTTTTGTCCATCGTACCGTCGCGTCGGCTGATGTATTCCTCGATAAGCAGTTTTGCTGTTCGAGTAGCCTTGCGACTGTCGTGTCTCTAATCCCTTCGAGAGCTGGACAAGACGTCTTCAAGCAATCCTCCTAGGCAGTTTGACCGTCGGAAGAGCAAGCGTTAGGAATTTTGCCATGCCGCTTTTTACTTGAGGTTAGGCTCATTTTGGAGAGCCCCGATGAGTCATAACCACTCCGCGCTGGTGTGGGATGATCTCCGATAGTCTTTCAGGCTTTATATGACTTGCTGTTAAGACCCTGAAGTTAGGAATTTGGCCTTTGCTTCGTTTGCTGGCATTGCATCTATTGTATCGAGACGAATGTCGCAGTTGTCTCTAGGTTGCTGGTGAACCGTCGAGGTTTGGAACTAGGGATTTTGCCATGGCTCTTTTTAGTGATGTTGCGTCTGCTGTGTCGAGACGAACGTCGAGGTGGTGACCACTCCGCACTGGTGCGAGATGATCTCCGATTGTCTTTCAAGTTTTATATGACTTGCCGTTAAGACCCTGAAGCTAGGAATTTGGCCTTCGCTTCGTTTGCTGGCATTGCGTCTGCTCTGTCGAGACGAACGTCGAGGTGGTGACCACTCCGCACTGGTGCGAGATGATCTCCGATTGTCTTTCAGGCTTTATATGACTGGCCGTTAAGACCCAGAAGCTAGGAATTTGGCCTTCGCTTCGTTTGCTGGCATTGCGTCTGCTGTATTGAGACGAATGTCGCGGTTGTCTCTAGGTTGCTGGTGAACCGTCGAGGTTTGGAACTACGGATTTTGCCGTGGCTCCATTTGGTGATGTTGGCTCTGCTGTATCGAGACGAATGTCGAGGTGGTGACCACTCCACACTGGTGCGAGATGATCTCCGATTGTCTTTCAGGCTTTATATGACTTGCCGTTAAGACCCTGAAGCTAGGAATTTGGCCTTCGCTTCGTTTGCTTTGTCACGTCCGAATCCTGTTGGGGGAAGAACGCTGGGGTGACATCTCATCTGCTGTATCGAGACGATCGTCGAGGTGGCGACCACTCCATGCTGGTGTGGGGTGATCTCCGATTGTCTTTCAGGCTTTATATGAGTTGCCGTTAAGATCCTGAAGCTAGGAATTTAGCCTTTGCTTCGTTTGTTGACATTGTGTCTGCATCCTGCTGGACTGTGAAAGAACGCCGTTGTCGACATCGCGTCTGCTGTATCGAGACGATCGTCGAGGTGAAGCTGGGATTTTGCCGTCACTCCGCTTTGCTTGATGTTGTGTATTCTTGCAGAGACACCGATTTCTCTACGGGCCGGCGCGAACCGAGATATTCTTGTCAAGGACGCTGATTTCCTCGGAGTTGAAACGAATCGAAGTATTCCTGCAAAGACGCTGATTTCTCTGTAGGTCAACACGAATCAAGGTGCTCTAGTCAAGGACGCTGATTTCCTTGGGGCTGAGACGAATCGATGTATTCCTGCAAAGACGCTGATTTCTCTGCAGCTCGACGTGAATCAAGGTGCTCTCGTCCAGGATGCTGATTTCCTTGAATCGAGATTGTTGCCAAGGACGCTGATTTCCTTAGGGTTGAGACGAATCGATGTATTCCTGCAAAGACGCTGATTTCTCTGTGGGTCGACGCGAATCAAGGTGCTCTCGTCAAGGACGCTGATTTCCTTGAATCGAGGTTGTTGAGTTGACTTGATTCCGAGACGGAACGTTGATCCGGCGAAGGGGTCATTGGTTGACTCTAGGTTGTCTATGGACCGTAGAGTCTTAGAACTGGGGACTTTGTCATGGCTCCGATTGATGGTGTAGCACCTGTGTCCTGTTGGAATGAGGGGGTACACCGTTGTTGATTCTTAGGCTGTAAATATCGCCGTTAAGATTTGGAACTAGGGACCATGTCGTGGCTCCGTTTCGTTGTGACTCTGAGGTCGTCATGTCTGCATTTGGTTGGAGGGGCGAAGAATGCCGGTGTTAATCTCTAAATTGTCGATGTTGACGTCAAGACCCTGAAGCTAGGGATCTTCCTTCACTTCATTTGTTGACACTGTGTTTGCCATATTGCGACGAATGTCGAGATTGTCTTTAGGTTGTCTTATGAACCGTCAAGATTTGGCTTCGCCTCCTGATGGAGCCTGGTGGGAAGGTATGATTCCTTTTTTGTTTGTGCCCCTGGATTGTATACAAGGATCGATGTGATCTCACCCGTAGGGCAAAAGTTTCATTCTTTCATAAGTTTTTTTTTATTTCTTCCCGCGATGCTCTATCATTTCAGCTTTTATATCGCGAAAGTTGCGATTGCCCAATCATTTCGGCTATTTTTCGCAGTGCCCAATCATTTCGGCTATTTACTTTATTTTTACTCGCTGCTTTTTATTGCGAGTTGCCCAATTATTTTGGCTATTTATTTTATTTTTACTCGCTGCTTTTTATTGCGAGTTGCCCAATCATTTCGGCTATTTTGTATGCATGTGTGGCTTGCTGTCTTTTCGCCGCAAGCTTAGGATTAGACACCGATTTCGGCATCAGCACCGCTACAACTGGGATATTGCCAGGAGCGAATCATCATTTGCCTCTGTCGATGTTGAACAAAGGTGGCTTAGTAAACATGATTAGGATCCTGTCGACTAAGGCTTTTGACTTCATGAGCCGTAAGGGTCTCACAAAGGTATTTCTCCCTACAAGTCGTGAGGATCTCGTAGGTGTATTTTCTCCTTAGGAATCGTGAGGATTCTTAAGTGCATGTTCCCCTTTAAGTCGTAAGGATCTTACAAAAGGGTTTTCTCCTTATAAGTTGAGAGGACTTACAAGGGCCATTCACCGTATGGACATACCCCTAGTCACGGGTGGGACTTTGCTGGGGAAATGTTTATTCGCCCCTGTGGATTGTATACAAGGGTCAATATTGAGCCACTTGTAGGGCAATATTAGAGGTTGTGGGGGTTTGCTTAAAAACAGGTTCAGGTCTCTGTAACTTAAGACTTTCAAATCTTATGGGCCGTGAGGGTCCCATAAGAGAGTTCTCCTTACGAGTCGTGAGGATCTCGCAAGTGCAATTTCTCTTTAGGAATCATGAGGATCCCTAAGTGTGTTGCTTCCTTGTGAGTCGTAAGGATCCCACGCGGATGGTTTCTCCTTACAAGGTCGAGAGGACCCTGTAAGTGTCTTTTAACGAGGTTGCGCCCTTTCGGGTTTTCACAAACACTAGCCGGTAGCCCTGCTGTTTTTACTCACGGAGCCCTTTCGGCTTTTCATCCGTGCCCATTTTGCTTATGGACATACCGTTTTCTTTCTTTTTATTCTTCTTTTCTTCTTCTTCTTTTTTTAATATAACGAGGTTGCGCCCTTTCGGGTTTTCACAAACACTCGCCGGTAGCCCTGCTGTTTTTACTCACGGAGCCCTTTCGGGTTTTCATCCGCGCACTTTTTGCTTATGGGCATACTGTTTTTATTTATATTTTTTTATTCTTTTTTTTATATATCGGATTTGGGATATTGCAATCCACCGTAGTTTATCGACATCTCGGTCAACAGCTAGTTTTAGGACGTAGTGGTCCGTCATTAGTTTAAGGACGTTTCAGTCCATTGTTGAAGAAGGCCGGCTACTACTTATAGAGTTTGGGCTTAGGAAGATAGTGAGCGGACATAGTCGTCGTCATCTATCATTGACCTAGGCCGTAACTCATTAAGCGTAGTATTTCTTTAGGAAGCAACTGTTTATTGGCCTGAAAGGCCTTTCCCCGTGCATATCCATGAGTAGATAGGCTCCACCCTGGTAGACCTTGTCTATGATGTACGGGCCTTCATAGTTCGGCTCGAATTTTCCTCGCTTGGTGCGATTGGGGATCATAGGTCTTTTGACCACTAGCACGAGTTCGCCTTGGCGGAATGTTCTTGGCCTGGTCAATCTTTTATATGAGCGCGTCATCTTTGCTTTATAAGCCTCCAGATTTTATTGCACTATGAGCCGGGTTTCATCAAGGGCATCAAGCTCCTCAAGCCGAAGGTGAGCATTTTCTTCGTCGGTCAGCTCGTAGTGGACCGCTACTCGTAGAGAGGGTAATTCTATTTCGAGGGGGAGTACTGCTTCTGTACCGAATACCAACGCGTACGGCGTTGTGTTCGTAGCCGTCTTGAAAGTAGTTCGGTACGCCCAAAGAGCTTCTTGCAGTCTCTCGTTCCAGTCCCTTTTATTTCGGGACACCGTCTTCTTCTCGATCTTCGTCAAAGTCTTATTGAAAGCCTCAGCTAGACCGTTAGCTCTGGGATTATAAACTGAGGAGTATCTCCAGTCTATGTTGTGTTGTTGCGCGAAGAGGCTGATTTTGTGGCTTCTGTAGGCTGGCCCGTTATCGGAGATGATCCGCCGAGGAGTTCCAAACCGATAAATAACGTGCGTCTTAAAGAAATGGAGGATATTCTCCGTCTTCACTTCCCTCAGCGGTACTGCTTCTACCCATTTGGAGAAGTAGTCAGTCGTCGCCAAAATGAATCGATGTCCCGTGGACGATGCTGGTTCGATGGGGCCGATTATGTCAATCCCCCACATTTCGAACAGCCAGCTAGTCATTGTTGGATGTAGAGGATTTGGGTGCTGATGGATAAAGTCCCCATGAATCTGGCATGAGTGGCATTGCTTCGCATATTCGAGGCAGTCCTGAATCATCATGGGCCAATAGTAGCCCATCCGTTTAATCTTCAACTTCATCTTCGGGCCTGCTTGGTGAGAACCGCAGAGTCCGTCGTGAACTTCCTGAACAACTCTTTTCGCCTCTTCAGGTCCCAGACATCTCAACCACAGAGAATCAAACGACCTCTTGTACAGAGTATCATTAACGAAGGCGAAAGACAGAGCTCGTTTCATAAGCTGATGTCTTGAGGATGTATCTTCAGGCGTTCGACAGGATTTGAAGTAGTCTATAAAGACTTCTCTCCAATCCTCAGCCTTTTCCTGGTCTTTTATTTGCATAGCCATTTGCTCAGTCACTCCCTTTTCCTCGGATGATTCCGGAAATATTTCTGCTGGGGCAAGCACCCGACGGCTTTGTACCACGATTCTTACGTCATCGAGGTTCTCGTCGGCCAGTTCTTTAGCGAGCTTGGCTAACGCGTCCGCCTTGCTATTTTCTGCACGCGGTATGCTTTCCAGCATATAGGTGGGAATTTGAGTCAGCAGTTGCTGTACTCTTTCGCCATATTTCACCAGTTCGGGTTTGCACATTTGGTAGTCGCCATTTACTTGACTGATAACCAGTTGAGAATCTCCATATATGAGGAGGTTTTCAATTCCCATGTCGATGGCGATCTCGAGGCCTGCTATCAAAGCTTCGTATTCGGCTTCATTGTTCGTCCTCGGCTCTGTTAAGGAGAAAGAAAAGCGCATTATCCCTCATTGTGGAGTTACGAAGATAAGGCCTACCCCCGATTTGATTATAGGGGTGCTTTGTTTGCGCTTCTTCATGGAAGACGCTCCATCAAAATAGAGTTCCCATCGGGTATCATTACCGTCGATTGCATCAAACGCGTGTTCGTCTGCCAGCTCGCAATTCAAAGGAGAATCGGCCGGTGTTGGATGCTCAGCGAGGAATTCGGCGATGGCCTGGCCTTTCACTGCCTTAAGAGGCTGATAGGTTATCGAAAACTCCATTAAGAGCAAGGCCTATTTAGCGAGTCTCCCTGTCAATATGACCTTCGACATTAAATATTTAAGGAGGTCCACCTTCGAAATGAGACGGACTTCATGCGCCAATGCATAGTGCCTGAGCTTTGTTATCGCAAAGATCAACGCCAAGCAGTGTTTTTCGATGGGGGAGTAGTAGCTTTCTGCCCCCAGGAGAACTCGACTTAGGTAATAAAGAGCTCTTTCTTTCCCTTGGTCGTTCTCTTGTGCCCATAATGCGCCTAAGGAACCTTCGAGGGCGGTTGTATAAAGAATGAGAGGCTTTCCCTTGACCGGAGCAGCCAACACTGGCGGATTCTGCAGGTATTGCTTGATTTCGTCCAGCGCGCTCTGGCATTTGTGATTCCAAATGAAAGGGGTTCCCTTCTTCATCAGGTGACTGTAAGGGCGGCACTTGCCTGAAAGGTTGGCTATAAATCGCCGGATGTACGCGAGCTTCTCTTGGAGAGACCGCAATTGCTTGAGAGTCCTTGGCGGAGGCATTTCCATGATCGCCTTGATCTTTGACGGATCTATCTCGATGCCTCAGTGTCGGACAATGAATCCTAGGAATTTGCCTGAGGAAACTCCAAATGCGCACTTGAGAGGGTTCATCTTCAAGTTGTATTGTCGAAGGCGTTGAAATACGGTCTTCAGATGTTCTAAATGCTCCTCGTATGATTTGCTCTTGACCACGAGGTCGTCGATATAGCACTTGACGATTTCATGTATAAAGTCATCGAAGATCTTCTTCATGGCCCTCTGATAGGTGGCACCGGCGTTCTTTAGACCGAAGGGCATCACTTTGTAGCAGAATATACCCAAAGGGGTCCGGAAAGCGGTGTGCTTCAGGTCTTCGGGATGCATCTTTATCTGATTATATCCTGATGAGCCATCCATGAAGGAGAAAACCTCGTGAGTGGACATGTTATCTATCATCAGCTCGGTGACTGGCACTGGGAAATCGTCCTTCAGGCAGGCTTTATTGAGATCCCGAAAGTCTACACATATGTGCACCGTCCTATTTTTCTTCATGTCACGCCCCGCTTCCCAGTATACGGCGAAGGAGACGCGACGAGGCCCGCTACGCATATACTCAGAAGTACATACGCTAAGCGTAACTAAGCAATATAAAATAATCACAAGAGACAAATGATATTGAAATAACAGCAACTTTTATTAATATCATTCTTTGTACAATGCATGAAATGAAAATACAACTGGAATGGAAAAGCAATGCCTAAACAGTGGCATAATAATAAAAGGAAATACTGGAAAGAACAAAGTACAATTATCTAGAGTTCTGGGTCTTCTTGGAACTGCTCCAAATCTTCACTTGTGGGCTCGGTCTCAACTTGGTCCAACGCACCTGACGACATTCAAAGAAGAAAGAAATAGAACGTCGTCAGCGAACAGGTCGCTCGGTAAGTCCCAAAGAAAAGAAGAATGAGAATGGCAGAGTAGCAGTATTTTCTAAAGTATTATGTTGTTGAATATTATGGAATATTGTTTAACGCCGTTGTTTGTAGCTTGGTACGCCCCGCTTCCCAGTATACGGCGAAGGAGACGCGACGAGGCCCGCTACGCATATACTCAGAAGTACATACGCTAAGCGTAGCTAAGCAATATAAAATAATCACAAGAGACAAATGATATTGAAATAACAACAACTTTTATTAATATCATTCTTTGTACAATGCATGAAATGAAAATACAACTGGAATGGAAAAGCAATGCCTAAACAGTGGCATAATAATAAAAGGAAATACTGGAAAGAACAAAGTACAATTATCTAGAGTTCTGGGTCTTCTTGGAACTGCTCCAAATCTTCACTTGTGGGCTCGGTCTCAACTTGGTCCAACGCACCTGACGACATTCAAAGAAGAAAGAAATAGAATGTCGTCAGCGAACAGGTCGCTCGGTAAGTCCCAAAGAAAAGAAGAATGAGAATGGCAGAGTAGCAGTATTTTCTAAAGTATTATGTTGTTGAATATTATGGAATATTGTTTAACGCCGTTGTTTGTAGCTTGGTACAGAAGGATGCCAGTGTATACGAGGGGGATCTCTATATGCTAGAGATCAGGGCAAATGGAGAGTACAAGGAACCGTTATGCCACGGTACAACAGCAACAGTATTCATGTTAGGTGTCTTAATCTGACCACCTCGTGCCACCTTTAACACCTTCCGTACCAATCTACCCCTTTAAACCCCGTAGTGTTTTAACAGTGTTGTAGTATTGGAATATGTAAACTGGATGACTGACCAAAACCATGATATCAGTAAACATGTTGTAACTGTATAATCAGGAAAATGGAATATCAGGATAATGGATGAATATCCATGGTTTGATTCAGTCAAAATGAATATATTGTTAACTGGATTCAGGGATTCTTGTATTCAAATTTGTATTGGAATATGATTGAATATAGGTTGACTTGAATTATATTCAAGTCAGAATTAGGCAGACTCCAACCCGAGTCAGACTAAAAGAAAGATAATTTGAAGTTCAATATTAGTTAGGGGCCTTATTGTAATTTGTGAAACTTGAGGGGGTTTTATGTAAAAATAATTTTATATACTTTCCAAAATACATCTCAAGTATTTATTTTCGTCTTTAGAGTTATGGATTTTATGTTGTGACATTTCTAATGAAAATATCCTAGTTTCATAAATAATGGTATTTATGTTTTTGGTAGCATATATTCTTTTTCGTGTTTGTACATACATAAATAAGATAAGATTTAGGTGCTGAACTATTACATGCAGTTGTGATATCTGGACTGTTTAATTTAGCTATAATTCATTTGTGTTAATATGAAAGCAAAACTGTATATGTACTACTTTAAGATTTGTGACTTCACTGAATTAAATTAATTTATAAAAGTATATATATTTAATATGATCCTTAAGAAGTTAGCTCCAGGTATCTTCAAATAATTGAGTTCTCTTATATGTAAAAATTTTATAGATAACAAAAAAGTTCCAGTATACATTCATTCATTCATAGGCTTTGAAGAACAATCCTATAAAATTTAATAATTCAAGTGGATTAGCTCTGCTAAATTATGAAAATTATCTAAAGTTCTAATTAATCAACAATATAGTATAAGCATATGTTATCTAGCACGAATAGACCTACCCTAAAGTTCAACCAGGATAACTTTAAAATATACCATGCTTTTACGATTTTAAATGGAAAGATCAATGTTGAGATGAGAATTGCGAGTGATGAAAATAGGGAAAATGTTGATGCCAACACAAGTTCATGCAAGATGAAGAAAAGGCGATGAGATATATAAAAGGTGATAGGGACTTACGTGCGAATTGAGACGTAAGGAAACAGCGAAACTTCATTGGGCCATTTCACCGATCACTTCTGGCGCAAAACTGAAACTTAGACAGAACGAAGATCCGGAGGCATGTATATAATCGTGTCGATCACGCGGTCTCAGGCATAGCCATGGGACCTCGGTTCCCGGCCCGAAACGCGTTGAATAGGCTGTCGAAAGTCGAGGGTTTGGTTGTGTTACTCGGGTTTGTTGCTGCGGTTGACGACAACGATAGTGGTGGTGATCTCAAAGCGCAGCGTTAAAGGGGGCACGACAACGTTTGATCGTTCGGCTTGCAAAGGAGGAAGGAAAAATTTATAAGGTTGGAACTGGACAAAAGGTACTGTCATAGGTACTCAGAGATAACCCCAAGAACTGGTATTAGTTACAAAGTTTGATCACCGTATAAGAGTTGGTCATTAACCATGAATTTAACCTTAAGTAAAACGTGTTAATCCCAAAGGAAAAAGGTCTTGCCTATAGTGACATAAAACCAACAGTCCAACAATCAAATTGGTGGCAAGAGTAGCTACTGGGGCATTAAAAGAAAAAGAAATTTAACTAAATTTGATTTCATAAACAAAAAATGGAAACAAGACCAGTATCCATTTTTTAAGTGCTGAAGTTGATTTAGGAGAATAAATTGATGTCTAGGTTCAATCTCAAATATCAAAATTTTCAAGATATTATCTCACTTCAATCCCAAATCAAAACATGCCTCGAACTCAACAATTCATGAGAGCAAATCAACCAAGATATATACTCACGATATTACTGCTGTTGCAGCGATCGAGATCCAAGCACTTGACGGCAACGACCTCGTTTGTGGGGACAAAGATCGCTCGAAACACCGTCGTGCTGGCACCATAGCTGACCTCCTCTATGAGCTTGTAGTCCTCCGGCGACGCCGTGAAGCGGCTGCTACTGATGTTGTTGTTGATGACGACGACAGGATTGCAGTGCTTGGCCAAGGAGGTGGCCGGCCATGGAGGATTTTGATGTTAGGTTCAGTGGTTGAAGGGAACTGAAGAATGAAAGAGATAGGATCATGAGTTTTGAGGGAGAGGCTCGGCCTTGGAGGAGGAAGATAACGGAGAGAGATGCGGGTGATGGTGGTGATGCTTGGTGTTGGGTTGTAAAAGGACGGAGAAGAAAGACAAGGAGATTTTAAAGAGGGAGAGAGAGTGGGGATCGGTTTGCAAGGAGGAATGGGAAGAGGTGAAGGAGGTGAGAAGGTTACATTTTGCAACGGAAGAAGGAGAAGAGGCAATGGAAAAAGAAAAAGAAATGAAAAGAATGAAAAGGAGTTGGATGTAAAAATGAGAAGAAGGAAAGAAAAGGCCAGGAAATAGATTTTAATATGGGTTTTAATATAGGATTGGGAGTTGAAGGGACTGTGGGGTTCATTTATTCTAAAGTAAAGGAGAATAGGAAGGGTCCGTACATTTAGAAAATTGAAAAGGAAAAGAATGAAGTGGGCTTTTAGACAGTAGGAATAAAAGATAAAGTGAAAGAATTTGGGCTTACGATTTGAGAAAATTGAGAAAGAAGTTTTGGTCTTAGGTTTGGGTTTAATAAAAATTAGTGGATTTGATTTGGGTTTTGACCAATACAATATTTTATTAAAGAAAGATAATACGAATGTATAGAAAATTTAGGATCGTTACACTTCATCACCGGGACGATGTTGGCGATCCAATCAGGGTATTGAACCTCTTGGATGAAGCCGGAGTCGATCAGCTTCTTGACCTCGGCATTGATGCTCATCTCAAGCTCGAGCCGCATTCTTCTCGGTGCTTGTTTGATTAGTTTGACGTCCGGGTATATCGCCAATTTATGCACAGCAATTTCTGGATCTAGTCCTGGCATTTCGGAATAGTTCCATGCGAAGCAATCTTTATACTGCATAAGCACGTCTTTTAATGAAGCCACCCTTCCTTCAGACAACAGCTCACTAACAAATGTCGGTCGCGGGTCGTTCGCCGTCCCCAACTCAATTTTCTTGAGGTTATCCGCCGTGGTGTGTATCCCATCTTCCAGCTCTTTTGGCGCTGGTGGGAATTCTAAGATCTCCTCGTCATTGCTGTTTTCAAAGCACCAAGGAAGGTCATCCATATTCTCGGGCTCTTCTTTTGATATCGTTATCATATGACAAGCACGAGCTTGCTTCCAAGACCGATGTGGATCTGGTTCTGTTCTCGTGGCTTTGGGTTCATGCTTCTGTGGCGGCGTCACCCTCCAGCTGTCAGATAGAGCAAACTTGCCGAGCTGATACTGATCTTCGACCCAATTCTTGAAGGTGAAGCAATCTTTGAGAGGGTGCCCTATTACCCTGTGATAAGAGCAATAGTTCGGGTGTGAGACTTCGCCTGCTTGTTCGAGGTGTTTGGACTCCGGAAGTGTAAGCATTTGGTGCTTTATAGCTAGGTCAAGTATCTTCTTTGTCTTGTCTTGAGGAAAAGAGTATGCTCGACTCATCTTCTTCATAAGGGACAAATCCGGACTGCTCGATTCCCGACTGCGTGGCTTCTTGGTCCCGCTTTGTCGTTGCTGAATGTCTTTTCCGCTTTTTGACTTATTTCTGCCTCTGCATCGAGCCTTTTTTACAACAGGTTGATAGGGAGCGGCATTTTCGTCTTTCACAGCTTGTAGAAGGAGACGTTGCGTCCTGGCTTTCTCGTAGATGGCCATTTCGCGGTTGTGGTCGTCTCGAACTTTTTGACCAGCTTCCCTTACAGGCTTGTCCATTTGTTCTTCGAACGACGGACTGGGCATTTTTACGTCGGGGACTTTTTCTGGTTTAGGGTTAACTTCTTCCCAATTAGCATCACCTTCTTCATCAAAGTTATGCACGACATAGCAATCGCGTAGTAGCTCCCGTTTCTTGGACCGAACATATCCAAGCCCGATTGCTTCCATTCTCCCGCTAGGCAACTTGTGCTGAGTTCCGGGAACGTTCCAGACCCTGTCATAGAATTTAACTTTTCGAGCGGTCTGTTTGAAGGGTATCCCTTGGCGCTTCAATAGCCTTTTCAATCCTTCCGTGTAATATCTAGGCAGACGGATGGGCTGAAGCCTGTCAAGCGTAGGATTCGCACCGTGCCAGATTTCTTTTTCTACTTTAGTTTCCCCGGAGCGGTAGAATAGAATCGCCTTTTCGCCTTCTCGCCTGGGAGGGACATAGAACGTTTGCAGCTCTTCTACACTGTAGGTATCAAGCGCGTCAAGTTCTTTATGATGGTTGGGCGGAACCATAGCAATTTGCAAACTTTGCTCTTCATCAGCGAAAGTTTGTATTGAAGGTCGAGCGGAAAATATAGCATGGACCTCATCTTCCGAGTCACTGCCAAAGATCAACATGGGAGCGGACGGTCCCGGCTTGTTGTATTGGGGTGGACCCGAATAAACCATCTCTTCCTCTTCCTCGGTATCACTCCCGAAGACAGGGATGGTGGCGATAGCTTTGTTCTCCGGCTTGTGACACCTCTCCGTGTCTTCGAAATCTGGCAAGAAGTATTTTGCATCTTCATATTTGCGGACTTCGTTCACGGAGAATGGGTTCAGCTCTCCTGTTACGGTATACTCGAGACCATCCTTAAAATATTTCATACACTGATACTGTGTAGAAGGGATGATATTGTACTCATGTAACCAGGGTTGACCGAACAAAGCATTATAGCATGTCTTGGCGTCTATGACGTAGAATTTAATGTCCGTGACGAGTAGCCCAAAGCATAACGTCAGTATCACAGACCCGAGAGTCCGTGATGATTGAGAGTCGAACCCGGAGATAGTGATCTTATCCCGAGCGAGGTGCTGGACGCTCATGCAGATTTCCTTAAACACTCGCACGTTGAGAAAATTGACGGAAGACCCATTGTCGACCAGGATTTTGCCTATCTTTTTATCGTGGCAATATCCTGAGACATAGAGGGAACGGTTATGCTCACACGTCCCAAGGAGGAGGTCTTCGTCGCTGAAGGTGATATCGGCTGTATGTACTTCCTCCAGCTCGTCCTTCATCTTTTCTTCGGTAAGGAAGGCTTGGAATTGATCAGGTTCTTGGAGCGCCTTGATCAATGAATCTCTCGCTTCTTTGGATAGCAAAAGGGCGTCGAGAATACTGAGTTGTGAGGGTAGTTTCCTCAAGTGCGCCAGAACGTTATAGTCCACCTTAATTTTCTTTGGCGGGTCCTTGGCAGTTTGCTCTTCCATGACTTGGTCATCTAGGGCGATATCCTCGGAGACCTTTTCTTTTCCCTTGTCTTTTTTACTCGTGGATCCAAGATTCTTCTCTGGAAGCGTGTGATTGCGCAGCTGAATGTTTTCGCAGGCTTTTGGTTCTTTCTGCTCTCCCAATGCGGATTCTTTAAAGAGAGGGCCAAGAGCCATTTTCTCGTCAGAGTCGCTTCCGAATGTGAGAATTTGCGCTTCCCTAACGTTGACCATGCGACAATTACCGGCATCTCTTTTATGCTCCTTGATCGTACTTTTCCACTCCCGACGAGTTTTGCGCTTCTCCCGCTTAAAATGTTGCCGGGAAACAACATACCCCTGCCACCATCTATTGAAAGCTTTGCACTCTTCGGTGGGGTGCGAAACCTTCCGATGATATAAGCAGTAAGAAGGGTGCATTTCTGCTTTGCCGGCAATGTTTCCTTCAGAGGGTGGTAGCTTCATCCCCATTGATATGGCTTTAACCAACCTTTTCCTGGTCTTGAATTTGTTTTTATTCGCAACGGATGTCTTTTGATTTGATGGGGGTGTCTCGACTCTTTCGTCTAGTCGCCGGCGCTTGGCCCTTTCAAATATGACCGTCTCGCGTTCCCGATCAGCTTTACTTTTCAAAAGAGCTTCGTTGAGGAATGCATCAATTGTTTCATCTGATGGCCCCAGAAGTTCCGGTTTAGGATCTGCCCCCAGCTTCTCAGTGCAAGGAGTTTTCTCATCATCTGTAAACGAGTGGGAGATCATATGACAACTTGCCAGGTAACCCTCAGATTCATCCGACGAGCTTTCTCCATCATCTTCCTCCTGAAAGACGTGGCTGAGGAACTCTTGGAGCGTGATGGGAGTCCGTGCCTTCTGATTATATTCCTCCAGCGCGTCAATCTGTTTCTGTAAGTCCGTGCGCTTGTCGCCAGGTTTCACGGGCTTTTTGGATCTTTTCTTCTTCTTCTTTGAAGATTTCGACGGCTGGGTACAAGTGCTTGGGCCATCACCACCGATCTTTAGAGTTGGGCGCGGCTTCAGCATCTCTTCGATGATCTGGGGTTCTAGCGGGTTCTTCCACCTGATCGCCGGACATGTCTTGAGATCATTCAGCATCCTTTTGGTTTTGGCTGATAACACAACCTCCGATGGAGTTTCTTCAACAAGGGAGCACGTCGCCCCCGGCATATTCACCTTTTTAGGGGTATGAGGTTGCGGCGGGTTCACCTTCCATTTTTCGGACAACGCGAACTTGCCTTGTTGGTATTGGTTCTCAATCCAGTTTTTGAAGACGTAGCAATCTTCGATCGGATGACCCAATACTCAATGGTAGGGGCAGTAATTGGGATTATTGAAGTCGCTTGGCTGCAACGGACGTTTTGAATCCGGCAGATTAATGAGTACGTTGCGCACTGCCAGCTTGAACAGTCTTCTCGTTTTATCTTGAGGAAACGAGTAAGGACGTCCTAGCCTCTCCTCGAAAGATATGCATGGACGCATGTTGTTTTGACGGACAACCGGTTTCAAGTTGCTCGGCTGTTGTTGAGCATTGGCGATGACGATCGCTTTTCCTTTCCCCTTCTCATTTCGAGAGTTCGGCTTTGGAGGAGACGGTCTATAGCCCCCATCTGGTCCATCTGGGCTAGCTGATCGATCAAAGCCTGGAACATGGTTGGTTTAAAGAACATCATGAACTGTGAAATAGTTGCATGAGGATCTAGGGTGCCCACGAACATGCCCACCGCTGGCACTTCTTCGATGCGTTGTTCGCATTTTGACTATAAGTTCCGCCATCGGATTGCATATTGAACCCAAGTTTCGCCCGGCTTTACTCTTGCATTGATCAAAGCTGTTATTGGAGTATGCTCGCTGGCGCTTGCGAAACGCTGGGTAAACAACAACTCCATTTCAGCGAGAGTTTTGACGGAGTCGTTCGGAAGCTCGGAGTACCATTCAAACGCCGTCTCCGATAAGCTGCCGACGAATTGGCGTAGCAGGAGCTTATCATCGCCGCCGGTGTTGCCACAAAGAGCCCTGAACTGGGCGACATGCTGGTGAGGATTGCCTGTCCCTTTGTAGACATGAAATTTTGGGATCGTGTAGCCCAGCGGGTATTTGATCTGATCATACCAGCTCGAATATGGTCGCCCCGTTTTAACGACTTGACCAGCCGCTTCATTCGCCTGGTGAACTCATATCTACTGAGCTATATATTCATTCAGGGCAGCTTTGGAAATTGTCTCCTCCTTGGCTGTTGAAAGAGCCGGCGGTGGATTTGACGTTTCTCCTCTGTCATCTTCAAGGACAATCGGAGGATCTTCGGCAGGAGGATCCTGCTGGATCATCATACCCACCATGTCCTGGAACAGAAGGGCCATTCGTTTTATATTAGCTGCTTGTTCCGCAGCCTCTTTGTCCTTCTTTTCCAGTATTCTCCGAAGAATTCGGCATCGGTTTCTTGCTCCAGGCGTTGATCCAAGGATACTTCTTGGCTTTCTTTTGGCCCGGTGAGCACGGCCATCGCAGTCATCATTTCTTGGAGCTTCTGCTGCTGCTCTTGAGCTTTAGTCACCGATCGCATAAGCGGTCTATGACCTGTGGATATACGGCTATCCTCTTTCCCGGACGCCATGTAGACGGTGTGTACCACCATGCCCCCAGACTTAGGGCGTTTGGGTTCACTGCCTTTGACATTTGCCGCAGGCGTGGGGATTTTCTCTGGCCTTCTTCTCTTGTGGGCCATCGAAGTTGAGGGGGCCGTTGCTGTGGGCACCCAGGTGGCCGTCGTCTTCCGTTGCTTAACAGGGCGGTTTTCCTCCTGTCAGACTTTCGACTTCTTATGCTGATGGGAGAAGTTCGGACCAATCACCGATTCTCGGACTCGTCGCCAAGTCTTGTAAACTTTGGAAGACAGCCGTTGAGGAGACTGCTCCGGCTTTGTTTCTACGACGGTCTCTACCGGTGGAGGAGACTTTTTGAGCACAGCAGTTGGCGAATTCCTGCGTACCCTGTTCAGTAGCTCAAAGTTGTTCCCGGTTGGAACAGCAGCATTAATTTCCACCGTTAGAGCTGGTGGAGTTAGCCCAGAGGGGGAGTTGCCCCCAGCCTTCCTTATCCGGCGCCAGTGGCGACGTCGGGCGTGACGGGTTGTTGGGATTAGTTCAGCGACGGCTTTATCTTGCCCCCTGTTCAGGTGAGGGGCTGTTGCCGGTGTCAGCCTCTTGAAGACCGACGTCCGTTGAGAAACCGTGTTCAACCGGTCAAACACAGATTTCTGAGCGGGAGCGGGAATGGGAGCAGTCAGTCTCGCAAAGACCGACCCTCCAGGAGGAGAAGCCGCCTTGAAGACTTCAGGAGCAGCTATCTTCTTTGGGATAGCCACTTCAGGTATTATGGGCTTCTTGGTAGACCCTTTGGAGCCCGAGTTCAGCCTGGTGAAGACTGAGGAATTGGACGACCCGTTGAGAGGGGCCGTGGGAGTAGCAAGTCGATCGAAGACCGACTTCTTTGAAGCTTCCAATACGGGTACAGGGATGGTGATGCTCGCTGGCGGGAGCATGGTCCCGAAAAACAGACCGGTAGTAGCTTGGGTAATTTGTTCCACCGGCATCATGAATAGTGATGCCACCTGCGGTCCATAGGCTACACCTCCAGGTGAGGCGGAGCATCAGTTGCACTTGCAGTTGGAGCAGTTCGAGCAGTTGAACGCCATTGCTGTTTGATTTCTGCGCCAAGCAAGAGACCAAATCTTAGTAACTTGAAACCCAAGGGCAACCATTAACAAACTGCGATTCGTTCGCGAATACGACGCACGAAGTGTGGAGTGGAAAGAGGAAAAGGTCCTACCGGGCGTGCCAGAATTTGTTCCCCTCTGAATAGCGGCGCGACGTAGAGACGTCTTGCCTGAGATTCGGGGCAGATGCTATTTGGTTTTATCCGTCCACCTTTCCGAAGATGCCAAGTTGATTTACGGCACCGTGTATCGAAGGTTTAGACGGATGCGGCCGATGTAGCAGACTTCGTCAGATTCCCCCTCGCTTGAGGGGTTTTTGATTGTGGGGACGCTCTTCCCTGCAGGCGCAAGCCCCTGCAGTTAATTACGCTACCGCATCGCGGTAGCAACTTTCTCCTTCTCCAGATGTTCAATTTGTGTCGTGGGTGTTTGTTTTGTTTATGGTTGCCCATGGATTGTATACGGAGACTAATTTATGCCGTCGCCTATAGGACGTGGATTAGTCCAAATCCGTATTTTCTTAGATTTGGGTTTGGGGTTTTGGTTTGAGGATACGTTAGCCATATTTAAGGCTAAGATCAACTCAAATGTTTGTTAAGGATACGTTAGTCTAATTTATTGCTAAGATCAACTCAACGGGATCGTTTAGATCCGACAAAAGAGCATTTGGGCTCTATCGTTCTAGTTTAGGGACATAGTGGTCCATTGCCAGTTTAGGGACATGGTGGTCCATTTCTAGTTTAGGGACATGGTGGTCCATCATTCCCATTTTGGGGACGAATATTGGTTTAAGGACGCATTAGTCCATGAGTTTAAGGACCCCGCAGTCCGTAGCAATATGTGGTTGTCGAGACCCGTCACCTCTCTGACGACGTTGAAGGATTACAACGACAAATATCAGAGGAGTTCAGAGATGTACCCTTGAACCGGGTGTAAATTGATTTGAGAGAGCAGTCGTGCTCAGTCAATTTAATTTGAGGATTTATGGCCAGAATTGGGCTAAGTCCAGTTGAGAATATTCAACATTTTATTTGTGTTTGGCCTGTCAGGCCTTTATTTGGGCTTTGCCCTTTTTAATAATGCACTGCATATTTTTATTTGGTCTGATAGACCTTTTAATTGGGCTCTGCCCTTTTTTTAAATAATGCATTGCATTTTGGTCTGATAGACCTTTTAATTGGGCTCTGCCCTTTTTAATAATGCACTGCATTAAATGTTCTGACAATGCCCCACGTGGCTTGTCAGGCGCTTTGCGCGGAGGAGCGCAAGACGCAAATTCATGTGGAGGTGACACGTGTCACGCATTGGTGAGCGCAAGTCTGTTAGCGCAGTACGTTGCGCCAGTGCGCACGTGGTGCGCTCTGGTGACTTGCGCTAAACCAAGAGAGCAGTGCTCTGTTTTTAGAAGCGCAAGGCGCAGTTGTTCTGTGATTGACACGTGGCGCTCTCTGATGGCTTGCGCCAATCCAAGGAGTGCAACAGTGCAAATTTCAAAAGTGCAAGGCACTGTTTAATATCTTGATCAAATTTAGATCAAAGAAAATAAGTTTTTCTTTTTCCAGAGAGGTTCTACCTCAAATTTCAAGAACCAGTGGTTCATCAAAAGGCAATGCCTTTATACAGATCGAAAGATCTAATAAAGAAGTAAAATTACTTCTTTTTTATTATTATTTTTTTATTAAAGATCTTGATCTTGTTCTTAGATCTTTGATCTTTTTTAGAAGAAATTCTTCTTTTTTCTAAAGGTTTTACCTTTTTCTTTTCTTCGAGTTCTTCTCAAAGTTTTAGAGGAGTTTTGTATCTCTATCTCTGTATATTTTAGACTTGGAGTCTAGGGGCCTTTATATAGGGCCAATGAGTTTGTTAGGTTGGTTACAGAGATCTTTCTCTGATTGATCTGGGGATATTTCCCCACCGTTGGATCTTTGATCCTAGGGCCTCTGTTTTACAGAAGATAATCTTCTTGTTTTAAGAAGATTAGAAAGATCTTTCTAGAATTTTAATTCTGATTTAGTGCTGACACAGTTGGCGCAAGCGCACCTACGCTGGACACGTGTCGCGCAGCGCAGAGCGCAGCGCAACTGCGCTGACACGTGTCTCGCAGCGCAGAGCTCAGCGCAACTGCGCTGACACGTGTCGAGCAGCGCAGAGCGCAGCGCAACTGCGCTGACACGTGTCGCGCAGCGCAGAGCGCAAGTCATCTGAAGCGTTGTCACCTTTATTTTTATTTTAAAACAGAGCCTTGCTCTTATTGGGTGCGTTGTCTCGGGCGCAGCGCTGGCGTGTCTGTTTTTGACACGTGGCGCGTTGCACGCAGCGCAAGGAATCTGAAGCGTTACTTCACCTTTTGAATTTTGAATTTCATAGCAGAGTTTTGCTCTGATTGGGGGAAATAGAAGCGTTGCTTCATTTCCCTTGAACAGAGCTTTGCTCTGATTGGGTAAACAACAGCGAAGGCTTATGTGAGTACAGGCCCAATGAGGGTCTATTTATCGCGCCTGCAGATGATACCAATCTTCAAGCTACCCTTATGGCTTCCGAGCGACTGGCTCGCGATGAAGCAGCAATAATCACTATCGCACAGTCAGGTATACTTCAGTTATATTTTTCCGCGTTCATTCCTTCCTTAATTTTACTAATGTCTTTTTCTTCAACAGGTATCTCTGCCAAAGAGGCTCTTGCGGCTTCCCTCAAAACATTTGAAGAGGAAGTAAGGCTCCGTGCTTCTTTGGGCCTTGGTATACTTCGGCTCATTGTGCCTTCATTCCCTTTTTCTTTATTTGTACTCTGACCCCCTCCTTTATTTTGTTGCAGGGACTGCCTTACCGTGGGTTATCCCAAGTGCGGTGTTGATCCCGAGCGGTGATGCGGCAACGCTTCCAGAGCCGGCTATTGTGACCCCAGCTCCCCCGCCAGTACTGCAAGAGGCTTCACTTAAACAGCCGATGACGGACGCCGCAGCGGCTCCATAGACAGAGCTTGGTTCGGACGATGACGTCCCTTTGACGGAGGTATTGAGGAGATCGCTTCTCACCGCTCAGACCGACAAGAAGCGTGGAAGCGTGCGCCGAAGGAACGTAATGCCAGCTTGGCTGTGGGTGCATGTTCAAGCACTACCCCATCTGTCGCTATTTCTTCAGAGGATGCTCCAGCTGCCCTGTCTATCGCCCATAGACAGGTTGTCAACGCGGCTCGGAAAGAAATCGAAAAGCCGCCCCAAGGTAACGTAACGCTGAGTCTTTTATTAGAATTTGATCTTCAAATTCTTATATACTATATCCTGCAGGGCCAAGTCCTGGCGATGAGGTGGCAGGTGAGATGACGGCGACCACAGAGCCCGAAGCGGGTACTCTCTCTCGGGAGTCTAGGACTGCCCAAACCGTCGCTCTTTCTCCTTGTGGTTCCCTGCTATCAGCGGGCATCGCGAGTGTCACGACAGCTCTTATCGAGTCAGGGGACGAAGCCACAGGCGCCGAAACTATTCCACTGAAGGAGAGCGAAGAAGCTGTTGCACCCGGTGATGCCTCCGCCATAGTTTCGGTCTCTGATCTACCAGGTAATTGCTGAGTCGCTATTTTCAAGCTTTTCAATCTTGTTCAGCCTTTCTAATGATATGTTGTTTGTCTTGAGTACAGGCGCGGTGAATCCTAAGGTTGTACTATCTGAAGAAGCGTCACCAGTCGCTGCTCTGACGCTAGCTGTCCCTTCGTCTTCTCCCATGTCCTTTCAAATGCTGGAAGGTATGGGTTTGCGACTTATTTGGTTCAATTATGAATAACATCTTCCTTGTATTGACAGTATGCTGTCGCAACTTTGCAGGAGTCCTTTTTGACCACCTATATCAGGTGCCGAGCTTGCATTTCTCTTTCCAGTCGGAGATTGCTCCACCAGCTGGTGTCGGTGAGTATAGTCTTTAACCGACATCCTTTCCTTTCTTTTATGGGCAGCCATGTCGTTGCTAATTCTTCTTTGAATTGATTGCAGCGTTACAGATTGGAGGAGGGGACGAGAGAATAGTCGCGCCTCCGGTACTACCAACTTTGCCACTTGTCGCAGCCGGTATAGTAGACTCCATTGCTGTGTGATTTCTTTATTTCGTGAGTCAGCTTTTAACCGTAATTCATTTTGCAGCAATCGCACCGGCTCCAGCTCCCCTTGAGTCTCGCATCCTAATGTCTGCAGGGCCCTTTTCTAGACGTCCATCTTCCAAGGGCACTGTGATCAACCTGTGTATATTGAGTGAATCTATCGAGGAGCTTGACGCGGAGGCCCCTGCATTCGCTGCAGATTTTGCTTCTGAGGTTAGTCCGATACTGGCGACGCTTGTGCACTTACATAACGAGGGCGTCGTCGAATCTTGGGTTAATTATTGCAGACAGATCGAGGCCTGTCTACATGAGATTGAGCTAAGGCGTCCCGCTCCGGAGGTATTGGCTTTGAACTCCCAACGAACTGCATGGGTTGAGCAGAGTATTCTTTTCTTTCGCCATTTTGAACAAGAGGCGACCTTAAGGCAGAAGGAACGCGAGGAGGCTTCAAGCGAATCTGCCCGGCTGCGTGCCGAGGTCAAAGCGAATGCTGTGCAACTAAAAGCCGTCTTTGATAATCTGCAGCAATGCATTTTGGACAGGCTGGCACTGAGGCAGAAACTCGACTTCATTGAGCGGGTTACGCAGAGTCGCGAATCTACCCAGCGGGAGATCTATGAGAAGGTTTCATCCTGTTTGCAACAACGGGCTCAAGTCGAAGCGGAGCTGGCTGCAACGGCTGACCATGAAAAGGAGTTGAAAAGAGTACGCGAGCGGCTTGCCGACTTGTTGAAAACACCTCCTTGCCAATAGTCGTCGTTGTATCAATTGAAAATTTGTAACTTATGAATAACATGTGTTCATTTCATTTTTTTATATGATGCATCTTGTATTCAATCGAATTCATGAATAAAGGACACATTTTCTTCTATCTTTACTATCGCCTTCTTTTCCTTGCTGTGTTGTTGTCATGTTGCTCTAGCAAGTGTAGCCTGTAGATGATAGATAATAATTCATCTTGAACTCTTTGTAGGGTAGCGATGGCTTAGGAAATAGGTTCGGGTCTGCTGCCTAAGACTTTTCGACTTTATGAGCCGTGAGGGTCTCATAAATATTTTTCTCTCTACGAGTCGAGAGGATCTCATAGGTGTATTTTCTCCTTAGGAATCGTGAGAATTCCTAAGTGCGTTCTCTCTTGAGAATCGTAAGGATCTCACAAGAGAATTTTCTCCCTTACAAGTCGAGAGAACTCGTAAGTGGTTGGTGAGTTGACTTGTTCCTGAGTCGAAGCGTTGCTCAGACGGGGAGGCCATTGGTTGACGTATTTCCGAGGTAGGGTCATTGGCTGACGTATTTCCGAGACGAGGTCATTGGATGACGTATTTCCGCGACGGGATCATTTGCTGACGTATTTCCACGACGGGGTCATTGGATGACGTATTTCCGCGACGGGGTCATTGGATGACGTATTTCCGAGACCGGGTCATTGGATGACGTATTTCCGAGATGAGGTCATTTGCTAACGTATTTCCGTGATGGGGTCATTGGATGACGTATTTCCGAGACGGGATCATTGGATGACGTGTTTCCGCGACGGGGTCATTTACTGACGTATTTCCGAGACGGGGTCATTGGCTGACGTATTTCCGCGACGGGGTCATTGGATGACGTATTTCCGTGACGGGGTCATTTGCTAACGTATTTCCGAGACGGGGTCATTGGCTGATGTATTTCCGCAACGGGGTCATTGGCTGACGTATTTCCGCGACGGGGTCATTGGATGACGTATTTCCGAGAAGGGGTCATTGGCTGACGTATTTCTGCGACGGGTCATTGGCTGACGTGTTTCCGCGATAGGGTCATTTGCTGACGTATTTCCGAGACGGGGTCATTGGATGACGTATTTCCGTGACGGGGTCATTTGCTGACGTATTTTCGAGACGGGGTCATTGGCTGACGTATTTCCGCGACGGGGTCATTTGCTGACGTATTTCCGTGACGGGGTCATTTGCTGACGTATTTCCGCGACGGGGTCATTGGCTGACATATTTCTGCGACGGGGTCATTAGCTGACGTATCTTCGGACGGGGTCATTGTATGACGTATTTCCAAGATGGGGTCATTGGCTGACGTGTTTCCGCGACGGGGTCATTGGCTGGCGTGTTTCCGCGACGGGGTCATTGGCTGACGTATTTCCACGACGGGGTCATTTGTTGACGTATTTCCGCGACGGGGTCATTTGCTGACGTGTTTCCGCGACGGGGTCATTGGATGACGTATTTCCGAGATGGAGGTCATTGGCTGACGTATTTCCGCGATGGGGTCATTTGCTGACGTATTTCCGAGACGGGGTCATTAGTTGACTTTAGGTTGTTTGTGAACCGTAGAGTCTTGGAACTGGGGACATTGCCGTGGATCCAATTAGTGGTGTCGCGTCCGTATCCTGCTGGAATGAGGAAGAACGTCGTTGCTGATTTTTAGGCTGTAGATGTTGCCGTTGAGATTTGGAACTAGGGACTTTGCCATGGTTCCGTTTCTTTATGTCGCGTCCGTGCCCTGCTGGCATGAGGAGGAACGCCGTTGTTGGTCTTTAGGCTGTAGATGTTGTCGTTGAGATTTGGAACTAGGGACTATTGGTCTCCGCCGAAACACAAAGACGCGACCGCGTAGGTTCGTCTTGCCTGAATTTAGGGGCAGATGCTAATTGGTGCTATCCGTCCACCTCTCCGAAGATGCCAAGTTGATTTATGACACCATGTATCGAAGGTTTAAATGGATGCGGCCGATGTAGCAGACTTCGTTAGATTCCCCCTCGTTTGAGAGGTTTTTGATTGTGGGGACGCTCTTCCCTGCAGGCGCAAGCTTCTACAGTTAATTACGCTACCGCATCGCGGTAACCACTTTCTCCTTCTCCACATGGTCACTTCGTGTCGTGTGTATTTGTTTTGTTTTTGGTTGCCCGTGGATTGTATACGGAGACTAATTTATGTTTTCGCCCGTAGGGCGTGGATTAGTCCAAATCCGTATTTTCTTAGATTTGGGTTTGGGGTTGGGTTTAAGGATACGTTAGTCTCATTTGAGACTAAGATCAACTTAAACGTATGTTAAGGATACGTTAGTCTAATTTCAGACTAAGATCAACTTAACGGGATCGTTTAGATCGAACAAAAGAGCATTCGGGCTCTATTGTTTAGTTCAGGGATATTGCGGTCGATCACCAGTTTAAGGACATGGTGGTCCAGTTTAAAGACATCATAGTCTGTAAAGGTTAAGGACATCATAGTCCATGGGCTTAAGAACCCCACAGTCTGTAGTTTAAAGACGTCATAGTCTATAAAGTTTAAGGACATCATAGTCCATGAGTTTAAGGACCCCACAGTCCATAGAATGATTGGTTATCGGGACCCGTCGCCTCTCTGAAGACGTTGAAGGATTACAACGACAAATATCAAAGGAGTGAAGAGATGTACCCTTGAACCAATGTTGCTTGGGAAATCTGTAGTCCAATTTGGGACTAAGATCAATTAATTGGATTATGAGCACATGGGCTCAGTTAAATCTGAATTGAGGGCTTATTGCCAACTTGGGCTAAGTCCAATTAGGTTTGAAATGTTGGACCTTTGTTTGGACTGTTGAACATTTGTCTGGGTTCAGCCTCCCATTATTTAGCAATGCTAGACAGGGGTTTGGGGGCTCTGACAACATTTTGTCTTTGGCTGAGCACTAACCATTTATTATAGCTCTGGACTTTACTTTGCATATCATATGAACTGATCAATTTTGAGGTTCAGTTAAAGGGGAGACTTGCCTCTGGAAAACTTAGCCAATTTGGGCTAAGATTGGTTTTAAAATAGTGTTAAACACTATAGAATATTTGGCGATCACGTGTTCCCACGTGATGCACTTAAAATAGTGTTAAACACTGGGGACGAAGCATTTAAAGTAGTGTTAAACACTAAAATTGAAGTGGTCACATGGAGTCACGTGAGGCGTCTAAGAATTGGGTCAGACTTCTTTTATTTTACTCTCAAAATATGCAAATAAGTGTTAAACACTTAGTCTTTGTAATCATCACGTGTGGACACGTGATAGTGCCCATGTATTGGGTATTAATTCCACTGTTTTCCCTCTATTGCCCTTTTAAAAGGTGTTTGTCAGGGGTCACGTGGGGACACGTGAGGCACCATAAATTAGTACTGCCTTTGGATTTGTTCCCTTTTGTTTTGAGGGTCACGTGTGAACACGTGAGGCATTGCCTCCCAGTTTTTTCTTTATCATCTTGAAGAGTCTATTTAAGGGTCACGTGGGGAGGGCACGTGACCATGTCTCATTCTTTCTTTCTGATCATTGAAGGGAGGGTCACGTGTTGCCATGTGATCAGGCTTACGTGCATGGAGAGTTTAAGTCCTTTGTTTGAGAATTAAATTCTTTGGTAGGGTTAAACCCTAATTTTGTTTAGAGAAATTAAATTCCTATGTATATAAATTCTTTAATCCCAACTCTCCTTCTAAGTTTTGGATCTGCATGGCAGAATCTTCCCGATGAGAATTAAATTCTTAACTTATGGAGAGATCATACTTCTGCAGATCTTCAACCATGAAGAAGAACTAAGTTCTTATTTTGAGGGTTAAACCATGTCTTTGTTGGAGGAATTAAATTCCTAAGTATTTGGAGGAATTAAATTACTAAGTATTTGGAAGAATTAAATTCTTCAAACTCAATTCTCCCTCTAAATTTTGGATCTGCATGGTAGAATCTCCCCGATGAGAATTAAATTCTCAACTTATGGGGAGATCTGCTTCTGCAGATCTTAAACCAAAGGAAGAACTAAGTTCTTATTCAGAAGAGTTAAACTCTTAGTTTGAGAATTAAATTCTTTTTTTTGGAGCTTATGATCTCTTTCCCTTTCTCATCTAGGGTTTCTTTCTTTTCTCAAGAGACCTTCTTTCTCTCCGAAGAATTAAATTCTTTTCTTTTTTCTCTATGTTGTTGTTGTCCCTCCTTCTCTTCTCTTCTTGGCTCCTATTTATAGGAGAAAGAAAATAATCAGTTTGTTTAGTCCATCTTTCATTGAAAGATTTTAATTGATTTTGTAACCAACATGATCTTTTAGACCACTCAGTGAATTTTATTCACCATTGGATTTTTAATCCAAAAGATATTTTGTCTGTTATTCCTGGAAAAATTCATGGAAATCTTTCCTTGTATAGAATCTTTCTATAAATTGGTGATTTTTAATCACCATTGGATTTTTAATCCAACGGTGCTCCACTTTACAGAGCGCAATCTTTTTGTTTGGAAAGATCTAGGGAAATATTTTTCCAGTTAGGGTTTTTGATTTCCCTTAATTAGAATTTAATTCTATTAGTTCAGAAGGTTTAAGAGCCTATCATGTGTTAGCATGTGACCCCACTGATTGACCATTTAATTAGAATTTAATTCTATTAGTTTAAAGATCTTAGGAACCCATCACGTGTTGACACGTGACCCCCTGTCACGTGTAGGCACGTGATGCCCCGTTTAGGGTTTTCTTTCCTTTAACTCAGAGAATTTTTAAGACCCCATCACGTGGTGGCACGTGACCCACTGATTAAGCATTTAACCAGAATTTAATTCTGTTGTTTTAAAGAACTCATGAATTATCACGTGTCAGCACGTGACCCTTGGTCACGTGTGGGCACGTGATGCCCCATTGGGGTTTTTCCTTTTTGTTTTATTATACCTTTAATTCTTTTCAGTGGGTTGGCCCATCACGTATGGACACATGACCCCCTTTGATTAGGATTCAATTCTTATTATTTCAGAGTCCTCAGGAAGCCATCACGTGTCGGCACGTGACCCCCGATCACGTGTGATGCCCCATTGGGGTTTTTCCTTGTTTTTTTTACGAGGGAACAACTATGCCATTGCTCCATTTCGGTGTGTCACGTCCGTGCCCTGCTGGCATGAGGAGAAACGTCGTTGTTGGTCTTTAGGCTGTAGATGTTGTCATTGAGATTTGGACTAGGGACTTTGCCATGGCTCCGTTTCGTTGTGTCGCGTCCGTGCCCTGCTGGCATGAGGAGGAACACCGTTGTTGGTCTTCTGGGATGCAGATGTTGCTGTCAAGATCTGATTTTCCCTTTGACAGAGTTTGTTAGGACATGTGGTTCCCTTTTCGTTTATGCCCATGGATTGTATACAGGGGTCAGTATGGACTTACCTGCAGGGCAAAAGTTTCATTCTTTCATTTTTTATTTCTTTCTGCGATGCTCTATCATTTCAGCTTTTTATATCGCGAAAGTCGCGATTGCCCAATCATTTCGGCTATTTTTCGCGGTCCCCAATAATTTTGGCTATTTTTCTTTTTGTTTACTCGCTGCTTTTTATTGCGAGTTGCCCAAACATTTCGGCTATTTTTATATGCATATATTTTACTCGCTGCTTTTTATTGCGAGTTGCCCAAACATTTCGGCTATTTAATATGCATTTATAGCTCGCTGACTTTTGCTGCAAGTATGGAACTTGGAATCTGATGCCAATCTTAGCATCGCTGCGACTGGAATATTGCCAGGAGCGAATCATCATTTGCCGTGAAAGGACTTAGAATTTGTTACCGATTTAGGCATCAACATCGCTACAACTGGGACATTGCCAGGAGCGAATCATCATTTGCCTCTGTCGATGTCGAACAAAGGTGGCTTAGCAAACAGGGTTAGGATCCTGTCGACTAAGGCTTCTGACTTCATGAGCCTTAAGGGTCTTATAAAGATGTTTCTCCCTACGAGTTGTGAGGATCTCATAGGTGCGATTTCTCCTTAGGAATCGTGAGGATTCTTAAGTGTGTGTTCTCTTATAAGTCGTATGGATCTTACAAGAGCGTTTTCTCCTTATAAGTCAAGATGACTTACAATTGTAGTTCGCCAGGCGGGGAAATTTCGTGCCATTGGCGGAACTTGGTGGGGGAGACGTTTATTTGTGCCTATGGATCGTATACAAGGGTCAATACTAAACCGTTTGTAGGACAGTCTAGGAAATGTGATGGCTTAAGAATAGCTTCAGATCCCTGTAATTTAAGGCTTTTGAATCTTATGAGCCATGAGGGTCTCATAAGAGGGTTCTCCTTACGAGTCGTGAGGATCTCGTAAGTGTAATTTCTCCTCAGGAATCGTGGGGATCCCTAAGTGTGTTGCTCCCTTATGAGTCGTAAGGATCTCAGGTATTTTCTCCTTACAAGGTCGAGAGGACCTTACAAGTGTGCATGAATTTTTTACGAGTCTGCGCCCTTTCGGGTTTTCACAAACTCACCGGTAGCCCTGCTGTTTTTACTCACGGAGCCCTTTCGGGTTTTCATCCGTATTCATCTTTCTTATGGACATACCGTTTTTTTGTTTTTTTATATAAATTTTTTATTTTTTATTTTTTTTGTCAGCCCTAGGATCCTGCGGTTTGTAATAGTTTAAAGACGTTTCGGTTCGTCGTTAGTATCAGGACATTACGGTCCATTGTTAGTTTAAGGACGTTTCGGTCCGGTAGCGATTTTGAAGCAAGGTTTCGCTAGATACTATTTATAGAGTTTGGGCTTGGGAAGATAGCGAGCGGACATAGGTGTCGTCATCTATCGTTGACCTAGGCCGTGACTCGTCAGGCGTAGTATCTTTTCAGGAACCGGCCATTTATTGGTCTGAAGGGTCTTTCGCCATGCATGTCCATGAGTAGATATGCTTCTCCTTGGTAGACTTTGTCTATGATGTATGGGCCCTCATAGTTCGGCTCGAATTTCCCCCGTTTGGCATGATTGGGGATCATAGGCCCCTTGACCACTAGCACGAGTTCGCCTTAGCGAAATGTTCTCGGCCTAGTCAATCTGTCGTATGAGCGCGTCATCCTTGCTTTGTAAGCTTCTAGATTTTACTGCGCCATGAGATGAGTTTCATCGAGGGCGTCGAGCTCCTCGAGCCGAAGACGAGCATTCTCTTCGTCTGTTAGATCGTGATGAACCGCCACTCGTAGAGAGGGTACCTCTATCTTCAAGGGGAGTACTGTTTCTGTGCCGAATACTAACGCATATGGCGTTGTATTCGTAGCTATTTTGAACGTGGTTTGATACGCCCAGAGAGCTTCATGCAGCCTCTCGTGCCAGTCCTTTTTATTTCTGGACACCGTCTTCTTTATGATCTTCGTCAAGGTCGTGTTGAAAGCCTCAGCTAGACCATTAGCTCGGGGATTATAGACCGAAGAGTATCTCCAGTCTATGCTATACTGCTGTGCGAAGCGACCGATTTTATGGCTTCTGTAGGCTGGGCCGTTATCGGAGATAATCCGTCGCGGAGTGCCGAACCGATAGATGACGTATGTCTTGAAGAAATGGAGGATGTTCTCCGTCTTCACATCTCTTAGCGGTATCGCTTCTGCCCACTTAAAAGAAGTAATCGGTTGTCGTCAATATGAACCGATGTCCTCCGGATGACGCTGGTTCGATGGCCCCAATTATGTCGGTTCCCCACATTTCGAACGCCAGCTAGCCACCGTTGGGTGTAGCGGGTTTGGATGCTGGTGGATGAAGTCTCCATGAATTTGGCACGAATGGCACTGCTTCGCATACTCGAGGCAATCTTGAATCATCGTGGGCCAATAGTAGCCCATCCTTTTAATCTTCGGCGCAGCTTGATAAGAATCGCAGAGTCCGTCGTGAGTTTCTTGGACAACTTTCCTTGCTTCTTCTGGTCCCAGGCATCTTAGCCACAGAGAGTCGAACGATCTCTTATATAGAGTATCATTGACGAAGGCGAAGGACAGAGCTCGTTTCATGAGCTGGTGCCTTGAGGATGCATCTTCAGGTGTTCGTTGGAATTTGAAGTAGTCTATAAAGACTTCTCTCCAATCCTTGGCCTTTTCCTGGTCCTCTATTTTTAGAGCTGTTCGCTTGATCGCTTCCTTTTCTTTAGACGACTCAGGAGATATTTCTGCTGGTGTAAGAACCCGACGGATTTGCACGACAATCCTTACATCATCGAGGTTTTCGTTAGTCAGTTCTTTGGCGAGTTTGGCTAATGCATCCACCTTGTTGTTTTCCACGCGCGGTATACTTTCCAGAATGTAGGAAGGGATTTGAGTCAGCAATTGTTGCACTCTCTCACCGTACTTCACCAACTCTGGTTTGCATGTTTGATATTCACCGTTTACTTGACTAACGACCAAATAGAAGTCTCCGTATATGAGGAGGTCTTCGATTCCCATGTCGACAGCGATCTCGAGACCCGCTATCAAAGCCTCATATTCCGCTTCATTATTTGTCCTCGGCTCTGTTAAGGAAAAGGCAAAGCGCATTATTCCTCCTTGTGGAGTCACGAAGATAAGGCCTACCCCCGATTTGATTATGGGGGAGGTGTGTTTTTGCTTCTTCAAGGAGGACGCTCCATCGAAGTAAAGTTCCCATCGGGTATCGTTCCCTTCTTTCTCCCTGTCAATCGCGTCAAATGCGTGTTCGTCCGGCAACTCGCAATATAGGGGTGAATCGGTAGGTATCGGATGCTCAGCGAGGAAGTTGGCGATGGCCTGGCTTTTCACTGCCTTGAGAGGTCGGTATGTTATCGAGAATTCCATTAAGAGTAGAGCCCATATAGTGATCCGTCCCGTTAGTATGGCTCTTGACATCAAATACTTGAGAGGATCCACCTTTGATATGAGATGAACCTTATGCACCAAAGCATAATGCCAATGCTTCGTTATCGCGAAAATTAATGCCAGGCAGTATTTTTCGATAGGGGAGTAGTTGTTTTCTGCCCCCAGGAGAACTCGACTCAAATAGTAGAGGGCTTTATCTTTCCCTTGGTCGTTCTCCTGTGCTCATAGCGCCTAAGGAACCTTCAAGGGCAGTTGTGTATAGGATGAGAGGCTTTCCCTTGACTGGAGCGGTCAATACCGATGGGTTCTGCAGGTATTGATTGATTTCGTCATGTGCACTTTGGCATTTCTGAGTCCATACGAACGGGGTCCCCTTCTTCATTAGATGGTTGTAGGGACAGCATTTGCCGGAGAGATTAACTTGGAGTTTGACAACTGTTTAGGCATCAGTATCGCTACAACTGGGATATTGCCAGGAGCGAATCATCATTTACCCATGTCGATTTGGAAAAAGAAGGCTTAGCAAACAGGGTTAGGATCCTATCGACTAAGACTTTCGACTTTACGAGCCGTAAGGGACTCATAAAGGGTTTTCTCCCTACGAGTCGTGTGGGCCTCGTAGGTGTATTTTCTCCTTAGAAGTCGTGAGGACTCCTAAGTGGCGTTTTCTCTTATAAGTCGTAAAGATCTCATAAGTGTGTTTTTGTAACATTTCAGAAAAATAAAATATTATTTTTGGGAATTTTTATAATTAAATAATATTATATTGAATATTTTAATAAGGCGGTACAATTAAATATCGATAAATTGGGGGAAAATTTTGGAAATTACTAAAAGCGGGTGTTTCATGTGAATTATGCAAATTTTAAGTTTTATAATTTATTTGACACTATTTTAGTGCTAATCGCGATTAAAAATCGCTAATCGCGGATTAAGCATGTTTTGTACACATAGCATGCACAAAGTCTTTTTCACACTTGTGCATTTTTCTATCATGATTTCATTTGGGTTTCCTATTCAATTCTAATAGAATGAGAAGAGAGAAGAAAAGAAAAGAAAAGAAAAAGGAATAAGAATAAAGAATGGGGTATGGGTGAGAGAGAGAAAGGTGAGGGGTTAACACTGAATTTGGGCATTCCTCCTTCATTCCTTCACCCTCATCATCTCTCCCCTCAACTCCCTTGCTGCTGCTGCTGCTTCCTTCACTCCCTCCCCCTCTTCACCTCCTCAAAACACAATCAAAACAACCTCAAAACCCTATCTCCATTTCACAAAAATTGTGCTTGAGCTCACTAGCAACACATTGGACCAAGAAAGCTTGCATTTTGGACACTTGGGGCAACTCAAGAATTTTCTTGAGTTGCCAAAGGAGGTAATTTATGCACCATTAGTGTAGTGTTTTAATTCCTTATGCATCCATACATGTTTCATGTCGATATTGAGTGGTTTTGTGGACTTGGAAAATTCTAGTTAGGGTTAATGGAAATTGAGAGTTGTGATGTGTAATTGAGCTCAGTTGAGACCACACAAACCCCATAGTGCTAGAATTCAGACCTAAAGCAGAGACTAGAACCCCGGAATATGGATTTAGAAACCCGATATCGGAAGAATTGTGATTCTGTGGATGTAAAATGAAATCTGCTAACACCCGGAGCCTCTGAAAATTATTTTGCAAGGACAGTGATACATGCAGGTGATTTAGAACATACCCTAAAAACCCCAACCCCTACACCCTCTACTTGGCCGCAGATTTAATCATTCTGGCCGCAATTTGCGGCCAGATCAGGTTGGAATTGACTCGTGTTGGTTTTGTAGCTTTATCTCATGTAAACTAGACCCTTGGCATATGCAAAATTGACCAATTTGATTTAGGGTAAAATCTGGGACCATTTTCAAGAGTTGCTGTTTTGATTCGGGGTTTCGTTTTGCGTATTTTGCATTCTGGATTTTTGAGATTTGTGTCGTATTCTATCACTTGACGTTTGTACGTCGAAATCGAGTGTTATTTGATGGTTTTGAAAGCGTAGTCCATAGGTTCTAACCTATAGGCATTAGCGTGTCGTTTTGGTTTTCCGATGTGATTTTAATACGCATTTCCGATTGTGTTATCTACGTAGGTACATTCACGTGGGTTTCATACAATGAAGAAGATGAAGGCGACATCAACACCGACACGCAAGATACAAGGTGAGTAGATTATATCTACGGGGGAAGTCGGGTGAATGGCGTATAGCACCCCCGCAGTTCGATATTTAGTATACTATATATATATATACTATATATATATACTATATATGATAGTGTTATGTGTGACATGGATATTCAAGATGTGATTAGGTGTACTATGGTTAGATTAGGGTTTTTAGAAGTAAACTAGCCTAGCTTCTTAGTTGCGAACCCTAGAATAGGTTTACACCCACACGCACACACATGCTTACTTGCTATACTTATGCTTGGATGATGAGGATAGTGGATGATATTTGGAGATGAGGCGATGATATTGGTCATAGTGCCATGAGATCGGTGATGTGATACGGTCCGTATTTGAGATGCGACATGATATTTTAGCGGGTTCTTTAGGCGTGGTGTTTTTCATACACACGCATGTATTTCATAGATGGTATCAGTTTTGTACTAGACGTAGATCAGTACCCCGATCATGATATTTGATAAAGAGGATACCAGACGATTAATGTGATAGATGTGACATTTGACCCGTACCCAGATTTGGGAGGCCGTACGACGGATTTACCGTACGAGCTATATATTGACGATAGATACGCACTCTTGATTCGAGGATGTCATATGATATGTTGTATCGTACGCGATATTATTGAGGCAGGATCATCGACTATCATACATGTGTGTGTGTGAGTGTGTGTGTGTGTGTGTGTGTGTATCGATTCAGATGTAGGTGGTTTCCGTACCCCTTTTGATTGGTTGTTAATTAGACCTGTAGTTACCTAGTAGATGTCAGACTGGACCCGAGTTATACCTATTTCCAAAACTGACGAATCGTGAGACTTTTAAAGACATACCAAGGGATACTATGGATAATTTAAAAGACGTATCTTTTCTTAAAAACACCGTAGTCCTTATTTTCAAACACCACGATTCGTACTATTTCAAACGACAAACAGTATAACACATGTATAGTAAGGTAATTCCTTATTGTTACATTATTATTCATTTACCATTTATTCTACTGCTCGCATTGCATTGCATGCTTATATGTTATTGATTCATATTTCTTTGTGCATATGACATATAGCATACATGTATACTTATATGCTTACACATATGTCTTTACATAGTTACATGTCCATATTACTGTTTCACGTTGCATATACTATAATTCATGGATTTCGCATTGCGATATGGTTTCATATGATGTTTTTCTGGATTGATTTATCCCTGCGTATATATATCAGTGGTATGGGACGCTGAAATATATATGTATACCCATCGTATATATATATTTGTGGTATGCGACGCTGATATATATATACACCTACATAATTTATCATCATGATGATCTATGCAATTTACTTATTCATTATATATAAGGGGTCTATATGGTCGATATGAGGGGCCTATATGGTCAATGTGAGGGGCCTTTATGGTCGATATGAGGGGACTTTATGGTCGATATGAGGGGCCTATATAGTCGATGTGAGGGGCCTTTATGGTCGATGTGAGGGGCCTATGTGCCTGATGTATGGATGACATGTTATATCCCCTACCCCACATTTATTTTATATAGATTGCTTCATGTATTAGTAGTACCTGATAGAGTACCTTTCATGACTATTGCATATACACATTACCATTTATTGCTTCATGTATTAGTAGTACCTGATAGAGTACCTTCATGAATGTTACATACATATTGGGATATTGAGATATATATTTTGTGTCGATACTTGACACTGATTTTCTGATGATTTCATTGATGATATTTGAATGTTTATTCAAAATCTCACTATATTAAGAAAACGGTTTTTCTCATTCATGATGTCTTCTGTTTTCATTTTACCGCATTCATACCTCATATTTATGATATGTCGTTACCTGAGGCACTGACACGAGTACATGGGATTACACTTTGTATAGATGTTTACCCTGGCCACCTTTTCATGCTTCAGACTTATTCATTTGAGATTTATATATATATTGATCGTATTTGACCTAGGATTGAGTCATACATACGATTTCTGCTCTGTGATGTTTTCTATTCATGAGTTGGCAACTCACCCCCGTTGTGCCACAGTTCTTGTAGGTTTTGTCGTACAGGTTTCATTGCGGCTTTTCTGGCACACTGCTTCCTTTCCGGGTGATTGCTTTGCTAGGTGGGTTCATTCGCATCGTGACCACCATTGTACATATTTATTTTCAGTTGTATCTAGTGAATTCCATCAACCAAACTTGTATATTTATTCAGACTTAGAGACCTGTTGTTTATTATTTCGACCTTAGAGTCGCGCTTGTATTATTATGGTTTTCTTGATGATTTTGAGTTTCTTTTTGAGTTTTGATCCTCGCCCTTCGGCGTTGTATATTATATTGCTTGCGTGGTTGTGACCGTCGATTGACGAAGAGTTAGCTCCCGCTTGGCGATGCCTTTTATCCTTGTGTATATATCATTCTTGTTATACCCCGTTCGGGGCCAGTATTTACAAAGAAAACTCTGCCGAAATTTTCAGAAAAAACTAGAGATTTTAAAATGCTTATTCGGCTTACTTATTTAAAAACCTTGCTTTTAAAACATGTTTTTTTTACTGCTTAAAAACTAGTTTTCTTTATTTACTCCTTAAAATGGTTTTAGATTTCTGGGCTTTTGGCTTACTTGGATTAGATGGGTTCCTATAGACTTCATATGATTCAAGGGCCAGTCACGTGCTATTTCGGGTCGTGACAAAGTTGGTATAAGAGCGCTAGGTTAACCTTGGTTCGAGTCTAAGTTTGACTATGCGGAGCTTAGAGCGTTTATATATATATATATATATATATATATATATATATATACGGAACTTAGGCTTGACCTTACGGAACTTAGACTTAGTCAAGGGGGTATTATACCCGAACTTTCGTCGCGTAGGATGACCCTTGGTTGATGGAGTAGGTAACTTGAGTAGAGTGACGTACCGTACGTATGTTCCGCGGCATACTTACGATACGCTACCCCGCTTAAGAAACCTTACGATGCACATTTCCTTGCACAGTATTATATTCATCCCTATGATCTATCCTCATCGATATTGGTTATGATTTTACTGCTACGATTACACGGGCAGAGAGAGCTACGGCTAGAGTTGCGGTCAGCGCGAGCTCGTCAAGGACGAGGACCGACCAGGGCGTGATTCCAGAGACGTACGATTCCATAGAGAGGCGTCGTTTTATTGTGTTTTCGCGCCATGAGCGTTTGACGGATCGCTTTTACGAGATTACTCGGACGTGCCGATCAGCACCAGAGGGTTGAGCCATAGATAGGGGTCAGCCAGAATGTAATGACCATTGATATATCGCTTATTCATGATGATTGAGGCGCTCTTCAGCGTATGGACGAATGAGCCAGTTGCTGCTGCAAATGATGAGATATCGCCCAGATGTTGGAGCTACTGCAGCATGAGTATATACTTAGAGATATGATGGAAGGTCACTAGTCACCCGAGGATGAATGATTAGGACATGTGGTTCGTTCGCTTGCCCCGATGCGAGGTCATCAGATTGATTGATTCCAGCTAGAGACGACTTCACGCAGATTCGTTGGTAGTCGATAGAGACGATCGAATGTCAGAAACCCATATTCCAAGTTTAAAGTATTCGAAAAGACGTCCAAGCGATTCTATGGACCCTCTAGAAGAATGAAACCCTAACTCGACATAATGACCGTGTGAAAACCTTTGAACCTTAGGGTTTGCGGCAGTTCCGCGGTGCCATTAGTGAGGCTTGGGTTTGCCCTTCTACGGCTGGGCCATCGATGCTGTGGTATGTACTCGATACTATTAAACTGTACCCAAGATGTTGAGCTCTTGGGGGATTATGAGGTTTTGACGAATCGATCAAAAGGTTCGACATCTTTCGGATATCATATGATGGGATGCATTGCTTGGGAGACTCCAGACACGAGTATAGCCGTTGGAGCACAGTCCATGCAGCCACGATGAGACGAGTCTGAAGCAGTCGACAGCAGAGAAAAGTGGAGTAAAAGGTTCGTTCGAGATCTTGATGAGATGACGTTCCACTCCGCCGACATCAGAGATGTGATACGCATGCAGAGGCGTTGTATGTGGATATACCTTCCAGAAGGAGTCGCGATGAGTATGCAGCCATTCCGGAACAAGAAATAGATTTAGTACAGGGTGGTAACTTCCGGGCAATTCGGTAGAAACGAGATTTGAGAGAGATTCTTCGACAGGACCTTTCTGGAATACTATACGAGAAGACTTGGACCCAGGAGCGGTCATAGTGCGCACACCCAGCAGGCCAGAGTTCGGCATCGTCGACGAGATAGTTGGCCAGAGATCTGTAGAGGATGTGCCAGAGCGGGGCTATTTCCTTCGTCATTCTATATTGGGCCGTTGCGCCGAGGAGCTATATATCTAGCAATGCACAGTGAGAGACAAGAGCCTAAAAGCACCAGGCGCCAGACCAGGAACAGGAGGCAAGTAGATATCTTGCTCTGCTAGCATTGGATGCACCGACACCTTCTCGACTTTGAAGGAGGAACTATCGACGATGGTATTTATGATTTGTGATTTGGTGATTCGATTATCACGAATCCGTCATATTGGATTTCGGTATTTTGGGCGATCTATTCACATGATTTAGTCTTGATGACTGGATTTCATGATATTTGTTTTCGTGCACCATGGTTGCACCTACTGGGTATTCATATTTTGTGCATATTTATTACGCTTGAGGTATTGATTATGATTTCATGCCTATTTTATGCCTGTGATTTGATTTATGCTTCCAGCATAGTTTTCATGCACTTTTAGTATTTTGATTTGATTTGTGCATGCTGATGCACATAGTTGTGAGATTATATACCGCGGTATACCTGATCTGGATTGAGCTGTATTGTATACCGTCGATTTCAATTCTGATTTGGATGTTGATTTCGTGCATGATGGATGCACCGATTTGGATTTTCGCACATGTTGGGCGCATGTTATGAGATACAATTTTGGTGCACACCAGATGCGTTAAATCGAGATTCTTCGTGCATGTCAGATGCACCTGATTTTGCTGTCAGGCACATACGTTGCCTATGACAGATGTTTCGTGCACACCCATTGCACCTAGATGTTGCTTCTGTGCGCATGTATGGCACATATATGGATTTTGATTTCCGTGCGCACCGGACGCACGTTGCATTCATATACACATTTTGGGATTTGTTTCTTATGGAGCAGTACGTTTTTATGATATTTGCTATTTGTTTTTGTACTGAGCAGGACTAGTCAGAGGACAGTACCTGGGTATATTTTGCATGCATTGATAGTTATTGAAGGGATTTTCAAAAAGGGAGCTATAGTCTTAGTATTTACCTACGTGTCTGATATGCCACAACACGTTTAAAACAAGGAAACCCTTCTAAATTGTTTTCAAAACGGCGGGACGTACATATTAAATAAAAGATATATACACATATGGTTATTTTCTTACAATAGACGTCCACCACTGTGCAGTGTTATGCGCATCGCACAGCGACTTATAAAGGTTTGGCATGCATTTCCTTCAGTTATTTACATGTATAGATTTGATGTCTACATGTATAATTTTGATGTATATCATATTGGTTTTGTTTTGGATTTGACATTTGTGTCTTTACCATGACTCCGATGATTGCGGAATGCTTGATGGAGTTTTGTTTTTGAGTTATCTGCTCATTGATCATGCGCGTGCATTACGCTATGATGCGTTTTATGTATTGATGATTTCGGAACCCCGACGACTTGGATTTTTTACTGAAATGTGCATTGACGGGTTTAAATTTAAATTCGGGGACCGAATTTCTTTAAGGGGGAAAGATTGTAACATTTCAGAAAAATAAAATATTATTTTTGGGAATCTTTATAATTAAATAATATTATATTGAATATTTTAATAAGGCGGTACAATTAAATACCGATAAATTGGGGAAAATTTTTGGAAATTACTAAAAGCGGGTGTTTCATGTGAATCATGCAAATTTTAAGTTTTATAATTTATTTGACACTATTTTAGTGCTAATCGCGATTAAAAATCGCTAATCGCGGATTAAGCATACTTTGTGCACATAGCATGCACAAAGTCTTTTTCACACTTGTGCATTTTTCTACCATGGTTTCATTTGGGTTTCCTATTCAATTCTAATAGAATGAGAAGAGAGAAGAAAAGAAAAGAAAAGAAAAAGGAATAAGAATAAAGAATGGGGTATGGGTGAGAGAGAAAAAGGTGAGGGGTTAACATTGACTTTGGGCATTCCTCCTTCATTCCTTCACCCTCATCATCTCTCCACTCAACTCCCTTGCTGCTGCTGCTGCTTCCTTCACTCCGTCTCCCTCTTCACCTCCTCAAAACACAATCAAAACAACCTCAAAACCCTATCTCCATTTCACAAAAATTGTGCATGAGCTCACTAGCAACACATTGGACCAAGAAAGCTTGCATTTTGGACACTTGGGGCAACTCAAGAATTTTCTTGAGTTGCCAAAGGAGGTAATTTCTGCACCATTAGTGTAGTGTTTTAATTCCTTATGCATCCATACATGTTTCATGTCGATATTGAGTGGTTTTGTGGACTTGGAAAATTCTAGTTAGGGTTAATGGAAATTGAGAGTTGTGATGTGTAATTGAGCTCAGTTGAGACCACACAAACCCCATAGTGCTAGAATTCAGACCTAAACCAGAGACTAAAACCCCGGAATATGGATTTAGAAACCCGATATCGGAAGAATTGTGATTCTGTGGATGTAAAATGAAATCTGCTAGCACCCGGAGCCTCTAAAATTATTTTGCAAGGACAGTGATACATGCAGGTGATTTAGAACATACCCTAAAACCCCAGCCCCTGCACCCTCTACTTGGCCGCAGATTTAATCATTCTGGCCGCAATTTTTGGCCAGATCAGGTTGGAATTGATTCGTGTTGGTTCTGTAGCTTTATCTCATGTAAACTAGACCCTTGGCATATGCAAAATTGACCAATTTGATTTAGGGTAAAATCTGGGACCATTTTCAAGAGTTGCTGTTTTGATTCGGGGTTTCGTTTTGCATATTTTGCATTCTGAATTTTTGAGATTTGTGTCGTATTCGATCACTTGACGTTTGTACGTCGAAATCGAGTGTTATTTGATGGTTTTGAAAGCGTAGTCCATAGGTTCTAACCTATAGGCATTAGCGTGTCGTTTTGGTTTTCCGATGTGATTTTAATACGCATTTCCGATTGTGTTATCTATGTAGGTACCTTCACGTGGGTTTCATACGATGAAGAAGATGAAGGCGGCATCGACACTGACACGCAAGATACAAGGTGAGTAGATTATATCTACGGGGGAAGTCGGGTGGATGGCGTATAGCACCCCCGCAGTTCGATATTTAGTATATTATATATATACTATATATGATAGCGTTATGTGTGACATGGATATTCAAGATGTGATTAGGTGTACTATGGTTAGATTAGGGTTTTTAGAAGTAAACTAGCCTAGCTTCTTAGTTGCGAACTCTAGAATAGGTTTACACTCACACGCGCACACATGCTTACTTGTTATACTTATGCTTGGATGATGAGGATAGTGGATGATATTTGGAGATGAAGCGATGATATTGGTCATAGTGTCATGAGATCGGTGATGTGATATGGTCCGTATTTGAGATGCGGCATAATATTTTAGCGGGTTCTTTAGGCGTGGTGTTTTTCATACACACGCATGTATTTCATAGATGGTATCAGTTTTGTACTAGACGTAGATCAGTATCCCGATCATGATATTTGATAAAGAGGATACCAGACAATTAATATGATAGATGTAACATTTGACCCGTACTCAGATTTGGGAGGTCGTACGACGGATTTACCGTACGAGCTATATACTGACGATAGATCCGCACTCTTGATTCGAGAATGTCATATGATATGTTGTATCGTACGTGATATTATTGAGGCGGGATCACCGACTATCTTACATGTATATATATATCGATTCAGATGTAGGTGGTTTCCGTACCCCTTTTGATTGGTTGTTAGTTAGACCTGTAGTTACCTAGTAGATGTCAGACTGGACCCGAGTTATACCTATTTCCAAAACCGACGAATCGTGAGAATTTTAAAGACATACCAAGGGATACTACGGATAATTTAAAAGACGTATCTTTTCTTAAAAACACCGTAGTCCTTATTTTCAAACACCACGATTCGTACTATTTCAAACGGCAAACAGTATAACACATGTATAGTAAGATAAATTCCTTGTTGTTACATTATTATTCATTTACCATTTATTCTACTGCTCGCATTGCATTGCATGCTTATATGTTATTGATTCATATTTCTTTGTGCATATGACATATAGCATACCTGTATACTTATATGCTTACACATATGTCTTTACATAGTCACATGCTCATATTACTGTTTCACATTGCATATACTATAATTCATGGATTTCGCATTGCGATATGGTTTCATATGATGTTTTTCTGGATTGTTTTATCCCTGCGTATATATATCAGTGGTATGGGACGCTGAAATATATATGTATACCCATCGCATATATATATTAGTGGTATGGGACGCTGATATATATATACACCTACATAATTTATCATCATGAATATCTATGAAATTTACTAATTCATTATATATGAGGGGCCTATATGGTATATATGAGGGGCCTTTATGGTCGATGTGAGGGGCCTATGTGCCCGATGTATGGATGACATGTTATATCCCCTACTCCACATTTATTTTATATGCATTGCTTCATGTATTAGTAGTACCTGATAGAGTACCTTTCATGACTATTGCATATACACATTACCATTTATTGCTTCATATATTAGTAGTACCTGATAGAGTACCTTCATGAATGTTGCATACATATTGGGATATTGAGATATATATTTTGTGTCGATGCTTGACACTGATTTTCTGATGATTTCATTGATGATATTTGAATGTTTATTCAAAAATCTCACTAAATTAAGAAAACGGTTTTTCTCATTCATGATGTCTTCTGTTTTCATTTTACCCCATTCATACCTCATATTTATGATATGTCGTTACCTGAGGCACTGACACGAGTACATGGGATTACACTTTGTATAGATGTTTACCCTGGCCACCTTTTCATGCTTCAGACTTATTCATTTGAGATTTTTATATATATTGATCGTATTTGACCTAGGTTTAAGTCATACATACGATTTCTGTTCTGTGATGTTTTCTATTCATGAGTTGGCAACTCACCCCCGTTGTGCCACAGTTCTTGTAGGTTTTGCCGTACAGATTTCATTGCGGCTTTTCTGGCACACTGCTTCCTTTCTGGGTGATTGCTTTGGTAGGTGGGTTCACTCGCATCGTGACCACCATTGTATATATTTATTTTCAATTGTATCTCGTGAATTCCATCAACCAAACTTGTATATTTATTCAGACTTAGAGACCTGTTGTTTATTATTTCGACCTTAGAGTCGCGCTTGTATTATTATGGTTTTCTTGATGATTTTGAGTTTCTTTTTGAGTTTTGATCCTCGCCCTTCGGCGTTGTATATTATATTGCTTGCGTGGTTGTGACCGTCGATTAACGAAGAGTTAGCTCCCACTTGGTGATGCCTTTTATCCTTGTATATATATCATTCTTGTTGTACCCCGTTCAGGGCCAGTATTTACAAAGGAAACTCTGCCGAAATTTTCAGAAAAGACTAGAGATTTTAAAATGCATATTCGGCTTACTTATTTACAAACCTTGCTTTTAAAACATGTTTTCTTTACTGCTTAAAAACTAGTTTTCTTTATTTACTCCTTAAAATGGTTTTAAATTTCTGGGCTTTTCGCTTACTTGGATTAAATGGGGTCTTATAGACTTCATATGATTCAAGGGCCAGTCACGTGGTATTTCGGGTCGTAACAAAATTGGTATCAGAGCGCTAGGTTAACCTTGGTTCGAGTCTAAATTTGACTATACGGAGCCTAGAGCGTTTATATATATATATATATATATATATATATATATATACACACACACACGGAACTTAGACTTAGTCGAGGAGGTATTATACCCGAACTTTCGTCGCGTAGGATGACCCTTGGTTGATGGAGTTGGTATCTTGAGTAGAGTGACGTACCGTACGTATGTTCCACGGCATACTTACGATACGCTACCCCGCTTAAGAAACCTTAGGATGTACATTTCCTTGCACAGTATTATATTCATCCCTATGATCTATCATCATCGATATTGGTTATGATTTTGCTGCCACGATTACACGGGCAGAGAGAGCTACGGTTAAAGTTGTGGTCAGCGCGAGCTCGTCACGGATGAGGACCGACCAGGGCGTGATTCCAGAGACGTACGATTGCATAGAGAGGTGTCGTTTTAGTGTGTTTTCGCGCCATGAGCGTTTGACGGATCGCTTTTACGAGATTACTCGGACGTGCCGATCAGCACCAGAGGGTTGAGCCACTGATAGGGGTCAGCCAGAATGTAATGACCATTGATGTATCGCTTATTCATGATAATTGAGGCGCCGTTCAGCTTACGGACGAATGAGCCAGTTGTTGCTGCAAATGATGAGATATCGCCCAGATGTTGGAGCTACTGCAGCATGAGTATATACTTAGAGATATGATGGAAGGTTGCTAGTCACCCAAGGATGAATGATTAGGACATGTGGTTCGTTCGCTTGCCCCGATGCGAGGTCATCAGATTGATTGATTCCAGCTAGAGATGACTTCACGCAGATTCGTTGGTAGTCGATAGAGACAATCGAATGTCAGAAACCCATATTCCAAGTTTAAAGTATTCGGAAAGACGTGCAAGCGATTATATGGACCCTCTAGAAGAATGAAACCCTAACTCGACATAATGACCGTGTGAAAGCCTTTGAACCTTAGAGTTTGCGGCAGTTCCGCGGTGCCATTAGTGAGGCTTGGGTTTGCCCTTCTACGGCTGGTCCATCGATGCTGTGGTATGTACTCAATACTATTAAACTGTACCCAAGATGTTGAGCTCTTGGGGGATTATGAGGTTTTGACGAATCGATCAAAAGGTTCGACATCTTTCGGATATCATATGATGGGATGCATTGCTTGGGAGACTGCAGACACGAGTATAGTCGTTGGAGCACAGTCCATGCAGCCACGATGAGATGAGTCTGAAGCAGTCGAAGCAGAAAAAAGTGGAGTAAAAGGTTCGTACGAGATCTGATGAGATGACGTTCCACTCCGCCGACATCAGAGATGTGATACGCATGCAGAGGCGTTGTATGTTGATATACCTTCCAGAAGGAGTCGCGATGAGTATGCAGCCATTCCGGAACAAGAAATAGATTTAGTACGGGTGGTAACTTCCGGGCAATTCGGTAGAAACGAGATTTGAGAGAGATTCTTCGACAGGACCTTTCTGGAATACTATACGAGAAGACTTGGACCCAGGAGCGGTCATAGTGCGCACACCCAGCAGGCCAGAGTTCGGCATCGTCGACGAGATAGTTGGCCAGAGATCTGTAGAGGATGTGCCAGAGCGGGACTATTTCCTTCGTCATTCTATATTGGGCCTTTGCGCCGAGGAGCTATATATCTAGCAATGCACAGTGAGAGACAAGAGCCTAAAAGCACCAGGCGCCAGACCATGAACAGGAGGCAAGTAGATATCTTGCTCTGCTAGCATTGGATGCACCGACACCTTCTCGACTTTGAAGGAGGAACTATCGACGATGATATTTATGATTTGTGATTTGGTGATTCGATTATCATGAATCCGTCACATTGGATTTCGGTATTTTGGGCGATCTATTCGCATGATTTAGTCTTGATGACTGAGTTTCATGATATTTGTTTTTGTGCACCATGGTTGCACCTACTGGGTATTTTCATATTTTATGCATAGTTATTACGCTTGAGGTATTGATTATGATTTCATGCCTATTTTATGCCTGTGATTTGATTTATACTTCCAGCATAGTTTTCATGCACTTTTAGTGTTTTGATTTGATTTGTGCACGCTGATGCACATGGTTGTGAGATTATATACCGCGGATACCTGATCTGGATTGAGCTGTATTGTATACCGTCGATTTCAATTCTGATTTAGATGTTGATTTCGTGCATGATGGATGCACCGATTTGGATTTTCGCACACGTTGGGCGCATGTTATGAGATGTGATTTTGGTGCACACCAGATGCGTTAAATCGAGATTCTTCGTGCATATCAGATGCATCTGATTTTGCTGTCAGGCACACACGTTGCCCATGACAGATGTTTCGTGCACACCCGTTGCACCTAGATATTGTTTCTGTGCGCATGTATGGCACATATATGAATTTTGATTTCCGTGCGCACCAGACGCACGTTGCATTCATATACACATTTTGGGATTGGTTTCTTATGGAGCAGTACGTTTTTATGATATTTGCTATTTATTTTCGTACTGAGCAGGACTAGTCAGAGGACAGTACCTGGGTATATTTTGCATGCATTGATAGTTATTGAAGGGATTTTCAAAAAGGGAGCTATAGTCTCAGTATTTACCTACGTGTCTTATATGTCACAACACGTTTAAAACAAGGAAACCCTTCTAAATTGTTTTCAAAACGGCGGGACGTACATATTAAACAAAAGATATATACATATATGATTATTTTCTTACAATAGACGTCCGCCACTGTGCAGTGTTATGCGCATCGCACAGCGACTTAAAAAGGTTTGGCATGCATTTCCTTCAGTTATTTACATGTATAGATTTGATGTCTACATGTATAATTTTGATGTATATCATATTGGTTTTGTTTTGGATTTGACATTTGTGTCTTTACCATGACTCCGATGATTGCGGTATGCTTGACGGAGTTTTGTTTTTTAGTTATCTGCTCATTGATCATGCGCGTGCATTGCGCTATGATGCGTTTTATGTATTGATGATTTCGGAACCCCGACGACTTGGATTTTTTACTGAAATGTTTTAGCATTGAGGGGTTTAAATTTAAATTCGGGGACCGAATTTCTTTAAGGGGGAAAGATTGTAACATTCAGAAAAATAAAATATTATTTTTGGGAATTTTTATAATTAAATAATATTATATTGGATATTTTAATAAGGCGGTACAATTAAATACCGATAAATTGGGGGGAAATTTTGGAAATTACTAAAAGCGGATGTTTCATGTGAATTATGAAAATTTTAAGTTTTATGATTTATTTGAGACTATTTTAGTGCTAATCGCGATTAAAAATCGCTAATCGCGGATTAAGCATGTTTTGTGCACATAGCATGCACAAAGTCTTTTTCACACTTGTGCATTTTTCTACCATGGTTTCATTTGGGTTTCCTATTCAATTCTAATAGAATGAGAAGAGAGAAGAAAAGAAAAGAAAAGAAAAAGGAATAAGAATAAAGAATGGGGTATGGGTGAGAGAGAGAAAGGTGAAGGGTTGACATTGACTTTGGGCATTCCTCCTTCATTCCTTCACTCTCATCATCTCTCCCCTCAACTCCCTTGCTGCTGCTGCTGCTACTTCTTTCACTCCCTCCCCCTCTTCACCTTCTCAAAACACAATCAAAACAACCTCGGAACCCTATCTCCATTTCACAAAAATTGTGCATGAGCTCACTAGCAACACATTGGACCAAGAAAGCTTTCATTTTGGACACTTGGGGCAACTCAAGAATTTTCTTGAGTTGCCAAAGGAGGTAATTTATGCACCATTAGTGTAGTGTTTTAATTCCTTATGCATCCATACATGTTTCATGTCGATATTGAGTGGTTTTGTAGACTTGGAAAATTCTAGTTAGGGTTAATGGAAATTGAGAGTTGTGATGTGTAATTGAGCTCAGTTGAGACCACACAAACCCCATAGTGCTAGAATTCAGACCTAAACCAGAGGCTAGAACCCCGGAATATGGATTTAGAAACCCGATATCGGAAGAATTGTGATTCTGTGGATGTAAAATGAAATCTTCTAGCATCCGGAGCCTCTAAAATTATTTTGCAAGGACAGTGATACATGCAGGTGATTTAGAACATACCCTAAAACCCCAGCCCCTGCACCCTCTACTTGGCCGCAGATTTAATCATTCTGGCCGCAATTTGTGGCCAGATCAGGTTGGAATTGATTCGTGTTGGTTCTGTAGCTTTATCTCATGTAAACTAGACCCTTGGCATATGCAAAATTGACCAATTTGATCTAGGGTAAAATCTCGGACCATTTTCAAGAGTTTCTGTTTTGATTCGGGGTTTCGTTTTGCGTATTTTGCATTCTGGATTTTTAAGATTTGTGTCGTATTCGATCACTTGACGTTTGTACGTCGAAATCGAGTGTTATTTGATGGTTTTGAAAGCGTAGTCCATAGGTTCTAACCTATAGGCATTAGCGTGTCGTTTTGGTTTTCCGATGTGATTTTAATACGCATTTCCGATTGTGTTATCTATGTAGGTACCTTCACGTGGGTTTCATACGATGAAGAAGATGAAGGCGACATCGACACTGACACGCAAGATACAAGGTGAGTAGATTATATCTACGGGGGAAGTCGGGTGGATGGTGTATTTATTTTAACGAGCTTGCGCCCTTCTAGGTTTCACAATCTCGCCGGCAGTCCTGCTGTTTTTAATCACGGCGCCCTTTCGGGTTTTCATCTGTGTCCATCTTGCTTGTGGACGTACCGTTTTTTAAGCGGGGTATTCCACTAGATTGTAGGACCTGTTTGTAGGCCCCTTAATATCCTTCCTGTCCTTTGAGAAGAAATGATCATTCTACATAGAAACTCTTCCGCCAGTGAGAAATGTGCCCCCTGTGTATATCTCGGGGAGAACGGGTACCCACTCCGTCGCTATTTTGGCGATAGGTTGCTTCAGAGTTGCTTATTTTTGTTGAGCGTAGATGACAAACGCCATCTTGCCTCCGCTTTTCACTTGTCATCATCGGATGAGAAAGGGTCTTGACCCGTTTGATCCAATCGAGCCATTTTATCCATGAGTTCTTGGAAGGTTGTCGGTTTGAAAAGGGCCGTAAATGGGAACACCTTTTGAATTTGGGTCAAGGATGGCTATGAACATTCCCACAATTGCAGCTTCGTCGATACGTTGCTCGCATTTTGACCAGAGATTTCGCTATCGGGTAACATATTGAACCCAGGTCTCATTCGGTATAACCCTTTCATTGACCAATGTCGTTACGGTAGTGCGTTTACTCACACTAGCTAATTTCTGACAGAAGATCATCTCCATCTCGTCGAAGGTATTTACGGAGTCATTGGGGAGTTCCTCATACTATTCGATGTCAATGCCCGCCAGACAGCTGACGAACTGTCAGAGAAGAAGTATATCGTTCTCTTCAGTGTTACCGCGCATGGATTTAAATCATGCGATGTGCTGGTGAGGATTCCCGGTTCCTTTGTATATGTGGAGTCGGAAGTATGTATTCTGGCGGGTACTGTAACGCCGGATACGGTCGACCAATCTTGATTGGTCTATTTGTGGCTTTACTGGTGTAGTGAGTTTTGATTTGCTGAGCTATATATGTGTCCAGCTTTCCTTTAGGAATCATTTCCTCCTCAGCCGTTGATGAGGTTTGCAGAGGACTTGAAATGTCACCCTTGTCATTAAGACCGACTATCGACGGTTCATCTGTCAGTGGTTCCGATTGAACTATCATTCCAGCCATATTCTGAATCAAAAGGGCCATCTGGTTCATTTTAGTGGACATTTCTGCCGCTTCTTCATCTCTCTTTTTTAGAGCGCGCTTTAGAAAATCAATATCCGACTCCTTCTCTACTCTTTTTTCGGGTGCGTCCTTGGGATTTTTCTTAGGCGATGGATCAGCGTTTGCTGCCGCCTGAGCGAGCGTCTCTTGCAGCTTTTCACATTGCTGTTGAACCTTTGTCCGGGACCAAGTTTGAGGTCGGTGACTAGTAGAAACTCGAACTTCATCTTTGGAATTCACCACATAGACTGTGTGAACTACCATGCCCCCAGGCTTAGAGTGTTTAGAGTTTTGGCCTTTGGAGTTTGCTTTGGGCACTTGAGCTTTATTAGGCCTCTCTTTTTTTGTGAAAAGCCGCTTTGGTTTTGGGAGGAACCGCTGTATCAGGATCCGTCTTGGGATGAGTCCCCTTCACCTGCTTCCACACCTTATATATAGATGAGGAAAGTTGTCTCAGGGAGCGAACTGGTTTTTGCTTTCATCGAATCTCCATGGGCTATGGAGACTTCTTCAATATTGCGGTAGGAGAATTTTGTCTGGCCCTTCGCAACAATTTGAAGCTGTTCCCAATTGGAACAACAACATTCACCACTGGGGTTGAAACAAGACAATACGGAGAACTGCCCCCAGCTCATTTTGTTTGATGCCGATATTGACGTTGGCCGTTTCTTACGGACAGGATTTGATTAGCTTCAGGATTTTGCCGAGCCTGCCGCTTGTTTCCTTTGAGAGCTTGAATATTCTGCCCCCTGCGTCGACCTTGGTCCTTGGCATGTACCAGTTGTTTGAGAATTGATTCTATCGGCAAAGTTGCTGCTTGGGGAGCCAGCCTATGGAAGACAGACTTCCTCTGAGCTTCCTCCATCGGTGTTGAGGCACCGAGGGTGGGAGTATCGACCTAAAGAGAATCTCGTTGATTTCTTAAAGAGCCAGATTGCAAAGATTTGAGGCTGCAAGTGACCCATACTTGACTCCGCCAGATGTGACAGAGCCTGAGTTGCAGTGAGTGAAAGCAAACGCCATTCTCGGAAAAGACGCAATGCCGGCTTCAGTATCCCATCACCCAAGGACAACCACAAACACATATACCGCGATTAGTCAATCGTGGAAAAACACGACACACAAAGTGTGGAGTGGAAAGAGGAAAAGGTCCCACCGGGCGTGCCAAAATCTGTTCGCCGCCGAAAACCGGGAAAACAGACGTCTTGCCTGAGTTTGGGGGCAGATGCTATTTGGTTTTATCCGTCCACCTCTCCGAAGATGACAAGTTGATTTATGGCACCGTGTATCGGAGGTTTAGACGGATGCGGCCGTTGTAGAAGACTTCTTCAGATTTCCCCTCATTGTGAGAGGTTTTTTGATTGTGGGGACGCTCTTCCCTACAAGCGCAAGCCCCTGCAGTTAATTACGTTACCGTATCGCGGTAAGCACTTTCTTTTGCTCCAGAAGGTCACTTCGTATCATGTGTGTTTGTTTTATTTTTAGTTCCCCGTGGATTGTATACGGAGTCTAATTTATGTTGTCGCCCGTAGGGCGTGGATTAGTCCAAATCCGTATTTTCTTAGATTTGGGTTTGGGTTGGTTTAAGGACCGTTAGTCTTGTTTTAGACTAAGGTCAATTTAAACGTTTGTTGAGGATACGATAGTCTAATTTTAGACTAAGATCTACTCAACAGGATTTTAGGATCATTTAGATCCAACAAAAAGGTATTTGGACCCTATCGTTTTAGTTTAGGGACATTGCGGTCCATTGGTTTTAAGGACATCGTAGTCCGTGGAGTTTAAGGACATCATAGTCCATGTTTAAAGATGTCATAGTCTGTAGGGTTCAAAGACGTTGTAGTCTGTAGGGTGTAAAGACATCGTAGTCTGTGGGGTTCTGGTTTAGCCAATTTGGGGATACACCAAAAGTTATTGGTTATTGGGACCCTCCACCTCTCTGAAAACGTTGAAGAATTACAATGACACGTATCGGAGGTGTGGAGAGATGTACCCTTGAACCAGTGAATGTTCATCAAAGATTTGATAATCTTGTCTGGGACTGAGTCCAATAAAGAGCGCATGGGCTCAGTTGATTATGAGTTTAGCCAACTTGGGCTGAGCCCACTGAGTCTCTGTCATTTCTCTTCTTTTTTTATAAAGTGTTAGACACTTGTTAGGACATAGTCCTTTCTCTGTGCACATACTGCTAAACATTTATTGGGGTACTGACACCCACTTTCTTTTTGTTTTTTATTGAGTGTTGAACACTCTTTATGGCGCAGAGCGCTTGGCGCTGAGTGTCAGACTTGGAGCGCTAAGGCGCTTCTTCTGAAATAGCGCCCACGTGGAGAGCACGTGGAGTGCTTGGCGCTGAGCACCAGATTTGGAGCGCTGGAGCGCTAAAGCGCTTCCTTTAGAATAGTGCCCACGTGAGGAGCACGTGGCGCGCTTAGCGCTGAGTGCCAGACTTGGAGCGCTAAGGCGTTTCTTATAAAATAGCGCCCACGTGAGGAGCACGTGGCGCGCTTGGCGCTAAGCGCCAGACTTAGAGCGCTAAAGCGCTTTTTTTAAATTGGAGCGCTAAGGCACTTCTTATAAAATAGCGCCCACATGAGGAGCACGTGGCGTGCTTGGCGCTGAGCGCCAAACTTGGAGCGCTTAAAGCGCTTCTTTTAAATTGGAGCGCTAAGGCGCTTCTTTGGCAGCTCTGATTTGTTTTGTGCTCTGAGAATTAAATTCTTGGTTTATAAGAAACTTTGTCTCATGGATCTAAGAACCGAGTTCTTCTTTTTGTGAAGAGATACTTTGATCTCTTCTGTTTTTTGTGAAAGACTTGGTTTTATAGATCTGTGATCTAGAAAAAGAACTAAATTCTTCTGATGTGAGAGCTGAACTCTCAGATATGGAGGGGATGTTATGATCTCTCTTCTTTTTATTTACCTTGAAGAAAATTTCTTCTTCTTAGAGCTTGCTCTTCTCTTTTCTTTTCTGAGAACTTGAAGTTTATGGGGGGGTTCTTCTGTGCAAGACTTGAAGTCTTGGGTCCTTTATATAGAGGAAGCTAATTTGTTGAATCAGTTAAGGAAATCTCTCATTGAGAGATTTCTGATTGATTTGGGGAATGTTTCCCACCGCTGGATCTTTGATCCAAGGGCTTCTATTTTACAGAAGATAGTTTTCTTGTTATTAACAAGATTGGAAAAGTATTTTCCCATATAGAACTTATTCTGTATCTTGGTGATTTTTAATCACCATTGGATCTTTGATGCAACGGTGCTCTGATTTATAGAGTACAATCTTTCTTATTTGGAAAGATTTGAGGAGTATTTCCTCAACAGAATTGAATTTTGTAATTTGATGATTTATTCATCTCAGTTGGATCTTTGATCCAATGGTGGAGAACATTTAGTTCTAGCACTTGGCGCTCTCGTGCTTTGCACGTGAGGCGCTGCCTCAGAGTCTTTAGCGCTGGCGCTCTTGGTACTAGCGCTCTCGTGCTTTGCACGTGAGCGCTGCCTCAGAGTCTTTGACTCTGGCGTTCTTGGCGCTAGCGCTCTCGTGCTTTGCACGTTAGCGTTGCCTCAGAGTCTTTGACTCTTAGCGCTGGCGCTCTTGGCCCGAACGCTCTTATGAGGCGCTACCTCATTTCAAATTTCAAATTTTGAATAGAGCTTTGCTCTCTGATTGGGGGAAACATACTCATTTCGGAGTTTGTAGTTTATATATTCATTTCAGAGTTTGTAGTTTATTCATTCGTTTTGGAGTTTCTAGTTTATGTGCTCATTTTGGAGTTTGGAGTTTATTCACTCGTTTCGGAGTTTATTCACTCGTTTCGGAGTTTATTTAGTTTACCTCCATTAGGTTTACAGGCAAACTTGTCCTAACGTTATATATAGATAACCTCCATTCTTTACGACAGAGGTCCGTTAGGTTTTGTAGTACTAGGGTTTTGGTCCGTGGTACCGTCACGTTGGCTGATATATTCCTCGATATGCGGTCTTTAAGCCGTTGTTCGAGTAGCCCCACGATTGTCGTGTCTCTGATCCCTTCGGGGCTGGACAAGACATCTTCAAGTAATCTCCTTAGGCTATATTACCGTCGAGAGAGCAAGCGTTAGGAATTTGTCATGTCGTTTTTTACTTGAGGTTAGGCACAATTTGGAGCCCCGATGAGTCATAACCGCTCCGCGCTGGAGTGGGATGATCTCCGATAGTCTTTTAGGCTTTATATGAGTTGCCGTCGAGACCCGAAGCTGGGAATATGCCGTTGCTTCATTTTTTTACGATGTCGTGCCGTTTCTTTGTTGAAGTAGGGTAGACATCTGTAGGACTTCTATGCTGTATGTATTGCAGTTGAAGCCCGGAGCTAGGAATATGCTTTTGTCCAATTTGATTTGGCTCGTTAGATCTTTGTTAACGTCATGTCTGCATCCTGATGGAATGGGAAGGTACATCGGAGTAGTCTTTAGGTTGTATATGTACCATCAAGACTTGGAGCTAGGATTTTGCCATGGCTCCATTTTTGACCTGACCCTTGGGTCTTTGTTAACGTTGCGTCTGCATCGAGAAGGAACGTCGGGCTGGAGCTAGGATTTGTCCGTCACTCCACTTTTGTTTGTTGACGTTGCATCTGCATCGAGAAGGAACGTCGAGTTGGAGCTGGGATATGCCATTGCTCCACTTTGTTCGACCCTTGGGTCTTTATTGACGTTGCGTCTACATCGAGAAGGAACGTCGAATTGGAGCTGGGATTTTACCATTACTCCTTTTTGATTTGGCTCCTTGGAGCTTTGTTAACGTCACATATGCACCGAGAAGGAACGTCGAGTTGGAGCTGGGATTTTTCCGTCACTCCTTTTTTTATTTGGCTCTGTTTTTTACTTGACCCTTGGGTCTTTGTTAACGTTGCGTCTGCATCGAGAAGGAATGTCGGGCTGGAGCTAGGATTTTGCCGTCACTCCGTTTTTGATTTGACCCTTGGGTCTTTGTTAACGTTGCGTCTGTATCCTGCTGGAATGAGAATGAACGTCGGGCTAGAGCTAAGAATATACCATTGCTCCACTTTGTTCGACCCTTGGGTCTTTGTTGATGTTTCATCTGCATCGAGAAGGAACGTCGAATTGGAGCTGGGATTTTGCCATTACTCTTTTTTGATTTGGCTCCTTGGAGCTTTGTTGACATCACGTCTACACCGAGAAGGAACGTCGAGCTGGAGCTGGGATTTTGCCGTCACTCCTTTTTTTGATTTGGCTCCTTGGAGCCTTTATTGACGTCGCATCTGCATCGTATTGGAATGAGGAAAACGTTGAGCTGATCTCTAGGTTGTATATGAACCGTCGAGATCTGGCTCTCCCTTTGATGGAGCCTGGTGGGAAAATATGATACCCCTTTCTTTCATTTATGCCCATGGATTGTATACAGGGGTCGGTGCGGACATACCTGCAGGGCAGAAAAGTTTCATTTTCATTTTTTTTATTTCTTACCGCGATACTCTATCTTTTCAGCTTTTATGTCGCTAAAGTCGCGATTGCCCAATCATTTTGGCTATTTATCACGGTGCCCAATCATTTCGGCTATCGTTTTTTTCTTTTTTACTCGCAATTTTTTATTGCAAGTTGCCCAAACATTTCGGCTGTTTCATATGCATATATTTTTTTTGCTCGCTGATTTTTATTGCGAGTTGCCCTATCATTTCGGTTATTTCATATGCATATTTTTTTACTACTCGCTGCTGTTTTTATTGCGAGTTTGGAATCTGGTACCAACCTTGGAATTAGCATCGCCACGACTGGAATGTTGCCAGGAGCGAATCATCATTTGCCGTGAAAGGACTTGGAGTTTGACACCAGTTTAGGCATCAACATCGCTACAACTGGAATGCTGTCAGGAGCAAATCATCATTTGCCATGAAAGGACTTGGAGTTTGACACATGTTTAGGCATCAGCATCGCTACAACTGGAATGCTGCCATGAGCGAATCATCATTATCCATGAGAGGACTTGGAGTTTGATACCTATTTAGGCATCAGTATTGCTACAACTGAAATGCTGCCAGGAGCGAATCATCATTTGCCTTTATCGATTTGAAAAAAAATAAACAGGGTTAAGATCCTATCGACTAAGACTTTTTGAATTTATGAGCCGTAAGGGTCTCATAAAGTTTTTTCTCCCTACGAGTCGAGAGGATTTCGTAGGCATATTTTTTCCTTAGGAATCGTGGGGATTCCTAAGTATGTGTTCTCTTATAAGTCGTATGGATCTTATATGAGTATTTTCTCCTTATAAGTCGAGAGGACTTACAAGTGTCGTTCACCATATGAGAACATTTCTCGTCATTGGTAGAACTTGGCGGGAAAATCGTTTATCTGTGCCCGTGGATTGTATATAAGGGCCAATATTGGACCACCTGTAGGGCAAGTTGGGGGATACGATGGCTTAAGAACAGGTTCAGATCCCTGTAGCTTAAGGCTTTTGAATCCTATAAGCCATGAGGGTCTCATAGGGGGAGTTCTCCTTACGAGTCGAAAGGGTCTCGTAAGTGTAAAAAAAAATTTATAAGATTGCGCCCTTCTGGGTTTTCACAAGCTCGTCGGTAATCCTGCTGTTTTAACTCACGACGCCCTTTTGGGTTTTCATCCATGCCCATTTTGCTTGTGGCATACCGTTTTTTTCATATTTTTTTACCCTCTGCTGTTTTTATCACGAGTTTAGAATCTGTAACCAACCTTGGCATCAGCATCGCTATGAATAGAATATTGCCAGGAGCGAATCAACATTTGCCGTGAAAGGACTTGAAGTTTGATGCCTGTTTAGGCATCGGTATCGCTGCAACTGGAATATTGCCATAAGCGACTCATCATTTGCCGTGAAAGGACTTAAAGTTTGATGCATGTTTAGGCATCAGCATCGCTGCTACTGGAATATTGCCAGGAGTGACTCATCATTTGCCTTTGTTGATTTGAACAAAGGTGGCTTAGCAAACAGGGTTAGGATCCTGTCGACTAAAGCTCTTTAACTTTATGAGCCGTAAGGGTCTCATAAAGGTATTTCTCCCTACGAGTCGTGAGGATCTCCTAGGCGTATTTTCTCCTTAGGAATCGTGGGGATTCCTAAGTGTGTGCTCTCTTATAAGTCATAAGGATCTTATAAGAGTATTTTCTCCTTATAAGTCGAAAGGATTTACAAGTGTCGCTCACCATATGGGGACATTTCTCGCCATTGGCGGAACTTGGTGGGGAAACGTTTATTCGTGCCCATGGATTGTATACAAGAGTCAATATTGGACTACTTGTAGGGCAAGTTGGAGGATACGATGGCTTAAGAACATATTTAGATCCCTGTAGCTTAAGGCTTTTGAATCCTATGAGCCGTAAGAGTCTTATAGTGGGAGTTCTTCTTACAAGTTGAGAGGATCTCGTAAGTGTAAAAAAAATTATGAGATTGCACCCTTCCGGGTTTTTACAAGCTCGCCGGTAATCCTGCTGTTTTTACTCACGGCGCCCTTTCGGGTTTTCATCCATGCCCATTTTGCTTGTGGACATATCGTTTTTTTTACGAGATTGCGCCCTTCCAGTTTTTCACGAGCTCGCCAGTAATCCTGTTGTTTTTAATCACGGCGCCCTTTCGAGTTTTCAAACGTGCCCATTTTGCTTGTAGACATACCATTTTTTAATGACCCATCGTTTGCCAGTGGGACTTGGGGGTGACTTTACCGCTGGAGTAACTGTGTAGCCAGTAGGACTTGAGTTGCAGCCTTCGTCGTTGGGGCTTCGATTGCAATATAGATCTCAAACAAGCATATCACTGTTTTGGTGGCGATGTGCTAGTTTAGGAAAATCTCGGTCTGTTGTCGTCATTTTTAAGATGAAGTTTTAGTTTAAGGATATCTCGGTCCGCTGTCGCCATGTTTGAGGCGAATTTTTAGTTTAAGGACATTTCGGTCCACTGTCGTCATGTTTGAGGCGAATTTTTAGTTTAAGGACATTTCGGTCCGCTGTCGCCATGTTTAAGGCAAATTTTTAGTTTAAGGACATCTCGGTCTGCTGTCATCATGTTTGAGGCGAATTTTTAGTTTAAAAACATTTCGGTCCGATATCGCCATATTTGAGACGACGGGTTTTAGTTTAAGGACATCTCGGTCCGTTATTGCCATGTTTGAGATGAATTTTTTGTTTAAGAACATCTCGGTCCGTTGCCGCCATGTTTGAGGCGAATTTTTAGTTTAAGGACGTCTCGGTCCGATGTCGCCATATTTAAGGCAACGGGTTTTAGTTTAAAGACATCTCGGTCCGTTATCGCCGTGTTTGAGGCGAATTTTTAGTTTAAGGACATCTTGGTCCGCTGTAGCCATGTTTGAGGCGAATTTTTAGTTTAAGGACATTTCGGTCCGATGTCGCCATATTTGAGACGAATTTTTAGTTTAAGGACATTTCGATCCGATGTCGCCATATTTAAGACGACGGATTTTAGTTTAAGGACATTTCGGTCCGTTATCGCCATGTTTGAGGTGAATTTTTAGTTTAAGGACATCTCGGTCCAATATCGCCATATTTGAGGCGATGGGTTTTAATTTAAGGACATCTCAGTCCGTTATCGCCATGTTTGAGGCAAATTTTTAGTTAAAAGGATATCTCGGTCCTTTGCCGCCATGTTTGAGGCGAATTTTTAGTTTAAGGACATCTCGGTCCGATGTTGCCATATTTGAGGCGACGGGTTTTAGTTTAAGGACATCTCGGTCCGTTATCGCCATGTTTGAGGCGAATTTTTAGTTTAAGGACATCTCGGTCTGTTATCGCCATTTTTTAGGCGACGAAGGTTCTTTGCATACTACTCTCAGAGTTTTTGACTCAGGAAGATAGCGGGCGGACACGGTGTCGTCATCTATCATTGACCTAGGTCATGACTCATCAAGCATAGTATTTTTTGAGGAACCGGACGTTTATTGGCCGGAAGGGTCTTTCGCCATGCATATCCATGAGCAGGTAGGCTCCACCTTAGTAGAATTTGTCTATGATGTACGGGCCTTCATAGTTTGGCTCGAATTTCCTCCGTTTTGCACGATTGGGGATCATCGGACTTTTGACGACTAGCACGAGCTCGCCTTGGCGGAATGTTCTCGGCCTAGTCAGTCTTTCATATGACCGTCGTTCATCCTTGCCTTATAAGCCTCCAGGTTTTGCTGTGCTATAAGGTGAGTTTCGTTGAGGGCGATTTCCTCAGGGATTTTTTCTTTCCCTTTGTTTTTTTTACTTGAACCCTTGTTTGTAGGTCCGAGATTCTTTTAAGGCAGCGTGCGGTTATGTAGCTGAATGTTCTCACAGTTCTTCTCCCCCTCTTCTTTTTTGGAGGTGGAGTCTTTGAAGAGAGGGCCGAGGGTCATTTCGTCCTCAGAATCGCTCTTAAAGGTAAGAACTTGGGGTTTTTTCCTTTTCGGAATGGTATCAACCATATAACAGTTGCCAATCGTTTTTTCACGCGTACTTGTCACACCTTTTTGCTATCGACGAGCTTTGCGTTTCATCCTCTTAAAGTGTTTTTGATGGGCAACATATCCTTGCCGCCACTTCTTGAAGGCACTGCACTCTTCGGTAGGATGGGTAACCCTATGATGATATAAGCAGTAGTTTGGATATGAATCCTCTCCATCAGGGCGTATGACCGCGGAAGTGTTTCCTACTAGAGGTGGCAGCTTCATTCCCATTGACAGGGTTTTGGCGAACCGCTTCTCTACCTTGATCCTGCTCTTATGTATGGAAGGTGTGCTTCGGTTTGGTTGGAGTACCTTACGACTCATCCTCGCCGCAGCTTCTTTATCCTGACATTGACGCTTAGCCTTTTTGTATATGGCTGTTTCACGTTCTCGGTCGGCTTTGCTTTTCCGAAAGGCTTCATTTAACAGCCTATCGATCGGGTCTTCTGGCAATTCTGGGGATTTTAGTGCCGATTCTGCCCCCAGTTCTTTTGCGTTGTTTTCTGACGCTGAGGGAGTTTCTTCGTCATTTAACAACGAATGGGAGACCATGTGGCAACTTGCTACATGGTCTTCGGTTTCTTCTGATGAGTCATTTTCCTCATCGTTGTCACTATCTTCATTCTTAAGAATATGCTTGAGAAACTTTTCGAGGGTGACCGGTTCCACGCCTTCTGGTTGTATTCTTCTAACGTGTCGATGTACTTTTGTATGTTTGTGCGCTTATCGTCATACTCGGCAGGCTGCACAGGCTTCTTGGTCTTCTTCTTTTTCTTCGAAGACTTTGAAGGCTTGACTTTGGGGTTTTGCCCTTCGTCAACAACTTTCGGTATGGGACGCATTTTCAGCTTCCTTTTGATAATTTCAGGTTCAAGTGGGCTTTTCCACCTGACCGCCGGACATGCATGTAGATCCTTCAGCATTCTTTTGGTCTTTGCTGAAAGAATGATTTCACATGGAGTTTCTTCCACGAGCGAGCATGATGCCCCCGGTGCATCCACCTTTTTGGGAGTGTGATTCTGAGGCGGGTCCACCCTCCAGTTCTCAGACAGCGCAAATTTCCCCTGTTGGTACCGATCCTCGACCCAGTTCTTAAAGACGTAGCAATCCTCAATTGGGTGGCTCACTATTGTGTGATAGGAGCAGTAGTTGGGGTTGTTGACATCGCCAGGTTGCGGTGTACACCGTGGGTCTGGCAATATGATGAGTTTGTTACGCATTGCCAACTCAAATAATCTCCTCGTCTTATCACGGGGAAACGAGTAAGAGCGTCTTAGCCTTTCTTCCACGGAAAGGCGTGGACGTGTATTATTTTGGCGGGCAGCCGGTTTTGGGTTGCTCGGTTGTTGTTGAGTATTGGCGATGAAGGTCACTTTCTCTTTACCCTTAGCATTTCGAGGGTCCCTATTTGAGGAGGAAGGCCCGTGGCCCATCTGGTCCATTTGGGCCAGTTTATCAATCAGAGCCTGGAAGGTCGTCGGCTTGAAGAACGTCGTGAACCGGGACACAGTCGTTTGCGGATCTAGAGTCCCGATGAACATTCCTACGGTGGGGGATTCTTCGATGCGTTGTTCGCACTTTGACTACAGGTTCCGCCACCAGATCGCGTATTGGACCCAGGTTTCTCCTGACTTTACCCTGGCATTGATTAATGCCGTGATCGGGGTGCGCTCGCTTATGCTGGTGAACCGCTGTGTGAACATCAGCTCCATCTCTGTGAATGTCCTCATGGAGTCATTTGGGAGCTCTAAGTACCATTCAAAGGTCGTTTCTGACAGGCTGCCAATGAACTGGCAAAGCAACAGTTTGTCGTCGCCTTCAGTGTTGCCGCATAAATGTTAGTTATATATATACTCTAGAGGCCATTACTGTACATGCGATGTATATTGTAGTGGATACTTGGACATATATAGGGAGGACTTTCTTGCTCGACATGATAGTATGCTATATGGTTGCACTTTATCTTAATATGTACACTTATTGTCTCTCTATTACATGTTGATAAAGCCCTTAGGATGAGTACTTGACTACCGGGATTATGATGCAGATCATACTAGTGGGGTAGAGGTAGTCAGTAAGTACATCCTTCAATAGTTCCTTGTTGGACCACGGCAGCGCCCCGGCCGTCTAACCGAGACCAAATGCGGAACAAAAACTTTTTACGAAACCGGCGCTACCGCAACCCAAATCCCCGGATCATTCCATTAACCGTATTCTAGCAATATGTAAAAGGTGTTTGTAGTGATTATACCGATCGATCCATGTCCTTCGGTCTTTAATCTCCGCACCAAACTCCCCGCTGTTGTGCCGACGAAGTCTGCTTCCCGATCTTGCTCGTCGAAATGGCACCACGTCATCGAATCTTTATACGGGCTCCCGCCTCTGTACCGAGGCAACTCGGACATGAAGTTTGCCAGCCGACATGCTCAAAAATGAAGTAGAGAGAGTGTAGAATACTTTGTCTCAAGGCACCCAAGCGATTGGATGGAGGTTGAAGTTGCCAAGGATGTTGTGAGCATGGAAATTTCTAGGAGAAAAGAGAATGAGCTTTTACCCAAGATGAAGGGCTCGGCCACTAACCAAAAGGAGAAGAAAGATGTTCACTGGGAATAGCAATGAAGAGGTGAGAATTGTGTCCAACAAAAAAACCACCCACATACAAAATTAATCCAAGTATATAAAACCCAACAGCCATAGGGGCCCCAGCGACCACGGAAAACCCCCTGCCAGTTAAAACTTGCCAAATTGCAAAAGAACCCCCTCACACTTAAGCCCATACCTCAATCAATGAGGCCCATGCTGCCCTCCCCCTATGCTCTCGAAATGGGCGGCCCACACACATGAAAATCAGTGCAAGAGATAGTAAGAAAGAGGTCAATGCTCACAATAAATAATCATAGATTAAGGTGTTTTAAAACCGGAAAAGAAACTGGCAACTCCGAAAGCAATCCCGTAACGAATTACGGGATTGCCCCTCAACTGTAAATACATACCCGCATTTGTATTCCGACCGAATACGAATACAACGAGACAAAAAATATTCCTACAATATAATACTAGGATCCGGCTTAAACCAAAGCCCGCTAGTATTATCCGTCCGATCATGATCCGTGCACAAGTGCACGAATATGAACGAACCCAGCCATAAAACCATACGGCCTCTACAACGTTTCGCCCGAGCTTGGGAAACTGTCTGTGGAGGACTCTAATGACTCATCAATACACTGGCACTGGGTATAACCACAAGCACGTCAGAGGTACTAGCTGTACGTAACGGTTGCCCATGTATTGAAAGAAAGGGAAGCTAATGAGCGAACTAATCCTGAAACCCTACTGAGCCTGACAGTGACAATATCCGTACAGTCCGGTTCGTTCGTCTATGAGTATCGCATATAGGGCCTAGGGGGCTGGTAAACGTCAGACCCCCAATAGCGGTATAAGTCGTGTCGGAGAGTAGCCCAGAACACCCTGAGATACTACTAGAATACCTACCAGTAAATCTCGCTTACCCTGGCCAGGGATTTCGTGTAATGGCTCTCCTAAACACAGTGTGATCTCACCCCCAATACGAGGAGAGACGAATCCCTGATGATCCGCTCACTGCCTCCATATGGCTCGGGACTGTACCCAACTAAAACCTGTTTGCACGATTCCTTTGAGCCGTGGTAGGGTAGTAATCAAAGTACAGTGGGAACTCACATGAGACAAATGATGATCTCAGGTCGACAGACTAACCTGTACACATGTCACCTGGGAACTGCTATTTGACGATATGTATAATACCAACTAGCATGTTCCCGGCGAGTCATGTCCGGTGTACTCATTACGTAATGAGCACCTGTATACATCTTAGGTGAACCAACTGACACCAATGGCTTGTGAGACCGGCCACCGCCCCTCATCGGGGTCTCGACTGTATACACTAGTCTACTCTGGAGTATCGATGCCCTGTCTCAAAACTCCCACGACTAGGGACACTTTAAGGATGTGCTTATAGACCCCAGCTCCCACGTATATGATCGCCATCATACTGCTGGCAGTCAAGCAAGAATCCTATTGGCTCTACCAACATGCAATAGTGAACTAAAGCATGTATACAATGATAAAGACAAACCAGATAGCATACTATCATTTCGAGCGAGACTGTCCTACCGGCATAGGTCCTCCCTCAATCATTGCAATCACGTACCTGCGATCCAATAATTGACTTTGAGGACACTATATCCAACAATCCTATGGTTTGTTGGCCTTTGTCAAGGTCATGGGAGGCTAGGGGTAGAATATTATCGGGAATTTCAAGTGTTGAAATTGTCAATAAGATTGCATACCTTCTATGAGATAGTTGGATCCCGATACCCACTGCGAGTAAGAGTTACTCCTGGGAGAGTTTTACACATTACAATTAGCCGATCGAGTAGGTTTCTAGAAAGGTGTTAACAGGGTTACGCCCCTGGGAAAACGAGGTTTATTTTAATTAGGTCTGTGCGAAACCACGGGAAACCTCTCTCAAAGTACCGACACTAGCCTGGCCGAAAGATTGGCGAACTTGTAGGTTGTAATTAACCCCGGCTAGTCCTACCTTTTCGGGTTTGAAGGAAGATTTGATAAAAACAGTGGGAGTCATCCTGATTAGATAAAATAATAACCAATCTAATCTTACAAGAGCGCACGCAGAGTGTTTTCTTCACTCTCTCTCCTGGTGGCGACCATGTCACGGCTTAATCAAGATAATAATATGGATGCATTGACCGAACCTACTTATTATACTGAACTGGGGATTCCGCTCTATCTAATAATTGTTATAAGTCCGAGTAGGAAATAGGGGAATACATGGATTCCCATGCCACCCATTCGAGAAAAGAGCATGTTGATGCATATTCTTCGGGTGTGTTCATTACCAAGAACTCTTTCTCAGTATCCTCTACGTCCTAGGTATGAGATACCGGATTAGGATCCCACATATGTCATCTGTTGCATGGGCTACAGATAGGTAAAGAACTGAGATTGGGTGATCTGTCTCTAAGTGTTAGAGAATGGTGCAATTGTTGCAGCCAAGTCAGTTGGCAAATATCACCTTGTATTACCAAGTGGTAAATACATTGATTCTTAACAGATGTTATTGCATACCGAACCTGATATACAACATTATGTCAGATTCTTTATTAAGTTAAAGAAGGATATAATTATATATTGGAGGATAATGTTGTGACCATTTTCCTGAATCAAGAGTTGATTGGATCAGGCACGTTATATAATAGCATATACGTTCTAAATCAAACCACAGTTCAAGGTATATAGAACACACACAAGAGGAGTAGTTCAGAAACGAACGAATTCTTCTTGTGGCATTGTAGACTAGGTCATATCAATGCGACACGACCAGCTAAGTTACATAAGGATGAATATTAGAATCAGTTCGAATTTTCATCTTATGATACTTGCCAGTCTTGTCTCAAAGGTAAAATGACCAATTCTCCGTTTACTGGAAACAGAGATAGAGTTACTGAACTCTCGAGACAAATACATGATGATGTATACGGTCCTATGTCTACAAATGCCAAGGTTGGTTCTTTGTACTTCATTACATTCATCGACGATCTCTCAAGATTCTGACATGTGTTCCTGTTGAAACACGAGTCTAAAACTTTTGAGAAATTCAAAGAATATAAGCTGAAGTTACGAACCAGATGGGTAGAAGTATTAAAGTCCTTCGATGTGATCGAGGAGGAGAATACATGGACATGGAGTCCTGGATTATTTATAGGAGAATGTGATTCTCTCTCAGCTTACTCCTTCGAGTACACTACAGCACAACGATGTATCGGGGCGGAGGTATCGCACCCTATGAGATATGGTGCGCTCTATGATGAATATTGCTGAGTTACTTGTTTCCTTTTGGAGTTATGCACTTGAGAAGCTGCATACCTATTGAACGGGGTTCCAACCAAATCAGTGCCTACCACTCCATATGAGATATGGTATGGGAAGAGACCATATCTTAAACGAGTTAAGATATGGGATTGTCCGGCCTATGTTGAAAAGAAAAATCCGGACAAGCTCGAAGAAATGTCAGTTCTGTATAAGTTTGTTGGATATCCCAAACATTTGTGAGGGAATATCTTCTACCATACCGAGGATCAAAAGGTGTTTTGTTTCTCAGCATGCCACCCTTCTTTTAGAAAAGGGATCTCTTATGAAGAAATTAATGATCATGAGGTAGAAAAGGAGTTCCAGCTGGACAAACTAACAGCTGATGATTTGGTGAAACCAAAAGATTCAATAGTCTCCAACGAGCCTCTGCCTCTCCGTGAATCTGGTAGGGTTCCTCATCCACCTGAGAGATACTACGGTTTCCTCGGTGACGGTGGGAGCGAGAATTGCATCATGGTAGATGATGACCCAACCAGGTTCAGGCAGGCCATCACGAGTGGGGACTCTGTGAAATGGCTGGATGCTATGCGATCAAAGATGGAATCCATATACACCAACAAAGTATGACCTTGAATGTTGCACCTAAAGGGGTAAAACCCATCGGGAGCAAATGGATCTTGGGAAGATTCTTGGTGTAAATGGAAAAGTTTGAGACTTTTAAAGCTATGCTTAAGTCCATCAGGATCAATGCGCGCATCGCGAAGTTGGAACATCTGTTTTGATGTGGCAGTCAAAGAGTTTGACTTTATCAAAAATGTATATGAACCTTGTAAATACAAGAAGGTTGTAGAGAGTAAGGTTGTCTTCCACGTATTGTACGTAGATGACATACTCTTGATAGGAAATGGTTTCCTATGCTACACTCGGTCAATCTCCTCTTATCATGAGGATTCTCCATGGAAGATCTGGATGATACCTACTACATTTTGTGAGTTATGATCTATGGTGATAGATCTAAGTGGATGTTGGGAGTGTCCCAAATCCAGGTACATAAACACCGTACTAAAGGGGTTTAGTATGGAAGATTCTAAGCGTGGTGGTTTGCCCACCCACTCATGAATCACTCTCTCCAAAAAGATGTCTCCCGAGACTGATTTGGAGAGAGCTCGCGTGCAAGAGATACACTATACTTCGGCAGTAGGCTCTATCATGTATGCGATATTATGTACCAGACCAGATGTAGCTGACTCACTAGGTGTAGTGATCAGGAATCAATCGGATCTTGGGAGAATCACTGGGCAGCTGTGTAGGACATTCTTAAGTACTTGAGAAGCACTAAAGAGATGTTCTTGGGGTTTTGGTAACGGTGAACTCCAGTGGGAGTCCTTTACCAATTCCAGCTTCCAGAGTGATAAGGACGACTGAAAGTCAGTCACATGCTTTGTCTTTACCCTCATTGGAGGGACGGTATGTTGGAAGAGTTCCAAGTTAGATACCGTGGCATACTAGATGATAAAGGCTGAATACATCGCTACCAACGATACTACCAAAGTGGATGTCTGGATATTTCTTGTTCATGAGATGAACATAGTTCCTACCATTGAGCGTCCAATAACTGTTATTATGACAATAATGGAGTTGTGGATTTGGCCTAGGAACGCCGGTCCCATCATCGATCAAGACATATTCTGAGGACAGTATCACCTAATCAAGGAGATGGTTGATCTCCACGGGATCGAGATCAGGAGAGTTGACGCGAAGGATAACACGACCGATCCACTCATAAAGGTCTTTCCCTAGAGAGACTTCTATAGGACGTTGAGTATGAGATACTACAACAAATGACCTTGTTAGTTATATGTATGCCCTAGAAGTCATTACTGTATATGCGATGTATATTGTAGTGGATGCTTGGACATATATAGGGTGGACTTTCTTGCTCGACATGATAGTATGCTATCTGGTTGCACTTTATCTTAATATGTACACTTATTGTCTCTCTATTACATATTGATAAAGCCCTTAAGATGAGTACTTGACTACCGGAATTATGATGCAGATCATACTAGTGGGTCAGAGGTAGGCGGTAAGTACATCTTTCAATAGTTCCTAGTCGTAGGAGTATCGAGATGGGGCATCGATATTCCAGAGTAGACTAGCATATACGCTTCTTGACCCATATGATGGGCGATGGATGATCCCACATCCATTGGTGTTTGACATCAGAGAAGGTATACGGGTGCTCAGTGGAGACTGGGTACACTAAACGGACTCGCCGAGAACTCCTGGATGGTATTATACCTATCGTCGATAGCAGTTCTCTGGTGATACCGGTACATATTAGTCTGTCGATCCGAGATCGTCATAGAGTCTTGTGTGATTCCCACTGTGCTTTGATTTCAACCTTACCACGTTCAAGAGACCGTGCAAAACGGTGGTTTTTGGGTACAGTCCCGAGTCACATGGAGACAATGAGCGATAGGAGGGGATTCGTCTCTCCCGGTATTGGGGGTTGATGTTGCGCTATGCTTGATTGGCTATAACAGGAAATCCCTGGCCAGGGTTGCTGAGATCTACCGGTAAGTGTTATCAGTAGTTTCTCGAACCGTTATGGACCTCACATCGGCATGACTTATCAGGCTATTGGGGTCTGACGTTATACCACCCCCAGGCTGTGATATGTGACATATCTGACGAAGAGACCGGACTGTACGATAGTGTTACTTGATTGGATTCGCAAGAGTATGAGCAGGCTTACTTGTTGATCTTCTGATCGCTCAATACCCGGGTAGCCGTTACGTTTAGCAGACCGCTTGCGGCTTGTGGGTGACTGATATGATCACCACCTACTACCGGCGTATTGACGAGTCTTTAGAGTCCTACACAGAGATTTCCTGGCTCAAGCGAAACGAAGTAGGAGCACATATATGATATGTGTGGGACCGAGATTAATACGAGTATGTGATACCATATTCTATTCTCGCGATATGTGATATCGGTCGGTTATATGTGATATAACCGGGCTGTCGAATCAAGTATTGATTCGACAAGTTGATATATTTGATATTGGTCGGTTGTATGTGATATAGCCAGATTATTAAATCAAGTATTGATTTAATAATTTAATATATAATTATATATTTGATATATTATCTTACATTAACTAATATTAGCTCACTTAAGATTTCTTTTTCTCACTTGTGTACATTTAGTATATATGTGATATATATTAATGTACATTATTTTGTGTCATGCTTGATGCCACATGCTACATGGGTGTATAAGACTCACACCATGCTTATAATAATGATGGGTTTTATTTATTTAAAGTAAATTAAATTAGTTGGTAATTAGTCACATGGTTGAAGCTTGTAGAAGCTTGTGGAACCATTGACCAAGTCCACTAATTTTGTTTTACTTGTAGATATTTATTAACCCAACCATTATTGTTAGCCATAGTTTAGTCTCTACATGAGTTAGTATATGATACTAACTCACCCATGGTTGTTATTCTCACCTCATGAGTTTCATTCTCTTCTCTCTTCATCTTCTTCTTTATCAAGAGCTTAGCTCTCTAGGTTTATGGGAGAAGAAGAAAAATAGTGAGAAAATTATTTCTAAAGTGAGCAAAATTCCTTCTTCATCAACCTTTTCTCTACTAGCCATTTAGATTGGGTTATTTCTTCACTAGTTCATCACTTAGTGAAGAGATAGCTTGAGTTAGTGTCTTCTCGACGTAGATCATGTTCTGTCTCGAAGACTTCAAGCAAGTTTGTTCATTTCACCTTGTAGAGCCTCACTAGAGTCCGGGAGATCACTACTTGGAGCGAAGGGACTACTACACGGAGCTATTGAAGTGAAGGACTGGTCTACAAAGGTTGTATTTCTTGTTCACTTAGATGTAAAGATGTTTAAATGCTTGTTCGTTTAATTCTCAAGTTTAGATTCTAGCGTTAGGGTTCTTTAGCTCGACAATTTTTTGAAAACGGCATGGTCGATGCCTCCTGAAACCCAGCGGCCATTTAAGGAACCAGCAATACAACTCTGAATTGCACGACGTATTGGTGTGGGTTTTATGTCCCTTTGTACACATGGAATTTGGGGATCGTAAATCCCGGCGGGTACTTGATTTGGTCATTCTAGCCTAGATACAGTCGCCCAGTTTTGACAGTTTGGTCGGCCGCTTCACTAGCTTGATGAGCTCGTATTTGTTGAGATATATAGTCATCAAGAGCATCCTTGGAGATCGTTTCCTCCTTAGCTGTTGATAGGGCCGGAAGATGGTTTGATATTCCCCTCTGTCATCCTCGATGATTATCGACGGATTCTCGGCTGGAGGCTCTGGCTGGATGATCATTCCAACCATGTCCTAGAAAGAAAGCGCCATCTGCTTTATGTTAGCAGCTTGTTCCGTGACCACCTTGTCTTTTCTTTCAAGCACCCTTCGCAGGAACTCCGTATCGGTCTCCTGTTCTTGGCGTTGTTCGGCTGTTGAATCCGGACTTTCTTTTTGCCTGTTGAGTGCTGTCATTTTGGTCAGCACCTCTTGGAGCTTTTGTTGTTGCTCCTGAGCTTTTGTCAGCGACCGATTTTGCGGCCGGTGACCCACGGAAACACGGCTTTCTTCTTTTCCAGAAGCCATGTAAACAGTGTGTATGATCATGCCCCCAGACTTTGGGTGTTTGGATTCAGCGCCTTTGGAATTTGCAACAGGCGGTGGGATGTTCTCCAACATCACCCTTTTGTGGGAGGTTGAAGTTGAAAGAGCCGTTATGACAAGAACCTTTGTAAAAGAAGCCCCTCGCTGTATGACGGAGGGATGATCTTTCTTTTGCCGAGCCTTCGATTTCTTCGGTTGACGGGAGTAGTTTTCGTCGATCACAGAGTCTTAGACTTTTCTCCAGACTCTGTGAATTTGGAAGAAGAGCTGCCGATGGGGCCACTCCTGCTTTTCCTACATAGGGACCTCAACAGGAGGAGGTGATTTCTTCGGTACCGCTGTGGGGGAGTTTTTGCGCACCCTCTTCAGCGGTTCAAAACTGTTCTCGGTTGGAACAGCGGCATCGAATTCCACCATTGGATCTAATGGGGTAAGTCCAGAAGGGGAGTTGCCCCCGGCTTTTCTTACTCGGCGCCAGTGGCGACGTCGAGCGTGCCTCGCTGAAGGGACCGTCTCGGTTTCGGAAGCGGTTGCAGCTTGCCCCTAGTTTTGTTGAGGAGCTCCAGCAGTTGCCAACCTGTTAAAAACCAACGTCCTTGGCAAGATTTGATTGGAGACGGTCAGCCTCTCGAAGAATGATCGCCTGACTGATAAGTACTTTTGACGGCTTCATTTGCAGCAGTAATTGGGAGGGCTATCCTTTTTGGGATAGCCTCTTCGGGAATCACGGGCTTCTTTGCGGTCCTGCTTGAGCTTTGGCTCAAACTATTAAAGACTGAGACCCTCTTTTTAGACGGCTCATTGAGAGGAGCCGTTGTGGTCGTCGGTCGGTGGAAGACCGACTTCTTGGGAACATCAGGTTGCGACATTAAGGCACCGACGCTCATTGGTGGGAGCATGGTCCCGAAGAACAATCCAGTAGTGGCTTTTATTACTTACCCAACCGGCATTGAAAAAATGGAGGCCGCGTTGGGTCCATAAGTCACTCCTCCAGTTGGGACGGAGCGGGAGTTGCTGTTGCAAGTTGTGCAGCTGGAAGTCATTGATATTCTCTTCTTCTGCACAGGAACAAGACACCAAATCAAAGTACCTCGAATCCAAGGGCAACCATAGCGAACCGCGATTTTGTTCGCGAAACACGACACACGAAGTGTGGAGTGGAAAGAAGAAAAGCTCCCACCGAGCGTGCCAGAATCTGTTCACCCCCGGAAGACGGACCGGGACGTCTGGCCTGAGTTCTGAGGGCAGATGCTATTTGGATTTATCCGTCCACCTCTCCAAAGATGCCAAGTTAATTTATGGCACCGTATATCGGAGGTTTGGACGGATGCAACCGTTGTAGCTGACTTCATCAGATTTCCCCTTATTTGCGAGGGGTTTTTTAATTGTGGGGACGCTCTTCCCCGTAAGCGCAAGCCCTTGCAGTTAATTACGTTACCGCATCGAGGTAACCACTTTCTTCTACTCCGGAAGTTCACTTCGTGTCATTGTTTTGTTTTAGTTTCGGTTGCCCGTGGATTGTATACGGAGACTAATTTATGTCATCGCCCATAGGGCGCGGATTAGTCTAAATCCGTATATTTTTAGATTTGGGTTTGGGTTGATTTAAGAATCGTTAATCTGGTTTGAGATTAAGATTGACTTAAAACGTATGAGCGTTCGGGCTCAAGTATTTTAGTTTAAGAACATCGCGGTCTATTATCGCCATATTTGAGGCGTAATGTTAGTTTAAGGACGTTTCGGTCCATTATAGCCGTATTTGGGGGTGAATAATAATTTAGGGACATTTCAATCCATTATCGCCGTATTTGGGGGCGAATGTTAGTTTAGGGACATTTCAGTCCATTATCTCCATATTTGGGGGTGAATATTAGTTTAGAGACATTTCGGTCTATCATTCATCCTGTGTGCATGTGTATTTGTTACATGGCAGAGTGAACAATGGAGATATGGAATGTGCCCAATTTGGGGCGCGATCCGATTTAAGGCATGCACGTCAATTTGTAAGTGCATTAAGGGAAGAAGTTGTTAGTCGTCGGGACCCGCCACCTCTCTGAAGACGTTGAGGAATTATAACTGCAGGGTTGCCTAGCACGGCAGGAAGGTTTCGGGAGGCATCGTCCATGCCAAATTCAAAAAAATTCCGTTCTAACTAACCCTAACCATGAATTGTAAACTAGAAATCGTACAAAATACATATGCAAACACTTTGCAACTAAAAGTGAATAAGGAATACAAGCTTTGTAGACCGGTCCTTCACTTCAATAGCTCCGTGTAGTGGCCCCCTTCGCTGCTATCATGAACTCTGGACTCTAGAGAGACTCGCTTGAAGAAACGAACATCCTTTCTTCGAAGACTTCGAGGCCGAAGATGATCTACGTCGAGGAGACACTAACCCAAGCTAGCTCTTCACTAATCATGGAATTAGTGAAGAAAACACCCTATACTAAATGGTAAGTAGTAGAGGATGATGAAGTAGGAATTTTTCTCACAATAGAAATTATTTTCTCACAAGGTTTCATCACTTTGTCAAAATCAAGAGAGCTCAAGAATGAGGAAGAAGAAGATGAAGTTGTGTTGAAAGAAAGAAGGAACTCATGAGGTTACAAATGCAACCATGGTCACAAAATATCATGCCTAACTCATGTATAGAATTAACCATACACTAAGGTTAAGGGTTGGGTTAAATAAATATCCTAAACTTGACAAAAGAGTTGACTTTGTCAATGGTTATCCAAAAGCTTTTGTCCAAGCTTAACCATGACAAAATTACACTCTTTTGAATTAGCTTTACATAAATAAAAATCCTAACTTAACCCTAGCATGGTATAAGTCTCATACATCCATGTTGCATGTGTAACCTAGTATGACACACTTATATATATCACATATATATTTTGTGCCAAAAAGAAAACAATACATATATCACATGTATGTAAAGTATATCAAATATGAGAAAAGAAATCTTAAGTGAGCTAATACTAGTTATTGTAATGTAATATATCAAATATATAATTATACATTAAATTATTAAATCAACACTTGATCTAATAATCCGGTTATATCACATATAACCGACTAATATCAAATGCAACATCTTATCGAATCAACGCTTGATCCGATAACTCGGCTATATCACATATAACCAATCATGTCACACATCGCGAGAATAGAATGCGGTATCACATACTCGCATTAATTTCGGTCCCGCACATATCACATATGCGCTCCTACTCCGTTTCGCTTAAGCCAGGAAACCTCTGTGTGGGACTCTAAAGACTCGTCAATACGCCGGCAGTAGGTGATGATCATATCAAACACTTACAAGCCGCAAGCGGTCTGCTAAATGTAACGGCCACCCGGGTATTGAGCGATCAAAAGATCAACAAGTAAGCCTGCTCGTACTCCTGCGAATCCAATCAGTAACACTACCGTACAGTCCGGTCTCTTCGTCTGATATATCGCATATCACAGCCTGGGGGTGGTATAATGTCAGACCCCAATAGCCTGATAAGTCATGCCGATGCAAGATCCATAACGGTTCGAGAAACTACTGGTAACACTTACCAGTAGATCTCAGCAATCCTGGCCAGGGATTTCCTTATGGCCAATCGAGCATAGCGCAACATCAACTCCCTATACCGGGAGAGACGAAACCCCTCCTATCGCTCATTGCTTCCATGTGACTCGTGAATGTACCCAAAAGCCACCGTTTTGCACGTTCTCTTGAACGTGGTAAGGTGGAAATCAAAGCACAGTGGGAATCACACAAGACTCTATGACGATCTCGGGTCTACAGACTAACATGTACCAGTGTCACCAGAGAACTGCTATCCGACGATAGGTATAATACTATCTAGGAGTTCTCGGCGAGTCCGTCCAGTGTACCCAGTCTCCACTGAGCACCCGCATACCTTCTCTGATGTCAAACACCAATGGATATGGGATCATCCATCGCCCATCATATGGGTCGAGAAGCGTATACGCTAGTCTACACTGATGTATCGATGCCTTGTCTCGATACTCCCACGACTAGGAACATTTGAAGGATGTACTTGTCGACTACTCTGTCCCCACTAGTATGATCTACATCATAATCCTGGTAGTCAAGTACTCATCCTAAGGGCTTTATCAACATGTATTATAGAGACAATCAGTGTACATATTAAGATAAAGTGCAACCAGATTGCATACTATCATGTCGAGCAAGAAAGTCCTCCCTATATATATGTCCAAGCATCCACTACAATATATATCATATGTACAGTAATGGCCTCTAGGGTATACATATTACTAACAATCTCCCACTTGCACTAGGGCCATCTGTTGTAGTATCTCATACCCAACAATCAGCAGTGGTTGAAGTATCTCATAATCAACCATCCCATAAAAGTCTCTCCTGGGAATAGACCTTTGTGAGTGGATCCGCCGTGTTGTCCTCTGTGTCTACTCTCCTAAACCTGGATCTCCCTGGAGATCAACCATCTCCATGATCAGGTGATATTGCCTCAGAATATGTCTGGATCACAGATGAGACAGGGGTTCCTTGGCCAAAGCCATAACTCCATTGTCACACAATGGTAGGAACGAAGTTCATCTTATGAACTAGTGTACATCCAGACTATTTCTTTGGTAGCATCCTTGGTAGCAATGTATCCAGCCTTTATCGTCTAGTAAGTCACGGTATCTGGCTTGGAACTCTTCCAACATACCGTCCCTCCACTGAGGGTAAAGACAATGCCTGTGACTGACATTCAGTCGTCCTTATCACCCTGGAACTTTTCTAGTGATTCTCCCCAGGATCGATTGATACCATCTAACTACTCCTAGTGAGAATCCTAACATCCATTTAGATCTATCGCATAAATCCAAAAACCAGGATTTAGGAGGTATCACCTTGATCCTATATGGAGAATACCTTGATCCTATATGGAGAATCCTTGTGATAAGAGGAGATTGACTGAGTGTAGCATAGGAAACTCCTTTCCTATCAAGAGTATGTCATCCACGTACAATACGAGGATCACCACCATACTCCCTACTACCCTTTTTGTATATACAAGGTTCATCTATCATTTTGATGAAGTCAAACTCTTTGACTACTACATCAAAATAGATGTTCCAACTCCGCGATGCCTGTTTTATCCCATAAAGCAACTTGCCCACGTTTCTGCTACTCCTACTGTCTAAGAAGCCCTCTGGCTGTGTACTTATAGACTCTCTCTTCTAAATCACTATTTAGAAAAGCAGTCATGACACCCAACCGCCAGATATCGTAGTTATGGTATGTAGCAATGGCAAGTAGGATCTGGATGGACTTAAGCATAGCTTCGAAAGTCTCAGCTTTTCTATGTACACCAAGTAATTTTCTCAAGATATACTTGCTCCTGATGGGGATTTAACCCTTTAGATAAAGCAACCAAAGTCCATACTTTGTTGGTGTATATGGATTCCATCTCAGATCACTTAGCATCCAGCCATTCTTACAGAGTCCCCACTCCTGATGGCCTGCTCGAAACTAGTTGGGTCATCATCTCATGATGCAATCCTCGCTCCCACTGTCATAGAGAAAACCAAAGTATCTCTCAGTTGGATGAGGAACCCGACTAGATCGGCGGAGAGGCTGAGGTTCGTCAGGAACTATTGATCCTCCGGTTCTACCAAATCATCAGCTGTAGTTTGTATAGCTAGAACTCCTTCCAGTTCTACCTCATGACAATTAATTCTTCACAAGAAAATCCTTTTCTAAAAAGGTGGCATGCTGAGAAACAAAACACCTTTTGTTCCTCAGTATGGTAGAAGATATTCCCTTGCGAATGTTTGGGATATCCAACAAACTTCCACAGAACTGTCCTTGCCTCGAGCTTGTCCGGATTTTGCTTTTGACATAGGCTGGACAACCCCAAATCTTAACTTACTTAAGAGATGGGCTCTTCCCATACCATATCGCATATGGAGTGGTAGGCATCTGATTTGGTTGGAACTCAATTCAACAGGTATGCAGCTTCTCAAGTGTATAACCCCTAAAGGAAATAGGCAACTCAGTAGTATTCATCATAGAGCGCACCTTATCTCATAGGGTGTGATTTCTCTGCCCCGATATACCAACATGTTGTGATGTATACGGAGGAGTAATGCTGAGAGAGAATCTCATTCTCCTTTAGAATAGTCCAGGAATTCCGTGCCCAAGTATTCTCCTCCCTGATCTCATCAAAAGACATAATACTTAGACCCGTTTTTGGTTCTCTACTTCTAACTTATATTCTTTGAATATCTCAAAAGGTTCAGACTTGTGTTTCAACAGGAACATATGTCCGAAACTTGAGAGATCATCAGTGAATGTAATGAAGTACAAAGAACCGGTCCTGGCATGTGTAGACTGGGGACTTTCATACATCAGCATGTATCAATCCCAAGAGTTCGGTAACTCTTTCTCTGTTTCTAATAAACGGAGCTACGGTCATCTTATCTTTGAGACATGACTGGCAAGTTTCACAAGATGTAAATTCAAACTGATTTAAATATGCATCTTTATGTAACTTAGCTAGTCGGGTCACATTGATATGACCTAGTCTACAATACCTCAAGAAGGATTCGTTCATTTCTGAACTCTTCCTCTTGTGTGTGTTCTGTACGTTAAGAACTGTGGTTTGATTTAGAACGTATATGCTTTTAGATAACGTGCCTAAACCAATCAACACTTGATATAGAAAATGTTCAAAACATTATCCAACAATACAAAATTATATCCTTCTTTACTAAATAAAGAGACTGATATGATGTTGTATATCAGGTTCAGTATCTAATAACATTCGTTCAGAATCAATGTATTTAATAATACAGGGTGATAACTGCCAATATACTTGGCTGCAACACTTGCACCGTTTCCAACTCTTGAAACTTATCACCCGTTCTCAGTTCTCTACCTATCTGTAGCCTATGTAACAGATTACATATCTGGGATCCTGATCCGGTATCTCATACCCAGGACGTAAAGGATACTGAGAAACAGTTCTCTGTAATGAACACACCCGAAGAAGATGCATCATCATGCACTTTCTTCGTTTGGGCGGCACGAGAATTCTGATAATCCCCAATTTCTTGCTCGGTCTTATAACAATTATAAGTTGGAGCGGGTCCAACGTTCCCCAGCTCAGTATAACAAGCGGGTTCGGTCAATACATCCATATTATTATCTTGATTAAGGCGTGACATGGTCGCTACCTGAAGAGGGAGAGAAGAAAACATTCAGCGTATACTCTTACAAGATTAGATCGGTTATTGATTTATCTAATCAGGATGTCTCCCACTATTTTTGTCAAATCTTCCTTCAAACCCTAAAAGGAAAGACTAGCCGGGATTAATTACACCCTATAAGTTCGCCAATCTTTCAGCCAGGTTAGTGCCGGTACTTTAAGGGAGGTTCCCCGTGCTTTCGCATTGACCTAATTAAAATAAACCTCGTTTTCCCAGGGGCGTAACCCCATTGACACCTTTCTAGACACCTACTTGATCGGCTAATTGTAATGTGTAAAACTCTCCCAGGAGTAACTCTTACTCGCAGTGGGTATCGGGATCCAACTATCTCATAGAAGGTATACAATCTCATTGCAAATTTCAACACTTGAAATTCCCGATAATATTTTACCCCTAGCATCCTATGACCTTGACGAAAGCTAACAAACCATAGGCTGCTAGTCAAGTTCAACCCGTACATTTTCTGATTGAATTAAACCTACCGCACGACCCTTGACGAAATCCAACAAAGTCGCACAACTACCCTAACTCAATCGCATCATATGCTTATGCAGATAAGCATAAATAGGTACCGCACATTACGCCTTGACGAAAGCCAACAAACGTAGCACGAATACTATGAAGTACTTATCTGAAATGACGGAGGGCTACGACAAGTTTTTAAGAAAACCCTTTGCGTAATGAACTTGATATCGTTGTAGAATCGAGTGAATTTTAAAAGGAGTGTTTTTTAGACTTTTACTAGTTTTGCTAAAGAGGTCACTCCCGGTGAAGCGATCGTCGGCTCTTTCCTTATCGAATAAGGTACAGGATATTTCACAAATACCACTATGCAAAGCAAAATACTATAGAAGCAATCAAAAGACAAACCAAGTGTGTAGCATCTGCTAGTTTCGCTAAAGAGGTCAATCCCGGTGAAGGGATCTGGGCTCTTTCCTTATCGAATAAGGTGCTGGATATTCTACAAGGAATACCGCTATGCAAAGCAAGAACTAAAGCTACCAGTTTTTAAAACAAGTTTCTACAACATCTTTAGGTTTCTTTTATTTCATTAATCTCATTAATGAAGTCCCATTTTAATATGCTTCCCAAGTATCAGATATGAAACGAAAGCAGCAATATTAATTATATCTCATATATATAATATATAGGCATTCGTCTCAGAATATAATCAATGATCACATCACAGAATATCACAGCAGAATAAAACATATGAAATATTGGATATACTAGGATTTCCGTGTTTTAAATTAAGCATGTATAAAACACGGATTCCACGGTCTTGATGAATAGCCAATCCCACACCCCTAGACCCCTACGAGAGTGGCAAACAACCCTAACAATTCTAGAGTTAGGAGACCCGGTCTCAACTTCTTCAGATGGTCTCCCACTGGACCCTAAAACCCGGTTACTTGTGCTCCCCGCCTTGGGTCTATCATAATGCGGAAAAGTAAATAATATACAATGGTGACATCATTCTCAACCCGAAAGTGCCCCAATAAAAGAATATTACATACAATGAATTTTACATGAATGAAAATGAAAAACTCTCATCTCACATAAAACCCTCGGCTATTCAAAACACGACGATCCAATATAACATATCACAGCAACACATAACATCATATGTCATCAACGTAAGTAAATTTGCGTATCCCAATTGTCGTTGACATATAGCACCGAAACCGGCGATACACCATATATTACACTTACGGTCGCAGAAAAGAAAGTGAAAAACTACAACAGTTGGACTCTGCAACCTCCTTAGACATCACATGCCTAACCAAATGAATTCCTTCGACATCGCATGCCTAACAATTATAAACCCGCATTTTAGTCTCGATCTCGAAAACACTTTTCAATATCTAGTCAGGTAATTCAACAAGATTCCCGACATCCTGATCGAATGCTCGTCGGAAACTTTAGTAGACGGCCGCACCCCCCGATACTGTCGACGAAGTGCACTAAGGCGGAACACCGCTGCCGCGAGCACCCTAACGGATGCTTTTGGCGACGGGGTTCTCCTACAGTCACTTGGTCGGGGCAATGGGGCATGGCTATCTATTAAGTTTACCCGATGAGTATCCGCGTATGCTACGTGATTGCGACAGACTTTTGATCACATCAAAATCCCGTGGCAACCGATCAAATGAAACTAAATTGCTAGATTTATAACATTCAAATTAGTTATCTCATAACTACTTGTGGATTCCAAATATTGTATCTCATCACATGATACCCGGACGACGTTAAACTTTTCGATCGATTCATCAAAGTCCCATAATTTCCCGACAGCTCAACACTTGAGCACAGTTCAATAATACCCAGAAGATGCTAAAGTACCTATGAACCAGCCGTAGAAGGGTCAAACCAACGCCTCACATGTGACAACGCTGAACTACCACAAACCCTAGGGTTTAGTGGCGGTTCTGACGGTCACATAATCGAGTTAAGATTTCGTTCTTCTAGAGGGTCCATAGAATCACTTGCATGTTTTTCCGAATACGATGAACTTGGAAAAATGGGTTTTTGACATTCGATCGAACATTTTAACTTCGTCTAGACAACATGTGAATAACCCAAAACAATGTTAAAACTACGAATACGAAATACTCCGAATTGTTTATAGTGTAAGATTACATCACATGCAAAATTAGTAAAAACAAACAACACCTGAAACATCAAAACCAAGTTTTTGGAACACACCAAAATTTTCAGGGGGGTGCTCGGATTTAGCCGAGATCACCATGGTGGTGGCCGGCCAAAATTTTTGGAAATGCCCTGAAATTTTTACAGTGTTCATGATATATCTCATACATCACTCTGTACTTGTTTGAAACTTCTTTTGAACAACTTTTAAATCGACAGAAACTAGAGTTTTCCGTTGCAAGTTTTGGAGTTGTTTCGGTTTCGTAATCTTAACATAATCCGTATAAATTTCTAGTATGGCTCTGATACCACTGTAGGGTTTCCTAGCACGGCAGCAAGGTTTCGGGAGGCATCGTCCATGCCAAATTCAAAAATTTGCCGTTCTAGCTAACCCTAACCATGAATCGTAAACTAGAAATCGTACGGAATACATATGCAAACACTTTGCAACTAAAAGTGAACAAGGAATACAACCTTTGTAGACCGGTCCTTCACTTCAATAGCTCCGTGTAGTAGTCCCCTTCGCTGCGATCGTGAACTCCGGACTCTAGAGAGGCTCCCTTGAAGAAATGAACATGCTTGCTTCGAAGACTTCGAGGCTGAAAATGATCTACGTCGAGGAGACACTAACCCAAGCTATCTCTTCACTAATCATGGAATTAGTGAAGCAAACACCCTATACTAAATGGCAAGTAGTAGAGAATGATGAAGTAGAAATTTTGCTCACATTAGAAATCATTTTCTCACAAGGTTTCATCACTTTGTCAAAATCAAGAGAGCTCAAGAATGAGGAAGAAGAAAATGAAGTTGTGTTGAAAGAAAGAAGGAACTCATGAGGTTACAAATACAACCATGGTCACAAAATATCATGCCTAACTCATGTATAGAATTAACCATACACTAAGGTTAAGGGTTGGGTTAAATAAATATCCTAAACTTGACAAAAGAGTTGACTTTGTCAATGGTTATCCAAAAGCTTTTGTCCAAGCTTAACCATGACAAAATTACACTCTTTTGAATTAGCTTAACATAAATAAAAACCCTAACTTAACCCTAGAAAGGTATAAGTCTCATACATCCATGTTGCATGTGTACGATCATGACCCCAGACTTTGGGTGTTCGGATTCAGCGCCTTTAGAATTTGCTACAGGCGGTGGGATATTCTCCAACATCACCCTTTTATGGAAGGTTGAAGTTGAAAGAGCCGTTATGACAAGCACCTCTGTAAAAGAAACCCTCGCTGTATGATGGAGGGATGATCCTTCTTTTGCCGAGCCTTCGATTTCTTCGGTCGGCGGGAGTAGTTTTCGTCGATCACAGAGTCTTAGACTTTTCTCCAGACTCTGTGAATTTAGAAGAAGAGCTGCCGATGGGGCCGCTCCTGCTTTTCCTGCACAGGGACCTCAACAGGAGGAGGTGATTTCTTCGGTACCGCTATGGGGGAGTTTTTGCGCACCCTCTTCAGCGGTTCAAAACTGTTCCCGGTTGGAACAGCAGTATCGAATTCCACCATTGGATCTGATGGGGTAAGTCCAGAAGGGGAGTTGCCCCCGGCTTTTCTTACTAGGCGCCAGTGGCGACGTCGAGCGTGCCTCGCTGAAGGGACCGCCTCGGTTTCGGAAGCGGTTGTAGCTTGCCCTTGGTTTTGTTGAGGAGCTCCAGCAGTTGCCAGCCTGTTAAAAACCAACGTCCTTGGCAAGATTTGATTGGAGACGGTCAGCCTCTCGAAGACTGATCGCCTGACTGGTGAAGCACTTTTGACGGCTTCATTTGCAGCAGGAATTGGGAGGGCTATCCTTTTTCGGGTAGCCCCTTTGGGAATCACAGGCTTCTTTGCGGTCCCGCTTGAGCTTTGGCTCAAACTATTAAAGACTGAGACCCTCTTTTTAGACGGCTCATTGAGAGGAGCCGTTGCGGTCGTCAGTCGATGGAAGACCGACTTCTTGGGAACATCGGGTTGCGACATTGAGGCACCGACGCTCATTGGTGGGAGCATGGTCCCGAAGAACAATCCAGTAGTGGCTTCTATTACTTGCCCAACCGGCATTGAAAAAATGGAGGCCGCGTTGGGCCCATAAGTCACTCCTCCAGTTGGGGCGGAGCGGGAGTTGCTGTTGCAAGTTGTGCAGCTAGAAGTCATTGATATTCTCTTCTTCTGCACAAGAACAAGACACCAAATCTTAGTACCTCGAATCCAAGGGCAACCATAGCGAACCGCGATTTTGTTCGCGAAACACGACACGCGAAATGTGGAGTGGAAAAAGGAAAAGCTCCCACCGAGCGTGCCAGAATCTGTTCACCTCCGGAAGACGGACCGGGATGTCTGGCCTAAGTTCTGAGGGCAGATACTATTTGGATTTATCCGTCCACCTCTCCGAAGATGCCAAGTTGATTTATGGCACCGTATATCGGAGGTTTGGACGGATGCGGCCGTTGTAACTGACTTCATCAGATTCCCCCTCGTTTGCGAGGGGTTTTTTAATTATGGGGACGCTCTTCCCCATAAGCGTAAGCCCCTACAGTTAATTACGTTACCGCATCGAGGTAACCACTTTCTCCTGCTCCGGAAGTTCACTTCGTGTCATGTGTTTTGTTTTAGTTTCGGTTGCCCGTGGATTGTATACGGAGACTAATTTATGTCATCGCCCATAGGACGTGGATTAGTCTAAATCCGTATATTTTTAGATTTGGGTTTGGATTGATTTAAGAATCGTTAATCTGGTTTGAGATTAAGATCGACTTAAAACGTATGAGCGTTCGGGCTCAAGTATTTTAGTTTAAGAACATCGCGGTCTATTATCGCCATATTTGAGGCGTAATGTTAGTTTAAGGACGTTTCGGTCCATTATAGCCGTATTTGGGGGAGAATATTAGTTTGGGGACATTTCAATCCATTATCGCCGTATTTGGGGGCGAATGTTAGTTTAGGGACATTTCAGTCCATTATCGCCATATTTGGGGATGAATATTAGTTTAGGGACATTTCGGTGTATCATTCATCCTGTGTGCATATGTATTTGTTACGTGGTAGAGTGAACAATGGAGATATAGAATATGCCGAATTTGGGGCGCGATCCGATTTAAGGCATGCACGTCAATTTGGAAGTGCATTAAGGGAAGAAGTTGTTGGTCGTCGGGACCCGCCACCTCTCTGAAGACGTTGAGGAATTATAACTGGAGGGTTGCCTAGCACGGCAGCAAGGTTTCGGGAGGCATCGTCCGTGCCAAATTCAAAAATTTGCCGTTCTAACTAACCCTAACCATGAATCATAAACTAGAAATCGTACGGAATACATATGCAAACACTTTGCAACTAAAAGTGAACAAGGAATACAAGCTTTGTAGACCGGTCCTTCACTTCAATAGCTCCGTGTAATAGCCCCCTTCGCTGCTATCGTGAACTCCGGACTCTAGAGAGGCTCCCTTGAAGAAACGAACATGCTCGCTTCGAGGCCGAAGATGGTCTACGTGGAGGAGACACTAACCCAGCCTATCTCTTCACTAATCATGGAATTAGTGAAGAAAACATCCTATGCTAAATGGCAAGTAGTAGAGGATGATGAAGTAGGAATTTTGCTCACATTAGAAATCATTTTCTCACAAGGTTTCATCACTTTGTCAAAATCAAGAGAGCTCAAGAATGAGGAAGAAGAAGATGAAGTTGTGTTGAAAGAAAGAAGGAACTCATGAGGTTACAAATGCAACCATGGTCACAAAATATCATGCCTAACTCATGTATAGAATTAACCATACACTAAGGTTAAGGGTTGGGTTAAATAAATATTCTAAACTTGACAAAAGAGTTGACTTTGTCAATGGTTATCCAAAAGCTTTTGTCCAAGCTTAACCATGACAAAATTACACTCTTTTGAATTAGCTTAACATAAATAAAAACCCTAACTTAACCCTAGCATGGTATAAGTCTCATACATCCATGTTGCATGTGTAACCTAGCATGACACACTTATATATATCACATATATATTTTGTGCCTAAAAGAAAACAATACATATATCACATATATGAAAAGTATATCAAATGTGAGAAAAGAAATCTTAAGTGAGCTAATACTAGTTAATGTAATGTAATATATCAAATATATAATTATATATTAAATTATTAAATCAACACTTGATCTAATAATCCGGCTATATCACATATAACCGACTAATATCAAATGCAATATCTTATCGAATCAACGCTTGATCCGATAACTCGGCTATATCACATATAACCAATCATGTCACACATCGCGAGAATAGAATGCGGTATCACATACTCGCATTAATCTCGGTCCCGCACATATCACATATGTGCTCCTACTCCGTTTCGCTTGAGCCAAGAAACCTCTGTGTGGGACTCTAAAGACTCGTCAATACACCGGCAGTAGGTGATGATCATATCAAACACCCACAAGCCGCAAGCGGTCTGCTAAACGTAACAGCCACCCGGGTATTGAGCGATCAGAAGATCAACAAGCAAGCCTGCTCGTACTCCTGCGAATCCAATCAGTAACACTACCGTACAGTCCGGTCTCTTCGTCTGATATGTCGCATATCACAGTCTGGGGGTGGTATAACGTCAAACCCCAATAGCCTGATAAGTCATGCCGATACAAGGTCTATAACGGTTCAAGAAACTACTGATAACACTTACCAGTAGATCTCAGCAACCATGGCCAGGGATTTCCTATTATGGCTAATCGAGCATAGCGCAACATCAACTCCCTATACCGGGAGAGACGAAACCCCTCCTATCACTCATTGCCTCCATGTGACTCGGGACTGTACCTAAAAGCCATTGTTTTGCACGTTCTCTTGAACGTGGTAAGGTGGAAATCAAAACACAGTGGGAATCACACAAGACTCTATGACGATCTCGGGTCTACAGACTAACTTGTTCTAGTGTCACCAGAGAACTCTATCCGACGATAGGTATAATACCATCTAGGAGTTCTCGGCAAGTCCGTCCAGTGTACCCAGTCTCCACTGAGCACCCGCATACCTTCTCTGATGTCAAACACCAATGGATATGGGATCATCCATCGCCCATCATATGGGTCGAGAAGCGTATACGCTATTCTACACTGGAGTATCGATGCCCTGTCTTGATACTCCCACGACTAGGAACATTTGAAGAATGTACTTGTCGACTACTCTGTCCGTACTGGTATGATCTATATCATAATCCCGGTATTCAAGTACTCATCCTAAGGGCTTTATCAACATGTATTATAGAGACAATCAGTGTACATGTTAAGATAAAGTGCTACCAGATAGCATACTATCATGTCGAGCAAGAAAGTCCTCCCTATATATATGTCCAAGCATCCACTACAATATACATCGTATGTACAGTAATGGCCTCTAGGGCATACATATTACTAACAACAACGACATGTATCAAGGGTGTGAAGAGATGTACCCTTAAACCAAATCCCGTATTTGAGGGGAAAGGGGTTGTTGTAGACTCAAGAATTTTTGGTCATATTTGAGACCTTAGAAATGAAGAGCATATGGGCTCGATTGATTTTTTTTTGTTCAGGATACGTTAGTCAAATTTGAGACTAAGATCCTCTTAACAACATTTTAGGATCTTCTTTATTTAAGACCCAGCAATAGAGTATTTGGACTCAGTTGCAAGACTTTAGCAATTTAGCCAATTTGGGCTTTAGTCCGCTTAGTCTCCCCTTTTTTGAAAAAGTGCTAAACACTTGTTTGGGCTTTGTTTATTCAGTCTCTCTTATTTATGCAAAAAGTGCTGAGCACTTATATGAGTTCTGACGCCCACATATAATCATGTGGAGCTTTCAGTCATAGGTATTGCCCAATAAGTGTTGAACACTTTACTCATTTTGTCTTTATATGGAGTGCTAGACACTCTTTATGGCGTCCACGTGGGGAGCGCGTGAGGCGCTAGGCGCTGCCCGATGAGTGTTGAGCACTCAGCCGTTTTGGGCTGCCTGTGGAGTGTTAAGCACTCTTTTCTTCTCTTTTGCGACGCACACGTGGGGAGCACGTGAGGCGCTGCCCAATGAATGTTGAACACTCAGCCATTTGGTTCTCTCTTTTTTTATGGAGTGCTGAGCACTTTATGGCGCCCTCGTGACTTTCACATGCGGCGTTGGGCGCCGGGCGCTGCCCAATGAGTGCTAAGCACTCTTCTCTTTTTTGGCGCCCACGTGAGGAGCACGTGAGGTGCTAGACGCTTTTAGAGGTGCCCACGTGGGAAGCACTGTTAGTTATATGTATGCCCTAAAGGCCATTACTGTACATACGATGTATATTGTAGTGGATGCTTGGACATATATATGGAGGACTTTCTTGCTCGACATGATAGTATGCTATCTGGTTGCTCTTTATCTTAACATGTACGCTGATTGTCTCGATGTTACATGTTGATAAAGCCCTTAGGATGAGTACTTGACTACCAGGACTATGATGCAGATCATACTATTGGGGACAGAGTAGTCGCTATGTACATCCTTCAAATGTTCCTAGTCGTGGGTGTATCGAGACAGGGCATCGATATACCAGAGTAGACTAGCGTATAGCTTCTCGACCCATGTAGATGGGCGATGGATGATCCCATATCCATTGGTGTTTGACATCAGAGACAGTATACGGGTGCTCAGTAGAGACTGGGTACACTGAACGGACTTGTCGAGAACTCCCAGATGGTATTATACCTAACATCATATGATAGTTCTCTGGTGACACTGGTACATGTTAGTCTGTAGACCCGAGATCGTCATAGAGTCTTGTGTGATTCCCACTGTGCTTTGATTTCCACATTACCACGTTCAAGAGAACGTGCAAAATGGTGGCTTTTAGGTACAGTCCCGAGTCACATGGAGGCAATGAGTGATAGGAGGGGTTTCGTCTCTCCCGGTATTGGGAGTTGATGTTGCGCTGTGTTCGATTGGCTATAACAGAAAGTCCTTGGCCAAGGCTGCTTCAGAGATATACTGGTAAGTGTTATCAGTAGTTTCTCGACCCGTTATGAGCCTCATATCGACACGACTTATCGAGTTACTGGGGTTTGATGTTTACCACCCCTAGACGAGATATGCAACATATCAGACGAAGAGACCGGACTGTACGGTAGTGTTACTGATTGGATTCGCAGGAGTGTGAGCAGGCTTGCTTGTTGATCTTCTGATCGCTCAATACCCGGATGGCCGTTACGTTTAGCAGACCGCTTGCGGCTTGTGGGTGTTTGATATGATCATCACCTACTGCCGGCGTATTGATGAGTCTTTAGAGTCCTACACAAGGGTTTCCTGGCTCAAGCGAAACGGGGTAGGAGCACATATGTGATATGTGCGGGACCGAGATTGTTACGATATGAGATACCGTATTCTATTCTCGCGATATGAGATATCGGTCGGTTATATATGATTTAACCGGGTTATCGGATCAAGTGTTGATTCTGTAAGTTGATTCATATGATATTAGTCGGTTATAGGTGATATAGCCGGATTATTAAATCAAGAGTTGATTTGATAATCTAATGTATAATTATATATTTGATATATTGCATTACATTAACTAGTATTAGCTCACTTATGATTTCTTTTCTCACTTTGGATACATTGATATATATATGATATATGTTAAATGTATCAAGCTAGGTTACAAATGCAACTAGGGTTAATGAGGATTGAACCATGCTAAGGTTAAGATTAGGATTTTATATTTATCATTAAGTTATTCAAAATTGTGGATTTTATCATGGTTGATATTTGTTGAAAGCTTGTAAAAGCTTGTAAGCATCTTTGACTTTGTCCACTCTTTTGTCTAGCTTAGGATATTTGTTTAACCCAACCCTTTAACCCATGACCATGGTTAACTCTCTACAAGGGTTAAGCATAACATGCTTAACCCTTGGTTGCATTTCTAATCTCACATAATAATTCATATGATGAATTCATTCTTCTTCTTCTTCTTCCTCAAAGCTTTCTAGTTTCAATGGAGGTATGAGAAAAGGTGTGAGAAAATCAAATCTAAAGTGAGCCCACTTCCTACTTCATCATCCTCTACCACTTGCCATTTAGTATAGGGTGTTTGCTTCACTAATTCCATGATTAGTGAAGAGATATCTTGGGTTAGTGTCTCATCGACGTAGATCATCTTCGGCCTCGAAGACATCGAAGCAAGCATGTCCGTTTCTTCATGGGAGCCTCTCTAGAGTCCGGAGTTCACGATCACAGTGAAAGGGACTACTACATGGAGCTATTGAAGTGAAGGACCGGTCTACAAAGGCTGTATTCGTTGCTCACTAGACTTGCAAAGTGATTGCATTTTATATTCCGTCGATTTCTAGTTAACGATTCGATGTTAGGGTTAGCTACAACGGCAAAAATTTGAATTTGGCATAGACGATGCCTCCCGAAACCTTGATGCCGTGCTAGGTAACCCTGCAGTGGTATCAGAGCCATGCTAAAAATTTATACGGATTTTGTTAGAATTACAAAACCGAAACAATTCCGAAACTTGCAACGCGAAACCCTAGTTTCTGTCGATTTTAAAAGTTGTTCAAAAAAAGTTTTAAACAAGTACAGAGTGATGTATGAGATATATCATGAACACAGTCAAAATTTTAGAGCATTCTCAAAAATTTTGGCCGGCCACCAACACCCTGATCTCGGCCAAAACCGAGCACCCCCCTGAAAATTTTTGTGTATTCCAGTGACTTAGTTTTGATATTTCAGGTGTTGTTTGTTTTTGCTAATTTTGCATGTGATGTAATCTTACACTATAAACAATTAGGAGTGTTTCGTATTCGTAATTTTAATATTGTTTCGGGTTATTCACATATTGTCTAGGCAAAATTAAAAAGTTCGATCGAATGTCAAAAACCCATTTTTCCAAGTTTAACGTATTCAGAAAAATATGCAAGTAATTCTATGAACCCTCTAGAAGAATGAAACCCTAACTCGACTTTTTGGATCGCGGAACTGCGGTCAAACCCTAGGGTTTGCCGTAGTTCCGTGGCGACATGAGTGAGGCTTGGGTTTGCCCTTCTACGGCTGGTGCATAGGTACTATGGCATATTCTGGGTATTATTAAAACTGTGCTCAAGTGTTGAGCTGTTAGGAAATTGTGGGACTTTGATGAATCGATCGAAAAGTTTAACGTCGTCCGGATATTATGTGATGGGATACAATATTTGGAATCCAAAAGTAGTTATGAGATAACTAGTTTGAATTTTATAAATCTAGCAGTTCAGTCTCATTTGATCGGTTGCCACGGGATTTTGATGAGATTAAAAGTCCGTTGCAATCACGTAGCGTACGCGGATACTCGCCGAGTAAACTTAATAGATAGCCACGCCCCATAGCCCAGACCAAGTGACTGTAGGAGAACCCCATCGCCAAAAGTATCCGTTCGGGTGCTTGCGGCAGCGGTGTTCCGCCTTAGTGCACTTCGTCGACGGCATCGGGGGGTGCGGCCGTCTACTAAAGTTTCCGACAAGCATTCGATCAGGATGTCGGGAATCTTGTTGAATTGCCCGACTAGATATTAAAAGGTGTTTTGAATATCGAGACTAAAATGCGGGGTTTATAATTGTTAGGTATGCAATATCTAAGGAATTCATTTGGTTAGGCATGAAATCCAATATATGTGATATGTTGGGTTTATGATATCTAAGGTGATTGCGGATTCGAACTGTTATAGTTTTTCATTTTCTTTTCTGCGACCGTAAATGTAATATATGGTGTATTGCCGGTTTTGGTAGTATATGTCAACGACAACTGGGATACGCATATTTACTTGCGTTGATGACATGCGATGTTATGTGTTGCTGTGATATGTTGTATTGGATCGTCGTGTTTTGAATAGCCCGGGGTTGTATGTGAGATGAGAGTTTTTCATTTTCATTCATGTAAAATTCATTGTATGTAATATTCTTTTATTGGGGCACTTCCGGGTTGAGGATGATGTCATCATTGTATATTGTTTACTTTTCCGCATTAGGATAGACCCAAGGCGGGGAGCACAAGTAACCGGGTTCTAGGGTCCAGTGGGAGACCATCTCGAGGAGTCAAGACCGGGTCTCCTAACTTTAGAATTGGCAGGGTTGCTTGCCGCTCTCGTAGGGGTCTAGAGCTGTAGGATTGGCTATTCATCACAACCGTGGAATCCGTGTTTTATACAGGCTTAAAATAAAACCCAGAAATACTGGTATATCCAATATTTCACATGTTTTTATTCTGCTACGATATTCTGTGATGTGATCATTGATTATATTCTGAGACGAATGCCTATATATTATTTATATGAGATATAATTAATATTGCTGCTTTAGTTTCATATCTGATGCTTGGGAAGAATAATAAATGGGACTTCATTAATGAGATTAATGAAATAAAAGAAACCTAAAGATATTGTAGAAACTTGTCTCGAAAACTGGTAGCTCTAGTTCTTGCTTTGCATAGCGGTATTCCTTGTAGAATATCTAACACCTTATTCGATAAGGAAAGAGCCGAGATCTCTTCACCGGGAGTGACCTCTTTAGCGAAACTAGCAGATGCTACAAACTCGGTTTGTCTTTTAATTGCTTTTATAGTTTTTGCTTTGCATAGTGGTATTTGTGAAATATCCTGCACTTTATTCGATAAGGAAAGAGCCGATATCCCTTCACCGGGAGTGACCTCTTTAGCAAAACTAGTAAAAGCCTCAAAAACACTCCATTTAAAATCACTCGATTCTACGACGATATCAAGTTCATTACGCAAAAGGTTTTCTTAAAAACCTGTTGTAGCCCTCCGTCATTTCAGATAAGTAATAGTTAATATTAGTGCTGCGTTTGTTGACCTCTGTCAAGGCGTAGTGTGTGGTAGCTGATTAGTGCTTATCTGCATAGCATATGATGTGATTGAGTTAGGGTAGTCGTGCGACCTTGTTGACTTCTATCAAGGGTTGTGCGGGTGGGTTTTCTTCAATCAGGAAATGACGGGTTGAACTTGACTAGCGGCCTATGGTTTGTTGACCTCTGTCAAGGTCATAGGACGCTTGGGGCAAAACATTATTGGGAATTTCAAGTGTTGAAATTTGCAATGAGATTACATACCTCCTATGAGATAGTTGGATCCCGATACCCGCTACGAGTAAGAGTTACTCCTGGGAGAGTTTTACACAGTAGAATTAGCCGATCAAGTAGGTGTCTAGAAAGGTGTTAACGGGGTTACGCCCATGGGAAAACGAGGTTTATTTTAATTAGGTCCGTGCGAAAGCACGGGGAACCTCCCTCAAAGTACCGGCACTGGCCTGACCGAAAGATTGGCGAACTTGTAAGCTGCAATTAATCCCGGCTAGTCTTACCTTTTAGGGTTTGAAGGAAGATTTGACAAAAACAGTGGGAGCTATCCTGATTAGATATATTAATAACCAATCTAATCTTGTAAGAGCATACACTGAGTGTTTTATTCTCTCCCTCTCCAGGTAGCGACCATGTCACGCCTTAATCAAGATAATAATATAGATGTATTGACCGAACCCGCTTATTATACTGAGCTGGGGAACGTTGGTCCCTCTCCAACTTATAACTGTTATAAGACCGAGCAGGAAATAGGGGATTAACAGGATTCCCGTGCCGCCCAAACGAAGAAAGTGCATGCTGATGCATCTTCTTCAGGTGTGTTCATTACAGAGAACTGTTTCTCAGTATCCTTTACGTCCTGGGTATGAGATACCGGATCAGGATCCCACATATGTAATATGTTACATGGGCTACAGATAGGTAGAGAACTGAGAATGGGTGATAAGTTTCAAGAGTTGGAAACGGTGCAAGTGTTGGAGCCAAGTTGTTGGCAATTATCACCCTGTATTACCAAATACATTGATTCTGAATGAATGTTATTAGATATCGAACCTGATATACAACATCATATCAGTTTCTTTATTTAGTAAAGAAGGATATAATTTTGTATTATTGGATAATGTTTTGAACATTTCCTATATCAAGAGTTGATCGGTTCAGGCACGTTATCTAAAAGTATATACATTCTAAATCAAACCACAGTTCTTTAACGTATAAAACACACACAAGAGGAAGAGTTCAGAAATGGATGAATCCTTCTTGAGACATTGTAGACTAGGTCATATCAGTGCGACCCGACTAGCTAAGTTACATTAAGATACATATTTAAATAGTTTGAACTTACATCTTGTGAAACTTGCCCGTCACATCACAAAGATAAGATGATCATAGCTCCGTTTATTGGAAACAGAGAAAGAGTTAGTGAACTTTTGGGATTGATACATGATGATGTATGTAAGTCCCCTGTCTACACATGCCAGGACTGATTCTTTGTACTTCATTATATTCACAGATGATCTCTCAAGATTCGGACATATGTTCTTGTTGAAACACAAGTCTGAACCTTTTGAGAAATTTAATGAATATAAGTCAGAAGTAGAGAACCAAAAATGAGTATAAATATTATGTCCTTTGATGTGATCAGGGAGGAGAATACTTGAGCACGGAATTCCTGAACTATTCTAAAGGAGAATGAGATTCTCTCTCAGCATTACTCCTTCATATACACCACAGCACGTCGGTGTATCGGGGCGGAGCAATTGCAACTTATGTGATAAGGTGTGCTCTATGATGAGTACTACTGAGTTGCCTATTTTCTTTTGGGGGTTATGCACTTGAGAAGCTGCATACCTATTGAATAGCGTTTCAACCAAATCAAATGCCTACCACTCCATATGTGATATGGTATGGGAAGAGCCCATCTCTTAAGGATGTTAAGATTTGGGGTTGTCCGGCCTATGTCTAAAAGCAAAATCCGGACAAGCTAGAGGCAAGGTCAGTTCTGTGGAAGTTTGTTGGATATCCCAAGCGTTCGTAATGGAATATCTTCTATCACACGGAGGAATAAAAAGTGTTTTGTTTCTCAGCATGCCACCTTTTGGAAAGGGAATTTCTTGTGAAGAAATTAATGGTCATGAGGTAGAACTGGAAGGAGTTCCAGCTATACAAACTACAGCTGATGATTTGGTACAACCGGAAGATTCAATAGTTCCCAACGAACCTCAGCCTCTCCGCCGACCTGGTAGGGTTCCTCACCCACTTGAGAGATACTTTGGTTTTCTCTATGACAGTGAGAGCGAGAATTGCATCATGAGATGATGACCCAACTAGTTTCGAGAAGGCCATCAAGAGTGGGGACTCTGTAAGAATGGCTGGTGTTGACACCAATCAGAGAAAAGCTCTGTTCAAATTTCAAATTTTGAAATGAAGCGACGCTTCATAACAGCGCCCGCACTGAGAGTCAAAGACTCTAAGGCAGCACTCACGTGCAAAGCACATGAGCGCTGACGCTAAGAGCGCTGTAGCGCACCATGTGCAAAGCACGTGAGCGCTAGCGCTAAGAGCGCTGCACTCTAAGCAGTGCACCACGTGCAAAGCACGTAAGCGCTAAGTGCGCTGCACTCTAAGCAGTGCATCATGTGCATAGCACGAGAGCGCTAGCGCTGGAACTAAATGTTCCAAACCAATGGATCAAAGATCCAACGAACAAGATTAAAAATCATCAGTTGACAAGAATAAAATTCTGTTAAGAAAACATTCTTCAAAATCTTTCCAAACAAAAAGATTGTGCTCTGTAAATCAGAGCACCGTTGGATCAATGATCCAATGGTGATTAAAAAAATTACCAAAATACAGAATAAATTTTGTATGGGAAAAGATTTCCCAATCTTGTTAAAAAAACACGAAGATTGCCTTTTGTAAATCAGAAGCCCTTGGATCAAAGATCCAACGATGGGGAAATCCCCAAATCAATTGGAGAAAAGATCTCCTTAACCGATTGAACAAATCAGCTTGCCCTATATAAAGGCCCCAAGACTTCAAGTCTCATATAGAGGAACCCCCCTATAAACTTTGAGAAATCTCATAAAGAATAGCAAGCTCTCGGTAGAAGAATAACTTTTCTTCAAGGTAAAAAAACAGAGATAAGAAAAATCTCATTAAAGAAGAAAAACATAATTCTTCTCATAGATCATAGATCTATAAGACTAAGGTCTTTTTACAAAAAGAGATCATGAACATCTCATTATAAAAAAAGGGAGGAGAACAATTCAATTCTCTTAGAATCGCAGATCCATAAAGGCAAAGCCTTTCACCAAAATAAGAGATTGAAATATCTCCTATAAAATAAGAACTTTGTTCTTAGAACCTTGAGACAAAGTCTCTTATAAACGATAATTTATTTCTCGGATCATAAAACTGATCAATAGCGCTTTGCGCTCAGGGACTGGCGCACAGCGCCAAGCGCACCACGTGCTCCTCACTTGTGCGCCGCTTAACAAATAGCGCTTTGCGCTCTTGGACTGGCGCACAACGCCAAGCGCGCCACAAGCTCCTCATGCGTGCGCTATATCACAGAAGCGCTTTACGCTCATCAACCGGCGCTAGCGCCAAGCGCGCCACGTGCTCCTCACGTGTGCGCTATATCACAGAAGCGCTTTGCGCTCATTAACTCGCGCTAGCGCCAAGCACGCCACGTGTTCCTCACATGTGCGCTGATAGAACATAAACTGTTCTTTAAATAAAGCCCTAGAGCTATGATGAATACTCAGCATTCAATAAAAGACAGAAAGGCTGTCAGAACTCAAAGCAATGCTCAGCATTGTTAAATGCTTAACATTTTAACTGAGTGGGCCGAGCCCAAATTGGCCATAAGCCCCTCATTTAGATTAATTGAGCCCGTATGCTCATAAATTTCAGATCTTAGTCCCAATTGGACTACAGATCTCCCAGCCAAAATTGGTTCAAGCGTACATCTCTTCACTCCTCTGATATTTGTCGTTGTAATCCTTCAATATCTTCAGAGAGGTGACGGGTCCCGACAACCAGACATTCCATGGACTATGATGTCCTTAAACTTTACAGACTATGATATCTATAAACTACCATGGACTATGGGGTCCTTAAACCCATGGACTATGATGTCCTTAATCTCGGACCGTGGGGTTCTTAAACCCATAGACTATGACGTCTCTAAACTTTATAGACTATGACGTCTTTAAACTGGACCGTAATGTCCTTAAACTAATTATGGACCGCAAAGTCCCTAAACTAAAACAATAGAGCCCAAATGCTCTTTTGTTGGATCTAAATGATCCGGTTAAGTTGATCTTAGTCTAAAATTAGAGTAATGTATCCTTAACAAACGTTTAAGTTGATCTTAGTCTCAAATGAGACTAACGCATCCTTAAACCCAACCCAAACCCAAATCTAAGAAAATATGGATTTGGACTAATCCACGCCCTACGGACGACAACATAAATTAGTCTCCGTATACAATCCACGGGCAACCAAAAACAAAACAAACACCCACGACATGAAGTGACCATCTGGAGGAGGAGAAAGTGGTTACCGCAATGCTGTAGCGTAATTAACTGCAGGGGCTTGCGCCTACAGGGAAGAGCATCCCCACAATCAAAAAACCCCTCAAATGAGGAGGAATCTGACGAAGTCTGCTATATCGGCCGCATCCGTTTAAACCTTCGATACACGGTGCCATAAATCAACTTGGAATCTTCGGAGAGGTGGGCGGATAGCACCAAATAGCATCTACCCTCAAAATTCAAGCCGGACGTCCCAACGTCCCGGTCGCATCTTTCGGTGGAGAACAGATTCTGGCACGCCCGGTGGGACCTTTTCCTCTTTCCACTCCACACTTCGTGTGTCATGTTTCGCGAACGAATCGCGGTTTGCTATGGTTGCCCTTGGATGTGAAGTACTAAGATTTGGTATCTTGCTCCGTGCAGAAAAACAGAAGATCAATGGTTTCAAACTACACTAATTGCAACAACTCCCACTCCGTCCTCGCCGGAGGAGTGACCTACAGGCCTCAAGCGGCCTCCCTTTTTAAGATGCCAGTGGAACAAGTGACGCAAGCCGCCACAGGGCTATTCTTTGGGACCATGCTCCCACCAATGAGCTTCAACGCCCCATTACCGTCGTAAGAAGCTCCGAAGAAGTCGGTCTTTGATCGGCTTACAGCTACCGCGGCCCCTCTCAACGGGTCGCCCAAATCCAGTGCCTCAGTTTTCAACAGACTGGGCCATAGCTCAAGTGGGCCCGTGAAGAAGCCCACGATACCTGAAGCGGCCATCTAAAGGGTCGGTCTTCACAAGACTGGCTGTTTCAGCTCCTACTCTACGCGAAGTCACGAAGGCTGCTTCCTCTGTTCGAAAGTCGGCCTTCGCAAGACTGACTATCCCCTCTCAATGGACGTCAGTCTTCGACAAGCTAGCGCCAATAACAGCATCTCCTCAAAGCAGGGGGCATGAAGAAGCTCATCCAATGGCGGAGGTAATCCCAGCCGCACGACATGCTCGACGTCGCCACTGGTGCCGAGTGAGGTAAGCTGGGGGCAGTTCACCCTCTGGACTGACTCCGCCAGCTCCAACTGTGGAAGTTGATGCTGCTGTTCCAACTGGGAATAGTTTTGAACCACTCAGGAGGGTCCACAAGAACTCTCCGACTGCTGTGCTGAAAAGATCTCCTCCACCTATGGAGAACGTTATAAAGGTGAAGCTGGAGCAGCCCCCTCAGCTGCTGTCCTCTAAAATTTACAAAGTTTGGCGTCAAGTCCAAGACTCGGTGATTGATCAAGATTACTCATGCCAACAGAAGAAGATAAAGGTTCGACAAGAGAAGGACCACTTTGTCGTACCACAGAAGGTGTTTGGCGTCAAGTCCAAGACTCGGTGATTGATCAAGATTACTCATGCCAACAGAAGAAGATAAAGGTTCGACAAGAGAAGGACCGCTGTAACGGTCCCCTCAAAGTCACCAGTCCACAAAAGAAGGAGGCCGGAGAAGATCCCAGCATCTTTGGCAAATCGCAAGGACAATGAATTTAAACGCCCCAAGTCTGGGGGCATAGTGGTGCATACCGTCTATATGGCATCCGGAAAAGAGGATAGCTGTATCTCCACAGGTCATCGACCGCTTACGCGATCAGTGACTATGGCACAAGAGCAACAACAACAAAAGCTCCAAGAGATGCAAACAGCCATGGCCACGCTCACGGGACCAAAAGCAATCCCGGAGACATCATCAGAGCATCGTCGTGAGCAGGAAATAGATGCTGAATTCCTTCGGAGAATGCTTGAAAAGAAGGACAAAGAGGCTGCGGAACAAGCAGCCAACATAAAACAAATGGCCCTTTTATTCCAAGATATGGTTGGCATGATGATCCAGCCGGACCCTCCAGCCAAAGATCCTCCAGTAATAATTGAAGATGATAGAGGAGAGACATCAAATCCTCTGCCGGCTCTGTCAACAGCTAAGGAGGAGACCATCTCCAAAGCCACTCTGGATGACTCTATCGCTCAGCAAATACGAGCTCATCAGGAAAGCGAAGCGGCCGGGCAAATTGTTAATACTGGACGGCCCTATCCGGGTTGGTACGACCAAATAAAGTACCCGCCAGGATACACAATTCCTAAATTCCATGTGTACAAGGGGACAGGCAATCCCCATCAACATGTCGCTCGGTTCAGGGCTCTTTGCGGCAACACCGGAGGTGACGACAAACTGCTGCTTCACCAGTTTGTTGGCAACTTGTCAAAGACAGCGTTTGAATGGTACTCCGAGCTCCCGAACGACTCCGTTAAGACATTTTCAGAAATGGAGTTACTGTTCACACAAAGGTTCGCAAGCGCTAGCAAGCGCATCTCCATCACAGCATTAATTAACGCCAGGGTGAAGTCGGACCGAAACGTCCCTAAACTAATAACGGACCAAAATGTCCCTAAACTAACAACGGACTCGAAACGTCCCTAAACTAACGATGGACCGCAATGTCCTAAAACTTGCAACTGACCGAAACGTCTATAAACTACTACAAACCGCGGCATCCCAAGGCTGACACAAAAAAACGGTATGTCCATAAGCGAGACGGGCACGGATGAAAACCCAAAAGGGCTCCGTGAGTAAAAACAGCAAGGCTACCAGCGAGTTTGTAAAAACCTGAAAGGGCGCAATCTCATTAAAAGACACTTGCAAGGTCCTCTCGACCCTGTAAGGAGAAAATACTTGCGTGAGATCCTTACGACTCACTAGGGAGCAACACACTTAGGAATCCTCACGATTCCTAAGGAGAAAACACACGTATGAGATCCTCACGACTTGTAAGGAGAATTCCCCTTTGAGACCCTCATGGCTCATAGGATTCAAAAGCCTTAAGCTACAGGGATCTGAACCTGTTCTTAAGCCATCACACCCCGCTTTTGCCCTACAAGCGTTTCGATATTGACCCTTATATACAATTCATGGGCACAAATAAACATTCCCCTAACAGAGTCCCATCAGCGACTAGGGATATGCTCACACGGTGAACAAACACCTGTAGGTCCTCTCGACTTGCAAGGAGAAAACACTCTTGTAAGATCCTTATGATTTATAAGAGAACACACACTTAAGAATCCTCACAATTCTTAAGGAGAAAACGCACCTACAAAATCCTCACGACTTGTAGGGAGAAATACTTTTATGAGACCCTTACGGCTCATAAAGTCAAAAAGCCTTAGTCAACGGGATCCTAACCCTGTTTGCTAAGACATCTTTGTTCGATATCGACAGAGGCAAATGATGATTCGCTCCTGGCAATGTCCCAGTGGTAGCGATGCTGATGCCTAAAACGGTATCAAATTCCAAGCCCTTTCACGGCAAATGATGATTCGCTCCTGGCAATATTCCAGTCGTAGCGATGCTAATGCAAAGATTGGCACCAGATTCTAAGTTCCACACTCGCGATAAAAATCAGCGAGCCATAAATGCATATAAAATAGCCGAAATGATGGGGCAACTTGCAACAAAATCAGCAAGTAAAAATATATGCATACAAAATAGCCGAAATGGTTGGGCAACTCGCAATAAAAAAAACAACAGCGAGTAAAAAGAAAAAAAATAACCGAAATGATTGGGCACCGCGAAAAATGGCCGAAATGATAGGGCGATCGCGACTTTTCGTGATACAAAAAGCTAAAATGATAGAGCATCGCGGAAAGAAAACAAAAAAAATATGAAATGAAACTTTTGCCCTACAGATGAGATTACATCGATCCCTGTATACAATCCAGGGGCACAAACAAAGAGAGAACCATACCTTCCCGCCAGGCTCTTTCAAACGGAGAGTCAGATTTCGACGGTGACATCTACAGCCTAGAGATCATCAACGGCGTTCCTCCTCACTCCAGCAGGATCCAGATGCAACAATCAACCTTGGAGCCATGGAAAAGTCCCTGGTCCAAATCTCGACGGTTCATAGACAGCCTAGAGATCACCAACGGCGTTCCTCCTCATTCCAACAGGATCCAGACGCGACAATCAACCTTGGAGCCATGGCAAAGTCCCTGTTCCAAATCTCGATGGTTCACAGACAGCCTAGAGATCACCAACAGCGTTCCTCCTCACTCCAGCAGGATCCAGACGCGACAATCAACCTTGGAGCCATAGCAAAGTCCCTATTCCAAACCTTGACGGTTCATAGACAACCGAGAGAGCAAATCCTGGTCTCGGAGAACACGGCTAAAGTCAATTCTGACTCCATGGGAAATAGCCAGAGCAAATCCTGGTCCCGTAGAACACGGCCAAAGTCAATCCTGACCCCGTGAGAAACGGCCAAAGCAAATCCTGGTCCTGTAGAACATGGCTAAAGCCAATCCTGACCCCGTAGGAAATGGCCAGTGCAAATCCTGGTACCGTAGAACACGGCTAAAGTCAATCCTGACCCCGTAGGAAATGGCCAGAGCAAATCCTGGTCCTGTAGAACACGGCTAAAGTCAATCCTGACACCGTGGGAAACGGCCAGAGCGAATCCTGGTCATGAAGAACACGGCCAAAGTCAATCCTGACCCCGTGGGAAACAGCCAGAGCGAATCCTGGTCCCATAGAACACGGTTAAAGTCAATCTTGACCCCGTGGGAAACGGCCAGAGCGAATCCTGGTCCTGCAGAACACGCCCAAAGTCAATCTTGACCCCGTGGGAAACGGCCAGAGCAAATCCTGGTCCTGTAGAACATGGCTAAAGTCAATCTTGACCCCGTGGGAAACAGCCAGAGCGAATCCTGGTCCTGTAGAACACGGCTAAAGTCAATCTTGACCCCATGGGAAACAGCCAGAGCGAATCCTGGTCCCGTAGAACACGGCTAAAATCAATCTTGACCCCGTGGGAAACAGCCAGAGCAAATCCTGGTCCCGTAGAACATGGCTAAAGTCAATCCTGACCCCGTGGGAAACGGCCAGAGCAACTCCTGACCCCGTACGACTAAAAGTCAATCCTGACTCCGTATGGCCAAAGTCAACCCCTCCTGGCCCCGTAGAACACGGCTAAAGTCAATTCTGACTCCGTGGGAAATAGCCAGAGTAAACCCTCGAACTCCCCGTCAAAGCAATGCTTTGACTCAGGAGCAGGTCAACTCATCAATCACTTACGAGTCCTCTTGACTTGTAAGGAAGAAAATTTTCTTGTGAGATCCTTACGACTCTCAAGAGAAAAACACACTTAGGAATCCTCACGATTCCTATAGAGAAAATACACCTATGAGATCCTCTCGACTCGTAGGGAGAAAGATCTTTATGAGACCCTCACGGCTCATAAAGGTGAAAAGTCATAGGTGGCAGATCCTAACCATGTCTCCTAAGCCATCATTGCCCTGCAGGGAGGTCAAGATAGACTATCTACGGGCCATATTCTCCGAAGTCGAACATCGACAAGGAGAGAAACAATCACTTACGAGTCCTTTTGACTTGTAAGCGAGAAAATTTTCTTGTGAGATCCTTACGACTCTCAAGAGAAAACACACTTAGGAATCCTCACGATTTCTAAGGAGAAAATACACCTATGAGATCCTCACGACTCGTAGGGAGAAAGATCTTTATGGGACCCTCATGGCTCATAAAATTGAAAAGTCTTAGGCGACAGATCCTAACCTTGTTTCCTAAGCCATCACCACCCTGCAAAGAGTCCAAGATGGACAGCTACATACTATCTACAGACCACAATTGCCAAAACTACATGTTAGAAAGATGGAGGTGTTACTCAAGAGCGCGTAAACTGCTTTGCGCCAAGTCAAAACAAAAGGTATAACCTACAGGCATCAACCACATACCATGCAAGACAATAAAGAGAACATTCGATTCGCATTCAGTTAAGCATTCATAGCGCGCCCATTCATGTGTAACACAGAAAATAAAAGAACAGAAACGCAAAATTTGCCATTCATACTTCAGAAAATTCTTATAGCGATGAAATAGTGAATAAAAGCATCATTAAAATGTTTACAAGGGCAAAACATTGAATCCGGGACACGGATTAAGAAATTCAAAAGTAAGTTCGTCTAAAGTGTTTCTGGCCTTTTTAACCATTCTTGTGTGCATCCTTTCACGATCACAAGCATCCAGATCTTCGCTGATATCCTCCACCCTCTGATAAGCAGCAATTATCATCGTCTGCTGGAAAACTTGATGCAGAATGTCGATGAGGTTATCTCGCCGTTTCTTCGAGATCAGGCCCGTCAGATACACTGAGTGCACCTTATCTTCAGTATCATCCAGTGCATTAAACGGCATGGCTTCATAAAATCCAGGAAGCGCTTCCCAAATTGCTCCCACTATAATCTTCAAGAAAGCAGAGCGACGAGGGAGTAGTCGACCGATGTGTGCATTGAAACGATTCATAATTTCGGCACATTGGGCATTTTTGAACTCCTAGTTTTGACAATGGCCCTGTACGTGAATGTCCTTATAGGAAATGATTTCATTAAGGCAGTACAGACGAGCGGCCATAGCACCTGAAAATGAAAATCAGTGAGAGTTTAGCGGACAGACTGATCAAGATACGAAGATTTAGACAACTCTTGATATCCGCATGAAGAAAACAAGTGTTGACTAAAACAACCAACAGATTTAAATTTGTGCAATTAAGGGGGAAATCCTCAAAAGATTCTCATTTAATGAGAACTCCTCGGGCCAAGGAGTAAATCTCCCATTAAGAGCAATGCTCTGCAACAGACAGACAACTGTCATAATTAATCATGAGGGGAATAAATTTCCCCCCTCCCCCAAAATTTCTAAAGAGCAATGCTCTGTAAGGAAGATGAAACAATCCATCAAGAAACCATAAGAAGCAAAGCTTTTACAGAGTAAAAACTCCAAGATCTTCAAGATCTGTGAATAAACCCTTAAGTTCTTCATGAACTATATTCCAGTTCATGGGTTAAAATCACCCTAAAGAGGTTACATCTTGGAAATGAGCATCGCTTTATTAATGGGTAAAACCCTAAAGATATATTTTTAGATCTACGATCTAAGGAGAGTAAAGCTCTGTTAAAAAGTTCAATTTTTACCTAAATTGGGCGGACTTTTGACTCTTAAGAAATTTCTTAAAGGGAAGAGCTATGCTTTGAAAGAGAAATAATTCTCAAAAGAAAAAGTGAGAAGATAAACAGAAATCATCCAAAGGGCCAGGGTCCTATTTATAAGGACTAAGAGTCGTTTCAACTAAGTTGATGTAAGGGCGCAAATGCTGCCACCGCTGCACTCACGTATGAGCCATGTGAGCGCAACGGTGGGGGGGCATTTGTTGATCCCAATCAGAGCAAAACTCTGTTCAAATTTCAAATTTTGAAATGAAGCGGCGCTTCATAACAGTGCTCGCGCTGAGAGTCAAAGACTCTAAGGCAGCACTCACGTGCAAAGCACATGAGCGATAGCGCTAAGAGAGCTGCAGCGCACCACGTGCAAAGCACATGAGCGCTAGCGCTAAGAGCACTGCACTCTAAGTAGCGCACCACGTGCAAAGCACGTAAGCGCTAAGTGCGCTGCACTCTAAGCAGCGCATCACGTGCAAAGTACGAAAGCGCTAGTGCTGTAACTAAATGTTCACAACCGTTGGATCAAAGATCCAACGAACATGATTAAAAATCATCAGTTGACCAGAATAAAATTCTGTTAAGAAAACATTCTTCAAAATCTTTCCAAACAAAAAGATTGTGCTCTGTAAATCAGAGCACCGTTGGATCAATGATCCAATGGTGATTAAAAAAATTACCAAAATACAGAATAAATTTTGTATGGGAAAAGATTTCCCAATCTTGTTAAAAAAACACGAAGATTGCCTTTTGTAAATCAGAAGCCCTTGGATCAAAGATCCAACGATGGGGAAATCCCCAAATCAATTGGAGAAAAGATCTCCTTAACCGATTGAACAAATCAGCTTGCCCTATATAAAGGCCCCAAGACTTCAAGTCTCATATAGAGGAACCCCCCTATAAAATTTGAGAAATCTCATAAAGAAGAGCAAGCTCACGGTAGAAGAATAACTTTTCTTCAAGGTAAAAAAAACAGAGATAAGAAAAATCTCATTAAAGAAGAAGAACATAATTCTTCTCATAGATCATAGATCTATAAGACTAAGGTCTTTTTACAAAAAGATGTCATGAACATCTCATTATAGAAAAGGGGGGAGAACAATTCAATTCTCTTAGGATCACAGATCCATAAAGGCAAAGCCTTTCACCAAAATAAGAGATTGAAATATCTCCTATAAAATAAGAACTTTGTTCTTAGAACCTTGAAACAAAATCTCTTATAAACGAGAATTTATTTCTCAGATCATAAAACTGATCAATAGCGCTTTGCGCTCATGGACTAGCGCACAGCGCCAAGCGCACCACGTGCTCCTCACTTGTGCGCCACTTAACAAATAGCGCTTTGCGCTCTTGGACTGGCGCACAGCGCCAAGCGCGTCACGTGCTCCTCACGCGTGCGCTATATCACAGAAGCGCTTTGCGCTCATCAACTGGCGCTAGCGCCAAGCGCGCCACGTGCTCCTCACGTGTGCGCTATATCACAGAAGCGCTTTGCGCTCATTAACTGGCGCTAGCGCCAAGCGCGCCACGTGTTCCTCACGCGTGCGCTGATAGAACATAAACTGTTCTTTAAATAAAGCCCTGGAGCTATGATGAATGCTCAGGATTCAATAAAAGACAGAAAGGCTGTCAGAACCCAAATCAATGCTCAGCATTGTCAAATGCTTAACATTTTAACTGAGTGGGTCGAGCCCAAGTTGGCCATAAGCCCCTCATTCAGATTAATTGAGCCCATATGCTCATAAATTTCAGATCTTAGTCCCAATTGGACTACAGATCTCCCAACCAAAATTGGTTCAAGGGTACATATCTTCACTCCTCTGATATTTGTCGTTGTAATCCTTCAACGTCTTCAGAGAGGTGACGGGTCCCGACAACCAGACATTCCATGGACTATGATGTCCTTAAACTTTATAGACTATGACGTCTATAAACTACCATGGACTATGGGGTCCTTAAACCCATGGACTATGATGTCCTTAACCTCGGACTGTGGGGTCCTTAAACCCATAGACTATGATGTCTCTAAACTTTATAGACTATGACGTCTTTAAACTGGACCGTAACTTAAACTAATTATGGACCGCAAAGTCCCTAAACTAAAACAATAGAGCCCAAATGCTCTTTTGTTAGATCTAAATGATCCTGTTAAGTTAATTTTAGTCTAAAATTAGACTAACGTATCCTTAACAAATCGTTAAGTTGATCTTAGTCTAAAATTAGACTAACGTATCATTAACAAACGTTTAAGTTGATCTTAGTCTCAAATAAGACTAACGCATCCTTAAACCCAACCCAAACCCAAATCTAAGAAAATACGAATTTGGACTAATCCACGCCCTACGGGAGACAACATAAATTAGTCTTCGTATACAATCCACGGGCAACCAAAAACAAAATAAACACCCACAACACGAAGTGACCATCTGGAGAAGGAGAAAGTGGTTACCGCGATGCGGTAGCATAATTAACTGCAGGGGCTTGCGCATGCAGGGAAGAGCGTCCCCACAATCAAAAAACCCCTCAAATGAGGGGGAATCTGACAAAGTCTGCTACATCGGCCGCATCCGTTTAAACTTTCGATACACGGTGCAATAAATCAACTTGGCATCTTCGGAGAGGTGGACGGATAGCACCAAATAGCATCTGCCCTCGAAATTCAGGCCGGACGTCCCAACGTCCCGGTCGCGTCTTTCGGCGGAGAACAGCTGGATGCTAAGCGATCTAAGATGGAATCCATATACACCAACAAAGTATGGACTTTGGTTGCTTTATCTGAAGGGTTAAATCCCCATCAGGAGCAAGTATATCTTGAGAAGATTACTTGGTGTACATGGAAAAGTTGAGACTTTCAAAGCTAAGACTTTTTGCAAAGGGTTCTCGTCATCAACCAGGTGTGGATAATGATGAAACATTTTCTAGTCTTTATGCTTAAGTCCATCCGGATCCTACTTGTCATTGCTACATACCATAACTACGATATCTGGCGGTTGGGTGTCATGGCTGCTTTTCTAAATAGTGATTTAGAAGGGAGCGTCTATAAGTACACAGCCAGAGGGCTTCGTAGACAGTGGGAGCAGCGGAAACGTGTGCAAGTTGCTTTATAGGATAAAACAGGCATCGCGGAGTTGGAACATCTATTTTGATGTGGTAGTCAAAGTGTTTGACTTCATCAAAATGGTAGATGAACCTTGTATATACAAAAAGGTAGTAAGCAGTATGGTGGTGATTCTCGTATTGTACGTGGATGACATACTCTTGATAGGAAAGGAGTTTCTTATTCTACACTCGGTCAATCTCCTCTTATCACAAGAATTCTCCATATAGGATCAAGGTGATACCTCCTAAATCCTGGGTTTTGGATCTATGAGATAGATCTAAGTGGATGTTAGGATTCTCACTAGGTGTAGTGAGATGGTATCAATCGATCCTAGAGAGAATCACTGGATAGCTTCCAGGGTGGTAAGGACGACTGGATGTCAGTCAAAGGCATTGTCTTTACCCTCAGTGGAGGGACGGTATGTTGGAAGAGTTCCAAGCTAGATACCGTGGCATACTAGACGATAAAGGCTGGATACATTACTACCAAGGATGCTAGCAAAGAGGCAGTCTGGATATATATAAGTTCATGAGATGAACTTCGTTCCTACCATTGTATGACAATGGAGTTGTGGCTTAGGCCTAGGAACCCCTGTCCTATCTTTGATCCAGTCATATTCTTAGGTAGTATCACCTGATCATGGAGATGGATGATCTCCAGGAAGATCGAGATTAGGAGAGTAGACACAGAGGAGAATAGGGCGGATCCACTCACAAAGGCCTATTCCCAGGAAAGACTTTTATGGGATGGCTGAGTATGAAATACTTCAACCACTGTTGATTGTTGGGTATTGGATACTACAACAGATGGCCCTAGTGCAAGTAGGAGATTGTTAGTTATATGTATGCCCTAGAAACCATTACTGTACATACGATGTATATTGTAGTGGATGCTTGGACATATATGGAGGACTTTCTTGCTCGACATGATAGTATGCTATCTGGTTGCTCTTTATCTTAACATGTACGCTGATTGTCTCTATGTTACATGTTGATAAAGCTCTTAGGATGAGTACTTGACTACCAGGACTATTATCCAGATCATACTAATGGGGAAAGAGTAGTCGCTAAGTACATCCTTCAAATGTTCCTGGTCGTGGGTATATCGAGACAGGGCATCGATATACCAGAGTAGACTAGCGTATAGCTTCTCGACCCATGTAAATGGGCGATGGATGATCCCATATCCATTGGTGTTTGACATCAGAGACAGTATACGGGTGCTCAGTGGAGACTGGGTACACTGAACGGACTTGCCGAGAACTCCCAGATGGTATTATACCTAACGTCAGATGGCGGTTCTCCGGTGACACTGGTACAGGTTAGTCTGTAGAGCCGAGATCGTCATAGAGTCTTGTGTGATTCCCGCTGTGCTTTAATTTCCACCTTACCACGTTCAAGAGAACGTGCAAAACGGTGGCTTTTGGGTGCAGTCCCGAGTCACATGGAGGCAATGAGCGATAGGAGGGGTTTCGTCTCTCCCGGTATTGGGAGTTGATGTTGCGCTGTGCTCGATTGGCTATAACAGAAAGTCCTTGGCCAAGACTGCTTCAGAGATATACTAGTAAGTGTTATCAGTAGTTTCTCGACCCGTTATGAGCCTCATATCGACACGACTTATCGAGTTACCGGGGTCTGACGTTTACCACCCCTAGACGAGATATGTGACATATCAGACGAAGAGAACGGACTGTACGGTAGTGCTACTGATTGGATTCGCAGGAGTGTGAGCAGGCTTGCTTGTTGATTTTCTGATCGCTCAATACCCGGGTGGCCGTTACGTTTAGCAGACCGCTTGCGGCTTGTGGGTGTTTGATATGATCATCACCTACTGCCGGCGTATTGGCGAGTCTTTAGAGTCCTACACAGGGGTTTCCTGGCTCAAGCAAAACGGAATAGGAGCACATATGTGATATGTACCGAACCGAGATTGATACGATATGAGATACCATATTCTATTCTCGCGATATGAGATATCGGTCAGTTATATATGATTTAGCCGGGTTATCGGATCATGTGTTGATTCGATAAGTTGATTCATATGATATTAGTCGGTTATAGGTGATATAGCCGAATTATTAAATCAAGAGTTGATTTGATAATCTAATGTATAATTATATATTTGATATATTACATTGCATTAACTAGTATTAGCTCACTTATGATTTCTTTTCTCACTTTGGATACATTGATTTATATGTGATATATGTTAAATGTATCAAGCTAGGTTACAAATGCAACTAGGGTTAATGAGAATTGAACCATGCTAGGCTTAAGATTAGGGTTTTATATTTATCATTAAGTTATTCAAAATTGTGGATTTTATCATGGTTGATATTTTTTGAAAGCTTGTAGATGCTTGTAAGCATCTTTGACTTTGTCCACTCTTTTGTCTAGCTTAGGATATTTGTTTAACCCAACCCTTTAACCCATGGCCATGGTTAACTCTCTACAAGGGTTAAGCATGACATGCTTAACCCTTGGTTGCATTTCTAATCTCACATAATAATTCATATGATGAATTAATCCTTCTTCTTCTTCTTCCTCAAAACTTTCTAGCTTCAATGGAGGTATGAGAAAAAGTGTGAGAAAATCAAATCTAAAGTGAGCTCAGTTCCTACTTCACCATCCTCTACTACTTGTCATTTAGTATAGGGCGTTTGCTTAACTAATTCCATGATTAGTGAAGAGATAGCTTGGGATAGTGTCTCCTCGACGTAGATCATCTTCGGCCTCGAAGACATCGAAGCAAGCATGTTCATTTCTTCATAGGAGCCTCTCTAGAGTCCGGAGTTCACGATCACAGCGAAAGGGGCTACTACACGGAGCTATTGAAGTGAAGGACCGGTCTACAAAGCTTATATTCCTTGCTCACTAGACTTGCAAAGTGTTTGCATTTTATATTCCGTCGATTTCTAGTTAACGAGTCGATGTTAGGGTTAGCTAGAACGGCTAAAATTTGAATTTGGTATGGACGATACCTCCCGAAACCTTAATGCCATGCTAGGTAACCCTGCAAGCACGTGGGGCGCTGAATTCTTTTCTTCTCTGTTGATGGCATTTTTGTCCATTAATGATCACCATGATCTTTGTTTTGAAGATCTAGAATCAAGCTTCATTTTTAAGAACTAAGTTCTTTTATAAGAACTAAGTTTCTCTTGTATGCTTTTGTTTTTTGAGGAACTCAATTTCTGGTTCTTTTCTAAATTTTTGATTCTCAAGAACAAGTTCTTCCTGATGATAATTAAATTCTCAATTTATGGAAGACTTGCCTCGCGGATCTCAAATCCAGAGAAAAACCTAAGTTCTTTTAATAGGGTTAAACCCTTCAATAGGTAAATGAGATGTTTTGATCTCTATTTTTTTTATTTACCTAGAGTTTTGAGGAGGGAGATCTTTTTCCTTAAGAATTTAATTCTTTGTTCATTTTTAAAGCTTTCTGTCTCTTTTTTTTCCAGAAGCTTATGAGAGGGTTCCTCTATCTCAGACTTGAAGTTTTGGGTCCTTAATATAGTAGAGGTAATTCGTTAATTAGTTTTGAGAAAATCTCTCATTGAGAGATTCCAATTGATTTAGGGAATTTTACCCATCCTTAGATTTTTGATCCAAGGGTTTCTGTTTTATAGAGAACAATCTTTTTTGTTTAGAAAAATTGAGAGAATATATCCCAAAATAGAATTTTATTCTATGATCCAACCGAAGGAATCTTTCTTATTTTTTAGAAAGATTTGGGGAATGTTTTCTCCTGACAGAATTTAATTCTGCATTTTTGATGTTTATCATCTCTGTTGGATTTTTTATCCAACGACTCTGTTTAACAGAGAGTAGAATTTAATTCTATCTAGGAGCTGGCGCTCACGTGTTGTGCACGTGAGGTGCCACCTGAGAGTTTTAACTCTTATTTAATAGATTCTTTTTTGCTTTACATACTGGCGCCCGCGTGAGAAGCACGTGCGGCGCTATATGAGAGTTTTAATTCTTATTTAATTTAATAGATTCTTTTGTGCTTTGCACACAGGCACCCGTGTGAGGAGCACGTGCAGTGCTCTACGAGAGTTTTAACTCTTATTTAATTTAATAGATTCTTTTGTGCTTTGCACACTGGCGCCCGCGTGAGGAGCGCGTGAGGCGCCACCATAGGATTTAATCCTGTAAGATTGGCTCTGGTGCTGGCGCCCTTGTGGAGGGCACGTGAGACGCTGCCTCATTAATTTGAACAGAGCTTTGCTCTTTTATTGGGGGAAACAAACACCATGATAATGGTGGGGTTTACTTGACTGTTGATGGAGGTTGGAATCACCCTCAGAGGAAGGCGAGGATTAAGAAAACATTGGCGATGATACTAAGAAGAAAACTCCTCCAGCCAAGCCCAGACAGCCTTCGCCCGCTCCCTCTGACGGTACCCATAGACTTTAGAAGCCACGGACTCGCCGGAGTCCCCATCCGCCGAGCAAGAAGCAGCGACCAACCATTGCTGGAAACACTCAAGAAGAAGGTCCACCGAGCGGTCCCGCCTGCTCTTCGAGATCAGACCAAGCTCGTGGACCGTATACATTTTATCAAGCGCCCCGTCCATCAATTGCGGAGATAGGGTATTGTACAGACCCGGGGGAGTCCTCCATTTCGCGTAGATTAGCACTTGAAAGAAAGGAGATCGTCGGGAAAGTAAGCGCCCATAGTGGCCCTCCAAGCGGCCTATCACCGCCTCGTACGTCTCCTACGAACGATCGAGATTATAAAATATACATCGTCCCGAGAAATGATCTCCCTAATGGTGTATACGCGGCCGGTCATCTTCGACAAACACACGACTAGGAAGAAGCTGATATGAGAATTCGAAGGTGAGACTATACCTTCGATATTTATAGCCTTAACAAATATCTTCTAACGACCGAGATCTACTCGCGCAACAACGCAAATCACGGAATATCGCATTTTCCCGATATGGTACTGCCACGTGTCATCCCAGATGGTCACCATTCCCACCTATATGGGTCACGGAAGGTTGAACGACATCCAAAAAAAACTATTGAATTCAGAAAACTCTCGACAAGAGGCAGCTGAGTAGCTTCCTGCTCGGCTCATCTGCTGAGGGTGGCTTCCTGCCCAGTCAATCCACAGTTCCAAAGCCCTCGACTAGAGGCGGACGAGTATCTTCCTGCTCGGCTCATCCGCTGAGGGCAGCTTCCTGCCGAGTCAATCCGCGGATCCAAAGCCCTTGACAAGAAGCGGCCGAGTAGCTTCCTGCTCGGCTCATCCGCTGAGGGCAGCTTCCTGCCCAGCCAATCCGTGGATCCAAAGCCCTCGACAAGTGGCAACCGAGTAGCTTCCTGCTCGGCTTATCCACCGAGGGCAGCTTCCTGCTCAGTCAATCCGCGTATCCAAAGCACTCATTAAGAGGTGTCCAATTAGTTCCATGTTCATCCAGATCAAAACCTAAATATAGGAGGCACCGGTCTGCCTACCCTTGGCTATCGCTCGATTCATCCTCGATGCACGATCGCCGCTTCGACTCCGGAGAAAGGAGGGGCACCGGTCTTCCTATCATTGGCTATCGCTCGATTCATACTCGATGCACGATCGCCGTCTTGACTCCGGGGAAAGGGTGAACGCCGGTCTGCCTATGCTTGGCTTAGCTCTTACGTCATGCTCGCCCAATGCTTGCAAAAATAGAAGCACTCCGAAGGCGAGCTAAAAACACTTGCGAGATAAAATAATTGCGAGATAAAAGACTTGCGGGATAAAAAGGTTTCGGAGACAAAAACACTTAACGAGCTAAAAACACTTACGAAGTAAAAATACTTGCAAGATAAAAGGGCTTCAGAGACAAAAACACTTACAACCTAAAAATACTTTATTCACATTCAAAATTATGTACAAGGTATTATGGGCTCCCCAGCCTTACAAAATGCATGGAGGCGTACAAAATTAATAACTAAAGCAAGATAGTTCAGGACGCCTGCTTGGTCGGTCCTCCCACTGGCTTGGCGCTTCCATCGGGGGCTATAATGGCGACCTCCGGCTCGGCGTCCACGACCGCCGCCGCCTACTCTCCGGCCGGTTCGGCACCTTTGCCCTGTGGCGCTTCCTCGTCTAGGGGATACCGGGCGCGAAGTTCCCGATCGTCGAACTCGGGCATGACCTCCTTAACGGCGTCGAGAGCATTGTGCCATCCAATGTCCGCGGAATCGGCGAGGTCGAGGTAGAACTGGTCGGAGGTCTTATACTCCTCCATGACCCTTTCCGCTCTCCCTTCCGCAAGCTTCGCCGCCTCGCAGGCTGCCTGGGCATCCCACTTAAGTGAGTCCTTCTGTCTCTTCATGGCATCGTAGAGCCCGTTGACCTCCCCCACCTGGGCCTGGATAGCCCGGTTGGATTCGGTCAGGAGCCGATGGGACTCCTTCAACCTAGCGACCGTCAGACCATCCGCGACTAACTTAGAGTCGAGGAGGGCTGCCTTCTCCTCCGCCTGTTGCAGCCGGCCAAGAAGCTCCTCCTCTCGCGAGGAAGATTCGCCCGCCTTCTTCATCGCCAGGACCACCTCCTCGGATTCTATGGCAGCGAGGAGGGCGCAGTGCTGGAGGACCTGAGGAAAACATGAACCATGTTAAAAGAAGGCTAAAGACCGGGCAAAAAACACTTGGAATATTCTAAAAAAAGAGGGGGTTACCAACCTGAACAGCCTCTCAAGCTATCGCGGCCACTTGGGCCTTCATCGTGCCTCGGGGAATCTTGGTCCCCACCGCCTTCTCCATGTCCCAGTAGACGGTCGGCCACGAAGAGCCCCGAGGGCTCCTCAATGCAGAACTCGCCTTCCTGCACCTGAATCCCGATCGAAGGCGGCCGAGCAACCACCATCTTCTGCCTCTTGAGAGGGGATTCGGGTGCAGGCGGCGCCTCCGTCCTAGCTCGGGGCGCCGCATCCCGTGCATGCTTATGACCTCCCCCACGGTGTTCTTTCGGGACTGGGGGCGTTGCAGAAGCTTTGGCAGGAGGAGCTTGCTAAGAGGCCGTACTTGGAGCTGGCCGGGCCGAGCTGGAGCCGCCGCTCTTCCTCCCCTGGGCCTTGGCGGCCATGGCAGATATAATTTTCTGACGATCCAGAGGCTCTGCAAGGAACACATAAAGAAAAAAATCAGCAACGAAATTTCAGGAAAGTCTAAATAGATCGATGAAGGCCCTGGCTTACCCACAAAGCACGCGGGACTGAGCCCAGCCCAGCTCAGAGCCTGTTCGGAAAGCAGGACATCAGCCTGCTAGATCAGTTCCCACTGTGACACCACGCTTGCCTCAGCAGTGTTCGACTGCCTAACCCTAGGACAATCGGCCTGGTGCCTCTGGATGGGCACTGGCCAATCCTCACCTTCCGGTGGCCTAACGAAGACGAATTTTTCCTTCCATTCGTGGATGGAGGAAGGGACAACTACTACCCCTGACCCGGCCGTCCTACCCTTATGTTTTTTTAAATGAAAGATACACTCAGCTCAGTTCTTCTTTGCTAGTGCCGGGGTGGTTTTTATAACAAAGGAAGGAAAGAAGGATACTCAAATCAAAGGGGATCCGATCAATCTTCGGCCGGACCAGAAATCCGAAGAGGATTCTCCACGAATTCGGCGCTAGCTGGCCCGGGGTAAGGTGGAAACAATAAAGCACGGCGTAAACTTCAGACGGGAAGGGCAGACGCATCCCTGCTCGGAATGCTTCCAGGTACAGAGCAATCTCTTTACCTTGTACCTGGTCTGTCCGTTCACCCTCCCTGGCCAAACAATGTGAATAGCCGGAGGGGATATAAAATTGAACCTGGATGTCAGAAAGCCCATCCAGACGGTTCAAGACCGAGGGCTCATCACGGATGTTCCCGATGCGCGTCTTGGGGGCCCTTGTCGCCCTCCGACGACGTGAGACAAGAGTGACACCCTCTCAGAAGATGAAGAAGAAGAAGAGGGGGAACTCTCACGGCTATCAGAAGCTGAGGAGGAAGAAAACCCACTGGACTCGGCTTCAGAAATGGAAGTCTCATCATCCGACTCGAACCCTACAACGTCAATAGATATTTCGAAAGAAGACGTCTAACCTGATTCAAGAAAGGACTTGCCGAGAAAAATTTTGGTTGAAGTTCCGACCTAAGCAGAGGGGTGCCGATCAATCTTCAGGCAAGGAGAGCCGACTTGGGCAAAATGTCAGCCATAGGAGAGCTACTCCTATTTATACACTCCACGAGGAGGCATCCAACGGCCTAAATCGGTTCCCGCCAAAACGAAGTGTTGCGCCTAACAGATATCAGGGCTCCACGTGGCGACCTTCCATTAGACACGTCTCCTCACGGCAAGATTCGGTGACGATTCCTCACGTCCCACCACCCCAGCGGCGGACATGTGGCACGTAATCTAACCGACGGGCGAACGAAATGGTGCCCCCTCTTTAAATGCGCAATCACTTCGCTGATCCGCTGACATGATTAAAGATACGCGCGGGAACTGAGGCGTTTCGTAAGCCGCCACATGGATCCAGCGAACCAAGAAGAGCCGCCGCCAAACATCCCGCCGTCGTCGGGTAGCCCCCTACAAGGAAATCTTCGGCTGAGTCATAAAAAGCCGGGCTTACCACTCTCGACCCTGACCCATAAATAGATCAGGGCAAGAGTGGGGGGTTGATGATGAGGCTCATAAACGGGAACACCCCAGATTGCGACACGTGGAAGATGACGTGTCATCGGCGCATACCCTCTGGGCTCCTAGGGGCTACGACGGGTGTAACAACTCCAATTTATGTATACATAAATTTGATTTAAATTTGAGGTATACTTGGAGCATTTAATGTTACTGTTATCACTTTAAGTATTTATTTTCCCACAATAATTACAAGAAGGAGCTTGTAGCTCATTGGTAACACCTTACACTGCTGAACCAAGCCACCAGAGTTCAAATCCCATGCCCTACATTATTTTAAGATTATTTTTCTTTTAAAATTCTTGGAAGCCCAACAGTCCACAGGCCATAACTCCCAAAAGTTGAACTGAACCCTAAAAAGTAAATATACCAGGAGCTACGTTAGAAGAATCCCCACCCAACGGCACCCCGACTCGGCCCGACTCGGCCGAGTCGGCCGGCGGACCGGCCGGACGGCCGAGTCGTCAAAACGAAAGTTGTGTCGTTTCGTCTTCTCAACTCTCCTGCATACACCATTTTATTAGATCGGTTTCCGAGTGTTAATTACACCCTATTTACTACAAATTTTAATGTTTTTCTTTAATTTTTACAATTTTTTTTTAAATATGAAACCTTTCACCTACCCTACCCTAGCCTATCCTATAAATAGACCCCCTACCCTCTACCCTCTCATCCCAAAACACTAGGTTTACTCTCTCAAAATTTTTACAAGAAGGGTGTACTTTGAAATCGAGTTCACGGCGAAGCTCTGACGGAATTCCGGCGATGTTTTTTTGAAACAACCGGCGACGAAACAATGCCTCGGCCACTCATCTAATTCCCCTATACTCTTTAGTATAGATCGAAACCCGTAAGTCTCATTCTTTCCTTCTTTCTACTTCTCTAAAATACGAAACTATAAAACCCGACGGAAATCGGAACAAACCGATTTCCGATTCGGTTTTCTATAAAATCTCACTTATCACCAATTCCATAATGCTTAAATATATTCATGTTGACTATTAATCACATAACAACTAATTTGGACAAAGTTTCTCACATGAAATGATAGCTTTTGCAATATCGTATTCTTTTTCACTTTAATACCATAATGTTTATTTTTTTCACTTCTAATCAATTCAAACATGTCTAAACATCTTTATCATGATTATTAAACTTGTAAAAATCAATTTGAATAAGTTTTCACACATGAAATGTTAACCTTTTCAATTTACCGTATTTTTTCAGCTTAATACCATCATGTTTCAATTTCACATTTAACCCTTTAACATTGCTATACCTTAAAATAGATCACGAGGTAATGACCTACCTCCTCACACACATATGAAACCATAATACGCTATCTTGAAAACTACTAATACGATAAAACAAGATTTTACATTAAAATACATTTTCCTTAATAAAACCTCTTATAAAAGTTTAGGTTTGATACATTTGTTTAAACAATATTTTTAATAGGAAAAATACGATAAGTTGTGGACATCGATCGTTTATCTAAACCTGACTTTGTGGTGTCTAGACAAGTGTGTCTAAGGCAAGTGGTTACTTAATTAACGCCACTGCTTGTAGTGGAGAGCCTCTCACTTACCTGGCACTTACCTGGCCGCAATTGGCGGTGAAGAGGCGATTTGAGACTTCTAACGACTTGTCGTTTAGACCTTTTAGAAATAGGCTAATTGGCTTAGAAAACCCTAGAATCTAAAATACGGAAAATTACACTATGCAAATAAATACCTTTTACTTTGTAAAACCGTTTTCTAAAAGATTAGTATTTTACAATCTTTGCAAAGCGCCGCTACAACCCATCTTTGAGGAACCCGTTCGGGATCGTGCGGTTTATCACGCACCCTCGGGCTAGTAGTGCGAGATTCAGACCTCCGCAAGGAGCATTCGGTCTCGAAAGGTTTAAAATACGACATCTTAAGAAAATGAGATTTTTGGAATATAAAATATTTATTAAAACTATTTTTGTATAAATATAAGCATATTTATCATTTAAATATCTATTTTATTATAATATAAATATTCCACCTTTTTCTAAAAATCACAAGAATAAATTTTATACTAAAACACCATGAACTTCAAATAAATCAATATTACAGATAAATACCCTTATTTATAAAAACTAGGATTTTCACTAGAAATGTCACAACATAAAATCCACCCTCATTACAAATCTAAATACGAACAATAAATACTTGAGGTGTATTTTGAAAAGCATATAAAAGTATTTTTATATAAAACCCCCTCAAGTTTTATAAATTATTCTAAGGACCCTAGAAATTATAAGATCTCGATTCACGGTTCTGATTGTCTGACTCGGATTTGAGTCTGATTAATCTGACTTGAATATGATTCAAGTCAATCTATAATCTACAAGATTCCAAGTCAATATGAACACATGAATCCATGAATCCAATTATCAATTTACACAACTTGACTGATCCGAACCATGGATATATATCCCTTTTACATGATTCCCAATATTCCATTTACATGACTCTACGGTTATAACCGTTCCCTGATATCATGGTTTCGGTCAGTCAGTCAATCACTATACAATCAATACAATTTTACAAGATAACAATACAATCAAGACATCACGGGGTTTTAAGGGGTAGATTGGTACGGAAGGTGTTAAAGGTGGCACGAGGTGGTCAGACTTAATACACCTGACATGAATCCAGTTGCTGTTGTACCGTGGCATAAACGGTTCCTTGTACTATACGTGCTCTTAATCTCTGGCATATAGAGACTCCCCTCGTATACACTGGCATCCTTCTGTACCAAACTACAAACAACAACGTTGACATAACATTACAACAATAGTATACACTTTAAAATGTATCTTCTTATTCTGTCTTTTTCTGCTTCCCTCTTACCTTTGGGACTTACCGAGCGATTTGTTCGCTGACGACATTCTGTTTCTCTCTTCTTTGAATGTCGTCAGGTGATTTGGACCCGGCAGAAGTTGAGCCATCGCAAGAAGACTTGGAGCAATTTACTGAAGACCCTGCACTGTAGTTTCATTGTACACTTTTCCTTTCTGTACTTTTCATTTCCTGTTATGCCACTGTTTATGCATCTTTTTATTTCAGTTGTATTTCCTTTCATGTATTGTACAAAGAATGTTAATAAATAAAAGTTTTTGTTCTTTTATTTCTTGTCTTTTGTGTATTTATTTTATATTGCTTAGATACGCTTAGCGTATCTACTTCTGAGTATATACGTAGCGGACCTCGTCGCGTCTCCTTCGCCGTATACCGGGAAGCGGGGCGTGACAACGGGGAATCAGGGTGACACATTACGAGTCTTCTTCGGGACCCCGTGATGAGGTGGCACCTGACCTTTCGTAAAGACCTCCCCGGAGTACCCCCATATGCGTTGAGGCTGCCGAGACTCCTCGGCCTCCTCGCTCGACTCCGAGCTATCTACCTAACTGAGATTCTTCGGCCTCCTCGCTCGACTCCGAGCTATCTATCGAGCTGAGGCTCCTCGGCCTCCCTATCAAACCCGGAGCACGAAGCCCAAGCACCCCCGTAATGGCTCTGCGTATCCTGCCAGAGCGAGATTTCCGCCGCTCCATGTCCCGCATCCCACGCCCACATTTCTCCGTTAAACGAGCGTATCTCGCTATTAATGGGCATATCCCGCCATTAACGTGGTCGTAGGGGCGTAACGGACAGCGGGAACCTCGCGCCGGATCGCTCCCACATGACCGCTATATAAACCTCTCTCCCCGACGATCGAGATAAGCAAAAATCAATTCCAATATGCCACTACCCTGCCTTTATACCTTGGTACTTACTTGATCGTCGGAGGGTCCTACGGTGGTCACCCACCCCGGGACTTCCCTTGCAGGTAGCTCGGCATCAACACCAACCCATTGAGATCCACACGCCCAATTTTCGCTCTCAATCTCAACCGTTCAAGAACGCCTGCAGTAAGATCGACGGAGGACAACATCTGAGGAAGATTCCAACCTCCATCAACTGTCATCCTCTCCTCCAACATCACAGTCTTCTAGAAAAGCTATTCGAACGTATGGATAAGGCATGAAGCCACTTCAAGAAAGAGGATTTTTGGTTAATTAGTCGGAGGTCATCTTCTTTTCGATTTTCCTCGTTTTTACTGCCTTAGCAAGTATCAATAATGTCTGTAATTATTGCTGCAGCTCCCCAATATCCTTGATAATTGTGGGTGTGTCGTCCTAACAGCATGGTGCAATCTCCCACATTCTTATGCACGTCTTTTCATAGTGGTGGTCATTGTCTCGGTATGCTATCTTTTGTCGCCGCAGCCGGTACTCAGCTGTCTGCATAATAAAGTTCATCAACCTGTTCAGCTGAATTTTGATGTAAATAAAACAGAATACCTAGAAAGTTGTTTTTATTTGGAGCAAAAATATGAAGAAATTAGAAAAACCAGGCTCGCGTAAATTTAATTTTATATGATATGTGCATACATTTATTTCAAATTTAAAAGGTATTTTACTAAACGGTCCCTTAAAACCAGGCTAATTACTAAAATCCCCAATACTTGATAATTACTATTTACCCCGAAACATTGAATAATTTCTAAAAGGTCTCCCGACTTGCCAAAAAGACTGTCTTTATTTCATTCCGTTAAATATCTAATGGAGGGATGTCGGGACTAAGGTTTTAAAGCCTCTAAACCCCTCTCCTTCATTAAAATCCCTAAGTTCGGCCTCGGATCAATGGAAAACCTAATTTTGATTTGGGGCCGAGCTTAGGGATTTTTGATATAGGAGAGAGGTTTGGAGGGTTTAAAATCTTAGTCCCGACATACCTCAGCTAGATGTCTAACGGAATGAAAGAAATACAATCTATTTGGCAAGTCGGGAGATCTTTAGAAATTATTCAATGTTTTGGGGAGCAAATAGTAATTGTCAAGTATTTGGCTTTTTTAGTAATTAGCCAAGTTTTGAGGGTCCATTTAGTAAAAAATCCAATTTAAAAAGAATATACAATCTCGATATTTTCACTCTAATTTTTTGGAAGGTAAACAACTCAAACAAGGACTTTTAGTTAACTTGTCTACATCAGAAAAAACTTGTTTCGACAAAGAAAGCAAAAGGCCCCCACAAGTTATCGTTCTATTCTCTATAAATTCATCCAAAAATCATATCGTTCTCTCTCTCTAAACCCTTTCAATACCTCAAATTCGATCGTTAGAATTCGCAATACCGAAACCCTAATCATTTTCATCTTCTCTCAAATCGAGCGATCCGATCCGATTTCATCGATACATGAAAACTCTAGCAACTGCAAACCCTAGATGCTCGCTCTGGATCCCTCCTCACTGCTCCTTTTCATGCTCACAGCGATCGCAATCATCTTAGGATCGGTATTCATCGTCAAGAAGGCCTCTTCGAAGTACTTCGCCGCCAGTTTCGAGACCGGCGAGGGATACGGTTATCGCCGCTGCATGTCGATCGGCGGCGGTGGAGGAGCCGGCGGCGCCGGCGCGTGTGTGGTGTGTGGGAGATTGGGGTCGAAGATTTGTTCGAGGTGCAAAGGCGTGAGATACTGGTATGTCTTTTTTGATTCGGTCGAAAAAAAGATGCCCACTTTTTCTTAAAATTCACTTTCAATCGCATGCAAAATTGAGGGCCTAGTTTTAAAAATATATATATATATAATTTTGGTGTTGTGAAATTGAGCTATCGCAATTACGATTGATCATGATGATGCTGTATGTTTTGTAAATGGTGAACAACTGTTTCCCTGTGAATGCCAACAAAATCTTCTTGCTCTCCGCATGTGATGAGCAATCGATAATTCACATTGTTGGCAGAAGAATATGCTTTTTAAAGTGTTGTTGGAATGGACCTGTTGCTACTAGAGCGATGCTTTCAATATCATGCTAACCAAGCGATACAAAGTAGCTTCTTTATTATTTGATTATTTTTAGCAAGACCGCCAAGTCTTTGAGTTCAGAATCATCAATATTGCAGTGTGTATCAAGTTGATCGCCAATTTCCACAAAATCAGTCACAGGAAAGTTTTCTTTTTTGGGACGGTCGTAAAAACTGAGCCAGGTGAAGTGAATTTTCCTTTTCAAAATCAGAGAATGCTTCAGTTAGATTTTTTCATGCTGCACTAATTCATAGTGGTTTATGTAAAGCAATTTGAGCTGCATGTCAATACAAGTACATAACACCCAACACGATAATGCTGTGGATTTGTTCTCTTGTTTTTATTTTTAACTTCACAGCCGTCCTTGAGCTTCCCATTTGCCGTCCACATGTTGAACACCAATGTTGTGCTGATAAGTCTGTTACACCAATAGTTGATATTTTCGAAAGCATATTTTATTATATGCTGTGAGCTGTTAAATTTGTGTTCTGATTTATGTGGGGTTTGATTAAATTTTTCGTCTCCTTTTGCTTTGCATACCCCACATCATAGGTCTACCAGGTGCAAGGACTAGTGTCATGAAATCTGTCAAGAGAATATAAGAGGAATTATAAGCGAAGGTCTTGTGTAGGAAGAACCAAAAGAGATTGAATTTTACAGAAAACTGGAATGATGGAAACTTGATATCAGGTATTATTTTGCGAGAGACAAGAATTAAGCCAATGTGATAATATACTCAAAGCCTTCAATGCTATATGATCGTAATGAGATTATGATTTACTGTGCCTTATTGTGGTTCATGTCATAAAATGTGACAAAAATTTACGATGGCCGTCACCAGCCTACCACAACCCTCACCCTTTCTTATCCGGATTTGGGACCGGCTATGAAGCACGGAGACTCCAAACAACCTCATGAATTGTCCCCAAATGCGTATCGGACACCGATACTCTCGGAAACTCTCGGAAACGCGACTCGGAAACGCGAATCCCCTATTTTTCATTTAAATAAATCAAAAAAATAATTGGAAACTTTGGGATACTTCTCGATTTCTGAATCGGATATCTCGCTCGATTCATGATAGTTATTTTTTCAATTCGAAACTGATATTTGATCCATTAACTTAAACCCAATTGCTTTTACCTATAACGCTGATACCTCCAGGGTTTTTAAAATATCGACAAATTTTAGGACTAGTCCTACATCCCTCTTGGATTTGAGACCCCACCGGAGATCGCACGCGACTTGAGATCTCGCCACAACCTCCCATGATAGGTTCGAATCAGCTCTCTGGTTTATGGCTAGATTTATGATTTAATATTATGATGCCATGTTTTCAATTGTTCAATTGAAAGTATTTGAACATAATAAATGAGAATATTACAATTGTTTTCTTAGAATAACATGCTAAAGTGCTAATGGAATATATGTGGTGTAGTCTTGCTCTTCTATTTATTTATATATTTATGAGTATATTAAAAATTAACATATATATAGTTAGAAAAATTCAATATGAAAGTGTATCCCGTATCCTAGATTAAAGAATGGAATAAGGTTAAAAAATCTTGCCCTTCTATTTATTTATATATTTATTTATACATTCATGCGTAGAATAAGAATACCTGAGATTAAAGAGATTTTGAAAAGAATAAAATCAAGAAAAACGGTTGGTTCAGATGGGATTTCTATCGAGATTTGGAGATACTTAGGAGAGATAGGCGTTAGATGGCTGACATATCTGTTTAATAAGATTTGGTATACCAAAAAGATGCCAAATGAGTGGAAGAAAAGTATCCTTGTACATATCTACAAGAATAAGGATGGCATTCAAAGTTGCTTAAACTACCGTAAAATAAAACTTATGCGTCATACCATGAAGTTTAGGTAAAGTGATTGAACACAGGCTAAGAAAAGATGTTAAGAGAACGGAGAACCAATTTGAGTCCATGCCTGGATGATCAACGACAGAGGCTATTAATTTCTTTTGTCAACTTGTCAAACGTTTTCGAAAGAGGAGAAGAGATTTGTATATGATATTTATAGATTTAGAGAAAGCGTACGACAAGATACCTAAAGAGCTATTATAGGGGACAATGATGAAAAAGGGAGTCCCGGTCAAGTATATTGACATAATAAAGGAGATGTACGATAGAGCAGTGGCAAATTTCAGAACTTGCGGCGATCTAATGAGTGATTTTCCGATTACAATTGGTTTGCATTAAGGATCTGCATTAAGTCCAATTCTGTTTACCATCGTGATAGATGTACTTACTAGAACTATCCAGAATGAAATACCATAGTGTATATTATTCACTGATAATATTGTTCTGGTAAATGAGACGAAAGCAAGGGTTAATGCCAAATTGGAGTTATTTGTTACTAAATCTACTAAGGAACCGGCACGGTGTATCTCGAAGGATACACTTAATCCCTAAGCAAAACACAAATGATATCCGTGCAGCGGAAAAGCAAGTCGTCAAAGATCGAAAAGTAAAGAAAAGAATCCGTAAGCAACTAATACCAATCGCAAGATAGAGAAAATCATATGAAAGAGCAATCGACACAAGATATACCCAGGTTCGGTACCAAGATGCATCTAGTCCCGTCTTCGCGATGAGATCTTCCATTAGATAAGTATTAAACGAGATTAAAAGCCTACCCAAATCGCCCAAATACAATCTCTCACAAAGCTCATACTTTCTCTCAAACTCTTTAGTTTTTGGTAGCCTTTCCTTTTGATGGATATAAAAATACGAGCCATAAAGAAACCTTAGCTAAACATAGCTATTTATAGTCTAAGGTGAAACTTGGAGAAGAATTAACACCTCATGCCCCCCTCACATGCAAAACAAAGCATTTACTTGGAGCATAATTAACTCGTCATGCCGCTCACGTGCTCAAGCTTGAGCTCCTTTGCGAAGCAGCTCTTATGGCTTGGGAATAAAACATGGGCCTTCTTGAATTTGGGCTTCACAAGCTTGGGTCTGAACTTGGTGGATATATGCAACAATAATCAACAATCTCCATCTTGGTGCTATATACACCAAACATATCTCGACACTTAATCAACCGTGAAACTTGATTCTCATCGCGGCATGGCTCTCAACAATCAACTAGGCAAATCGAGTACAAGCAAAGCTTGAACTTCGAAACTGAAACCACCTTTGTGGATGCGTCCGGTGGGTTCATACGGGTATCAATTTTGGTGAGAGAAACAGCTTTCTTCTCATGCTCAATGAAGACATCTTTCACCTCTATGTACTTAGTCCCGAACTATAAGCTTAGTGCTCAGCCATGTGAATGACACTATGACTATTATAAAATACTTTTGTCACCCCCGCGGAACACCAAGATCATCCATCAACCTATGCAAATAGATAGCTTCCTTAGCTGCCTCAGTAGCATATATCAACTCTTCTTCCGTCGTTGATAATATGACGACAGACTGTAACGTCGACCTCCATGACACTGCGCCAACATTCAATATGAAAATATAGCCCGAAGTCGATCGTCGCATGTCCCTATCACCAGCAAAATCCGAGTCACAATAACCCGTCACAATGCATCCATCACTACTGCCCTTGCTGAATAATAAGCCGAATCCTGAAGTACTCCTCAAGTATCTCAAGAGCCACTTCACAACCTGCCAATGCTCTTTGTCCGGATTAGCCATATATCCGTTAGCTACTCCGACCGCCTATTTAATATCCAGCCTCATGCATACCATCGCATACATCAAACTACCCACCACACTTGCATACGGCACTCGAGACATGTACTCTCTGTCTGTATCTTCCCCGGTAATTACTTCGCTGAAAGCATGAAATGCACCCCTAATGGAGTAGACACGGGTTTCTTCTTCTCCATTCCATACCGAGTGAGAACCTTCTCGATATACCATTTCTGTCGTAGACGCAACTCTCCATACTTCCTGTCCTTGACTATCTCCATGCCAAGGATATTTTTTGCAGCCCCAAATCTTTCATATCAAATTCCCGACTCAACTGTTCCAACTTGTTGACCTTCGATACGTTGCGTAATACCATCAACATATCATCCACATACAAGAGAAGATAAATACGGGATCCATCGTCAAGTAGCCTGACATAAACACACCGATCCTTTATACTCCTCGTGTATCCAATAGCCAACATAAACTGATCGAAGCGCTTGTACCACTGTCTCGGAAACTGGTTCAAAACCATAAAGCGACTTTCTCAATTTGCAAGCATAGCTCTCTTTTCACTCGACCACGAACCTCTCGAGCTGTTGCATTTAAATCTCCTCCTTTAGGTCACCGTGCAAGAATGCAGTTTTGACGTCTAGCTGCTCTAGCTCCATGTCATAACTCGTAACCATAGCCAATAGAATGCGGATCAAAGTGTGTCGAACAACCAGATAAAATATCTCATTGTAGTCCTCTCCCTTCCTCTGTGCAAACCCTTTAGCTACCAATCTCGTCTTGTGCCTAATGCCCTCTGTCTGAGTTACCCTTCTTATCTTTGAAGACTTACTTGCAGCCGATAGCGTGTTTGCCCTCTGGTAGAGCAATAAGATCCTACATATCATTCTGGTGAAGAGACCCGGTCTCCTCCTCCTCCATCGCAACCCTACAACTAGGAAAGTCACTCGCCTGCACAGCCTCTCTGTAATTGGACGGCTCATCATGCTCAATGGTCAATGCATATGATGTCATATCGTCGAAACTAACTGCGGTCATGCCCTCGAATCCATATCTGATCGGCAGGCGTCTATCTTTCATTGACCTCTGCTCGTCTACCTGTATCGGACCCTTCGTTTGAATCTGAGTATCATCCACCTCATCACTCCTCGTATCCTGGACTGGAGCCTCATACTCCACCTCACTCGGTGGGGTATCTATTCTCGGTTCACCATCTGAGCGAGTCCGATCTTTTCAAAGTATCGCAGACTCATTGAATATATCACGTCGGCTAATCACTATCTTCTGGGTCTCAGGACATCACAACCTGTACCCTTTGACTTCGCTTCCGTAACCGAGTAGGACGCACTTTCTATCTCTCGGCTCTAACTTATTGCTCCTCTCATGAACGTAAGCTGGACATCCAAATATCCGAAGCCTCGAGTAATCTCCGACCTTTCCAGTCTATACTTTCTCTGGGATTTTCTTATTCATCATCGACAATGGTGAACGATTGATGAGGTATACGGTGGTAGATAGGACCTTAGCCCAAAACTCTTTTGGAAGCGCAGCTGTAATCCGCAAACACCTGGTCCTCTCAAGTAGTGTCTGATTCATCCACTCTGCAACGCTGTTTGACCGAGGGTCTTCCGGTGTGGTGAAATGATGAACAATCCCCTCTGACTTGCAAAATTCTGCGAACTCATGTGAAGTAAACTCTCCATCATTATCGGATCGAAGAACCTTCACGGACCTACCAGTCTGCTTTTTCACCATGGCCTTCCATTGCTTAAACTTCTCAAAAGTCTCGGCCTTAGACTTGAGAGCGTACACCCACTATTTTCTCTAGAAGTCATTGATGAGAAAAACGAAATATTTGGCTCCACCTCGAGAAATTATCGGTTCCGGACCCCAAACATTGGTGTGGATGTAGTCAAGAATACCTTTTGTATCATGAACCGCTGTCCTAAACTTCACCTTCGTTTGCTTTCCCAAAACACAGTCCTCACGGAAATCAAGCTTGCCTATATCTACAACTCTAAGCAACTGCCTCTTTCGAAGCACCTCAAACCCCGCTTCTTCTATGTGCCCCAAATGAAGATGCCACAATCTGACCGAGTCTGAATCCCCGAGCTAGTAGAAGCTGCAGCTAAATTATCTGATACTGACTGCCCCTGTAGGAAGTACATGTTCTTCACTTTCTTTCCCTTCATGATTATGAGAGAGCCCTAGAAAATTTTCAGAGAACCACATTCGATTACGTACTTGCAACTGATCCTGTCCAACGCACCTAAAGAGATCAAGCTCTTAGATTCAGCACATGCCTAACATTGGTCAAGGTCCGGACTATGCCATCATGCATGCGAATCCGAACGTTGTCGATCCCAACTGTTTTGCACGACGCATTGTTCCTCATCAGGACAGAACCTCCATCAAGAGAGCGATATGTAGAAAACCAACCCTGATGCGTAGTCATATGGAACGAGCTATCGGAATCCAACATTCATGTATCATGTACATCACCAACCGCACATACGGATAATGTCGAACTGTTGCTGCCATCGTCTGATTCCTCCACTATAACAGCTGCAGTAGAGGTATCTATCTGTTTGACTTTCCCTTTCTTGTTCAGACAATCTCTTTTCCAAAGCCCTTTCTGCTTGCACTGATTGCATGTCATTTTTGTGACTTCGAGATTTGGATCTCGACTTGTCCTTAGGACCACCCTCTGACCGTTTCTCCGAACGACCTCTAACGAACATAGCGTCGCTTGAACTTCCCTTGTCACCCGCTACCTTTTCCTTCAACACCTCACTATGTTGATGTTAGTGTATATGCCCTAGAGGTCATTACTGTATCATACTAGTTTGTATATTACTTGATGGAAACTTGGGATATTCACAGCTGTATAGACAATCTTGCTCAAAATGGTAGTATGCTACTTGGTTTGTTTCTACTTCAATGTGTGTGCATGTGTTTCTTTTAGCATATCGTCTATACACATTAGTGGAGCCCTTAGGATCTTTGCTTGATTACCAGCGTTGTGATGGCAGTCACACCAGTGGGGGCTGGGTAATCTACAAGCACATTCTTATACAGGTCCCTAGTCGTAGGATTATCGAGACAGAGCATCGATACTCCGGAGTAGACTAGCGTATACGCTTCTCATCCCAGCAGAGGAGACGGTCTGTCCCACAGCCGTCAGTACGTCGTACTTGAGATAGTATGCGGGTGGTCGTTAGGTTACGAGTACACTGGACAGGACTCGTCGGGAACTGTTGGTTGGTACTATACCTATCATCAGTTATCAGTTCCCAGGTGACATGAGTACAGCTTAGTCCACTAACTTGACACTGTCACTTCGCCTCGAATGTGTTCTCACTGTATTTTGATTACTACCCTACCACGGCTCAAAGGAGTCGTGCAAACAGGCAGTAGTTGGGTGCAGTCCTGAAGCACTTGGAGGCAGTGACGGTTAGATAGGATTCGTCTCTCCCGGTATTGGGGGTTGATATCGCGCTGTGTCTAGGAGAGCCATTACATACAGTCGTCCCTGGCCAGGGCAAGCGAGATATACTGGTAGGTTTCCAGTGTTATCTCAGGGTGTTCTGGGCTACACTCCGACACGACTTGTACCGCTATTAGGGGACTGACGTTTACCACCCCCTAGGCCCGCCATGCGATATTCTCAGACGAACGGACCGGACTGTATGGAGATTGTCACATACAGGCTCAGTAGGAGTTCGGATGGGTTTACCTCATCAGCCTTCTTATCGACATCTACCTGGGGACCGTTATGTACAGCTAGTGCCGCTTGCGGTCTGTGGTTAAACCCACTGCCAGCGTAGTGTCGAGTCTTTAGAGACCCACACAGATAGTTTCCCTGCATTGAGCGAAACGTGTAAAGGCCGTGTGGTTTTACGGCAAGGCTACGATCACTTACGTGCACTTATGTGCGTATGCTGTTCGGGCAGGCAATACTAGTGGGCTTTGGTTTAAGCCGGATCCTAGTATTGTACGGATGGATTAGTTTTGTCTTCTGTGCATTCGCATTCTACGGAATGCGGATGCGGGTGTGTGTGCATAGTATTGAGGAGCGAAGAAGAAGGAGGTGCCTCATTAGGGTTTTGACAGTTGATTCGGTCAAAACCATTATGAGGCGGACTTATTTGGGTTTTGGCAGTTGGTTCGATCAAAACCATTATGAGCCGGGGACATTATTTACTAATATTTTTAGTGATAATTATGTTATGGCTAATTGCTTTGACCATTTGACCACACTTGACTTTGTTGACCGTTTGACCAAAGTTGACTTGGACCTTCATGAGAGGTCTAGAGTATTCTTTGGTTTTCTTTTTATTTTTGATATGAAAATGGTCAATTCAAATGTAGCCATCAACTTTATCATGAAAGGATTAGTAATGATGATGTTTGTGTATTATTGCAACCATGGTTCTGTTCTTTAGTTCATTATTCTTTTTCTCATTCTCTCTCTTGTGAGAAGAAAAGAAAAAAGCTCCATGGTTGCTAGTTCTTCTTCCTCCTCTTGAAAATTCCTTTGATCTCATGTGTTGAGAGAAAAAGGATCCAAATAGATAAAAACATCCATCTACTACTTCTATACAACCTAGGACATCAAGACTAGCGATCTTGTTGCCCTAGTTGCCTCGGCTCGAGGTGGAGCTCGGAGCACAACTCTCAGGTGGATCGTCTTCGACTCAAGGAGGCCGCGGAGGTGATCAAGATCCGGATCGATCCTCGGAGCGTGGATGGACGAGCAGGACAGCGGAATAAAGACCCGAAGGACCGGTATCGTGAGGTATAATCTCTATGGCATAGTAGATAGCACCTCAAGTAGTTTGCTAGTTTGTCGTTTAGCAAAGATACTTCTTTTAGTCCATGTTGTCTTTGCGCCAAAAATTGTTTTTCGCCGTTTCCGCCTCCCCGTAAGAACCGGAGTGAGCAACGTGGACTTACAGTGGTATCAGAGCCTAGCTAAACACAAACTAGCATATTAGCAAAGTATTTAGAATTTCGATCGGAAAAAATTCGCAAAACACGTCCGGAAAAACCATGTTTCTGCCGATTTTTTATACTGCTCTAAAAATAATTTAACATACATGAAAAATCGGCTCAGGGTTTTCTAAAAGCACCCACCAAAAACGATCCATTGACTCGGTCAAAGCGCCGCGGATCCGCGGCAAGAACATGCTTCATGCCGCGGATCCGCGGCCGAGTTGACTCGGCCGTGGACCGTTTTTGGTGCAGTGTACTTAGTTGGATGTTTTGGGATTTTTGTGATAGTTTGTTTCTGCCCAGAATTTCCAGAGAACAAATTTGTGTTTGAGGTAGTTACAAATCCATGTTTTGATCGAAATTCCGTAGACTTTGGCTAATGGATTTTATCTGTGATGTGATATATGTATTGAACGTCTGCTAATCGCTATACGTCGATTAGTGGGGATTATACATATCTGTGATCTGTAATATTGATGGTTTGTGTATATGAACTCGTTGGATTGTCGCGGATGAATAGCCGGGTGGATGTGAGATGAGAGTTTCTTTTTCTTTCATTCAATGTAAAATTTTTAAATTGATGTAATATTATTTTATGGCCGCACATCCGGGATGAGGTTGTAGCCGCCATTGTATAATTTCTTTTACTGTTTTTGCTCCTAGGATAGACCCAAGGTGGGGTGCACAAACTACCGGGTATCTCGAACCGAGTGGCCTACTCACGTTGATGAGGGAGGTTGCTTCACTTCGGGTATTTGGCGGGTAGTTTGCTGCATCCGTAGGGGTCTAGGGTGGGGTATTGGCTATTCATCGCGACCGTGTAATCCGCTTTTCGTTGCAGGCTCGAACGAATCGCGGATTTCTAGTATATCCAAAGTGTTCATCTGTGATCTGGAATGGCTATCATTGCATCTGACGAATGTATATATCTATATATGATATCTATTTAGGCGTTGCTTATGTTTTGCATCCGCGCTAGTCCAGCCCCCGCTCTGTCGTTAGTTAAGTAACCTAACGGGTGATGACGGGGCCCCGTGGCGAATGCGGATGGCATAAGCGTACGTCATATTTTCGTTGTTTTCTGCAATGGTAGGATTAAATGATGGGACACATTAAAATTAATGCAAGAAAATAAACCAAGTAAAGTCGTTGGAACACTTTCAAAACCACTCGGTTCTTTTCAAAAACCAACTTTTAAACGCGGAGCTTGAACCACTCCTTTTAAAAGCTATCTCGTTCCATCGATTATATCAAGTTCACTACGTTCACGGTTTCGCCAAAACCATTCGTATCCCTCCGTCATTTCGTATGAATATTCAATAGTATTCAAGCTATGTTTGTTGACCTTCGTCAAGGCATAGTGATTGGTAGCTGTTGGGTGTTCATATGCAGCATAGATAGATGCGTTGGTTTGGGACAGTCGTATTACCTTGTTGACCTTCGTCAAAGGTATGTACGGGTGGGTTCAAATTAACCTGGACAATGACGGGTAGAACTTGACATGTGACTTATGGTTTGTTGACCTTCATCATGGTCATAAGAGCACGGGGCAAAAAATCCACATCGGGAGTTTCTAAAGAAACTGAAACTTGCTAGTGCTGCATACCATTTGGAGTGTGATGATTCTGGTAGGATTCCTTCAGTTTTATCACACGATGATATTTGGATCCCGATCCTACTGTGAGTATATGCTACTCCTCGGGAACTTTCTCACTTAACGATCAATGCTATAAACCAAGTTGGTGTCTAGAAAGGTGTTAGCGGGGATACGCCCCCAGGAAAAAGAGGTTCTTAAATTAAGGAACTTCGCGAAAGCGTTGGAAAACCTCCCTCGAAGTACCGACACTGGCCTGGCTGAATGGTTAAGCAAGTATTGTACGGTGAGATTGATCCCGACTAATTCTTCCTTTATGGTTTGAGGAGGGATTCGAGAGACAGTGAGAGCCATCTTGTTTAGATAAATTAAAAACCAATCTAAACTTGCAAGAGCATCATGCTGAGTGTTTTCTTCTCTCTCTCTCTTAATTGCAGCGACCCAGTGACCACACCTAGGTTACATCTAGATAATAAAATGACTGAATCTGACTGTTATGACTGGCAAAGGTCTGTCCAGATGTCCATTGCCCATGACAAGCTGGGACACCTCTTAACTGATCCAACCCCTGCCGTCTCAGGTCCAGTTTCCCCTGTCACGGATATTCATATCCGCAAGACATCGGAAAAAGACTGTGTGAAAGCCAAGTGCCTCGTGTTAGCCTCAGTTGATGGTGCATACCAGAGGCAGCACGAGAAGATAGACTTAGTTTCTATCTTCCTCCATAACAAAGATTTATATGAAGAGCAATCTCGTATCGCAAGATATGAGACCTCGAACGAATTGCTTCCAGCGAGGTTGGCTATCGGATCATCTGTAGAGGGCAACGTCCTTACAGAGACCAGCTATTTTGAGCTCACGGACCTGAAGACCACGTTGAAGAACGGGTCAGATGCCGACTTTATTCTACAGTCTCTACCTTCTACCCTGAAGGAAACCAGGGAAGTAGAAGGAAAGGGAAGGGCAGAAGTTTCGGGACTGGATGTAGTAAAAGAGGGACGTTCCTATTGTTATGGGAATGAACATTGGCAGAAGGATTGCAGGGCTAGCAAAGTCAGTAGCCAGGATTCGAAGCATGTTGTGGTTTCGGCTTCGGGTGTGTTTGTAATAGAGAACTGTATGTCAGTTAACCCTACTTCCTGGGTATTGGATACCGGATCAGGATCTCACATCTATAATTCGTTACAGGTTCTGAGAAACCGTAGGGTTATCAAGATAGGTGATATGACTCTCAGGGTTGCTAACGGAATGAGCATGTACGCTGAATCCGTAGGGGAATATCATCTTGGACTGACAACTGGGCAGATATTGATTCTGCGTAACTGTTTTTATGTACCAGGTGCGACTTGTAATATCATATTTGTATCCTTATTTTCTAAGGAAGGATATGATTTTACTTTTGTAAGCGATGTGGTCCACATCCACCTAAATCAAGTTCTGATTGGGTCAGGTACATTAGAAAACGGGATATACGTATTGAATCAAGCTCAGATCTTCAGTGTCCAGAACACACTTAAAAGAAAGTCTCCGGAAATAAATTAAGCTTTCTTATGGCATTGTAGACTGGGTCACATTAATGAGACACAGTTAACAAAGTTACATAAAGAGGGATACTTAAATCCGTTCGAGTATCAGTCTTATGCCACTTGTGAATCTTGTCTCATGGGAAAGATGACAAAGACTCCGTTCACTGGACAGGGAGAAAGAGCAAGCGAGCTCTTGGGACTCATACACAGTGACGTGTGTGGTCCAATGTCTACACATGCGCGAAGTGGTTATTCATACTTCATTACTTTCACAGATGATTTCTCTAGGTATGGACATGTCTTCCTGATGAAGCATAAATCCGAGGCCTTTGAGAAATTTCAGGAATACAAGAATGAAGTTGAAAAACAAACAGGCAAAAATATAAAAACACTGAGATCTGATCGAGGTGGTGAATACTTGAGTGCCGAGTTTCTGGACTACTTGAAAGAGAATGGAATTCTCTCTCGGCTTACTCCTCCATACACACCACAGCACAACGGTGTATCGGAAAGGCGGAATCGAACCCTATTGGATATGGTTCGTTCCATGATGAGTAAGGCTGAGTTGCCGCGATCTTTCTGGGGTTATGCACTAGAAACAGCCGCATATCTCTTGAACAAGGCTCCAACCAAGACTGTGCCTACCACCCCATATCAGATGTGGAGTGTGAAGAAACCCTGTCTTAAGTATCTTAAGACATGGGGATGTCCAGCTTTTGTAAAGAAGCAGCATGCGGACAAGCTCGAGGCACGCTCAGTACTGTATAAGTTTGTGGGATACCCAAAGAACTCCAGGGGGTATCTTTTCTATTCCGCAGAGGAACAAAAGGTTTTTGTTTCTCAGCATGCCCACTTCTTGGAAACTGAATTTTTAGAAAATCAGATAAGTGGGAGCGCAATAGAACTGGAAGAAATTCCAGAACCACAAGCTATTACTGAAAGCTTGGAAGAACCAGAAGTTTCAGGAGAACCGGACATCCCAGCGCCACTCCGCAGGAGTAGTAGGCAGTCTCGTCCGCCCGAGAGATACTACGGTTTTCTCATAGACGGGGATAGAGAGGATTGCACCATTGACTATGGTGAGCCTACTAGCTTCCAGCAAGCTATTCAAAGCGGTGACTCGGTAAAATGGCTGGATGCAATACGGACCGAGATGGAGTCCATGTACACCAACAAAGTTTGGACTTTGGACTTTGTTCCAGAAGGGGTAAAACCCGTAGGCTGCAAATGGATCTTCAGAAAGAAGATTGGTGTAGATGGGCAGGTTGAAACCTATAAAGCTAGACTTGTTGCAAAGGGTTTTCGTCAAAGACCTGGTTTGGACTATGACGAGACCTTTTCTCCAGTGGTTATGCTCAAATCCATTCGGATCCTTCTTGCCATTGCTGTCTTCCACGATTATGAAATCTGGCAGATGGACGTAAAGACGGCTTTCCTAAATGGAAATTTAGAAGAGTGCGGCTATATAGATCAGCCAGAGGGATTCATTCATAGTGGGAGCAGCGGTAAAGTGTGCAAGTTTCTCAAGTCCATCTATGGACTGAAGCAGGCATCGCGGAGTTGGAACATCTGCTTCGATGATACTGTCAAAGAATTCGACTTTATCAAAAACTCAGATGAACCATGCATTTACAGTAAGATTGTAGGGAGAACTGTGGTATTTCTCGTCTTGTACGTGGATGGCATTCTCCTAATAGGAAATGATATTCCTATGCTACAGTCAGTCAAAGGATTCTTGTCACAGAGGTTCTCCATGAAGGACCTGGGCGATGCCAACTACATTCTGGGGATCCAGATCTATCGTGATAGATCTAAGAGGATGTTGGGACTTTCACAGTCCAGGTACATCGACACCATACTGAAACGATTCAGTATGGAAGATTCCAAGCGCGGTAATCTACCGGCTTGTCACGGAATCACCCTCTCCAGAGAGATGTCTCCCAAGAATGATTTGGAAAGGGCTCACATGTCATCTATACCCTACGCATCTGCGGTAGGCTCTATAATGTATGCGATGTTATGTAACAGACCAGATGTAGCATACGCTTTGAGCATTGTAAGCCGGTATCAGTCGGACCCAGGGGAAAAACACTGGATAGCAGTAAAGAACATTCTCAAGTACCTGAGAAGGACTAAGGAGATGTTCTTGGTGTATGGCCGAAAAGACCTCCAGATCGAGGCCTTTGCTGACTCCAGCTTCCAGAGTGACAAGGATGACTCCAAATCCATGTCGGGTTATGTCTTTACCCTCAATGGAGGGGCGGTTTGCTGGATGAGTTCCAAGCAGGAAACCGTTGCTGACTCAACTATGGAAGCGGAGTACATAGCTGCTTGCGACGCCGCAAAGGAAGCTGTCTGGATGAAGAAGTTCCTCACGGAGCTTCAGGTGGTTCCTACCATTGTTGATCCAATACCGCTGTATTGCGACAACAACGGCGCTATAGCTTTAGCGAAGGAACCCAGATCCCATCAGAAGTCCAGGCACATTTTGAGGTGGTACCACCTGATCAGGAAGATCGTAGATCGCCGGGAGATCGAGGTGAAGAGAGTAGATTCGGAGAATAACACTGCAGATCCACTCACGAAGGCCCTACCCCAGACTCGGTTCGAGCGGCTGATCGAGATGATAGGTCTTCGATACGCCAGTACATGGCCTTAGTGTAAGTGGGAGATTGTTAGTGTATATGCCCTAGAGGCCATTACTGTATCATACTAGTTTGTATATTACTTGATGGAAGCTTGGGATATTCACAGTTGTATAGACAATCTTGCTCAAAATGGTAGTATGCTATTTGGTTTGTTTCTACTTCAATGTGTGTACATGTGTTTCTTTTAGCATATCACCTATACACATTAGTGGAGCCCTTAGGATCTTTGCTTGATTACCAGCGTTGTGATGGCAGTCACACCAGTGGGGGCTGGGTAATCTACAAGCACATCCTTATACAGGTCCCTAATCGTAGGATTATCGAGACAGGGCATCGATACTCCGGAGTAGACTAGCGTATACGCTTCTCATCCCAGCAGGGGAGACGGTCTGTCCTACAGCCGTCAGTACGTCGTACTTGAGATAGTATGCGGGTGGTCGTTAGGTTACGAGTACACTGGACAGGACTCGTCGGGAACTGTTGGTTGGTACTATACATATCGTCAGTTATCAGTTCCCAGGTGACATGAGTACAGCTTAGTCCGCTGACTTGACACTGTCACTTCGCCTCGAGTGTGTTCCCACTGTACTTTGATTACTACCCTACCACAGCTCAAAGGAGTCGTGCAAACAGGTAGTAGTTGGGTGCAGTCCCGAAGCACTTGGAGGCAGTGACGGTTAGATAGGATTCGTCTCTCCCGGTATTGGGGGTTGATATCGCGCTGTGTTTAGGAGAGCCATTACATATAGTCGTCCCTGGCCAGGGCAAGCGAGATATACTGGTAGGTTTCCAGTGTTATCTCAGGGTGTTCTGGGCTACACTCCGACACGACTTGTACCGCTATTAGGGGACTGACGTTTACCACCCTCTAGGCCCGCCATGCGATATTCTCAGACGAACGGACCGGACTGTACGGAGATTGTCACATACAGGCTCAGTAGGAGTTCAGATGGGTTTACCACATCGGCCTTCTTATCGACATCTACCTGGGGACCGTTACGTACAGCTAGTGCGCTTGCGGTCTGTGGTTAAACTCATTGTCAGCGTAGTGTCGAGTCTTTAGAGTCCCACACAGAGAGTTTCCCTGCACTGAGCGAAACGTATAGAGGCCGTATGGTTTTACGGCAAGGCTACGATCACTTACCTGCACTTGTATGCGTATGCTGTTCGGGCAGGCAATACTAGTGGGCTTTGGTTTAAACCGGATCCTAATATTGTACGGATGGATTAGTTTTGTCTTCTGTGCATTCGCATTCTACGGAATGCGGATGCGGGTGTGTATGCACAGTATTGAGGAGCGAAGAAGAAGGAGGTGGCTCATTAGGGTTTTGACAGTTGATTCGGTCAAAACCATTATGAGGCGGACTCATTTGGGTTTTAGCAGTTGGTTTGGTCAAAACCATTATGAGCCGGGGACATTATTTACTAATTTTTTTAGTGATAATTATGTTATGCCTAATTGCTTTGACCATTTGACCACACTTGACTTTGTTGACCGTTTGACCAAAGTTGACTTGGACCTTCATGAGAGGTCTAGAGTATTCTTTGGTTTTCTTTTTATTTTTGATATGAAAATGGTCAATTCAAATGTAGCCATCAACTTTATCATGAAAGGATTAGTAATGATGATGTTTGTGTATTATTGCAACCATGGTTCTGTTCTTTAGTTCATTATTCTTTTTCTCATTCTCTCTCTTGTGAGAAGAAAAGAAAAAAGCTCCATGGTTGCTAGTTCTTCTTCCTCCTCTTGAAAATTCCTTTGATCTCATGTGTTGAGAGAAAAAGGATCCAAATAGATAAAAACATCCATATACTACTTCTACACAACTTAGAACATCAAGACTAGCGATCTTGTTGGCCTAGTTGCCTCGGCTCGAGGTGGAGCTCGGAGCACAACTCTCGGGTGGATCGTCTTCGACTCAAGGAGGCCGCGGAGGTGATCAAGATCCGGATCGATCCTCGGAGTGTGGATGGACGAGCAGGACAGCGGAATGAAGACCCGAAGGACCGGTATCGTGAGGTATAATCTCTATGGCATAGTAGATAGCACCTCAAGTAGTTTGCTAGTTTGTCGTTTAGCAAAGATACTTCTTTTAGTCCATGTTGCCTTTGTGCCAAAAATTGTTTTTCGCCGTTTCCGCCTCCCCGTAAGAACCGGTGTGAGCAACGTGGACTTACAGTTGACCCGCCTTCATATCTTCTAAAGATAGCTTATCTTGGCCATACACCATAGATTTAACGAACTGGTCATACTCGGGGTTAACAACATAATAGTATCATAGCCTAATCCTCATCATCTATTTTAACATCCACGTTCCGAAAGTCCATTACAATCTGATTGAGCTCGTCGAGGTAGGCTTTGACGGAAGTCCCCTCTTTCATTTTCAAAGTGTACAACCTCTGTTTGTAGTAGAGACGGTTTGTGAGGGATTTCTGGTTGTCGAGGGCCTTTAGCTTCTTCCAAACATTAGCTGCCGTAGGCTCATGCTCTATCTTGCAAAGTACTTCATCCGCTAGGTAAAGGTGCAAGGAATTATGCGCCTTATCTTTTATAACCACTCTCTAATTCGGTATTAGGAGGTAGAATCTTCTCTTTAGTGAATACTATCTTGTATACCCCTTGCTGCTTTAGAACCGCGGTCATCTTCAACTTCCATAAGCCGAAGTTGGTATGACTATTGAACTTCTCAATCTTAAAACTCATAACCGCCATCTCCTAATACCCCTAAATCTCCGAGCCTGATGCTCTGCTACCACTTGTTACTAAATCTACTAAGGACCCGGTATGGTGTATCTATACACTCAAGCCTTAAGCAAAACACAAACGATATGCGCGCAACGGAAAAGCAAATCGTCGAAGATCAAAAATTAAAGAAAAGAATATGCAAGCAACTAATACCAATCACAAGATAGAGAAAATCACACCAAAGGGCAATCGACCCAAGATATACCCAGGTTCGATGCCAAGATACATCTAGTCATGCCTTCGCGATGAGATCTTCCACTTGATAAATATTAAACGAGATTACAATGTTGGATATGTATGCCCTAGAGGCCATTATTGTATAGTACTGGTTTGTATAATACATTTTGAAAGTTTGGGATACATATATATACGGGTTTACGACAGTCTTGCTCAATATAGTAGTATGCTACTTGGTTTATTTCTATCTTAATATGTGTATATGTTTCTTTCAACATATCGCTAATACATATTGATGGAGCCCTCAGGATCTTTGCTTGACTACCGGCGTTGTGATGGCGATCACACTAGTGGGGGATGGGTAGTTTATAAGCACATCCTTATACAGGTCCCTGGTCGTAGGATTATCGAGACAGGGCATCGATACTCCAAAAGAGACTGGTGCATACGCTTCTTGTTCCAGCAGGGGAGATGGTCTGTCCCACAGCCATCAGTACATCGTACTGGAGATAGTATGCAGGTGCTCGTTAGGTTACGAGTACACTGGACATGACTCGTCGGGAACTGTTGGTTGGTATTATACCTATCGCCAGTTAACAGTTCCCAGGTGACATGAGTACAACTTAGTCCGTTGACTTGACACTGTCACTTCGCCTCGAGTGTGTTTCCACTGTTCTTAGATTACTACCCTACCACGGCTCTATTGAGTCGTGCAAACAGGTAGTAGTTGGGTGCAGTCCCGAAGCACTTGGAGGCAGTGACGGTTAGACAGGATTCGTCTCTTCCGATATTGGGGGTTGATCACGCTGTGTCTAGAAGAGCCATTACACAAAGTCCCTGGGCAGGGCAAGCGAGATTTACTGGTAGTGTTTCCAATAGTTTCTCAGGGTGTTCTGGGCTACACTCCGACACGACTTGTACCGCTATTAGGAGTCTGACGTTTACCGCCCCCTAGGCCCGACATGCGATACTCTTAGACGAACAGACCAGACTGTATGGAGATTATCACATTCAGGCTTAGTAGGAGTTCGGATGGGTTCACCTCATCGGTCTTCTTATCGACATCTACCTGGGGACCGTTATGTACAGCTAGTACCGCTTGCGGCCTGTGGTTAAACCCACTACCAGCGTAGTGTCGAGTCTTTAGAGTCCCACACAGAGGGTTGTTCGTCTTTGGGCAAAACAGAGTAGAGGTCGTATGGTTTTACGACAGGGTTCGTTCACATATGCGTACTTGTGCGTATTCAGTGTTCGGGCAGACATTACTAGTGGGCTTTGGTTTAAGCCAGATCCTAGTATTTGTTTTGGGATTGGTCTTATCTCATGGTATTCGTGTTTCTTCGGAATACGAATGCGGGTACGTACGTACAGTTGACAGAGACGGAGAGGGAGACACCTTCTTAGGGTTTTTGACCATTGACTTGATCCAAACCCTAATAAGAATAAGATATATGATTAATAATATTAATTAAGTATAATTGTATCATGGTTAGAATTGGTTTGACCATTTGACTTGTTGACTTACTTTGACCTAGATATTTTTCTTTTGCATAAGATGCTTCTTGAAGCATGCTTAGCATTAAATGTGAAATGATAATGGTCAAATCAACTCACCATCATAATTTTCTTAATTATTATTATTATTATCATATTTTTATCATATGAGAGCTTTGTTCTCTCATTCTCTCATGAGCTTTCTCTCTCATGGTTTGCTCTCCTTCTTCCTCTCTCAAAACTTTAATCTTTCATGTGTTGAAAATCAAAAGCTCTTGAGACTAAACCACCAAAATACTTCTCTACTCACTTTAGGGTTCTTAGTGTAGCAAGCCAAGCACTCTAGTTACTTCATTGTTGAGGTAGGAGTTCAAGGTAGAGGCCTTCGGGTGGATCTTTCTTTGGAAAAGAGAAGACGGTGAGGAGGAGCCATCTACACCACTCCAAGGAGCTCACAAGAAGAGGAAGCAACACAAGAAGAGAAGGAGTTCAAGACCAAGGTATATTCATCTAACCTAGTGGTTAAAAACTCTAAGTTAGTTTGTTAGTTTTGTTTAGTAAAGATCCTTCATGGTTGGTCTATATTTCCTTGTGAGAAAATTTTGATTTTTACATATTCCGCCTCCCCGAAAGTACCGGGGTGGGTAACATAGACCTTTCAGTGGTATCAGAGCCTAGCTAAACAACAACTAACATGTTAGCAAAGTCGTTAGAACTTCGATCACGAAAAAAACCCCGAAAACACACCAAAACTCGTATTTTCTGTCGATTTTTAAAACAGGCTTAAAAATATTTTCAGTGACATGAAAAATACAAGCAGGCTTTTTAGAAAAAACTGTAGAAATTTGGGCGCCTGAATCGCTCATAAGACCGCGGATCCGCGGCCGAGTCAACTCGGCCGCGCACCAAAATTCTTCTGGGGTTCTCTGTGTTGATTATGTGTATTCTGGAAGTTTTGTTTCTGCCCAGATTTGTCAGAGTACTGGATTTTACTTGGGGTAGATTCAAATACAGTTTTTGATCGAAGTTCTATAAACTTTAGCTAATTGGATTATATCTGTAATGTGATATATGTACTGAACGTCTACTAATCGCTATACGTCGATTATTGGGGGTTGTAAATATCTGTGATCTGTGATGTTGGATTGTGTATATAAACTTGTTGGATCGTCGTGGATGAATAGCCGGGGATGTGAGATGAGTGTTTATTTATCTTTCATTTGTTGTAAATTGTAAATTGATATAATATTATTTCATGGTCGCACATCCGGGTTGAGGTTGTAGCCACTATTGTATTTTATTTTTTTTACTATTTTTACTCCTAGGATAGACCCAAGGTGGGATGCACAAACTGCCGGGTACTTTGAAGTGCTGAGTGGCCTACTCACGTTGTTGAGGGAGGCTGCTTCACTTCGGGTATTTGGCGGGTAGTTAGCCGCATCCGTAGGGGTCTAGGGTGGGGTTTGGCTATTCATCACGACCGTGTAATCCATCTTTTGTTGCAGGCTTGAACAAAACGCGGATTCCTAACATATCCAATGTGTTCATCTGTGATCTGGAATGACTATCATTGTGTCTGACGAATGTATATATCTATATATGATATCTAGTAGACATTGCTTATGTTTTGCATCCGCGCTAGTCCAGCCCCCGCTCTGTCGTTAGTTAAGTAACCTAACGGGTGATGACGGGGCCCCGTGGCGAATGCGGATGGCATAAACGTACGTTATATTTTTGTTGTTTTCTACAATGGTAGGATTAACTGATGGAACGCATTATATTAATGCAAAGAAAAACAAACCTAAAAGATGTTGGAACAATTTTCAAAAAGCTGTTATTGCAAGGACGTTCTCTTTTGTTTTGCACAGAGGTATTCGGTTATGAATATCCAGCACCTCATTCGACGAGGCAAGGGCCGAGATCCCTTCATCGGGAGTGACCCCTTGGATAAAGGTTTGCGTCAAGATAATAACTTCACTATAGTCGATTATTTTTGCTTTGCATCGTGGTATTCAGTTTGGAATATCCTGCACCTCATTCGACGAGGAAAGAGCCGAGATACCTTCATAGGGAGTGACCTCTTTAGCAAAAGTTTTCGCCACTATATATTTACAAAGCTATCAGGTTCCTTCAGCGAAATCAACTTCATTACGTTAACGGGTTTTTCGCCAAAAACCCAGCCGTAGCCCTCCGCCGTTTCAGATAATTAATACTTAGTATTCGTGCTGCGTTTGTTGATTATTCGTCAAGGCACAGTGAAGGGTAGCTAAGTAATAATTCTCTGTTGCGCTGATAGATGCGATTGGTTAGGACGGTCGCATGATTTTGTTGATTATTCGTCAAGGATCATGCGGGTGGGTCTAATGCAATTCTGGATAACGACGGGTTGAACTTGACTAGGACCTTTTGATTTGTTGATTACTCGTCAAGGTCACTTGGGTCCTAGGGGCAAAAACCACATCGGGAGTTTCAAATATACAGGAAACTTGCAGATTTAGCATACCTTCTGGAGTGTAGTGACTAGAGTGGATTCCATCTAGGTCATTACACAATGATAGTTGGATCCCGATCCCACTGATGAGTAGGATTACTCTCGGGAGATTATTTCACTTAACAATCAATGTTATAAACCAAGTAGGTGTCTAGAACGGTGTTAGCGGGGCTACGCCTCCAGGGAAAAAAGTTTATGTAATTAAGGAACTTCACAAAAGCGTTGGAAAACCTCTCTCGAAGTACCAACACTAGCCTGGCTGAAAGGTTAAACAAGTATTGTGACGTGTGATTAAATCCTGACTAGTTCTTCTTTTAGGGTTTGGAGAAGAATTTGAGGAAACAGTGGGAGCCATCCTGGTTAAATAAATTAATAACCAATCTAATCTTGTAAGAGCGCACGCTGAGTGTTTCTTTCTCTCTCTCTCCATGTAGCAACCATTTCACGCCGTAATCAAGATAATAAAATGTATCGCTTGACCGATCCGAATTCTTATTCGGGGCTGGGGAACGTCGGTTCGGCTCTAACTTACGACAACAATCATAAGTATGAGCAAGGGAAAGAGGATTGTAAGGATTCCAAGGAGACCCAGTTGAAGAAGAAGTATAGTATTGCATCTAGTTCAGGTGTTCTTGTAATTGAGAACTGCTTTTCGGTCAGCCCTACCTCTTGGGTACTTGATACCGGATCAGGATCTCATATCTGTAACTTATTGCAGGGACTGAGAAAAAGTAGGAAAGTTGCACCTAGTGATATGTCCCTCAGGGTAGGGAACGGAGCACAAGTTAATACTGCAGCCGTCGGTGAATATCACCTAGTGTTGCCAAATGACAATACTATGATTTTGAACAATTGCTACTATGTACCTTCCATGGTTTGCAACATAATATCAGTGTCTTTACTCGATAAAGATGGATATAAGTTTGTTCTTGATAGAAATATCATGAACATTTACCTTGATAAGGTACTGGTTGCAGAAGGCACACTGTGTAATGGTATCTATGTTCTAAATCAGAATACAGTTCTCAATATACAAAACACACGCAAGAGGAAGAGTTTAGATACGAATGAATCCTACTTGTGGTATTGTAGACTTGGTCATATCGGAGAGAAAAGACTAAGTAAGTTACATAAAGATGGACTCTTGAATACATTCGAATTTTCATCTTATGAAACTTGTCAGTCTTGTCTCAAAGGAAAGATGACCAAATCTCCGTTCACCGGACATGGAGAAAGAGCAGCAGAGCTCTTGGGACTCATACACAGTGATGTGTGTGGTCCAATGTCTATACATGCAAGGGGTGGGTTCACATACTTCATCACATTCACTGACGATCTCTCTAGATTCGGATATGTGTATTTTATGAAACACAAATCCGAAACTTTTGAGAAATTCAAAGAATTCCGAAACGAAGTAGAGAACCAGATTGGCAAAAGTATCAAGATCCTCCGATCGGATAGAGGAGGGGAGTACTTAAGCACGGAATTCCTAGATTACTTAAAAGAGAATGGAATTCTCTCTCAGCTTACTCCTCCGTATACACCACAGCACAACGGTGTATCGGAGCGGAGGAATCGTACCCTATTAGATATGGTTCGCTCCATGATGAGTAGTGCCGAGTTGCCTCTTTCATTCTGGAGACATGCGCTTCAGACAGCGGCATACCTTTTGAATCAAGTTCCGTCCAAATCTGTGCCTAAAACTCCGTATGAAATATGGAGCAGTAAGAAACCATGTCTTAAATTTATTAAGATATGGGGTTGTCCGGCCTATGTGAAAACACAGAAACTGGATAAGCTTCAGGCACGTTCAGTTTTATGTAAATTTGTGGGATATCCTAAGGATTCACTAGGATATCTGTTCTACCACACTAAGGAACAGAAGGTGTTTGTATCTCGCCATGCTATCTTTTTAGAAAGGGAGTTTCTTGCAAAAGAAACTAGTGGAAGTATGGCAGAACTGGGAGAAATCCATGAACCACAAAATATAACTGAAGATTTGGAGGAACCACTAGATTCAGTAATCCCAGACGAACCTCAGCTACTCCGCAAATCTGGTAGGATTTCTCATCCGCCCGAGAGATACTACGGTTTTCTCATAGACGGAGATCGAGAGGATTGCATCTTGGAAGAAGATGATCCTACCAGTTTCAGGCAGGCCATTATCAGTAGGGACTCTGATAAATGGCTGGATACTATGCGATCCGAAATGGAGTCCATGTACACCAATAAAGTGTTGACCTTGGATATTGCTCCATCTGGGGTAAAACCCGTTGGATGCAAATGGATCTACAAAAGAAAACTTGGTGTAGATGGGCAGGTGGAAACCTATAAGGCTAGACTCGTTGTAAAAGGTTTTCGTCAAAGACCTAATGTGGACTATGACGAAACTTTTTCTCTAGTGGCTATGCTCAAATCCATCCGGATCCTACTTGCCATTGCTGCCTTCCATGACTATGAAATCTGGCAGATAAACGTAAAAACGGCTTTTCTAAACGGCGGTTTGGAAGAATGCGTTTATATGAATCAGTTAGAAGGTTTTGTAGACAGTGGGAGCAACGGGAAGGTATGCAAGTTGCTTAAATCCATTTATGGATTAAAGCAGGAATCGCGGAGCTGGAACATGTGTTTTGATGAAGCAATCAAGGAATTTGATTTCATCAAGAACGAAGATGAACTTTGTATCTATAAGAAGATTGTAGGACGAACTGTCGTGTTCCTAGTCTTGTACGTGGACGACATTCTTTTGATAGGAAATGATGTTCCCATGCTACAATCGGTCAAGCTATTCTTAACACAACGGTTCTCCATGAAGGACCGGGGTGATGCCACATGCATACTGGGGTCAGGATCTACAGAGATAGATCCAAGAGATTATTGGGACTTTCGCAGTTCAGGTACATAGAGACCATACTAAAGAGATTTAGTATGGAAGATTCCAAACGCGGTAATATACCAGCATTGCACGGAATCACCCTCTCCAAGAAGATATCTCCCAAGACTGACGAGGAGAGGGTTCGCATGAGCATTATACCCTACGCTTCGGCGGTAGGATCTATAATGTATGCGATGCTATGTACAAGGCCAGATGTAGCTTACGCACTAAGCGTGGTGAGCCGGTATCAGTCAGACCCAGGTGAGAACCACTGGACGGCAGTGAAGAACATTCTCAAGTACCTGAGAAGGACTAAGGAGATGTTCCTGGTTTACGGTAATGGAGACCTCAGGGTCGAGTCCTATACCGATTCAAGCTTCCAGAGTGACAAGGACGACAACAAGTCTGTCTCGGGTTTTGTGTTTACCCTCAACGGAGGGGCGGTATGTTGGAGGAGTTCTAAACAGGATACCGTCGCAGACTCGACGATGGAGGCTGAATACATTGCTGCAAGCGATGCCGCAAAAGAGACGGTCTGGATGAAAAAGTTCATTAGTGAAATTCAGGTGGTTCCGTTCATTGTTGACCCAATACCTTTGTATTGTGATAAAAATGGGGCTATAGTTTTAGCGAAGGAACCACGGTCCCATCAGAAATCCAGACACATCTTAAGGCGGTATCACTTGATCAGGGAGATCATTGATCGCCAGGAGATCGAGGTACGGAGAGTGGACACAAAAGACAACACGGCGGATCCATTCACAAAAGACCTCCCTCAAACACAGTTCGAGCGACTTTTTGAGCTATTGGGTATGCGGTACGCCAGCAGCTGGCCATAGAGCAGACGTTGGGTATGCGGTATACCAATTACTGGCCTTTAGTGCAAGTGGGAGATCGTTGGATATGTATGCCCTAGAAGCCATTATTGTATAGTACTGGTTTGTATAATACATTTTGGAAGCTTGGGATACATATATATACGGGTTTACAGCAGTCTTGCTCAATATAGTAGTATGCTACTTGGTTTGTTTCTATCTTAATATGTGTATATGTTTCTTTTAACATATCGCTAATACATATTGATGGAGCCCTTAGGATCTTTGCTTGACTACCGGCGTTGTGATGGCGATCACACTAGTGAGGGCTGGGTAGTCTATAAGCACATCCTTATACAGGTCTCTGGTCGTAGGATTATCGAGACAGGGTATCGATACTCCAGAGGAGACTGGTGCATACGCTTCTTGTCCCAGCAGGGGAGATGGTCTCCATCAGTACGTCGTTCTGGAGATAGTATGCAGGTGCTCGTTAGGTTACGAGTACACTGGACATGACTCGTCGGGAACTGTTGGTTGGTATTATACATATCGTCAGTTAACAGTTCCTAGGTGACATGAGTACAGCTTAGTCCGTTGACTTGACACTGTCACTTCGCCTCGAGTGTGTTCCCACTGTTCTTAGATTACTACCCTACCACGGCTCTATTGAGTCGTGCAAACAGGTAGTAGTTGGATGTTGTCCCAAAGCACTTGGAGGCAGTGACGGTTAGACAGGATTCGTCTCTCCCGATATTGGGGGTTGATATCGCGCTGTGTCTAGGAGAACCATTACATAAAGTCCCTGGCCGGGGCAAGCGAGATTTACTGGTAGTGTTTCCAGTAGTTTCTCAGGGTGTTCTGGGCTACACTCCGACACGACTTGTACCGCTATTAGGAGTCTGACGTTTACCACCCCCTAGGCCCGACATGCGATACTTTTAGACGAACAGACCGGACTGTACGGAGATTGTCACATTCAGGCTCAGTAGGAGTTCGGATGGGTTCACATCATCGGTCTTCTTATCGACATCTACCTGGGGACCGTTATGTACAGCTAGTACCGCTTGCGGCCTGTGGTTAAACCCACTGCCAGCGTAGTGTCGAGTCTTTAGAGTCCCACACAAAGGGTTGTTCGCCTTTGGGCAAAACAGAGTAGAGATCGTATGGTTTTACGACAGGATTCGTTCACATATGCATACTTGTGCGTATTCGGTGTTCGGGCAGACATTACTAGTGGATTTTGGTTTAAGCCAGATCCTAGTATTTGTTTTGGGATTGGTCTTGTCTTATGGTATTCGTGTTTCTTCGGAATACGAATGCAGGTACGTACGTACAGTTGACAGAGGCGGAGAGGGAGACACCTCCTTAGGGTTTTTGACCATTGACTTGATCCAAACCCTAATAAGAATAAGATATATGATTAATAATATTAATTAAGTATAATTATATCATGGTTAGAATTGGTTTGACCATTTGACTTGTTGACTTATTTTGACCTAGATATTTTTCTTTTGCATAAGTTGCTTCTTGAAGCATGCTTAGCATTAAATGTGAAATGATAATGGTCAAATCAACTCACCATCACAATTTTCTTAATTGTTATTATTATCATATTTTTATCATATGAGAGCTTTGTTCTCTCATTCTCTCATGAGCTTTCTCTCTCATGGTTTGCTCTCCCTCTTCCTCTCTCAAAGCTTTAATCTTTCATGTGTTGAAAATCAAAAGCTCTTGAGACTAAACCATCAAAATACTTCTCTACTCACTCTAGGGTTCTTAGTGTAGTAAGCCAAGCACTCTAGTTACTTCATTGTTGAGGTAGGAGCTCAAGGTAGAGGCCTTCGGGTGGATCTTTCTTTGGCAAAGAGAAGACGGTGAGGAGGAGCCATCTACACCACTCCAAGAAGCTCACAAGAAGAGAAAGCAACACAAGAAGAGAAGGAGTTCAAGACCAAGGTATAATCATCTAACCTAGGAGTTAAAAACTCTAAGTTAGTTTGTTAATTTTGTTTAGCAAAGATCCTTTATGGTTGGTCTATATTTCCTTGTGAGAAAATTTTGATTTTTACCTATTCCGCCTCCCCGAAAGTACCGGGGTTGGAAACATAGACCTTTCATACAAGCCTACCCAAATCGCCCAAATACAATATCTCTTACAAAGCTCACTCCTTTCTTTCAAACTCGCTAGGTTTTGGTTGCCTTCCCTGTTGATGGATACAAAAATACGAGGCATAAAGAAACCCTAGCTAAACATGCTATTTATAGTCTAAGGTGAAACTTGGATAAGAATTAACTCCCCATTCCCCCTTCATATGCAAACAAAGCATTTACTTGGAGCACAATTAACTCCTCATGCCTCTCACGTGCTCAAGCTTGAGCTCATCTGCTGCTGTTGCCTGGGAATAAAACATGGGCTTTCTTGAATTTAGGCTTCACAAGCTTGGGTTTGAACTTGGTGGATATATGCAACAATAATCAACAATGGAGGCAAACGTTGGAATCTCGGAGGTCCAGATTGTATAGGTCCAAGGCAGAATATATGCAATGCAAATTTTGCAAACAGAGAAGTCGAGACTACAGTAGTATAACACTGGATGGGCAAGTGATATCACCGAGCGATCAATTTAGATATCTAGGTTCTATCATCCAAAAGAATGGGGAGATCGATAGTGATGCCAACCAAAGGATTCAGGCCGGTTAGTTGAAATGGAGGAGTGCAAAAGGGATTTTGTGCGATCATAATTTTTCGTTAAGGTTGAAAGGGAAATTTTATCGGAGCGCTATTCGGCATGCCTTATTATATGGTACAGAATGCTGGGCTCCCAAGAAGTATCATACACAGAAAATGCACGTAGCGGAGATGCGCATGCTTCGTTGGATATATGGTAACGCTAGAAAAGATAAAGTACGAAATGAGTATATTTGTGCAAAAGTTGGTGCAATACCCGTGGAGGAGAAGATGTGGGAAAACCGGCTAAAATGGTTTGGTCATATGTGACGCGGACCTATGAAAGTATCAGTTCGATGAATGGATACTCTCAATATAGACAATGTCAAAAGGACGAAAGGAAGACCGAAGAAAACTTCAATGGATGTGATACAAAAAGATATGGTTGCCAAAGGGCTCAATGAAAGTATATTGTTCGATAAGATTGAGTAGAGACGGAGGATTCATGTGCTGGACCCGACGTGATTCTCATGTTGGTTCATGTAGCTTACTCCATATGCTTGGGATAAAAGGCTCAGTTGTTGTATTCTAAGTTTTTGGAAAATTGCGTTTCCGCGTATCCGTTTCGTATTGTATCAAGTACTTGTACCCGTTTCCGTGCTTCATAGGGGACCGACAATAGTGGGTTTTATGATTCACCGTTCTGTTGTATATATTTATATCGAGTTAAAATATGCAAGATCTTACGATATTGATTTATGGTGTTCCGTTACCTATGATTGTTGAAGAGCCAATTAAGTGCGTAGGTAAAGTATATGCCCCAACAGTGTCCAATGTCGCCTGATAAACTCTATATATGTGAGTGCTTCCTGTAGGGTTCCTAGGCACTCTCAAGAGGTCTCACAAGGCATCAACCATGCCAATTTCAAATTTTACGGGTGCCGAGAAACCCTAATACGGATCGTTGACTAGAAGTTTAGGTGAAATACGAATCTAGTTAACAACTTAACTAAAGATAAGAAGCTACAACCTTTGTAGATCCGGATATCCACTTCCTTGGCTCCACGTAGGCGTCCTCTCGCTGTCCATCTCGAATCCCGGACTCAATCGTCGGCTTGATCGGAGAAATGGGCGGACTAGGTCGTCGGCTTCGTGCCGAAGATGATCTACGTCGAGGCATCACAAGTTCAAGCTCCGACTTCACAAATTTGTGAAACTTGTGAAGAAAACACCCAAAACAACTTGGCAAGAGGTAGAGGGTGAAGAAATAGGAGGTGGGTTCACTTTAGAATTGGATTTCTCACTTTAGAACTCAAGTTGCCATTGATGGCATCAAGCTTTCTTGAAGAAGAAGATGAAGAAGAAGAAAGAATATGATAAGTTTCTTATTTTAAAAAATGAAACTAATATGAATACTTATCATATACTAACCATGGTCAAGTGTAGAGATTAAACTAAGGTTAGTTGGAATGGTTAGGGTTAAGGATAAGATAAGAATGGTGGACTTTGTCAAAGCTTCAAGAAGCTTCAACATAGAAACAAAATAAGCCACCATTCTTAATAATATCCAAAATGAATAAATAAATAAATAACTAAGTAAATAATCAAAACCCTAACCATTCATATAACCATGGTTTAATCTTTACACAAACCCAAGTGAGCAAGTATCATCAAACATGATACAAACAAGTGCACAAAAAATATATCACATATACAATGTGCATCAAGTGAGAAAATCCTTTTAAAATGAACCAATACTAGTTAATGCAAAGCAATATATCAAATATATAATTATACATTAAATCATTAAATCAACACTTGATTTAACGATCCGGTCATATCGCATATAACCGACTAGTATCCTATGTATCGGCTTATCGAATCAATCCTTGATTCGATATCTAGGTTATATCGCATATAACCAATCGATACATTCAACGCGAGAATGAATACGGTATCACATACACGCATTATTCTCGGTCCTGCACATATCTCATATGCGCTCCTATTTCGTTTCGCTTGAGCCAGGAAACCTCTGTGTAGGACTCTAAAGACTCGTCAATACGCCGGTAGCAGATGATGATCATATCAAACATCCACAAGCCGCAAGCGGTCTGCTAAACGTAACGGCCATCCGGGTATTGAGCGATCAGAAGATCGACGAGCTAGCCCGCTCACACTCCTGTGAATCCAACCAGTAACACTTACCGTACAGTCCGGTCTGTTCGTCTGATATGTCGCATATCAAGTCTAGGGGTGGTATACGTCAGACCCCAATAACCGATAAGTCGTGCCGATGTGAGGCTCATAACGGGTCGAGAAACTACTGGTAACACTTACCAGCAAATCTCTGATCAGCCCTGGCCAGGGACTTCCCTGTTACGGCCAATCGAGCACAGCGCAACATCAACCCCCAATACCGGGAGAGACGAAACCCCTCCTATCGCTCATTGCCTCCATATGACTCGGGACTGTACCCAAAGACCACCGTTTTGCACGCCCTCATGGACGTGGTAAGGTGGAGATCAAAGCACAGTGGGAATCACACAAGACTCTATGACGATCTCGGGTCTACAGACTAACCTGCACAAGTGTCACCTGAGAACTGCCATCTGACGTGAGGTATAATACCATCTGGGAGTTCTCGGCGAGTCCGTCCAGTGTACCCAGTCTCCACTGAGCACCCGTATACTATCTCTGATGTCAAACACCAATGGATATGGGATCATCCATCGCCCATCTCATGGGTCGAGAAGCGTATACGCTAGTCTACTCTGGTATATCGATGCCCCGTCTCGATACACCCACGACTAGAGACCTTGAAGGATGTACTTATGGACTACCATATCCCCACTAGTATGATCTGCATCATAGTCCAGGCAGTAAGTACACATCCTAAGGGCTTTATCAACATGTAACTATAAGACAGTTTAAAGAGACAAGTGTACATGTTAAGATAAAGAGCAACCAGATAGCATACTATCATATCGAGCAAGAAAGTCATCTCTATATATGTCCAAGCATCCAATATAATATACATCATCTGTACAATACTGGCCTCTAGGGCATACATACAACTAACAATCTCCCACTTGCACTAGGGCCAGCTGATGTAGTATCGCATACCGAGCATCCCGAAGAGTCTCTCAAACTGTATCTGGGGAATGGCCTTCGTGAGTGGATCCGCCGTGTTGTTCTTCGTGTCAACCCTCCTGACCTCGATCTCCCGGCGATCAACTATCTCCCGGATCAGGTGATACCGCCTCAGAATATGCCTGGATCGCTGATGGGATCTGGGTTCCTTGGCCAAAGCCACCGCTCCATTGTTATCGCAATACAAAGGTATTGGATGCTCAATGGATGGAACCACTCCAAGTTCAGTAATGAACTTCTTGATCCAGACAGCCTCTTTGGCAGCATCGTTGGCAGCGATGTATTCAGCCTCCATCGTCGAGTCTGCCACGGTTTCCTGCTTGGAACTCTTCCAGCTAACCGCTCCTCCGTAAAGGGTAAAGACAAATCCCGACTGCGACTTAGAGTCGTCCTTATCACTCTGGAAGCTCGAATCGGTAAAGGACTCCATTTGGAGTTCTCCGTTACCATACACCAAGAGCATCTCTTTAGTCCTTCGTAAGTACTTGAGAATGCTCTTCACAGCTGTCCAGTGACTCTCTCCAGGATCAGCTTGATACCTGCTCACTACACTTAGTGAGTATGCTACATCGGGTCTGGTACATAGCATCGCATACATGATAGAGCCTACAGCCAAAGCATAGGGTATCCCTTGCATGCGAGCTCTCTCCAAATCAGTCTTGGGAGACATCTCTTTGGAGAGAGTGACTCCAGAGATCGTGGGTAAGTTCCCACGCTTGGATTCTTCCATACTAAACCTTTTTAGTATGGTGTCAATGTACCTGGATTGGGACAATCCCAAAATCCGTTTGGATCTATCTCTATAGATCCTAATTCCCAATATGCAGGAGGCATCACCAAGATCTTTCATCGAGAATCTTTGTGATAAGAAGAGCTTGACCGATTGCAGCATAGGAATATCATTTCCTATCAAGAGTATGTCGTCCACGTACAATACGAGGAAGACAACCTTACTCTCTGCTACTTTCTTGTAGATACAAGGTTCATCTGGGTTTTTGACGAAATCAAACTCTTTGATAACGACGTCAAAGCAGATGTTCCAACTCCGCGATGCTTGCTTTAACCTATAAATGGATTTAAGCAGCTTGCACACCTTCCCGCTGCTCCCACTGTCTACGAAGCCCTCTGGCTGAGTCATGTACACGCACTCTTCTAAATCACCATTTAGAAAGGCGGTCTTAACATCCATTTGCCAGATTTCGTAGTCATGATATGCAGCGATGGCAAGCATGATTCGGATGGATTTAAGCATAGCCACTGGAGAAAAGGTTTCGTCATAGTCCACACCTGGTCTTTGACGAAAACCTTTTGCTACAAGTCTAGCTTTGAAAGTCTCCACTTTCCCATCTACACCAGGTTTTTTCTTGAAGATCCACTTGCTCCCAATGGGTTTTACCCCTTCAGGAGCAACTTCCAAAGTCCATACTTTGTTGGTGTACATGGATTCCATCTCGGGCCGCATAGCATCCAGCCATTTCACTGAGTCCCCACTCGTGATGGCCTGCTCGAAGCTAGTTGGGTCATCATCCTCCATGATGCAATCCTCACTGCCACCATCAATGAGAAAACCATAGTATCTCTCAGGTGGTCGAGAAACCCTACTAGATCGGCGGAGAGGCTGGGGTACGTCGGGCACCACTGAATCCTCTGGTTCTACTAAATCATTAGTTGCAGTTTGTGGTGCTGGAACCTCTTCCAGCTCTACCTCTTTGCCATTAATTTCTTTTGCAAGAAATTCCCTTTCCAAAAAGGTGGCATGTTGAGCAACAAACACTCTTTGTTCCTCTGCTTGGTAGAAAAAATATCCTTGAGAATTCTTAGGATATCCCACAAACTTGCAAAGGACTGATCGTGCCTCGAGTTTGTCCGGATTTTGCTTTTTGACATAGGCCGGACAACCCCATATCTTAATTCGTTTAAAATATGGTCTCTTCCCACTCCATATCTCATATGGTGTGGTGGGTACAGATTTAGACGGAACCAGATTCAATAGGTATATGGCTGTCTCAAGCGCATATCCCCAAAAGGAAATAGGTAACTCAGCATTGCTCATCATTGAACGCACCATATCTAATAGGGTGCGATTCCTTCGTTCCGATACACCTTTGTGCTGTGGTGTATAAGGAGGAGTAAGCTGAGAGAGAATCTCATTCTCTTTTAGATAATCCAGGAATTCACTGCTTAAGTATTCACCTCCTCGATCAGATCGAAGAATCTTAATACTTTTGCCCGTTTGGTTCTCTACCTCGTGCTTATATTCTTTGAATTTCTCAAAAGCTTCAGACTTGTGTTTCAACAGGAACACATGCCCGTATCTAGAGAGATCGTCAGTGAATGTAATGAAGTAGGAAGAACCATTTCTGGCGTGTGTAGACATAGGACCGCATACATCACTATGCACCAGTCCCAAGAGTTCTGTAACTCTTTCTCCGTGTCCCGTAAACGGAGTTTTGGTCATTTTTCTTTGAGACATTAATGGCAAGTGTCATAAGATGATAATTCGAATGAATTCAAATATCCATTCTTATGCAACTTAGCTAGTCGTGTCTCATTGATATGGCCAAGTCTACAGTGCCACAAGAAGGATTCGTTCATTTCTAAGCTTTTCCTCTTGTGTGTGTTTTGTATATTGAAGACTGTATTTTGATTGAGAATGAATATGCCATTGTGTAGCGAGCCTGATGCAATCAACTTTTGATCTAAGAATATGTTCATAACATTATCCTTTACTACAAAATTATATCCTTCTTTACTTAATAAAGAAACTGATATAATGTTGCACATCATGTTCGGTATATAATAGCACTCATTCAGGACTAGTGTATCACCTTTTGGTAATACCAGGTGATATATGCCAACTGCTTTGGCTGCAACATTTGCCCCATTCCCTACTTGAACGGAATAATCACCTTTTCCCAGTTCTCTACCTTTTCGTAGCCCATATAACTGCTTACATATATGGGATCCTGATCCGGTATCTAATACTCAGGACGTAGGGTGAACTGAGAAACAGTTCTCAATAACAAACACACCCGAAGAAGGTGCATCATCATGCACGTTCTCCGTTTGGGCGGCGTGAGAATCTAGATATTCTCCTGTTTCCTGTTCAGTCTTATAACATTTATAAGATAGAACGGGTCCAACGTTCCCCTGCACAGTATAACATGCGGGTTCGGTCAATACATCCATATTATTATCTTTATTAGGGCATGAAATGGTCGCTACCTGGAGAGAGAGAAGAAAACACTTTAGCGTATGCTCGTGCAAGATCAGATTGGTTATTATCTTATCTAATCAGGATGGCTCCCACTGTTTTTTATCAAATTTTCCTTCAAACCCTAAAAGGAAAGACTAGCCGGGATTAATTACACACTACAAGTTCGCCAATCTTTCAGCCAGGCCAGTGTCGGTACTTTGAGGGAGGTCTCCCGTGCTTTCGCACGAACCTAATTAATGTAAACCTCGTTTTCCCAGAGGCGTAACCCCGTTGACACCTTTCTAGACACCTACTTGATCGGCTAATTGTAGTGTGCAAAACTCTCCCAGGAGTAACTCTTACTCGCAGTGGGTATCGGGATCCAACTATCTCATAGAAGGTATGCAATCTCATTGCAAATTTCAACATTTGAAATTCCCGATAATGCTTTTGCCCCTAGCGATCTATGACCTTGACTAAGTCAACAAACCATAAATCGCAAGTCAAGTTCAACCCGTACATTTCCCGATTGAATTAAACCCACCCGTACGACCCTTGACTGAGTCAACAAGGCCGTGCGAATGCTCTAATCCAATCACATCTCATGTTACAGATAAACATAATTTAGCTACCATACACTATGCCTTGACTAAGTCAACAAACATAGCACGAATACTAAATAATATCTATCTGAAATGACGGAGGGCTACGCGGGTTCTTTCAGAAAAAAACATGAGCGTAATGAACTTGATATCGTTGTAGAATCAAATGAAGTTTTGAAATGGAGTGATTTTGAGGCTTTTCTAGTTTTGCTAAAGGGGTCACTCCCGGTGAAGGGATCGTCGGCCCTTTCCTCGTCGAATGAGGTGCAGGATATATCATATATATCACTATGCAAAGCAGAAACTATAGAAGCAGTCAAAAGCAAACCGAGTGTGTAGCATCTGCCAGTTATTGCTAAAGGAGTCACTCCCGGTGAAGGGATCTCGGTCCTTTCCTCATCGAATAAGGTGCAGGATATATGACATATACCGCTATGCAAAGCAAGAACTGTAGCTACCTGTTTTGTTTAAAATTTGATTCTACAACATCTTAGGTTTCTTTTCTTTCATTAATCACATTAATGAAGTCCCATCATTTAAGTACCTAAACATCACAGATAGATATGACGTACACTTATGCCATCCGCATTCGCCTCGATGTCCCCTCATGCACCGTTAGGTTAGGTAACTAACGACAGAGCAGGGCAGGGCTAGTGCGGATGCAAAACATAAGTAACGTCTATATAATATATCATATATACTATATACTGTATCTATCACAGAACATCACATGATCTCATCACAGATATCGCAGCAGAAGAAACATATGAAACATTGGATATACTAGGACGTCCGTGTTTTCAATACGAGCCAGTATAAAACACGGATTCCACGATCGTGATGAATAGCCAATCCCATACCCCTAGACCCCTACGAGAGCGGCAAGCAACCCTACCAATTCTAGGGTTAGAAGACCCGGACTCGACTCCTCGAGTTGGTCTCCCTCTGAACCCCAGAACCCGGTTACTTGTGCTCCCCTCCTTGGGTCTATCCTAATGCGGAAAAGTAAATAATATACAAGAGGTGACATCTTCCGCAACCTGGAAGTGCCCCAAATAAAAGAATATTACATACAAGTTTTTACATGAATGAAAATGAAAAACACTCATCTCACATAAAAACCCCCGGCTATTCAAACACGACAATCCAATATAACATATCCAGCAACACATAACATCACATGTCATCAACGTAAGTAAATATGCGCATTCCAATTGTCGTTGACATATAGCAACGAAACCGGCGATATCACATATTACACTTACGGTCACAGAAAAGAAAGTGTAAAACTACAACAATTGGAATCCGCAACCTCTTTAGACATCGCATGCCTAATCAAAATGAAATACTTAGACATCACATGCCTAACAGTTATAAACCCCGCATTTTAGTCTCATTATCGAAAACTCTTTTCAATATCAAATGAAACTAAACTGCTAGATTTATATCATTCATTCAGTTATCTCATAACTGTTTGTGAATTCCAATTATTGTATCCCATTCCGGATAAATAGAAAATATTAAACTTTCCGATCGAACATTCGAACACCCAAGTTTTCCCGAAACCGTCCAACACATGAAATAGGTTCAAAGACATTCACTTCATGCCTCAGTACCAACGGTCCAGCCGTAGAAGGGTCAAGCCAACGCCTCACATGTGGCACGCCGTACTGCCCCAAACCCGAAGGTTCAAAGGGCAGTTCAAGACGGTCACATAATCGAGTTAAGGTTTGTTGTCTTCTAGAGGGACCATCGCGTTACTTGCACTACTCAGAACGTCCTTAAACCATAGAAAAATCCAACACTTGGAAATTTTTCGGCAGGGGAAAAGTTGGGTATTTATATCCGGTCGGACTTTTTAACATATTCTAAAGTTATCCGGAAAAACACATAGACAAAACTTGATAATCCGATCGAATCTTCGATTCCCAATGCAACCCCAGTACACTCAACTCTTGAGTCAATTTAAAAATTCCCAGAAAACTCAGCACTGTGAAATAGGAATTACTGTGCAAAGGAAGAGGGCTGACGTAATCATTAGGCCGCGGAACCGCCGTAGAAGCCATGCTTCTGCCGCGGTTCCGCCGCACACTATACTGTTCATTGGAAAAAAATTGCACCGTAATTCTTAGAATTCCCTGCTGAATTTTTTAAGTATTTTTAATCTGGAAAAAACCCAGTTTTTAGAAAAAGTCCAGAAAGCACTTGGGTTTTAGGGTTTCGGGTTCGTTCGGGTTTCAAACGTCGTCTAGACTTCGCCTAAGGCTCTAGCTAGGCTCTGATACCACTGTAGGGTTCCTAGGCACTCTCAAGAGGTCTCAAAAGGCATCAACCATGCCAATTTCAAATTTTACGGGTGCCGAGAAACCCTAATACGGATCGTTGACTAGAAGTTTAGGCGAAATACGAATCTAGTTAACAACTTAACTAAAGATAAGAAGCTACAACCTTTGTAGATCCGGATATCCACTTCCTTGGCTCCACGTAGGCGTCCTCTCGCTGTCCATCTCGAATCCCGGACTCAATCGTCGGCTTGATCGGAGAAATGGGCGGACTAGGTCGTCGGCTTCGTGCCGAAGATGATCTACGTCGAGGCATCACAAGTTCAAGCTCCGACTTCACAAATTTGTGAAACTTGTGAAGAAAACACCCAAAACAACTTGGCAAGAGGTAGAGGGTGAAGAAATAGGAGGTGGGTTCACTTTAGAATTGGATTTCTCACTTTAGAACTCAAGTTGCCATTGATGGCATCAAGCTTTCTTGAAGAAGAAGATGAAGAAGAAGAAAGAATATGATAAGTTTCTTATTTTAAAAAATGAAACTAATATGAATACTTATCATATACTAACCATGGTCAAGTGTAGAGATTAAACTAAGGTTAGTTGGAATGGTTAGGGTTAAGGATAAGATAAGAATGGTGGACTTTGTCAAAACTTCAAGAAGCTTCAACATAGAAACAAAATAAGCCACCATTCTTAATAATATCCAAAATGAATAAATAAATAAATAAATAAGTAAATAATCAAAACCCTAACCATTCAAATAACCATGGTTTAATCTTTACACAAACCCAAGTGAGCAAGTATCATCAAACATGATACAAACAAGTGCACAAAAAATATATCACATATACAATGTGCATCAAGTGAGAAAATCCTTTTAAAATGAACCAATACTAGTTAATGCAAAGCAATATATCAAATATATAATTATACATTAAATCATTAAATCAACACTTGATTTAACGATCCGGTCATATCGCATATAACCGACTAGTATCCTATGTATCGGCTTATCGAATCAATCCTTGATTCGATATCTAAGTTATATCGCATATAACCAATCGATACATTCAACGCGAGAATGAATACGGTATCACATACACGCATTATTCTCGGTCCTGCACATATCCCATATGCGCTCCTATTTCGTTTCGCTTGAGCCAGGAAACCTCTGTGTAGGACTCTAAAGACTCGTCAATACGCCGGTAGCAGATGATGATCATATCAAACATCCACAAGCCGCAAGCGGTCTGCTAAACGTAACGGCCATCCGGGTATTGAGCGATCAGAAGATCGACGAGCTAGCCCGCTCACACTCCTGTGAATCCAACCAGTAACACTTACCGTACAGTCCGGTCTGTTCGTCTGATATGTCGCATATCAAGTCTAGGGGTGGTATACGTCAGACCCCAATAACCGATAAGTCGTGCCGATGTGAGACTCATAACGGGTCGAGAAACTACTGGTAACACTTACCAGCAAATCTCTGATCAGCCCTGGCCAGGGACTTCCCTGTTACGGCCAATCGAGCACAGCGCAACATCAACCCCCAATACCGGGAGAGACGAAACCCCTCCTATCGCTCATTGCCTCCATATGACTCGGGACTGTACCCAAAGACCACCGTTTTGCACGCCCTCATGGACGTGGTAAGGTGGAGATCAAAGCACAGTGGGAATCACACAAGACTCTATGACGATCTCGGGTCTACAGACTAACCTGCACAAGTGTCACCTGAGAACTGCCATCTGACGTGAGGTATAATACCATCTGGGAGTTCTCGGCGAGTCCGTCCAGTGTACCCAGTCTCCACTGAGCACCCGTATACTATCTCTGATGTCAAACACCAATGGATATGGGATCATCCATCGCCCATCTCATGGGTCGAGAAGCGTATACGCTAGTCTACTCTGGTATATCGATGCCCCGTCTCGATACACCCACGACTAGGGACCTTGAAGGATGTACTTATGGACTACCATGTCCCCACTAGTATGATCTGCATCATAGTCCAGGCAGTCAATACACATCCTAAGGGCTTTATCAACATGTAACTATAAGACAGTTTAAAGAGACAAGTGTACATGTTAAGATAAAGAGCAACCAGATAGCATACTATCATATCGAGCAAGAAAGTCATCTCTATATATGTCCAAGCATCCAATATAAAATACATCATCTGTACAATACTGGCCTCTAGGGCATACATACAACTAACACTTCCATTCAATGGAAGCAATCATCTTGCAGAGTGGATATTCTACTGGCCATAGTCAGTACATGGTAATGGATTCATGCTCGACGTAGGTGGTTGTGTCATATGACTTAGCTGAAGTAACCTATAGATCTTAAAAGTAAGGGAATCATGGTATATCTATGGATCGAGAAATTCATAGTAATTTTTGTTGTTTTGTTTGATAAGAAAACACCATTATATATTGAAACCAGTAAAAAGTGATGCATAAGCGCAGATTCTTTTGAGGGAATGATAAGAACGTATACTGCTTAGCATAAAATATGAAATCGGAATATAAATCAATAATAAATTGTTTTCCTCATTCTGATATAAAATTGCTTACTAATATTCAACTTACTTTAATTGTAGTCTCAAACATACCTTTTGACTCACTAACTTATATTCTTAAACAAAATATAGACGATCCAAATTTTATTAAATGGAAAAAATGGATTTGACATTTTTTAGTTGGTGGAAAGGAGAAACATTTAAATTTGTCATGAGGATTGATCTCAAAATGTTGGTGCGGGCCGAAAAATGGGATGACACTGACAAGATGATTAAATGTTATATTTGAGCATCCATGTCTAATGTGTAGTATCATTAGCACCATAAGATAGCATATGCTATAAAGATTATTCAAAATCCGAGATATTTTGTGAGCATTCTCACACATTTATAATTTTTACTTTGTGTAAAATGATAAACAAAAAAATATAAAATTGATCTCCAATAGGAGAACATGTCCTTAAATTGATGGTTTTTACCAATGAATTGGAAATCCTCGATGATCGTATCATTAATTAGCCTAAAGTGGAAACCATCTTGCAGCCATTGCGGAAAAATCAAGTTTTTACATAAGTTGTGATAAATTATTAAATGAAAAAACTCCCGTATACACTACTTCAACTCTTGAATGAGCTTGTGAGAGTAGAAGAATTGCACAAGCATGATAGGAATTCAACTCTCATGACCACTCAAAAGTTTCTTCTTCAGAATAAATACAAGAGGAAAGGAAAACACAAAAATCCAATTTTGAAGGAAAAATCACATTAACTACCTAAATGAAAACAAACCCCGGCTATTGGGGTCTGACGTTTACCACCCCTAGACGAGATATGCGACATATCAGACGAACAGACCGGACTGTACGATAAGTGTTACTGGTTGGATTCACAGGAGTGTGAACGGGCTTGCTCGTCGATCTTCTGATCGCTCAATACCCGGGTGGCCGTTACGTTTAGCAGACCGCTTGCGGCTTGTGGGTGCTTGATATGATCATCATCTGTTGCCGGCGTATTGACGAGTCTTTAGAGTCCTACACAGAGGTTTCCTGGCTCAAGCGAAACGAAATAGGAGCGCATATGAGATATGTGCGGGACCGAGAATAATGCGTGTATGTGATACCGTATTCAATTCTCGCGATGAATGTATCGATTGGTTGTATGCGATATAATCTAGTTATCGAATCGAAAATTGATTCGATAAGTCGATACATTGGATACTAGTCGGTTATATGCGACATGACCGGATCATTGAATCAAGTGTTGATTTAATGATTTAATGTATAATTATATATTTGATATATTACTTTGCATTAACTAGTATTGGTTCATTTTAAAAGGATTTTCTCACTTGATGTGCACAAGTTGTATATGTGATATACTTTTGTACACTTGTTTGTATCATGTTTGATGATACATGCAAACTTGGGTTTGTGTAAAGACTTAAACCATGATTAGTGAATGGTTAGGGTTTCATTTCATTTAATTCTTTATCTATTTGTTTTGGTTAAATGAGAAAAGAAAAGATAAATGGTTGCTTTCATACTAGAAGGTTCTTGTTGCTTCATGCATTTTTTGACTAATGTAACCATTTTGTCTTCATCTAAAAAACCTAACGATTCTACTAAACACTAGTTAGTTCTCTACACTAAACCATGGTTGAGAATATGATAAGTATCAATTTTATTTTCTATTTTAAAGACTTATCATATTTTTCCTTCTTCTTCTTCTTCTTCTTGATCAAAAAAAAAGAAAAAGCTTGCCTCCATCAATGGCAACTTGAGAAAAAGAGTGAGAAATCCAATTCTAAAGTGAACCCACTTCCTATTTCATCCTCCTCTACCACTTGCCAAGTAGTATAGGGTGTTTTCTTCACAAGTTTCATGACTTGGTGAAGTTGGAACTTGATCTTGTGTTGCCTCGACGTAGATCATCTTCGGCATCGAAGTCGACGACCTAGTCCGTCCATTTCTCCGATGAAGCCGATGCTAGAGTCCGGGATCCGATATGGACAGCGAGGGGACTTCATCACGGAGCCTAGGAGGTGGAGGACCGGATCTACAAAGGTTATAGCCTCTTTCCTTTAGCTATAAAGTAGTTTACTTGCTTGCATCGCCTTATTATCTAGTTAATGATCCGTATTAGGGTTTGTAGGCACATGAAATTTTTTGAATTGGGCATGCTTGATCACATGTGAGACTTCGTTAGTGTGCCTAGGAACCCTACACGATATTGATTTACGGTGTTCCGTTACCTATGATTGTTGAAGAGCCAATTAAGTGTGTAGGTAAAGTATATGCCCCAACAGTGTCCAATGTCGCCCGATAAACTCTATATATGTGAGTGGTTATATTCAATGGAAGCAATCATTCTTGCAGAGTGGATATTCAACTGGCCATAGTCAGTACATGGTAATGGATTCATGCTCGACGTAGGTGGTTGTGTCATATGACTTAGCTGAAGTAACCTATAGATCTTAAAAGTAAGAGAATCATGGTATATCTATGGATCGAGAAATTCATAGTAATTTTTGTTGTTTTGTTTGATAAGAAAATACCAATATATATTGAAACCAGTAAAAAGTGATGCATAAGCGTAGATTCTTTTGAGGGAATGATTCGAACGTATGCTGCTTAGCATAAAATATGAAATCGGAATATAAATCAATAATAAATTGTTTTCCTCATTCTGATATAAAATTGCTTACTAATATTCAACTTACTTTAATTGTAGTCTCAAACATATCTTTTGACTCACTAACTTATATTCTTAAACAAAATATAGACGATCCAAATTTTATTAAATGGAAAAAATGGATTTGACATTTTTTAGTTGGTGGAAAGGGGAAACATTTAAATTTGTCATGAGGATTGATCTCAAAATGTTGGTGCGGGCCGAAAAATGGGATGACACTGACAAGATGATTGAATGTTATATTTGAGCATCCATGTCTAATGTGTAGTATCATTAGCACCATAAGATAGCATATGCTATAAAGATTATTCAAAATCCGAGATATTTTGTGAGCATTCTCACACATTTATAATTTTTACTTTGTGCAAAATGATAAACACAAAAATGTAAAATTGATCTCCAGTAGGAGAACATGTCCTTAAATTGATGGTTTTTACCAATGAATTGGAAATCCTCGATGATCGTATCATTAATTAGCCCAAAGTGGAAACCATCTTGCAACCATTGCGGAAAAATCAAGTTTTCACATAAGTTGTGATAAATTATTAAATGAAAAAACTCTCGTATACACTCCTTCAACTCTTGAATGAGCTTGCGAGAGTAGAAGAATTGCACAAGCATGATTGTAATTCAACTCTCATGACCACTCAAAAGTTTCTTCTTTAGAATAAATACAAGAGGAAAGGAAAACACAAAAATCCAATGTTGAAGGAAAAATCACATTAACTAACCTAAATGAAAACAAAAGATATTCTATGGTCCGGGGCTTCCATCTTAAAAAACAAGTATTCAATATGGAAACAAGTATTTACATCTTAAAAAACAGCCCGGATTTCATTTAGGTAGCAAATGAAAACAAGTATTTACATAGAATAACTAATGAGTCCAACTGTGTAAATACTTGTTTTTTTTGCAATAATTGCAATATGACCTTGGACTCATTAGTTATTCTATGGTCCGGGGCTTCCATCTTATTTTGGCTAGTCATAGGATTGTTTACCCTCCTTAGCATCTTTAACCAGTGAACATTTCAAATAGGTAAAGTTTTGATTTCGAAAATTTGACTAGAAGGTTCTGGGTTCGTGACTTTCAATAAGGACAAGCATTTACTGTTAATTTACACCATGTTATCTTAGGAAATATCTAGACAGGATACCGCGTTAAGCTGTTATGAACCACATCATTTATAAAAAGTTCACACTACATATGTCAATGTACTTGTAGATAAAGACGACATAAAAGAAACTATCAAATAATTTTATTATATTGTATCGATTTTAAATACAACTTGATACATTTACATTTCTTTACGTCTTAAGATTATGCAAATTTGAATCAAAAGACTCGAAGAAATTGAGTGACATATATAGTTTGAAATGTGAGGGTTTTAATGTCAAAGTTGACATCATTTTAAAGCCTAAACGGGCACTTCCATTTTGGGACCCTAACTTAGTCAAATTAAAGCAATGGCGGGTACCTTAATGTGGGACCCGGAGCATACATTGCTTAGAACATGGGCAGGTAGCTTCAAGTGGGATCCATACCCATATAAGCAAGAATCAGGTACCTTTATCGAGGTATCCGATCAAAATTAAAGTCAAGCGGGTATCTTTTTGGAATACTTGATGAGCGGGTATCTCTATTTGAGCCACCCGACTTTGTTGGTGAAAGTTAGGTTCCTCATTGGAGGCTCCCGACATGTGGGTATCTCTTTTTGGATACCCGCTTTGATCAATTTTAAGAGAAATTGTAAAGTTTTGGCAATTTTCTATCTTCTAAAGAGGAAATAATACATGATCTTATTTCCAAGGATTTAATGAACATAGTGATATCACTGATATGTTCAAATTTAAGAAAATAAAGAGTTCACTCCGTTTTCAAGTTGTTTGATAGAAAATAGGGTATTCCCTTATTTTCAATTTTTTGAAGAATATAAGGTTATGGCCCATATTCTAATTATATGCAGATTATAGGGTCTCCCCTGTTTTCTTAGTCATAAGAAACATGCGATTGCTTTCGTGTTCCAAATTTGTCAAAGAATCATGAAATTCATTATGTTCTTGAAAAAGTTCACAAGGGTATTACTTAATTATGAGAACTGATGAGAGTTCTCCAAATATTCTACCCCAAATCATCCTAAGTGGGGATCACATCTATAAGAAGAGGGGATAATATTAGAAAGAAAAGGCCTTCATCGAGATTTCCCACCTTCTTCTTCAAAAACCTAGAGCAAGTTATTCTCTGAGTTTTGTGATTATATGATCGATCTTTTTTATCTCCGCCTTTGAGGGAAGTATTTATACTTCTCTTTTGGTGGGAGTTGTTATTAAAACTACTTCCCATTTTTTAGGTTAGTGGGGGATTAGTAACCCCTGTTTTCTTATGAAAATAGACATAACCACCTATTGAGGTAACCGTCGCCGCTCTAATAGAGTCGTGGCGGGGAGGAGATACCCGAAGTTAAGGTACCCGATTTGGGCCTTTTAGCAAGGTTACTCGTCCATGTATTTTATACTTAGGGGTACCCGAAGTTAAGGTACTCACTTTGATAAGATTCCCGACACGAGAGATCCTGACTTGGAGATTTAAATAAGGTACCCGTCAGAGTGCTCCAACACTTATAATAAAAAAATTCTAACGGGGTGGCTAACCCCCAGTCCGCTGTCTGGGCAGTGGGACCCCGAGAACTCTGCGAGGCCCCACAAAATCCGAATGGGTTACCTTTTTTTTGGCATCAACAAGGATCTACTAGATTTTCTGCTGTTTACCAATCTCCTTATCTTTTTCCTGTAACTGATGAATGATGTTATGTATCCAATTTGCGACTCATCTTATAGTGGTCTTTGGGGTCCTTGCTTTTACTTTGATGAACGGTACCATTGTTGTCATAATACAACAATAAGGAGGCCCCACATGACTTCGAGTCAAAGAAGGAATCTTCTATACCAAATAGCCCCTTTCAAAGCCTCTGAGACATCAATATACTTTGCCATAGTCTTTGAGTTCGCCTTAGACTTTTGCTCTATGTTGCGTCAACTGACTGGTCCTCCAGCTATTGTAAAGACATGGCTAGAGGTGGAAGTACAATCATTTGGGTTTGGCTGTAAAGATGCATTTGTATACCCTTAAGGTACTAACTAGTAACTGTCTAACACATAGCTATCATTCAACCCCAATTTAGGTATTGGAACAACTGGAGTGTTGCAAACCTAATATGTAATTATACCAGGACAAGTTTTGTAACCATCTGCTGATGATTATTCATCCAAATTTTGTTAGCCCTTGTTGAAAACTCGTTATGTCTCAATAATGTTAAAACATAGTAGTATTAAGTAAATAATTTCATGCAAAATTGAGGGGAACGTATTGAGCTGGCTCGTGCGTATGCAGGCTTTGACATAAGTTTGGGGCAAAGCTTTTTATTCTGTTGTAAAAATAGGCGGTTCATATTACAATTGTTAATGATGATGTTTCATGGTTTGTAAATTATGGACAATTGTTACCCTGTCAATGCTTGCAAGGCCTTCTTGATCTATGTAAGCGAAGAGCAATCTGTTTGAATCATTGATTCCCTTTTTTGAAACAATCGATTATTCACACTATTAATAGGTGAAATTGCCCATGAAAGTGTTGTCAGAATGGACCTCAGGACCTGTAGCAACTAGCAAAATTAGTGATGATTTCAAAATCACGCTAACCAGCCTATATAAGTTGCTTCTTTAGTTCAACTATTTTTCGAAAGCCTGCCAGAGTCCTTGTAGTTCTTAACTATTAATATAGTAATGTTTATTAATAATATAAGCCTAAAGTTGAGTGCCACACTCAAAATCAGTTACATAAGAGTTTACTTTTTGGGGATAAAGTCATAATAACTGAGCCAGGTGAGCTAAATTTCCTTCATAAAACTAGAGGATACAGCATATGGACTTGTGCATGCAATACAAATCAATAATGGCTTCTATAAGCAATTTCTGAGCTCTTGGAGCTGCGTATCAATAATAGTATGAAGCAATCAACACAGTGTTGTAGATCTCTTCTCATGATTTTTACGTTGTGACCATTCTCGAGTTTCCATTTTGTTTTCCATGAGTTGAACATTGTGCTTCTAAGTTTGGTACATCGATAGTTTGATATCCTCCAAAAAAAATTAATTATGTGATGTACGTTGTCTAATTTGCGCTCTGATTTACGTGAGGCCTGATTAAACATTGTATTTTCTTGGCTCCTTCCTATCAAGTACTACTTTTGCATTATTGGTTTGCTTGACCATTTGGTTTGGTGCCTATTCTTGCGGTTGCTTTGCCTCAAATAATAGGTTTGCCAGGTGCAAGGATCTGTGTCACGACCTCTGTTAAGAGGATAAAGGAAATTATAAGTGGAGGTCTTGCGTAGGAAGAGCCTAAAATGTCGAATTCAACAGATAAGTGAAATTTTAGGAACTTGCTATCAAGTTAGTATTTGGTGAGAGATGAAAATAGGCCAACAGCCTGGCATGGGGGATCTGTTATACAGGTGCATAAAACAAGTAGTTCTATGGGCAATTCAGTAGGGATCAGTCGACAGGTCAATGGCTTTATATCCACAAGCGGAAGTTGTTCAGTAGTAAGCGGGTTATTGGTAGGGGAAGCTATTTAAATGGAAGAGAATATGAGTGAGAGAACAGAGTACCTAAGCAATGGGAATGAAAAACCTTTTGATTTTGTTTTATGATTTTTTAATAATTGGTAGAACTCAACTCAACGACACTTGTTCACCAGACAGGAATAAAACTATGTGACAGTCTGCCTCCTATGCTGTGGCACCCTTCCAGCTCTCTCATTCATTCCCCCAAGTCACCTGATGTTTGTTTTTACTTTTCTTTTCAAAAAAGTATGGAGAATATTGTTTAGTAGGTTTTAGATTTTAGAAGCAAGAACTATATACTCTGTTATATATTTTTTGGGGGAATTTCACCAAAACCACCCTGTAATGTAGCATATGTTACCAAAACCACCCTGTAATGTAGCATATGTTTCCAAAACCCCCCTTGAGATTTTTTCGTATATAGAAACCTCCTAAGCTTTCTTCTGTTAAATGCGCCCCCTCGAGACCCCCTGTGGTTAATTTCTTTATGAAATGACCAAAATACCCTGCTATATAGTGGACTCTTAAAAAGGGATGAAAGGGCATTTTCGGGAGAAAAAAGTAAGATTTAACTTAGAAAGTTTAAATTTTAACAGTAGGGGAGTCGGAGGGGGGTCACGTGTAACGGGGAAAAATTCAGGGGTTTCTATACACAAAAAATTCTTTAGGGTGGTTTTGGGAACATATAATATAGTACAAGGTAGTTTTGGTGAAATTTCCCTATTTTTTGCTGAATTATTATGAGATGATTCTTCGCATATCTTGAAGAAGCATATATTATTATTAGATGATTATGCTTTTCTTGTGTGATCGGAAAATAATAATCCCTATATTTTGCAAATACTCAACTCCAGCGTGTTCTATGCCCTTTGCTTGGTATATTATTGGAACAATATATTGTTTGTAGAGGTTGAAAAACTAATACAGATTATTTCAGTTCAGAAGCATGCCAAACTAAGCATTGGGCAGCAGAGCACAAGCTACAATGCAAGCCAGTGAAATCTTCAGATAGCGTAGCCAGTACTCCTTCTGTAAACAGTGAACTCAGAAGCAGGAAATCTTCTGGCTCTGGTTCTATCTCATTGGTACCTGCCCGTGGAGTATGTAAGGTTCTGAAAGAACTAAAAGAGGTGAAGAGCCACTTCTCGGCTTTCCCGTCACAAGTCTTTTACATAAGTTGATTCACCATTAATATTTTTTGAGTATGCTTCCTTAAATTATGCAGATTCTCTTCCCTTATGATGAATTTATAAAGCTTTTCAATTGGGATAAGCCAGGGTTTCCACCATGTGGTCTTTTAAACTTTCGTAACAGGTAAGAGATGCAAACAAATTATGATCTTATTTTGTGGTATATTTGGTGGCTCAGATCTTGTAGATGTTTAAATCTTTTGTTGTTGCTTATTAAATCATTTGTATGCACTTTTTCTCTTTCCCCGCAGTTGCTTTGCCAATGTGGTATTACAATGTTTAGCTTCCACACGGCCGCTTATTGCCTTTTTGTTGGAGAAAGACCACAGCAGAACATGTAAGTTATCCGCAAGATTGCTCTCTTCCTTGATAGTATCTCTTACTATTTATATCCATAAACTTGTGGTAGGTTTTAGGAAGTTAGAAGATTGGTGCTTTTTATGCGAGCTTCAAGCCCATATTCACAGAGCTAGTCAAAGTCGGCAACCTTTCTCGCCAATTAATATTCTATCTCGGATACCTAAAATTGGTGGCAACCTTGACTACGGAAGCCAGGAGGACGCTCATGAATTCATGAGGTTTGTTTTACTCTCTTTATCAGACTGGTTTCCCCCCATAGAAGGACCTGCTCTTTTTAAAAACAAAAAAAATAAAAATGGCTGTCTTGATCTAATGCAAGAAACTAAGTTTAATAGGGCAAGTACGATATGCCTGCAGGTTTGCAATTGACACAATGCAGTCAGTTTGCCTCGATGAATTTGGGGGTGAGAAAGCTTTAGATCCTAGCACCCAGGAGACCACTCTGATTCAACACATATTTGGTGGTCATCTCCAATCTCAGGTTTGATATTTCTCCTACGCTGATGTCTTTTATCTTCTTACTTCTTCATGCTTGTATAAACCTGATGCCTCTTGACTTTGCTATAATCAAGTAGAGGAGGTAACCCTTAAAAGAGTTGAATGGAAGGAAACAATCTATTAAGCCGACTGTAAAAGTTTGGAATGATGCCTTTATTGGAATGATTGCTGTCAAGTCATTCCTTTCTCAAATGATTGCTGTCAAATCATTCATTTCTCCACAACTGTTCATTTCCTTGACTCCTCGATTAAAAATTCCAATGAATTGTTGTTTCTTTTTGCCACTGAAAGTTTGCTCTCAATAGGTTTTTGTTTGTGCATGCTATTCGAAAGGGAATTTGGTCCATTGTTTCTTCCTTTTTCATTTTGTTTTGTGTTATAATCCATCGTCATTTTACTGATGTTACTCTAACTTGTCATCTGTGCAGGTAAAATGCACCAAATGCAATATAACTTCAAATCGTTATGAGAACATGATGGATTTGACAGTCGAAATTCATGGTGATGCCGAATCTGACTCTTTGGAGGAGTGCTTAGACCAATTCACTGTTAAAGAGTGGCTTGATGGGGATAATAAGTATAAATGTGATGGGTAAGCATGTCCTTTTGACAAGAAAATATCATTTATTAGTTAGTGCTCGTTTCATTTTGCGACCAACCCTTAGATGTGGATTTATGCTTTGTTTATTTTATGCTATGCAAAGTACACAAACAAAGATTGCATGCTTATTACGGTTAATTTTAAATCATATTATGTATAATACTTCTACCTACAGCTTTTCTAGATGATGGTCCTCTCAACCAAAATCTTTAAGGTTGCACTTTAAGACCTTGAACCTATAAGAAACCACCAAAAAGTATGTTTTTTCCCGTTCATAAGAAAACATACTGGGGAGCCTTTGTGGTTCTGATGTTGTTTAGGTGGTCATACTAGATGTAAAATTGAATATGACTCAATTTTCATGCTATTGGCTCTCTGATAGGTTGCACGGACACTTCTAACGTGTTGCCGTATTCGTTTCCGACACGTATCGGACACCGACACTTGCACGACGCGTGTTAGACGCGTTGTATATATGTCATATATGTATAGTATATGTTCTATGCATATCAAATGCGTATAAACATATTTTTAGTATGTTATTAGCGTATAACATGTTAAGCATGCTAGACTTGTTGATTTTTCCTTATTTAATGTTGTCATAATAGGTTGATATCTTATTTATCTTTATAAAATTATATGTATAGCCGTGTCCCCGTATCCTATATTTTGGGATTTTGTCATGTCTCCGTATTGCATCGTGCCCGGTCCCTGTATCCGTGTCCATGCAACCTTGGTCTCTCACACACACAAACACAGAAGCTGGGCATAGTCCCCGTTGATGCTTTATACTTGTTGTGGTTAAATGACAATTTTCTTTTTCTTCTCCATTGTTAACTGGATTTTTTGAAATGCCAAATACTTTTCTTGCCTTCAGATGCAATGGTTATGTTGAAGCATGGAAGCGTCTTACAGTTCATCAGGCTCCAAACATCCTCACAATCACTCTGAAAAGATTCCAGGTTTGAACTCTTTCAATCTTCTGCAATTTATTATTTTCCCTACAGTGTACTAAGTTTCAATAGGATGCTGCTTCCTATTTGTACAGAGTGGTAAATTTGGAAAATTGAACAAAATAATAACTTTTCCCGAGGAACTGGATCTGACTCCATACATGAGCAAGGATGGAGACGGTGCTGAGCTGTATTCCCTTTATGCTGTTGTTGTTCACATCGACATGTTGAATGCTTCATATTTTGGCCATTACATTTGTTATACCAAAGATTATTATGGAAAGTGGTATAGGATCGATGACTGTAAGGTAATTTTATACATCATTAATTTAATGCATGTAAATCCAAATTCGTTATTTTTGTTCTGAGTATTGTAGTATTATTGCAGGTCACAGTTGTGGATGTGGAAGAGGTACTTTCACAGGGAGCTTATATGCTCTTGTATAGCAGGTAACATTTCATTTCTCTCCTCACCGTGTTTAATAATCATGTAAAGATGAACAGCTAATTGTTTATTTGTATGCTTTATGTTTTGCTTGATAGTGGGGCTTTCTACTGTTTGATTTTCCAATATATGTTAATTCATAATGCAATCAAGGCAGTCAAAGAAAAGAACAAGAGATGATACTTAGATTCTTTTTTTCATTAACTATTTACAATTAACAAAGAGATTCATTTATATGTTTGATCAAAATATTGGTTTATTTTTTCATGGATGCCATTCAGGCTGAAAGCATGATTCCTTTTGAAATTTTCTAAATGGTTTTCAGCCTAGTTGAAAACGTAGACATTTGTGTGTTTACATTCATTCTCTTTTACTTAATTTCTGCAAACAAGGTAAACTTACTGTGATCGAGAACTATTTCAATCAACGGTGATCCTTACTGCTATGGTATGTCTTGCTTATTCGGGTTTTGATTGGAAGGTGAAATCTAACCGTTACTCCTTTAATTGTAATGACTCAATAATTTAATTTTTAAAACTAGTAATCAAGAGCATTCTATGCAAGTGCAGCTAAAAACATGGGTTGATTATTTCTGGGACAACTGTCACATTAATTTCATAGTTGTATAAGCTTATGTACAGAGAAGAAGAATTTAATAGAAGTATTTACTTAAAGAATTTCTTACTGCAATTTTTACAAAATTTGGAATACTGATATGAAAAGAGAGAGAGATTTTTTTGTCATCAATGAAGTCGGAGCATGCCGTAGGTCCTAAATTGATTGCCTAATGGTATTCAAAGAGATGCATTTGTGAAAGCAAAAGGGAATTCTAAGATAGGCGAACTCTCAAGTTTGTATTATAGTGGTAGAGATCAATGTAGTAGTTCATCGCCTTAGAACTATTTTTTATTTAACATCTCCTTTTCATATAACGTGTTTCGTACATACAGATTTAGTGTATTTTTTATATATACTTGCTGCAACTTTCTGTTATATTTTAGGAAAACTGCACGCAAGGAGCCTTTTGTGAAACCTGGAAAACCAACAAAAGAAGAAAATCTAGCTGTGAAGGAAGTTGACTCATTGGATGCTCCCAGCGGAGAAACTGTGTCAAGTGATCTTGCTTCCAACAATGATACCGAATCAAACCTTTGTTTGCTGAGAGACACAGGACATGAGAGATCTGTGGAGATTGAAACCAGTACCATAAACGGAAAAGCGGATTCAGAGGTGGAAGTAAACTCGTCGCTTCTTCGTGAAGATTTAGCCGACACAGTTCGGCATAACTCCAAATTAAACTCATTAGAAACTGAAACCGATACAACGAAGGAAAGTCTGGATTTGGATGTGGAAGTAAACTCGACACTCCTTCATAAAGTTCCTGAGGATGCAAAAATGACTGGACCTGAATTAAACTCATTAGATACAACACAGGGAAAAGAGCATTTGGGTGTGGAAGTAAACCTGATGCTTGTTCATAAAGATTTAGAGGATGCAAATACGAATCAGGGTGAATTAAGCTCGTTAGAAATGAAAACTGATACAGTGAACGGGAAAGAGAATTTTGATGTGGAATTAAATTCGATCCTTGTTCTTAAAGATTTAGATGATGTGGATATTAATGAAGTCGAAGATATGGAATGTGAAGCACCTTCTTGTGTCTGATACCAATTTGCATATTGTGTCTTCTAGTAAAAACACAGCCGCTAACGGGGTTCACAAAATGGTCACACCCTCTTTTGAAGCAAATATGAATCGAGGCGAATTAAGCTCTTTAGAAATGGATACTGATACGGTGAGCATGAAAGAGAATTTTGATGTGGAAGCAAATTCGATACTTGTTCATAAAGATTTACATGATGTGGATATTAACGAAGTCGAAGATATGGTATGCAAAGCACCTTCTTGGGTCTCTGATACTAATTTGCATATCGAAGCTTCTAGTAAAAACACAGTTGCTGACGGGGTTCACAACACGGTCACGCCCTCTTTTGAAGCTTATGTTACTTCATCATTGAATGAACAGACCTGCTTAAATACTTCTGACCTCAATCAAGACACGTTAAGTTCGAGTAATGGAGTTGACAAGCAGCTGGACCATGAAATGAGAACAGAAACAGAAAACCCTAATTTTGCTGCTTCCACCATGGCCAATGGCTACATAAATTCTTGTCAACGAAGCTGATGCTCCACCCGTTTCTAACATGGCACTCGTTAACAGCAATTTCATAAATCCTATCAAATTGGATTTGGGAGCAGAGGCAGTGTGCTTGAGCGAGAACTGTAGATGCAATGTGATGTCAACATTCAAGGACGATGGGAAAATCAATGGCGGTGGAAACTGTGAGTCGAAACTAATTAATGGAGCGTGTTCATGGAAAGCTGCAGAAATTTAATGCTTCATGAATTATTCCATTTCTGTATTAATCTTGTAATTTTGACACTTCCCTGAGGTTAGTGTTTTTCTTTTTTGGCAACGGCATGTAAGCCCTATCCCTAAGCACATACAACACACCCACGCGCACACACACAGGGACCCACGAATTTGCCCGAAAGCGTTAATTTGTGGCCACTTCCCCCTCTGGGTTTTGAATCCACATTCTTCCCGACAGAGCAAGTGCCTATACCACTGCACATTGGTTAAGGTTAGTGTTTGGATCTCAGGATTAATTGGGTTGTTCTTTTTAATCATACTTCAGCCTTTTCCCCCCTCTTTATTTTTTGAGTTATTTATTATTTATTTTACTGTTTTCATTGTTAGTTTGGGATTTGGAATGAATTTTAAATTAACTTCTGGATCAATAATGCAATTTCTCTTGCCTAGAGTTAGCTTTATTTTCATTATTTAATACTTTCTTGCATTGTTTTGATGCAAAATATTTAAGATACCGCATAGGTAAAGTAATAATGGATTTGTATAATATCATGCTTTTAGTTACAATTAACAGATGATGATAACTTGTTATTATAAATATTCTTCTATTTCATTGCCACATAAGCTCCTAAATCAACACTTTTACTAAAAAAAATTTAGCCAGACAAACAAGTTTTTTAAAGGAAGAAGTCACTTTCCTTCTATCCTATTTTATTACTGCTTTCTCACTTCTTAGATTTTTCCTTTTCAATTTCCAAACATGCCCTGAAATTATTACGTTAAGCAAAACAAGAAATGGATTTCAAATTTTCATCAGGACATAATTTTCGAGACAAATACAATAAAATTAAAATTTGTATTATACTTATGCATACGCAATGGAGATACAATCAATGTTCGGATTAGAAAAAGTGGCATTTATAATTCATGGCACAAGGGGTAAGGGTAGATCTAAACAGACATAAACAGAGTTAATTAAGAGTGATATGTTAAGTGCTGAAGAGACGGAAGCAGATAAAGCAGAATGGAATAAAATGCCTCATATAGCCGTGATCAAAAGTTTGGTGATCTTCTGCTGCAAACAAACAAAATTTAATATTTGATGACATTTCATTGTTGAAAAATATCGGGTCGGGTCCCCATTTCCACTCCGACCCGATGGTAGTACTGTTCTAACTAAAAAGAGCCATTATCTTCTTCTTCCTCCTCTCAAAAATCGAAGCGATACCCATAAAAAGAAAAAAGAAAAAAAAGCGATGCTCTCTTCATTTCGAGAGCCTCTGACTTTCTACAGGAGTCCCGTCACCTACCCGCGGTACGGTCACCGCTTTTGCCGAGCTGCGTTGTCAGTGGAGGGAAAGCCCAAGAGATCGAGGTTTGCTCTTAAAAAATCTCAATTTGGGTCTTCAAAATGTCTCTCGGTTGATTCAATTTTTTGTTTCCTCCCCCCCCCCCCCAAAAAAAATTTTGAGTCATGGGCTCGAAATTAGCTTGTTTTTTAGTAATGGGTTGTTGTTAATCTTATTAAAAGATCAAGATTTGTTTTTCAAATCTCTAGCTGGGTCTTCAAATTACTCTTCCAAAATGTCTTTTAGTCGATTCAATTTTATTTTGGGTCGAAATCAGCTTGTTTTGTGGATATATTTTGTTAAATTATTTTAAAGATAAAAAATTTATGTACTATGTATTTTGAATTGTATTTTCTTTTCAAACTAATTAGAGCCCTTTTGCAGGTGCACTCAACAAGTTGATGGCTCCAATTTTGATCCCTTGGGATTTTACTCATCAGGGACATCTTCAGGTCTTGCTTCTGCTTGGGAAAGTGTTGCTGATTTCTTCAGCCAAAAATTTGAGAGCACATCGAGCAATCGAAAGGAGAAATACCCAAATCGAGGGCTTGCAGGTTTGTTCCGTGTTAATCCAATTTTTGTCTCTCAATTATTATTGATTACTAATTGCTGAATTTATGTGGGTGCTTGTGTAAATTGAAGAAACATGTTTGTCTTTAAGAAATTTTACTCTTTAAGAAACTTGTGCTCGCTTACACTAGTTTCTCAATTTTTATGAATTTGTGTATTTAACTTGGGCCACTAGAATGCTTAAACCCTTTTTGTATTAAGACCGAATGATACATCTCTATAGTGCAACATATTAAAAGGGAAAAGGGAAATAAGGGACATGAACGGAATTATATTGTATGCTCAAATTCGGGGGTTAAGTTTTTGATATTTAGATTATATTGCTATGTCTGTCTGTACTATTATAACTAGAAATCTAGGGGTACTCTCTCTCTCTCTCTCTCTCTCTCGCTCTCTGTGGTTTAATTCAAATTAGCTATTAAAAAACGAGAAAAATATGAAAAGGCTACAGTCTTAGCTTGAAGAATAGAATGCCCTTGATGATGATGATGATGATGATATGAGGCATTAATTTGAAAGAATTATTGGTAATAGTCTTATTATTTATTTCAGTCTACCTATTAATCTCTATGAAAAAATTATAAAAATCTGTGTCTGAAACATGATAATGAACAAACTTACTAGTATGATTGCTCATGTGAAGCATGTTACATATGTTGTATATAATAAATAATTTAAGAAGAGTTTTCATTCAGAAAAAAATGGAAGATTATTGAGAAGATTTTCTGGCAAGGCTTAAAGATTTGAAAATCTTCAAAAATTTAGAAATGGAAATTTTAATTACTAATTATTCTTAAAACCATGCGATCTTTCTTTCCATGGTCATCTAAGAATTTAATTGGGATTTCAATTTGAGACCCCTCCCTTTTTGATTGCAGCTTCAATTGAGGACAGCTCCATTGATTTCGGCGATTTTTTCAAAGGTCCTTTGCCAGGAAAATTCCTGAAGCTCTTGGGTTACTTAGCTTTATCTCGACTTGGAATATACATTCCTTTAGGTGGAGTTAACCGGGATGCTTTTGTTGGTAACTTCGACCAAAACGGTCTATTAAGCACTTTAGATTCGTTTTCTGGTGGTGGCATCGGTAGGCTTGGGATATGTTCCTTAGGAATCGTGCCATTTATAAATGCATCAATCGTGTTTCAGTTGCTTACACAAATTTATCCAAAGTTGCAAGATCTTCAGAAAAGAGAAGGAGAAGCAGGGAGGAAGAAGATTCTTCAGTATACACGATACGCTTCTGTAGGGTTTGCAATTGTACAGGTATGATAGTTAGAACTTCAAAATAAGTTGGATGAATCAGATATCTCGGAATATCAAAGAGTCATGTGTTTTTTCTTGGGCTAGTATATTCTTTTTATAGCTTGCATGGAACTTCCTTCGTTTTTGATTGTATAGCAGGTGCCACTATCTCTTTCCACAAGCTGCACTTTCTCCTCTCTACTATAACCTACATTGTTTTTTAGCGGTGTCTGTCCTGTTTTATTTATGAAACGACGCTTAAAGTGTCGCTGCAGGGTGCATCCTTCAATGGAGCGGATAGGGGTGCTAATCGAACCGAGCCAACTTGAGTTCAGCTCGCAAAGAGCTCGTTCGAGTTTGGTTCGTTAATAAATGAACCAAACTTGAGCTAAAAATCAGGCCTGTTAAGTTAACAAGCCGAACTCCAGCCGGTCCTAGCTATTTTGTTTATAGCTTGTGTTCGTCTCGTTTATGTAATTATATTATGATTTTATATGAATAATAGTCAATATCCAATACATAAATATCAATCAAAAAAGTCACACCTTCAGGAAAATCATACTAAAACGCGTTGGAATCTTGTTCTTTTTTTTTATTGATGATGTTTTGGTAATATTGATTAATGAGCAATAATTAAACTGAACTTACAAAAGAGCTAGAATCAAGCTTGTTCATTTATGAGCTCGGTTCATTTTGTAATCGAGCCCTTAAGAAGCTGAACTTGATCAGAGTTAATTGAGCTGAGCCGAACTTGCGCCAGCCAAGCTTGGCTCGAAACAAACTCGAGTTGAGCTAAAAATAAACTAACCGAGCTTGAACTCAAGCTCTGCCCCGGCTCGTTCAAGTTCGGCTCATTTACACACCTAGGAGCTGACATGGACATACCTCATTGGGTGTTGCCTTTTAAATGAAGTAATGTGGCACAAGGTGAATCGAGCATTTAATATGAGCAATGCCATATCACTTTAAATTTTAGGTATCATCCAATAAGGAATGGCCATGTCGATTCCACTGTAGTGTGCCCCCAAGTGACACTTAGGACCTCAATGCCTCTTTTTCTGTTTGCAAAACACCCTTGATTTTGTGACATTTTATTAACATATTTGATAAGGGGATTTTTGGAACAAAAGCAAATGCTAATTTATATTAAATCAGGAGGTAAAGTGCAGCTTTTGAAAAGAAAAGTCGGTATCCTAACATACGAGCAAAGCTAACCTAGGTATTCTCAATTTACCCTGATTTTTATGGGTTCTATATTTTTTTATTAAGTCATTCTAACGTTTAATGAAAGGCTATCGGGCAAGTACTCTACCTTCGACCATATGTCAATGATTTCAGTACAGAATGGGTACTATCATCGGTAACATTATTAACACTGGGATCCGTGTTCACAACGTATATCGGCGAAAGAATATCTGACCTAAAACTCGGAAATGGAACTTCTTTATTGATATTCACGAGCATTATATCATATTTGCCTGCCTCGTTTGGAAGAACAGTTGCAGAGGCATTTAACGATGGAAACTACATCGGCCTAGCTACCATCGTCACATCATTTCTCTTATTAGTTCTTGGTATTGTGTATGTTCAGGTGTGTGTATTGCTTACGCCATTCTCATAACTCTTCTTCTTCTGCTTTTTCCCTTGTTTTGTTGTTGTTGTTTGTAAACGAACTTTTCTGAGAAAGGAGTTTTTCAGGAAGCGGAGAGGAAAATACCGCTTAATTATGCATCAAGATATAGTAGCAGGAGTGGGGGGCTTCAGAAATCTGCATATCTACCATTTAAGGTTTGTATCATTGTTGTATGTTGTAGGTGCTTCCCTTGATTCTATAGAATTGTTTTTCTTTTGCTTTTTTTTTTAGTGGTTAATTGCATATATCACTCGTCATTTATACGTCATTCAACATTTGTAACCCCTCCGCTGGCACGTTAGCATTTGACACCTGATGGTCAACGGTCATGTCAAATTTGAGATTCTACACAGCAGATTGCTACTAGAAATAAGGGGGGTCAAGTGCGAATAAACCAGTGAAGTATAGATGAAGGGTGTTACTTGCAATTTAACTCCTTTTATAACGATTATAGTACACATAGTTTGGCATAATTATTCAGCATTGTGCATCAACACACCACAATCCAAGTTATGTGAAGACACTGGCGTGTTATGATTTTCTTTCAGAATTTTGTTATGCGAAGTGCATAACTTGGAAGTTTTGAATACATACATTTCCTTGAAGTAAATTCTTTCGGATTGTCCCATTGGCTTTGCTCGAGCAGGTGAATAGTTCTGGGGTGATGCCGATTATATTTTCGACATCTTCGCTATCTTTGCCTGCTACTCTCGCACGCTTCACTGGCTTAGCTGCTCTTAAAAATGCTGCAGTTGGTTTGGCCCCTGGAGGTACATTCTTACTTCTTTATTTAGCCAAAGTTCTGAAATAGTATCACCTAGTGAAGATTAGGTTTAGTTGCTCCTACAAATTGATTTATAATTTCCGGCATGATGCTTTTCTTCTTTTATCATGATTAATCCAACATGAATTATTCGTCTCTAGGCCCTTTGTATCTTCCGACAAATATAGTGCTTATAGCTTTCTTCAATTACTACTACACCTTCCTACAATTGGATCCCGATGATGTAAGCGAGCAGTTGAAACGCCAAGGCGCTTCCATCCCGCTCGTTCGCCCAGGGAAAAGCACTGCTTTATTTATTAAAACAGTGAGTGATTGATCAAATTAGCATTTTGCACGACTTTGTTTTAAATTTTCCATGTTCAACCGCGTTACAATCTTCCTTCTATCATCATTCTCAAAAAAGAAAGGAAAAAAGGAACCATACTCTTTATTTTAATGAAATTCATCAAGTAGTTCAGATTAATAAGGGAGAGCCTCAGGTTATAAATAGATATGGTTTGTCGCATGTTTTAGGTACTTAGTCGGATATCGGTTCTGGGCTCGGCATTTTTGGCCGTGCTGGCTGCGGGCCCCGCTGTGACCGAACAAATAACTCACCTGAGTGCATTCCGAGGATTCGCTGGCACTTCGGTTCTCATTCTTGTTGGTTGTGCAACCGATACAGCGAGAAAGGTGCAAGCCGAGATAATATCGCAGAAATACAAGAACATTGAGTTCTATGATATTAGCAGGTATGACCCCTGATTTGTATTATAACTTCGCAATCTACAAATGTAATACAAGAGTGTACATATTGGTAAATCAACACTGTAAAAATTTTGCTGTTCCTGCTGTTGTGTTCTTTGCGAGTTTTGATTCAAGAATACAAAATTCATTTCATGCTTTTTATTGGAGGTAAGAATCTAAATCTGCAGACGCAGTAGTCTTAATCTTTGTATTTAGATGTTCAAGAATTATTATAATCATTGTATTTAATCTACTGGTAGTTCCATTAATTTCAGTGAATGGGAAGATTGATGCTAAATACCTAAGTCGATGATTAACTTATTCCATGCGACGACGAAAACGACAAATATTACAATACTACAATACGACATATAATCGCTAAATCTCATGAAACCATTTTCCTATTTCTCAATGATCCCACGTTCAAGGCAATAGGTTGATTCTCGTGAAACCATTTCACAGTATTTCATTGATATCTTATATTTGTAAAGCAAATTCGTCGTATACAAGGGCATAGTTTCATAGGTTTCATTGCATGGAAGAAGTTAATTTTCGTACATTCTCAAATTCAGCATAGCCAGCTGACATGAAAAATCTGTTTAACACTTCCGTGTTATGGATTTTATAGGTTCCGAAAATTTAATTTTGTTCAACTAATATTTTAAGTATTCATCGCATGTACTTCATATACAGATTCATATTGCATGTACTTTGTATACAGATTCATATTTCTTCTCGGAAGTGTGTTCCCCGACTCTTCTGCAATGCAAAATCGTATGATAAACAAGTTGTATCGAAATATTAAATAGGATAGCACCTATATTGGTTAAATTGCATATAAATACTTATTGTTTTTCCAAGTAGCAGATAAATACTTTAAAATACGGCATTTTAATACACGACGTTTTGCTTTTTGATACCTGTCTATTCTTCCGAAATGTGTAAATTCTCTTCTAGATCTCTATATCCTTTTCATGACATTTTTCGAGTGTTTTTAAAAAAAATATATAAGGGTTTTGTATATTTCTAGAGAACACGTGGGCAGCAAAGTACCAAAAATACAAAAACATTGGTATTTATCAAATATTCGGATGTAACAATGGATGATTATATTTTGCCTCATATATTCCAAGGGCCTTGATGCCAAAATCTAAATCGTTTCAGGCAATATTTTCGGCTGTAGCAATTCTGCTGACAGTTCATCAGAATACTCAAGCAAATATGAGTCAACTGCAGTTATAAAACTGCATTGAACTGAACCATAACAAACTAAAACCGAAACCAATAAATGTGAAATCGATCAATTCATATCCATATTTTCAGATCTGAACCATGATGAACACATGATATGGTTTGAGATGACCTTTATCTTGTGTATGCACTTACTTATTACAAAATGCATAAAACTTGAGCTGCAAATTACAATCCCAAACACACCAAGCAAATCACATAAATTAACCTTCAATTTAGATACTGAAGATTATGGCCGTATATAAATAAATGAGGAAAATGCAAAATTTGGTCACTCAGAAATCTGTTGAGACCAGAGCAAGCCAATTTAATCCAAGGAATGCTATAGTTGTAAATTGCTAGGTTTTGCACGCAATCACAGAACATCTCAAAAATACAGAGTTTAGTAAACAATATAAGAGCTTGACTTGCTGCATTCGTCAATGGCTCCGCTCACCAAGGCATGTGTTAGCACAAAGGCACGCCTCCGACTTTAGGCCAAAACCATAACAATTGAAGCGTAGGAAACTCGATTGGTTTTAGAGAATTTGTAAAAAATCGCAAAGGTTTTGAAGCTTCCACAGACGAATCCAGACACGAAGCATGTGGGCTAAATAGCAACAACGTTCTTTCATTTCTGCTCGATTAGCAGGAAACCACCAGTAGTATCTACAACAAGCAATTTAGCCCTCCCACCCTTAGGGCTTTATTACTTCCTATCCATTAACCATTCCCAAAATACCCCAGAACTACCATCACTTTCAGTCATTGTGTTTCAATCTATTCCTAATTAATACTTTTACTAATGGGTAGCTTAGGATTAAAAGTTTATATCAACTGGTAAGGTGGGCAGTCAATAAAACAAAGGGGCAAAAGGCACTTGTTAAGAAGTCGGTGTAGTTTCCTGCCAATCGAGGAAAAAATTGGGAGGTTTTTTGCAATTTAGCCGGTTTTAGTGTAGCAATGCCCCGGCCCTCCTACATATCGCACTATAGGAAACTATTAAAAGGTAAGACCAAGCAGCCTGAACGACCTAATTGTTTCAGAAAACGGATCGGTGTTACCTACCAAAATGTAAGTAGTGATCCTTGTTTATCCCTCTTACAAGATAAATGCAGGATTGAGAAACCGTGGAAGAGGTGCAGAGACACAAGCTTAAGGTCTGTGTGGAGACGTATAAAATTGACATATGCCGCCAGAGTTGTCAACAGACGACGAGTCACGATCATTTGCAGCAAGGAACTCAACTGATGATTTCGGAACTTCTAAAGCTAATGTCCCATAGTATGAAGTTTTCATTGCTAAAACTTCAACAGCAGATATCTAGAGAGATCGAGCTTTCAGTGACAAAAAAAAGGTTGTTACGGTTACATTGTAGCAATTGCTTCCACTTTCTATTATATCAAACAACAAGGGTCCAGCCAATGTTGAGCCAGAAGCCAAACAGCAAAAGAGCCCATGGGACCTGTAACCCTTGAAAGGTGAGACTGATTGTTCAGAAAATGCTATATCGGAGGATATCCCTTAACTTTTTTTGCCAAATATCAAGAAACTATGGTAACCTTCCCCACCAAAAAAAACAGTTTACTCCTGGATTCAACGGCCATTAGAAATTTCATTTCTGCCCAACTTACCGTGTATGAGAAGTATTAAATATGCATTTTTTGAGAAAAGGCCATAACAGGCTAATTTAGGAAGAAAAAGTGTCGGAATGGAATATCTAGCGGCTGTTAATTTCATAGGTAAGGTGCTGGTTTTCAGAAAGGTAGAATGCTATTGTTATATGGGCAAAAAAGTAAGGAGAATTCGCAAAAAATTGCAATTTACCTGCCAACTTTGAAACTTTGAAGCATGAGGGTGCAGTGCAGAAAAGAAGGAAACCAACATGTGGGGGTGGAGCACGTGTGGAAGCAAGAACAATAGCAGAGGTGTAGAGTTTATGCAGAGAAGAGCTAAACCAACATATGCCAAACACAGTAAAGCTGTTACCCCTTGCTCGACTCCTGTAACTCTCAACATGTTAGAACGAAGAGCCTTATTGCTTTAGGTAACAGCCTGTATTTACCTGCTGCAAGCTTCTTTGAATCAGAGTTCCTCAATCTTAGGAAATTATCGGGAGGGGAGCATAGAAGCATATAATGCAAGAAAGCAAATATATCACGACGGAAGTATAGATAGAGTGCGAAGAACAATGTAACCGAGACAGCGAATTCGTTAAAGCAGTCCTCCACAACACAAAAGAAAAACTGACTTAGTTACCACATCCCAAATCTTAAATAAGACATGCTAATACTATTTTAAAAGACAATAAAATAAAGTTGAAGGAACCTTGATGTTCAGAATCTTAGCAGAAGGCATGGTAGAGAGCATTGTTCTTTTAATGAGTCGCACAAAGCACAATAGTTATCATTGCAGTAGATATTTGTCCTCACGCCATCAACTTCTGCTCCGTTCCCTATCCTTGGTGGCAGCATTTCTGAACAAGAATGATTGTCATGTAGGCAATGTTGAAGCTGCTACAATCAAAGAGATATTTTCCCTACGAACCAGATAGATTCCACTAAGCTTCCTGGTTGGTGAATGGCAACAAGGTGAAAACAGAAGCACGGCCTTGGGACTCGCACTTTTGTAGCAAATCACCGACCCAGTAGCCTATATGGAATCCAGTTAGTAGGAAAAGCATTTTACTCCGTAGTAAAAAGGTTTATTAGCACAAAACACCACTGTAGTTACCCTGAATAGCACTTATACCCCCTCAAGTAATTTATTAGCACAAACGCCCCTCAGCTCATCAACCAAAAGATTAAAAATCACTCAAATTCAAATCTAAACAACTCAAATGATTATATAATTTAATTTCTAAGACCTGTTTGGGTTTTTGAGGGTTTTTTTAGTAAATCACTTAAATCCCTATAAGTGCTATATGAGGTAAACTAAAGGGATTTTTGTGCAGGTAACCCTCTTAAGAAAGATATATGCCTTTTACCCATTAGCATAAGCTGGTGACTCATCACGTCCACGCTTGTAAACTGGAGACTCATCGCGGCCACGCTTATAAGGTGGAGACTTGCTGTAGCTGCGACCCCGAGGGAGCGAACCACTGCGGCGCCTTGGAGAGCGATCGCGAGGACTCAAACTCCTACACAAGAGACAATATAATGAACATAAGGATTAATATCACTACAAAAAATCAATGTCAAATATACCCGTAACAGCAAGTAGTCATTCATGAAAGGAACCTGTTAATCTCATTTTATTTCAGACAGGCAGTTCTCCTTCGAAGTAATGAATATCAAATTTATGCACTTGTGCCATTATAATTGTACTTTGCATGGATAACAGAAATTCCTTCAACAAAGTGTTTATAAAACAAATAATAAAATATCAATTATTTTTTAACAAAATAAAATATCAATTATGTTAGTATATATAAATAAGATTCAAGTATTATCTTATTTATATAACTTGCTATGCATTACATCTATCTTCTTTCAGAATGAAGAAATGATTTGAAGAACAACCAAAATTCATTCACATCAGTGCCCTAGATATTTGAAGTAAGGCCATATAATTGTTTTTCTTATTGTTGCAAGCCATACATCATATTCCTATACATGTTTTTCATTGTCTATCAAAAGCAGATTTTGAATCAGAAAGGCAAACAAGAAGTCCTCATAACCAAAGCTGTTTATATGATGTCTTGGTAACAGCATTATCAAGGCTGAGCTAAAAGAGAGTTGGCTCACCTATAAAGTTCTTCATGCTTTGCGGGCGCAGTACAATTAAGGTAACAGTTAAACTGTTTAGACAGTTAAGTATTTGTGATTGATGGTAAAATATACAATTCAGGCATAATGAAAACCCAACTAGGCAAATATTCAGGAATTATTTCAACATAGAAGGATATTCATATTAGCAAGAGACTAAAAAAAACACTTGACAACAAATTTGAGAGGGAGGTCGCTACATAGCCAGTAAGAAAATCCAAGAAATAAAAATAGAAAATTGATTGCCCAGAATATTTTGATAACATTATCTAGGAAATAGAGTTACCACCCAATGTAAGGAATGTGGAAATAAGGTGTTTAAAGACTTGTGGTCATGCAGATATACTGTTGAAATCGTTGTAAAAATCATATTATTTTCTGATAAACTATATGTGTTCATAGTTCTTACTGTCCAAGGTTAACAGCACCAAATTAAAGTCTCAAACTTTTTGACCCGGTTACATGAATCCTACGTCTCAATTTAGCACTGTTAAGGGTCATCCCTTTGAGAAGCTATTTACTATTATATTTTAGCTCTTATATAAAAAATTTCCTTTCATATTTGTGTCTCAAAAGTAGTATTATATACCCTGAAATAATAACCTGAATTGCTTTACCATACACACAGTTAAACCTCAAGCTACAATTAGAATAACAAAAAGTTGCAACTTTTTATAGGTTCAATTAAATCACAAATTCGCAAACTAATAAAAGGAAATTCTTATCTCTATGCATTGAAGAATAACATACATCCAATTTAGAGGATAACTTCTTTTCAACTCTCCAATATGCTATATTATGTGACGCTAAATTTAATGAATTATCATGTAATTTGTATCAGTATTATACAATAATTAGTAATTATTAATTACCTTCGCCCATAGCTTGGACTCCTCCGATACCTGGGAGGTGTCCGGCTGCGGCGGCGGCCACTGCCTATCCTGCCTGAACCACCGCGATTACGACATTCTCGAGCAAAATGACCGGCCTCACCACACTCGTAACATTTCAAATCAGACCCTCCACCACGGCCACCACGATCACGGTCACGACCGCCGCCGTTTCTAGAATTATGGGAAAGCTCAACCCTCCATCCATTTTTACCTTCAGAAAGAATAAAAAATATAATTTGCAGTTTAGGCATGGGCTATGTCCCTTTCTTGGGTTTATTGAACAGAACACCCCTGTACCCCCCACCCCGGTGGAGTGTTTTATCAGCACTCTCATGTGTTCATCAGGCAAAACCCTTAAAAACACTCGAATTCTACTATAAATGGCATAAAAATTCTAGTGTAAACTTAGAAAATCATTTGAGTTGTTTAGAGTTGAATTTGAGTGCATTTAAGGATTTTGATCAATGAGAGCCCTGGGGTCTTTGTGCTATCAGTTGGGAGGGTACAAGTGCTATACATAATAAACTACAAAGGTGTTTTGTGCCATTAATCCTTTTTTGCAATATGGATAGGGTAAATATGACACTAACCAACTAAAGAATTTAACTGAAAGCATGGAAAGACAGTGTAAGCTTGTAGATTGTTGCGTACTAAAACAAGATACAGTAGACACGCATGAAATACAATATAGCATATCCACATACCATCCAAGTCACGAATTGCATCATGGGCATCTCTACCATCGTCAAATTCAACAAACGCATAGCCCGGTGGTTTTCTAGCAACCCAAACACTGAACAGAAGAGCATGTTATATATCACTAGGAATAAAATATGAGGTTACATTACTTATAATCATACCGAATCAAGAATTAAAGATGTTATAGAATTAGATGTAATCATATGCTCATTGGTCATATTTACAAAATGCAGAGAGCAAAAATATGCAGAGAATGAGGGGGAAATGAGGCTGTGAGCTTGGCTATGAAGACAAGACACAGCCCCTCGGATGGGTCCCGCTCCAACTGAAATCCAGGGACCCCTGGTTTCCCCTATGGAGGGGTGTGTGACTGTTCACAGCTATCTTAGGTGTGAACGTTCACAGCCCCATTATCCTCACAGTATTTATATATCAGTTGATCATATACACACTCACTCAAACCTTTGAACAGTTTGAAAATGAAAAACTTGCTTCATAGGTACAAGAGAACCTATGGGCAGACCTCACTTGATTTTTGTAAGCTATCAACATAACAAATGGCTGAAATCTGTTCTTACGCATTAAATTAGACTGTAATATGCAAATTATGATACATCACACTTTCCTCTAGTTCCCCTGATGTACCACTGACCATTTGCATAGGATTTGCTGTATTAGAATACAGCATTCCAGGGTTGATTTCTCTAGCTGGACTCGAAGACACATCTATAACACCATTTCTAGGCTAAACTAATTATCATTTTCTTCATAATGTTTATGCTGTTATGCACATATAATTCAACAAAATAAACTGCCAGCAGCACAGCAACAAGATTTTTACATAAATTATCTAATAATTTTCATCATTGTTGTAAAATGCCTTATAAAGCTTCACTATAGCCTCTCTTTAGCGGAAAGCGGCCATGTAGCGCTTCGCTTTTGCATTAAACGTTTTTGTACTGCGTTAATGGCTTGAAGCTCCTGCTTTGGCTCGCTTTTGCATGAAAATCCCGCTTAAATCCGTTTTTAAACATTCAGAATATAGTCATTATTTTTTTAAAAATTGTAGATTATCATATCAAATGATCGGATAATTAAATTTCATTATTGTCTCTAATCTGCAGCATTATCTCTTCCATATCTTATATGGATGACAATTTCTTAAAATGTCGATCAATATATTTTTATTATTGCATACAAACTTTATGACAATAAAATATCTTAGTTATATTTATATTATTTTGTTTGTACAAGTGTCTATTAATCTAATTTTCCGTCATTATTTTATTTACTATTTAAAAACGTCTTGGCGCTTTTTGCCGCAAAAGCTAAAGTCCTGCCCATCCGCTTCGCTACGCTTTTCACTTTCACAACATTGATTTTCTTACACGTTAACTTGGTTCTCACATTCTATTTAAATCTTTGGCTTAAATCTAAGAAGTATTCCTTATAGGAGCTTCTACCTATATTTGCTGACCATGTTTATACCGTTTCCCATAATTCATTTTTAAAAACTTTGTTCTAGTAGCAAGAAGCAACTATATTTGCTGGATTTTGACCATTGATAACTAAAATTTGTAACTATATTCAGGTTACAGTTTCCTACCAAAATAAGCAAATGACCCATAACATCATTTAAAAGTTGCACTCTACTATTTGTGCAGGTCCACACATCATTGCTTACCGCACTACATACATCCATGTCATAAGCGCTACAAATGACCCTATAACATGTGGCGATGTTTAAAATCAAACATGTTTACCTCATAAAACATAAACTAAGCTCCCTAATTTCTCCTCTAGTTAACCATTGATTTTGTAACAAGGAACTCCATTTATAATTACATAGCAATTCTCAACTAATCGTGAATTTAAGAATAAAGGGCACAGCAGCATTTTGAAATTGAATGATCAGTTCTTCGTTATATCAGCAAGCATTTCATCTTATAAGCATCACATTATTCAGAAATATGAATGGCATTGAGAATCATGTCAGTATGCAAATACTTTCAATGAAAGGGTAATGGACTAGGCACAACTATATAAAGGTAAACCCCCTTTGCAAATAAAGGCGGCGATATCAGATCCATGCGAGCACTGGACCACAGTACTAAGAATGCTACGTCAGGGGATATTGGTGAAGACGGAAATGGAGATAATATTTAGAATATCTGTTTTACACTCTTCCAATTTTTATACCAAAGCAATGCATATCAAAATAAATTAGGTCAAGGCAGCATAATATCAATATTTTATTATTACTCGGTCAAAAAATTGCTCATAGCACACAAGGCACAACAGATATCATATAAGTTTTAAAAAAGGATTCAGGTTTATATCGATTTTGATGTCAATGACACAAAATTGGACCACTGTGGAGATTTTACAAGTGGAAAATTAAACTGATCAGTCCTTTATTTTTTATCCAAGGCATCATCTACAAGAATTTCCTGGTCAAAATTGATTAAAAAAAAGTAAGGGAAAATTGTTACCTTCTTATAGTGCCATATGTGCGAAACTCATCCTCAAGTTCCCGTTCAGAGACTCGTGGATCCAAATTGCCCACGTAAACACGAGACATGGCTGATACAAGAACCTATCAACCCCACCATCCAATATCACAAAAAATATGAATAAACAAATTGGCAGTTATATAGACACACAAAAAGAAGAGCTAAAAATTTGCATGTGTATCCATTTTTTTATAAAAATAAATAATAGAAGGCATTGCAACCTTGGACGCTGTAAAGAAACAATTGCATTGTAATTGGAATTCCACAAGTGCTTAACTACTTAGAGGAAAATCTATTATACAGCAAGATAAAAAACAATAATAATAATCGGAGACTACGTTTCACAAATCACAAGGTTGGTAAATGAAAGTTATTTCTTCCATCCTTCCCATTCAAACATGTGATTTGAAAAAACCAAATTTTGTTATATTTTCTTTTGCTTGAAGAAAATAAAATAAATCTGCATAGCTACTGAAACCTCATCAAGTTTTACTCCTTTCACTAGGGTGCTACCGAAATCTCATCAGACACAGGATCGAGCCAAATAACTTATTTACCAATATAAACTGGGATCTAATAATCACTAGATCTAAAATAACCTCATCTCTACCAAAATTTAGATCGCAAAATAACCTCAATCTATTGATAAAGTTTAAGTTTCTTTTCCAGTGGATCGAAAAGGAACCCTAGATCTCATGGATCGAGGAATCGATCGGCTGCATCGTTTAATTCGACGGGCGATCAATCTGATCTAAAACGTAACAAATTATAGCGAGGAAAAAATAAAAACGCGGTAAATTTGAGCAGTTACCTCCTGATTGAAGATATAGTCGAAACCCTATAAATGGAGATGAAGCTTGAAATTGGGGGAGAGAGAATGGGAGAAAAAATCGTGATGTTTGCTTTTATAGTAAGGGCCTATGCTCGAGGGGGAGGCAGAGACGAGGTCTTCAGCACGTGCGATGCACCTGCACGCTTATATCTTTCCATTTTTCAAAATGCTACGTTTTGGGCCTTTATTATACTTTAAAAAAATTGCAAAAATATCAGTTTATCCTTATTCTTTTAATCAAAAACACAGGATTATTCTCTCAATAAAATTATTAGCAGTTATGGCTCACTCCTTCTTTAATGGTGCTTTCTTTCTAACTCAACGTTTTTTCTCCCCAATCTTCCCTTCCAAAGTTTACATCTCCATTTTCAAATCCTTCATCTCCATCCGACTCCTCTGATTCCTCCATCTCTATTTCAATATGCCAATCTTCTCTCATATTTCCAGCATCTCCACTTTCATGATAGCTGAAACTAAGGCCGCCAACAATAAAGAGTGCATTAAATAAATTGGAAACTAGGACAAGCAAGAATAAAGAGGCCGATTAACAAAAAGAAAGATGGGTTTAAAATAGAAAATATGGTAAGTAATGATAAAGCGAGAATAATAATAAAAAAAAGGCATGAAAATTATAAGAACATGATAAAAAATCTCATGTTCCAGTATTTTGGAAAATCCAAAAATCCCATCTTCTAATTTCTTAAAAAATATTAAGAGGGTATTATCGGCGTTGTATACATAAATACGTATATAAATAAGGGTTTGAGTTTAATTGAAATAATGTCAAAATGTGTTTTTGGGTTTTTAAAATAATTTTGGAACTTTATTGGTTTAAAAACAAGTTGTTTTTCTAAACTTGGGCCGGAAACAATATTTCTGTGATGATTTAGAAATTTTATTCTAATATATTACTTGCATGTTCATATTGATTGAATTTCTTGTTATTTATGTAACTTTTTTCAAAAATGAAAAGGTCACTCATCCAATGTAAATTGTATCCGGTATAATTATATTTATACCAGTATTTTTACATAAATAACTTAGACCATGTACAAATAAGTAAATATTAAGGGGGGTTGCATATAATTTTCATCTCAAATTCCGATGCGGACGGTGCTCTTTCGGGACCCGTTTGTTCGCACGGAAGTAACATGTAAATACCAAAGTAAGCACACTTCAAGCACTTCGGTTGTTTGTTTGCACGAAAATAGAGTTAGAAGTCGCTATGAGGTGGATCCTATCTGACATGATTACTTCCAAAATTTTATTCCCCTCACTTTTGATGAGAAGTACGTACGTAACCATGAAGCAAAAGGACCACGGAAAAGGATTAATTATTTATTGCTTCTATTTATTATTTTCAAAAAGTAATAATATATTATTATTAAAAAAAAGGCCCTTTTTAAGTTTGTTTTATTTCCCGAAAAAACATAGAAACTTGATTCATTTTTTTGTTTCTTCATCAGAAAAATATTAAAACAAATATTAAAAGCAAGATTCAGATCTGTTTTCATGACAATTTTTTTGGAAGCAGTTGTAGACTTAATTAGAAGCACTGGCTGGTAATGATAGTTGAAAACTTGAAGGTCCAGCTTCTCTTAAATCCTCATTTAAGAAACAAAAAATGCAATGCAAGTATGAAATTTTGCGGGTGTTTCTTCTTGCAACATGTGATGCATGGTTTAAAACATAGAGATAGAGCACATATATGTTTATGTCTCAGATTACATTTAAATGCCTGACCATCAATTGCGAGCATGGGATATTTCAATGCAGCATATTTTGTGCCACCTTTTCAATAAGGCCACAAACCGAATACAAACACACACACACATATATATAAAAGGGATCGTTCTCTCCAAAATTTTGAAGAAAAAGGACTAAATTCATGGTCAATGAGTGTTTAGATCATAAAATATACGAGTTATATATATATATATATATATATATATATATATATATATATTAAACTTGTTTTGAAGCATGCATCTTTTGTAGATTCATTGACTGATTCAATTAATTGTTAAAATAGACCAAGAAGAGGTTCTTTTAGTAGGTACAAAAGGGGGTAAAATATAATTGCTGTTATTATAAACTGGAAATTAAATGGGGTTCATTACGTCATTGCTTCATCAAGAACTGCAAATTTGTGCTTCCTCCTTAATTGACTCAAAGTTCAAGTCCACATATATACCGGACACAATGTTTTCTTATAAAAAAAAAAACATCAATCTATTTAATATTATGTGATAAAATAAAATAATTTAAATGTCAACAATTCAAAAGATCAATACATCATACCACATTTCATCCTGATGGCCATCAATACAAAAGGAAGCTATAAGAAATTATTTTAAAAGGCTAAGTTTCGACTCGCTGTCATGAATTATAGGCATTTTTCCTAAATGTTATCATTAACTTTTAAAATGATGAATTGATATCCTGAACTTTCAAAAGTATCAAAATACCCCATTGACAACGTTACCAGAAAATCACAAAAACATCATCGTGCTAATTAAATAACAATTTACGAGTACTAGCAACCTACCAATAATGATATCAAAGAAGAGCTTTAAGTCGAAAAACAATTGTCAAAAGTTGCTCAATAAGACATGAAGAAATACCACTTAAAATGAGTAGCTTAATGCCAAAACTAATTAATAGAGAAGTTTCAAGAATTGATCAATATGAATATTCCCTTTAGCGATATTGATTAAAAGATATAAAATGGAAACGATCCACATTTCAAGAGTGCAATCTGTCGGATCAATGGTCCGTCTTATTAAAATTGATTGGCTTATTCAATTTATATAAATTATAGGAGTTTATCTTTTGTTAATTAACTCGTATCCCCTCTATGTAGTACAAACTCATGATTATGCATAAAAGCGAGGCACTTTTGATAATAAAAATGATATGATTATCTTAGAATCATTTTATATAAACGATTATACACGTTAAAGTCTTCTATAATGGCGTCACTTTGAATGTCACGATCAGGCCAAAGCGGTGAAGTCCAGTTCGAAAGAATAAAACGATCAAAATATTGACTGCATTAGAAACCAATTGTGAAAGAAAGTGATACAGATACGAAAATGTTATCTTTGAGCCTAGTCATACAGTTCATAGCAATGTTAAAAGGATTGAAAAATAAAGCCTTCTAATAAAACAATTTTCTCTTGCAACACGTCTTCACGGTTACAAGTCTTAGCTTGCATTTTCTCACTTTTCCAAAATGAAAATACTTTTTTAAACATTTTATTTGCTTTACCTGAAATCCACGAAAAGGTCCACCTAACCCGCTCTCTCTTTCCACACACGCTCTATAAAGTAATATCTTTGTAATTAATGGCATCATAAAATATAGTATTTTTATTGTGGCATATGGACTTTAAAATAAGCCTCCTTTTGCGTTTTATGTGTAATGCACGCATCTTTTGCCCGTGCTTGCTGAAAACCAGTATTGTTCTAATAAGGGCTTAATGCCTAGATTTTTTTTTGTCACTGTAATTTCTAAGGGAGCCTAATCTTGAGACCTAAGTTAACAAATAAGCTATCAGAGTCTGATGGAAATCAGGCCGAGTCTATCAACATTTTCATCAAATTGGGCCTCTGCTGCTATCTTAAAAGACTGTAGCTATACTGATGGAGGGGCCGTACCCGGTCTCCTTCAGATTCTGTCTCCCGTTGATCTGCCGATGGCTGTGATTGACGGCTGGGATTTGATCTAGAACGTGATCTCCTGCGATGTGTGGATCTCAATGGATTGGAGGAGATTTGCGCCGAGTACCTGCAAGGAAGTCCCGGGGTGGTTTGGTACCACCGAGAACCCTCCGACGATCAAGTCAGTAACAAGATCCGAGCAGAGTAACGGCTTAGTGGAGTAAAAATATCTTCCTTGATCCTTCTGGGAGAGGGGTTTATAAAGCGGCGGTGGCATGCAAGGGCAGGCACGAAAATCACGCCGGCTGTTACGCTCCCGACGTCACGCCCGCGTGATAAGCGGATCTTCCCATTAATGGCGAGACAGGCTCGTTAATGGGGATCGTAATGGCGTGGAACATGGGATGTGGTCGGCGGAGATCTCGCGCATGGCGGGATTCGCGGAGCGGCGGTTACGCCTGCGAGTGGTACCGCTGGTCGGTCGATGAGACCGAGAAAAATGGCCTCGGCGGGAGAGCTCGGGGTGAGCGGGAGAGCCGAGACATCTTGGTCCTATGATAGCTCGGAGGTGAGCTGGGAGGCCGAGGGAGCCAATTTGTGCATGGGGGCTCTGAGGAGAGCCAGTTAATGCTTGCGGGTCGGACACAGGGGTGGCATGGTCGGCCCTTTCTTCTGAGCTCTGGGACACGTCATCTGCCACGTGTCACGATCTGAGAGATCACCGATATCGAGCATCATCATTAGCCCCCCACTCTCGGCCCGACCAGCTGACGGGTCGGGTCGAGAGTGGATTGCCGGGCCCCCCGGGGTGAGCTCCCTTCGAAGATATTGTCGGGACGTGTCCCCGGGCAATCTGTTGTCTTTTCTGTAAGTTCACGGCGGCGCCCCGGCCGTCAATCCGACGGCCAAATGCGGAAGCGGAGATAAACTTTAATTTTTCTTGAACTGGCAAACCGCCGCGCACTAATACCCGGATCGAACCATTAATTAGTCCTAGTTATCTACAAGAAAGGGAAGAGAGATATACCGACAGATCCGAGTCCTCCGGTCTTCTCGTCGTCGTCCCGATCTTCTGCGGAATGTCCCGTCTCCTTCTCGTCGCCGGAAGTGCACCACATCGCCTACTTCTTTTACGGGCTCCTACCTCAATGCCGAGGCAACTCGGGCACGAAGCCGGCTACTCGACGTGCCCAAGATTCGCTGTAGAATATAATGTAGAGGCTTGTGTCTCATTTGGGGTTATCGGAATTGCCTTTTGGTGGAGGGATGAAAACAAGAAGTATATGGAGGGACTTGGGGATTTTTGGAGCATGAAATGAACCAAAAACCCCTTTTCCAAAATTGGGACAGCCCCACCCCCTCAAGAGGCCGGCCAAGACATGGTGGAGAGAGGAGAATGAGAGTGGAGGTGAATGTCTCAAAAGATAACCAATCACCTAATGCAAGAGAGAGAGGGGGAAAAGACTATCATGCAAAAACATGATAACAAAACTATGCCAACACTCCACACTACCATCATCTCATGCATGATGGCTCCAAAAAGGTCAAGCCATCATGAGCATAGAAAGTCAATGGAGGGTGCACATCATGAAAACCATCATGATACAAATAATATGCAAAGAACCCCTCCTCAAATACTTATTTGCAACAATGCAAATAAGCCCTCCTCCACCAATCTTCGGCCAATGAACGGAACAATGGAAATCGGCCGAAACGGAAAGCAAACTGGCAACTCCAGAAAACTGGTCCCGTAATAAATTACAGGAAAACCCCGATACTGTGCATACACACCCGCATCTGTATTCCGACCGAAATACAAATGCAATGAGACAAAATCTACACTGTACTATACTAGGATCCGGCTTAAACCAAAACCGGCTAGTGATGTCCGTTCGATCCTGATCCGTGCAATACCGCACGTATCTGATCGAACCCTGCCATATAACCATACGGCCTATAGTACAAACTGTCCGATCCTGATCCGTGCAATACCGCACGTATCTGATCGGACCTTGCCATATCTCCATACGGCCTCTACAACTTTTCGCCCGAAAGCTGAGTAACTGAATGTGGGGGACTCTAAAGACTCATCAACACCTTGGTTGTGGATTTAACCACTAGCACGTTAGAGGTATAAGCCAATACATAACGGGCTACCAGGTATTGACCAAAAGGGACGTCTGTGAGCGAACTCAGCCTGACTCCCTACTGAGCCTGTCAGTGACAATATCCGTACAGTCCGGTCCGTTCGTCTATGAGCATCGCATGGCGGGCCTAGGGGGTTGGTAAAAGTCAGACCCCCAAAAGCGGTACAAGTCGTGTCGGAGTGTAGCCCAGAACACCCTGAGATACTACTGGAATACCTACCAGTAAATCTCCTTGCCTCGGCCGAGGGCTTCGTGTAATGGCTCTCCTAGACACAGCGCGACCTCACCCCCAATACCGGGAGAGACGAACCCCTGAAGATACGCTCACTGCCTCCATGTGGCTCGGGACTGTACCCAACTAAAACCTGTTTGCACGACTCCTTTGAGCCGTGGTAGGGTAGTAATCAAAGTACAGTGGGAACTCACACGAGACAAATGACGATCCCCAGGTCGATGAACTAACCTGTACACATGTCACCAGGGAACTGCCATCTGACGTCTGGTATATGACCAACTAGCATGTTCCCGGCGAGTCCAGTCCGGTGTACTCATAACCCAATGAGCACATGTATACATCTTAGGTGATCCAACTGACACCAGTGGGGTGAGACCGGCCACCGCCCCTCGTCGAGGTCTCGACTGTATACACTAGTCTACTCTGGAGTATCGATGCCCTGTCTCGAAACTCACACGACTAGGGACCATTTAAGGATATGCTTATAGACCCCAGCTCCCACTTATATGATCGCCCTCATACTGCTGGTGGTCAAGCAAGAATCCTAGGGGCTCTATCAACGTGTAATAGCAACTTGTCAGGTCACCTAAAACAGTACACGATGATAAAGGTAAACCAGATAGCATACTATCATCTCGAGTAAGACTGTCCTACCGGAATAGGTCCTCCATCAATCATTGCAATCACGTACCTGTGACCTAATAATTGACTCTGAGGGCACTATCTCCAACAATCTCCCACTTGCACTCAAGGTTAATTATTGCGATGTCGCATACTCACAGCCCGTGTGATACCGAACACCCAACTCCTGTACTAGTCAGTCTCACAAAGCTCGTTTGCGAAACTATTGCGTTCGAGGAATAGCCTTAGTGAGTGGATCCGCTTTGTTGTATCTTTCTATGTCTCTCTATATCTCATGTTCGCGGAGAAAACCCATCTCCCGAAATGAGCAATACCTGTCTTAGAATGTGTCTGGATGTCTGATGGGACATAGCTCATAAATGAACTCCAAATCCAAACTTCTTAGACTGTATCGTCAACTGAACTTAATCAGTATCCTGCGTCATGCCTCCCTCAGTATTGCCTTGGACCAACTGTCCAAAATACTGTCCCTCGTCAGAAGGAAAACTATAACTCTGACAACCTCCCTGTCGTCCAGGTCACCTTGGAAGCCTGGAATGATAACTGTCTCCTCAACGAGGCTGTCGTTATCATATCCCTAGAACATCCACTTATGTTCTAAAACTGCTTCCGACTGTTTCTCCAGGATTGGATTAATGTCAACTTATTGCATCTAGTGCAAGAACAACATCTGGTGTGGTACTTGACATCTCACGATTGACTCAATTGCCTGAGCAAGTGATCTGCCAATCATGCACGTCCCTCTCCCCTTTAGTCTGTAAGACACCTTTGGAGAGGGTGACTCCATTACCTGCAGGTACACTACCGTGCCAGGAGTCGTCCATTCTAAATACTCTTAGAATGCTGTCTAAGTACCCCGATTGGGAAACCACCCAAATCTAGATCTAAAACCATAGATCTAGTAACCAGTATGTCTGATACAAAATCCATTTCCTTTGTGGAGAAACCACTGTGTGACGACCAAAGTATAACCGATTGTAGTATAGGAGTTTCTTTTCCTACTCTGTGTATGTCATCCAAATACTAGGATATCACACCCTACTACCTTCTCAACAGATCCATCCCCTATTCTGATGAAGTCAAACCCATGACTGTCACGTCAGAAATAGATGATCTTTCTCCGCTATATCTGCTTTAGCCTATAAATAGACATAAGCTACCTGTCCACCAATGCTTCCGCTGCTCCCACTGACTACGACAACCCTCTGGCAGAGTCATATAGACGCACACTTCTAAAACTAGTTTAGAACGACGCTATACTCATCCTCCCGCCGGGTCTCGCAGCCTGGAACAACAGCAATGGTAATTGTGGGTAAACAAGAACTTCCCTGTCACCGTCCTTGAGGCTACCGTAGTACCTCTCAGGTGCCTGAAGTTACCCACCTTATCTGCGGAGTGGCCAATGGAATGTCAATCCAGATTGAATTTTTAGGTTCCTATGAAATCTTCAGTAATCGTTTGTGGTTCTGGAATCACTTCCAGTTCTACCATACTCCCACTACTGTTTTCTGAAAAAATCCATTTTTAATAAAATTGTGGCGAGTCTAGAACAATATCGCTATTGTTCATCCAGATGGTAGAAAGTCAACCCTCGTCATAGCCTGGGTCAACCCACAAATAGCGATTACAGAAACGTGCCTTGAGTTATCCAGAGTCTGGTTTTAAGCATAATCCGGACAACTCCCCGTACCTTAACATCGTTAAGATATGAACTGTTCTATATCCAATATAGAACCAGAGGCACTGATTTAATTGAACCAGATTCAAATCATGCAGCTGTCTCCAGTGCATGTCAACTAAATGGAAGGAGGCCGATCAGCGTTACTCAACTTAGGAATGCTTCCAATTATGAGTAACCTGAAAAAGAAGCAAGTTCTCTTAGTCATTACTATCAACTTAATACCATACACAAGTATCTACATCTTCGATCTCTTTGAAGAATCCCGATACTTGCTACACCTGGTTCTCTACTCTATTCAAATACCTATAACTTCTCCAAATTCGGACCCTGTGTTTCCACGAAACACTTGTCTAAAAACTAGAGAAGTCATAAGTAAACCGAATATAGTACGAGGACCAACCCCTCTGTCCTGATGGACCCTGGACAACATACAATACTCTGTATAAGTCCCTTGAGTCTGATAACTCATTCACTGTGTGTCGTAGGTTGAAAACTGTACTTATGGTCAAGAAGAATTACACCGCTGCTTAATGCTCCTTACCTAACCATCCACTGATATAGGTAAATGTCGTAGACATAATTTCAGAAAGGTATATCTCACTCTATGAAAATAGACGTACAGATATATCAATTTGAAATTGGTGCATAACAGCGGATATTCAAAACCAAATATTTGCCGACCGGCAAACAGCCCAGGTGATTTCCTCAAATATCACCGATTACAACGAATCCCGATATAATGAGGATAATCACCCAATTCCCAATAACTTACTCCCACTCATCGTCTGTAAAACCATACAGATGTGAGAATCGTACCTGGTAAATACATACCCTGGAGTAAGTATCTAATCGGGAAATCAGTTTTCTCTTAACATTACACAGTGAAACTGAAACATCGAAATGTTTCGATGGGGTATCCTGGTATTCCTAGTAATGCCTCTTCCATTATCCAGATTCACAACTGTAACCGTGTAATTCTTTGCCACCTCTCCAAATCCCTTCATATGTCTTTAGTCTTTACCTTCTGTACACCCCTTTAGGCCAAATGGTTTTCTTCCTTCCCTACCGTTCGGCACCAGCCTATGGTTTGGAAGAAGACTATCCAATAAGCATAATGGGTGTACTGTCCCAATCCTAGGAACACTCGCAATGAGAGAGGGTGAAGATAAAAGACAACCGAATAAACCTTATTCCTATTTCTCCTGAACCAGAATCCATCCCCGAACTGGAACAAGTTCCTTTCGAGTTCGTATATAACCATACGATGGAGTATCCAATAAACTGTGGATCTTCGTAGTGATACGGAGTGTCCTGGAGAAATACAAAGGTGATTTAGGATTGGCGAATGAATACTTGGTTTGGTCGTGAATATCTGTTGCAATTTACTTTGCCCTCTTACTAATACCTTGCTTTGTCTTAACTTAATACCTTCTGCACACCATCGTTAGGTTAATTGGTTTTCTTCATTCCCTACCGATCGGCACCAGCCTAAGGTTTGGAAGAAGACTATCCAATTTGCGTAACAGGTGTACTACTCCTAAACCAAGGAGCACTCGCAACCGGAGAGGAGGCAAAAGGAAAAGACAACTGAATAATCCTATCCGTTTTCTCCAGAACCTGAAACCATCCTCGAATAAATCTTTTCGAGTTCGTATCTAACCATACGATGGTTTTGTCCAATGGAAGTGGACGTTCGTAGTAATAC